>OY284413.1:258773270-260154937 GCA_958301585.1 Merodon equestris
GGTCACTGGATTTTGAAATGGTTAAGACGTTGCCAAGTAGCTCTGCCGCAAGGATGATGGCGATTCGGTTTTTTCCTCGTTCCAATCCATAGTAAAACATCTTGTAGGCTTTTGCTTTAACGTCCAAGAAACGTGCCCGATTACCGGTGTTTCGCCATTTCGTCTCTTGTACGCACAGGATGTCTACTCGCCTTCTAACCATCATTTCGTCAAGCTCATAGCTGCGACCACTCATGCTTCCAACGTTCCAACTCGCGACTCTTAAGTGTGGCTTACGCCGTTGCCTTACTTTGCTATCCCCCGGAAATCCTATAGCTCTGACCCGAGCATTGCTGCTCGTCCTAGGATCACGACCATTAGTAGTGCCTGGCGGTGTAGTGCTTTTCCTTTTAGCATTCTTTTCCATAATGTCAAAATCTGTATTTACAATATAAAACAATGATGCCAATGACACTTTTGATATGTAAAACTTGGTCTTCTGAAGAAAATTTTCTTTCCTTCTTTCTTACATTGTATACTTTGCAAAAAGTAAAGAAATAAATCAAATTGGCTACACAAAAGATGAACAGCGTTTAAAGTCCCCGGGTGAGGGTCAAACAAGGACCCCAAGCATATGGTAAACAGAAATTACCTAAGAAAAAAAGCGATGACAAAAGAATTTAAAATATTGTTTGGGATATTTACACCGCCTAAGATACAGGTCAAAGTCACTTAAGACGAGAGTTATACTCGTTCACTACCTCGCAAACAGGGTAAATGTCAGTGACGACGGGAAAACTTCTGCTTACATCGCCGTTCAGTTGAAGGATAGTTGGTTGTAACACGCATTCGTAGTGATCCAAAACAAACAAAATTAAAGGAAAGCTACAAAAACAAGAGAATGATCATCAGAGGTAAGCAAATTTGTCAAAGTGGGGTTTCGCGGGAATATGGCATCTACCGAAGGCAGTCTGAAGGACGACATAACTGCACGGAAAGGAAAAAAATAATTTATAAAAGGACATCGTTGCAGCGAGATGCGAGTAATGTGGCCGAAAATAACTAGAACTATCGAGTGCCCAAGTCTACAATAGTTGAACCCTGGGTCGAGATTTTACCCAAACGGCCTTAGTCTTATATTACTCCTAACCATTTGCTATAAGTCTGTATACAGACACGGGCTCGAACTGACTAGATATGTCAGCACGACAGTACCACTAAGGACAAATGTCCTAATCGGGTCAGACGGACAAAATAGTGTGACCGCCACGCTAATACAGCTACTGAGTTTACGGGTGTACAGTCTCTGACTAAGAAGGAGGAAAATAGATTTTGGGTTATTTAAACACATTCTTAAGAAGGCGAATGGGGAAAACTGCAAAATCAAGAACTCAAAAAAACTTTATTTAGCCCAAGCATTTTTCAAGTAGTTAAATCGCAAAGACTACACAAGATGTGTAGAATACGTAGAATGAATGGACAGTGGACGAGGAGTCAGAAAAAAAATGAGTGGAAAACCTGAGTGACAAAAGCACCAAGTAGGCCACGCCGTAGATGGGAAGACCTAGAGAAAATGGAACAGAGCAACGAATCATGGAAGAAACTCATTCATTACAGGGGGGCTTGAAGAAGGGTTGTCAAAGAAACTCTGAACTACTGAGTTCCAAACGTTCGCTAATAATAATAATAATGGCAGGTATTCTAACTAATTGTGGGTCAGAAACGTACAAGTTTTATACCAATATGTTTTCCATATGATGAAGGTCCTAACTTAACACTAACCGCGGGATCTGCTTGGGTAAGAGCTATCTTCTGCTAGAAAGTTCAATTTATGGATCCAAAAAAATTATAAAATTGAGAAAAAAAAAATTTGCAACATTCCTCTATGAGTCATTATTGCCATTTTTGAAACTCAAGGTTCCATAATAACTAATAGTTCTCCATATCATAAAACCACGTTGTCGATGCTAAAAAGCGTTCATCTTTTCCATGCTGAACTAATGATTAAACCCATTGAGTCTATCAAAATCAAACCTTTCCTCATCTGAAAAAAACAATATAACGAACGGTGCTATGGTGCATATATCCGATGATGGTATAACGGTGCCCTTTTTTGAAGTTTCAGCCATCATAGATATTTAATCACAATTTTTATTATCAAACGACTAATATTAACACTTGTTCTTTGGCTTATTTTCGCAACTGAGTCAAAAGAACTAGAATCACATCGCATAATTGATGTTCTATCAGTTCTATCAGTAAACAGCGAGAACTAATTCAAGGTCCCTCAGACTATAGCTTATTCTGCTCAGAACCTCGTCACTAATGGCGTCCTGAAAGGTAAAACATTGTCAATAATGATGATGCATATTTGATTGGAATGAATTTATTTATACACTCCAAAAACAACCAATTACATATAACTTAGAAAACGACGTAGAGACTTTGAAGTACCTAAAAACAGACAAATTGTGCTTTCAAAACAAACAAATTTCTTACTTTTACGATCGTTTATTCCCCCATCAAGTTGTCTAGCAAAGGATGGATGTGCTGCCGAAAATGTGTTTTCTTTATATGCCTTCTACGTTAAAAGCGCCATATAACTCACCTTCAAGTCATTAAAAACTTGAATCCCTTACCTAGGTGCAACCTCTAAAACGCCGAAGAGCCCACGTACTTACCGCCTTCTACCTGAACAAGTTTAAATTTACACGGACTCAATCCAATTTCAGCTCAAATCAAAAGTACAAGCTATTTTCGGAGTAATAAAATTAAGTGGCCTATTGCAAACATAATTAAGGCTCTAATCGTAGAAATCTTCAAGGCACTTTGTGTTCCTTCCTAGAAGGAGATCAGAATCTACGTGATTTTCCGCCACATAAGTTTTTATCCACCTCCCTTCTCATTAACGCGTTGCGGTTGTCGGCCTGGAGGTGGTTTAATGTCAAAACAAATAGAACATAAGAGGGTAACACGCACAGGGCTCGCAGGCACACAAATGTCCTTGAGGAGAAGCCGAATACTATGACAGCCCTCACAAAGAATTACTCTTCAGGGGAAATGCCAAAAATATATTAATAAAAATAGTAGTCGGGAAGCAGGCGGCATATGGTATCTGCGATATTGAGTTATCCGGACCAGAGTCCAACAGAACGTGTTGCTTGTTGTCATTACTACCGGATGATCGCAATGCAAATTTATCTCATTGTCACAGGATTAATGTCGGAGTACTGAACATGGGTTCAATAATCAAATAGCCGCCTCCCATGGGTTTGTTTATTGTTTCGCACTTAGATGCGACCTTTCCCATTCCCGATGGGGCTTCCCATCTTGATTATATTACTGATTCAAGCTGTTACCAACCGAATACCCGACATTAACACATGATAGGCCTTGGAACCCTGCATTCTGCTTAATCCAGTAATTCGGTTAAACTTTCTGTGACAGGATTTCGGTTTTACTTTAATGGCCATCACAAATACTTGTAATACGTACGAATGTTGGGAATTAAGGAAGTGAAGTGATTCGCTGGAAAAGCTAATATTTCAGTTTCTTACTGGACATAGACATAATGTTACACTAGAGAATTGGCTGTCGAAAAAGTTTTGGACGGGAAATTGACGAGGGCGCGGACGTGGGAATGGGAGTGGGAGTGGGAGTGCGAGTGGGGTATGTAGGTCAAGACAAAATTGTGCGGGGACTGCGTCCTAATCGGTTTTCGAATTCATTACCGACTCTTCGGTCAAATTTGGTTTTATCGATCGGTATTTACAGCTTTATAGTGACTGTGGGGTTATGAGGTGCTGAGAAATGCATTTCGGGCTGGTTGGAAGTGGAATTGAAGGTAATTAAATGTGAAACCTATTGGTGCTAGAACAAAAGCAATTGAGAGCATCTATTTTCACCATGGCTGTGCTTGTGTGCTTTAACTTAACCCAAATCGTTCTACCGGATGCATATAAAGTTTTGCAATTTTGATTTGAGGGGCCAAGACATTTGCCTCAATTCAAGTTACGCACAATCCTTATGAAATAATTTCCTTCCTGCACTCATCTGGCAATTTGTGGTTAGCTGCATAAATAAACTGAATAAACATTCCTTGCGCCACAGAAATTCATGAAATATTTCGGAGTCGGAAGGTTGAGATTCAGTTTTACACAAAATTTTGATCATCTTGGGAGATGTTGTTCATTCCGTTGTGGTAGAAACTTCAGATTGATAGCCGATGTTCGCCTAGTGCTTTCTTAAATTCGAGTTTTTTACCTAGAAAAAGAATTTAATAAAATATGGATGAAGGTTAAGTCTGTTGAAGGTAGAAGGAGTCTTCTGATTGGGTTTACAGATGTTGTGTGCTCGGGATCGATTCAATTGTTACGCAGATGTGTGCAGAAAGCAATCAAGTAGTTTTGTCGATTCCATTACTACGAACGTGTAAGTTCTTGAAAATGGACTAAATTGAAATCCGGGTGTTCCTTAAATCATAAATAAGGAAGTAAATAATGGTCCCGTGGTTCACATATTAGTGACCTCGATGACAAGGGTTTCGAATTTTACAACAGGCAAATCAATATTTCGTGCCATTTCTCCTCAACGGGATAGTGACAAAATCCTCTGAAGTATACTATATTTGTCTGCTGAAAATAAACAGTAGGTTCCCTTACTTAAAGCAATAAATCACACAAAACAAAGGTGATGGAAAACTTTCGCCTCCGGCCCTTCATGGGCTGTCACGTCAATTATTTATTATACATATGTCGATGTGGGTAAGGATAAGGATAAGGATATTGACAGTGAATTAAAGGGACCTCTTTAGCCCTAAATTATGTTTTGTTCCTTTAATCATTACGTAAGTGCCTTTACCCAAATGCATTTGTCAAGGTTCGTAGAAAGGCTTACGTAGGTGGGAACACTCTTTTAATATAAAATAAACAGTAGTCGGGAAAGAATTTCACGTAGCTCATGTGGATGATATATTATTTGTTATTATTATTACTGGCTATTTATTGCTGGGAAATTCAGAGCCTCGTTGACAACCCCTCGCCAGGTCTCCGCGTCATGAGTGTGTTCCTACCATGTTCCGCTGTTCTGCTCCATCTTTTCCAGGTCTATCCTTATATTGTTGTCTCATCTCCCTTCCTGGTCGGTCTTGTTCTGGTCTTATTCTCTTGGGTTTTTGTCTGGACTGATCCATCTTTGTTTTCGCCTTAAGAAGTTGTTTTTGAAAGTTTCGAAATCAATTTTTGTTTTCTTCTTAGTCAGAAACCAAGTTTCACATCCGCAAGTTGTAACTGTCACTATTATAGTTGTCAATATGTCATTTTTGGCAGTCAATAGAGTTCCCTCGTTCATTTTCCCGAAACGTTTTTCGAATATAGTAAGGTCCGAGGTGTGGATTGATCCAAGTCAGTCAGTGATCATATATTTGGTTTTTTCGTCATTTACTTCTAAACCTATTTCCTTTCCTGCCATTCAATCAATCAAGGGTTATTCCCCTCTTATTTTTCTGAGGGGATCTCGTTAAGTATTTCAGCACTAATTTAAAAGGAAGTAGTGACAGGGAGTCTCTTACCTTGCCTTATCTCCAATCTTTCGTACTTCAACTCGTATTATCGTATAGTAAAATCCGTTGGAGCGATTCCTCCTGAAATCACACTGGAAGTCTTCGTTATTTTTCCTAACGTTGTGACAGTCACTTTAAAAGTATATTTTACTACACCTCAATAATTTTCAATTGCTTGGCATAATCGTTCGCGACATCAAAGAATAGTCCTGACATGACATGACAGTAGATATCCCGTCACATATAAGCTATCGGATCATATGTCAAGTTTAGAAAGGAAGTTTCTGTGCTTGAAATGATAATCATGTACTCATACCTCTTAACCCAATTGTCCTTGGTGAATGGTGTACCCCTAGATAGAGTTTTTAGATGGTACATAAATGACTCGAAGATGAAATTAAACGTTTCTAACGGCCTCTAATTGCCAATTTCAAAGACACTATTGTACCAACCTAAACCTTGAGACTAGCGTTAATGGTGTAACATAACTATCACCATACTTACCGACAGTCAAGCAGCACTAGAAGAACTGAGCTCACGTAATATAAACTCGAAATCCGTTAAGGACTGCTATTATGTTCTGCAAGATCTAACCAAAAACAAGAAGATGAAATCAAAATCTAGTAACTTGCGAGACACAAGGGCATCAGTGGTAAGAACATCGTTAACCTACTATCATAAAAGAGCTACTCTGAAAACTATATACGAGTATATAGATGCCAGGCCTTACTGTAGTATTTCCAAATCCAAACTACACTTTTTCCATTATTGGGTAACTCACATCTAACCTATAAGTTCAAACAAGATTGGATCAGCTCGCCTGGAGCCAAGCTACAATTCCAAGTCTTCTACCTTGAATTCTGCAAACTTTTACAAATTATTTTTTAACCAAAATTAATTTTTTTTTTCACCACTGCCGGTTAGTTAATTGGGTTTAATCGTCATTACGGTTCAAGTATTTGATGGGATATACAATAATACTAGGTATATTATAATACATATTTATAATTCACATTCACCTCGCCCAAGTTTGCTTATATATATGCGTACAGACAAACAGGAAAGCCTTTGCATAAGTCTTCCCTATCTCAGCTTTGCAAGATAGATGTGTAAAACTAAGTCAATCAAAAACCACTCAACCTTTTAACAAATATCATAAAATTAAATAGAAACGATATCAGAAGACTTGTCAACTCTGTTTCAGAACACTGTGTATTGAGATATTTTCTCAACAAAATTAACCTTTCCCCGAGCCAAGATGCGGGCTCTATCTTCATGATTGCGAAATTGCGAAGGTGTTTAGGTTAGCACCTAAATCAAATTTTACCCTAAATAAAAAAATAAAAATAGTTAATTTTACAAAAATATAATAAATTCTTCTTGATTCAGTTTTGCATCAAAAGTTTTGCATGAAAACGGAGGAGTTAATATTTTTAGTATTTCCTGCAGAATTCTTTTGCCTTATAGTAGTAAATATGTATGAAGTAGCTATATGCCTTGGTGAACGACAGTAATCTTTTAAAATTGTTGCCCACTGTTCTTGTGTTCTAAGCCAGAGAATAGCCAAAGTGTTTGGTGATGGATCATATTCTTTCGCAAGTGATGGCTGTAGGTAGGCCACACATTTTTAAAAGGGTTAATAACTTGGCTTTGTGCTGGCCAGTCTGCAATGACCCAGAGGTCAGAACACACCGCGTTTTGATGCAGCGAGATTCGACTGTAAAATGTTTTAAAAAAAACGGGCTGGTCCATTGAGCCCTCTATTATGTAGATCTAATTTCTCCACACCGAAAGCAATTGTGCAGCCCCACGGCACCTCTGTGTTTAATTATCTGTTTAACATGTTACGGCTTCAAAGACTCGCATTGCTTTTCCAAGCTCATAACCAGTGTGTTACAGGTAATATCGGTCTCATCTGACCGTTAAACCTTGTCCCAATCCTCTCACGATCAGTACCCATACTTACATGTATATATTTTTGTTCTATATGACCGGCTTTTGTTCCTATCGATGGCTACTACTCTAAGCTTATGCAGTATTCAATTAGATGTACATCGTCTGACTGTACATCGTCAGTATTTGCCTGAAGCACTTTCGCTGCTTCGGGACTTGAAGCTGTCTTTCCATAAAGCACAAACCCAAGCATAAAAAGAGAGCGTACTGCAGATAATATTTCATCCTTTCAGGAAACTGTTGAAGAAGATCCATATTTACCAATTCGCCGTCGTCCACTTCATGGAAAATTGTAAGCAAAAAGCTTGGTTTGAAGGCTTATAGATTATAGAAGCCCGCGAGATTTCGGTGAATAATATAAAAATTTGGCTAATTAGCGACTTACGGTCAACAGTATTCGATATGAAGCCATGATTAACGACTTTTTCGTTCCCCCATTGAATGACATGAATGAGGAAGAGATGTGGTTCCAGTAGGATATCGTTATAGTATTTTACCTTGCAAAGCTGAAGCAAATTTGTAGATATATGATATATGCATACGGAGAGAAGGACAGACAGGAAAGCCTTTACATAAGTTAAGCAAAATTCAACGTAGAAGACCTGAAATTGGCAAGCTAATCCCATCTTGTTTATTCATATTATTAAATAAAGATATACGACCGCAAATGTTTCAAAAAGTGTTCGAAAACTCCGATGACATTCATCAGATCCAGCCGCGCTTGGATTATGCCTGAGGTTGTGTTTAAAAATAATTGCAGAACTCGTTTGAACAGAAATAAAATGCTTTTTACTAACATTTTATATATTTTGTTCAAAATCAACATTCGTTTTGGCTTGGAATTGAAAATGAAAATAAATTTAATAAGATGATTAACTGATTGATATCCTCGTCGAATTGGCAATCAATAAATTTCCCTAGTTCGCAATAATCTTGCTTTGAAAAAGCTTCTCGGCTCTCGCCGTTTGGAATCGGCATTTAAATGTAGGTCCCGTACTTCTGTGTGAAAAAGAAATCGCACATGACATAAGTCAATGAGAGAAGCTTGGTTCTGGCTCTCCGTGAGCTGTAACATAATCTAAGAAGAAGAAGAGTTCACAATAATCTCCTATTACTAGCGTAGAGTCATTCACGTTCGTCGTCTGAGTTGAGTAAATGTACCCAATAGTAGACGACTTACTTCAAGCCCCTCATACAAGATCTCCTTCCGCTCTTTGCAAGTGCTCATACCTTTTGCGTATGACTCATTTCTGAAAGGGAACGAGTTTATTGCGTTATACCAAGGTATCCCAGATGCAATTCTATACATCATGGTTTTTATACTTAACTTATTTTTGTATTCAACTTTCCCTAAAGAGACAGTTTTTGACTTTATAAAAGACTCAACATATGCCATGCTTGTCGAAACGTTCAGCGACTTAAAATTACACTTATTGCTCAATTGTTTGACCTAGATGAAGATAGGTTTAGTATTGGGGAATTAATTCGTAGCGCTATACCAGAGATGGCTTAGTACATATATGTCATTTGGTTGAAGCGTCTACACGTCGTACTTTATCGTGTATGTCGAAATTTGGTACGGATGAAATGGGTTTGCCGGGAGTCCTACCTCATTACATTTGTATTTAGTCGAAGTCTATGCTGAACATGCTCTAGCTGAGCGAACGTGTCAAGTAGAGGTTTCGATTGGGAAGACACGTTCTAGACAGCCACAAAAGTTCGACCCATGCCCAACATTTCAAAAATTGTTTGAATAATTGGTGGTTGATCTGTGAACGGTAGGACAACGCCTTAAAATCATGAGAGTGCTCTAGAAATTGTAAAAACTGATTCTCATAAGAAATGAAACCAAGGGATGTTGAAGAGCTGTTTCAAAGGCAGAATACAAAGGAATTTTGGAATCGATTTTTAACGGGCGACGAAAAGTGGGTCCATTAAGGTAATCCCATGCGATAAGGGTCATGATTTAAGCCATTAACATCAACGGTGAAGGCAAGTATTCATGAATCCTAGCTGATGCCCTGTATTGGGTGGGATTCAATGCTTGTCCAGACATCGCGAAAACAGTCAAAACATATTAGGAAACACTTAAAAGGAAAGTCCCAATCCAACATTCGTATGCTCACTCTATCGCTCTTTGTCATTGCTACTTCTTCTGATCGATGACTTTGGCCTGTCAGAGCAGAAGCTTAGTTCTTATAAGGATTGCAAAAAATTGATCGATTAGGGGATTGCATCTAAAGAAGAATGATAGCAGAAAGTTGTGAAAGTCAAAAACTTCGTTTGACTTAGAAGAGGTGTATGGATATCTACACAAACACTTGAAACATTACTTGTTCAAAATGAAGTTGATTGGGAACACCTTAATGGATTTCAGTTCATAAGAAATGTGTCATCACAAGAGGTGTCATTTCAAATGCCACGCTCTTATCAATATTCGACTCTTATTGCTGTAACATTAGTTAATTCAATCGATAAATGTTAATATCTCGGGCAGGATACTGACCATGATTACCGGAATCAGGTCTAACCACTTTGCGTGATTGCTAAAAATGGATGAGAAATATCAAAATTATTTTGAACGATGATGTTAATTTTCCTAAATGAAAATACAAGCGAAATAATGATTCCGCAACAAATATCAGTTCGATGTGATTTTTAGGCTGGTGGTGACGCTTGCCATCTTTTTTTTTTTGTTAGTCCGTTTTACAACGTAGTGTATGAATTGTATACCGAACGATATTGACAATAAATGCTAGCGACAAAGGCATTTGCCACCTAAAAATTTCCTGACAAATTTGATTTGTCATCGGGACACATTTATTTGTTCTAGGGATTAGTTTGTGCTCCAAAAGAAAATATCAGAATTGTATTCCTGGAATTCATCCGTAATTATAAAAAGAATTTCATAAAAAGAAGCATTATGTCTAGGCAGATTCAGTGCGAATATTTGACAAATTCTATTTATTTATGTACATTACTATCAGAGCTGGTACTTTAAAATAAAACAGAAATACACTTAAAAAAAATCGTTTTTCAACTAATTTAAAATGACACCACTTGTTGGATAGCTCTATATACAATCCACCTCATTACCACAGGTGGATCTCAAAGCATCCATCCGTCATCTATATTTTGACCTTTAGTCCCTATATTCATTTCAACAGGCTATATAAAGCCATTCCTATTGAGAGCCTGGCTTTGCTGCTTTGTGCAAGCTTCTCTCCCATAGTCGACGACCAGCCAACAAGAATCATTAACATTAAAAGAGCTTTTTCTAACGATAAAAGAGCTCAAATCCATTCAATTCTTGCGTAAAGACATAATTTTAATGTGTTTAAGGAATGCATTGGGCTATAAAGAGCTTATGAATTCTAAGGTAATCGAGACTTTTTTAGCAGAATCCACCTGTAAAATTCAAAAATTTAATGTTTCAACGGTTCTCAAAAGGGTTTTCTAGGACATATGCATCAGAATAATTTTATAGCAATATTTCCCATAAATTTAATTTAACCTATTTATTAACAAAACCTTTTTAGACTTGCTTAAATTATCTCTTATTGGTTGTATGTAGATCTATAGTCAGCGCTGTCGCTGATATCTGGCACTGGATATTCCTGCTCATTTGTTTCTTGAGATATAATAGAAGTACATTACCTAATTGGGTTGTCTCTCAATAAATCACAATTTATTGTCCATTACGAGTATTTCGTTGAGGGCGAATCGCGCACTTTGCTTGAAATGCGATAGTATTATAGAGGAGTTGTGCACGTATTTTATACAAAAAAGGACCATTATGGTACCCGAAGGATGATTGTGGGTTTTTGCTTAAAAATTTTACACATAGATGGGTTACGATGGTTTCTGAGTTGATTGATGGGATGGGTTGTAAAAGTGTTAATCAATAAAGTGTTTCCTTTAGAACGATTAGAGATTCTTTCATTCGTCCTTGAAGGTTCAGTCTAAAAGCGCAAAATTCCATCTTCGTTTCTTATGATATATATTATAAGTTCTCGATCCCATTTTAATCTTGTACCGAGAGTTCCATGCCATGCCGGAATGTACAGTCATAAGTGGAATTCCTTTCGATGCGTTGTATATCCTTACAGCGGAAGGAAAGTGCATTCTCTATCTCAATGAGGGAAAGGATTAATTAAAAGAGAGATTACTTTAAACCGATGGTAAGTTGAACTTGATTGCAAGTTTATGTCGGGGAAAGGAGCAAATGTAATTTCACTTCTGAAACATTATCCTTTGCATTTGTGAATTCCACATGAGCATTCTGTATTGCGTGGTCTTTGGGAAAGCACTCCGTGCGAAGCGGTCTTGGTGCTTAATTTCAAAGAATCGCATTAAAGGTTGAATACATATTAAATGTCCTAGTAGCTGGAAGAATGAACTATTCATAGTTCGCCTCTGCTTCACATTACGTCTGGTGATTTGAACACTGTTCACGACGCTATGAAAAAGCAGACTAGAAATCATAGCATTACGAGCTAATACAACATTGATTGAAAAAATTGAAAAACGCAAAAGGTATTAAGCTACAACCGCACTAAAACTTTTGCAATCAATTTTCCAATGTTTAGAACTTATTATCTCTGGATCTATTCAAGCCTACGAATCACATTTCGGATAAGGCGTTTCCTTTAACACGTCCTTTGTTTCCTTTTAAGCCAGTTTCACCCACTTTTTCGGTATTCCCAACCTTACAAGGAAATATTGCATTTTCAAACGGTAGAGTAATACGCCTTCCTAACATGTACGGACAGTTGATGGATCGTTTCCTGGAATTCCCATTTCTGCAAGACTTAGCAAAGAAAACCAAGGCTTAAAAGGCTCCTGGACACAGAGACATCATGTCTCTCTCATGTCTGGTGAAGAAATCGTTTACCTTTTAGCCAGGAAGGTTTCCTTTGATAAATATACCTTTCTATAGTTTTCCCAATCCTTAAATTAAGTAATTTTAGACAGTTGAGAGAAATTACAATTTCCGTCACACAGAAATAGAGTTCAAGGACTTCGTCAAGACAAGAAAACCATTCAACCCTTGAACAAATTATCTAAGAACATTTTAAAACTCAAAAGTCCTTGCCAACTGTAGCAGAAGCCTTTTATGATAATTAAGAAAGAAATGCCGCATTTGCCTACAAGTTGCAAGCAGTAGGAGTGGATTAAATTTGTCAATGTTGATTATCCATGGGTCAGCAATGAATCTTTTGGAGCTTTGTCTTTAGATCGAGGACTGAGATTAAATATAATTCCCGATGCTGAAGTTTTTTATACAGATAAGAAATTTACAATTTTATAAAAAACTGAAGACTGCATTATCAGAAAATAAAGTAAGATTAAAGGACCGCAGATTAAAGGTATCTTCCTTTAAGACTCTGACACGATGTTCATTTTCTTTGTGGTGTTTCCCAATTTTTCTTAAATAAACTAGATGATAATGGTTAACAAAGGCTTGGCAATGGCAACTCATACGTGCCCCTTAAATAGCGAGAACGAGCCATTGCTGATAGACATGCAGTAGTTCTGTTAAATGGCCTTATTTTCAAGAAAGGGTTGTCAATGACACATGCAAACGTTTAAAGGACTATCAACTTCGGTTCTGCACCTGGAATGTTGTTTTCAAAATCTACGTTGTAAATAGACATCAACAGCTTCCAGGAAGTGTGATCTGATAGAACGGACAATAAGAGGATGAAAAAATGAGATGAAAACTTAGGCACAGGTAAAAAAAATAAACTTTAGGTATCTAGGTGAAGGTATTATAACGATTCACATCAAAGCTTAATTCAACAACGTAACCCCAATCTGCTACCTCCTTGATGGAACATAAACTCAATACCCCAGGTATGGCATGAGAATGGCTACTTTAACACAAAGTTGGGTAAGCAAGTGGTCTTTAAGTGTGTCATTGACACTTGATGTATGGAGAGAGATTTGGCATTTCGCGAATAACAGCCCTGCCATTTTCCTTAAATGCTTGAATCATAAGTGGAGCATTGGCGTTGACTTCATCTTTAAGACGGCCTCAAAGGAAAAAGTCGGGTGGCTTTAAATCGACGCCTAAAGAAATTTGTCACGCCATAGTGCCATTGTTCCACCTATTGCGTGGCAAGTGACGCAGTGCTTTTGAGAATATTATATGTACATAGCACAAATTGAAGAAAGAAAAATACACTGAAATGGTCGCCCAAGCATGATTTTTGAAAGCAAATAATTACGACGTTGACATGTGGGATTACTTGTAGACCTTATTAGGAAAATATCTTTATGTAAACTGCGATTCAAAGTGATTGCGGACAGACTCATTTCCTCTTGAATTGAGTGGTATAGAGTTTACCATCACCTTTACCGGATTGATCCGGATCCCTAATCTTAGCAAGAAGGCCCTTCAGGAGTAGTAACATCTTTGCGAAACGTTTCCGTGATATGTTCACTGTTTTTATAAATTTAAATATCGTCGTCAAGATAGTCGAATTTAGCAGTTCAACAGTGACACTTCTTGTTGGATGATTCGTTATAGAGGAATCAACCTACTGAATTTCAACTTCAACATCTTCTCTACGGTATATTGGGAGCATCTGAAACCATATAAGGATAAGCTGATTTGTCCATATCAGTTTGGTAGCAGAGCAGGTTATTCACCGTCGACCAAATAACCCACTACGAGGGATGATGCAATAACTCATGGAAGTCAGATTAACTTTCACCTCCTGTTTGTCGATTTTCAAGTCGCATATGAAAGGGTTCAAACACCAATGTGACTAAAATATAAGCGTTTTATCCTAGAGTTTAGTATTCAAGTATGGGCTAGTGCAGCTAAGATCTTGCCACAGTTACTATCGAAAATCGCCAAGGTTCTGGCATTATGTCTACCTTTGTGCCTGTTCATACATATTGGCGGAAGCGCCCTAAATTATTCGAAAGGTACGAAAAAAGGGTTGCTTGCGCGGAAAATCCAACTTCAGACTGGAATCTCGGGTGAAACCAACCCATTTCATGACATCTTTGACATTTTCCCCTCATTTGTGGCTAACCTTTGAAGCATAAGCACGACGCACTTCATTATCGGTAAGTGTTCAACTGCTTGCTTTGTTTACTGGAAATAGAATAAAACTGACCGGATTCAAGTGTTCCACTTATCAGGAATTTTCGTATTTTCGTATGCTACCACCAATGTGAACACAATGTGGGTTGTCCTTCCTACGCCAATGTGAACAGGTATTTTGGGTGTACCAGGAATTTCGTTTTAGCTCCTTGCCAAATTAGTTATTTTGTCATGTGTATTTTATGATTTGTATGAAAAGTATCGAGAACCATTTCTTCTTTACGTTATTGTGCGTGGTAGTGCGCTCGCCTTGCGCAGCTAGGTGATAGGGGGTCTGACCTTTAAAATGCGCCAAGCAACAGTTGCCTGCGAACGTTCGTTCAGGCTAAATCGAGTTTTTAATGGACTCTTGTCGAGTGACTCGTTGCACGCTCAAAATACAGCGAACGATTGAACAGCGGTACGCCATCGAATTTTGTACAGCATTTGAAAAATTAAATACGAAAAGTGTTCAAGGATCATAGCGTTTTGTTTTTTTTTATAGGGTTCCTGCAGGTTCAAGAGTTACGCTCTTATGGTGTTTGTCACACAACCTAGACGAGGTGCAGATGGTTTGTGTCGAAGATGTTCGTTTACTACTCTCCGGAGGTGGTTGTCGTAGATAGGATTCAGTAGATTCCACTGAATTTGTCGCGTTGGTTTTAGCTCACAGCAACTTTTTTGTTTCCATGCCATTAAGGTGTTATATTGGAAATGCACACACAGAGTATGAATTTTGAGTAATCTTATACTGCGAGTGTTATGCCTTTTTGCATTTGTTTTTATCATTTCCTATTCACAACTGATATTGTTGCACAGTTTTTCCTTATAGGTATTGTTCTTAGCTGTGCACAGACCTTTCGCTCAACAGTTAGTGGTGACTACCATTGCACCACGACCACCCCCAGACTTGTCACAGACTTCCCTTCCAAGATGACGGAAAGTCATGAGTAGACAGTCGTCGACTTCAAGAACAGATGACAACGTGTAATGTGTGCGTAAAATGCTTGATCGAATTAAAGTATTAAAAACATTGAAGAGAAGGGCTACTCATCGCCGACTATTTGATATTGTATGACGACAATACACCACTCAGAGTCTTGACTTGGGTCCAGCAGATTTCTACGAAAGTTGAATACATAACATGCAGTGGCATTGATAGTTTTTAACAGCTAATAGGTTAAGGTGGGCACTATCCGAGCTTTGACAAGTTTTAATTTAACATTAACAGGAAGTATACATTTGCTGATTGATAAATCTCTAAGACAGGTACATATCTCATATCTCGGATATGGTCTGGTCACGTTAGTATCATTCCAAGATTTCTAATAGAGATAATATATAAAAATAATATAAGAACTGTGGGAGAGAAATTAGAGAGGTATTGCTGTTATTTAGAAAAGGGGGAGACTGAGCATTAGTGATAGCGCACGTATTCTTGTTAATTTTAGCGAAATACCTTAACTTAAGTATATCTAAACATCATCTGCATAGCTATGAAACTTACAATAAGACAACACGACGGAAGATCCTTTATGAACAATAAAATAGATACGGGACTGAGAATAGAACCTTGGAGCACACCATTGTGAACATCACAAAATGTTATGTCATACTAACGGTTCGGACTCGGTTAGTAACTTATTAGAGCGGAAGCCAAATATCTCGGCATCATTCTTGACTCCAAACTCTCCTCAAAAAGGAACCTGGAGGAAAGAATGAAAAAAGGATTGAATGCTTTTTATGCATGCAAAATGACCTTCGGAAAAAAGATGGGGCTTCCAACCGCACATCATTCATTGGATGTACACAGCAATCATCAGACCCATTTTAACTTATGGGGCCCTAGTCTGGTGGACTGCTAGCAGCACGAAAAGCTATATGAACATGCTCAACAAAGTACAAAGGTCAGCCGCTGTTTATACAACGGGAGCCATGAGAAGCACGCCGCAAGCAGGGTTGGACATGATACTTCATCTCCTCCCCCTGGATCTATTCATAAAAGGCTGCGCTGCAAAGAGCGCTCTCAGACTAAGGGAGTCCTCTCTGTGGAAGTAAGCCAACTATGGACATGCGGCCATACTTAGAATAATAGACGACCTGGGAAAGAAACATGGTATTAGTAGCCTCGCTGCTACGACCGACTATATTTCCCCCCAAAATGACTTCTCTCTCAGAATACCTATCCTTTTCCCCGACAGAGAAGAGTGGCTATCAAACGCCGTAATCAACGACCACAAGATCACTCTCTTCACCGATGAATCGAAAATGGACACAGGCACTGGGGCCGGGTTCTACTCTGATACCCTCCACAAACAGGAATCATTCAGACTCCCTGATCTGTGCAGCGTTTTTCAAGCAGAAATCCTGGCAATAGAGAAAGCAGCCAAACACCTACAGGTAACCGATATCCCACCATCGGATATCACTTTCTTCACTAGACAGCCAGGCTGCACTGAAGTCAATAGAATCCTGTATAACGAGATCAAAGACTGTCATGAAATGTCGCGACTCACTGAAGTCCATCAGACACCACAAAGTCAAACTCTGCTGGGTCCCGGGCTACAGCTCAATCGCAGGGAACGAAAGAGCAGACGAATTGGCCAGGCAAGGGTCTGAACTGGACATCAGCGAAGCGGACACGTCATTGCAACCACCGATCAGCGCATTATACCGGATGATCAACGACGCAACCATCAAAGAAGCCAACTCGCCTTGGCTTACAAGAAACGACAGCTACACGACAAGATCCCGACACCAGAGCTCAATATCGGAAAAACAAAGAAGCTCCTGGCGCTGGACTGTAACTCGATCCGTATGCTCGTCGGAGTGATCACAGGACACTGTCCCATTGGAGCAATGCTCCGGAAATGGGACTCGGGATCCAGCGATCTCTGCCGGAGCTGCGGCGATGAGGAAGAAACTGAGACGATCCAACATCTGCTTTGCCACTGACCAGCTCTCCAGATTCGACGCCTAGCGTCGCTAGGCCAAAGATTCTTTACAGAGATTGTGGATGTGGCTGATGCAGATATGTATATCGGACCTTCTAAAATTCATAAAGAGCACGGGGTGGTTTCAGCCACCACGTGATAGGACAGGTTAATTATATGTGTACCCCCCCAAATGAAAGGAATCTCAATGGGCCTTTGGCCTCCGAGTGGAAGTGATGCTTAACCATCACACTCCCCTTCTTTAACCTAACCTAACCTATTAGTGGGATTACAAAAGTTAAATTGGGAGAACAGTTTGTGGCAAAAAAATTGTTGGATTAACACAATTAAATGCTTTCGAGAAGTTAAGTCAGACTAGTGAGGTAGTTTTATCCTCGTCAATGGTCCTTCGTATGTCGTCAGATGAATTTACAAAGCTATAACACAACTATGTCCTTTGCGGAAGTCTGATTGCATAGAACAGTTTGGTCTTTAATGTTTCGACCAACGACAGATCCAAACACCTTGGTTTATCTCCTTAGAATAAGGGAATGGGCCGATACTCGGCGGGTTGATATTGTAGGGGACTGGAATAATTTTTGGCTTTTTCATTGCGCAATATATGTAAAAGCCGTGATAACAGTATTAAAAATATGGGTGATATGGGGACTAACAAACTCAAAGTGAATATTATGGAGACCCACGGACTTATGTACATTAAGCGCACTACTGACTGAATAAGCCTGTCGAATATTTTCTAAGAGTGATATAGATGCCATGAGCGGGGCTGTAAAGGATACAGGGGCGAAGCGTACTATATTTAAATCATCAGAGTTGATATCATTAAGTCGGATATTTGATTCACATAATCCAATATTGCGGACCTATTTCAAGAGAAATCTCGAAGATCGGTCGTAGTTGAACTTCGATTTGTAATAATCGAGATTAGCCGATCTTGTCAAAGCTGTAGCATAATTTCTGCAAGCTCACTGAAAATATCAATGCACCAAAATCGTCTCCACCTCCGGAAAGGAAATTATTTTTTGGGATAGCGAAGAGAATTCAGTTAACCAAGGACTTTCTTACGGCACAATTACGGTGTGAAATAAGTTTTTAAAACATTAAAATGTTATTAGCAAAGAATTGATTTTGCTTACACAACCTATCCCATTGGACATTACAATAACCCTTAAACAGGTTTTCAACATCAACGCTAAATTACCATAGTGAACAGACTGTGTACCACAACATGAAGCAAAAACAAGGTCATGGTGCAGAAATAGAGGAACGGAAAGTTGACTACAGGATTTCACAAGGCTTTGATCATTGGTTAACATTACATCGAGCAAAGTCTGCAAACAGTTTGGTTTGAAATGATCAGGTTCATTGGTGTCTGAAAACGATAAACTAAGAGTGCTACTCAAAATGGAACTAGGTGCCATTTCAAGGAGGTTCAAATTGAAATTTCCATAGACAATGAGATTTGGCGTCAACGGGACAGAGATAGTTTTGATACGCAGCATCATATGTCATATAGGCAGCTCGAACAACACATTTATGTTCACCGGAGACGATTTCGACGAAATACCATTGACTAGAGTGTATGTACATCATTTGATTATAAAAGGAGTTGTAATATTGTTCCCATAATAAATATAATAGAAACGCTTCCTGCAGCAGCGATTTGAACGGAAGAGTTTGACGTCTTTAAGAGCGCTAGGGTCAAACCATATCTCGGAAGCAAATGTGATATCGATGAAACAAAGCCGACATTTTTGGATTGACATTTATAAAAAATCGTGCTGCACTTCACTGATGCAGTTAGTAATACCGTGGTAAATGAAGCATGTGATCGACTTTTTTCCTGGAAGATGTGCTCCATTCCCACACGACTATGTATCCCAAATGGAAATAGTGGAAGTATTAAAAGTCCGCGATTGAGTAAATCTGACGGTCTTGATGGCATAAAAAGCTTACATCTAAAGGACTACCAAAATCAGGGAAACGTTTTCTAACTTTCCTTTGAATGCATGTTTGAAACTCCAATACCTATTTTGAAGGCTGGAAAACCAAATCAAAGTCCAAGGAAAGACTTATGGCGTTTATTGAAGACAAGTGTGTCTTTCCCGATGAGCGATTTCGATTCAGCACACATCACATCAAATGCTCAAAAGACAAATCTACGGGTTTAGTTTTGCTGGATATTGAGAAAGCTTTCGACTCCTTTTGGCACAATGGGATCATTTACAAAATGATTGACTTTGGTTTTCAACTGTATTAAGTCAAAACTATACAAATTTTCGCGACCAACAGACGTTTTAACGTCTAAGTCCATAGTAAAGCAATATTTCTACATTCCTTTTACCCAGGAGTTCCCCAGGGCACCGCTCCTAGCCCTTTACTTTACAATATTTTCACTTTTGACTTTCAAGATTTCCTGCAGCTAGTTATGCCGATGATACAGACCAGACATAATAAGTGAAAAATAAAAAATCTTTTAGAGTCGAAAAAATATGGAAATATGGATCTAATCATGGGCGTATAGAGAAGCTCTGTGATTGATTTAACCTCGGGCTACATGGATTATACAGTCACATTGGCCAAGCATGGCGCCTACTGCATCACATGGCTAGGCTATACTGAACATTAAGAAATGGTGGAATCCAATTTTGTGGTGGTGCACATAGGTGGAAAAGGACTTTAATCAAATGTGCGAGTGGAAATCACTAGCCGTTCTATCGGGAGAGACAAATGTTGGTTAAGGCCCAAGACTTACTCATCCGATGCTTGACAGGAAAAGGAAATTTCAGAATGGACTCATACCTCTTCCATTTTTAGTTCTTTTTTTTCATTATTTATAACCTTTAAGAGAATCTAAAATTAAACTGTTCATGTAGATAAGCCCATTTTGTTTGTTAGAAGTTGTCAAGGAAAATTATAACAAGAAAAAAAAGGAAAAATCATCTTCGCACTGCCACACGTACGTACGCATTGTCGGAGGAAGAAAACGTTATCATAATGCCTCTTGCTGTATTCACCTGATTTATGGCTTTGTGATTTCTTCACCCGAACCTTCGTTAAAAAGTTCTTGTAAAGCGGATGAAGCGATGGTCCTAAACTCGAGCATTCGAACATACGCTATCTCCAATGAAAAGTGGTTGGAGCGTGAAGAAATTGCGATATTTTCTGGAAACTTAGGCAGCGGCCTACGTATTGATTTCAGATTTTATTCTATGATATTATAGTCAACGTCATTTGGAAGAAGTCGTTCAAGTTCGACCAAGCAAACTCTGCACTCTATGCATCATTAGTCAAGCACTACAGTTTCCTAGAATACTACGTTCAAAAACACCTTTGTATTATTCATATGAGACGTTTCCATGAGATCGGAGATAGCCAAAAATAAAATAAGAACTTTAACTTTTGCGTGCCAAATTAGCATTGGTAACTAAAGGTATCGTCTTTGTAAGCAATCGACGAGTTTGCGTTTATTACGCACAATCAACCCAACGACTGATTTGGCATGTTAATCAAACTGTCACGCAAGCGGTTGCACAGTAGGATTTGCCCCTCATTTTCGCTTGGAATAATTCTCTTTGATTCCTTCTCTTTAAAAACAAATCATTTACATTACTTATTCATCCTAGATAGCCGTGCCAGAGACTAGAACAAGGACACTTTGATAAAACAACAATTTGCATTTCTAGTTAAACAACTGCCAATAGAATAAACAATTCCAAGTCCAATGAGGGTTATAAAGGGTTCCAAACAGTCATCCTTCCATCCGCCTTGATTTCCGCTACTTTGTATTTCATTTCCAAACAATATCACGGGTTAGCAAGGAGCATACCAAACGACATCACAAAAAGAATGAAACCTATCACCTTCATCCTCGTCCCACTGATAGACATTCACCGTGGCATTCTGAAAAGGATTTTCTTTTCTTCTCTCGACTTTTTTATTTCCTCTTTTCTTCTCCATTTCTTGCCCGGAATTACCGTAATCCGTGCGGGGGCTAACACGCCAACACATAACGTCCATAGATCTCCTTACGACTATTCCCAAATCAAATATTACTTTTCATCAGCATTCACCTAACGGCTTCCTAAGTGTTTATTTTGGTATTAATTTGTTAAATTGGAAAAAAAATGAGAAAATATCAAGGCATTCAGGCTGTACACAGCCCACCTGGTAGCCCGAAGGACGAGCGGGTCGAAATAACATTATTTTCGCTACATATTGCTAAAATTTCATTTCGGAAAACCTAGCACTAGCGCTAACGGCACACGAAAGTGTATGCGTGAAAAGCAGCCCTTAGCACAAGATATCCGTACAACCGAAGACATGAAGACGTAAATCGAAAACCCATCAGACTCCATGGACCAAGGAAATAAATTATCCTTGAAACTCTACCTGAAACTATACGACAAACTTGGCGTCCCCCTTCCCGAATTCGGAATCCAAAAAGAAAGCCGAAAACACAATGGAGACATGAGCCCCTGGATCCCTGAAGAATCTTCCCTTCACGATGGAAGTGTTAGGAACGAAAATAAAAGTGTCCTGGAATTTCCCTCCCGTGGCAAATCAAATTTACTGTTCATCGTAATCGTCGTTGTAATATAGGTTGTTCTATAGTCGCTGCTGTCCTGTTTCATATTGTTCCGACGTCTTTCAAGACTTTCCTCAATCCCAACGGAAAGAACAACAACAACAACAGACAGTCAAGTATCGATTTTTGTAATAAATTATCCTTTCACCTATACACGACAACTGTTATTTACCTCTTTTGTCATCAGTTACCTGTAAACAGTCACCACACAGGATAATTCAATACCTCACTCGTGTACTCCTTTCTTATTCGAATTAAAAATTCTCATGACTTCAAGTCAGGATAAGCGACGACAGAGCGGAGAAGCAACTGCTGATCAAGCGCTGCCTGCTTACCCTAGTAGCCTGCCGGCGAGGGGAGGAAGGATCAAGAAACCTGAATGTACATTTTCGCACGCCATAAACGTGTTTTCAGATAAATACCTTTTCTCCATAAAGATTAGCTCTTGAATTTCCACCAAACAAAAATCACTTTCCTCACTGATACCAGTGACACGAGGTTTTACACTTCAACACCACACTCCGCATACACGCCGGTGAGTACAAGTTAATTAAAAAGCACGAAAAAAAAAAAATAACGTTAACCAAGTGAAACACAAGCACTTAACTGTCCACCACCGTCACCGGCACGGAAGCGAGTAGAAAAACACCGACGGCCAACCACTCACTCGTAAGGACGAAAGCGACGAGCTAGAAAGGCAACGCACTCGAAATAGCTACGATAGTCACTGTCTCGTACCTGAAATCTGTAGCTCCGGCACTGCACAATGGCCAAAGGACTTTAACCGAGTAACAACACAAAAATTCAACTTACATCTCCCAAGCCGCAAGGTTACCTGCCTTCGTATGTTGCTTTCGCTTTTATGTGAGTTTCTCTCTTTGGCAGCGTCTGTGTTTTCGTTTTTAATACCATAGCTTATCCTGACGAGCGAGAGAGCTTTCAAGTCTTAGTACAGAAAATAATCAAAGAATCCTAATTAGTCAAAAGTAAAAGTACATTACCACAGACATATGTATGTACGTGAGATATAGACGGCAGGAGCACTCTGGCTGACTTTAACAGAAAAAAGGACTTGCGCTAAGGATATCTAAATCCATCCATCGGTACGTACAGCATCCGTTGGTGCTTTGTTTGCTCTTCTTTGTTATCCATCAATGGAAATGTGAAGCTGTAACAAGATTCCCACCTCTAACTAGTCTCAGTGCAGCGCTGCAAGTACGGAAGAGAGAGAATGAGCTTTCGAGAGCCAAATCAGCTGTTTTGTATTCCCATACAAATAGATGAGTACTTGCCCCCAAGGGGCTTTTAGGAAACACCGTGTTTAGAGTCCACAGATCGCCCGTATAGTTGGCATGCCAAACAGGTTGCTTCCATTCACCACCATACAAAGGGGATAAGAATCTCTGTAATCCTAATAGGTACGCAGGGGCTATAAATGCGCGTTGAAAGCTCTCGGATTTATGCCTCCTTTGCCGCCTTTTGTATCACGTTGCCTTTTTATTGGTTTTTGATTTTGATTTTACCCGCGCCAAAGGACTCCTGAACACTGCTCGACCGAGGAAGTTGCCCGCATTGACTGTTGTCGTGGAGCACTTTGTCAGATTAATTGAGGAATCGGTTGCGTTGATTGTTGTACGGATAGAGGCTGGTCGTAGGCATGAATGCCTCTCAATGAATTGTGACACATCCAATTTGAATTGAAGGACAAATCGTACGGTACTCGTACGGGGGTAACAAGTGCCTTTTCCTTGGCGCAAAGCAATCAGCATTGGGCGATGACATTGAAATATATTACCCATATTACGTGTAGTGTGAGCACGAGCGTTGTCCTTAGGCCATTTGGCATTGACACTGATGTACACACGAGTGCGAGTAGTACTCAAAGCCTCCTTGAGGTTGCTCGTTCCAAGTAATAAATGGGGAGGGCGGATCAGGCTTGGATTCCTTCTTTTTTTTTGTTTCCCACTATGGATTGTGGTTTCTTGACGACGCATGGGAAACGAGAGATAATCCCTCTGACGTGAACTGCATGGTCCGCAGGACACATTGTGGGATCTGAGCTGTATGCTTTTGCGTATGGGTGTATCAAATTTTAAATTTCGACGTACTTGAATCCATCTTTAGTAAGTGGGCGATTTGTTGAATTTTAAATTCCTCCTTTAAGGAGGTGGGGAAGTCATTTCAGGACAGATTTAGTCGGCTTTGGAGACGCCAGAAAATCTCTTTATCTTTATCATGTCTGCTTTTTTTCAATGGATGATGAACACATTACTTCATCAAGATAAAAATGGGCCTGTGTAGAGCTCAAGAATGATATAAATATATCCTTTTACGTTTTAAGTTCGGAATTAGTTAAATACATACATACATGATTAAGGGCCTAATAATAATAGGCTTAAGTAGGCTTAACGTTACGTCAAAGCAGGACGGAACTCCTACTTAGGTTATAATGAAGACTCAAGTAATATTTAATAAGCTATAATAATGAGCTAAGCCAAATATAATAAGCTGTCAAATTAGCTACATTCAGTTTGTCTACATATTATTTATCATTTGAACGGTCAAAATTTCGCGCCGAATGTCTCATTTCATTGCCACCTTTCGTAAGCCTACTTGAGGTAACGAAAATTAAATGAAACCAAACTTAATCCCATGATTTGCATGTAATGTGACATTTCGTTTGCTCGGAGCTTTACCATACATTCAAAAGGTGCTACCAAATGTTATAAATCGTTCGCAACTTTGTTATATAGACATCCTAAACGCGAGATAGAATAAAGGAATTTACAGAAAACACTGCAGGTCTAAGGTGGCGAGCGGGCTGTGTTTCAACCAGCTAGCTTTTCCAGCCGGCACGATCTTTAGCCAGCGATTTCAGTCGCGGACACGCAATTAGTTGAAAGGAACCTAAGCCTTAGATACGATCGTCCCTCAGGATATGAATCGAAAACTGCTTTTTCTGCAGCAGTGGTGTACATTCTCTCAACAACGTTCAAGATCAAGACACCAGTCCTACTCTTTTTTAGTGAGTTAGCCTCAGATCCATTTTGACCACTTCCGCTTGAATGCTTTCAAACGCTTTATTGAAGTTTTGCTGTGTTCTCCAATAACGTCAATATGGTCGGCATTTACAAGCTATTATGCCGTCTTGAAATAAATCGAATAAGCTTCGCAAGAATTCACAAAAAAGCTCAACGCCCCGCCTGAATGCTTTCTTATTATAACCCTGAAGGTCGCAGTTAGCTTGATACCGACTATAATTGATGAGCGGTGTTCTCATGCACAGCCTGAGAAGTTTGTTAAATAACATATCAAAACATGACAGGCCTCTCTTCAGCTCTCTAAGCACTATCATATATTCCACAAAATGGTAACCTATGTCGACTTATAGCTCGCGAGTTTTCTCGAAGATCTACCATAGTATGAATAACTGACCAGTTGAAACTCGAAAGTTCAGAGTCGCGTTGACAACCCTTTGCCAAGCCTCCCTGTTATGAGTGTGTTTCTTCCATGCTTCATTGTTCTGTTCCATCCCCTACATTATGTATAATGTTCTCCCAGTACCCAAACTTTATACACTCTCACACTCTGAACCCAAGTCCCTCCACCTCCTCAGCTTCTCACCACACTCCCTCCAGCCCCTCTGCCTCTTTCTTAGATCCACTCCTCCCTCCCACGGCCAAGCTCATCAAGCATCCCTATTGGCCTACCTCCACGACAACACTGATTTCATTTGTATCCATGGTAAAATTAAAACCAACTTCCTACTTTCAATCCCCCACGAGGACCTTCCCACAGACCCCCAGGCGTTAAAAAAGACATTTATCCGGTTTCACGAAAGCCTTAATAGCTCCCCCATTGATGTAAATAACGACCTTCGCCGCCCATGTCAGTTGGAAGCGCATCGCATACTTGCAAATTATGCGCTCTAATTTCTAAAACTATTTTAAATCAAAACCTAAGCACCACTACATCTCGCCACCCATCGAATATTTCTTACAAAAACATATCCTGATACTTCAAGAAAGTCAGAGGATTACGCACCAAAACCTCTGCAGTACTCCATAATTCCCAAAACCTACCCTACAATATATTTGCCCTAACTGAAACGAATCTATGCGCCAGCATTGGAGACAACGAGTTATTTTACTAAGATTTAATTTTGTTTCGGGCCGATGGACATCGCGGAATTCTCTTAGCAAACAACAGCCGCTATGATCCTTTGCCCTTCAAATCGTCGAATTCCGCTGACTTCAACTTCACTCAATAAGTGAACGGGAACTTTATCTAGCCTGGTGTTACTTAAGACCCTCACAGCCCACACAATGCTACCAACTCGCCGTTGATTTCGTCGACTCAATATTTGTTATCGCCGAACCCAATGTCAATACCATCATCTGTGGCGACTTCAATCTCCCACACCTGAAGTGGGTTCAATCTCATACATATCCTTAAATGAAACTCTTGCGCTATTTTACTCCAAAATCCCATACTCCAATACTAAAAAAGAATTACACTTCTTTTCCCCCCTGATTGACCAAGCAACTACGTTCAAAAATTGGCACGCCTGATTTGGATCCTCCTCTGCATCTGACTACACTAAATATGCACAGCTATGTGAATCGCTGCACCTCCGTTTCCTGAACCATAAAAATTGACTGAATAATTATGTGTCCAACTATCACCCCATTGTCAAGCTCTCATGCATACTCAAACTTTTCGAGAGCACCATTTATGACACACTATTCTTTAACTGCAAACGTCGACAATTTTGTGCAATCGAAGCCGGGAAAGAAGTAGACTTCAGCAAGGCCTTTGACAAAATGTCTTACCGAATTATTTTCCTCAAGCTCACTACCCTCGGTTTCATCTCATGGATCAAATCTTATCTGGAAGGTCATCAATATAACATTATTTTCAGATCTTCTATCTCTGATCCAATTAGTGCTACCTCCGAGGTCCCACAAGGTAGTCATCTCGGCCCATTGATATTTATTCTAACCATTAATGACATTGACAGTGTTATTCTGAACTTTCAGCTCTATACAGGGTGTCCCACGAGCAGTGCGCCAAAAAGCTAGAGCGTGTAGGTCTAGTCAAGACAAGAAAAAAATCGTATTGGAGGGGGGGGTCTATTTCCCCCCCGTTTAGCCGGGAGGGGCAATTTTCTAAAAAATTGACTTAATTTGGAAAAAAAATTATTAAAAATCAACAGTTACATCCACAATGCCACGATATACCTTTTTGTAAAGCCAGAAACCTCTTCTTTCATATTTATTTTAAATGAAGCTGTTTTAACGAGTAGTTTTTGAGAAATTAATTTTCAAACTTAAAATTTTGAAAAAAAATTGAAAAAAAAAAATTTCAAACTATTTTTTTTCAAAATTGTATGTAATTAAGTAGTATTTTTTTTTTCAAAAATTCAATGCTCTCATTAGTTTTTAGTTAAAAGCAGAAAACCGGATGCAAAAATGTCTTGTAGTTTTTGAGAAATTAAAAAAAAACCCGAACCATGTTTTTCTAAGAAAAACCTTTTTTTTTTGTTTTAACGCGGCTGGACTTGTAAGTAAATTAATGTATGAAACATTGACCTCTTTTTTATTATTTTTAAAAAATTCGGAGTTTTATGAGGATACAATAAAGTGATACAGTATTGGAATAACCCTAGATTAATTCTTTTTTTTCATTGATAACGCCTGAAAACTGACCTGCGAATTTCGTCTGGGTCCGCCCGCCGCCGATGGGTTCTACCCGAATTTTGGATTTGGTCCGACGCAATCCCTCCCTTAGTACAAGGAGGATGGCTATTATGCTTGGAGTGCCCAAATCTAGAGTATGGAGAGTGCTTCATACCGAAAACTTACACCCGTACCATTTTAGGCCAGTTCAGGGACTCACCTCAAACGACACGTTTTTGAGAGCAGAATTTTGTCGATCATTACTGCTTCGAGATGAAACTGAACGAAACTATTTTGCAAGGATATTCTGTACGGATGAAGCACAGTTTACGAGAGATGAGGTTACTAACTTCCACAATTTGCATCATTGGAATAGCACCAATCCACACAACAAGAAACAAAATAAATCACAACACCGCTTTAGCTGTAATGTTTGGCTTGGTATTGTTGGACAAACTGTAATCGGGCCCCGGTTTTTGAATGCCGTTATTAATGGAGAATCATACTTGCAATTCCTACGAGACCTTTTGCCCGATTTGATGGCCAATGTTCCTTTGGCCATAGCAGATAATTTAATCTACCAGCAAAATGGAGCACCAGCACACTACAGCTTACGGGTTAGAAACTGGCTGGATGATCATTTTAGTGACCGTTGGTTCGGAAGAAGGGGCCCCACGGAATGGCCACCTAGATCACCAGATTTAACTCCTCTAGATTTTTATGTGTGGGGATTCATGAAGAATTATGTTTACGAAGTGGAAATAGTATCTTTGGAACAACTGAAAGAACGGATTGAAGTCGCTGGAGTCAAATTGCAGGAAAATTTGTCAAGCATAGATATGTGCAGCCATTAGGAGAAGAAGGAGATATAATCTTTGCCTTCTAAAAAAAGGGGATCATATTGAAAATAAAACTCCGAAGTTTTTAAAAATAATAAAAAAGAGGTCAATGTTTCATACATTAATTTGTCTACAAGTCCAGCCGCGTCAAAACCAAAAAAAAGGTTCTTAGAAAAAAATGGTTCGGGTTTTTTTTAAATTTCTCAGAAACTACAAGACATTTTTGCATCCGGTTTTCTGTTTTTAACTAAAAACTAATAAGAGTATTGAATTTATTTTTGAAAAAAAATTAGTACTTAATTACATACAATTTCGAAAAAAAATAGTTCTAAATTTTTTTTTTTTTTTTTTTTTGCAAAATTTTGAGTTTGAAAATTAATTTCTCAAAAACTATTCCTTAAAGCAGCTTTGCTTAAAAACAGGATGAAAGAAGAGGTTTCTGGCTTTACAAAAAAATATACCACGGTATTGTGGATGTAACTGTTGATTTTTAATATTTTTTTTTCCAAATTAAGTCAGTTTTTTAGAAAATTGCCCCTCCCGGCTAAACGGGGGGGAATAGACCCCCCCCCCCTCCCATACGATTTTTTTCTTGTCTCGACCAGACCTACACGCTCTAGCTTTTTGGCACACTGCTCGTGGGACACCCTGTATATACATATACGAGTACCGATGATATGAAAGTATTTAAACACATGTCTTCCCTTGTTCACTACTTGATGTCAAAAAAACCATCTCGAGCTCAACATCATTAAATGCCAAGCCATCACATACTCCCAAAGGGGTTATTTGTGACCGTGAACTTGATTTTCGCCTCCACTTCGACAATATGCCAACTATGTGCTGGGTTTCGTGTCCAAAGATTTCTCGACCCTTACGTTACGAAATAATTATACATTACTTTAGTTAGGCCATTTTTCGAATATGCTAGTCAAGAATCCCATACTACGCGTATTGAAGCCTTCCACATAGGTTTATCTGTTTTGCCCTTCTGAATTTTGACCCCTGAATCTACAGCCCTTAAAAAACGTCGTGATGTTGTAGATATTCTTTCTATTCACGACTTTCTTAGCGGTAACATTGACTCACCCCTTAACCCTCGTAACCGTCGGTCCATGCCCCTTTCCCGTATAAACACAAACCAATGCTGCTCAAAGCTAACACCAATCTTTTCTACCTTTACATCAAAAAGTCCAGCCTTAGAATTGCTGAATTGTTAATTGTTAATTAAGCTTTTTTTTTTTTGTTTAGGCTTGAATGAAGCTAATAAAGTGCCCCTGTGTGCGTCTCAATGCGTTGATTGAGTGCAGTTATGTGCGAGATTTGGATCGATACAAGTCGGAGACCATATATTAGATTTTCTCGTCATTTACTTCTACACCTACTTCTTTTCTTGCCATTATTAAGCTTTCTGTGTCCCTCTTCACTTTTTTCCACTATCTCCTAGAAAGTATAGATGGTCAGTGTAAGCTAAATCCGATGTGATTCCATTAAAGGTTATTTCCCTCTCATTTTCCTGAAAGGATCTCTCACTATTCCAGCACCAAATAAAAAGGAGTGGTGATAAAGTGTCTCCTTGTTTTGATCCTTCACGGATCTACAATGTTCAGATTAGGCTTTTCTACTTTAACTTGTCCTCTTTAGGTATGCTTTTAAAAGCTTCACCAACTATGGCTGCAACCCAATTCATGGTCCGAAACGAGCTTCCCATTATCATTGCGTATAAATCCTGATCTGGCCTGACAGGCTTATTCGTACAGTGCTTGTCCCTACATTCGTCCTTGCGCTTGTATATTGTGACATTTTTTTTCCTATGCCATTGTCATTTTTATCTCCAATGAACCGACTGACCTCCTTTCACAGAGTCTGATATCTTGTACGCGTGATCTCTTCAGTATCTTCCAGAGCTTGCCGCCTTAGAACAGTATGGTCTTTAACTTTTTCCTCGAATTCCTCGTCCATCCTAGGCTTTCTTTTGGAGGCTTTACAGAACAGCTTAAGATATACCTTTCGGCCTTATTACTGTTTTATAACAATGAAAACGAATGAACAATTAAAACTAAGAAAAATAATAATTAAAAACAAATTGAGCATTGCAAATTTTAATTGCTTTTATTAACTAAACTTACCTTCCACCCTGCCTATATTAACCTACCCTAGCTTACCTCCCTCCTATGTAAGCCTGCCATTGGCTATGGAAACCAAAGGTACTACTGATGCAATGTGTTCCAGTCACCAGAAGCCAGATACCAAGGCATCATCGTTTCGCCAGTGAACGCCCGTCCAGTCCAAAATTTGAGAAACTTTTCCATTTTTTGCTAGTGTCCCGAGAGATCCTAGAGAAAGGCGTTACGAATAAAATAAATCCTAATTTGCTGAATTTTCTCGGAATCCAGCTTCAAGTGAATGACTATGACGTGGATCGTTAGACCTGATCTATACACGATTTAATCGTCCGCGTGCGCTTTTGAATGGTGAAGAGAAGCTATCAGATCGGAGGTAAATGCTAAAAAGGTTGGGCGAGTTCACCATACCCTGTTGCTGTTATTTTTATTTTTAAATGTTTGAGTACAAGTCACGTTGGCACTTTTTACAACGAACTTTCTATTGGTTAACATTGCAAAGATCATATATAGCAGTGGTTTACTTACATATGCCCTGCCGACTTAGCTTCCACACGGTTTCGAAAGCTTGTTCCAAGTAAATCGGGCAGGTACCCGTGCTGTACGCTGGCTCGCTGTGTTAACTTGCACTGGTTCTTGCATTTGTTCCATTGGATATCCGATACAAGTTTCGTCGTGGCATGAACACTGTCATGCCCCGCTCTGAAACGAAATTGGTTATTCGGAATGATTTTATTCTCCCCAACCCATTTAGACAGGGATCTATGGACCACCTTCTCGAAGATCATGCTGATTCTCGGAAGGAGACTTATTGAACGGAGATTTGCCGACTTGCAGGTTTCTTTGCTCCTCTTGGGGATTTGTTGCACAACCGCTGTCTTTCATTATATTTATTATTCAGTGCATTGTTGAACATGATGATAATATACATCTCTACAGCCACTGGTGGGAGATCTTAGCACAAGATTGAATATACCGTCGGTTCCTGCAGATTTTGTTCTCTACAATGACTCGACGGTCATCTGGAGATCATCCTTCAAAATGAACAAGGTGTTATCCCCTTTACTAGCGACGACGATATCGATTATCGATATCATTACAAAGGTAGAAGTGATGAAATAAGACTTTGTCCTCCATGTGGTGGTTTGGGCGAATGCTGTCATTCAGCTTATACACTTTCTGAAAGTTAGCTCCCACTATCACCACCTTTTTTCTGAGGATCTCCGATCACGAAGAGATCTGATTGTTACTCCTGAATATTTTATTTATCTGTGGCAACATTATGGTATGGTGTCTATCAGAAAATGTTCATTTTGCTTGCGGGTTACTCCAATCCGGTATGAAATGTCTATTTCGCTAAAAAAGAACTCATTTATTTAAACAACATCGGCTATCATTGGCTATAACTTTTCACGATCTTTTCGGATAACCATGTTTTTTTGTTTTGTTTCTTTGCTTGCAGCATGTGGACGAACACTGTCTTGATGAGAAATAACTGATGCGTGTCTTTAGGCATGTTTGGGTCGTTTTTTCTTCAGTGCTCGATTCTATTTATCGGCTGTTGATGGTAGCGATGCCAAAAAATCGTTTCACCAGGTTTTAGCAGTTCCTAATAAACCATGCCAAAATCACTACTTTAGCAACGAGCAAACCAACGCTCATTCTTAAATTCTCCGATTCCTGAAAGCTTACTTCCCTTTACTAGAAGACCACCTTATGTGCTTACCAATAAGATTATCAATATTATCGAAGATCAGGAAATACGTATTTATTAAAGCAGTCACGGGACCACCCATAAAGTAGACGTGATACCATCATCATAAGCTGTATGTTTAACACTTCTATGTTTAACACTATGCTGTTAACAAAAATATAAGCATTAATAACACTAAAAAAACGTTTTACGAATTTGCTAGTGTTAAAAATTATGTCACTTTGGAAAAAAAATTACAGAATGGGTAGAAAGTCAGAAGACAACAGGAGATAGTTGGGTGAAAGTCTTCAATAGTTTTATAGAAAAAGACATAACTTTTAAAAACATTTTGAGCGTAGTTGAATTTGGCTTGTATCTTCCAGGGTCAAATGCTGCAACAGAAATTGTTTTGTTTTCTGTTTTAAACAATATTTGGATAAATGAAAAAACCCAAATGAAGGTAGAAACTATGGAATGTGTTTAGATAACTAAATATAATTACGAAATGGAACGTCTAGAGTTCAAAAATTATTAAAAACAAAAAGCCCAAATTTAGTGAAGCAAATTTATTTTTCAAAAAATATTAAGATCAGTAACAAAAACTATTGTAAGCTTTGTTAATTATTTTTATGTTTAATTTAATGTAAAACAAAGACCAAATTTTTTTAAAGCCTAAAATGTGCTCTATATAAGTTATGTTTTTCTTTTTAAGTAAATATTTATCAAATATAATAAATTATTAAGAATTGCATCAAATTTTGTTTCTTTTTCGACTGTTCATTATTTTGCATTCTTAAATTTGGTCACTATAAATATACATAAGACGCCATCAATCTACCTGTGAAATTGATGATGTGATCCAGACACGTAAGTCGTTGATTAAAGATCACACTAAAGTTTTTAACAATCTTTACATAGACGACGTTTGTTTTTATATGGCCATTGTGTAACCATTGGGAGCGCCATGACTCAATGGGTGATGTGTCGGCCTTTGGCACGCGATGAGCGAGTTCTTTTCCCAATAACACCAATGCCACCGAATGTTTATTTTGCGGCTTCTCTCTTTGATAAGGTACTAGCAAAGCCCCGTAATACGTTTGCCTTGAAAAAGTTTCGCAATCGGCATTAAATTGTAGATCCCGTTCACTTGTGTGTAAAACAAATCGCGCACAACATAAGTGAATGAGAGAAGTTTGGCTTTGGCTCTTCATGATCTGTAACACCTTCTAATAATAATAATACGGCCTTCCATGCAGTAGCATCCTCGTAGGTCGTCATCTACTCCCAAATGTATGTTTGAAAATGACAGGATTATTGTTATTGATCAGTGAAAGCACTAATTTGTATAGCACAATGATAGCTCGCGGTCGTAAGATGTGTCGCGAGAGTTGGCTAATTTTTAACTCGGTCGTACGACATTGTGAGAGCTGTGTAGGAAAAAAAACACAAGAAAATGTTTAAATCGGTCAGTTTACGGTTCATTGTAAGTATGAGTATGTATATGGACAAAAGTGGTATTTTATGAAATTTGTTTAGTAATATTAATTCTTTATTAAAACAGGAAAAATGGAAGAACAATTAATTAAGTTTGTTAAGTAGAGGGAAATTCTGTGGAATCTTTGCCATACAAAACTATGAAGAAGAAGGCACAGGAAAAGGAAAAAATATCGCAGATTCTCGGAGTCTCAGGAAATCGTTTTTATATGATGTTCCTGATGGTTTTTCAAAAAGGTTTTCATGTAGTTGAAGTTTTAAGGAAGAAGTGGAAGCTGCTCCGAAACAGTTATTTGCGGATAAAAAGACGAACTGCGTCGGGTCAGGCGGCTGAGGATCTGGATCGCAATTGGATGCTCGAAAGTGCTATGGACTTCATAAAGTCCGTGAGTTATTTTTCCAATGAAATATACAATATATAACGCTTTTTTTTATTTTGTTTACAGAACAACATCCAATTATTTTGTGCTAGAGTTAAGAGGTGAAGAATAGACTGCGTCGTTGCTTTCAACGCCATCAACTTTTGGCTTCAGAACTGAGTAGTTTGGACCAAAGCCCTCTGACGGATCGTTCAGGGCCTTCAACGTTGCAGATAAGCAGGAGAGGAAGGCACAGACTTCAATTGAAAGCAAACTTCTTTCTACATTGGAGTCTTAGGAACCCCTGAGCCTGAACCAGCAAAATCACAAACATCACTGTCACAATTGTACGAAGCTAAACAAGAAATACGGCTAAGCTATAAATTCTGCGCTATGCGAATGAGGTGCACTTATGTATATGTCTTAAAAAATCAGAAATTGTGAATTTATTTATTATTAGTACTATTTTATTATTCTTTTTTATATTTAAATGTTCCTTATTTTGCCTTAGATAAGTTGAAAGACAGTTTTATTTTATTTATTATTTTTGTTGAATTTATTTTCTTGTTTCTAATTATTTTTTTTACATTTGTTATTGAATTGAGAAAAGAATGAAAATATTATAAAAAGAGAGAAAAGAAAAAAATAGAAGAAAAATAAAAGGAGTTTTCACATCTGCGAATAGGTAACAATTCCTTGACGCCAAGTACCAAAAATACGTTCTCCGTTAGCAGTATAAGAATGATAGTAGTTGTTCGGGCAATACGAGTTGCAGTTGTATATATCGACTGTGATTTTAATGAAATTATGTAAAATTGTGCAGACAAGCACAACTTTGTCCGCATTTTGTTGGCTAAATGCGATGCGTTTCCGTAGAATTCGCCAGCGAGCAGTTAAAATGCCGAAGGTATTCTCTATTACTCGGCGCGCTCTTGAAAGCCTGAAATTAAATACACCTTCAGTGTGGTTCAGCAGAATTTCAGCGTAGGAACGCATCAATTTTTTTTCACTAAAAAAGGTGTACTGTTCTCTACGAATTCGGCAATTGTCTTCGAGCGGTAGATTGATGTTGTCATAAATTTGCTTCCCAATGACAGAGTGACGAAAAATTCCTGCATCACTTACATCACAAATCGGCATAAAAACAATACTGAAGTAACCCTTGTAATTGATGTATTTTGACGCTGTGTTTGACGGACATTTTATTTCGATGTGCTTACCATCGATACTGCCAAATCAATTCAGCAAGTTTCATTTATTGTTAAACTGCCTGTTAATGTGTTGCCATTCCGAGGTGTTAAGTTCTGGCATGTACGCTGGAGACGGCGCTTCCCAAAGGGCTTTACACACTTCAACAATTATCTTCCGTACTGTTGATAGCTATAACTTATATAGTAAGTGTCGCAAATATGGCCCACCATTAACTTTTTTTTGAATAAAATGACAAAATCAACTGGAATTCATATATTTATTTATTTATCAATCTTAGAAAGTGTTAACATTTCAGTCTTTTATAATGAAAAACATAAAAAATAACGTAACAAAAAAATATTCACAAAAAATTAAAGGAACTTCATTTCACGACATAAACAAAAAATGCTGGTAAAATGGACCACTTAGTTTCAAATATGGGTGGTCCATAATTACAACAATGTACTTCAAATGTGTTGTGATTCTAAGGCATGCAAAATTCGCATATAAAATATTGCTTTTCATTGCTCGAGCAGTCTTCATGAGCCCACATTGTTCATACAACGCATTGGACCCATGTCTCTCCTCCCTTATCATCGGAAAACAAATTGGAACAATAAATGCATTTGGCATCTTGCTCATTAGTTCGATCAGGACTCCCATCTGATGACTCGTCTTGAACGATATCTTTTTCACTTTCAGATGAAGACGACGATATTCTACGACAAATTTTCTTTTCTCTACGAGTAAGTTTTAAATTCTTTAGAACCTTCTGAAGTGTAAACCTAATATAAGCTGAAGCCTATCATAGTCTGATTTACCTACCTTCTTGTCCAAAATATTTTTGACTTCTGTGCCTCTTTAATTCTCTTTCCTCTTTTTTCTTAATGGATTCTTCCAAGGCTAGCTTATATGGTGAAGATGAAATAATTTCAAATTTTCCTCATTTTCTTCCACGACTTGATATTTTTTTAGTTCGGATGGGAATTGGAGAAATTTCGTAAGGTGTTATGTAAGGTGAAGCCAGTTCTGATAAATTAATATCGTTTTCTTCTGGTTTTGAATTAGATTTCAATGTTTCAGCAATGGACTTTATTCCCGCGGAAGTAGAAGGTTCTTAAGAATCTGGTTCCGTCTGATTTCCAACTGGATTTTCTTCATTGGTTACGGAGCAAGATGCCTCTGCTGGCAAAAAATCATGGTCCTTAAAGATATGTCTATCAAAAGGACATATATCAGTGGAAGCAAACCCCTTCACCGCGATGTCTCCTGTTTGAGTTTTTAAATAGGACCGCCCGAATAATTGAATTATATCGAAATGGGTCAAAGGCCTTCTGTTATTGATTACCCAGCATCTGATTTCTTCCGTTAAATATTTTTTCAGGGGTCCCATAAATGTCTTGTACAGTGGTTGAATCTTGTGACTTGAGTGTGGAGGGATCGAAGGAATATGGACATGGTTATTCCTAGCCAAGTCCACAAGTTCAATATTCCGTGTGTGGCTGGTATGTCCATCCATTATTAGAAACACAGGTGAAGATGCCGATGGCTTCACTTTTTCCAAAAAGTGTTTGAACCACTTTGTGAATAAATTCGTTTGAACCCATCCGGATGGATGATTAGCGGAATTAGAACCTGGTGGTGCACCTTTCATAAGAATAGGATTGGCCCTCTTCCTTGGGAAAATGAACATTGGTGGTACAAAGGATACCCCAGCACTCATGCACAAAATTGAAGTTATCAACGAACCTCTTTCACCTGATGTTAGTGCTCCTATCTGTTTTTCGGCCTTTGAGCGCCAACACTTTTGGCATTTTAGATGGAACAACCGAAATTCCTGTTTCGTCCACATTAAATATTTTATCTGGAGAGAAGTGATATACATCACTATTAGTTTTTCAAGGTATTTGAAGAAAATTTCGACGTTTTCTCTTGAAAATCCACTTGCTCGCGTAAATGACGTTCCAGTCGGCTAGCGGAGCGACAGCAACGAATGACGCCTAAGAAATAATCGCAACCAGGCTCTTCCTGCAGCTTCATTTACCAATGAAAAGGGGTTTGGTAGGTTGTTTCTTAATGCAAGCTGAAATGCCAACGATCTTACCATATGTCATTTCGAGTAAGTCCAAATAGTTTTCCTTCCATTTGGAGAGTGTATTCAACCAAAGACTCCTCGAGTTCTGGCGGAAAGATGGGCTTTATTTTTTTAAAGGTTTACTAGACTGTACTACCAAACGCCGCAATGTGGTTTTAGGTACGTTGAATTCTTTGGATGCTTTTAAGAATCCCATTTTGTTATCTTTATATGCAGTGATTGCTTTTATCATGTCTTCTTCCATCCAATTTTGACGCTGTTTTGTAGGCTTTTTAGCACTTGAAGCCATGATGTGATTCCTTAAAACAAAAAGCAAAGCATAAAACTCCAGTTTGAATCATGTTTCAAATATGGCCCACTAGTCCATATTATCAACACCTGGAATGGGCCATATTATCGACACTATGACATTTTCACTTTTTTTTTAATTTTTCAGACACTCAATTAACTGCAATCAAAATTTTAATATCGCATTTAATAACATAAAATATAACACTATGTATATTTCGAAAAAAACTTATTTAATTTCCAAAAAAATTAATTCAAAATTCGTTAAGTAAACTCACCCAAAAAATATAACGAAAACGAATAAAAGTAACTAAATGCGCTCACTTCCACCGCTGATCAACTACTGTCTCTAAAACACTATGATACAAAACCGGTTTGAGTGTGTTTGGTTTTAACGGTCAGTTCAGTGCCTACTATGTTTTATTCAGAAAATATTGCGGTGGGCCATATTTGCGACACTTACTATAACTTAAAAGCAACTCGCTTTAACAATTTCGTGCAGGTTTAAGAGTGTTTGTCACACAACCTGGACGGGGTGCAGATGGTTTGTGTCGAAGATGTTCGTTCAATACTCTCCGGGGTGGTTGTCCGAGATAGGATTTGAGAGAAATTCGACGGTTTGTGCATTGGTTGTAGTTCACAGTAACTCTTCTGTTTCCATGTCATTAAGGTATTATATTGGAAATGCACACACAGAGTATGAATCTTGAAGTGATCTTATGCTGCGAGTGTTATGCCTTTGTCAGCACTTTTTGATCATCTCTCATTCTCAACTGATGCTGTTGCACAACTTTTCCGTATAGGAATTGTTCTTGACTATGGACGGATTTGAACTACAGACCGACTGGTGATGATTGCACTGCACCACTTCTTCTTTTCCCTTTTTTTTTTGCGGCGTCGTTATGGTCAGAAGTGTATAGGACCATAACCTTCCCACTTAACTGCATTACTATTGGTCCGCTTGTGGGGTCCGCCGGTTTGACCTCAGAAAGTAGCGGCAGGCTTCCCGGTTTGGGATTACTTCATCGCTGGGGCCAATCAAATGCTGGTGTTTTTGCATTTGTTTGCATCAATTGTTTTTCGGCCTGCTTTTTTTTTTTTTTGTTTTATGGTGGTATATGTGTCCTTAGGCTTACTTTGGTGTTTTCTAAATTGCCTAGATGTGATTTTTGTTTACCTTTCTTTTAGTCGCCTTTTACGACAAGCGAGAGGTATCGCTGCAGGGATATTCTTAACCCGTCCCTGCACGGAAAATTGCACTGCACCACTACCACCCCAAATAACATATTTGCACAACATTTGTATTGAAACGAATTTTTTTACACCTTCATATTTCACAAATTCACAATTTTCCAGCAAAAGCACAATTTGTATTAAAACAGCTGTTTAAAATTTGACATAACGAAGCGATCTCATTGTGAGCGAAATTTCTGGCAATCCTTGCGACTGCGATATCATTGAGTTCCAGCAGTAAGGGTCCCAAAAAATGGATTCTTGTGAGACTCCCGATTTAGATTTGAGTAAACTTAAAAAATTTGAGTAAACTTAACAAATAGGAGTAGTGTTGGGGTGCGAGCTCCATGGTAATGAAGACAGTGATTGAGTTTTTAAAGATTTCATGTGGCACAGTATCGAATGCTTTAGAAAAATCTAATAGACTGACGAAAGCCTCCAATAATCTGCAGCAGCGCAGCGTTGCAGCTCTGTTGTGTCCTAAAACCTGACTGAAATTGTGAAAACTTATTTTGGTTTAAGAACGAGTTCAATTGTATGCTTAGGGGCTTTTCGGAAACCTATGGTATGAACCTATGGTACGATCGAACGATACTCCTGAATCGATTTCCACATTTAGGGACAGATTTGATTTTAGAAGTCTTCCAGAATCTAGGGTAAACGAAGATGCTAAGGACGCTATTAGAAACATATATAAAAGCTATTAAGACGATATGGATAATTAGTTTTGAATCTTTACGATTAATAAAGTCAGTGGGGTAAGACTTGATTGTTAGGGTAGATTTAAAGGGTTAGTCTCATGTGACCACTTCGAAAAATCGATTTTTTCATATTTCGATAGAAAAACCAATCGAAAATATGCTGTGAAAAATTGAGACCGAAGTTCCTAGTATTAAATAAGTCACAACTCATAGTCGCCGACGCGCCGAAAGCGACTAGTCTGCCGCGCGCCAGGTCTGTAGCTGCTACCTTTCTATTGTTATCACCGGTCTTTTATACCTGCGTACGGAGTTTCTGGCGGTCAACTTTAGTACGTTACCTACCTGTGTATACGAGTATGTGAAATAGTGTATATAAATTTTTGTCGTGAATGTATATTAAATCCTAGAACAAATTTAGCAGTACACTTTTGATGCTCTGTGTCAACATCAAACAGGAAAAAAAGTAGAAATGGATCGAAAAGGCTCGAGAAGTTCCACAAGATATCCAGGGCAAAAAAAAAGAAAAAGGAGTTTTCGAGGGAATCAGTATACTGCTGAAACCGATACCGAAAAATTAAAATACAAGAGTGATTTTGATGTACCGATTGACGAAGGATTCAGCTACAGCATTCCGTGTTTCTCGCTAGTGTTTACAGCTTTGCAATCAATTTTAAAGTGCAGGCTGTGCGATAGTGACGCTAAATTTTTGGAAAAGTTACGGCGAGGACTTGGATTCAAGTTGTGTGCAAAGTGTTCGTGCCAAAAAATTGACATCAATTCTTCTCCTATGGTCAAAAAGACTTACGAAATCAATAGACGCTTTGTGTTTATTATGCGACTACTTGGAGTCGGTCTGGCTGGAATAAATTTATTTTGTTCGCTAATGGACAAGTGTGATGGAATTAGTAAAAATGTATATTATGGTATGCTCGACCAAAGTTATATTGCTGTAAAGTCGGTAGTTAATACTGTTTTCAAAAAAGCCGTTGCAGAATAAAAAAAAATTAAATGTTGAAAACGGTTGTGCTGAAGATAAAATCACGGTTTCTGGTGATGGATCAAGCGTGGTTTTACCTCACGGCTGGGTGTTGTTTCTTTGATAATGAAATATTCTAATAAAATTGTAAATTTAATTGTCAAAGCGAAAGTGTGTAAAGCATGCGAGCAATGGATTGGCAGGGAAGAGTCAGACGAGTTTTTGGAGTGGTAATAAAATCACATTGAGCATTGTGAAGCAAATCATGAAGGAAGTTCCGCTAAAATGGAAGTCAGCGGTCTGTCGAATACTTTAAAGTAAAATATAATAAATACATTGGAGATGGTGACAGCAAAACATTTAAAAAAAAAAAATTACTGGATGCCGATCCTTACAACGGCGATCCTGTGGTAGAAAAACAAAGAGTGCGTCTTGCACGTCAAAAAAAGAATGTATGGACGAGTGAAAGAAGATAAAAAAACACATAGCCAGTATTTAAAAGCTGAAAAAGGCTTGGAGAAGCTGAAACAAAGGAAGCCGAAAACAATCAGAAACATGAAGCAGGTAAAGTTGCTGTCACAAAATGTACATCGAAAAAAAAATCATTCACTAGTGCTGCAACAAAGAAGTCGACTCTTGCATTGACCAATGCCATGATGGTTAAGCTAAGTACATACTATGGTTTGGCTATTTTGAGAAATCCAGATTCTCAAGAAGAAATGAAGAAAGTAGTGTGGGCTACATACTATCATTACATTTCAACCGATGAAAACCCCCAGCACTCGTACTGTTCAATTGCATGGTGCAAGTATTTACAACATACGGCGGAGAATACAGAGGAAATTTACACACCTCCTCCAGCATTTGATGAACAAACAGCAAGTTTTTTGAAGCCAATTTACGAAGAATTATCATCTGATGATCTGATACAAAGGTGCTTGGGAAAAACACTCAGAACAACAACGAGTCGTTTAATAGTTGCATCTGGAACTTGGCTCCAAAGCATAAATTTGTTGGAAAAAAGGACGCTGGAAATTGCTTCATGGACAGCTGCGTAGGATTTCATTAAACATACACCAACGCCTACTCGTATGCTGAGGAGTACGATGAACGACGAATAATCCAGACAGAGAGATCCACGTCCGAAGCATCCAAAAAGGCAAGGACTTCCCTCAGGTCACAAAAACTGGCAGAAGATGATGCGTATGAAGCCACCGAAGGGTTATTGTATGGTCGAGGCATAGCAAATTAGTGTAAGTGTACATTTTCCACGAAAATTCTGCTCTTGAAACTTTAAACGCATTTTTCTCGAAACATCAGTTTCTAAAGCTTTCTAAATTATTATACCGATTGCTCTGAAATTTCTATATGTTCTTCTACTCAGTTATGGTTATCGGCCTTACCAAAATAGTTTATTTTCGAAAATATTTTTAACGATTTTTAACAAAAAAATTAACTAAAAACTAAAAAACAAGATTTTTTCTACAGTGCGCCATTTTTTTCCTATGAAATTGATTAATTTTGGTAGGGACAAAAAAAGACACAGACAGACCTATTGAACAATAATCCATTCGATTTTTTTATTTCAGACAACATGAACAGCCGCTATTACCATGACCAGTGACCTACTTTATATTTTTTTGGTGTCTAATTTAATTTAAAAAAATATATTTGAAAAATGTAAAATAAGAAAAAAAATTGGTTTATACAGTTTAAGATACAAATAAAAACATATAAAAAAATTAAAATGATTGAATTTTATTGTCTTATAAAAAAAACATTCGCTAAAATTTATGCGTTCACATGGGACTAACTTTAAGCACATCCTATTCATCGAATGACTTATACGGTTCTTTAAAAAAAGGAAGATTGTATCATTCTGTAGCCCATGAGGGACTAGAGGCGAATGATCCTTCTATTTAATATATATATTTAATATATATAAATCAATATCAATAAGATGAAATAAGATGATGCCAGAAAGATAGAAATAATGGAATGATTATTTTACAAAAATTAGCAACTTATTTTAAAAAATGAGTGAGCAGATTAGGAAATTAAATACAAACATAAGCAAAAATGAGAAGTGGCAAGATTGATATCAATGTGGGGTTATTTCATTTTATTTGTTTGTTTAACTGAGAAAGGTTTTGACTGTAGAGCTATCCATACTGAAAAGGAATTTCCTTAATTCTTTAAGAAATAGGTTGGGTTGATCTATTTGCCTAATTTCAATTGGTAACTTATTGAAAAGTCTAGGAGCTGCCGTGGTGTAGAATTTGAAGCAGCGAGACTTTTTAGAAATCGCCACAGTTGAGATAGTCATGTTGTTAATTCTTAAGTTATATATATTTGAACTCCTTAGGGTCGCAGTATATCCGCTTCGAATAAAGAAAATCTTAAGTACCTTAAAGATGTACAGATGTTGCATTGGAAGTATCCGTAAAGCTAGAAAAAGTGGCCAGCTATGGGAAAATTGGTTTGCTGCAAATTAATCTAACTATCTTTTTTTGAGTTACTGCAAGGGCTTCAGTCGTGCTACTGTAGGCACTACCCCAACTAGCAATACCATATTGTTTAGTTTGGAGTGCGCAATGCCGTAGTAGAACATCAGCATTATTTTTTTGGAGCAGTGGTCTCTTAAAAGGTACATTTTACGTGTAACAGATAACATATATTGTATTAGATCGTCAATGTGAGCTTTCCAGGTCATATTTCTATCTATTAACAAGCCTAGATACTTGTAGTTTTCAACCCCTTGAATCTTAAAGCAATTTGAATTGCACGGTAAATTTTCGTGGAAGTTATAGTCACCACACGTATGGACAGATAAAGACAGTTTTAAACAAGAACTTGCATGGAAAATGGCGTCACAGTCAAGTGGAAAAGATCCTTTTAGACTAAAGATCATAAGTCTAATTTTGCTGCTGATTAATAAGTCATGTTTGGTGAACCATTGTCGTAATATATTTAAGTCCATATGTAGCTGTATTGCAGAGTCAAGAATACTTTTATTGTCATAAGTTAATGCCATATCGTCAGCAAAAGCAGTAATTTAGCTACAAAGATTTTGATGGAACAGTGAATTAACATATATTAAAAACAGTAGTGGTCCCAAGACTGTACCTTGCGGTACACCACTTTTCAACTGTAACTGGTTACTGAAGATTTCACCCATTTTTACTCTCTGAGTTCACGAGAACCATTTGTGAACTGTACCTCTTATCCCAGCCTTGTATAACTTATTTAATAGAGTGTCATGATTGACCATATCAAAGGATTTGGTCATATCTATGAACAGTGTCATATTATGGTGGTCATTATTGAAGCTATCGTGAATTTCGGTGCACAGCTTTAGAATAGCATCTTCAGTTGATTTACCTTCTCGAAAACCAAACTGTTCATTTCGTAGAAAGTGATTTTTATTTAGGAATGACACAATACGAACTTTCATCAGTTTTTCAAATAATTTACAAAAGGTTGGAAGCAGAGAGATATGCCTATATTGGGTTATTAAATTTCTATTTCCTTTTTTAAATAGGGAAATAACTTCAGCACTTTTTAACGCAGACGGGAAGATACCACAAATGACACTAAGGTTAAGCAGGTAACACACTACATCAATTATGTAGAACGAGATACATTTAAGAAGGCTGTTGGTAATGCCATCCGAGGTACAAGAGGTCTTATTGTCAAGTGACATTATACATGTATGGATTTCGACAGGTGTAAACGGTTGGAAAACAAAACTGTTACTTATTGAAGTATCTTCAACTAAATCTATAAACATATTACAACTGCAAATGTATTGGGCAAGGGACGGTTTTGAATCAGAGGCAACAGAAGTGAAGTAAGTGTTAAACTGATTGGCAATGTCTATTGGATCGGTGATCACAATGCCATTAACTTCAATCTTTGAAATATCTAATATTTCAATTTAAAATGCTGTTTACCACTCTCCATTCACTTTTTATATTGCCCCTACAATTGCTTAGTTTTGATGTAATATGTATCCCGATATTGTTTGATTTCCTTCTTTAAATTGTCATTCATTTTCTGGTAAAGTTTTTTCATTGCTTTATTACAGGGATGACGTTTGCATTCCGTTCTCAATGCATTCTTTTTAGGTGAATTTTTTAGATTATGTATTATATGTGTACTGCTTTTCTCTATATTACGAGTATTTTGAAATGTTTCTAAGTTTATGTTCGTCATGCAATGATCTGAGATTTTATAATCAAGTACTTCCCCAGACAGCTTGTGTGTAAATTTAGAGTCTAACTTAGCGAATATATGATCGATAGGTACATGTTTGAGTATTATCTGTTATACGAGTTGGTTCCATAACTAATGATTTTAAACCGAAAGTAGACATTAAAAGTAGGTAGTTATGTATATGAATCATTGGTTTTTCTCAAAATATCAATATTAATGTCGGATACTACCAATGCATTCTTCGTCTTTACATCTTTAAGTAACCCATTAAATTCTTCTAAAAAAGCGTCAATACCTGCGTGAATTCGATGCAGGCGATTCTTCTTTTCCTTTTTTTTTTTTTTTTCTCCGGCGTTGTTATGGTCAGAAGTGTAGGACCATAACCTTCCCACTTAACTGCATTCCTACTGGTCCGCTTGTGGGGTCCGCCGGTTTGACCTCAGAAAGTAGCGGCGGGCTTCCCGGTTTGGGATTACTTCATCGCTGAGGCCAATCAAATGCTGGTGTTTTTGCATTTGTTTGCACCAATTGTTTTCCGGCCTGCCTTTTTTGCGTGTTGAAATTGGAACGTTGGTTGATATCGCCTTTTCGACGGGGTTCAAAGAATCTCTCCTTTGAACATGGCAATACCAACTGAGTCGGTCGCGCTCTATCTTTCTTGTGATGGTTTCTTTTACGTGGAGGCTTCCTCGGATCTTTGAACTTCTAATTCTATCACGCTTTGTTACTCCCGCTGTCATGCGAAGCATCTTCATCTCAGCTGCCGTTAATTTGCTCTCATACTTTTTGTGCATTGTCCAGCATTGTGAACCGTATGTGAGTGCCGGACGTACAACTGAAGTGTAGAGCCTTCCTTTCAGCTTAGGGGGCATTTTTCGATCACAGAAGATGGCGGAGTTTTCCCGCCACTTCATCCACCCTACGCTTACGCGATGTTTGATGTCGTCATCACAAGTTGCTTCTCTATTAATCATAGATCCCAGATATTTAAACTTTTCACACTTGGGAAGCACTCTTCCATTCAAGTAAATGTCTGGAATAGGCTGATGAGGGTCAGAGAACGGGCAGCACAGATACTCTGTCTTCTTTGAACTAATACGATACCCGTGTCCCTCAAAAATGTCCACCCACACATCAAGTGCTCGTTGTAGGGACGCCTGATCATCACTTATAATGGCCCCATCGTCAGCAAAGAATAGCTGGTGCACATTGGGGTCCGTCACTTTTCCTTCAAGCAAGCAATCAAGGACTGCTATAAAAAGCAGTGGGCTGAGGACGCTCCCTTGGTGTACACCGACTTTGATTGCGAACTCTTCGGTGACTCCTGCGGTGCATCTTACTCTTGTCGTTGCTCTCTCGTACATGTCCATAATCACTCGCACGTAGGTTTCTGGAACTCCTTTTTGTCTTAGCGCTACCCATAAAAGATCTCTTGGTTGCCGGTCAAAGGCCTTCTCGAAATCAATCAACACCATATGCAAGTCCTTTGAAGAATCACGATGCTTTTCCATCATGATCCTTATACTTTGGATTGCATCTGTTGTTGATTTACCCGAGACAAACCCGCACTGGTCATCAGATAGTCGTATTATTTTCCGCAGTCGGCTATCTAATACCCGCTCAACGATCTTCATGGTGTGCGACATCAGCTTGACAGAACGGTAGTTATCACAATTTCGCGTATCACCCTTTCCTTTGTGCAATGGAAGAAGATAGCTTTCCCTCCATTGATTAGGCATAGTGTCGCCTCTCATAAGTTTGGAGATAAGAACCATGAGCCATCTAGACCCGATGTCTCCCATTTTTTTTCCAGAACTCAGAGGGTATCCCGTCCGGCCCAACAGCTTTTCTTTTCTTGGAGTTTTTAACCTCGTACCGAACTAACTTCTTCGACTGTGATGTCGGATATTTCGGCATGATTCGGTGCGGCTCTTGGAAAGTACACTCGGGGAAACTGTTCGTTCAGAAGTTCCTCGCAATACTGTCGCCATCTGTGGAGAATTGTTTCGTCTTCCACAAGGAGTTGGCCTTCAGCATTGTTAATAAACTTTGGGAAACGAATCTCCTGAGCATTTCTTCTTCTCTGGGCGGCTATCTTAAAGATATTTGCTCCTTTGTTCAAATTGTTTTGTCGAAGCTCCTGGGTAGCCTGGTTCCTGTCAGACGCGGAAGACGATATTTCTTCCAACTCCTGATAGAGGCCTTCCATGCTTTTCGCTTTGAATTCGGCGCATTTTTTCTTCGCGATACCTTTGCAACATCTATATACCTTTTTACGGCGAGCTTTTTCCTCTCTATTAGTAGAAGAGCACTTTGACCAAGCTTGGAAAGCCATTTTTTTTCGTGTTTCACTGCTTTGGCTTCGTCTGTCCACCACCAGGTTTCTTTTGCGTGTTGGTAGGGGCCTTTAGATGTTCCGAGCAGTGATTTGGCTTTCTCCAGGCCAGATTGTTGTAGGGAATCCCACATGTCTTGTGCTCTGCACTCCTCATTACCGACGTCATCGAAATGGAGTTTTCCATGTTGGTAGTAAAAGTTTCCCCTTTTCCTTTATCCAGCTTGTACCACTTGATTCTCTCAGACACCTTCGTTTGCTGCTTTGACTTCTTTCTCGCATCCATAAAAAATTCGATGCAGGCGATATACACACAAAATCGTAAAAGGTTCATAACATATAAGGCAAGTGATTTTTATGATATCTGCCCTGGACACACTATTTTTCTCTACTATACAGTCGCTTACTGATTCTTTTTTAATGAAAACAACGACACCTCCTGAGCTACACGAGTTATTACAATTAAAGTAAGGTTCATACCCCGGAATATTATAGTTGGATAGCTCGTAGTCATAAACCCAGATAACAGTGAGTACAATGAATGTTGCATTGGAATTGAATGTGTTTATATGTGTTAGAAAGAAATCAAAGTTTTTCCTAATACATACCACGAATATTTTGATGGATGAGTAAGGTAGAGAAATGAGAAACAACACAATTTTCTGCGTTGGATGACTTGTTTTTATTCATGCTTTACATTAATTTAAGATTTATTAGAGGTCTTCAAAGCACCTCAACTTGAAAGCAATATCACCTTAATTTTTACGCAAAAAAATGTTGTTGTTTCTCAGCCATATGTATGTATTTAAATTTTTTATCTACTTTGATTTTCTTGCTTCATTATACAATATTCTCATATTAGTAGTAAGACTTTCATTAATAAAAATTTGCGAACCATCACAGTTTTCTTCTAAGAGGTTTGCTGTTAGTCGCTGTTTTTTCTTCTTTTTCATTTCCATGATGTTCTCCTTGACTACTTGTCGGGTCAGATTTATGGACAGTACAGTTGTGGGAGAAGAGGGGTTCCTCTTTGTTTTTATTTTTTTGACGTAGAGAGAGTCAATCATGCCGATCATTGAATACAGAAACCAGAATTGGTGGTTTCTGATTGAATACGGCGGATTGACTGCGGCGGGAGTTCATCCAATCCGCATCACTTCACTTCCGCAGTTTAACCCTATCATTGAAAACGACGGATGCACTACATTATCGGTCGGAAGAACCTTATTACCGATCTTCTATTTTATCAGCTGTGTTCTGTCATTTTGAACTGTTTGTGCAAGAAAATTTGAAATTAAATTTAAAATAAATTGAAATTATGGAAACTATTGCGATTTTTTTCGAATTGGAGAAAGATTTATGTGATTGCCGACATATTCGCCACAAAATAAGAAGTATGGCAAAGGACATTTTTTTGTTACCCAATGCTCAGTAAGTTGAGAACAATTTTCTTATTCAGCGTGAATTTAATATTTTTAATTGTAGATTTATCAAACAGTTCAGAATAAACAAAGCTGGGTTTAAATACATTTTGGACGTGCTGAGGGCAAAGCTACCACCAGTTGTCAGGTCATCATCATTGACTCCAGAGTTGAAGTTGGCGACATGTTTACGATTTTTAGCGGAGGGTGGATACCAAACTGGAACTGGACAGGATTTCAATGTTGGATTGGCACAATCGACTGTTTCTGGCGTTCTCTCGGATATTTTTAATATTTTGGAAGAAACTCTGTGCCCAAAATGGATAAGTCTAACAATGTCCGAAGCAGAAAAACGTGAGGCCAGACTGTTCTTTATGAAAAGTCAAGAATACCGGGAGTAATAATGTGTGTTGATGGCACACATATCAGAATCATCAAACCCGCAGGAGAAAATTCTCACCTGTTTTACAACAGGAAAGGAACTTACAGCTTGAATACCATGATAGTAATATTTAAGGTCATATTTTTATTTTTTTGTTTAACAATGCTCTATTTTAGATATGTGATCACAAGCAAAGAATTAGATATGTGGATGCCAGATATCCTGGATCTAGTCACGATTCCTCTATTTGGGGCAACAGCGATGCCTTTTTCCATTTTAAATCTATGTATGACAATGGAGACCCAAATGTGCGATTATTAGGTAAATGCACTATTCCAATATTTAAAACCAAATCGTTACTACGTTCTTTTTTTTATAGGAGATGCTGGTTATCCCTTATCTCCATGGCTAATAACGCCTTATAGATCTCCCGGCGTTAATACCCCAGAAAGTCGTTTCAACAATAGCCATTGCAGGGGACGGAATATTGTTGAAAGAACAATTGGGGTATGGAAAAATTGGTGTCGTTGTTGTCTCGGTGCCCGACAACTCCATTATTCGCCTCAAAAAGCCGTCCAAATAATAAATGTATCTGCTGCAATACATAACGTCAGAATTCATTTTAATGTGTTTGATGAGGAACACGGGTCAACAGAAGAAATTGCCGATGTTGAAGACAGCCATCCTCATATTACACAAACGGAGACATACACAATGGAGGCAAATAGGATTAGAAATCAAATATAACAAAACTTCATTTAAAATAAAATATTTTTTTTTTCAAAACAAATAAATCATTTATTGTTTATAGCACAAAAAGCCTTCTTGGCAAAAATAAAATAACATAAACGCCTTCTTGGCAAACATAAAATATCACAAAAGCCTTCATGGCAAAAATAAAATATAAAATATCACAAATCAGCCTTCGCGGTCTTTTAAAGATGCATTAACTTTCATTCATTCCAGTTCCAGCAGTTCCCTCTTGATCCTATTCTTTTCCAGCGCAATTTGCTCCATTTTTTCGTTATGCTTCTTCGTTTCGTCCAAAAGTTTTTGATTTGTGTCATTTTGTTTGAGTTGAGAGTCATTGAGCCGATCGATTGTCCGGTAGATTATCCGCAAACATGAATTTGTTTCTTCGGACTGCTTTTGGATTGTATTCAGCACTGTCGACACATTTTCGTAGAGCTGTTCCTGGATCTGGATTTGCCTCTCTAGAAGTTGCATTGGCTTCTGGACAGTTTTTTTGGGCGTTTCATTTTTTGTACTGGGCGTTGGGATATTCGTTTTGTTCTTGTCATTTTCTATGTCCTCACAAGACATAGCCTCAATGTCAGTGTCGACAGCTGAACCCATCTCAAAACCTCTTAACGCCGACGTGGAGGTGGAAGCCACGTTCAATAATGGTGCACCAAAACTTCTTTTTGTTAACTATTTTGTTAACTAGAATCCGCATCAACTGTGTTGCGGATGAGAAACGTCACAGTTTGTATGGAGTGCGGATCGTATGCGGATTCAATGATAGCTAGTTTTTGGACTTCTGTACCGACATTTACTCACTTGCGTTTTCAATGATGGCAAAACAGAAAAAGTGACAGATTCTCCCGCCGCAGTCAATCCGCCGTATTCAATGATCGGCATGAATAGGTCTGTTCCCGTACTTTTTGGGCAGAAATTCACAGATTCTCATTTTTCAAAGAATGGGGATGAAATTCTCTCAAAGAGAAGTAGAAACACCAAAAAGTACGGGTACGCATTGAACCACAAAAGTTGCACACATTTTAAATGTCAAAAACATATGTTTGAATTCGATACATTCGTGGATTCGTTTGTAGGTGCAATATACTAATTTGCAAAAACATACATATTTTCAGATTACTATTTATTAGGTGAATCATTTAGTAACGCCTTAAGGCCCCGGCCCATAGAATCCGTCAATCCGTCACTCCGTTGATTTCAACTGAGTGAAAACGTATTGGCGGATAGAGCAGGCAAACATCGGCCCATAGAATCCGTCAATCCGTTGACAGTTGTCGATGACATTTATTAATTGATGGAGTGCGTTCATCTGAGTTATAAAATGAATGGCACGGATGGCCTTTGATCGCCTCAATCAGTTCTTCCTCGAACATTTTATAACATTTTTTTCGTAGAATAATGTTCACTTCTCGCACACTAAACGACCCTCACCAAACGAATCGTACTTTGAATGTCAACCGAATTTGAAGTTTCTCTCAGTGCGAGAGAGTTCCCAAGCATTCTCTCAGTGCATCCACCAATGAACGTGCTTACTCTCAATTCGTGCATGCGTGAACCTCAGAATGTAAATGTGTAAGCTCCAATATGTGAATGTATGAGCTCTCAACGGAGCGAAAAGTAGAAAGTAGCTCTACTTTGTCCGTTGAAGTTCATACATCCGTCGGCTATGGGCCACCTCCCATAAGAATGTGTATATTCTACTTTTCACTCAGTTGAAATCAACGGAGTGACGGATCGACGGATTCTATGGGCCGGGGCCTTTATGGAGACAATGGACATCTTAAAGGCCCCGGCCCATAGAATCCGTCGATCCGTCACTTCGTTGATTTCAACTGAGTGAAAACGTATTGGCGGATAGAGCAGGCAAGCATCGGCCCATAGAATCCGTCAATCCGTTGGCAGTTGTCGATGACATTTATTAATTGATGGAGTGCGTTCATCTGAGTTATAAAATTAATGGCACGGTTGGTCTTTGATCGCCTCAATCAGTTCTTCCTCGAACATTTTATAACATTTTTTTCGTAGAATAATGTTCACTTCTCGCACACTAAACGACCCTCACCAAACGAATCGTACTTTGAATGTCAACCGAATTTGAAGTTTCTCTCAGTGCGAGAGAGTTCGCAAGCATTCTCTCAATGCATCCACCAATGAACGTGCTTACTCTCAATTCGTGCATGCGTGAACCTCAGAATGTAAATGTGTAAGCTCCAATATGTTAATGTATGAGCTCTCAACGGAGCGAAAAGTAGAAAGTAGCTCTACTTTGTCCGTTGAAGTTCATACATCCGTCGGCTATGGGCCACCTTCCATAAGAATGTGTATATTCTACTTTTCACTCAGTTGAAATCAACGGAGTGACGGATCGACGGATTCTATGGGCCGGGGCCTTTACAAATGCACAAAATAATTTTAATATAAAACTGAGCTCTTGTCGTATGACAGAATGACAGAATTCAGCTGATTTCACAAAGCTGTGACAAACTACCCACATAAATTTCTTGGGCTAAAATTCGCCGCATGGGGAAATTTTTTACTCTCTCGAGAGCGCTCTCTTTTGTCCAAAAGTGTGAATTTTTCCAGTACGGGAACAGACTTTCGTAGTTTTTCGTTGATTTGGACTGTTTATGTCAGGTACGGGAACAGACCTAATGTCGCGCTCATCAAGATCATACCCAACACCAACACGAATAATTTTTAACGCGGCTTCCATTGCATTTGGATTGTCAACATTGGGCACATTAAAAATGTCAATCGATTTATTGAGTTTGGATTGTTCTAAGTTATTGATTTTATTTTCTAACTCGCGCACTCTGGTCTTAAGTTGGACATTTTCACCTTGCAAGGAAGTGATCATGACCAAGTATTCTTCGTTTATTTTCCGTAAGTTTTTTATTTCATTGAATATCATTTCCATTGTAATGTTTTCTGTTATTTGTTTTTCTTTTTCAGTGACTGTTGGGTTTGTAAGGGGAGCATTTTCGGTACAGAGAGAGCTTCGCCGCGATGTTGCACACTGAGAACACCTCCAAATTTTGCGGTTTTTTTTCATGTATTCGAGATCAGTGTTTAATAAATTGACGCACTTTACATGAAACAATTTTTTACAGTCATTGCACTCTATTTTAGTATCACTGCGTTCAACTTTTTTTGTACACAAACAAATCATTTTGGTTTTTACTTTTCGGTATTTACTATAATGAAATTATGGATTAGGGAAGTCGCGATCGCGCTGCGTGTTACCCCACCCTCTCTCACTCACAGGAGTGCAATATCATTTGATATTATGGGTTATCAGAAGGATTATAGGTAGACAAGTTAAGCATAATTTTGGCAATTTATTTCGAGTCCTTTTGAAGTTTCTGTTTTGGCACATTGCACAATTACGACAGACTTGATAATCAAATAGTATTTTCCTGCGTTTCTACCTATACATGGATCTCCACCTCCCTCGTTACTGTCTGCAACATCACAATTATTGACTCTAGCGCGAATAGATTGCTCATGCCCATGAGAGTGTGATGCAAAAATTAAACACACACCAGGGTAGTGACCTTAACAATTAATAGCGCCTCGTCATCCGTTAGTATAATTCTAGCCCATACGCTATGCGATGCCCTTTTATTTGCCATAGATTTAGTTATATCCCACCAAATACGTAAATCAGCATCGCTGACATAAACCCTGTCGTAAACGGCATGACGTAAAATGATAGCGCAGAAAAGCTTAGCACTAAAACAAGAAGAAAAATAAACTTATCTGATAAAAGGTTTTGCAGCCTTCATCAGTAGTGTTTACTCGAAATCAGTGCTCAGTTCCATTTGACCATTTAAGATTTCTTGATCTCGGTAGGTAAGCATCAGTACTCGCAAACCAAGTCATACATATAGTGCTTGTATACCCAAGGGGACATAGGGGAATTAGATTTAAGGGACGTTTTGTTCTGCAAATTATAATCAAAATAGTTCGTGAAATAGGTATATTGAACGGGAAACCAACATATGCAAGCAGATGACACTTATCCCCACTCGTACTTTGGAACTTTGAGATAAACCTTTATTACGACACACTCATCCAGATCCAGGAAGCATGCAGCGGATACAAAGCACACAGCTTCCTTTGTACTTACATATCCTCGTAAACCAACAAAAGCAGTCGACACAATAGAGAGAGCAAGCTCCACGCTCATAGAACAGAAAAAATTAAATGGCACATCGCAAACTGTTTTATCGACTTTTATAGACTTAAATGCTTAAAGTAACAACTTTCATATTCTTCAGTGTTTCTGAGTAGGGACTCAGTACTGGGTCCACTTCCTCAGCAATGAATTCGGTCACTTGGTCGCTAGCCCGACCAATGAACGTGCTCGCGTCCATAATTGACGGCAACTGCTCCAGTATCGGTGCAAAGTATGGATCGTTCTTTACACGTTCAACCAAATCGTTGTCTTTTCCGAATTGCTTCACTTGTGCTCCGGCCTCTTGCGAAAGTACGCGGATCTTCTCGTGACAAATCTGACGGTCCCCTCCCGCTTTCACCATAGCCATGATGATGTTCTCAGTTGACATGAAAGGCAATTCCTGAGCGATATGACGTTCAATCACTTTTGGGTAGACGACAAGTCCCTGCGTGATGTTAAGCAAAGTTAATAAAGTAGCGTCAGCGCAGAGAAATGCTTCGGCCAAGCTTAAACGGCGGTTTGCTGAATCGTCCAAGGTTCGTTCCAGCCACTGAGTGGCATGGGTGTTTGCTGCATCCGCATAAAGCGTTATAAGGTGCCTTGCTAACGAACAACAACGCTCCGAGCGCATGGGATTCCTCTTGTACGGCATGGCCGACGAACCTATTTGGGTGGCCTCGAATGGTTCCTCGATTTCCTTTCGTGAAGCAAGTATCCTAAGATCCGAGCACATCTTGTGAATGGTTGTACCGAGACTTGATAGTGCTCCGAGGATCTCTACGTCAACTTTCCTCGTATAAGTCTGGCCAGTCACGGGGTATGGTTTCTCAAAACCCGCCAACTTTGTTACCAGCAGATCGAGTTTTTTCACTTTTTCCTTATCGCCATTGAACAGTTGAAGAAATGACGCTTGTGTTCCAGTAGTCCCCTTCACTCCGCGGAATCGCAAGTCCTCTCGGCACCTTCTCAGTGCACGCTCGTCCATCAACAAGTCATACATCCAGAGGCATGCCCTCTTCCCGACCGTTGTCAGCTGAGCCGGTTGTAAGTGTGTAAATCCCAATGTCGGCAATGATTTGTAGGTTGCAGCAAAGTTCTTCAAACAGTAGATTACAGACGCAACCCGTGGCAATAACAAGTCCAGTGAATTGCGCAAAACAATCAAGTCAGTGTTATCACCGACAAAACATGAAGTAGCTCCCAAGTGAATTATCGGCGCAGCGAGCGGGCACTGCTTCGCAAACACATGCACATGGGCCATGACGTCGTGACGAGTGAGGCTCTCTTCAACGGCAGCGGCTGGAAAATCGATTTTATCCACATTTGCCTTCATCTCATTAAGTTGGTCGCAAGTGATTTCGAGCCCCAGTTCCTAAAAAGCAAGAAACACTGTGACACTGTGCTTGAACTAGATAGTAGCGTTACCTTTTCTGCCTGGGCTAACCAGATCCACAGTCTCCTCCAAGTGGAAAACTTGTTTTGTTCACTGAACTGAAACTGCATCTCCTTGCTCGCGTAGCGAGACGATAGGGGTGACTTGTATCCTTCGTAGCCGCTTGACATTTTCAATCGTTTACTAGACGAAGTAATCTGTAACTGAACCGTTGCAGCGCGCGTACTTGCTATGCCGGCGAAATTGCACAGAACTTACTTTTATTGGTGTTTACCAGCCGCGTTATCTGCAACGCCTTGTTTTATTTGCCAAGTTAGTAGCAAAACGTGATTTTGACTTTCCTCAGTTCAACAGGTTATCTGTCAAACGTCATATTCAGCCTAACTACCAAGTCACATGGGCGCAGTTGATATGTGTCGGAGTAGCTGTCACGGTTAATGGCTGCTTATAAGCTCTATTTCAATGTGAGATTCTAGCGAAATAATACAATTGAATAAACCCGAAAGGGAGCTAACGTAAAGTGAATATTTTACATTTTCTTTCAGCACATATCTTTAAGAATTTCCATCCAAGAAGACATGGAAGGAAATCGAATTGGGTTAACCTATTTCTGGGGTGATTGTTTCATTATTCGAAAATTCGAATGCCTATCATATTCATGAATATTTGTTATCCAATTTTGTTTATCCCAGGTTTTTATATTGGTTTTGGTGTATGAAAACTAGATATCGGCTGTTAAAAGGCTACGTCGTTAGCTCTTTACCACATGTAGTGATATGAACACTATGTTCGCAGTTGGTTACGAGTACGAATGAAAGGCTTCCATTACTCTTCTAATTATAAATTTGCCAGTGGTATCAATAATTTGTAGCAAGCGTGAACGCATCCACTACCAGCGATCATTATTGTCGCTTTTCTTCAGTGAACGGAGATGCAATAAAGGCTCTTGGTGCCGCCAAATGACGCTTGCTCATGAAGCCGTCAAAATCAGTACTTGCCATTTACTTGTTGAAGATTATTTCGTGTAAATTTTGACCACGACCACGATTTAAGTGGTCCATACGGAGAGTCCAATTTCGAGCCACTTTTTCGAGCACATTGGATGGTTTCTCGTTAATAGCATGTCTAATGTTGTCTTTCAAGTCCGCAATCGACGCTGGCTTATCGGACTGATTTGACGTATCCCCATAAAAAAATCTAAAGGCATCAAGGCGCACGATCTAACCGACCAATTCTCCTGCCCGAAACGAGAGTCAATCGACTCGCATGGTATGCCACATAGTAGGGTCTTATTAGAAAAAAAAGTTCGATATCATTGAACGATAATTGGTGCCATTAACGGGCCAATGATTGCCCGTGACCATAGACCACATCCGTAGCTCATTGTAGCTCATCGGACCAAATAGAGCAATTTTGTTTATTCCAGCAGATATTCGGAGTATATAGCCGCGTAGTAGGCTTATAATTACCGGCCACTTGAAACTCGTTGACAATCCTTCGCCAAGCTTCTCTATTATGAGTGCGTTCCTTCCATGTTCCGTTGTTCTGTTCCATGTCTTCTAGGTTCATCCTTATATTGTCCTCCCATTTACGGCGCGGCCTTCCTGGCGGTTTTTCCACTTATTATTCGGTTAACTGATTGTCCATTGTCTAGTCGTTCTACGTGTCCTGCCCACCTTAATCATTACAATGTTATTATTTGGACAATGTTTGGGGCTGAACAGAGTTCCTCGAGTTCTTGATTATGTAGTAATGCTATGAACTTTTCTTTTTATCCTATTCGGCCCGTTTTCCTAACGATCATGTTGAAGTTATGGGTTAAAACAATAGAGACGATTTAAGACTTATTCTCCTGACGACAAACTGTTTCAGAACCTAGAACCTGGTGTTTGCAGGTGTTCTGACGAATTATGATGATTTTTTTCCTTTCGGAACAGCAAATTACCATTGTTGCCGTCCTTCCAAACGCTCTTTGCGCACCTCTATACCCTCCTCGAGCGACAATCAGCCTCTCCCCGATCGAGAACTCATCGTTTACACTCAAACCTCCGGGCTATTAGTATCGAGCAACGATAGCGGCCGAACGAGAAGCAGTCCCTCGTCCATCGACTCTCTGACATATTGCGTAAGCAATGGTTTGACAGTCATTTGCCACACATTGATCAGCTCCTTAGCCGATTCGGTCCCTTAGTCTTTATTGTATTTGGGTATAGATCGGCCTGGCTGAGGAGATAGAACGAAACCGTTTTGGATAGTGGTTTCTTGAGGACATAATCGCCGCCAATCGATCAGGGCAAGATGAGCGGATAGTTAATGACTCTGTAATGTGACACGTCTGAGAGGCGTGGTTTTAGACTCGTCCAAGATGAGTAGCAACCACTGTAATCGTGGGCACACCCATGAAACCGATATTTTCAAAGCTGGACGTTAAAGAATAACATAGTTGTCCAGCTGCAATGTACAAGTAGAAGCTATCGACCGGTGCGTTGTTGGTTATGTCCACGACTCCAGCGCTAGATAAACTTTTGTATCGTGTCAGAGGAGGATTGCTCCTTTCCGAGACGCGTTCATAGATGAAGAGCTTCTTATGCACTGCCTCCTTGAAAGTAGGACTATCGGTGCTAATAAATGGTTGTAATGCAAAACCGATTTTGGAACCTCACGACGGAGAACATGGACAATATCTTTGAAGGTGAGGAATTGACTCTTGTCAACCGTGAAATCGACGATTCTCATCCCAGAATTCATTCACCAGGATATGACCGAGTCTCATGAAATCTGTCGCGATCACGTAAGTATAGATGATCGACTCGTTGATGGACATACTATCATTGTCGATGGGAATTTTCTAAATCAGTTCTCCTTAAGTCCGTCTGCTGCATCATATGCATGTGAAGACCCCGCATGTTATCCTCGGCGTAAACTCTTTATTCGAGCTCAGGAAACTCAGTGAGTCGATTCACATTCATAGGTGGACATATGGCAGAAAGGGTTTGTACTTTGATTGAGTGATATGCCAAGCTGATAGACTTTCAAATCACCAGTGATAAAGGCGAATTTAAGGTTTTTGCCGCTCAACCTCCAGTCGATAATTCGAGGCTATGGCAGTACACAGCAGAAATACTTTCCTCTGTACACACTCTACGCATACGGGAAGGTGGTTTAATGTTCAGTAGCTTGAAAGTGGTTCGAAATTTGGTCACTATAGCTTGAATTGCTTACTCAGTAGGTCGATTATGACGACTGTAAATTGATCAAAGTGCATGAAAAGCATTTAACAACGCATGCATTTAGACAATAAAATTCAGTACATCGTAAGCATTGTTAGGTCTTTCTACAATAAAATGGCAATACCAACTGAGTATAGCTGATTTTGACATATTTCATGAATCGTGCTCAAAATGCCAAAAATAGAACACTGAAAAACCAAACTTTAACAAAATCACCTTTTACATCACTAAGAATTGGTGATCTAGGTGCTTCAGTTCTTGTGTCAATTGATTTTGATACCAATGCAAGCCCAAGTCTTTTCGATGGATTATCCAAATTGTGGTCGTAGAAAGCCAACGCCTTGTGCAGCAATATTCCCGCCTGACCGTACGTTTTGGCGTCATATAACAACTACTCTATCAGCAACCGAACTTCCCTCACCGGATTTCGCGATACAGAATACGAATTTTCATAATAAAGTTTAACCATCTGAAGGCAATGACACTAAAACTTGTGAGCTATGCTGTGAGTCTCATACATACGTCGTCCCATAAGAACCACACTCCGCCTGGGAAGAAACCTCTAAAAAACCGACAGACACGGGCGTCGTCAATGTGGCTAAGTAACCGCTCTTAGCAACGTCTGTTCTTTTGACTTTTTGTTTTCATAGAAACAGACTTGAACAACAATGGCGCATTGATTGCTACACCCTCTTAAAGCCTCTGAGTAAGACTGTAAGCCGGCCCTGCTACTATGTCTGACTCCTTATCAGGCACTGTCTGAGCAAAGGTATAATGCTCTTCACATCATCGTATCAATGCTCCTTAAACGCATACTTGAATAGAGCAAATATAATCGAAAATATCGCTCATTCCATAAGTATTCACGTGAACACCAAAATATGTATTCTAAAAGATAAACCAATCTGACCTATGGATTCGTAATCTCGCCAAGCACAACAATGTTGATTGTGCAACTACGAAATCTGCAGTCTACTTTGATCGCCCAGAGCACGAGTATTAATTTAATAACTTGAGCGCCCTCGAGCAATGGAAATATTGTTGCGGTTTTTGTCCATTCTGATCTATTACCTCGGCGTTCTACTCGCTCCGCTCATCAAATGGATAAATGGCATAAAGCAGGAACACATACCCAAAGCGAAAGATGACATTTTGAACTTGTCCGCAAACAAACTGACTTCAAAGCTCAAAAATGGCGAGGTATGTTAACAATCTTGTATATGTGCATGTAACTCACAATCTTTGGACAGATAACTTCGGAGCAGTTAGTGCGAAGCTATATCAAACGGATCAAGGAAGTCAATCCGATTCTCAATGCTGTGATCGAAGACAGGTTCGTTGAAGCAGTAAAAGACGCCCAAAAGGCTGATCAGACTATCGCCAAAACAGAAAACAAGGAAGAGCTCTTCGGTGCTTACCCATTGTTAGGAATTCCATTCACAGTGAAGGAGTCCTGTAGTGTCAGCGGTTTGTAGTACCTTTATAACTTGCAATGACTTTTCGTAAAGCTATTCCTTACAGACTTATCGCATGTTGTGGGAAGCAGTTATCGGCGACATATCAAATCCAATGAAGACGGCGCTGCCATCACCTCCATTCGACAATCTGGGGGGATACCATTGCTAGTCTCAGCAAACCCGGAACTATGCTACAGCTGGGAAACGTCTACCCTAACCCATGGACGCTGTGACAATCCTTACAATACTTGTCACACCCCGGGTGGATCATCGGGTGGTGAAGCGGCCTTAAACGCTGCCGGGGCTACAGTTTTTGGAGTTGGTTCGGACCTATGCGGATCAGTTAGGATCCCAGCGATGTTTTGTGGCGTCTTTGGACACAAGCCCACTGGGACCTTGGTGTCGGTAGAGAACCATTTCCCCAACATATACGAAGAGGGCTTCAATGAACACTTGCAAATAGGACCGATCACCCGTTTCGCTGAAGATCTGCCTCTGTTACTGGACGTGATGGCTGGAAGTAATAGCTCAAAGTTACATAGAGCCGTTGATATCAACGGTATTAAGGTAATGTCATTTCAAATCGCGTCTCAATCATCAATCGTCTCGTCTTGCAGGTATATTACACAGATTTGAATTATTCTCTGACCAGCGTGCCTGTCAATGCTTCAATAAAGAAGTCAATTGAGCTTGCAATCAAGCACTTTACCACACGAGGAAATGATGTTGAAAAGGTATACTTAAACACCTCAGAGTAAAGTGCAAATATTTTACATTTCTATCTACAGATTAACCTGAAGGAACTTAATGATATTATGGAAATCACGCTCACACAGTTGTTGTCATTCGAACCACCAAGAGTGCATGATAATCCCATAAAACCGAATGTAAGCCTTATCGCTGAAGCATGGCGTCAACCCAATTTCCGTTTCGTTCATCTTTTCCCCGCAGCACAAGACAACGACACTCAAGGAACTAAGAAAGCATCTAACAGGAAAAGGAATCCATTCCATCCAAGCACTGGTCTTTCAAGGATTTCACGATCTTCGAATTTTGTTCCCACCGTTTCGACGAAGGCGGTATATCAAGAAAAGAGAGCTTCTTATGACCAAGTTCAAGGTAACTTTCGTAGTAGCATAGCTTAAAAAACACTAATAGCCCATCTTTCAGACAATCCTGGGTGACAATGGAGTGTTTTTCTTCCCAACGCTACATCGACCGGCGTATCTGCACAACACATCCGTCTTTCATATCCCCGGCACCGTTCTATCCGGGATCTTTAACATGATTGGCTTCCCCAGCTGTCACGTGCCAATGGGGTTGAATGAAGCTGGCTTACCAGTGGGTTTTCAGGTAGTCGCTGCCCCGTATGCAGATAGGAATTGTTTTCAGGTTGCCTTGGAACTAGAAAATTCGTTCGGTGGATGGAAACCAGTGCAATAAGGTTGTAGCCTGATGAGGTGTTATTAAAGATATTTGAATAAAAGTAGACCAATCTGAAGACAAAAAACTTATTTATTTAGGCGGCACTACGGTCCTGGGCGGACCAAGCCCTCAACCAATATGGCTCTCCAGTGAGTCAAGTCTTAGGCCAATCGTCTCTAGCAAGCTTTAATACGATCATTCTTTGTTGCGTTTCGCCTCACACTTTGGGACTACAGAGGTGGTGTTCATGCGCTTGATGTGTAGATGCCTAGTTAGATCGATGTCACTATATCTCCTCCTCCATTCTCTATTTTCACAAACTAGACCAAAAATCATACGCAGAATCTTCCTCTCGAAACGACTAAGAGCTTCTTTATCTACCTTTGACAAGGTCCACGTTTTCACACCATATAACAGGACCAGGACAAAGAGAGTCATGTACAGAGCCACCTTGGTTTTTTGAGAGGAAGTTTTTCCTGAACCTGAAAAAACAGCGGTTAACAGGGTTAACAACGCAAAGTCGTTTGATTTCAACACTGATGTCGTCAGTGCTTGTTTCTGTTGCGCTAATCTATCAATATGTGCCTTCTAGCCAAGACGTTAGTGATGTTAATCTTTTTTTGATGATAGCAGACTGGGTTGCTACCCTGAACTGTTATCAATTTACAAAAACAATTGCCAAACTACGAATGAGAGTTCACTGACAGCAATTTAAAACGTTATAGAGGACAGTAACAACATCCTCAGCGTAACGGCGGTAAAATGGCTTTTGAGCTAAATGGGTGCAACAATAACAGATTTGGAAAAATAAGCTTGAACTCACGGCACTAAAGTTCTAAAAAGTGCATCATTTCACACCTGGCCAAGAAAAATGTCAAAGTAAAAGGAGTAACGGTATTGATCCGCTTATACGAAAATCATCAACTGCCAAACATTATCTTCACTGATGAAATTTCTATCTGGGCATTTTGAAGGTCAGATTTGGCAATAGAAAGTACCAAACAAGGAACTCAAGTTAGCGCATCGCCGTGAATGGAAGCACATTCGGAAGACCGACTTTCCGATGAATTTATCGATTGATCATGCGAAACGTGGCCATGTCAATTAGATTCCCAAATTTGAATACTTTGAACGCAATTGAAACCAGACATAATATAAAGTCTCCTTATGGAGCATCGAGAGTTGTCTAACGTCGTCCTGCACAACCCGACAAATTTAGCAGGGTATTCAAGCTATAAATGGCGAAGTAAGGCTCGCTCCTGGTCGTATTTTTAGTTTATTTACAAACGGTCAGAGAAGATTTTGTGTTTGATGTTCAGGAGACTGATCTCTCTGTAATTATTATTACTTGAAACCTAACTCCATATCGGATCAGTTTGAATATGAATATGAGACCTAAAGTTGGAACTAGAAATCTAAAAGAAACAACGCTCACCGGAAGTATGAGCTATACGGAGGATTCCAAAAGGAGGAAGCCCAACAAAATATTGTCAATTGAGCCCCTTAACACCAATTCTGGTCTAATCTTAAACCTAATTTATCAACTCTCAACTTTAACACCGTGATGTTCTTAATTAAAAAAGCCAGTCCCCATATACTGAAGGACATCTTTAAGACTAAATATAAATGACGAAAAGTATGTATCGGAAATCTTAGGAAGAAAACTAGCATAAAACTCTCAAGCAACCAAAGAACTGCCTTTCAGTATCAAAGTTATGTAGATATGGCTTGAAAAAGCCTCAGCAACAATTTCTGTGTGTCGTAGCCATGGGACATCACTCAATCTACGAGTAATATACAAAAGGCAAGATGAACATTTTACCAAATGGATGCTGCCAAATTTAATGGTTTTATTGTAATTTCCTCCTTCGTTGCATTTTAAGGACCTAATGATGTGAACTATGCCATCGACAATTCACACCTTTCCTTATATGCTGATGATATAAAGAGATCCAAGTATATTGCAGCTAAACAAGTTTATTATTTGGAGTCAAATAAATCATCTCGTGCTAGATGTCGGCAAATATTCCCTCGTAAGCGCTTCCTTCTACCTCTGCAGAACGTACGTCACCGTTGAAATAAAGTGATCCCATGTCAACTTCTTGCCTGACTTAGATGTTATCTGTGACCAGAAATCGATTTTCGTCTTCACACGACAAGGTTATCAAAAATGCTAACTTCTCGCTCTATTTTGACCCAAGGAGTTCTCGATTCCCTTACATTACAAAATCCTTAAACTATACTTTCATTAGGATCCTTCCTTAACATATTATTCGAATCTGGTCCCTCTCTTACGCTATCCATCCAACGTATGTTTATTTGTTTTGTCCTTTGGGGCCCTCGCTGAGTTGCCGCCTATAATTAAAAGGCATTCATAAGAATAGTTTAAAACTAATAATCAATCTGCGAAGTTGCAGACGTACATACATATGTACATACTTTTCATCAATGGCCCACTTGAAGGTAACATATAGTGCCTCACTCTGCTGCATATGATCTCCATTGACACCACTCCTTGAAACCTTAAGTCTATGCCCCTCTTCCGCATCAACACCCATCAGAAGTACGATTGTTAGTATAAGTCAATGCCCACGATGCTGGGCGAAGTGAACTCCACTCTTTTCGAACTATACCTCCATAATTTTGCTCTAGCGCCGCGGTTGGATTTTCTAAAATATATTAAGTTTATTCTAAGCATATGGTTAGGTTAGGTTAAAGAAGGGGAGTGTGATGGTTAAGCATCACTTCCACTCGGAGGCCAAAAGGCCCATTGTGATTCCCTTCATTTGTGGCGGTACACATATAATTAAACTGTCCTATCACGTGGTGGCTGAAACCACCCCGTGCTCTTTATGAATTTTAGAAGGTCCGATATATCTGCATCAGCCACATCCGCAATCTCTGTAAAGAATCTTTGGCCTAGCGACGCTAGGCGTCGATTCTGGAGAGCTGGGCAGTGGCAAGCAGATATTGGATCGTCTCAGTTTCTTCCCCATCGCCGCAGCTCCGGCAGAGATCGCTGGATCCCGAGTCCCATTTCCGGAGCATTGCTCCAATGGGACAGTGTCCTGTGATCACTCCGACGAGCATACGGGAGTTACGGTCCAGCGCCAGGAGCTTCTTTGTTTTTCCGATATTGAGCTCTGGCCACGATCATCTTGTCGTGTGCCTGTCGTTTCTTATAAGCCAAGACGAGTTGGCTTCTTTGATGATTGTCTCGTTTATGATCCGGTATAATGCGCTGATCGGTGGTTGCAATGACGTGTCCGCTTCGCTGATGTCCAGTTCAGACCCTTGCCTGGCCAATTCGTCTGCTCTTTCGTTCCCTGCGATTGAGCTGTGGCCCGGGACCCAGCAGAGTTTGACTTTGTGGTGTCTGATGGACTTCAGTGAGTCGCGACATTTCATGACAGCCTTTGATCTTGTTATACAGGATTCCATTGACTTCAGTGCAGCCTGGCTGCCTACGAAAATAGTGATATCCGATGGTGGGATATCGGTTGCCTGTAGGTGTTTGGCTGCTTTCTCTATTGCCAGGATTTCTGCTTGAAAAACGCTGCACAGATCAGGGAGTCTGAATGATTCCTGTTTGTGGAGGGTATCAGAGTCCGTCGGTGAAGAGAGTGATCTCGTGGTCGTTGATTACGGCGTTTGATAGCCACTCTTCTCTGTCGGGGAAAAGGATAGGTATTCTGAGAGAGAAGTCATTTTGGGGGGAAATATAGTCGGTCGTAGCTGCGAGGCTACTAAAACCATGTTTCATTCCCAAGTCGTCTATTATTCTAAGTATGGCCGCATGTCCATAGTTGGATTGCTTCCACAGAGAGGACTTCCTTAGTCTGAGAGCACTCTTTGCAACGCAGCCTTTTATGAATAGATCCAGGGGGAGGAGATGAAGTATCATGTCCTGCTTGCGGCGTGCTTCTCATGGCTCCCGTTGTACAAACAGCGGCTGACCTTTGTACTTTGTTGAGCATGTTCATATAGCTTTTCGTGCTGCGAGCAGTCCACCAGTCTAGGGCCCCATAAGTTAAAATGGGTCTGATGATTGCTGTGTACATCCAATGAATGATGTACGGTTGCAAGCCCCATCTTTTTCCGAAGGTATTTTTGCATGCATAAAATGCATTCAATCCGTTTTTCATTCTTTCCTCCAGGTTCCTTTTCCAGGAGAATTTGGAGTCAAGAATGATGCCTAGATATTTGGCTTCCGCTTTGAGTTTGAGTGGAGTGTGAACAAGACCAGCTCGGTTTTCTGGGGGTTTATTCTCAGACCGTTCTGTCTTGCCCACGAGGAGAGTTCCCTCAACGCAGATTCCATTAGTTCACTGATAGTTGGCAGACATTTACCTTTTATCAAGATAACCAGGTCATCCGCGTATGCTATTCTAAGCATATACTCGTACATTCATATATTAAGGCTTTTATTAAGCTTATAAAGTGCCCATAAAGCCTCAAATCAAATCAAAGAAAGTGCCTCCACAAAAGGTTTATTATGATAGGTCTTGATGGCCTAGTTTACTGGTATTTGAATGTACCCGATATATTTCTAAATTTAAGTCATTTTGTCAAAAATACATAAACTTTTTCCATTCCATGGTGTCTTTAACCACTGTATCCATAGAGATTAAATTGCAGTTTCTTTTAAAATAATAATCTCTATAATTATAATACGAGTATCAAACAAAAAAACTTTGCGGAAACCTCTCATCCTAAAACGAAGAAGTTATAAATACTTTCTTTTGGTGTAAGATGGTAATAGAAAACTGGCAACATTTTTATGTCAGTAATCGTGAGCTATCTTATTACAAACTTCATTTACTTCACTACAGTCTAGGTAGAAGAGGGTGATTTTGACCGTTGATCTTTAAAAGTTTACGAAAAATTCTTATCAAAAGCGACTAATGTAAATTCAAAATCATGAAACAATCTTCAATTTCCTTCCACAACTCATTAAAACGTCTATGTGTAATACTGACTTCGTACGTTTTTACACGATCACTTCAGCAAAAGAAAACTCTCCACCTTCAAAAATATCTGCGTTCCAAAAAGAAAAAATGAAACAAACATTGTCTACCTTGGAATAACGCCCACCTCATCATTCGAAAAAGGAGTTAGAGTAGAAGAAGAGAACAGAAGAGAGTTACAACCTAGAATTACAAGAAAACACTGCGGGATTAATTCTCTACCTGCCGATTCTGTAAAGTTCTGTCTAAAAAGCACACATACGAATTGGGACTGCTTTGTAAAATAAATCGGATGGCACCCTTACTGCCAATGGAAAAGAAATCATGAAAACCATTCTCGGGGTATCTTTTCCTAGTTTTACCCCTCGACCTAATCTGTTCAGTATCATACTATGCTGCTCTGGCAGCCTCTTTAATGCTGATAAATTAAACAGGCAATCAGTTTATTAACTTAAAAAGCCTCAGGCAAAAAAAGTTTCCTCCCATCTCTCTAACTTCTACCAAGGACACATGACTCAAACTTAGAAGAAGATTGATCTAGTTTCATACCACAAACTGGAAAACCCAATGGGGTTACTAAATCTTACCGTCCTATAAGTTTGTAGCCATCCCTCCTGAAGTCGTTGGAAAACCTTCCCGAACCTCATGCCACAACCAACGAACAACAGTTTTCATCATCACGAGGATCATATGTATATTATAAGCGCGTCGACCTCAGGTCCCAGTAACGATGGCTGCCCAGAGGAGAGTGTCCTATTACTACTTTCATGATCAACAGTCATTGATGGCCTACTCTGCGTGCTAATCGATCGCGGTTACGATAATGTGCTCATATTTACAGGCACATGTGAAGCCTGCGATCGCATGCGAAATGTGCTTAAATTTGTCTCTGCTTGGTTCATCAGCTATTAACGCAACAAAATTCTCTTACTACCATGTGCTAAGAAAAGGAAATTACACCTGTGACTTACATACTGACACAATATGATTTTAAAATTAGCTTAGGGCTGCCAAGATGCTCTGCAGGACCTAACCAAAAAAAAAAAACAACAAGCTTAAAGCCTTGTGAGTTTTAAGACACAGAGGCATCATTGGCAACGAAAACGCAGATCTATTACCCAGAAAAGGCTACTTCATAAACCTTTGTAAGTATTAAACCTTTATATGGCATTCCAAATTTAAAGTTAACACGCCCTTATATAGCTGGGAAAAAATTATAACATTTATGATATTGGAACAGAATTCAATGATCTCGCCAATCGAAAAAAAAAATTATACAACCGTTGTACAGATTCTTTAAAAATATTCTAAATATGTATGGAACACTAGAGATTGAGATATCACCTCCATATAATGTGAGAGTGGTGCCCTCTACCACCTTGGTAATCTTTACAACGTCGCTCTATTAAGTTGCCATTCCCTGTATAGCTGCGGTCACATTTCTTTGATTTTTGTCACTTGTCACCAGTCACCATGTTACAATGGTCTGCTAAATTATTATTGAACATCGGGTCAAAATTGCTAAGATTTATTGTGAAAATTCGTGCTCTCTTCGCGAGTATGCATCCGTCTTAGATCCAATTGACAAAAGAACGATCACCAATGTCATCTTAGGTCGACTAAATGGGCTATGAAAAAGATGGAAACGTACTCAAATTTTGATCACAAATACTTTTTAGTGATGAAACATATTTTTAGCACAAGTAAAGCTGCCGCATTTGAGAGATAGTAATCCACAGTAATATCAAGAGTGTCTCATGCACTGAATAATCTTACTGTTTGGTTTTCAGATTTCTTTTAAAGGGTGCAAAAGGCATGTTTCCCTTAAATGGGAACATGGAGTCGATGTTCAAGCAAGTTGTCATCTATAAGTTTTATGGCCCGCTGCTGAATTCTGTCTAAGAGGTCCAAAAGGGTCTTAGGAGCACTAGACCAGATATAGGCATTGTACTAAAGCTTGGGGTGGATTTAGGTCTTGGCGAATGAGTGAATAGGATTAAAAGTAGCAGACAAGTGATAATGAAAATGAGGAAGAGTATCGGTGACAGAACATAGCCTTGGGGAGCACAAGCACTTATACAGTTAATATCAGACATGGCACCATTTAAATACAGTATGAAATACAAGTATGTAAATCCATACAGTTTGAATTGGAGGACCTGAAAAGTAATTTCTAATGTGTGGATTCATCCACCCTTTTTGGGCACAAGATCCTAATGCCTAAATCTGTCAAATACTTTAGAAACGTCAAGCCTAACGTTTTTGTTCTCGCCGAGATTGTGCCAGGATTCTAATCTTTGCCATCAAATTCTAACGAGCTTTCTGGGCCGGGGTATACCCGCCGGATTTAGGTTCGTCACAAAAATGTATCTTCCTGACACCCGCAAACTCACTAACTGTTTCGGCACAACGATCGCACTCCTTCGTCCATTTGGATTATAGCCCGTTCGGGACACTTGTTCGTAGAAGCGTCTCAGTCGTTTCGTTTGATCCTGTCGAGTTGACAGTTTCTAGTCAGTCGTTTCTGGGTTAAGGCTAAGCTTTTAACAGTTAAAACACAAGTCAAGGATCTAGAAACTCTTTCGGCTTTTAAAGTCACTAGTGGATATGATGCTACGGAAACTCCATTACTATGTTATTCAAGACACGAGTATGTTATAAGCCGACGATTTATCACCATTTCCACGACCTTACAAAGTTCGGACGTCAGTGCTATGGGCCGGTAAATGAAGGGAGACGAGACCTTTTTAGAGACAGGATGGACAAAAACTGTTCTGTTATTGGAGTTGTTTTTAAAAGTTCCAGAATAGACGATGTAGAACGACCGCCAAGTCCTGTATACCAAGCCGCGGAGGACATTGGAATGATATCACTTTTAAAGCCTTCTATTTAAAGTTTCTATCATACATATCTCACAATTTATTCAATTCAAAAGTCAAAACGCGCTCAATGAATAAGCCCTCAAAGCTATTTATTTCTAGTAATGAGTCGACTGCTATGAAGACTTGAAGACAAAAATACCACATAACATGATAGATCAAAGGCTTGCCATAAACTACATATATACTCGTAATTGTCTAAACTGTAAAGTAAAATTTATTTGGTTCAAGCGATTATATCCTGTAGTACTCGCCTACCCTTCCTCAATAAGTTCGTTTAAATTTTAGTGTCATTGCAAAATAGGCTTAAATTCTTAAAATGGAACCAAGCACCACAAAAGAAACCTTGTGGATAGCTTTTAATGAGCAGACTTTTCAAACGAATGCAAGGCATTAAGATATGGCAAACATGAGTAGGCACCGTTAAGCTACTGTATGGTCAGTTCAATGGTGCCGTAGAGTGCGCCATGGAATATAAATTAGTTTTTAAGCCTCCTTCCATTGCGTTTTATGGTTTTTTATAGAAAATACTAATCAAAATCACATGGAAACATGTACGTGTCGACTAGGTGAAGTTTGAAGGACTTGTTAAATGTTTGTCATGCAAGATGTTGCTTTCTGTGGAAATGGCGTGGGGTGCGATGAAGGTTAGCAATTAGTTGGGTGCTTTAAACAGTTCATTGCTAAGGTTGTCCATGTTTTCTTCGCTCTAGGCTTGGGGCTCTCTAAACAGAGTTTAGCCTTGACGGTTCTATAGATGGTCTAAAGGTCTAAATATACTTTCAATGCGAAAACATTTGTTTCTGTAATCAATAAGTTTAACTGTTACCGTCTTATCTAAAGCACATAGAGATAATCTATATCTGTTGGCTTGTATCACAAGATGAGGTGAGGTAAATGACTTACTAAAAAAACCCAAGGCGTTCGATCAAGTATATGCTCGTATACGAGTACAACTGTTATCACTCGAGAAAACGTGTCACTAAGCCCAGTTAAGTATTACCTAACATTCCATCAATGGCAAAAGTATATGGCCCGATAGTAATCGCCGTCGTTCTTTGTTCTGCATTCGCCAAAGAGGGTATAAATATATTATGACTCCGTTAACAGCGCACTACGAGACAGATATAATAATTCCAACGTTTCAGTGAAATGATTGAATAGCACCAGGTGATAACCACCGAACTAGTTATCCAGATAGAGCAGTGCTAGGATCAATGCAGAAAGGTAACACGGCGAAACGACCTAAGAAGGTCATTTAAGAAAAAAGCTCTGGTTATAATCAACAACAAACCAGTGGAAGTATTTCAATCTTTTTATTTTTTTTTTGTTGCTTTGCTTTTGTTTTCACTTTACATTTCGTAGTTTCGTAGACACCGGCAAGCACGTAATCGCAGTTTACTCGAGACAGGTTTGGTTACCCGAGCCACAGACAGGAAAATGTGGAAAAAGCAAGAAAAGAAAAACTATTAACTGGTTGTCGGCTACTCGTATAGTGCACCATGCAATGGAGTATCCGATTGTTTTACTTTTTTTACCCCGGTGTGAATTCTTAGCAATTGCAACATTTTAAACAAATTAAGTTGTTGATCATTAAAAGTGCGGATATACGAGTATAACCTGTTTCGCCAAGGACGAATATCGAAGCCCTTTTGGTATATATAATTTTGAGGCTATTAGGGGTTAAAGGGTTTACTACATGACTCATTGGCGTTATTTATGAGTGATATTACCTAATCCGTCATAAATTTGAATACATACATGATACTTTGTTTCTAGGTGATACTACCTTTTGAACTAAGTTGAAAAGAAAATATACAGAGTTCACTTCACACTTTCTCGTAATAACAGATCAGACTCTTCTTATAGCTAGTATCATTATAACAAGGGAAAAAAGTGCTTCGTACACCTTAATTTTATAAAACTACGCATACATACTGAAGGGAAACTAAGGTCTGAGGTATAATTTCAAGGTAAAAGGTTTTTCAATTTGCGCGGGTATATTTTGGTGGCCTGTGGCGGGCAGGTTATTTTGGTGACATCAGCCAAATCTGTTCTTTATTGTTCAGTTACTGATACCAAATCACCGTGCTAAGTTTCACGCCTAAACTGCACGTTCAAATGATAAAACTTTGTTATCAGAATGAATATTCGTTAGTGCAAACGTTGCGCCCATTTTACTGTTAATCAGGTGATCCTTCACAGTCGACTATTCAACATTTGGTGGCCAAATTTGAAACGACCGATTCGGTAATCAATCAGAAAACAATCGTAAAGGAACGCAAGATCGGCCGAGAACATCTCTGCGGTCCGTGAAAGCGGACAGCAGAATCTGACGTGGTCGATCCCCGCCGTGCGAAAGAATTCGGCCTTTCGTAGAACTTGGTATTGTTTGGGTCGGGACTTGGGCCTATTCACGTACACGATACACTTGACCCAGGAGCTCAAAATTATTGAGCAACGGCAACGCCGTTTGTTTTGCTGGCTAGGTTACGGAGCTCTTTGGATGGCTGTGTTATGAGACGATACGAACCCACACGGGGTTCACCAGGTGATAATGCATTCTCAAATAGTTGCCGATGGATGTGAATTTTGGGCCGGCGGCGTCATTGGTCCGTAATTTTTTCGAAAACGACGTTGGTAAGGCGGTCATCGTCAATGGAAACGACGACAACCAATTTCTTATGACCCAAATTGGACCATATAGACCTAGACGACATGTGGTTTCAGGTGCTACGTGCCACACAGCGAACGCCACGATTAACAATCTGCATGAACAATTTGAGGGTTAAGTTATCTCAAGGTGGAGGTGACGTGAATTGGCCATCAGAGTCATACGATTTGACCCCGGTTGACTTTTTCCTGAAGTGGTAGGATTATACGAATGAACCACAATCGACCGATGCTCTTAAGGTGAACATTAAACGGGCCACCGATCGAATTCAGCCAGGTCTATGCGGAAGAGTCATTGGAAATTGGACCAATAAGATCCGTGCCAGCGGAATGACATTTTCAAATAAGGCCTTTCAAATAAAAAAAGAATTTGGTTGATGCCTCACACACAGCTTGTTTTATTCCATTTCAACATCTACCCGACCTTATTGAAAAACTCTTTAAATGCCCAATATTTTCATTTTGCAAGGTATGCAATATCATCTACTACCATATCTAATGGGTTCACTAGACCTTGCAAATTTAACATCCAGAGCTGACTTCGTTTAAGAATTCAAAAATCACATCCTTTGACCCAACAACCAAACTTGTCTTTAACGCGACGAAGGACATGATATCAGTTAAGTCAAAGGCTTCTAAAATTTAAGGGAAAATTGTATGAAAGGCTATGCCAAACGTTTTTAGAGTAACAACAGCGTAATTTTGGGCTTCTTAAAATGCTGCTTCTTATCTCAAACCGAGTGTCGACTCTGTCTAGAGGATGAGGAAACTGCAGAGCACATACTACGTGAGTGTGCTGCCCTCTGCCATCTTAGGAATCGTATTCTCCTCAAGAAGACAGCTGAGGGGATCAGCTCAGCTCCTACGAGGGATATCCCCAACTTTTTTTTAAGAAGGAAGATGAACTTCTCGTCTAATTGGCTAGCATAATAAACCTACAGTGGTCGCAGTACCTCATGCTAAAGGGTCCGCCATCTAACGTTTTTTTTTTCAAGTAGTGCTTATTTCGTGCATGGTAACACTTAGCTCATGTCTGATTTGACAGATAATTAGTTTTATCCTTCCGCTGAACGATACGCTTGAACAACGCTGGGAAATATTGCGACATTACTTTGAAAATCATGATAATGTTGCAGAATGTGTGCGAAAATTGCGTACGGATTTTGGAAGAAGAGAAGCACCGTCAGCTCCGTATGTTCGTTATCTTGTGAAAAAAGTGAAAGAAACTGGCATCCTCATCGATAAACCAAAGCGTGAAAAGCCAAAAACACTGCGTACACCCGAGAATATTTCTGCTGCGGCAGAAAGTGTGCGTGAAGCGCCATCAACATCAATTCACCGTCGTTCTCAACAATTTAACATTTCGGAGACATCATTGAGACGAATTTTGCATAAAGACCTTGGTATGACGCCATACAAAGTCCAATTGGTTCAGGAGTTGAAGCCAACTGACCATCCAATGCGTTTTCGCTTCGCTAAGTGGGCCTGCGATCGACTTACAGAAGATGCCGATTTTGCCAAAAAAATCATCTTTTCAGATGAAGCTCATTTTGATCTTGGCGGGTATGTAAACAAGCAAAATTGTCGCATTTGGGGCACAGAAAACCCGCACGCATACATTGAAAAGCCGGTGCACCCAAAACGAGCCACTGTTTGGTGCGGATATTGGTCCAGAGGCATAATTGGGCCATTTTTCTTCGAAAATGAGCAAGGAGTGGCCGTTACAGTCAATGGCGATCGTTATCGGGCCATGTTGAACGAATTTTTGTTCACAAAAATTGAAGAGGAGGATATTGGCAACATTTGGTTTCAACAGGACGGCGCTACGTGCCACACAGCCGAAGCTACACTCGATGTTTTGCGCCCTGTTTTTGAAGATCGCATTATCAGCCGCAGAGCTGATGTCGTTTGGCCACCTCGGAGCTGCGATTTGACACCGTTGGACTATTATTTGTGGGGTGCCGTCAAAGATAAGTGTTACGCCGACAAGCCAGAGACAATTGACGCTTTAAAGGACAATATTCGTGAAGCCATTGGTGAAATACAGCTGCACACAATCGATAATGTGCTTAAAAATTGGACCGATCGTGTAGGCTACTGCATGGCCAGCCGAGGCAGCCATTTGAATGAAATTATTTTCCATTATTAACCGGAAGGATTGTACTTTCAAATAAAAAAAGAAATTTGAGAAAATATTCAGTAGTTTTTTTTATAGCATTTTCAAAAAAAAAATTATTTGGCGGACCCTTTATTTGTTAGTTCTAGCCCCCTTTAAAAAAAGAAAAATCATACGAGGAGTTGCCCAGATTGCTTATCGACATGACTCTAACACATCGCACACCCTCTGCATAATACTCAGCAATATACGGGATAACGTAAGTCAGGCGATAGCAATATAATAAAAGTTAAAGCCTTAAATAATGGGTGAGCTATCGATCAGTTTCTTTTTGAAATTGCAATAAAAAATAAATTTTAAAATTTTAAGTAACCCCCGACAGAAAAAAAAAAATTTAAAAAGTAAAAAAATAAAATATTTCTCTCGGCCTTTTGACTTCATTAAAAGAACACATTCTTACACGACCAGGAAACGCTGCCTTCACAATATCAATTGTGGGTCGTGCTGTGTGTGTGGTTGCACTGTCTTGTTGAAACCAAATGTTCACCAAGCTCCGCTCATCCAATTCCGGCAGTCAGAAGTCGTTTTTCATGGCCATGTAGCGGTCGCCAGTAACAGTGACCGTATTGCCGATGGCGTCCGCAAGAAAATGCGGCCCAATCACTTCTCTCGATTGAACGCCGCACCACACAGTGGCTTTGAGTGGATGTAATGGCTCTTCGTGTATCATACGCCCCAGAAACGAAAATTTTGCTTATTGACGTAACCGCTTAAGTGGAAATGCGCCTCATCGCTCATGATGATTTTCGACACAAAATCGTCCTCTTCTTTGTTGAGATTAAGGATGGCTTGACAATAACTGATGCACTGTTTGTACTTTGTACGGGAACATGTGTAAGTCTGGTTATGTCCAATTGCGTGGCCTGCCGTCTGGTTGATTGACGACAAGTCCGGTGGCGGCCACGTCCTGCATTCTCTCATATGGTTCCAGTCTGTTCAAGTTGAGTAGCTAAGCGGAATGTTTGCCCAGTTTGCACGACATGAATAGGAAATCGACGAATCACGAAATACCACCGACCGATTATTGGTCAAAAAAATCGACACAATTATTTCACGCTCTAGCGAAGTGTAGCGCTCCAATGCTTATTTGTTTGTATACTGCAGCTGTCTAGTTCACTTATGTCAAATATGATTGAGGTACGACGCCATTTGCAAAAATTATAGCATCTTCCGATAGGGTGATTCATTTTGCGCCACTTAAAAGAGCTGACGCCTAAACCGATCGTCATAAATTGTAGCTAAGAACTATCTCGATGACGTTGATTTTCAAACAAAAAAAAATCATCAAAATCAGTCCATTCGTTCAGGAGCTACGATGCCACAGACAGACACGTCACACGTAAAACACCCCTCTTTTTGCGCGGGGGGTTAAAAAAACAAAATGATTAAAAAGTAAACATTCGGACATTCAGTCTTGATTTCAGACTTCTTTTACAACTTCGTCAAATTCATGAAAAGGTTCTGGCCTTCTACCTCTTAGCGTTTGCGGCCAACAAATCTCAACCGGGTTAAGGTAGGGGCAATTTTAAAGAAGTGAAAAATTCCCAACGAATTCTTAAAATCTCGTAGCCAGAATGGAGCCCTCTTCTTATTTTTAAATGGCATTACAGCTCACGGAAAGTCAGAGCCAAACTTCTTTCATTCACATATGTTGTGTGCGATTTGTTTTTCACACAAGTGAATGGGACCTACTGCTTAATGCCAATTCCGATAGGCGAGAGCTGAGAAGCTTTTTCAAGGCAAGTGATCTGCAGGAGGTTTTCCCGAGGAGAGAAGCCGCGTGAGCATTCGATGGCTTTGGTGTTATCGGAATCCGAACTCAGTCATCGTGCGTCAGAGGCCGACATACTACCACTCCATGCATTTGTTCTTATTGGAAAACCAATTTCACGAAAATGCCAAGCAATATCATCAAAATCGAATGCTCAAAATATTGGTTATTACATGGCTCGTGGGCCACGTGCCATTCTGATGGAAGCATCATTTATCCAAATGAAATTTATCAATTTCTAGCCGAAACAGAATCGGCATTCATGTTGAATCTTACACCAACAATGACGACACTAAAAAATCTGCTTCCTTACACCTGACCAAAATCAGTCAATTCCCAACTGCTCTAAAGCCCTGCAAAGAATCCATAACGAAGCGGATGGTTTACATGGGTTAACCGGCATCTTATCCTATGTTCCATCCTGTACCCACGAATCTAGTGAATTTAGGTTTTCGACTTTCTTCAGAGAAATCTTAAGTTCATGCACTATTTTCAAGTGGTACTAGGATAGAAAGCACAGCTTTGAGTACAGTCTGGCTATCGCTCCATAAGGATATGCAATTCCCTGTTACCATTGCTTCACTATATAGGTATAACGCATGGCCATTAGGACAACGAAATATCTTCTTGAATGGCAGGCACATATCGTCTGCGCAGTCGAACGCTATCGTACTCCGGAAAGAACCCTTCGTGAAGATACGAAAACAGCACTTCCCCGATTCAGTATCGGGCCAGAGCCGATCCTGATGCCATGGGAGGCTGAATGTGTAATTGCATCACAACTGGATTACATATAAATAAGTTATGGGAAGAATCTCGTCCAAATTTATCAAGGTTTGATTGCAAAATGTGCCTCGTAGCTACTTATTTTGAGGCAAGGTCTGGTTTCGAATGTACATCTTATGATAAAAATATCAATGGGAAGGACGGAAGCGATTCAGCATTGTATTCATAGAAGAACAAGACGTGTTAGGGAAGGACACTATACAGCCAAGGCAAGCCATTCTTCCTGGTTAAAGAGACTCGGACAACATTGTCTGGGTTAACGGAAAAGCCTTCTTTGACGCACCAATCAGAGATTAATTGGAATACCGTTTGCTCGTGTTCGCTGGCTTTTATTTTACTTACGGTATAGCATTCGGCACATCCGATGATTTCGTAACCGATATAAGTAGAGTATACCGCCGATGAAAATTAACGACATAATTGGTGAAAGGACTCCAAGTCTTGGGCAACCTCTGCTGCTAATAAAATCACTAAGACCTAATAGAATAGAAAATACGTCATGAAAACTTACCTATGTGAAAAGATTCAGTTAGAAATGAATCTCTTCTATTCAGAGAATTGGCAATTATCGCACTATACCGGGCACCTGAATAAAACATACTAAAACTTATCGAAAAATGAATCAAAGTGCCAAATTGACAGAATTAATGAAATAAAGAAACAAATCATTAATTTTGATATGGAAAATAGCTCGAACGTACTTGTTATTAACAAGTTGACCTCCCTTCGTCAAGCCTCCCTGTCATGAGTGTGTTCCTTTCATATTTCGCTATTCAGTCCAATCACTTCTAGATCCATCCTTGTATCGTCCTCCCATTTAAGGCGCAGCCGGTATGTTTTTCCACTCATTATTCGTTTGAATGTTCATCCACTGTACATTCGTTCTATGCGTTCTGTTCAAAATGATGTTAAGTTATCAATAGTTCAGCCAATTTATAAGGCTGGCAAGAAAACAGACATTCTTAACTAACGACCCATTTCAATCATACCTGCTATTGGTAAAATTTATAATAATTGGCTGGCCGTCTAGAAATTAAATTGACAAGCTTGAAAAAAATTCAGAGATAATAGTCCGATGGTATATTCTGTAATAGTTTATAAGCTCCTGAATAACAGTGTATTGAAAGTAAAATTTCAGTCACATACATATAGACAGCAGAAACATCTCAAACGTGAGGTTCCACAAGGTTCCATGTAAGGACCCTTATTCCTCATTATGTTCGCAAATCGAACATTGGCCATTTTACAATACTGAAATCGTGAAATCGTTTTCTCGGATGATACAACAATGGTTATCAACCAAAGGGACTTAACAGCAGCAACCAAAATCATACAAGTCGCGTTAGACTCTATAGTGCAATAGTGCCACGGTTTTGAACTTATAATAACCGCTTAAACGAACCTCGTGCACATCAGATGCACACATGCATTATAAACCAAGAACTACATAGAGTGCCATGAAACAACTTGCCTTCATCATAACGCGGAGAGGGCAAGCTTTGATAAAGACGATAAATTTAGTGTGGTTATACATATAAAACATTCAACAACCATATGAAACGGGACTTATGCGAGTATATGATACAACTATGCAAAGGACTTTAGAAAGCTGCTTATGCTCTTTAGCATTTGAGTGTTTATACGAGTTCTACGGTTCTTAAGCAGTAGAGTCGATTTTGGGGTACGAAATACCATATAAACGAGGGAAAATACAACACCAATTTACTTATTGGAATTAAAGTACAACGGGGGGTAGTAAACATTTCAATGAGAGCAAAATATGGAACTCACTGGCAAAACAACACAATTCATCAAGGAGTAATGGCAGAACTTAGGACGTTAAATATAACACAACTTTTCGAACTCAACATTCTTGAACAATACTATGACCAGTGCTAAACTGTCAATAGATCAGGAAATTAACACCAGAACACGAGTTTGTTGAAATGGGAATAAGCCGGTTTGAGGGAAAGAAAGTGGACTGACTTCCTCCCGAATTTAAGGCATGTTCCCCAGGTTGAATTTAGACCATAGATAAGGATTTTAGAAGCGGGATTACGCTTTTGGAAAGGGGTCTTTGGAAAATGAAAAAGCTTTGTATTATAGGATTTAAAGGATCTGATTGAAATCAGTGCGGATATCAGTGCGGAAAGCTTGCCATACCAGTAGTTGGTTCTATGGTTCGATGATTCTTGGCACAGTGGTGATTTTCTGGTAAATATGGATAGAACTAACATTATAGAATCAGACTATGATAGGTAGCGAGTACATTGTCTTACAAGTTTCCTTCAAGACCTCGAAGACATTCTTTGGATTTCTTAAACTCCAGTTATTTCTTATCGTACTTAGAATATATGTAAGTATTACATTTTATGAACAACCTTCTACCCTAAAAAGCCTCTAATTGTAATTTCGTTTCAGATTGCGCAGTTGTCCTTTAATTCTATCCGGTGTCAGAAAATTTCCATTTTTTGTACACTGTCTGATGGAATTTGTTTATAATTTTACGAGGCAGAGCTCTTTCACGTACATACATTTTATTCCATACAAATAAACTTATTTATCAATTGCCGCATTTATCATAAATTTATTCAAACGTGCTCAATCACCTAGATCTTAATTGTTTATATGTACATTCCAGCATATTCGTGTTTAGTAAATAAAGCCGTCCACTGATCTACTTATGCACATTAGTATCAATAAAATCAATATTATTGTCCAAAGCAGAAGACGAAAAACCAAAAAAGCCACAAAAAAAATAATAAAAGTAAACTTATTCTTAATGTTATCAAGCTACGCTAAAGTATGCATAAACTAGGCAGATCAGTATGCGCGGGCTTAACTCCGCTACTGAAAATTTTTCATCGAGCGAGCAAATTTGTTGTTTTATCAACCTTGCTCGCGGAGCATGCGGAGCGCATGGCACTTTTCTAAACTTTACTTCGTTATTTCTCACTATTTTTCAATCAAACAATTTCATTTGATAATTTATGGCTCATCTACAGACCTAGATCTATCGAATGACATGCTGCACACATGTGTGGTTATAGCCGATATCTACATTTAGTGCGTACAAGATTAGTCCGAAATCGTTTTCGGACCACTATATTCCCCGTACATGCACGCGCTAAGCCAAAAACAAGCGCAACTCAAAAGCTTTCTGTCAGTTTCCATCGTGTTGCGAAACAGCTAAGAAACGCCGGTGTCTCAGTGCGCGACAGCACACCAGATGTCAAGTTGATCGTGCTCCATCTCAGAGAGCCGGTTGGTCCGAAATAGTTCTGTTGTCGGATGTACTGATAATCTCATCGGATTAGTTCCGAAACTATTAATCAACAACTGTCCTTGCCGCCGTTCATTCAAGCAGAGCGTTGATCTTCAGTCACATGTATACGTGACGTACCGAACATAATTTATTCAACATTTTTCTTATCAACGGAATTCATTTCCGTATTAGTCGACACCGTGCCTAACGAATCCATTAGGGAATCAAAAATTCTAGTACTACAAGGTCGACCGTCCGTAGGCGACCTCAACCCAAGATTCTTAAAACTACAATGCGACTGCTCGTTCGAATACCTAATCTGGTTTGTAAACAAAACCCTTAACAACCGTCTACAGCGACCACGACCCCGACCACAACAGCTACCAACGCTAAAGTCGTCTATTTGGATCTGTCCCAGTGACGATATGAATTCGCGATAAACATGTGTACAAACATCGCTCAGGGACTGAATTAATAGTATGGTCGTGCATATAAATAAGTACAAAAGCAAAAGCTTTTTTCGTTGTCTTTCCGTTTTTAAATATTTTTTTTTTCTCCTCTTTTTCATTCGTCTTAAATGCCTATGGATACGTTTCAATGCTTCCGCTGAACGGAACGCTGGGCGATTATCGAGTGGCTAGGCGCCGCGTCTCACTTAGTATCAGTTGTGAAGCCATCTGTTGATAACTCTCTGATACTTTAGTCCCACGCAGACCCGTTGACCGATTAGTCTACCCGAGTGTATCAACAAGTGCGTTTCAGTTGTTATGAATTAAAAACGAATAATATTTGAAACTTTGCTAAATGTCCGTTAAAATAAAACAAAACCATTAAAGTGAAAAGTGCAACTGGTGGCTCTTCCACCAGAAAATTGTCAAAGTGACATTTTGTTAAAAAGGTGATAAACAAATCTTAAGGGTTTCAGTCAAACAACCTGTCTAAACAGTACTTAGACTTAGAAGCCTTTTCTCGGCTGATCTTGTCCTCAGTAATGATGTCCTCTTAACAAACAGCTTAGTCATTGTTCCTTCGCTAAAAATAGTCACCGTTGATGGCTTATTACAAAGACCTGACATTGACCAGTCGACGGGAAAAAAACCGTTAAAAGTCAACCAGTAATCTTATAACCTTGAAGACAAACAATAATAAATGGATGGCGTAAGTCCACTTGTGGGCCAAATTTAATGTCATTTCATGACTTCCATTACAATTGAGTCGCAGTTCATTTAATTGTTAGATGCAACCAGTTGCTGAATATTAATTCCTAACCGCGACATCTAAGCCAGAAAGTGACATAGAGGTAGAATGCCCAACATAGTTTTGGGTTGACCTTTCCAAATATAGTTCTTGCAAAATCTAACGTCGTTACCTGAGTGTATTTTCGGCATGTCGCTAGGGTCACATATCTAGTTACAAACATCGTGACCATAATTGCATACGTACAGAGTGCGTGTGGCAATATTACGTTTGACGATTGCAAAAATCCAACTCGCCGTCTTTGAGGCAACAAGCTCGTTCTACTGTAGAGACACATTTCTATTTTTCGTGATCGTTTAAACAAGATAAATGAATTCAGGAACTGATCGTTTGCACAAGCAATATACAAAACAAAATGCGCGGGCACAAACAACTGGTTTAGGAAGTACTGCGTCGGAAATTTGTTTATAATTAACCGATAGACCACTCGTCTGGTCGCTATGACGATCGGCAATGATTCGCACGATTCCGCAGAATCACTTATAGATCGTAGGTCAATGTATTCGAATTATGCAAAACCGGTCTCTTCACTCCGATTCATAGTCAAAGTCTTGAAAACCATTCGAAGAGTGGTATATTCCTCTTACAATTTCAATAGATGTATCATCAACAGCATCGCTTTAGCGCGTGAAAATCTATTTAAAACGTGGAATCTATAACTGTTTTTGGGTCGGTTCTTTTTAAAGCATACGCTGCCCACTACAGAATGCCTTCGGGTGACATGACATTTATTGACGAAATTAGTGCATGATTTTTAGGATTATGGTAAATCCATAAATAGATCATTCTTTTGATGTTGGGTTTTTTTTTTAACCAAAATAGCAATTTCGAGCCTCCACTGCGGAAAAAAATGTTCAACAATCTCGTGAAGTTTGCTATTTTATCCGATCTCAAGGTATGAATGGAACTCGGTTTGTGTATCCTTTCCGCAGCCGCCGAAAGGGTCCTCTTCTATTTACAGTGCTAGTTCTGCTCGAGTTTAAGTATTTTTCAAAAGAGACATAACAATTTTGTATTTTAATACAAATGCACCTTCAACTCTTTTCTTGATTTGTCAGTGTCAAAATATAAGTCGAGACTTACGTTTTTATCATGGTGAAGCCCAATAATGAGTAACGGTTGGCAGTAAATAAATTCGAATATTTCACCAATAGATTCTATGCCAGTGAGAGAATGCACCGGTCGCACTACCAAATATATCGCAGCCATAAGTGCTTCAGTTCGAAATGAGTCTAATCGGTCGATTCCATCCCGATCACAAGAATCGAGGATCTCTGAGCCTAATTGTGCCAATTCTTCGCCTACACCCTTACTAGATTTTCTTTTTTTATAGGGTTCGCACAGGCTCAAGAGTTACGCTCTTAAGATGTTTGTCACGCAACCTTGATGCGGTGCAAATGGTTTGTGTCGAAGGTGTTCTTTCACTACTCCCCGGGGGTGGTTGTCCTAGATAGGATTCGAGAGATTCAAATGAATTTGTGGTTGTAGTTCACAGTAACTTTTTTGTTTCCATGCCATTAAGGAGATATATTGGCACACACAGAGTATGAATTTTGAAGTAATCTTATACTGCGAGTGTTACACCTTCGTCAGCATTTTTTTGATCATCTATTAGTAACAACTGATATTGTTGCACAGTTTTTCCGTATAGAAATTGTTCTTGGCTATGGACAGACTTGAACTATAGACAGATCAAATTAACTTAAACCCGAGAAGGTAATTTCAAGCGCCGAAACTTTCAATATGTGATTTTTTAAGCATTTGGTCCTTAATTGTCAGGGAAAAAACATAAAAAAATTGGAAATGTGTCTAAAATTTTTATTTGGGTTGATAAATCAATGCTTGCCATTTACTTTTTAAGAATTATTTCAGGTACATGTTGATCATAATTACGTTTTAAGTGGTCCATATCGAGTCGACCAGGTTCAACTCGTGCATTATGGGCAAACAAAATTTCTGAATCGCTGAACAATATCGGTCACCATTGAAGATAAGATTGTTCCCAGAATGACCTTTGAAAAAATATTGGCCAATATATGCTCCAGACCATAAACCTCAGCACACAATGCATTTTTCAGAGCCGACTCGCAGCTCTTGTATTGCCTAAGGTTGCTCACCGCCACGCTGTGGCAGGTCGTTCAGCTTCAGTTCTTGCTCGAGCTGTATTTTGTAGGATTTAAGACCAAGTTCTTTGTGTAAAATCATCCACTAACACAGTCCAAATTGCTTCGTCGTCATTAACACTGGCGGATACAGCAACAAATTTTTTTTTGTATTCAGTTACGAAATTTGTTACGAAATTTGGCTACTACGGCCTGAATTGATAGCTCAGTAGGTCGATTATGGCGACCGTAAAATGGTCGAAGTTGGCAGAAAACATTTTTCACTGAGCACAAATTTTGCAAACGTTTTTCGAATATAAATCTGTCCATGATAAACGCGCCTGAGCTGTTAAAAATTGAATACTAAAAGACCCAAAGAATCACCATTTAAGGTAGGCTCTGTAAAATTGTTCATCTAAAAATTATCTTCAGGAAGTAGCTCATTTCTTGGGTTAATAGCTTGATTATTAAGCAAAATATTCTATACAGAACAGCAACAAAGTCACATATACCTCTAGGGATTCCTTTGCTTTCCCAAAAAAATGACCGTGTGGTGTGGTGTGGATACGGTCGAGCATGACCGTATTTTTTCGTCGTTGAAAATTATGGCGATGTTATGGTAATACCTATGTTGGAAAACTATATCTGCCTGGATGGACTAGACGTTCGTGATATACAATTCAAGTGGTGCTACATACCACACAGCTGATCAAACAATTGGCAGCAACTCGAGTAAGTTGAGGAGCTCAAATACAATACCGTTCCGGCCGATAGATGTGGAAGAGGTGTGGAAAATTGGCTTGTATTCCTACCAACATTTGAATTTCACGCCGGGAAAACAACATCCAAACAAACAAACATCCATGAATCAACCCATTTGTTGGCATCTTCATAAGAATGGTAGTGCTGATCATCCAGGTCTTGTGCCATCGAATCGAACAAGTGATAATCGCATGGGAGAATGTCTACTGAATACGACGGGTGGGGCAAGTGGTAAGTGCGTTTTCCCCAATTTCGCAATGAGGGCCAAGCGATGTCATGCAGCAGTTCACCCTGTCTTTGTCTTTGCTCATACAGCGGCCGTCTTTACTTCAGTGATCGGCTCAAACGCATTAATTGCAGTCCATTAAATAACATTCACTTAATTGTGTTAACATCTATTGTTCGGAAATAGTGAGAACTATTCAGGGTCCTAACACAATTATTTTATTTCTTTTTACTATCGTCAATTTACTAATGCGTCATTTTATTATTATGACATAAAAAATTCTGTTCAATACTTTGAAGTGTTGACCTTATTGGGCATTGAAGCAAATAAAACACTTCAATACTCTGTCTTGTTGTGAACGTCTTCATGCCTCTGAGCTTATATTTCGTATATAGGCACATTTACACTCAAATAATTTTAATTTGATTCAGGTCTAGACTGTTACCTTGTCAATCCATTGTAAAAATATTCAGGTCTACCCTTAATTTCGAAATCTTAAGTTAAAAAACAGATTATTAAACATGAAAAAGTCTCTTACATGATCGGACTCATGTTGTTATTTACAGAGTGTGTCCAATGAAAGGATACAGTATCATTTTGAGCTTGAACCTCCTACCTTCTTTATGATAGACTCCAAACTAGCCATTTTCTTAGTCAAAGTGATGTCCAAGACTTTTTTTCAAAATAATCCGGTATTTTCTCGAAGGGCCTATTGAGCTTTCAATGAACTGTATGTGTTATAATAAATCAGTGAATTCATGGGACAGCTAATAAAACAACAACTTTTATTCGAAATTCAACTTTATTTGTCAACGTAGTCCAATTCATTCCTACGGTTGTGTAACATTTTGACGCGCTTTCCATGGAACAATTTAGGAAACAAATTCAAATTCTTAGACGATAAAACTGCAACCGACTGCATGGAGAAAATCAAAACGCTTTGCACACGCCTAATGCTGACTCTACCTCCACAAACTCTAAGATAAACACCCAAATATATCTCCTTCTACTTAAACGATACACTAAAACTTCCGAAGTACTTCCCAATTTCTAAAAACAGCCTTACGAAATTTCTAAAAGAGGGGATCAACTCGGCGGGAGCCAATTCTCCTACCTTGAATTTTGCAAACTTTTACCCGGATCTCAGGAACCACAGTAGCTAAGGTTTTAAAATCGCTATGAGCTCAGAATCATGTACTCTATTACACAGTCAAGTTTCAGACTCAGAGCTACTCAGCAAGTTTTGTTTAAGGACGGGCGGACGACAGGAAAGCCTTTGCATAAATCTTCCCTACCAGCTTTGCAAAGTAGAAGACTAAAAACTGCCTATGAAATTTGTGCCCTAACTCAAACCAATCTTTGCCCATTATGAAATTTACATCAGACTTTATTCTATTGTATAAAATGACAGCGATACTGCGGACCTGGAGAGTCGCGGGGTACTCATAGCAATTCACAGCTACAACCTTTCAAATTGGTAATTTCAAATGTACCTATATGTATACCGCCTGCTGTTAAATTCATCCCTCACAACCCACTTATTGTTATCAACTTGCCATCGACTTCTTAGATTCCATATTTGATACCGCTAAACCCCATGATATTATCATCAACTGTGGCGACTCCTACCTTCCATACTTGAAATGGAATAAATCCGACGATAAGATCCTCTCCAAAGATGATCTCTCCCACTCTTGTCCCCTGCAATTCAGTAACATGAATCGGCAACTTGATCTGGTCGTATACTCTGTTTCCAAAAACTGTGTTATTCCTATATTATTACGTAACCACCTCCTCTCCACCCTTCGGTCACTCGACAATCACTTCACCATTCTCTCTGAAAATACTAAACAATCCGCTCAGAAATATTAACTTTAATTTTCTCTTAAGCCTAGATTCCTAGATTATATTCTTGCCTTATCCTACTCCATCAGTTGCCTCATCCTATCCATCCCATATTCATCAAAAAAGAACTGCATTTCATCTTCATCCTGGTACACCAGGAACTACGTTCTCTACGCAACAAAAAAACAAAGGGTGGCAGGCCTGCCTTAAATCCCGCTCTGCTTTCGACTTTCCTACTTACCTACAGTCTTATACGGACAATTAAAAGCTTCTCTCTTCCTACTATATCTAAACCAAATACAATTTTCTTTTATGATAACTATCCCTGTACTTTTAACTTTCTCAATAATTCTTCTTCCAACGATCCGAAAATAATTGCCAACATTTCTTCAGCCACAGGTCCTTCAACCCGATCGTGACTACTTTCGTTATGTTAAAGACTGCCCTCAAACTTCTCTAGCGTCAGTAAATATAACTTTTACCTTTAGTCATTGAGAAAATACGTAACTTAAAGGACGACTACTCGTCCGGTCCTGGCTATGATGGTCCACCACAATTTAAACAAAAATATGCCGACCATCAACTAATTTCACAAAGACTTTTTCCTCAGCTTTGAAAAAAATGAGGTGTCCAACAATCGCTCCCTTGCTTAACTTCCTCTTCGAGAGTATCGTTTGCGATAGAACACTCTTTCACTGCAAGCGCTTCTCCAAATCAACATGAGTTCCTAAAAGGTCGTCGACAACCACTAACCTAATTGAGTTTTCCTAAAAATTCCTATCCTGAGGATGGCAAATAAAATTTGGAAATACGAGTTGTGTTGTCATTCTACAAACGCAGTAAGTGATGTGATATTTTGGGAATAGATAACCAAAATAAAAACAGTATTCGAAACAACCCATAACTTATTCTTAAATAAATTTGAATTTGAAAATGTTAATACATATATGCAGTTTTTTTTTTTTTATCGGGTGTACGGTGTTCCCCGAGGTGAAAAGGGGCTACTATTTTATGATGACTCCAAACGGTGAATTTTGAGAAGTTTGTTTTTCAAGTTAAGATAAAAAAACATTCGCGAAATACGATTTCGATAGCTTGCTTTGCAAGATCGAACTCCGTTTTATCGATGATCGTAGCTAACTCAACTTCAACCTGGACGGGGTGCAGATGGTTTGTGTTGAAGATGTTCGTTCACTACTCTCCGGGGGTGATTGCCCCAGATAGGATTCAAGAGATTCGACTGAATTTGTCGCGTTGGTTGTAATTCACAGTAACTTTTTTGTTTCCATGGCATTACACCTTAATATTGGAAATACACACACAAAGTATGAAGTGATTTTATACTACGAGTGTCATGCCTTCCTCAGCATTTTTGATCATCTCTCACTCATAACTGATCTTGTTGCACAGTTTTTTCGTATAGTAATTTTTCTTGGATATGGACAGACTTGAACTACAGACCTTCCGCTCAACAATCGGTAATGATTGCATTGCACCACGACCACCACTTTCATATAATTATAAAAAAAAAAGTTTGAAATTCTAAATACCGATAACGATAAATATTTTTAGCCCCTGACTCATTATTCACAGAAGTTTAAAAAATTACACAAAAGTATGATAATGATAATTTAACTTCGCAATCGTTGCGTAAAATTGATAAGCCGGGTAATAACACTTGATTCAAAAAGGCTATTTAGATCTAAGCAATTCATTACTTAAATTGGTTTAGTTTATGATTATTTATTAACGACTTACAATAAAATGATTACCAAATCGAGGCGAGTTACCGTGTATTTAATTTGAAAACCTATTACCTCATTATGCGTGTTTCTCAATGTACAAAATATACGAATTGTCTTTTGCAAAATAGCTTATGAATAGCCTTCAGTGATATTTGTCAGGACACAGTACCGACCGAACTTTGCTTTTAAATGCTAGGGGATTCTAATGTGTTGGAAGTATTGAGCTGGAAACCACATTCCTGCGGTTCGATTAAAAAGCAAATTTTAAATTTAATTGTGTCTTCGAAAACAGGTTTAGGGATCAATTGTTGAGCATTCCTAGCAGACGAGTATTAGGGTCGAATTCTTGAAGGGGAGGAATGCAATTGACTAGCTCGCTTGGGCGTCAATGTTGATGAAGCGACTCGAGAGACTTCGTAATCTCAATGTCGCCCATAAGTTTTATCGTTAAATATCTTAACTTACTTAAAATACCTTGAGAGCGCCGTGGCGCAGTGGGTAGTGTGTCGGCCACCGACGCGTGATGAGCGAGTTCGGATCCCGATAACCTTTATTTCGCGGCTTCTCTCCTCGGCGGGGTACTGGCAAAACCACCGTAGTACATGTGCCTTAAAAAAGCTTCTCGGCTCTCGCCGTTCGGAATCGTCATTAAGCTTTAGGTTCCGTTCACTTGTGTGAAAAAACAAATCGCACACAGCATGAGTGAATAAAAAGAAGCTTGGCTCCGGCTCTTCATGAGCTGTAACGCCATCTAAGTTGTCTGTCTAGCAGCACAATGGACCAGTATTTGTGTAGGGGTGCTCCAACAGATAGCAAAAGCCTCCAACAACAAAAAAAAACTAAAATACCTTGCGGCCCTATGAAGGCACTTTAAATCATACAAGACAAACTTAAAACTTTGGCTTTCGACCATAAGATTGACTTAATAAAAATAAATGCATATGATTAAAGCTAATAAAATTTGTTAGGAAAAAACTTTACCGTCTTAGCTTATTATTATTATATAAAGTTTTCATCTAAATAACCTTTCAACTAGCTTAACCTGACTTAACCAAAAACGTTGATGCTGTCGGATGACGTCTCCTTGATCTCGACGTGAAATCGAATAAGCTCGGAGCGCCACGTCATTAGCGCAAACGCTAATCTATTCTCAATCAGTCCTCGTTGATATAAATAGAGGAATACCTCTGGTGGGACAAAGCCGTGAAGGCGCACGTTTTTGTGGTACAAGTAGTTGGGATAGTAAGCCACGGAAATCAGGTTATTGACAGAAGTCATTGGCTTTGCAACGTGACTTCGAATCAGTTTAATAAGAAAATGGCCCACCTTCAAAATCGTAACGCTATTGTGTAAAACCTCATTAGGGTAAAATTCCGATTTTGGGTATTCTATGTAACCCGAGACAAGGTCTGAGACATTATATCCCAATCAGTTTAATCTTTTCTATAAAGCTGGCTCTCACCACAGGAGAACCACAGGAGTTATTCATGGACAATCATGGCACTGATTAAGGCATGCAGCAGATTACATTCACTCTGGAATCAAGTTGGCTACTATGGAACAACCATTTTGCAGGGCGAGAGCGTCCCCGAGTAGCAACTATGTGTTTGTTAAAATAGGACTATATCGTATATGCAAGTCCAGTCATATCTCACTGATCACACCTTGTTTGCCAGTGGACATCCGTTCGGTCCTTCGCCAATTTTTTTTTGCTAGTGCCCCGAAAGACCCTACCGAGGCGTACCGAATAAAGTAGATTCTGATGTCTGGGAGTGGAAGTCACCTTGCAAGAAAATGATAAAAACGTCGATCGTTGGACCTCACATGCCGTGTTGCAGTCCATTTTTGACTCGGTATGACTGGCTTTATCTCTAACACTTTCTGACCGTTGGATGATTGCATGGATGGGCATGTAACTGACACCAATTTTAGCAAAAAACCTGCGATAAGATCTCGCGAATCATTGACTTTCAACCTGGTTTTAACAGGGTAATCTAAAGCCAACTTTAGATACTCTATATTAGACCCATTTACAGATTTTTCCTGAATTCCTCAAGGTAGTCATTTTGGTCCTCTCATCTGCGTTCTTTACATACACGACCTTGATTCCGAAACTGAAGACTCTGATCTGTCTATCTACGCTGACGGTATGAAACTCTTCAGGCATATTTCAGCTTAAGTCTACTTTAGTCTACCTCAAACTAATTTGAGCAACTTTTCATCCTAGTGTCAAAAAATTCTTTGATCTCGATGGTATGCCCATCGCTTTGATTTCATTATTATGAGATATGTGGGAGGACGCAATCGAGAGGATCACTATTATATTAAAGCCATTATTGGCAAAGCTATCTCCCTTTTTAGTTTTATAAGACCCTGGTCAATCGCTGGCAAATCAGCTTAATATACTTAAAATGCAGCCCATCGTGAAACACCAGCAAATTGCTGACATTCTATTTGTTCATGAGCTCCTAGCAGCTCTACCCTGCTGCAACTAATACATATATTCACCACCTATGTCGAGCATACTTCCTACGAAAGTTGATTCGAATGCCTTTTTCTTAGTCTGTGGCTAGTCTAAACTAGATTTAATTAGGCTAATGTAAGTACTTTTCGAAAATGGAAATCATGCCCTAGTGGTGTATAGTAAAGTGGAACATCTGCTCACAACCTAGGTCAAGTAAGGGGTGATATCAGCGCTTCAATGCTAGTTTCACCTAGACGCAGTCAAAAGTCAAGGACCCACCTTTACCTGCATTTAACTATGTGACCAAATTGCGCCGGCCCTTTTAAAGCTCCTAGCTTGTATCTGCGAAACCAAAGCCTTAAATTTATTCAGAAATAAACTTTTACAGCAGAGCTTGCCCTACATGGATATGATGCAATATAAAAAACTATTTTCAATGAGAACTCAACTCTAGACTTAGTTTCTTCCTGACGAACCTCATTAGCTAAGAGCAACCCCGGTTCATTGGCCGCTGGTTACAAACACGCATATGTACATCTACAATGCATGTGCAATTAACCAGTTCCTAGTCTTATCAAACAACTTTTTCAAAATATACTCATTCTTATGCGAACATGTATTTCCAGAATTCACCACATACGTCACATTTGGCACCCATTCAACACTCAATTCATTGCCTAACCAGCGACTAGCATGACCCCCTTAGATACTAAACCACTTCCACGCTACCCATTCGTAGCACAGCCAACACTCTAATAAATGCAAACCGATTAAAGCGAAGTAAACACAACACCGAACGGCATTCGTAGCCAAAGGTTGACAAAAAGTGCTAAAGCAAAAAGCAACTTTAATTCCTATTTCGGATTCGATCAAGAAGCAACTAGTAGATCAGTGAATAGTGCTTGCGACTAGTAACATGCGCGTTTCAGTTAAGGGCAACTAGAACTTGGTTCATTCGCGATAAGTCTGTGGTGCACGTAAGTCGTGCTTTTTTTCGTTTCATTATACAACGAGTAATCTCGATCTGTGATTTTATCTAGTTTTGAGAACGATTAAGACTAAAACAAAGTTAAAAGTTCCTGACTACGATCTAAGTTTGTGAGTTAGCATCATGGAAATACTATTGAGATTCGTTGCCGTTTTGATGCATTTGTTTGGCATCGTTCTGACTCCGATTATTGCTCTGATCTCTGGGGGAAAGAGGCATAAACTTCCACCACCGAAGCAGCCGGAGTTGACAAATGTTCCCGTGGTGCAGTTAATCCACAAAATCCAGAAAAGGGAGGTAAGTATCAAATGTACAAGCACATAAACGCACTTGTCGACAGAATTTTCCATCCAGCTCAAATCAGAGGATCTAGTCCGGGCATATGTGGAACGAATACGGGCAGTGAATCCAATCGTTAATGCAATCGTTGAGGATCGATGTGTGGATGCTATAAAGGATGCCATAAACGTGGATCAGATGATCGACTCTACACCACCGCAGCAGCGCAATGCACTCTTCCATCGGCACCCGCTCCTCGGTATTCCTTTCACGGTGAAGGAATCATGCGGCGTAAAGGGTGAGTAAATGTCCATTTGAAACCCAAAATTTATTTAAAAATAGATCGCTCGATTTTCGAGGCGCATTAAACTTGACGGATTTTAATTTATTTTAATTTATTTAATGACACAAGACAGTGGGTTAGATGTTCACTGAATCGACAATATATTCCTGTTTTTGGGATATAAATAAAGCAATTTAGTACGTGAGGCTGCTTAACCTTGCCGACCTTTTCGACGAGTATATAGAATGTAGAGAGTGATTTGCGCGTAATTGTTGTCCGCATTTAATTAGTTGTCGTTGATTTTAAGTTGCTGTTTCACCCTACCTGCATATACGAGCATATAGCTATGAAAAATTTAAGAATCAAGTTGGCTTACATGCGCTGTCAGTTAAGGCCATTTCATAGCTGTTTATGTTGGTCGAGAAGCTTTATGGTAAATTTCCTTTTTTGAAAACTCGTTTTCACTGAAAATCTAAGAATGAACAGAGTACCAGTGGCAATATCTTCTGAATGACGAAATCAGCTTTAAAAGCTGTACGCTGCAGTATGCCCAAAGAAAACACGTTTTAATATCATTATGAAGCGTAACGCTTAAAAAGTAGTGCCGAATTCAACTTGTCTTAGTAGTACCGTTTAGTGGCTTTCTTGGACGGAGTTTAATATTTGTTCTTTTTCTTTTACTTGTAACAGAAAATGAAAATGAAAAACTTTGGAAGGTAGCTACTAGGATTATTTTTAAAGCTTTAAAATTCACAATAATCTGGAACTTTCATGTTATGTTTTAGTGGCGCAAGTATGAATTGTTGACTACTTTAAGTGAAATGCCCTTGCCGATTAACGAATGACTGGGCTCTTTATTAAAAAGAGAAGTCAAGTCCACAATCATTCAAAGGATTCTACTTATCTTCTTCTTCTTTTCCTTTTTTCCGGTGTCGTTATGGTCAGAAGTGTAGGACAATAACCTTCCCACTTAACTGCATTCCTACTGGTCCGCTTGTGGGGTCCGCCGGTTTGACCTGAGAAAGTAGCGGCAGGCTTCCCGGTTTGGGATTACTTCATCGCTGAGGCCAATCAAATGCTGGTGTTTTTGCATTTGTTTGCACCAATTGTTTTTCGGCCCGTGTTGCTTTTTTGCATGTTGATTTCGTTGATTGATATTGCCTTTTGGACGGGGTTCAAAGGATCTCTCCTTTGAACATGGCAATACCAACTGAATCGGTCGCGCTCTATCTTTCTTGTGATAGTTTCTTTTACGTAGAGGCTTCCTCGGATCTGTGAACTTCTAATTCTATCACGTTTTGTTACTCCCGTTGTCATGCGAAGCATCTTCATCTCAGTTGCCGTTAATTTGCTCTCATACTTTTTGTGCATTGTCCAGCATTGTGAACCGTATGTGAGCGCCGGACGTACAACTGGAGTGTAGAGCCTTCCTTTCAGCCTAGGGGACATTTTTCGATCACAGAAGATGGCGGAGTTTTCCCGCCACTTCATCCACCCTACGCTTACGCGATGGTTGATGTCGTCATCACAAGTTGCTTCTTTATTAATCATAGATCCCAGATATTTAAACTTTTCACTCTTGGGAAGCACTCTTCCATTCAAGTAAATGTCTGGAATAGGCTGATGAGGGTCAGAGAACGGGCAGCACAGATACTCTGTCTTCTTTGAACTAATACGATACCCGTGTCCCTCAAAAATGTCTACCCACACATCAAGTGCTCGTTGTAGGGACGCCTGATCATCACTTATAATGGCTCCATCGTCAGCAATTGGGTCCGTCACATTTCCTTCAAGCAAGCAATCAAAGGCTGCTATAAAGAGCAGTGGGCTGAGGACGCACCCTTGGTGTACACCGACTTTGATTGCGAACTCTTCGGTGACTCCTGCGGTGCATCTTACTCTTGTCGTTGCTCTCTTGTACATGTCCATGATCACTCGCACGTAGATTTCTGGAACTCCTTTTTGTCTTAGCGCTACCCATAAAAGATCTCTTGGTTGCCGGTCAAAGGCCTTCTCTAAATCAACCAACACCATATACAAGTCCTTTGAAGAATCACGATGCTTTTCCATCATGACCCTCATACTTTGGATTGCATCTGTTGTTGATTTACCCGAGACAAACCCGCACTGGTCATCAGATAGTCTAATACCCGTTCAACGATCTTCATGGTGTGCGACATCAGCTTGACAGAACGGTAGTTATCACAATTTCGCGTATCACCCTTTCCTTTGTGCAAAGGAAGAAGATAGCCTTCCGTCCATTGATTAGGCATAGTGTCGCCTCTCATAAGTTTGGAGATAAGATCCATGAGCCATCTAGACCCGATGTCTCCCATCTTTTTCCAGAACTCAGAGGGTATCTCGTCCGGCCCAACAGCTTTTCTTTTCTTGGAGTTTTTAACCGCGTACCGAACTAACTTCTTCGACCGTGATGTCGGATATTTCGGCATGATTCGGGGCGGCTCTTGGAAAGTACACTCGGGGAAACTGTTCGTTCAGAAGTTCCTCGCAATACTGTCGCCATCTGTGGAGAATTTTTCGTCTTCCAAAAGGAGTTGGCCTTCAGCATTGTTGTTTGGGAAACGAATCTCCTGAGCATTTCTTCTTCTTAAAGATATTTGGTCTTTTGTTCAAATTGCTTTGTCGAAGCTCCTGGTTCCTGTCAGACGCGGCAGACGATATTTCTTACAACGCCTTCCATGCTTTTCGCTTTGAATTCGGCGCATTTTTTCTTCGCGATACCTTTGCAACATCTATATACCTTTTCACGGCGAGCTTTTTCCTCTCTATTAATAGAAGAGCACTTTGACCAAGCTTGGAAAGCCATTTTCTTTTCGTGTATCACTGCTTTTGCTTCGTCTGTCCACCACCAGGTTTCTTTTGCGTGTTGGCAGGGGCCTTTAGATGTTCCGAGCAGTGATTTGGCTTTCTCCAGGCCAGATTGTTGTAGGGAATCCCACATGTCTTGTGCTCTGCACTCCTCATTACCGACCTCATCGATAATGGAAGAGAGGTAGTTTTCCATGATGGTAATAAAAGCTTCGCCTTTTCCTTTATCCAGCTTATACCACTTGATTCTCTCAGACACCTTCGTTTGCTGCTTTGACTTCTTTCTCGCATCCATAAAAAATTCAGTCAGGAGGAGACGGTGTTGAGGGGCGATCGCGTCTCCCAGGATCACTTTGCAATCTTTAGCTCGTGGCTTCATGAAACTGGATACCAAATGATAGTCTATTTGAGTTTCATTTCCGCCGCTGCTATAAGTGATCAGGTGCTGGCTTTGTTTGACGAACATGGTATTTGACACTATAAGACCGTACGACTTGCACATGTTTAGGATATCTTCACCTGAAGAGTTCCTGGTGCCGTATCCCAGCCCTCCGTGGTAGTCTTCATAGTCTTCGCTTGTCTTCCCGACATGTCCGTTTAAATCTCCCCCAACAAACAAAAGCTCTTCCTTTGGGATGATTTTGACAAGGTTGTGGAAATCTAGCCAGAATGCATCTTTTTCTTTTTGTTCGCATCCTACTTGTGGGGCATATGCGCTTACGATGTTCCACACCTCACCATGCATCACCAATTTGGGAGCCATCAAACGGTCACTGGACTTTGAAATGGTTAAGACGTTGCCAAGTACTCGTAGCTCTGCCGCAAGGATGATGGCGATTCCGTTTTTTCCTTGTTCCAATCCATAAGTAAAACATCTTGTAGGCTTTTGTTTTAACGTCCAAGAAACGTGCCCGATTACCGGTGTTTCGCCATTTCGTCTCTTGTACGCACAGGATCCAAGTGGTCCAATTTTCAATGACTCTTTCTTATAGATCCAGTTGGATTTGAGCGATGGCATATGTTATGTTCACCTTAAGGGCATTAGTCGATTGTGGTTTATTCGCATAGACCTACGATTTCAGAAAATCCCACAGGGAAAAGACTAGCGAGTTCAAATCGCATGACTTTGGTGGTAAATTCACGTCACCTCTGCGAAAGGCAACCTTACCCCCAAGTCGTTCATGCGGAATGTCGATTGTGGTGACCGCATGCATGTAGAGCCGAATGTTGTCTAGATCCACATGGTTCAGTTTGGGCCATAAGAAATTGGTTGTTATCGTTCTGTAGCGCTTGTCATTGACGGTGACCTCCTCACCAAAGTCAAGTAAAATACTCATCAATGACACCACCTGCCCAAAATCCACACCAAACGGTAACTTTTTGAGAATGCTTTATCACCTGGTGAACTTCGTGTGGGTTGCTTGTTAACGCAGCCATTCATCCATAAATGCACCCCTTCGCTATAGATGATTTTTCATCCAAAATTGGGGTCCTCTTCCAAACGCTCCGAAGCCCAGTCAGTGAACAAACGTTGCGTCTACGATCATGAACTTTAAGTTCCTGGCTCAGTTGGATCCAAGTCCCGGTGAATAATTCGCCAAGTTAAAGTCTGTGAAAGGCTGAGTTCTTGTGCAAAGCGAGGAATCGACTCCCTTTGGTTCTGCTGTGCACTTTCACGGCCTGAGGCGATGTTCTCGGCCGATTACCGAACCAGTCTTCTCATATTTGGTCACCTAATGTTAAAGAGTCGACTATGAAGTGGGAGCAAAGCGCGCAACGTTTGCACTGACGAACACCCATTTTAATAATACAATTTAATCATTTGGAGGTGCTGTTCAATCTGGTACCTTGCTATGGTGATTTGACATCAGTAACTGAATAATAAACAAAAGATTTGACAGATGTCACAAAAGAAAATGGCTGCCACAGGCACCTGAAATCTGCCCGCCCCAATTGAAGAACCCTTGATTAACATCCATCTCGTCGATCTGAGAAGGGAAATCATAAGGTTGTAGCACGTTTAATGTCGTATTAAGGAGTTGATGTGAAGTTAGAGCTATTGATTAAAAACAGCGTTATTGATTTCCGTAATACATATTTTGTTCCGCGTTCGAACAACATCAGTTCAGTTCTAGACGTCAAATCGATATGACAGAACAGAAACCAGAATGAGACCTCGGACTTTAAATTGCCGCTGACGTTTGCCCACAAGTTGTAGTGAGCATGTTGGGATATATCAAAATTATGACAACAATCATGCACATTGTCACGAGAGTACATTCAATACATTAAAATGGACGCACTCCATCAAAAGTGAGCTCAAATGTATTCACGGATAGAAGCTTATTTGAAGCGGATTTGGTCGTTAGAAATGTGGAAATCGGTTTGGTAAAAACGTACTAAGACCTGCAAAAGAACATGGAAGTTAACGAAGCTTGGCCAAAAACATCACAGTGCTTTTGAACTAAACGAAAGAATGATCTGGCGACATGACTTTTGAAAGTGAGTCAACGCAGTACCTACCATCCACAACGATAAGCTCCGAGCTAAAGTGAAATCCGATTGTCTCCCGTTACTTATAAGCGGTTAGAAAAATCAACAAACTCAACTTCAGGGGCTGATTGGGCATAACATGATGCATCAGCTGGAGGCTTGCTTCCTTTGCTTTTTCAAAAAATATTCGTTGCTGCGCGAGCTAGTGACATGTGTTGAAAAATTGATTCTCTACGATAACCTGGGCGGATCTGCGTGATGGCTTCCATCCTTCATCCAAAGCAAAAAATCGTTTGGTGGTCTTCTGCTGACATCACCCACTATAAGGTCCTTCAAGTGGTGAAATTGAGAACAATCTATTGTCGAAGGTCGAAGAAATACGAGGATGGTCCGATAAGTACTTAGCCTCACCGCTAGATGGCGCCAGTAGTAGTAGACGGCTACTGTCGAAATTTTAGCCGGATCGGACTCGTAGTTTTGTTTTGACCGCGCGTGGAAGCGGGAGTGTACGCGGATTTTAGAAAAATGGAAAAAGAGCAATATCGGTCGGTGATTCGATTCTTGTTTTTGGAAGGGAAATCGCGCAGCGAAATCAAAGAGCTTTTGGATGCTGTGTACGGTGACTCTTCTCCTTCGATGGCAATCATCAAAAATTGGTTTATCGAATTTCAACGTGGTCGCACGTCGGTTTTTGATGAGCCGCGTCCAGGTGCCCCGAAAACGGCAACCACGGAGAATAACGTGACAAAAATCCACGATCTTGTATTGGCAGACCGCCGATTGAAGGTACGCGAGATAGCTGAGACAGTAGGCATTTCAAAAGATCGCGTGGGTCATATCCTGCATTTGGCCATGAGAAAACTGTCGGCGCGATGGGTGCCGCGTTTGCTCACTCCGGACAACAAGCGCAACTGTGAGACCTCTTCAGAGCAGTGTTTGACGCTGTTTAAACGCAATCCGAAGGAGTTTCTGCGTCGTTTCGTGACAGCCGACGAAACATGGATCCACTGGTACACACCAGTCGAAACAGTGGACTTCACCCGGCGAACGTGCTCCGAAGAAGGCGAAGACTGTCCCATCGGCCGGAAAGGTGATGGCCACCGTTTTCTGAGATTAGAAGGTGTAATTCACATCGACTACCTGGAGAAGGGCGAAACGGTCACAGGGCTACACTATCCCAAATTATTGGGCCGATTCGAGGCCGAATTGAAGAAAAAACGGCCCCACTTGGCGAAGAAAAAAGTGCTCTTTCACCATGATAACGCACCGGCTCATACCTCCGCCCTCGCCACGGCCAAATTGGTCGAATTGCACAGTGATTTGTCCACTTTTCGCCGTTCGCAGCAATTGAAATGGTCTTACTCAACTATCTAGAAGACTTTATTTTTATTAGATGGCGTTACAACTCATGAAGAGTCAGAGCCAGGCTTCTTTTATTCACTTATGTTGGGTTTTGCCTGTACCCCGCCGAGAAGAGAAGTCGCGAAATAAACATTCGATGGCGTTGGTGTATCGGGACCTGAACTCGCCCATCAGGGGTCGGACCTACTGCGTCACAATGCTCTCCAAAAGTGCCGAATTTTTTCCCAAGGATTTTGGTCTAAAACCTTACGAAATACTGCTCATGCAAGAATGAAGCTGAATGACCTGCCGCAGTGTCCAAATTTCGGTGAATGGGCCTTAGAGAAGCCAAAACGAGTTGGCTTATTTTATGATTGTGTCATTTATGATCCGGTATAATGCGCTTCACTGATGTCCAATTCAGACCCTTGCCTGGCAATTCGTCAGCTCTTTCGTTCCCTGCCATTGAGCTGTGACTCGGGACGCAGCAGAGTTTGACTTTGTGGTGTCGGATGGACTTCAGTGAGTCGCGACATTTCATGACAGCCTTTGATCTCGTTATACAGGATCCTATTGACTTCAGTGCAGCCTGGCTGTCTGCAAAGATAGTGATATGGTGGTATATCGGTTACTTGTAGGTGTTTGGCTGCTTTCTCCATTGCTAGGATTTCTGCTTGAAAAACGCTGCAATAATCAGGGAGTCTAAATGATTCCTGTTTGTGCAGGGTATCAGAGTAGAACCCGGCCCCAGTGCCTGTGGCCATTTCAGATCCGTCATTGAAGAGGGTAATCTTGTTGTCGTTGATCACGGCGTTTGATAGCCACTCTTCTCTGTAATTTATCTACATCTAATTAATGTAATCTATGAAACCGTTTACTGAACATACGAGTACATGTGGCAATATAAGCGGCTATTACGATGTTTTTCAGCCCTAAATGGGATATTTAGGGTCAGACGCCAAGCCATTGAATGTTCGTCAATATCTCTTAGGCTTATTTTTATTAACTCATCTTTTAACAAATTCTGTTGAAATTCTGTTTCACAATATAATGCATGACCATTAGAATATCGAATATTTCTGCTTGAAAGGCACATAATTGGATGGTAAAAAGCGCTGTCGAACATTATCGTGCTCTGTGTGACTTGGGAGCCGTCGATGAAGATCATTCCTTAGACTATGGCGAACTTATAATGTGCTTCCGTGATAGCCTATTTTACCACACAAGTATGCGCAGATCATATACAGGCTTAGATAATCGAATCAGACTTTGTATTTTATCAATATCTAGGATGAATCCCAAATATTTTCCGTTTGTCGATTGGGAAAGACGCGCCTTATGACATGACGCCTTGGTAACAGACGGAAAGCATATGAACTCACCAGACGTGAATTGGGATTTCCAATATGATTCTTTTAAACATGGCCTAAATATGATCTCATCGAGGCAATAAACTTGCTGTCAAGACACTGTCAGAGTTGTTGCGGTCGTCAAGGGCACTTGTTTATTAGCATCCATGCGGTGAGAATGAAAATGCCACACAGCGAGCATTGCCACTTAAGCCTTACTTACTTACTTTCGCATATCTCCTAGCCTTTCAGGAAAAAGCCTGAGGTCAAGTTGATGGATCTAGTCGTGATCACCATACCATGCTGGTCAAATAAATTTCAATTGTATCATCTTGCCATAGAGATGATTGCATTCTATCTCCCAGAGCTTGACAATAAGTGGCTTAAAAGCTTTCGATACTGAAATTCAGAAAACCTGTAATAAATCACGTGCACTGACGTACGTGTTCACTGCAGTGAATGCTAATTAAACTTGAACTCTTAGTATGTGGGATACTTTGTCTCACAGTCAAGCGTTCTTTTTGAAATCACTTTTAACACGTGCATTTTCGAGGCCAAGCTCATAGTTTACTGGAATCTGTAATTCAATATTATGTTAATAAAAGAAATACGCATACGACATGTCTATGACGCACGCGACTTGATGGAATGTATCATTTTATGACCTCAGGGTGATGCGGTTCAGTTAATAGGCAGTTGAATTGCAGCTTTAGGAGCAACTGCCACCTTTTCCTATATATTTTTTTTCTTTTCATTAAATATCAATTAAACAAACAGTACTCATGTGTTTGGAAAACCTCTAACGTCAATTAACGCAGTCCACACCAATTTCTCACACAAGGTGTTGAAATAATGAATATTACTACAAAACCGGTAAATATATCGCATAAAACTGATGCCGCTTTTGGTCATTATCAAGCACCTACTCGCACAGCTTTAGATAAATTTGAAAGACTTGAACAGATTAGACTTAGATGAAGACTTTGATTCGGTTCGTCCGACAAGGTCATTTGAAAATATTTCCGTCGTAGCTGAGTGTGCGATTAAAGACCTAAGTGTGTCCGGTTTGACACGACCTAAGGAATTGCGCCCAACCATTTTGCACCGCATTTTATATGAAGATCTTGGCCTACATGCCAATAAGGTCTAGTTGACATATGTATGGAAACAGTAGACCGCAGACTTTTCCTGAATGCTAGAAATGAAAGGAGTGGTGAGGCAAAAACACAAGAGAAATAGTAAAACGAAAACCTCTTCAACTGCAATAAGTTACAGCTTGCTATGGTTTTTGAGGTGACGGTAGAATTGGGCCATTTTTTTTGAAAAATAATAATGATTGGACAGATTGCGTTACCGGACAATGTTGCCTTTTTTTTAACCGACATTGGTACTATGGACGTGAACCGTACATACCTGCAACACAGGTGAGAAATTAAATCATTGTGTGACAAATTTCGCTGACGTGTAATTTTTGGGAATGGAGACTTCAATTAGAAGCCAAAAGCGTGCAGTTAAAGATAATGCCTTATCAACTTTTTATAAAAGTGAAGCGTGTTTCTATTGATTTAGAATGACACGTTTTTTTGATGACTTTCTTTCTAACATAGAAAACGTTCGAATTTGATTCAATGTCTGCACCAAAATTATACCTAGGGAACATCCCTCGAATTCGAAGGTAAGACGACCTGATTTTTGTAATAAGAACTGGGAAATCCAGAGAACTGTCTGAATTCATCGTCCTATCAGCCTGATATTGTTTTCTACAAAGTAGATCGGAAAACTTCAGAGCCATTCTGGTAAATAATAAGCCCTTTCATCCTTATTAACATCAACGACGAATAACCGAGAAGGCCCTTAACCATATTATTGGACACGAAACGACCAGCTTACGAGTAAGTTCAAACGCCATTTGCGCCTTTCTAGAATTCAAAGTCATATTGGATAATCGTTGGGTTAACTGTTAAAAAGAATAATATTGTATTTATTATTAATTATTTATTTGACATTTTAGGGAATGTGACATTACTGTAACATTGAGTTTAACATTTTGATTTAAGCAGTTGGCGCGACTTTAGTTCTAGCCTATAAAGTCAAATCTTGTGTGGTTCCTCCATGCTAACATAGCTGCCCGAGGCCGCAAAGTTAGCAAGTACAAGAAATTTGAAAATTGTACGTAATTTCACATTAGTGCTTATGGTCGATCCCGTTCCTCCGCTTCAGAGCTACTTTCTTGACTGTATTTTGATTTAAGCAGTTGGCGCGACTTTAGTTCTAGCCTATAAACTCAAATCTTGTGTGGTTCCTCCATGCTAACATAGCTGCCCGAGGCCGCAAATTTAGCAAGTACAAGAAATTTGAAAATAGTACGTAATTTCACATTAGTGCTTATGGTCGATCCCGTTTCTCGGCTGTAACATTGAGAAAAACTTCTATGCCGTATGGAAAGATCTGAAACAATTATTTAGTTTGTTGTAGCATAATGTTATACCGCATTTTTCGCAAACAGTTTGTGAGACGCCAGTGCATTTGGGAACTTGGAACCTATTCTGTTTTCAACCCAAATCGCCCAGTGGCCGACCTGGTCCTGCCTTACTGCCAATAGAGGAACATGCTGCTTAGGGCCTTTATGTTTTTTGACTTGAATCTCATCTTCTAAAGACCTTCGGCTCTTGATAATAGGCTTCACGCCAAGCTTGCATAAGGTCTCACCTATTTCAAGTAGAAATTCCGCTGAAGAAATTTGTTTGTCGTTAAGATTTCTTGCCTTCCTTACTCTTCGGTATAATAACCAAGAATTTGCCATGGTCAGGTCCAGTAAATGATAGAACATCCAAACCTACCATCTTTTGCTTCGTATCATAATTTTGCACCTTCCCATAATACTGTCTATCATGTGTGGATTGTACTCCCCAACAACAATGTTGATGTACTCATACTTCTTGTTGGTCTTATTATAACGTCTGACTTGGGCCTTCACCAGCAAAAGATGACACGAGCGTTATAACCTTGTTGTCTTTCCATATGACATTGGACATACATATCAATACCATCCATATCAGCCACATGTTCAACGGAAAATCCACGTTGTTTTTCCATCACTTCCTTGTCGGTGGATAGTTTGAAATCGGGAATTCGATTGCGACGTACTGTCCCAAGACTCAGGATACCCTCTTTAGCTAAGTACTCGACTAAAGGCAGAGAAGTAAAGTAATTATCAAAATAAAGTTGATAATTCTGATGTCTTCATACCCCTCGCGTCATTCTCATTTCGACGTTTGATGATGCTCCCAAGTCAGGTTCTTCGGGAAGCGCAACATTTTCAGCTCCCGTTTCAGGTTCAATTTTATAAGTCAATCCTGAGACCCCACTGAGAACAAATATCTTTGTCCATTTGTGCGGTTTCTTTGGATTACACCTCTTTAACCCTAGAATGGCAAACATATTTTTTAACTCTTTATTGGTAAACTTCGCCTGTGGGGCGACTTTTTAAAAAAACCCACATTTCACCGTTAAAAAACAAAAAAATATTAAAACAGAAAAAAAAAACGCATTTATTACATGTTTGGTAACAGGAGTGGACAAAAAACAATTCGTTATTAAATATCTTAAAAATATTACAGGAATATTTGGAGATCGCATATTTTAACCTATGGTATGAAAAATAAAAATCAATTCGAGATCAAAATGAACGTCTGTATTTTACAGCCCTTAAATCTAATTTACATATTTAAAAAAATTATATAAACCTTATAACTTCAGAAACTTGTGCAGAGCAAAATAAATCTTGTGGTTTTTCCACCTACTTTTTCACGTCACATTGCCAACAGTTTGGTGATCTGTGTTCTAAACAGTAAGTTTTCTTACATTTTGCGCAGAAATATACGTTAATAGGCTTCAATTTCGGAGGACAGAAATCGCATTTTGATCGTTTGCCCCTTTTTATACCTGGGTCGTCTGTATCATCGTCAGCTTCAGTATTATGACCAATCGCGTTACTAATTGCTGCACGTACTCTTTTCTGCATACGTGGCCTTTCTTGCAAACGGATGGAGCACCAGTCGTTACAAAGGTTCTTGCTCAATTTCTTGAGGAATTCCCTTCTTGACATTGGCTTTATTTTTAAAATTCCGCAATTGGATACGTAAATTATATAGCTGTTAAGCAGAGCCATATTCAACATTCCATAGAATAAGCAAAGTGGCCAACGCTTGGTTTTACGGTTACAGCTTGTGTAACCACACATCTGATCAAAAGTATCTACAGAACCTTTTGTTTCATTATATGATTGAATTATTATTGGCTTACCGGAAACGGGGTCAACGGAATCCTGGTCGTGCATGGTAGATAGCAAAAGAACAGTCTTTTGAGGCTTTGGCTTGTTGCTAACAAGTGTGAGGTTTCCATTGAATCCAAAAAGAGATGTCCCAACAGGTCGTGATGAATTATGCTTGAACTCTTCAGGAATTTCTGGCTTATTATTGCGAATTGTTCCAATAAGAGTAAGGTTGTACGGTGACTGAAGCAATTGCTCAGCTAGCGGTATTGAAGTAAGCCAGTTATCGCAAGTTAAATTGCGATTTGTTCCATGTATGGTCTTTGTAAGCGGCCAATCTTTATAAGAGCCGGCGTTTTTTTCCCAAATACGGTGAAGCATCAATCATATAGGTATTTGGATCTTACGTCGCATAGTAAAACAATCTTTATTCCGTATTTTGCCGGCTTATTGGGGATATACATACGGAACGGACAACGTCCCCTGAACCCCAAAAGTTATTCATATATTGTTACGTACGAGCCTGGTTTATAAAGATCTCTACACTGTTTGATAAAAATTTCCCAAATATATCGGATATGCGCAAATTTATCAGATTTTTTTCTGTCGTCTCGAGAATTACGATCATCGAAATGCAGACACTTGAGAAGGAATTCAAAACGTTTACAGCTCATTGTAGCTAAATTTTTGGATCCACATATAGTAGCTCCACTTACGGAATGCTCTCCCGCATAATTAAAGAAAAAGATGCTGTTATAGCCGTGCTAGCTATAGACGACTCGGATTTAAACTACATATCTCCAAGGGAATGGATGGTTTTAGAAAAGGCTACTGATGTCTTAAAAGTTTCCAGTGTCATCATCAAAGAAATGTCAGCAGAAAGGAATATAAGTTTGTCGAAGGTGATGATAATGATAAGGTGCAATAAATAATCATTTAAGTAAAATGTTATCCAACAATATCAATGAAAAAATATTAAACATTGCAGCAATACTGCCAAACTCATTACCTTCCTGATTTAAGAAAATAGACTCAGACGAATTAATAACAAGAGATATGGTTTTACATCGTATACTAAATATGGGGGTGGCCGTGGTGCAATGGTAATCATCTCCGACTGTTGAGCCGAAGGTCTGTAGTTCACGTCCGTCCATAGTCAAGAACAATTCCGATACGGAAAAGTTGTGCAACAGCATAAGTTGAGAATGAAAGATGATCAAAAAGTGCTGACGAAGGCATAACACTCGCAGCATAAGATCACTTCAAGATTCATACTCTGTGTGTGCATTCCCCATATAACACCTTAATGACATGGAAACAAAAAAGTTACTGTGAACTTACAACCATCGTAAATTCAGTCGAATCTCTCAAATCATATCTAGGACAATCACCCCCGAAGAGTAATAAACGAACATCTTCGACACAAACCATCTGCACCCCGTCCAGGTTGTATGACAAACAACATAAGAGCGTACACTCTTGAATCTGCACGAATTATAAAAGAAAAAGAAATGTAAACAGTTTAGAAATTTTAAGAAAAAAAGTACAATCCCATCCTTTTCAACCAGTAAATACATACATCTCAACCATCCACATCTCAAACACAAACGGACACAGAAACAACTATCCTTTGGGGAGGTTTTAAATATATCAATGAACCACTTATTAAGAGAACAGAGGACCCATTAAAGTGGTGGGATGATAGAAAGCATATCCCCGATATCATAAATTGGCTCACCGTTTGCATTACATAGTAGCAGCGAGTGTCCCCTGTGAACGTGTTTTTTCAAAGGCTGGACTTATAATCGATGAAAGACGCAGTAATCTGAAACCTGAAAAAGCTGCACAATGCCTTCTTTAAAAAATACAATTTATAATATACAAAGATTTATTATAATGAATTCTATTTCGTTTCTTGTTTTTATAAAAAAATTTGTATGTTGTTTGTTGTTTTCATAAATGTATTGAATTTGGTTGCCTGTTCTTTTTTTCAATGAATCACATGTATTTTGTGTGTTGTTTTGAAGAAGGGGGCACAAAGTTTTTTTTATTATCTGTTGCTCTTAGAAAATCTTCCTTTCCCACAATAAGATTGATATTAATATATGAAAAAAATACGATACTTACTCTGTTAATGTTCAAACTCAAATTCAAATTAAACGATTGTAACTCCGCTGTTAGTCCCTTTCATCTATGGGAAAATAAAGTCACACATGGGTGATGGAGAGAACTCAGCTAATTCAAAAATAATGAGTGTCACATGACATATTTGCTTGGGATGAAAAGATCTATTCGAATACCACTTTATGTTAATTCACTCATTGGCTATTTCATTGTGTTTCGAATGAATGAAACGATAAAGAATTGAATGAATGAATACAGTGAGAAGACTATAACGAAACAAGTAATCTACTTATGTCTTCGCGAATGATACGAAAGAGCATACGGAATTGACAATTCGCTCTTCTTTCAACACTTCTTTTTTTCGTTCAATATTTCATTTCGTTCAAATGACAGAGACAACTAAATCTGTCATTACAAAAGTATTGACAACTGGTGTTGTATGATTGCAATCGCCAATACTTTTCGGTGATTCGATCAAAACGAACTAATCAATCACGATCGATTCTACTTTGCATACGTTTGCAAAAATTCAAGGTAGAAGACCTTGAATTCTAGGTTGTCCCCTATCGAGCTGATCCCATCTTGTTTAGATTTAAGTCAATTTTTATTGATTTCTTAGATCTATCTTATCCTAGACAAAAATGCTTAAAATTAGCTTAACTATCCTTACAAGTCTAAATATCTTACTGGCCCTAGACGGACACTCTATAACAAAGCTATGCCTTTCGACTTCTATATGCAACCTTATGGTTAACATTGTTATACTTAAGCTAAGAAAAATTATTTCAGTTCAAAAACTTAGCATACGATCGTGAATTTATACCGAGAAACAGAACGTAAGGGTGACGTTACACTAAACAGAAAAATATCAATTAAATCTGCTACTCGTACCGAAAGGAAGGCGAAACAAAGAATTCGTGATAACTTGAAAGCTAATAATTTGACTCGAATATTAATCCACTCAAGATTAAAAAAGTGTTACCACTAACTGCTCCTTTGATAAATATTTGAAACCTAGCACCTCAACTTTGTTATTAGCCCGGAAAAATGAGCTACATATATTGTACTATAAGTGACATATTTGATGGCCTTAACTTTTGTAACTTTTTCCCATCTTTCTGGCAGAGCTCGCATACCGTCACGGAAGAAGTGTCCGTTTTTTTGAGGCTATCCACAAATCAAGCCATTTTCAGATGTCTTTATATGAATGTTGATCAGCCAGACCATGTGCCATCGAACGGAACAAGTGATAATCGGACGGCGCAATATCTGGGGAATATAGCGGGTGGGGTAGGACTTCCAATTTGAGCGTTTCTAAGTAGGTTCTAACGGGTTTGGAAACGTGAGGCCGAGCGTTGACATGCTGTAGAACCACTTTTTCGTGCCTCTGCTCGTTTTGTGGCCGCTTTTCGCGCAGAGCTCGGCTCCATCGCATCAATTGACTTTGATACCCTACGATTGGTTTCAACAGCTCATAATAAATAACACCGCCCTGACCCCACCAAATACACAGCATAACCTTCGCAGCGTGAATATTCGGCCGAGCCGATGACGTAGAAGCATGACCGGGCTGTCCCCATAATTTTTTCTCTTTGGGTTGCTGTAATGAATCAATTTTTAATTACCCGTAACAATGCGATGAAGAAAACCCTTCCTTTTTGCCGCTGGAGCAGTTGTTCACAGGCAAAAAAACGACCCTCAACGTCTCTTGACTTCAAATCATAAGGAACCTAAGTTCCTTGCTTTTGAATCATTCCCAACGCATGCAATCGCTTGGAGGATAACTCCTAATATTGAAGCAAGCTCTTTTTGCATTTGGCATGGATCCTCATCGAGCAATGCCTCCAATTCAGCATCTTCGTTGATTTTTGGCCTTCCTTCACGCGAACGGTCGTCAACATTGAAATCACCGACGGAACCAATCACGGCACGTTGTTTCACTTAGTGCAGCATCTCCGTAAACTTTTTGGAGTTTTCGATGCGCTTCAGCCACCATTTCCTTCGAATGAAAGAAGAAAAGCAACACTTCCCGCAAATGAAGATTATTTAGCACAAAATCAGACATTTTCACACAACCAAAAGTATATGACGCAAAAACAAAATCACTAATGTGTCAAAGCCGTTTGTTTGCCATATGTCTAAGCTTGGTTTATGACATTTTGGGTACGTCACAATCGAACAGCACTTTCTACTGGAGCCATCTTTTGATAAACAGCGAGAACCAAGTTCCACCCCTAATAACATTCATTTGAATATGAACCATTGAAAGGATAAAACCAAAAAGAGAGAGAAATGAAATTAGAGCTGTCACCTATGTGTACCTGCTTGGAAAGTAGGTAGACAACAAAGTGTTTTTGGTAGACAGCAAAAACATTGGGGGACTATGTTCCTCCATATTCTACAGTGGCACGCTGGGCAGAACATCCACTGAAGATAAACATCGCGCAGGACGCCCATCTAAGTCTCTCACTGAAGATGACAGGAAATTAGTTGAAAATGTTGTGTTAACAGATCGAAGAGTGACCATGCAGACCAGAAACCACCAATGAGACGTACCACTTAAAATGGCCGCCGACGTTTGCCTACAAGCTCGGGCGAGCACGTGGGTACCTCAAGTGCTGTCAAAATTTTGTAAACAATCACGCACATTGATATAATTCCAAGAGTGTGTGTGGCGGGAGTACACTGCGGTAAAATGAAATGAACTCACACGTATTCACGGATAGAAGCTCGTTTGTAACGGGTTTTGTCGCTACGAACCTGAACTTCTTTCAAAATTTCAGGGTGTCACGGGGGAAGACGTACGAAAGACGCACGTCTCATTCTGGTTTCTGATGCAGACTAGGTATCTACATATATAAAATCAAGAATCAAAGAATTCTTGCAAACGAATTGCATATGGAAAAGGTCTCTTTGCGTTGAAAGAAAAAAAACGAGTTGACTTTTTGAGGGTGAATCTCGAGAAGTTCCAAGCAGATCGTTTTTGTTACGCTTTGTGACCATGGACGAGACCTGAATCTACCATTTCGATCCAGAAACCAAACAAAAATCTGACTTAGAAGCGAGCCTCCTCACCGATGCGAAAAAATTCAAAATGTCAAGTTCGACGGTTAAGGGTATGGCATCTGCTTTTGGGAACGCTGAAGGAATAATTATGGTGGAATATTTGAAGAAGGAATCCACTTTTTAAGGATCTTATTACGCAGACCAAATAAGAAGAAGACGCGGCAAACTGCGAGCTGGAGGGCTGTTTCAGCATGATAACGCACCGGCTCACAAAGTCGCAGTTGCGATAGTTGCGATTAAATAAAAGGGATTCAACCTGCTCGAACACCCGCCCTATTCGCTAGAGCTAGCCCCAGTGACTTCTTCTTCTTTCCTTGGCTCAAGGCACAATCCCGAGGCAAGAAATTTGAAGAACGTCAAGACAAACAATAATTTTTGAATCGTTACTCGTACACCAAAATTGAAGCCTTTCATTTTCTAAAGCACCCATTCATTAAATGGATGTCGGATCGCCCAGATAATTTGTAACCGGATTTAACCTTTTCTAAATTCAAATGAATTTGATCTGGAAGATCTCTGGTTTCCAGGAGATGGCGCTGCCGCTCCCAAAAGCCTTCAAACAATGATGTTAATTTGCACGAAATGTGACGATCATATAATTTCGGTTAGAAGAGAAGCTGATCTTTCTTCGAGATCATGCGACCTAAAACCTTTAGACTTCTTTCTGTTAGGTTATTTGAAGAGCAAGGTCTATGCCAATAACCAAATGACAATTCAAAAAGTCAAACATAACATCTAAACTGGACCATTGACCCAAAAATTCCTTGATCACTTTGACCTGATAGACTGCAGCTTCTGTTGTGGGTAGATCAAACTTCATCAACCAATAAATGCCAACATTGATTGCACAAAAATTTCAGCTCCAATTATTGACTCATCCTATACAATCTTAGATGCTGCCACGGCCTACATTGTTGGCGATACAGATTTTTATTGGAACTTTTCCTAGGATATCAACGACTAATTTAAAGACTTCGTCAAGGGAATGATCGTAAAATCTGTCGTGGAGGAAATGATATGATGTTTAATGATAAGATTTTTGGAGCTTCATTAAGGGTTGCATTAATGAACATTCACGGATAAAGGTTACGCTTTAGACGCAATCGAGTTAGATAGTTAGTTAGCATTCGGTTACTTATAACTGCAACAAAGTCCCTTAAGTTGTCTAAATAATTTATTCTCTTTTCGTCTCATACATAAAATGTTTCTAGGATCAATGCTTTTCTTATATTTTCACAGGGATGTCGCAGGTCGTCGGCAACACACATCGTTATTTACTTCGCAGTGAAAACGATGGAAACGTAGTTGAGCTTCTAAAAGATGCTGGATGCATTCCTCTACTCGTCTCAGCCAACCCGGAATTCTGTCAAAGTTGGGAGACTACTACCAAAACCCATGGCCGATGCAACAACCCATTCGACACCCGGAAAACTCCCGGAGGCTCATCTGGAGGAGAAGTATATCAAATTCAAATTCAGAAAAAAAAGTGTAGCATACAAAATTATGTTCAAATCATGGCCCCATCTATCATTTAGCTAAGGCTTTTTCTGAATATTTTTTTTTTCTTACACTTTACCATTTCCCTTTTGTGGAACGAGTTCTAACTGATGCACTTTAGGCTGCCCTAAATGGTTGTGGTGCAACTCCATTTGGATTAGGTTCCGACATTGCCGGATCCATAAGGTTGCCTGCGCTTTTCACTGGAATTTTTGGTCACAAGCCGACAGGAGGTTTGCTCTCAATCGAGGGACATTATCCGTATTCGGATGACAAATTGTTCGCAAAATATCTGCAAGTGGGACCGATGACTCGATTCGCTAAAGATCTTCCTCTGCTGCTACAGATAATGAGTGGAAGTAACGCGGATAAACTAGAATTTTCGAAGGAAACGCAAACAAAGGATATCAAGGTGAGTGACGTAAATCTCCGGTTTCATGTCATATTTTTTATGGAATATTCAGGTTTACTATATGATCGAAGACGAGTTTCCGTTTTCACGTTACCCCGTGGACAAGGACTTTAAAGTGGCTATCCTTCGGGCTGTGAAGCACTTGAAAAATAATGGCTTGGAGACAAAAGAGGTAAATTCTGGTCCTTGGACCGATTGTGTATTTCGATTCTGACGAATTTTTGTTCTATTATCTTCAGGTGAAACTTAAGGCATTTAGCAACGCTCTAGAAGTGACGCTGGCGTCTATTTTTGATCTTGATATTCCAAGCTGCCTAACTAATCACACAAAGTCAAGGGTATACCTATTCATCAATGACTTGAACTAGCTCCTCATTCATTACTTGCAGAAACCTGATAATGTGTTTACCGAATTGGGCTTGTCAATGGTTGGGGATTCCAAGTACTCGTTCAACGGGCTATTTATGGAATTTATGCGGGAAGTAAACGGCCTGATCCCGAAGGATAAGTTCACCTACTGGCAGAAGGAAGGTGACAGGATAAAAACCGAATTACTTGTAAACTATATTTTTGATGCCCGTTGGTCGATCCTCAGTGATATCCCTCGTCCTTTTGCCTTATGTCTTCGTTTCAGAATCTTCTCGGAGATGACGGAGTTTTGTTCATACCCACCTTTCATAGAACAGCCATGCCACATAACACATCCGTATTCAACTTGAGTGGCGTTGGATTCGTATCACTTTTCAACATTATAGGCTTCCCTGCCACCCATGTGCCGATGGGTATCAATAGTGATGGCATCCCTGTGGGTTTTCAAGTCGTCGCCGCACCCTACAAGGATAAACTCTCGGTACAGATAGCCGTAGAGTTGGAAGCCGCATTCGGGGGATGGGTGCCTCCTAACTAATATCTGTGATCTACTCGTATAGTGCTACTCGGTGTTTGAGTGAATGTGATTTCCTAGATTCTAATAAAACAATCAGCGGTTTCGTATGTCTACACTACTTATCGCTTGTCCTACAAACAGTGATGAACAAAAATAATTTTTTTTTCTGACGATTGGTGGTCAATTAAAGGTAAACCATGACTCACTCATGATTCATGTTCACTTGATTTATCAGAATTTCTGAATGCAATGGTAACACATTCGGATTGATTACGAAGCATTGACTCATGCTCTTACTAAGAGCTTGGCGATTACGGAAGAAGTAGTCTGTGTTCTGGAATTTGAATTTTTCGGAAGATCCCTTGATGTTTAGTCGCACGAAATGGGAATGACAAATACCTATTCGTGTGTATGATCAGTGGAGGAGTTGGATGACATTGTACTCGTAATGAAAGCAAAAGTTGTGAGCAATTGCTAAAGCATGTGGACTTAGAAATAGGGAAATGACTAAACGTAGCCAAAGAGCCTTTTGATGAATGGTGCGTACGAGTGTAGGTCACTAGGGGTAATTCACAACCGAAATTCATTTCGCCGAAAAGCGTTATAAAAAAAACTGCTAATTGATTTATGCGCACTTAAGTGAATTCGTATTCGAGATAAGTGAGGCGAGTGTTAAGGTATCAGAGAACACTAGTTCCATTGTCAAGGTCTCATATAATTTTTTAGGAATAATGAATCGATCAATCAGCAAATGATCGATCAATTTTACTTTAGGCATAGCTTTTATAATTAAACAACAAAGTCAGCTGACCAGTTTAAGTAGCCAAATCGTTGGGGTGAATTCGAACAACCCTTCTACCAACAGGTGATGTGCCTCAAGGATAGTGTCGTGTGCCGTGGCTTATACAATCTGTCAAAATATATCCGGGACTGAGTTTTTCAAATGGCTGGTGTTAATCATTAATTAGTGGCCAAAGACATTAGTCAATCTTAATTGCTATCGGCGATTTTACTATGGAATAAAATATTGACTGAAGAGTTCGTTTGAAATTTTGTATTGCGAACGAAATTTCTCATTCACTCATGTTGAAAATGTTGGAGAAAGCATATCCATATGCTCTGTAATATCGACAACAAAGATATTTCAGTGGTACAGAGCTTCAAAAGAGCGCAAGAGCTATTGAAAACTTGCCTTTACCATGTTTTACCATCAGTTTGTCAATATTTGTTTATGTTTTATTTATGAGATCCGTCGCAAAATGTCTTGAAGTAAAAGACTTATTTTTTCTTAAATGGATCATCGGAAAAAAATTACTGCAGACGTATAAAAACCAATCAATTCGGGCCCCACATTCACGGAATGCACTTTTACAACTAACGAGACTTAAGCTACTCGTCATCCTCGTATGACAGGCATCGAAACGTTGCCCCTCAAATAAACCAAAATAGTAAAAACACATAAAGTCACTCAAATATCAAGGTTTTTCTCACTGGCGTTTTCTTTTTGGAGTTCACTGAGAGTACCCGCCGAAAATGACCGGAGTTGTGGCAGAACAACTTTTGGATTTAACACCACAATAATGAGTCATCTGACAAACGTCTCCTTGTGAGCGGTTCTTTGACCTTGTTCGGATCAAACCATAATTTCCAGATACCCTGCGACTTATTCCTATCAAAAAATTTAAGTTACCATTTCGTGGATTCCGTTCTGAGTCGATTCAAGACATTAAAGAAAATTCACTGAGAGAACTGAAAGTGAGCTCGAAATACGAGGCTTGTTCACGGCAGCACGTTCAATAACAGATAAAAACGTTGAAGCCGTGAAGAAAATGGTGATGGAGAATCGTCTCATTATTATCAGGAAAGCTGCTGAGGCCGTTGGCATATCGGTTGGCTCATGCTATGAGTTTTTTTACAGATTTTTTTTGGGAACGACACCAGTATCAGCAAAGGTTGTTCCGAAATTGCTGTATTTTGACCAAAAGAACTGTCGCATGATCATCTCTCAGGAGCTGGTGAATGCCAAGAATGAACGCTTGCTGAAAATGATCATCACTGGTGCCGCAGCATGGGTATCTAATTATGACGTCGAAACCAAAGCACATTCATCCCAATGGAAGCGACTAGAAGAGCCAAGACCGAAAAGCACGTGAAATTCGATTAAGTGCGAAAATGTTGCTCACTGTTTTCTTCAATTATGGTGGTGGAACAAGAAATATGGACTCCTGCGGAAACAGTCGAAGAAGAAAATGACGAAATAGACTTACGACCCCAAGGGAAGTAAAAAATGAGATCAAAAATAATATCAATCCGAAAAAATGCCCCGGCTATGATCTTATAACCGGTGAAATATTGAAGCAGTTACCACGAAAAGCTGTGGTTAAACTAACACATTTAATCAATTTAGAATGAGATATGTTCTTGATTTATGGAAAGTGGCGAAGTAATAATGATCTCTAAGCCTGGAAAGCCACCAAACGAAGTGACATCATATAAGCCAATCTCAATACTACTATTCTAAACTATTCGAAAAAAAATTTGTCAAACGACTTGATAGTATTATTGAACGGGAAAATCTGATTCAAAATTACCAGTTCGGATTTAGGAGACATCACTCAACTAATGATCAAGTTCACAGAACAGTCGACATTATAGAAAAAAAGTTAGAAGAAAAACAAGTGTGTTCTGCAGTGTTTCTAGATGTAGCGCAGGCTTTGATAAAGTTTGGCATGAAGGACTTAACCATAAACTAAGATGTGTCCTACCAAAACAATACGCTGCAATATTAGAATCATACCTAAGCATATTCAGAATTAATGGAAACTAAGGCAGGAGTCCCACAAGGCAGTGTGCTGGGTCCGATTCTGTATCTTCTATGTATATACATGTGATCTCCCAGAACTAGAATATTGCACATTGGTTTGCCGATGACGCTGCAATCCTTGCAGTGGGAAAGGATAATATGGAATCAACACAGAAGCTACAATCAGCTATAGCCCCATTCAGAGAGCAAATCAGTTCACATAAATGTCACTAACAAAGCAATAACACAAATCCCGGTTACTATCAACCAGAAAATAGTACCGAACACAGCGAAATATCTTGGCATGACGCTAGATGCTAAACTAAGATGGAAAGAGCAATTTAAAAAGAAAAAAAGAGGAATTAGAAATAATATACAGAATAATGTATTGGCTGATAGGAAAGAACTCCTAACTATCAGTCTATAATAAGCTTTTATTATACATATAAGCAATCACTGAAGCCATATGGCAGTCAACTATGGGGTTGTACCAAAAAGAGCAATGTAGACATCGTACAGAGCTTCCATACAAACTACTAAGGAAAATCGTAAATGCACCATGGTACATAAGAAATAAGGACCTTCACAAAGACTTGGGAGTGGAATTAGTCATGGATGAGGTCCAAAAAATGCACGAAAGCACGAATCAAGACTTCACAAGTACACACAAACACAGAGGCAGTGCAACTTTTAAACAATGCAAATATAGTGGGAAGACTCAAAAGGACAAAACCATTTGAAATGGTCTAAATAAAATTTACCACTCACATTAAGAAATGTACATACCTATGTATCTGCCCGGACGTATACTTAATAATAAAAAAAAAAATAGAACGCATCTTAACATCTGTCAGGAGACGCTGATGGGCGGAACTCCTGAAAGACAAAATATAAATTAAATCAGCATAAAATTGCTTATTAGTCCAAGTGACTAGATTGCAATCATGTGGGAGGCGGTTTTAGGAGGTATTACTCGGATAATCAGTATCTTTTGAAGATTTCCCCTTCCTCTAAAAAAAAAATATAAAAAATTATGGTGGCGTGGTTCATCATGAGTTCCTGCCGGAAGTTCGTATGAGCAAAAGCGAATGTTACCTTTAAGTTATGCGCCATGTTCGTGAAGCAATATGAAGAAACCTTTCGGATCTGTGGGGAAAAAATTCATGCATCGTTGCTTAAGCGTAGTTGATTGGCAATAACCATATCGAAATCATTCTTCAGCCATCGTATTCACCAGGCTTGGCTCCCTGGGTCTTTTTTCTATTTCCGAAATTGAAAAGACCATGAAAGGATGAATCATCACTGGAACAGCCTAAGGCTAAAAACGGGCATATCAGAAGTGATTCGCGAGTGTATAATACCTTAAGGAATTTACTTGGAGAGGCCAAATTAGATATTGATGAATAAATAATTATTTTGTGAGAAAAAATGTAAAGTCACCTTATTTTTTGAACAGAGCTCTTAGGTGCATCGCTTCAAATGCAGCCTACTTTCAAGGTGCATACATATCAGTTATACATAATATACGGCAGAATATATCTCGCCAAAGTTGGATAGGTCCCTGACCTAAAAAAATTCACTCATTTTGTAGATGTGTTTAAATATTGCGTTTTTGTCCTTTTTTAAGATTTAGGGACTTCAAAAATCACATTATACTTAATCCCTCTGCTCGCTGTGGCATATAAATGTCAAACCTATAGTTCAAGCAAACCTTAAACCTTTTATTATTATTGTTATGGGTTTTTGGTTGCAATTTGAACCAAATCGCGCTCAAGTGTTCCTGCTTTGGCAACAGGTGGTATTAGCGGTGCTTTCTATTTTTGTAGTGACCATGGGTTTTGCTTGTCATTGTTTCCTTCAGTTTCGAAAAATAAACATGGCTGCCTCTGTTTGGTTTTGTAATTTTCTTAAAATAGTCTCTTTTGTGAATATTTAGTGGGTGCTATTCAAATGTACCGTGCGACTTCTGTGGTAGGAAAAATATGTATTTTTCGTCTCCTCCGGCAAAAGACTCAGCACAACCTCGAGCGGAGAAGACTTTTTTTTTGTTAGCGATGATTCTTATGAGCCACACCTAGAAACTTCCGAAACTGATGATTAATATTCAGACTCTGAAAACAATTTAGATAATGAATTGAATATTGAACCTCAAATACTAGATCTGCCCAACACGACAATGAACGTTTGAAGTGATGAATTCCACCAATGTTCAACACTATTGTTCGAAGTGTTCCACGTGAAGTGTTCTTATGACAGTGGCTATACGATCCTATTCGTTCGGACCATTTTTAATATTAGACGATTAAGTATGTTGTATGTTGCGTCATGTCAAATCCATCCCATTCCGACCAAAAATTTTCTACCACCATGGCATGATTTTTTTTTTTTTTTTGTTGGAGGCTTCTACTAACTGCAAATACTGGTCCAGTGTACTACCAGACAGACACCTTGTCTCTATTGTATTTTCCTCGTTGTCCGGAGAAAAGTGAGGAGGGGCTTCAGTGATGTAGAGCTAAGAGATTCGGCGCCCACCACGTCTGCCCCAAGGGTGCGCCACCGTGCGCGAGCGAAGGCGGGACAGTCGCAGAGAAAGTGTTCTGCTGTGTCATCCTCCTCGCAACATGCAGCACAGGTAGGCGTCTCACTGATGCCAAGGACGTAGAGATGCTTGGCAAAAGTGTAATGGCCCGCAATGACGCCCGTTAGCCTTCTGCAATCATTTCTCCTTAAGGATAAGAAGAATGTTGCGGACTTTTTGCAGACATCAGGGCGAATGCGCTTAGTCATCCTGCATCCTGGATATTCCCTCCATCTACGACTGTGTACGGTAAAGACCCAATCCTTGATGACAGATTTGCCTGTTCAAGCAGGTAGGCCTAAGGCGAGTTCAGGTCCTGAGAAACTCTCCTCTAAGCCTCTTCTAGCGAGTTCATCGGAGATCTCGTTTCCTGGGATTCCAGAGTGACCTGGGACCCATACAAGCCTAAGTGTATTTAGTGTATTTAGTCTTCCGACTTTGTTCAAAAAGGTCTTAAGTTCATGCACTAATATGGAGTTGGATAGAGGGTTGGACACAGTTTTGAGTGCAGCTTGGCTGTCACTGCAGACACATATGCTTTTTCCCCTCCACCTGTGTTTCACAACATAGTGCATGGCCTTTAGGATTCCTAACGAGAAGTGCAGTCGAATGTTTTCGCGCTCAAAAAAAACTCCAGCGCCGGATCCCTGCCCAGTCTTGGAGCCATCTGTGAAAATGCGAAGACATTCCATTCCAGGTTCAGTGTCTGGCCAAAGCCCGTCCTGGAAATGGAAATGTGACTGTGAAGTTACAGCGCAGTAGGATGGCAGATGTCATTGCGTCAGAAGGCAGGCATGAGACAGGGGTCGTAGGATATTTCTCCCGCAAGTACACTTTCACTCCAATGCGAGTTGTGCAAAAGACCATTTCTCTTTAGACGAGAAATGGCTTTCAATGCACACCCTCTGATATATATGTCAAAGGGTGGAAGATTCATCATAGCATCTAGAGCAGCTCCCGGTGTGCTGGGGAAAGCCCCCGTGCAGCTGAGACAGACCGCTCTTTGGAGTTTGGTGAGTGAAGCCACAGCGTGTTTGCGTGTTTGCGTGTTAGCCTCCTCCACCAAACAACCGATGCATATGAGATTATCGGTCTTATCATTGCCGTGTGGATCCAAAGAACCTTTTTCGGCGATAAGCCCCATGTTTTGCCAAAGGCACCTTTGCATTGCCAGAAAGCTGACAGCGCTTTGGTGGTTTTGGACTCAACATGTTTTGACCAAAGAAGCTTGCTATCTAGGATGACTTCCAGATACTTAGCTTTCTTGGATATCGGGATGAGAATGCCTTTTAGCACCAGCTGAGTAGTGCCAGTATTTTTCCTCCTTCTCGAGGATTAACCGACAGCCCATTTCTCGTGCACCAGTCACATCTAGCGCCGCCTGCGCTTTGAGACAGACATTCGCTAAACATGAGCCGCATAGATTCCAGAGGCATTGAGAGCATCGAGCAGAGAGTCGACCACCATGCACCATAACAGTGGAGACAAGACGCCTCCTTGCGGGCAGCCCCTGCTTACTCCACACTTGACACATTGTTCGACATCCACACATCGTTTCAGTCGCAGTTTCCAATGAGGGAGTGTGCAACGAGCCGATGACAGTCTGATTTCCCGGAAAATGGGTCTCAAATAATAAACTGAGAGTTTCTGCTTTAGACTCGGTGAAGGTACCATCAGTCTTTCTGAGTACATCCAGCTTTGTCGATTTTCCTCGTTTGAGAACGTTAACCAACTTGCTGGTCGCGCTCAGGGATTTGATCTCTACGCAGAAGGACTTATAGAAATCATTCTTCGATTTACGAATAAGCTTCTTATATTCCTTCTACTTCGATCGATATTTATTCCAGTCATCTACCGAGTTCGATTTAAGAGATCTATTCAGGAGACTTCTGGCTTTCCTGCGAAGACATTGGAACTCAGCGTTCCACCAGGGAACCGGCTTCTTGCTGGGAGGTTTTTTGACAGGACATGCGAGTTCGAAACAGTTGGTGATGGCGCTGTTCAGGTTATGAACGGCATCCTCCACCAATTGATTTGTTTTGAGCTTAGGCAGGGCTTGAGTGGATTTCTCAAGCTCCTTCCTGAATCGCACCCAGTCCGTCTTTCTCGGATTCCGCTTGGGCTGCAAGGGGGAGATCCCACACTTCAATTGGAATTCGATTTATCTATGGTCTGACAGCGTTACATCTGGTAAGACTCTCCAGTTAGTGATGGCCTTCACATGCCTATTAGACAGGGTTAGGTCAATCACTGTCGTCTCGCCGTCACAAAGGTTGGTTGAGAGCCAACATTGTTGATGATAAGGTCAGACGAAAGAATGAAGTTTAAAAGATGATCTCCTCTCCGGTTGCATTTGCTGCTGGCCCATACAGTATTTCGAGCGTTAGCATCGCAACAGATGACGAGTCCAATCCTTCTGGCTTCACAGTACTCTACGAGTCCGGAAACCGCCTTAGGTGGCGGGGGCAGTACCGAGTCGTGGGGAAGTAAGCAGACGCCACGACGAAGTGATCAATTTCTCCGCGCGCTTTGTAGCTAACTTTCGCAGCCACCAGATCTTGACCACAGAATTGACCAAGTTTGGTTGCCGATAGGGTGTTCGATATGATTAGGCAGACCCTGGACCTTTCGGATCGCTCATCGTAAAGGATCGTAGCATCACATATACCACCAAGACCACACAGGCATTTATTCCACACCCATGGTTCCTGAATGGATACAATGTGATGATTTGTACTACTGCATGCAATTCTGCTACTGAGAAGAGCAGTAGCCGCCTTGCTGTAGGTTAATCTGAGTGAAAATCATAGATTTGTGTGAAGTGCCCGCCTCCGACGAGCAATCTTTGGTCCTCTCCGTTTTCAGATTTTTGCTTTGATCTTTGTTGATCGCCGCAACAACCTTCGGACTCCGATTTTCCGCCGCTACGTCAGAGAAGGAGACGTCACGTTCTCTCTCCCCAGCAAGTTTGTCCCCGGCGGCCATCTTTCGTTTGCGAGCGCTCTTACCTTTTTCGGTTCGAGCTCCTGCCCCCTTTTGACGCCGCTTTGGAACAGCTCAGCCAGCTTGAGGTTTGTTGTGTTCCGAGACCGCTTCGCCTTCTGCGATCAGAGTCTGTCTGTCAGCATCATCGCCTTTTTCGGCTTTGGCGCCGGCCATAACAGGACTCTGAACACCTCCAGCTCCGTCAGTTTTGGAACCTGGCACGCTCTTATTGGGGATTTGACCGTCACTAATAAGAGGAGGAGTGTTTGAGGCGCATGCCGAAAGTGCTGGCATGCTTGTGCCTCCTGCAGCAGCCTTTACTAGCCACCGACACTTAGCAGTGCAATCTACAGTACGTCCCAATTCTGGGGCTCGTTCAACCTTAGCGGTTTCCCGTGCCGCGCCATCATCGGTGTCGCCTCTGTTGGTTGCACCACTCATGCTCAGTCCAACCAGGTGGTCGGACAAGGAGCCGCAGGAGTCGGTGTCGTTCCGGGCTGCCACAGAGTTGAGAATGAGTGGTGGGGCCTCCAGAATCCTTGAACCGGCCGCGATCAGGGAGATCGCGGGTGAATTTCCGCTATTGCGGGTACCACCTGGAGTAATACCATCCATTTGGTTGACCATTCATCCACGTAAAACTCAGTTCTCCGGGTCTTAGTTCGAGGTTATTGACCTCTTATGCCCCTCCGCCCCGACAAGGCGCCCGAAGAGTGAAGGGGAACATGGCATGATAGTAAACTCAAAAAAAGAAAATAAATACGCCTCCAGCATGAAATCCACACCAACCCGTCGTCACACATTCCATCACTGTCACGGCCAGAGTCTCTTGTTTTTCATGTGCGTTTGTTGCTACCTAATATCACAAATTTTGACATTCAGCCAAAACTGAGCTTTATCTTTGATCAGGCTTTTTCGATTAAATTCATGATTTCCTTCAAACTTTAGCAATGGCTAAGTTTCGGTCCTTATGACCTTTTAGGGTAATTGGCCACAATATCTCTGTTCATATTGTTTATTCCCAATACCTGGGACATTAAAACTCTTGGTTTTCGACCTAGACTGATTGTTTTTCTGAGTTCCTCAAGGTGATCATATTGGCTTTCTCTTCGTCATTTTATTTGTACTCTGATCTGGCCCTTTACCATGGTGACACTAATTTCTCCAAACAGATTTCATATCCCGCGAGCTCTTGCCCAAGTTAAATTGAACAAATTTAGAATAATTTGGTTTAGCTCATTTTGAAGTTCAACGGCTGCGATATTTTTGATATTTCCACATATACGCACAGCACGTTTTGAGCGTGCGTTGGTATTAATATACATAATTCTGATGACACTAATGAAAAACGAAAATAAACGATGCCAAACTTTGCAACCTACTGACCCACCTGCCATACCTAAAAAATAATTGGTCCATGCATTAGTCATTAGAAAACCTGGCTATTATCAATGCCATTAGTCATGATCGTCTAACAGTGATTATATCGACGATGTACGAGTTCGAAAATATTAGGTAGAATGTTAGGAAAAAATCATTTTAAAATTGTAGTCAAAAGCCATGCATCGATGAGTCAATGACGAAATTCAAAACACATTAGGCAGCACATATCTGCCAACAGGAGTTTCAAGATATGGCCACGTTGTAACGATAAGATTGGCTGTACATATGATTTAAATATGTGTATTCAGCGAAAAAGAACTTCAATCAGTTTGAGAGTGGATCGTGAGCCAGTACGATCACTGCCTGTCTAACGGTGATAGCTTATCAGAAAACGTGCTTAAATTCCTTGAAAAATAACGACTAGGGAAGGCAAAGTTCAAAGCTATGTCCTCCCGTCTCTTATGAGTATGTGCAAATAACATAAGCCACAAATGAGGTCTTAGTGTTGAGTAATCGTCACACTAATGATATGAACAACACATTATGAACTTTGAACACTCACAAAAGTCATAATGACATGTCTAGATATGATTAAATTCTACCGGGAAATAGTGGGAGGCGCTGATTTTGCGTAGCAAATGAGCGGATTCTAAGAATATGATCGAACTTCCTATAAATAATGAACAAAGATGAAAACAGCCATCAACGCATGAACTATTCTCCGCGACTTGAATCGAAAGAAAGTACCTTTTAAGAACTTTTTGGAGATTTTGTCAGAGGATTTGATCCGTCAAGGTATGCAAAAAAATATTCACGGATCATTTCATCGATTATATCGATTTAATAGCAAAACACTTGCCAATTGCAGAATCGTCCGGGTGTCGATGACTGCAGCTGGAGTCTGGTAAAAAATATCAGCCATCAGGACGCGCCTTCTCTCACTGACCTGTGTATGTTTGTTGTGTGTGATTTCGATCTTTCCCATAGATAAACGAGGAGGATCACCCTGGCTCAGAGGTGCTATCATAAGATTATTACTTATGATAGCATAATCATGCAAAACAATCCAACAAAAGGTGTCATTTTAAAACAGTAGAAACGAAAAGTAGTAACATTTTTACTTAGGTTTTAAATACGTACAAGCTCTAAAGTTAGCGATGAAAACCAATATCTTCAAATACTGTATTTTTCATCACGTTCTTGCTAACTTGCTGGTGTATTTCAACTGGGTACCATATCTTCAAAAAAGAATAAGCCCAAAGATGCCGCCAGCCTAGATACAACAAACATTTATTATTTCTCATGGATCCTCGGAGCCTTGGAAAATGATAATTTTGTTGATTCATTTATTTTTGATTGTCTGTTTTAATTAAAAGGCTTATGCTATAACAAACAAGGAGAGCACTGGTGGAAGGTTTCACCTTCTTAACGAAGGTAACTTCATGAAAAAAACGATACCTTTGAGGAATTTACGCTTAAGGCGGCAGAGGCCAACACACTCATATAGTCTTCCGCAGTCTCATCATCCTCAGAACAAATTTGGTTCTCTTTGTTGGTCTGCTACTTGGGCAAGACTTTAGAAGGGATCCTGTAACTTTAGTCGCCAAACATTCAATGTCTGCATTCGACTTGGGGTTACTTAATTGAGCGGGTTCAAGGGCGTCTTTATGGTTAGCCTCATATTTGTCCCAGTTGATCCGTTAAGGATTGATAAAGGATGTTTTAGTTGGGATCTCAAAGTTTGGATGGAAGCGAATGTAACGGTGTTCAGAGAAAGAGTTCTTTTCTGATACCGACCAGTTTGCAAGCGAGATAGTATAAGATTTGCATACCAAGGTTATATCCAAAACTTACTTCCTATTTCTTGTTACGAAAGTTGGCCTTTTGCCCCTGTTACAAATAACAAGGTCTGTTTCAATAATATATGTAAGTTAGTAATACCTCAACTTTTTTATTGATGTCGCTTCTGCCCCGAATAGTGTGGTGAGCATTCGCGTCACATCCTATCACGACCGGTGTTTTTATCCGTCCTGCCTCACTGACCATCTTTTTGATTATTATGGATGGGGCCCGATGTCGTCGTAGGACAGGTATGCTATGGAGATCCATAAACTTCTTCACGGGAGACTTCTACTCTGGCAGGAGTGAGGTCACAGGTGCTGTAATTACCAAGGGCACCTTTGCAGTTAGCGTGTAGAGGTTTGTATTGCTTTGTCCTTAATCCGACAATGCGATTATTGTCAATCCATGGCTTCTGGATAAGGAATATGCCGTCTCCACTTTCTGCAAAGTGGAGAATAAGGTTGGCAGAAGCAACCTAACTGTGGTGGAGATTTATCTGGGTTACACGTAGCATTGGAGCTACCGCTTAAGCTAGATGCCTCTGTCACAGTAGCATCCAGATCCTCTGAATCAGAGGATAGAGTATCGGATTCCTGCCGAGTTCTGAAGGAGGCTGAGATGGTATGAATCATTGCCATTGCCTGCCTCTCGTCCTTTTCGTATACCTTTAACTTGATGGTTTTAGGGCCATATTGAACTTTGCCTTCCTTCGCTTTTAATGGAGGGAGGGAGTCTCTGTTCAGCAACAGGATAAATGCCCTGTCCTAGTCCTTTTATACCTCCATCTTAATTACCTTCCAGTTGCTAGTCGGAAGATCGGGATTTTGCCTCTGCAACAGAAGCAAAATAGTTTGTGGGTCGCGGGGTTTCATGGGTATACGGGCACGGGCCCTTGGCCTGAGCTGGATCTCGCCCTTGCTTACAACCTCCGACTTGGCACCTTCTCACCCGGTGCCATCGTGGCGACAATGGCCCTTAAAAAAGTTGCAGCGCTGTCATCGTCGCAGGCAGTATGTTGGAAGTTTCTTCTCCGGGCTATTTTTGCACATGGAGAGGAGGCTGAGGTTGATCTTACCTTCAAGGATTTTCCAGTGCTCATGAATCACCCTCCTCATGGCTCCGATCTACGATCACTACAGCTAGATAATACTCACCACCTCATTGAGAGTGGGCGCCGTAGCCTCTTTGAGGTGTATGGGGTTTCATCGTGAGATCGAGGCCTTTTTGTTGTCCACCCACTTCTTTTGGCTGTGGAAGCGGATGCCGAAGACCCCTTTATAGGTCGACTCTTCCGCTCTTCTATTGTATCTGACGCCCATTGGTACGAGGCTGCGTTCTTCTCATTCCAATTGTCCTTGCCCTTTTTTCGAGTCGGCTGAAGACTTCAAAAGCAGCGCGTCTCTTTCGCCGTCGTGTTGGTTCTTATGTGCTTCCTTAGGGCCGATGTCGTTGCCTGGGAAGCGTTTTTGTTCTCAGTCTTCTGAGAATTTTGGGGGATAGCCCCCAAGGGTTTTTGTTTATTTTTATTGATCTCTATCTTGATCCCACGAGTAAGCCGGTGCAAAAAAGGTCCACCACAGCATTGCCGGTTCTACTGCGGTAAGGCATTATACTATGGACCTTGCCAAAGCACCCAAAGTACCCATCGACACAATTAACAATCAGAAGGGGTAATGTCTTATGAATTATGAGACATGCGGCTTTCCGAGTTTTACTGTTGTTTTTCCCTCTAAAGCGGGTTGATTGTAATAGGTAGAGATCTGCAGGGATGATTTCATTCTATTTGAACAGTACATAGTAGACCTAACTTTTCTGATCCCACCAAAAGTATGAGCTTGGCTCCATGGATATTTGACTTTGCCGTTGATGTTGGTGGTTGGCCAGGCTTAACCCATCACTTTCGGCGCCTGCGATTGTTGACATGAATCCATTTTTCATTGCTAGTTATAAGTCGATGCAAAAATCCCTTTCTATTTTGTCATTTAAGCAGTGTGCTTGATTTCAAATCATACGGGATCCAGTTTCCTTACGCTTGGATCTTTCTCATAGCTTAAAGGCGTCTTTCAGTACATCTTTGACATAGATTTTTACCGATCAGTGCCTTCTATTCTTGATCTCCGAACTTGTTTTTATCTTTTAAATCGAAATCACCACTTTTAAAATGTCCAAACCACTTCCAACACGTTTGCTCGCCTGAAGCATTGTCACCATAAACTTCCCCTAAAATATGATGACTTTCGGGAGCACTTTTAACACACTGATGTAATGAGCTAGAACCCCCTGCATAAACCATTTATCTGGAACAAAGTTCGACATAATCGATAAGATACGAAGTGTTTTTATTCACGCTTCAACTAAATGACATACTATATAGTGAAACTGATCCCTACTGACAGTTGTGTTACGGAGAATAATTGACGTAGGTAATAAATGATGAATGAAATACCTACACCAATATGAATTACTGAAATGCTCAATACCAAAGCTTAATAGTTTTCACTTATCAAAAGTAGCCACGATAGTGGAATTCCAAACGTTCAACATTGGCGCGAATTTAAAAATTACATCTCTTGGTAATAAGGATACTCGTATGCCCTTCTTTCCTGGCAATATTTTGCTCATTTAGAGTTGGACTTATTTCGGTTACCCTGATGCTCATGAAAGTACTACTGTACTCCCTCAAAATATTGGAAAAACATTTGTACTATCGACTCATTGTGACCACAGCAAGTATCCACAAGGCCTGTTAAACGAAAACACTCCAAGTCTAGGCAGCCTTTCCGGATTTTCATAAACACATTCATTCCACATCAACGGCGGTAGCATCTGGTAGACTTTTTAGCTCAAAGTTTGCCCGCAAGCAATTGAAAGTGTAAGCATTCCATTCCGGCAAACAACCTGGCAACCCGAAAAAAGTGGTTCACCTCAAAAAAGCTCTAGTTCGTCCATATACATAAGTGTTTCATTCTCTTTCCTCACCCTCACACACTCGCACTCAAGCCACGGGAGCAACAGCACACACAGGAAGACTCCCTCTCATTTGCCGTTTCAGTACTTATCTGGCAATGCTGCTCGAATCAGTAAATCGTTACAGGAGTAATTGCTCTACAGAGTACTTGCACTCATATATCGTACACAGGCCGAGAGCCGATGGATGGATGACTCACTTCACCCCGAGGCAACAACCCTCCTTCTCTAGAAACAAATAAAACCAGCAGCAACGGCAGACACCAAACTAATCGAGCCCGCCAGCCGAACTACTACACGAATTAGAGAGAGTGAGAGAGACCCTCTGATCTGGCAAGTTGTCTCGTCGTACAACCAGGCAGCAGCCACAGCAACAAATTCGACGATGACTCAACCTGTATTTCTTCCTTCATCCGGCAACACACGACACGACACACACACACCCAGACCATGGAACACTCACACACCTTCCAGTTGAAACCACTGAAACGAAACGCAAACGAATACAAGTTCGAGCAACGGCTACGAGCTCCGAGAATGAAAATCAACCCTGTCGGTTTGGTTGGTTTCCATGAGCGGGGTGTGCGAGGCGGGTATGTTGTGCTCGTGACGTGAAAACAACTACGAACGACGGAACTCGGTGCCTTGCCTCAGCCGCCAATCGAGCAGCACTTGTGTGCCGACCGCTTCGAAGTGAACAACTTGTTCATAGTCGCTCCGTGCGTATGAAAAAATTCGAATACGACTTGGCAACTCTACTCACGTAACCGCAGAGATACAATATAACATTTTTCTGTTTTTTTTTTCTACTCGTCGTTTGTTCGAAATCAGTTTTCGCTTTTTCGCTACACCGACCAATTGTTCGATAAAATCCACGAAAGTCGTTGTTGTATAACGATTCAAGTCCAACGAGAAACTACTAATCCGAATCATAATAGTTCCGTGTATCCCTTCGCGCAATCACAAGGATTACCATTGGAGATCAGTCAATCACAGGGAAGTGCCTTGCAACGATTTCACCTCAACTAGCACCTGGGATTACCATACAATTCTACAATAATACATTTCTAGTGAATTTTATTTCTTTTATCCACTCGTACGGTCTTTGGATAAATAGTTGTAATCATTTCTTGCTTTTCCCTCTGCTCGATCAAGTCTTGAGCTCGAGAACCACCAATACTAGTGAATACTTTCCGACTCGACATAGAAGTGCGCTCCCTCCCCCCCCCACCCGTGCCGCCGTGTGTGTGTGTTTCTTGTACTGCATAACAAATATATAAAAAAAATAAAGAAAAACAGTGAACAAAAGTTAAATAAAAAGCGATATTTAAGGAACAACTCGAGGTGTGAGTCATAAAAGTGAAATGAAAATGAGGATAAAACGAGAATCACCATGCCTTTTGCTCAGGTTTAGGCCCCTCAACGTCATCCGTAAGTATTTCTGTTCAATTAATAACCACCTAGTATCTATTATCTATCGTACTACAACATCCCATAGTGCTACTACCAGCTTCACATTCATATGATTGCTTAGCTACTATCTCTACACACACGCCACACTATAAGCCCAGCAATTTGTTGCTATTTTCTCATTTTTTTTTTGTTGGTTTAGTATTGTATTTCGTTTTTTTTTTCGTTACTCCACTTCATGATGTGATTACTCATCACTTCGCCATCGACACACAACAGTTGAACGGGCGCAATTTAGCTGCTATTCGTCAGAATAGAGGAGGATGAGGGTGAATGGAGAATAGCAGCGCAATCGTGTCGTACGGAGGGAGATAGGTAGATCCACAATAAGATTACACACTGCACAAACAGAAAAACAAAAAAAAAAAACTTGAATAGATCTCCTGCCGTTTCGTTCGACCACGATGCGCGAGAAGAGTACGTGTATAGAGTGTATAGTTTGGAAATAGTTTTGGTTTCGAGGTGCATAAAGGGTTACCATCACACCCCGCGATATAACACTTTTTCTTAAAGGATAGGTGGATAGATATGCACATCCATATGGCAGGCTTAGTCATCCTGTCCTGTCGGCCTATATTTCATTGTCTTTTATTGCAAGGTCATGCTTATACGCGTGTATACCTAGACGCGTAAAAAGTATTGCGAATTCGCAATGCGTCATACGAGGAAATACTTCTTTATGGAGTCATTAACCTCTAAAAGGTACTTACCTCTTGGTTACTTGTTGTTAATGACTTCTTACTCATCTTATTTCTATAAATTAAGTGGCGCTCGCAACAAAGTGAATTACCGTACATGACTTACTCAGGTCACTATTAGACATATTTGGAGCTTTATCTATTAACGAAAAGATAGCAGGCACTATACGGAGTCTCATATCTAAGGGTAGCGGGGCATAGCCAATAAACCAAAAAGGATATTACACAATGTCTAAAATAAAGCTCGTAAGCTTTTAATAGATAGTTTGGCTATAGGGAGTCTCGAGTCCTTAAAGAAGGTTGTGGAGAATGGCCAATATATCGAGAAGGATCCTTCATCCTGTGTAGTATTTATAAATGGTTTTTCAATAAGGGCGGGTAGATGTTGATATGGAATAAGACAAGCTGTGTGTGAGGTATTATCCAAATTCCTTTTTTATTTAAAAGGTCCATGTAAGCCAATTATGTATGAAATATGACATCGTTCAAATGTCCGCCTGGTTCAATTTTCAACGACTCTTCCACATAGATCAGGTTGAATTTGGGAGATAGCCTGGGCTATGTTCACCTTAAAGTCATCGGTCGATTGTGGTTTATTCATATATGTAGACTTGCGACTTCGGAAAACCCAACAAAAAAAATCTATCATGATCTAATCGCATGAACTTGGTGGCCAATTGAAATCTTTCACGCAGAATGTCAATCATGGCCTCCGCTGTGTGACTCATAACCCCCTCCTGCTGGTACCACATATCGTCTAGATCCATAAGGTATAAATTGGGCCACAAGAAATTGGTTTTCATCGTTCTGTAGCGCTCGCCATTGACGATTACTGCCTCACCAATGTCGTTTTCGAAAACGTACGGACCAATGACGCCTTCGGCTCAAAATCCGTGGTTCGTGGTGTAATGGTACAATGGTAATCATCACTGACTGTTGAGCCGAAGGTTTGTAGTTCAAGTCCGTCCATAGTCAAGAATAATTCCTATACGGACAAACTGTGCAGCAACTACAGTTGTGAATGAGAGATGATCAAAAGTGCTGATGAAGGCATAACACTTGCAGCATAAGATCACATCACAATTCAAACTTTGTGTGTGTATTTCCAATATAAAACCTCAATGACATGGAAACAAAAAGAGTTACTGTGAACTACAACCAACGCAAATTCAGTCGAATCTCTCAAACCCTATCTAAGACAACCACCTCCGGCGAGTAGTGACCGAATATCTTCGACACAAACCATCTGCACCCCGTCCAGGTTGTGTGACAGAACAACATAAGAGCGTACACTCTTGAACATGCACGAATTATAAAAAAAAAAAAACCTCGTGTGGGTTGGTATCGTCCCATATACAGCAATTTGCTTGTTAACACAACCATTCATCCAAAAATGCGCCTTGTCGCTAAAGATTTCGGTCAAAATTGGAGTCCCCCTTGGCTCCGAAGCCCTATTAGCGTACAAACGGTTATGAAATTTGAGCTCCTGGGTCAGTTGGATCTTCTAAAAGTGATGGCTCAAGTCCCGATGTAAAATTCGTCAAGTTGAAGTCTGCGAAGGTCGAATTCTTATGCACTGAGAAATCTACGGCTCAGGTTCGGCTGTACACTTTCAAAGACCGCGGCGATGTTCTCAGTTGATCTTGCATTTCTTTGACGTACGAATGTTGCCTGATTGATTACTGAAACGGTCGTCTTAAATCTGACCACCAAACAATGAAAAGTCTACTGTAAAGGGCCACCACGTCTACCGTAAAATGGGGGCAACGTGCACAACGTTTGCACTGACTAACACTCATTTTGATAATAAAGTTTTATCATTTGGACTTGCTATTCAATCGTGTAACTTGCCATGGTGATTCGGCAGCGGTAACTGAGTAATAAATAGTTAATCAAGTAACCAAAACAACATGGCCCCCGAAATACCCGCGCCAATTGGAAAACCCTTTAGCTTTATCTTTTAATAGATTAGGGCCTTATACGGAGTCTCAAGTCGATGAATGGTTGCGGGAAATGGCCACTTAACCAAGAAGCACACTTCGATTCATGATTGAAATAAAGCCCTTGCTATATAGTGGGGACAGAGTGAGGGACATTGGAGCTCAATGGTTGGTTTATTGATCTCTGACGCCTATGGCATGGCACACAAGTCATCGAAAACATTATATTTCATGGTGTTTCTCAGAAAAAAGCTGTGCGAAACTCGTCCTTCGAACTCGATCCTTCACTGACTGTAACGTCAACTATAGAAGTTTGCAAAGGACGAGTCACATGTCAAGCTTAAGTGATTCGTCATTTCTTTGTTTGCTACTGACTGACTGCATACCTTTTTTTTGTTTTGTTTTTTATCACTCTATTAGCGCTATCTTGATGTTCGAGTAGCGATAATGGTGAAGCAAGGCAAAGGATGATTGTCAACGTGGACCTGCTGCGCGCAACTCGACTTCGATAACTTGTCAAAAAGTTCTTTACCGATTACCAATGATTGAAATGTCACGTTCAATTGTTATCGATATTTTTTTTTCGAGACTATTTTAAGAAATTCGCTAATGTCCGATCGTGTCAGTTGCCATTTACCCGCTTTTTAAAGCTCATCTGATAATGACATATTAAATCAAAAAACACCGATACCGATCGCCATTCACGAGATGGGAATAGTAGAAATGAGTGATCAAAATGTTTATTGTTCGCTACCTGGCAACTCTAGACTGATTGGTGTAATTCGCCTTTACACGTTAACATAAACAACATGTTTGCGCTCTCGACCGCGCTCAACCGTGCGTTGACGTCATAGTAAAGTAATTTATTCACTGCCGATAAGTTTTGTTTAAATTTTGTTGCTATATTCGTTTGATCGCGTTTCCTACACGAGCAATCATAAATACATCCAATATCCATCCACCCCAGCCGAAAATTTCGAATTCAAATTCCTTTGCACGTATGAAATACATTATTTCTGTCCGAGCTCCACCGTGTATGGACGGGAATTGGTGCGATAACAGTGTACAGTGTTTGCCATTTTACTGGTTCTTTGTTTTTTTTTTTATTTCGTTTAATAAAGGAAGTTGTGGCGCAAAGTTGATCTTGTATGTGCTATCTTCCTGATAACAACATTTTCGTACACAAGCTTTTCATTTAAAAGCAATCAGTGCCATTGAGAATGAGCGACAAAAAGCATTGTACGTGAGTATAGTTCGATAGTCAAACCGACAAATGCGGGAATAAGAATCGTGCCTGGTAACCCAAATCGCAAACACAATCAAACTCGGTCGAGGTTACACTGGTTACAATGCTATGAAATCGATAGGAATACGCACATACCTGGGTAGGTATACCTGCCTAACAAACAGTCCATAGACATGCACTTGATTTGACGGGAACAATGTTTGCATGTTTCCGGATTTCCGGCGATAGAATCGGAAATTTCAGGGAATCTACGCATAGTCATCGAACGAATGCCACAATCAGTCGTTGGCTCTCCAGACTACTATTCTCCACTGTACAGAGAAAACAAACTTTCACGCGACATGAGCGAAAACCCCACATCAGCAGAAATTGGAATTGGCACTTATCTCCTTAGTTGGCTTTTAATCAATAGATTAGTCGTTATTATGCACGGACAGTTGAAGTATATTATGAGTCACTTGTTTAGGGAATGTTTCGCTAATGACACCTATGCACAAGGCGGGTGATTGAGTTGTTTTCGATTCAAACGGGCCGAAAGGGTTCGCGTAATACCCGGAATTAGTTGGAAACCGTGAATAATATGATTCTCGACTGTCTGTTTGAGAATGCTTTGGTTTTGTTTACATTTCAAGCTTTACCACAAGGTACGGCAACAACAGTGACGTTATGAGTTTTCAAGGAAAACTATGTTTAGCGCAGTGGTTTTCTTTATCTTGGACGAGATTGAGATCACATTAGATCGTATCAAGCCTCTTTTTCCCGTTGTGGAATACGCCTTCGGGCGTCATCGCTGATTTTACGGCTAGAACGATTAGAAACACTGATAGTGAGTTCATATCGTTCCCCGTATACGATCTAGGTGCAATATATTCGTTATTGACTCAACCTTATAGCTCAATCAACACTTCAGAGCCAAGTTGTTATATCAGTTAGATAGGCTCGGGGACAACAAACATCGTTGAGACAAAAACCAATGTCATCTCTGAATCACGTTGTGTATCTCAAGTCGGTCACGTCGCTTAAAATGTGCGCAACACACTATCTACGTACGTTTATTGCAACCATTCTTAGATTACCTGCTTAGGTTGATTGGAAAATCAAATATTTAACAAATAAGAACGAACGAAGACGAACAAAGTAGATAAAGAATGCTCTCGACTATTGTCGAGTAATGACAGGTAAAAAGCAGGAAAACATAAATGGGTTAATGGGCAAGCACTGGCTATCGGATCAAATACGAAGGCATTATGATGAGTAGAATGAAGCCATTAACACGGTACAGTGAGGCTGCATGATAATGAGCGCTTGTTACACAACAAGAACGTTCGCATATTCCCGACAGAATCGGACGTGGCGATAGTGCTAACTAAATTATTTTCATCTCACATTCGAGCGCGCTTCTGTTGATTAATTTCGTTGTCGTCACGAAGATGATTTGCTATCTCCCCGATAAGGGGACAGAACGTTTATCATTGCTTTCCTGGGGCGCATGAAAATCAGGGGAGGAAGCTTATACTGATGTAAGGCAAACAAAATTCGTCGTACGCTCCGTTTTTATTTTCTTCTTTCTTTTGTAAACATGTTTTTGTTAAATATTGTTTTGCAAATTTGCACGACACTGTGCTAATGGATACGAATACTTTGCTGTGTAAACAGAATTCGATCGCACCAAGGAGCTATGTATATCCAAGTTGTTTTTCATTCCCGCGCCGACGACATTGATTGAGCAGAATCATTCATTGCTGACCGAAGGAAGTAATGATTCAGCGTTGTATAAAACAGCAAACACTGATAACGCATTTCATTCAAATAGGAAAAATCGCCGCTGACGTAAGAGCTAACCCCCACAACTCGGATGAGACGGCTGCTATCGCATTATTTCGACCTGTACCGACCCCGTACTACGTACGCGAACAGATAGCTTCGAATAATACCTTTCTCTGACGCATAATTCTGAAACAATCTGCTCAAGTCATCTTATGATTCGGTCATAAAATAATTTATAAAAAGCATGGCATATGCCGAGATTTTGAACCGAGTAAGGGTTGCTTGTAATGAATGAACAATGTCGGCTGTTTGGTATGTGGTGAAGGGGAAACCTGACTCATCTGACGCGGGTTTGCATTTTAAAAATCAATTTTCACATGAATTACATATCATTGACATTCTGTTTGCATGAGTATCATAGTACATCGCTCGGAGAACATCTTTATTCATCTAGTTCGGTTGAACATATTACTCATGAACATGCTTTACTGTCTTCTTTCCAGCTCCCCTTAAGGATTACAGCAATAAGCGACAATCTACGGGATCGACTGAAGATGAAGCGTCGGGTAGCCGTGTACCGCCACTAATGAGAAGCTGCTCCAGTCCAGCCTTACATGGTAAGCTATATGTACCTGTATTCGTATTTCAGTGTTTTCTCTAGTCTTACTGCTACATTGTTGCTGGTACTTGGCGTGCCCTCATGATCGACCGAATGAAAATCGTAATGCAACGTCATTGGTTTGTAAGTTCAATTAACCTCGCCCTCCCGGTTGGATTTTGTCTACCACCACCCATATCCCCGGCAGAGCCCCTCTGCGTACGCGTTGGCATTCTGACTGTCCTCGGATATTTTTATTGCTTCGTTTCGTTATTTTTACTCTTCGGTTTGTTTACTCACAAAAGCGCAGAAAAATGAGGAGAAAAACACAACGCAACAGAATGGAACAAAACAAAATTGTCTGTTACACACCACTCGTTGCTTCCATGAGTCATCATCATCATCATCATCGTCGTCGCTCCATGTGTACTAGCTACATTAAGAAATCTAGCACATGACGAGAGATGAGGAAACAACACAACGACCAGCAATGCCAGCAACAGTGGCGACTCGACTTCTCTTTCCTACCATCCATCTATCCCTACCAACATGTACATACTTATACCTCTTTCTATGCTAATTTTTCTTGTGGATCGTATTCATTTATGGCATTTTCCCTTCTTTTTTTTTCTTCTCTCCCTCGATTTTGCAGACATTGAGACTCATCCTGCGTCACCCGTTTTTCCGCACCTGCTCCTGGGCAACGGGAAGGACGCGAACAATCCCGAAAGTGTTGGCGCAAATTGTGTATTGAATGTTACCTGCCAAGCACCGAGTACAAGCCCGCAACCGGGTATGAAATATAAGCAAATACCTGCCAGTGACACGCCCCATCAGAACATCAAGCAGTACTTCCAGGAGGCATATGATTTCATCGGTAAGTCCACCTCATAGATTTGATTTATATCGACAAATCTAATTCCCAGCGTAGTGCCTCGTATAAAAATAGGGCTGACCAAATAGCATCGAGTTAAGAGTCGCTATGACTATGATTTTCCTCGAGCACGAGTGCACTTTTTCCTTGTTTCCTCTCTATCTCTACATGGTCGTCGAAGCCTTTTAATAGGATCTATCTATAAATTGTAGCCTGGTGAGGGAGAGATCTAAAAATAATTTGTGTGGAGGCAGATCATACAATATAAAGAGAGCACAGTCATATCGGAGATTTATTGAAAATCTCCAAGTGAGTAGTAGCACGTGTCAAGAGAATCTTGTAAGACAAGATTAACTATTTATCGTAGCTTTTGAGCAAGTACCAAAGTCCATCCCAAAGGCATGGAAAAGTTTATAATCCGAGTTGAAAGCACGTTTCACATTAACACGCACCTAATGTCTGACTGCAACCTATGACTATGTGTGTATGTACATAACTGGACAAACGAGTCTTGGCAAAAAGAATGACACATTTCTCCGGCAAGTGCCAAAATCGCTCATTGGCGGCGGAATGTGTGATTCAATGCCAGAAATATGTGACGAATGGCAAACAAACCTACCGGGAACCTTCTCCAGACTCGGCCACGAGTACTCGTAAACACTTGTATGTTTTAAAAGCAACGTGAAGGAATCACTAGCGCCTAATCTATAGTATTGCACGTTGCATAAGTCATAGGTACTCAGTCAGACGCGACACCATATCAAGTGGTATTGCTTGTGCCATGAATTGAGTTCAGGTACCCAAACGAAACGACGACTTTTTATCATATTCCTACTTACCTACCGTCGTCGTTGTCGTTGTCGACTGTCTCCTCACACCCCATGTGATTGAGTACGCACTGACTCATCGCTCGCTGAAAGTCTCGAATAATGAAATCATCTTGTGTTTACACACGAAACCATTTTTTTTATTTTTTTTTTTGTTCGTACGCGCCAAGTATATCTGTCGCTCGAGCTTGGGATTATCATTTTTATACCACACGATGCTGAAAAATTTTGCGTCGTGAGAGAGCTTGTTAATGAACCGCGATATCGAACTTGCTCGTCATGTATAGGGTGAGATATCGAGACTATTATTTGGTAATTATCGGTCTAGATGGTGTGAAGTGCTTTGCATTATTAAAAATACCTACTCCCATCGCTGGGAGTGAACAAAAAAAACCAAGCGCAAAGCCCCAGAAGACCTTTGAAGGTGATATTCGTTGCATGAGTCATCGTCCGTCGTTTTGCGCATGTGTTCGGATACACATGCACTAAAAATAAACATCGCATAATAATAAATGCCTTTTCCAGTGGGACAAGCAGTAAGGCGAACACGAGGACAGAGCGTCTGAACGGCGCGGGTGAGCAGCCAAACAGAAAATCTCACTTTTGTGAGTTTGACCTTTTTCTGGTGGCACATAACGCAGCACTGTGTGAGTTCAAGGTTGCCGAGAGTCAATTAGAGTGTGTGTGCTCCTCCGCCGTAGAAGAAGTTGCTGCACATTTAGCATGAGCTTTAGTCCTCTAGAAATAGACCCTCTCACGGTTACTAAATAAAGAGTGAACAAAATAAAATAGATGAACGGGGGATGAGAGTGGGCAGATGAAAATTCGAAAATTTTTCCTGAACACATCTAGTCGATTTGGATTCGTTTCCTCTTATTCTCGTCTGGCATCAAGGCGGAATGTTTGTCAGAATGCCAAAATGCGCACAAGATGCTCTTCAATCGAGTCATGTGTGCCGTATACAATAAACGTTGTCGTCGTCATCGTCATCATTATCGTACGAGTATCGTATCCGTTGTACGTTTTACCCTATTTAATGTCAATTGTTACGGTATATCTGGGGTGATTAGGAAGCATAGCGAATGAAAAAGGGGCGGCGGGTGACGGTGAATGCTTGAGAAGGCATGATTGGTAGCTAAGGGAACGGCATACGCGATAGACGAAGGGAATACGGTGGCTGATTGGTCTACCCAGTCCTATGATGAGGTACAGATGTACGTAAACAATAAACATTATCGATGGTGAATGGCAGCTAGGTCGGTGAGTCATCATCGCTGCCGTACTGCGCCATTGTCGTCCCAGTGAGCGGGCGAGCGACGGTGAGCTGTGAGTGTTTGATGAGTTTAATGGTACCTATACGACTGCGAGTTGCTCTCATTCCATCGAGGAAAATTTCAATATTTTGATAGATTGAAGTGAATTTTTGCGTTTGCTATTTTGAAAGTCAATTGAGATTGAGAGACTTGGTGGGAACAAGATGTCTTTGAGTAATAAAACTCATACATTGCGGCTTGCGGTTTGTGGTTATGGCTATTGCCGTTTTCTTACCATAATCCCACAGTTTATTTTATTTTTTCCTCATTTTTTTGAGCTATAAATTGAACATTTTCTAAAACCTAAAGCTGATAAGGAGCCACACCGCACGAAAAACTTTAACGCTGATAAGTTAGCGTCCCCCTGTGCCTCGTTCTCTTCGTTTTCTCGTACTTTCCTGGCTTTATCAACGAGTGTACGCCTAATGACATTTACTTTTTGACAACGATTATCTTATCAAGCTCGAAATAACAATCAGAAACCATAAAGGTCAACAGATATCTTTGGTTTTACCATTTTCGCAATTCATTACACTCATGATGTAAGCCCCTTGAATTCCGAGATAGTGGCCGGATTACTCATCGACTCAGTCAGGACGATTCAGCTTCAGAGTGTGTCGGTCGTTACGAGTGCATTACCTTATCACAAGCCTTGTATTCATCATCATACTACTGTGGTAGTCATGGATGAACTTTAACACGACCGACAACAGAATCCACTGAGCAATACGGAAAGACAACAATTGATTCATCGCAAACCATATGCATACCCATGCAGATGTAGCAGACCATGCATATGGGCACGTAGTTGTGTGTACTGCACGTTTAGTTAAAGATACTTGAACGGCTCGTGCACCCTCCGCAGAATGAGTCATGAGCATGATTTCTTGTACGCTGCACCGAAAGGTGTCTGAAATCGTCATCAACGCGCCTCTTATCACGTGAAAGGAATCCAAGTGACATTTTTGTTCCTTTGTTTTCATTTTCTGTTCTCTTTGAGCAATAAAAAAAAAAAACAAAAAACCGTCCGCTAAATATGCAGGCAAAGAATACCCACCGACGATTGATGACCAGAGCACGTAGAATATACGCATACAGGCCGACAATCCAACAGTCGTGATGATTCAGAGACGGGAGTCTTCCCCACGATTCTTTAACGATTGTGCGCATTCATGAAAATGAATGACGAACTTCTCTGCAGCTGCTGCTGTGCTGCCGAAGGATAATTATCGACGGTGAATCATTTCTTACTTTAATCAACACATAACACATGTCCACCATACTCGCATCGACACACGGCACTCTTTATGTGGATACGTATGCGATGAAGTTCGACTTTTAACGACCAATGAATTACGCGGGTTATTAGTCAGTTGTGTATCCTTGTAGCCGCGCAATATGAAACTGATAATAAAATTTACGATGTTTATTCAGCTAAATGCCGGGCTATTAATAAGCGGCAGGCATTAATGCCGAAAAAGGACTCGTTGAACTCACATTTATGACTGAATTGCGTGACCTTTTCCAATACTATACTTTACTTCTCTTTTCAACTCTCAAACGTATACTAATTGCTCTCTTTTTTTCGTCTATTTGCAGAAGAAGCTCGTAAAAAAGGATCAACCGTGCTGCTGCATTGTCACGCAGGCATTTCGCGGAGTGCAACAATTGCCATCGCTTACGTGATGCGCTACAAATCGCTATCACTTATCGAAGCGTATAAACTGGTTAAAGGCGCCCGTCCCATCATTTCGCCGAATCTTAACTTTATGGGTCAACTGCTCGAACTCGAACAGACTTTACGAGCAACTGGTGTCCTAGAACCCGTCAGCCCAACCACCAATCCAACAACTAGTCAAAGTGCACCATCATCCGATAACGAAATGGAAAGTGATGGTGAGGATGCGCTTCAATGCTCTCGTCTTGCTTTCTCCTTCGAATCGGATTGCTCGTCAACAGCACCATCATCGCCGACATCGTCGGATCGACCCGGTGATACCACCCCCGACTCGGTATCCTCTTCGCCATCAACATCCGCATCATCGTCGTCTGCCTCCTCACCGACCGCAACATCAATGTCGAGTATATTCTCAGACGGTATCCCTGCAGTCGACACCGTCGAACAGTGTCCCCCCATGGTATCACTGGCGAATAACTAACTAAATACTAACCGGCAGTCCTCACCACCCGAGAGAGAGACCAATGCAAATCAATTGCAACCCGATAGCTATAACTACTAGTACTAAGCATCGAGTAATGTGTATGTGAATATTTAATGATGTTTTCCTCCCTTTACTTGTAAAATATCTTTATTGTGTAAATGAGAGCTACAAACCTATATTTGATTAGAAAAACAAAAAAAACAAAAAACAACCCGAACGACATGATGATGAAAGGCGCATTTAGCGCATAACTTATACGAGTTTATATATAATTTTTAATTTATTGAATGTTTCCCTCTCTTTTCTTGTTTGTTTGCCTCTTTCCTAGGATAAGCTTTATAAGAAAAACAAAAAAAAATACGGAAAGACCCATTGATTTAGGTACTTAACAACCATATTCTATTGTATAATTAAATCTAACGCAAATACTTCTATATCGACCTAAGCTGGACTGTAAAAAAAATCATTTTTTATCTATACACCTACTAGACAAAACACAAAAACAAAAAAAGCATATAAACAACAGGCCTTAAACCAACAAGACGCAGACCACCAACTGCAACTTATTCTAAAACTAAACTAGAAAACGAAACAAAACAAAAGCATATGGAACTAATGTATAATTAGAACAATTCATCTAAGATACAAATAATATTTATGTATAAAACTGTTTTAAGTTTTAAACAATTTATAAATTATTTTCAAACAAAATAAAACGGCAACAACACAATCGAACATTGCGTTGAGACGATTTTTGTTTGTTTGTGTTTTAAGTTTTTTCAAGCAAAACCATTTAATTCATAATATCAAGTACCTTTTTCAAAATAGTTACCAGAGTTAAGTGATGATAAGACGGTAATAATAATTGCAAAACAAAAACAAAAGAAAAATTAATAAAATGAAAGTATTTTTCTATTTAAACCAAAAAATCATTGTTTGCTTGGCTTCTATTCGTGAGTTTATCTCATCTCATGCTTAGCTGGAAGGTGGGGAGTTTCATCTAATTCCTTCTTCGAAGAATGATTATTATTGCATGTGGTTCGAATCTGCAAGTCACGATGTGGAATCAATAAATATACCCGATGAGGCATGATTACGTGGCTGGGCTTGGTCATAGCTATGAATTGTTCGACAACATCTTCCTAAGTACCTACTTAAGGGGTTTTCAGCTAATAACGGTTGAAGGCAAGTCAGTTCCTTTAGTGAAGTAAGACTGAACAATTTATTGTAATAGACGTGTTATTCCTACACGTAGTGCATTGGGTATTCCGCGAGCCTCGCATCAAATTCGCGATTCTTTCGACGACTCAGCCATTGGGATTTGCCAATACACGGACTTGATATCCAACTACCAACGGATTTAGCTGTAGCTGTTCTTACTGGGAAAAATAAGGGGAATTTTGAAAAATAGTCTACGACGGTTAAGATATAGCAATATCCCCGAGTTGACCTTGGCAGTGGCGCGACAAAATCATAACATAACATTTCTCAAGGTCTGCTTACATTGCAATGAGAAGCCATCAACCCTGCAAATCAGGCTTCACCGCCTGACAGATTGCACAACCCCGGACGTAGCGCGCAATGTTGGCTCGCATCCTTGGCCAATAATAGCTTTTTGGCACTTTATTCAACGTCTTTAGGATACCGCCATACCCACCCAAGACATCGTCGTGGCATTGTTTTAATACCTCAGGCCTAGACTCTTTTGGGACCGCTCGCTTCCACTCATCCCCCTCTTCCATCACATTCTGCTATTTCCTTGGTATACGTCGGAATAACATACTACCGTCGATCGTCCAGTCTGGAAACTTCCCGTCGAACAAGATCTAACATCCTCAGATATCAAGCATCCTCTGTAGTATCAGAGATTAAAACTAACTCGTCGCTCGCCCTGGACAAGACATCGCGGACTAGGTCGTTCTTACCCTTGCGGTGTATAATATCTCCCTTATGGAATAGCTTCTTGAAACCGCGACCATCCATAGCACTCCAACGCCTCTTACATCTTCCGTCCAAACGCAGACCAGCATGAGTCCTCTGAAGTCCCCATCTACCGCAACTCCTCCCATCTCAGCGCCAACCATTGAACGATTCGGAACTGTTTGGACCTTATCTGACTGGGAACAGAGAATCAACAAGCTCCACAAGTATAATGCGATGATACAGGAGCCTATGTCTACCTACATCCAATGGGACGCCCCATCCAACTTCTTCCGCAAACGATATGCCATCAACCTCGTTAAGTGTACGTAGCTCTCCCCTCCCAAATTCCATAGCAGAAACTGCTTCGAAATTGTCATCCCTCCGCAATATGAATGGCTTTTTCGCAGCCTCCCCAATAAGGAAATCAAAGTCGACAGGATGCGGATTACCATTAGGGATCGTAAGAACAACATTTACATTAAACCTAAATATAAATCGAAACTCAACACTCCCAAATCCCCTAACCAACCCAAACCTGGACCCTCCTCCCCTTCTCAACCCCCTCGCAATCTAGGAACTAACTGGGAATTAAGGACTGGAATATTCCACAATTTCTCCCGACCTCTTCCTCTCTCAATAGCTCCCAAATCAACAACCTCAACATCCCTCCACCTAATAATATTCCTAACAGAGCACGAACCCATCCTTTAACCTTGCGCCCGGCTCCCTCATCTCCCTCACCGAATATTGTCAATTCAATAGCCAATCCCAACATCCAGGCTTCACGTAACAGCCGCACGTACCCACATTTTATTCTCTCTCACACTCTGAACCCAACTCCCTCTACCTCCTCAGCTTCTTACAACACGATCTTCCCTCTCTCCTCCCCATCTTTCTTAGATCCACTTGTCCCTCCCACGCCCAAATTCACCAAACATCTCGCCGAGCTTAACGCCGAAGACCGCTATGTTATGTCACGTTTAAGAGACAGAAGAATCTACGAAAATGCACGCCTCTATTTGGCCTACCTCCACGACAAACCTGACTCCATTTGTACCGACGGCAAAACTAAAACCAACGTCCTAGTTTCAATCCACCAAGAAAAAGACCTTTATCCGGTTTCACGAAAGCCTTAATATTTCTCCCACTGTTGTAAATAACGACCTCTCCACATTTGCCGCCCATGTCAGTTCAAAGCGCATCGCACACTTGCAAAGCACCCGTTTTAATTTCAAAAACTATTTTAAATCCTAACCTAAACACCACTAAATCTCCCCACCCATCGAATATTTCTTACAAAAACATATCCCTGTACTATCAGAAAGTCAGAGGATTACACACCAAAACCTCGGCAGTACTCCTTAATTCCCAAAACCTACCCTGCGATATATTTGCCTTAACTGAAACGAATTTATGCTCCAGCATTGGAGACAGCGAGTTATTCACCTCAGATTTCATTCTGTTTCGGGCCGTCGGACGCGACAACTCGGCCGATCCGGATGGTCGCGGAGTTCTCTTAGTAATCCACAGCCCTTAAAATCGTCGAATTCCGCTGACTTCAACTTCACTAGTGCCTCAATAAGTCTCCCTAAACAGAAACTTTATCTTGCCTGCTGTTACACACACACACACACACACACACACTGCTACCAACTCGCCGTTGATCTCGTCGACTCCATATTTGATATCGCCGAACCCAATGACAGCATCATCATCTATGGCGATTTCAATCTCCCACACCGTTCAATCCGATGTTGAGACCGATAATGTCGCCGCTAACCCCTACTTGGGTAAAGAAATCCTTTTCAAGGATAATTTCTCTGTCACCGGCCTTCTGCAACTCAATAACATCACCAATAACATGGACAGACAACTCGACCTGATTTTCTCATCTGATGCCGTAAACTGGCTTGTTACCCCGAGCAACCATTTTCTCTCTACTTTAGACCCCCTTCATCCACCTCTATCGTAAAAAAAGTGCGCGAACCATCTTATTTTACCCCTTACCGCTTTCTATTTCAAAGCTCTATCTCTGAAGGACTCTTTCCTAGGCTTTGGAAATATGCTTATATCATTCCGGTCCACAAACAAGCACTGAAAAATGATGTGTCCAACTATCGTCCTGTTGCCAATTTCTCATGCATACCCAAACTTTTGAGCATTTTTTATGATGCAATATTCTTTCACTGCAAACCCATATATTTTTCCTAACCAACATGGGTTGCTAAAAGGTCGATCGATAACCACTAATCGAGTTTTTTTTTTCACAATGTTTGTGTACACTCGAAGCTGACAAAGAAATAGACGTTGTCGCCACTGACTTCAGCAAAGCCTTTGACAAAATGTCTCAACAAATTATTCTCCTCAAACTCACTGCCCTCGGTTTTTCTCCCGTTTTTATCTAATGAATCAAATCTTATCTTGAAGATCGTCAATATAACGTTATCTTCAGATCTTCTATCTCTGATCCAATTAATGCTACCTCCGGTGTCCCGGAAGATAGTCATCTCGGCCCACTGATATTTATTCTAACTATTAATGATGTTGACAGTGTTATTTTGAACTCTCAGCTCTCCATATATGCCATGTTTGTCCTTCGTGGCCTTCCCTGGGCCGACTCCCTTAATTTACCATCTTATACGGATCGCCTAAAATTAATCAACTTCCAACCCATTAAACAGCGACCTGATGTTGCAGATATTCTATTTATTCACGACCTTATCAGCGGTAACATTGACAGCTCCTCATTATTGCCAATGTCCAGAATGCTTCGCAAAGCTAGCACCAATCTTTTCGACCTACAACTCAAAAAGTCCAGCCTTAGAATTGCCCTATACCACAACCCTTCACACTGTCCTTAATCGTTTCCACCAACATCCAACAAGTTATAGTTTTTTGTTAAGGCTTGCATTAAGCTAATAAAGTGCCTCTATGGGGGCGTCAAATCAAGTTATTCCTACGCCATTGGGTTTTGCCAATACGCGGACTTAATATTCAATTACTAACGGATTTAACTGTAGCTGTTCTTACTGGGAAAAATAAGGGGAATTTTGAAAAATAGTCTACGACGGTCAAGATATAGCGATATCCCCGAGTTGACCTTGGCAGTGACAAAATCATAACATAACATTTCCCAAGGTCTGCTTACATTGCAATGAGAAGCCATCAACCCTGCCGGTTTTTGCAAATCAGGCTTCACCGCCTGACAAATTGCACAATCCCGGACGTAGTGCGCAATGCTGGCTCTCATCCTTGGCCAATAATAGCTTTTTGGCACTTTATTCAACGTCTTTAGGATACCGCCATGCCCACCCAAGGCACCCAAGAGCCCTAGACTCTTTTGGGACCGCTCGCATCCACTCATCCCCCTCTTGCATCACATTCGGCTATTTCCTTGGTATACGTCTCTCACAAATTTTGACATTCTGCTAGTCTAGAAGGTTGGAATAAAATTCGCCGTAATTTTTCTGCCTTTTACAAGGAAATCAATTAACGGGATCCCTTTCGCATCCTAAAACACACTGGCCTTGACATTTCCAGCACAACAACCTGCGTCCACCTACTGCTCGGACTGCTGTTTCGTTTTTGACGTGTAGTGGTGGACTCATGTCTCATCCATTGTGACAAATCGCCGCACAAATTCGGTCGGATCTCTAGTGAATCAGTCTAAAGATTGCTGCGAATATCGTTGACGCATTTGCTATTGATCGGCATTCAGCAAATTCCACTCATCTTCCTCAAAGTCTTCACATATATAATTCTTTGTGCAAAATGTTTCGCACCCATTCCTCCGATATCCCCACAGCCGCAGCTTTCTCAATCATCTTCACTCGTCTATCATCCAACACGATATTATGCACTCTTTCAATTGTTTCCGGTGTGGTTGCAGTTTTTGGCTGTCATTCACGTGGGTCATCTTCAAAAGATGTGCGACCACGTTTCAATTCAGTTGCCGACTTTCCAACGGTTGACATCTAACGAGCAGAACCCTCGAAAACTAAATCTTAAACGAAAAACTTTATAACGGCACGATATTTAGGTTTATCCCTTTTAACGAAAAAAATGACGTTTACTGTAAAGATGTGTGTAAAGAGAACAAGTTGAATATCTCGTACGAACATCTGAGACGTGCACCAGGAAATATACATTTTTGCGGATTGGAACGCCACCTCTGTGCCAGGCCTAGAACCCTTCACCTTCTCCTCGTACATCTGTACAAACAGACTAGTATGAGTCCCTTCAAGCAAACTTCCCCGAATACCACAACTCCTCCGACCCATCGAAAACTATCCAAAGTTTCGGAATTTTATGGATCGGATTGAGAACGCAGAATATATAAGCTGCATAAGAAAAAATCGACGGTCCAGGACATGTAATGTCAATGACTGCTGGGTACATAACCTCTCCCACCAAATGTTGGTCATCACCCTCATAAAGTGCACAAACTTTATTCCGGCCAAGTCATACGCAAGAAACTGCTTCAGGTTTAAATCCCCCCCCAATGTGAGTGGCTTTTCCGATGCCTTCCTAGCAAGGCGATTAATTTGGACCAAAGTGAATTACTGGTTTAGAGTACAAACATCAGGCCAATAAGTCAACTTCTATCAGTCTAATATTAACAAGGATACTAAACTACTCATAACAAGACCCAGTCCTTCAGCCAGACCTCCACTCAATCTAGACCCCCACTGGGAGTTAAAAATATAAATATTTCCTAATTTCTTTCGGCGTAGCAAGGTACTCACATAGCCTTCAAACCTGCATCCATAACTGAGCCTCCATAACGCGCAAATCCAACTCCCATTTTCAACTTTCAGGATCCTCAAAACAATCGTCTATACTTTAACTTTATACACTGTGTCACTCTAAAGTGCGTCTTGCTGAGCTTCACGACAAAACTCACCAAAACTATCGTCATGCTATCGATTCACCAATAATGCCTCCTAACTGACGCTCACGAACTGAAAAAAACCTTTATCTGCTTACACGAGAGACTAAATATTTCATCCAATGGCGTAACTAACGATCTTTCCTCGTTTTTTACGTCACGTCAGTTCGAAGCGCCTCTAATACCTGGAAAGAACCCTTTCTAACTTTTTCATTTTTAGCTAAGCACCGTTAAATCTCTTCTTCTTCTCAAATCGCAAAGTTCATCGAAATACATCTCCTTCTGTTACCAGAATCTCAAAGGACGTACTTCTCAATTCCCAAAAAGTCCCTTACAACATTTTTGCTCTAACTGAAACTAGACTGTGCCCCAGTATTGAAGACAGTAAGTTATTCACATCAGATTTTACTTTGTTTTGTGCTGAATGCCAGGACAATATTACCAATTTGGTCGGGCGAGGTGTTACCATAGCGATTCACAGCCACTACCCTTCAAATCGTCGAAATCCGCTGATTTCAACATTACAAGCGCCTTAAGCTTGCTTGATGTGACATTCGTCCCTCATATCCTAACTATTGTCATTAACTTGCACGACTTCATAGATTCCATATTTGATATTACTGTCCTCAATCCAATGGCATTAACATCATCTGTGGCGACTTCATTCCCCTGATAACGTGACTCAATTTGCGCGACTAACACCATTAAAGGGAACGAAATCGCTAAGGGTACATAGGTGCCGAACCTTTCTGCGGAATCCCCACAAAGATTAATTTTGTCTTAGCCAAGTGGGAAAAATCACTTGTGCTTTTGGAACAGCGTTCAAGGACTTCGACAATCGAAGAGATTGATACAGCCCCAGAACAAACAGTCTATCAATATTATCAAATGTAATAAAGTCAAGAGAGAGAAGACCTTTCGGGACACGGTAATCTGAGATATCGTCTCAACAAAATTAACCTTTCGTCTGAAACCGAGTGTCGACTTTGTCTAGAGGACGAGGAAACTGCAGAGCACATACTATGCGAGTGTGCTGCCCTCTACCATCTTAGGAAGCGTATCATCCTCAGAGAAATCGTCACTCCTGAGAGGACCTGTTCAACTACTACGAGGGATATCCTCAGCTTTATTAAAAAAGTAGAGGAATTCCTCGCCTCTAGTCGCAGTGCTCTATGCTATTAATAAAAAAAAAAAAAAAAACTCCTCATCTGGTATGAAAATGAACCTGTTAAGCAATATTAACTTCAACTTTCTCCTAAACCTTAACACACACACTTCCTTAGATGATACTATTGCCCTATTCTATTGACAGCAGTTGCCTAATCCTATCCGTCCATTTTCACCAAAAAAAAAAAAACCTCACTCCGGTAGAGCAAGGAGCCAACCTCCCTGCGCAACCAAAGAAACAAACGGTATCAGGCCTACCTTAAATCCCGCTCTGCTTCCGACCTTTCTTCCTCCTACTTCTAGTTTTACTTTAGAAGGAGCACAGTGAACACATGAAAAAAAACTACTTCTACTAGCAACTTGAGGACTAAGATGCACCGGACTCGTAGAACGAATGGACAGTGGACAAATAGTCAAAATATTGAGTGAAAAACCCGAGGAAAAAAGACTCTGAGGAAGGCCACAGTAGATGGGAGGACAATGTAAGGATGGACCTTGAAGAGATGGAGAAGAACACTGAAATATGGAAATAGGGAGGGCGCACTAACATGCCAACAGTAGTTTTGGAAATTCCATTTACATGGCTTTTCTTAAAAGATGAACCCGGCCAGGAAGGCCATCAGATGTAAATGTAGTGCTGTACAGAATGCTCCGCATAAATCCCACACACAGTTTTCTAGATGCAACGATTACAAGAAAAGGCCTCGCTACGCGTCAAAACTCTGTTTGGGTATCAAAATAAGGAGTCTTGGCGAAAGGCTGTTAACGAGGCTCTGAACTTCTGAGTTATAAATAAATAATAATATAAGTCGGGATCAGCTCAAGATTGGCTCATTGAAGCCAAGTCTTTTTCCTTGAATTTTGCAAACTTTTACCCGGATCTCAGGAACCACAGTAGCTAGAGTTCCAAAACCGGTCGCTATGAGCTCAGAATCATGTACTTTTTAACACAGCTAAGTTTGAGACTGAAAGCTACTCGACAAGTTTGGTTTCATATGGACGCGTACGGACGGACAGACAGGAAAGCCTTTGCAAGTCTTCCCTACCACAGCTTTGCAAGGTAGACGACTAAAAATAAAATCATAAATTCTGAACGTAATCGTGCTCAGCTTGATATTTTGAGCAGAAAAATTCAGCGCAAGCGTCAGTTTGGCAAACAGAATGGATGTAATCTTTCATTAAGGCAACACAAGACCGCATGTGGCAAGGGAAATCTTTCAAATAACCGTTGAGTCGGTCTGCAGAATTTCACTCCAGCCACCATATTCTTCTGATTGCACCATCGGATTACCACCTATTCTGATATCTATGGAACTTCCTTGACAGAAATCAACGTTTGGATATTGAACGTGTCCAAATGGCAATGTAACAGTTTTTCCCTGCCAAAAGCGGGGCCTTATTTTCCAATGAATTGGACAAGCTACCAGAACGCTTGTAAACATTCTTGGTCAATGAAGAAATATAAACTTTGAATTATTTCCCTTACGCTTATTAGTTAAAAAAAAAACACAATTTATTCGCCGTGAAGTGATTTTTAACCTTGATTAGAACCTTAAGTGTTCTAATCACTTTTTGGATATGATATCGCGTAAATGATCGCCGCCAGACCGAATGACGCAAGTGAATTTTTTTTTTTGCATTTCCAATCAGAATCACGTTTCGGATTCCTTCAAGCATAGTGGCGACTTTCTCGGGGTCCGTTGCTTACTGAGATAAACCTTGGTTGTTACTCTACAGGAAAAAGTCTAGAGGCGTTAGGCGGAGGTCAGGCAGAATTACTTTTTTAGGAATTAGGCGACTGAGGAACAAAGGATATTTTAAAACGGTCTTAGCTCTGATCGTTGTGAGTTGTGCCTCTGAAATCAAAGTTATCCAAACCCTTATCATTTAGAATTGGCTTAAAAAATCCCTTATCTTGGCGCGATAAAGCTTTTTGTTGACGTTAATGGTTGTTTATGTGTCGTATTCGAAGGAGAACGGTCCAATGACTTCTTGTCCACAGATTCAAGCCCAAACAGCGTTGATCATGGAGAGGTTCCTTTTGAAATAATTAAGGGTGTTCATTAACGTAGAGCCGACAATTTGGTTTATGAAATGAACTTCAACACTCATGATAATTTTTTGCCTTGCGCCATGTTCATCACGAGATGTTTAAGCGACGTGGTTTGTCGATGCTAAATATCGATGCGTCATGTCAAATGGACTTTGTGCAGGAATAACTTCAAATCGTGACGAAGTATACGTCGGAGACACGCTCTCTTATAGCACCTCGGCCTTGATGAATAACGTTTCCGAAATTGCCTTTAGTAATAAATATTTGGTGTAAATGCCTAATGACGTGGTTTGAATGCGCTTTATTCACTTGATATTTTCTACAATAGGCACGTTGTGGCTTTACAATTGAGAACACGTTTTTAAGTTAAAGCTGTGGGATAACAGCTGGTTGTATCGTCATTTACTGTTCCATGGCACAAATTCGCTTGGATTGACGCTGGCAGACGAACGTAAGTTATCATAAGCTGCTTTGAAAACAGATGTGGACGCTACGGGGTTGCCAGGTGCTGAAAGTTTGAATGGCCCACCATGCATATCCCAATTTTCAGGCGGAATATCACAATTAAGCTGCTGACTCTAGAATGGCCCGAGGCAATCTCAATCTGACCGAAAATTCGAATTCATGGCGAGTTATAATAGACTTTCGTCCAGTTGAGAAGACGGCTCAAGCACTTTCTCTAGGATTAAGAACTCCTATTCACCTCCACTGTAGCTCAGGCAGATCCCATTGTCGAATGTTTAGGGTAGTAAACGATAGAGTGGAGGAGTCCGAGTCGCTACCAAGACTTGTCTTTCTCTTCTGACGTCGGCTATCAAAGGAATTAAAGGCAGTATCTACACTTTGAGTGAGAAGTACTTGGTGAAGACGAATTTTTAAAACATGCTCGTATTTTGCACTCAGGCTACTTAAGCAAGAAGCTTGCCCATAAATTCGGAGGTTAAGCTTAAGGAGCTAAGGACCTCTGGCAGTAAATCTCCCTTGTTCTCTCAACAGCTTCGGAAACCAAAGAATCACATGTTGACGAATGACATCTATTTCGAAAACTGCTGCAGGAAGAACAAGACGGACTTGGACAGAAATCTTATGTTGTCGGCGTTTGAGCAGATGCTACTTCCGAGAACATGAGCTTAGTAGACATTAGCGCTTTCATATAAAGGAAAAACCACCATTCAAGGATGACTTTTATCATTTTGAACCTTATCTAGAAAGCCAATACGCTAATAGCCTATATGACGCTTCCTCGGCACTGGAATACGAGACTGGCTAAAGGAGACATTGTTGAATCTGGTGTTTGAAACCGTATCTACTCTTTGTTAGAAAACCTTGCCAGATTTAGGTTAGTGCACTTAGTGACGATGTCCGATCTTTCCGCGAAAATCGACTCGAAACAATAACTTGTTGCAACTAAAATATCGCGGACACAACGAAATGGAATAAGACCAGTCACAATTGGCTGCTAGGCCCTTCGATGATTGTATGTTTCTTAAATTATTCCAGACTGAATCGACGGACGAGGTCAGGAGAAACTCAGAATTTTAGGAGATCGAGTGATGATATCGCAGGAATGACTATCGAAAGTTTTGCCAAAATAAGTACATCCTTAGGTCGAAAAGTCATACCGATTAATACGGGGATGAATGCAGATAGCCTGAGATAGAGTGGATGTATACTGTATAACGGCAGTGATAGTCAAAATTAACACTTTTCGAAGACGAAAAATAATTCCGTCCATCCGAACTAGACGAAGTTAGGATGCCGATATCGAAGCTGCAGTAGGGAGACGGACTGCTTGAAGACATTTTCAAAGTTGATGGAACTGGTTTGTTTAAGAACACAACCCAACTTTGATGTAAAACATGATCGAAAGAAAGCATAGAATCTCAACATAGTTTGCCTAGTCCATAAGTCTCTATAGCTGACCCAGCTACAGATACTAAGTCTCCTTAACATCCCATACAAAATGTTCTCATACCATACTATGAATTCTCGTGAAACCGTTTGGGACCACTATATCACTATAGACGATTTATTTTTTTATAGGGTTCGCGCTAGTTCAAGAATTACGCTCTTATGGTAACACAACCTGGACGAGGTGCAGATGGTTTGTGTCGAAGATGTTCGTTCACTACTCCCCAGTGGTGGTTGTCCTAGATAGGATTCGAGAGATTCGACTGAATTTGTCACATTGGATATAGTTCACGGTAACTTTCTTGTCATTACGGTGTTATATTGAAAATGCGCACACAGAGTATGAATTTTGAAGTGATCTTATACTGCCTTCGTCAGCATTTTTCTTTTATCATTTCTCGTTCACAACTGATGTTGCACAGTTTTTTCCGTGTAGGAATTATCCTTGGTAATAGACCAAATCTCGAAGAAGACATGAACCACCCGTTGACTTAATTTAATTTGTTAAATTCTCTTGCAAGCTCTGCTGTGTAGGATGGCAACACAGAAATCTCGCTGCTTTATAAAAGTTTGCAATGATCTAACTTAAACATACGGTGTTAAAAGTGATTCAAACGGAGCGACGCAGTGTTATGTGATTTCCACAACATTATCCTTAGAAAAATCGTGGGAAAATCACTGGACCATCAAGAGTGCGATCTATTATCAAGTCTGCACAATTGCTTGCATACCCAGATAACGACTCCTTAGATTTAGTCTACCTTGGCTTATAAATGAAAACCGCAACGACGCTAGCGCTGATATACTTGCAGAATAACTAGTGGTAACTGCTACTTCCTCGGGCCAAAGGGAATTGGGAAGTAAGGAAGCTCGTTATAAATCCTTGATCATTACGGGATTATCCACCGCGCATTGGCTTTATCGAAACTGAATGTAGAGACTGTTTAGAGAGTCAGATTCTAAGTGCAAACTTTGGTTCTGCTGTGTTAACGGAGAATGGAGGAGCAGATGCAACCACAAACCGTACAGGCTTTACACCGATTTGTATATATAGACCGAATGGACACCACTGTTCCGGTCTAGTAGGAAAAAAGGAATTTTTTTAGTATACCATGAGCGTTTTGGCTACTGAATAGAACAATTACAACGTATACCTTCCCTCGGCCCTAGAACCACATTAGCGGCGACAGCTCGATACCAACTAAATCTCACCTTATCAAAAGATAACGACATTGTGCGCTGTACAGTCAAGCGACCATATATCAGACTCTTGTTAGGTATTTCACCACTTGGGATAAGCACCTGCGGCTCCTATGACGCTTCCCACCTTATCTACATTACAACATTAGCACAAACGATAAGTCATTACAAACAGTTTCTAGAAAGATCGACCAGTGGCCCACCATGAACCTCTTAATCATTCATAGGTGATCAACTGCAGTGAAATTCGTCATTTGAACAATTATAAGTTTATTTATTTCGCAAGTCGTCCAAGTAGCCGCCTCGAAACCGTATATGCCTTTTTGTGTTACGATTTCATCGACTCACCTCGTGAGTAATGCATTGAATAATAGCCCGTCTGCCTTACTCACCGTCTGATTGACACACCAGAAGTAGCATATTATCTGACTAATCCATCACCTTAACAAGATGTTATCCTTTTGTTCGGGCCTCGTGTCGTCACTTGCTCATTAACTAAACAAAACTGGTTAACTCATCGCCTTCATCGCCCAGTCTTCTCACGTACGCGACATTGTACAAACAATTAAAGTCGAATCTTATCGCGTCCTATTTAGGCGATGCGCCACAGAGAGTGGGAGGATTGACATGGACTGTCTGCTGGCATTGCTTCTCTGCAGGTAATTCGTCGACTAGGACTAGGATGCTCGTCATACTTCTCACAGAAAACGAAAGTCAAAGACGAAAGAGTGAAATATTGCCCCCTTCAGACTAACGACTTTGATAATCGTGGGAATAATAATTCATCATTGAGTAGCCATCGATCAGGCATTTCGGACATATCTGAGAGACAACATTCCCAAGGAGAGTTATTTAAATCCACTCCATCACTGGCTCTCACTATGAGTTAGTCAAGGCTCAGGCCCTAGAAACTCAGTTTTATAGCCTTCTAAAAGAAAAGTGAGTAAAGAACAGAAAATAGGAACTAACCCAACATTAAGGGCTGTTGTGACTTAACCAGAGTTGGCTTCGTTTTATATCCACTAGTAAGAACACCGAAAAGGATAAATACAGAGATACAGAGAGTAACACAAAGTAGCATCAATAGAAACTCCAATAATTTCAATAATTTCTGAAATTTGCGTTAAGCAAGAAAAAGCGCACCTTTTCATATGACGAATTATTAGATAACAAACTCCGGAGATTAGATTACGGAATGAGGTCATTGCTCCTGCTACGTGGCTTTTAATCAATTTAATCAGATACTTGCCTACATGTATAGTACTCATTCTCTCTCTCATTGGAAGGTCAAGTGCTCTATGTAATTAAAATCCTGAATCCTTTTCGGTAAGCTGGAACTCACGTTGAACCACTCCCTGCAGTCGAGTAATTTATCTGCATTTTCCTGAACTTTATTTTATTTATCAAACCTATTAGTTCTAAGTCCTTCCCTTTGTTTGTCAACTTCAAAGAAATCAGATGGATACGCAACTTCCGTCTCCTTCAATCATACTTGTCAACCTCAACTTGTCCTAAAACTATAGCCAACTTTTCCGACGCCTTTTTTAAACAGTCTTCAATAGTCCACTAAAGCAGATGCCACTTTTAAAGAAGTCCTTATACTTTTGGACAGAAGACCTGTCCAAACGCCTTGTATGCCTTAGCTCAAATTTCGGAGAAGGTGGTAATCGCTCGGGGACAAGTCTGGTAAGTAAAGCAGATAAGACACAAAGAATGTTGACTTGATCTCGCATCATCATGCACCTTTTGAAAGAGCTATTTTTGCAATTCCCATAAGAGGTAAGACTCTGTTTGGACAGACCATTAGTTATCAATTGGAATACCAGGTGTGTGCATAAGTTTTTTTACGGTTTAACTTAGATATGGCGCTAGCGGAAAGTACGCGGCGTATTAATTTGACACATACGCCATTTTGTTCGTCTGAGGTTTAACTACATACACACAGAAATTGAGTCCGCCAAAATCTAGCGTCTTTGTTTTATCGTTCAATGATCATGTCGAATTTTGTGCCTGAAAGACAACATTTGCGACACGTATAGCTTTTCTTATTTAATCAAAAGAAAAAAAAGTTATGGAAGGTCATCCTTTGTTGGTAGAAACATATGGTGAGCACGCTCCATTAATAAGAACATGTGAGACATGGTTTCGGCAGTTTAAGAGTTGTGGTTTTAATGTGAAAAACAGTGAGGGCTCCGGTAGAACACAAAAATGTGAAGACGAGCAATTGCAGGAGTTATTAGATGATGATCCAACTCAAACTCAACGAAAATTTGCAGAAGCATTACATGTGTCACAAGAAACAATTATCAGACGTTTACGGGCAATGGGAAAGATTTATAAACTCGGTAAATGGTTCCCTTACGAGTTGCTTGAATGTACGTCAAAAGGAAAATCGCAAGTCACTTGTGAAATGCTGCTTCAACGAAAAGAAATCATTTTTGCATCGAATTGTGACGGGTGACGAAAAATGAATGTATTTTGAAAACCCGAAACCGAAAAAATCGTGGCTTCCACCTGGCGAAGCCGGTTCTTCAACATCAAGGCCAAATTGCTTCGGCAAGGAGACCATGCTCTGTGTCTGGTGGAACCAGAGCGGTATTATGTATTATGAACCCTTGAAGCCCGGCTAAACCTTCAATACACAACACTATCATCAACAAATGATTAATTTAAATCCGGCATTAATTTAAATCGAAAAACGAGCGGAATGGGCCAGAAGACATGGCAAAGTGATTTTATTATACGACAACGCGCCGTCTCACACAGCAAAACTAGTGAAAAACACCTTGAAATCGCTTGGACGGGACATCCTTCTGCACCCGCCGTACTCTTGGCGCCATCTAACTATCACCACCTATCATCCAATGGGGCACGCGCTCGCAAAGCAGAACTTCTGCGATTTCCAGGAAGTTGGAAAATGACTAGGTGAATGGTTTGACGCGAAAGACAAGCAGTTTTTCTGGCATAGTATTCATAGTTTACCTGAAAGATGGGCGAATTGTGTAGAAGCCAATTGCCAATGTTTTGAATAAAAAAAAATTTATTTCACTAGAATATTACATACTTTTCCTACCAGAAAAATTAAGTGATAATTAGAGCGAGCGATGTCTGCAGAATACGGCGGTTGGAGGTTGACCGGGCTTGATCCATGACATTCAGCGTTTGATCTTGCCGTAATGGATCCGATTTTTATCACCAGGGACAACTCGACTTCCTATTCTGTCGTTAAAGCTGCTTTTTACAGGTGGAAAAAAAAACCTTCCGACAATCTGTGGTTTTATTTCGTATGCAATCCAATTTACTTGGTTTAGGATCATTGCTATGCTTTAAGGCATTTTCCTACCTTTGACATGTCAAGACCCGACGATTCAGAAAATTTTGACAAAAGTTTGACATGTGTGTTTATCGAAAAGTTTTTTCAAGACTCTATCTTCTAATTCTTACGACTAGCCGGGTCATTCCTTCACTCGCCACTTTTAAAACGTGCAAAACATTTCCGAGACTTAGAGAGAGATGGCTAGAGCATAGCCATCATACACTTCCACCAAAATATGATGACTTCAGGCAGCACGGTTTCTTCATATTAAAATGATAACGTATAACTCCCCGCAAATACAATTTAATCGAAATAATGTTTGACGTACTGGATAAGGTACGAAATGTCGTTATTCACCCCAATGTCAGCCGTTTTATGGAAAATATTTACCTACCACGGCAATAAAAATAAGCTTCAGAGCATTTCGAACTTTCCCCGCCAAAAGTGAAGGAGGATGAGGATTACTGAAGGAGGTTTCTATACAATCAAAGATAAAAGAATCTTAATAACGTCTTGCCTTCTTCTAAAGATTTCTGAAACATACACCTCGCTACAATCACTTCCCCGCAATGAAATTTTTAAAATTAAAAAAAACACAGCGAAACAATCCTCAAACTTTAGAAAGCCATTGTATGCTGAAGCATTTGGGATCGAACCTTATGTGAAAAGTGGGTCGGTAGAAAAATATGCTATTATCACCAAATACTATCGATTTAAGTTTGTCAAAATATCCGAAGAATACAACCCCAAACGAAAAGAACACCCAAACACGAATTAACAAAATTCGCTATATTATTATAACGCAGAGTGAATAGTTGAGACTCGATTGGATCCAAGAGCACACACACATACATACATATATCCAAGCAAACGAGTTTTGCTCGTGAAACAAAGCAATATCCTCATGACTCATTACCACCCTCGACCAGGGAAAAATCATCAGTCACCACATCACATCAAAATCACCAGTGTTCCTGGTGCGATAAAAACAGAATAAATTCTAGTCATCGATATACTCGTAGGTTTCGTTTCAAGTGCTCATCCTCCTGATTGCGTATTTCAGCGATTGCGATTCGACATCTCACTCACGCTGCATGTCCCGGGCATGCTCACCACACCAAGGCTAACAGACCTCAGTCAGTTCTCAGGTTCATCTAAGCATGATGACGCTCCCAGCCTCCAAAAGATTTCTTAGCTAACGCTAATCTAACTTATGAACTAAGGGGAGCGCTTTCACGGGCAACCACCAACAATTCGGTGCGTTGTTAAACAACAACGGCGAGATACCAATCCGCCACGGTCCTAAAACGAATGAGCTCATAAGACCCTGTCAGTGAATGTAAATTCACTGATAAGGATCGAACGATAAGCCGTACTTTTTAACCTGTTGCAGCACGAAAGCCCCGTTGTACTCTAGCGAGACAAAGCCAAACCAGAAGTAGAGGGTGTTTTTTATAGAGATATAGAACCTTGAAATGGAATAAAAGAAAGATGTTTTTTTCAAATTGACATGAAATTGACTTTATTCAAAAAATATTCTTCCGACATTATAATCTAAATATATTTCTGGCATATGACTGCCACGGCTGGCTCGGACGTAGTCTAATCTGGAGGTCCAATTTTCGATGATTTTTTCCAACATTTGTGGTCGTATATCGGCAATAACGGTCAATCGGTTCGGGTTTATCGGCGTAGACTAGCGACTTCACATATCCCCACAGAAAATAGTCCGGCGGTGTTAAATCGCACGATCTTGGAGCCCAATTCACGGGTCCGTAACGTGAAATTATGCGGTTACCAAACGTTTCCTTCAATAAATCAATTGTGGCACGAGCTGTGTGACATGTTGCGCCGTCTTGTTGAAACCACAGCTCCTGCACATCATGGTTGTTCAATTGATGAACGAAAAAGTCATTAATCATGGCTCTGTAGCGGTCACCATTGACTGTAACGTTCTGGCCAGCATCGTTTTTAAAGAAGTACGGACCAATTATTCCACCAACCCATAAAGCACACCAAACAGTCAGTTTTTGTGGATGTAACGGTGCCTCAACATACACTTGAGGATTATCATCACTCCAAATACGGCAGTTTTGTTTATTGACGTATCCATTCAACCAAAAGTGAGCTTCATCGCTAAACAAAATTCGCTTATGAAAATTGGGATCAACGGCAATCTTGTTTTGGGCCCATTCATCGCCAGCCGTGGCGGTCATATGCCAGAAATTATACCTATTTAAATTATAATGTTAGAAGATTATCTTTCGAATAAAGTCAATTTCATGTCAATTTAATTATCTTTGTTTTATTCCATTTCAAAGTTCTATACCTCTATTAAAAACACCCTTTACAAAATCAGAGTATGTCAAAACGCACCCCTACGATTACAGTATGGCGTCGAACGTCTCCTCTCCACCGTCCAATAATAAGCAAACGACGGACAGTCTACCACGCCAATAATATAACGATACCACAAACATGTATCGAAACACGATAATCGACGCAGTGTACAGACAAAAAAGTAGACTCCTAACAAGATTCAAACTCTTGTATAGGCGGTTTACCGACAAACAAAACTCGGAGGTCAGGACACTAAGTCACTGATTAGAAATCTCCAATAGTTGATCAAAGAAAATTACAGAATGTCTGTAAGTTTACATTGGAACAACAGAATTCGTGCTGTAAGATACAACACCGCGAGTAGCATATGTACCCACATATAAATAAAATATTTCGGAAAAACAATCAGAATGATATTCAGGATCTAAAGCTTCTGAGAACGTGAGACAATGAACGTTATCTGCGAACAGTGTTAGCATCGAACCAGAGAGCGCCATCCTGGATAACGACAGTAGCAGCTGTCTCCAGGAAGTGAACAAGGTGAATGATAGTATTCGCCCGAACCTGGAGAACAGGGTCTTGCTTTATCACATCTTTCTTTGAAAGAGAACCTTGGTTTTATCAGGTTCAATGAAGATTTAATGCCAAAAAATGCCATCGCCAGTAAGGGGATTAATACCCTGTTCATTTCGACAAAAGATCTGCAGATGATCTCCGAGTCATTGAAAAGGAAAAAAATCCGTGGAAGTCGACGGTATATCCAATGTATGTCAATAACGTACGCGGACGATTTAATTGCGTACAAATCAGGTCCAACGATCGACGTCATTGTTACTCTTCTGCAATGTGACTTCGAAAAAATTCAGCAGTATTGTGATGACTGGAGGTTGAAAATCAACTGCCAGAAATCAGAAACTATTTTGTTCAGAACGCCTTTGTCTAGGGCCTCTCGAGACACTAGAAAAAATTGCCGCGAGTTCTCGATTCTTGGACAGGACGGGCGCCCACTGGCGAAACAAAATGTAGTCAAATACCTTGGGATCTGGCTAGACCAGTATCTATATTTTGACAAACATACAGGTGCTGCTCTGGCGAGGGCCCGGGGCGCTTTTACTCTTACAAGATGGTCGTTTCATAGCAACCAACTTGATTCGACAGTGAGAGCAATTTGCTAGATGGCCTTAATCAGGCCCATGATTGCCTATGGATGTTCCGTCTGGTTTAATGTGAAAGATAGCTTAATAAAAAGGATTCGGGTGTTTGAGAGACAATGTCTCAGAACTTGTCTTGGGTTATAAAGGACACCCGAATCTGAGTAGACGAAGTTTAACCCGAACGAGGTCCTGTATTGAATGACTCGAAGCCACGTTGCGAGAGCAATGACTTCGGTTAATAGCCTGATCTTCGGGGCTTAGATAGATGTGGGCTGATCCAGGATAGATTGGCAGTACCGCTAATCTTCCACGTGGGTCGCAATTCCGTGGAACGACGATTCCTTTACAGAACCGATGTCGCGCTCAGTGAGCCCGAGCATCTCAGGTTCTGTAGATCGGTCTCACGCCTGGATTGAGGAGACGTTGTCCGCCAGCATCAACGCTTTTGGTGGCTGAAGGGAGCTACGTCAGTGGACACTTCAGTAGCTTCAGCTTCTTCAAGGCAGGGCTTGCCTAGCACCAATGGCAGGCTTACATAGGCTAGGGTAGGGTTGGGTAGGATAGGGCGAAAAAAGGAATAAAAACTAAAAGCAAAAAATGTGTCAATATATTAAAATTAAATAAAAAGATATATACATACATATATATATATTAGTTACATAAGTTGGAATAAGATAGGTTTAGTTAGGTTTAGGTAGGTTTAAGGTTTATATAAATATACAGGGTGTCCCACGAGCAGTGTGCCAAAAAGCTATAGCGTGTAGGTCTGGTCAAGACAAGAAAAAAATCGTATGGGAGGGGGGGGTCTATTCCCCCCCGTTTAGCCGGGAGGGGCAATTTTCTAAAATATTGACTTAATTTGGAAAAAAAATTATTAAAAATCAACAGTTACATCCACAATGCCGTGATATACATTTTTGTAAAGCCAGGAACCTCTTCTTTCACCTTGTTTTTAAACGAAACTGTTTTAAGGAACAGTTTTTGAGAAATTAGTTTTCAAACTCAAAATTTTGGAAAAAAAATTAAAAAAAAAAAATTCGAACTATTTTTTTTCAAAATTGTATGTAATTAAGTACTAATTTTTTTTCAAAAATTCAATTCTCTTATTAGTTTTTAGTTAAAAACAGAAAACCGGTTGCAAAAATGTCTTGTAGTTTTTGAGAAATTAAAAAAAAACCCGAACCATTTTTTTCTAAGAAGAACCTTTTTTTTGGTTTTAACGCGGCTGGACTTGTAGGCAAATTAATGTATGAAACATTGACCTCGATATCGTGAAGCCAAAAGACTCTACGCTGAAAGATATCCCAATCGAAGGTGTCCCAGTCGTAGCATGTTTTCAAGAATCCACCGACGTCTGCGAGAGCACGGAGTGCTAGAGCATCGAAGAAGCGAAAGATCAGTTACAGATGGATCAGGAATCTTAGATGAAAGAATTTTGGATTTGGTCCGACGTAATCCCTCCCTTAGTACAAGGAGGATAGCTATTATGCTTGGAGTGCCCAAATCTAGAGTATGGAGTGCTCCATACCGAAAACTTACCCGTACCATTTTAGGCCAGTTCAGGAACTCACCTCAAACGACAAGTTTTTGAGAGCAGAATTTTGTCGATCATTACTGCTTCGAGATAAAACTGAACGAAACTATTTTGCAAGGATATTCTGGACGGATGAAGCACAGTTTACCAGAGATGGGGTTACTAACTTCCACAATTTGCATCATTGGAGTAGCACCAATCCACACAACAAAAAACAAAATAAATCACAACACCGCTTTAGCTGTAATGTTTGGCTTGGTATTGTTGGACAAACTGTGATCGGGCCCCGGTTTTTGAATGCCGTTATTATCATACCTGCAGTTCCTACGAGACCTTTTGCCCGATTTGATGGACAACGTTCCTTTGGCCATAGCAGATAATTTAATCTACCAGCAAGATGGAGCACCAGCACACTAGAGCTTATGGGTTAGAAACTGGCTGGATGATCATTTTAGTGACCGTTGGATCGGAAGAAGGGGCCCCACGGAACGGCCACCTAGATCACCAGATTTAACTCCTCTAGATTTTTATGTGTGGGGATTCATGAAGAATTATGTTTACGAAGTGGAAATAGTATCTTTGGAACAACTGAAAGAACGGATTGAAGTCGCTGAAGTCAAATTGCAGGAAGATATAATCTTTGCCTTCTAAAAAATGAGGATCATATTGAAAATTTATTATAATAAAACTCCGAATTTTTTAAAAATAATAAAAAAGAGGTCAATGTTTCATACATTCATTTGCCTACAAGCCCAGCCGCGTTAAAACCAAAAAAAAAGTTTTTCTTAGAAAAAAATGGTTTGGGTTTTTTTTTAATTTCTCAAAAACTACAAGACATTTTTGCATCCGGTTTTCTGTATTTAACTAAAAACTAATAAGAAAATTGAATTTTTGAAAAAAAATAGTACTTAATTGCATACAATTTTGAAAAAAAATAGTTCGAAATTTTCTTTTTTAATTTTTTTTTCAAATTTTTGAGTTTGAAAATTCATTTCTCAAAAACTGTTCCTTAAAACAGTTTCGTTTAAAAACAAGGTGAAAGAAGAGGTTCCTGGCTATACAAAAAAGTATATCACGGCATTGTGGATGTAACTGTTGATTTTTAATAATTTTTTTTCCAAATTAAGTCAATTTTTTAGAAAATTGCCCCTCCCGGCTAAACGGGGGGGAATACCCCCCCCCTCCCGTACGATTTTTTTCTTGTCTTGACCAGACCTACATGCTATAGCTTTTTGGCACACTGCTCGTGGGACACCCTGTATATAAAAAACGATGCTAAGTTTTTGGAAAAAAAAATTGTTCTTACCTTAATTAATTATAATAATGTTAATTGTTTTCTTATATAGTAGTCGAAAAGCATATGTTAAAGTTAAAGTTATACTGTTTGTCCTAGAGTGTCCGCTTAGGACCAGTAAGATTCCTAAATTTGTAAGGATAGTTAAGCTAGTTTTAAGCATTTTTGTCTAGGATAAGTAAGATCTCAGAAACTATGAATAAAAATGAATTTAAAACTAAAAACTAAACCTAACTACTTATTGAAGGAAATATTCGATGAACGCATAATTTCACAAAGTCGTCAAAACCAGGTCAGACTGAACATGGTTTTGCAAGCTCGTCCCTATACTCGACTAGAGTCCTTATGTGGATCGAACTGAAATTCCCAAGTGGATTTACAATCAGGCGTTTACACAATAGGACAGAGGACAGTTATCGGAAGTGCTTTGCTGTACCGTCTGTCCTCCTGTTCACCTGTCCTGCCCATCTTAGACTTTACGATTTTATTACTCCGACGATGTTTGGGGCTGATTAAAGCCCTCGAATTCTTGATTACGTAGTTTTCTCCATGCGCCTGTTTCTTAGCCCCGTTTTCCACTAATAGTTTTTCTTAAAAATCTATTGCCCTCCTTCTTCATCAGAGTTCAGGTTTCACATCTGTAAAGTGTCAATGGCATTATCATGGTTTGATAAATACGGTTTTTGACATTGCGAGGCGAAAGAGTTGTTTTGAAGAATTCCTTTATCGCGAAGAAGTACGTTTTGCTCACATGCATCCTTGTATTTTGATCTTTATGTCATTTTTGGCAATCAATATTGTTCCCAGATATTGGAACTCGTCCACGTTTTCAAAGCGTTTATCGAGTACAATCAGATGCGCGGGTTCGATCGATCCTAGTCGGTCAGTGACCATATACGAGTATTTGGTCTCTTACTATTCCTGACATTATTAGATTTTCGGCGTTTCTCTCAACTGTCTGCTCACCATCTTCCTGAAGGTTAAGATCAGTGTAAAGTGCCTCCTTATTTTAATCCTTCATATATTTCGAATGCTTTGAATGAGGCGTTTCGTATTTCGACTCCTCATTTGTTTCCCTCAACATGATACATTTTCGGTCGGTTTACAGAGTCGTACGACTTTTTAAAATTTGCGAATAGTTGTTGGAACGTTTTGTGAAATGTCCATCATTTGCTAAAAGCTTCCAGCAGGACCTTTGATATTAAAAAGGGCTTACAAAAAGGTTAACTCTCCGACTCTATTTAACCTCTACAAGTTTTTTTTCAGTCTCTCAACAGCGTTTATAGATGGTTTAGTAGCATACAGATCAGGTCCAAAAATGTAGATCACCAATGCAATGCCTTAGTGGGACTTCGAACACATTAAGAGTTAAAAATTAACTTCCAAAAGTCGGAAATGATATTGTTTACGACTTCGTTGTAAAGAACCTCAAGGGATAGGAAGGACGGAAGAAAATTTAAGATCACTGGCAAGTGACAGCCACTAGTGGTGAGAAACACTGTTAGATATCTCGATATCTGGCTTGACCAGTATCTAAATTTCAATAGACATATAGCTCTTGTATTGCTAGAGCTAAGAAAGCTTTCGGTATGGCAAGTTATCAGTTTCGCAGTAGTCAACTTGCCCGCAGGGTAAAAATCATACGCTAAGTAGTCCTAAAAACGCCAATAATCGCATATGGGTGTCCGGTGCAGTTTAATGTAGCGCCATCTTATATGGAAAAGATTCGTTTATTCGAGAGGCAGTGCCTTAGGGTCTATCTTAGAATATACAGAACGCCAGAGTCCAAATTCATTAAATATTACACTAATAACGTCCTGAACGACGGAACAGGCCCAAACAGAATCGGTTCTGTGAAAATAGCTCGAAGTACATTGCACTAATGACAACAACCTGATCTGCGGGGTTTACTACCCCAATAATAGATACCACGAAAGCTTACTTGATTAGGCTTTATTCCTCCAGAAACATTTCTCCATATTGATTCCAAAAAGCTAATGCAAAATAGAGATGGAATCCCAATCATTTACCAATGCCATTTACCTCATCCGCTACGGCTACGTTGACAGTGAACACGATCTCATATGTACTCCAATGGAAGAACTGGGATCTCGCCGATGTTGCTAAACACCGATTTTTAGTGGTTGTCGGGTGAAAACGCTTCCCAAAATGATGCCTTACTCCGGTAAGATTCACCTCAATCCTTAAACTGTAAGTTAGGTTAGCGTAGCTATTTCTAAACCATGGAAATAGCCCTATCTTCATGAACAGAACCAGAGAAGAAGTCTTAGATCTCACCCTAACACCCCCATTCACAGGCAATTCCATTCATAACTGGCATGTCTCGACAGAAACATCGATATCGGATCATCGACAGATTTGTTTTCACATCCAGACAAAAACACTCAAAACATACAGACAACCGAGAGCGACAGACTGGGAACTTATAGCCTAAAACTCGAGAGAAAAGTGTCCAAATAACATAAGAGACTTAGACAGTCTAGAACTTAGCTGTGACAACCTCAGTGCTACAATCATATCTGCCTACCACAACGCTTGCCCAGAAAAAGTTGAGGTAGGCAACCGCACCACCCCATGGTGGAATAACAAACTCTCCAAGCTCAATGGAGACTGGACATCATACCGCGCCTCACTCACCAACTACAACTAAGAGATTAGAAGAGCTAAAAGAAACTTATGGAAAAAGTTCTCCACAGTCTCTCAGACATACAAAGCAGTGCTCGCATCCACAGAGTTCTGGCCAAAACGCACACTAATCTGTCTGATAAAGAAAGCAGATGGCACATATGCGGAAAATGGTCCAGAAACATTAAAAATACTACTAAATACACACTTCCCAGATTCCAACATCACCCCCCCCCCCCCCCCCCCCCCCTCTCCACACTATTCCTCCACAGATCATAGCAACCAGACCCAACAGGGAGGACTGGAAGAGACTAAGGGAAATTTTTCATGAAGGAAGTATAAAATGGGCCATAAACTCCTTTGACCCATACAAATCTCCTGGAGAAGATAATATCTTCCCAGCTCTCCTTCAGAAAGAAAGTGCGCAAATCACTCCCATGCTAATTAACATCTTCAGGACCAGCTAGAACGAGGTAATGGTAAAATGTATCCCCAAAGCTGGCCGCAGACCTACGAACCTGCCCAAATCATACCGACCGATAAGCCTTTCCTCTTTTTTCCTAAAACCAATGGAAAAAATACTGAATAGACATAGAAGAGACGGTCCTATCAAAAGATCACCGCTTCACAACAAACAATATGCCTACCAGCCTGCGAAATCAACCACGCATGCTCTTCAGGAACTAACACCTCGGATCAATAAATCCCTAAGAGACAAAGAAATTGCGAAAGGCTGCATTCTTGATACTGAGGGCGCCTTCGATAATACAGATCACCTCACTAGGCAAGTGGTTCTCTCACCCCTCCTATGGTCCATCGTAGTCAAAATAACTGATTAGCATACTCAGCAACAATGGCTTCTATGTCCAAGGATGACATTGTGATCGGAACTCCTCCAAAGGGCACTCAACCTCGTTGCGAGATGGTGCTAAAAAGTTGGACTCAATGTCAACCCAAAAACCATAGCGCTTTCAGCAAAAGAAAAAGTAGACATAAACTCAAAAAACACACTATATTTGGTGAAACGATAGAGTTCTCAAACGAAGCCAAATATCTAGATGTAACACTAGACGAAAAGCTCACTTGGAACACTTACATCACAAAGACCATTGAGAAAGCCAGGATCTCTCTATGGACCAACAAAAGTCTCACTGGAAAAACTTGGGGCATTAATCCCAAAAAATCTCGCTGGCTATATACAGCCATTACCAGACCAATTCTCACATACGCTGCGCCCGTCTGGTGGCACAAAACAAAACAACATTAGTACAACCCAAGCTCAACAAACTACAGAGACTAGCTTGTATCTGTATTACAGGAGCCATGAGATCAACCCCCACAACAGCGCTAGAAGTCATCACGGACCTACCACCCGTCCATCTCCAACTTAAAAAAGAAACAATCACATTTGCACATAGACTCATCGTGGAGGATGACTTTAATTCTAGGCTTTTTCTTCCCGACATTCCTAATGAAAGCCTAAAAATACACCTTGTAGACAATTGTGTTCCAAAGTATAACTTCAGCCAAAACTTTAAGGTCACAATTCCCTTTCGACACATCTGGGAGCAAAATAGACCTTCCTTCGATCGTCAATCCCATGTATGGTACACAGATGGATCCAAAACGAACGTAGGATTTGGGCCTGGAGTATACGGAGCTAACTCTAGAACATACATCTATCACAGCATAGACAGATACAACTCCGTATTTCAAGTGGAGATATTCCCAATTGACCTTTGCCTCAGAGAAAATATAAACAGAGCTATAACTAATAAAAACATTTATATTCTCTCTGACAGCAAGGCTGCACTCCTAGCCCTCAAAAGCTACGAAGTCACATTTAAATTGGTATGGGACTGCTTACAACTATTACGCCAGCTGGCCAACACAAACAGAGTTCACTTCATGTGGATACCTGGACATAGTGGCCATATAGGAAACGAAAAAGCAGACCAATCAGCAAGAAAAGGCTCTGCATCACCATTCATGATGCCAAGACCATTCTGCTGCATACCTATCAGCACCATAAAATACTACATAAAGGAATGGTTGAGGAACACGGCCACTACTGGACACAAACGAAAGGTAGCAGACAAGCCAAGATGTTCCTACCAACCACTTCCCTTTAAAGAACGAAATAACTCCTTTAACTTTCCAGGAGTCAGATTCGTATAGTCACAGGATTCCTCACTGCCCGGTCAACAAACATCCTAAAACTATGGGCATCACACAAAATGACACCTGCAGAATGTGTAACGAAGAGGCAGAAATAGCAAAGCACATACTGTGCCACTGTAACTGCCTCATCACTACACGACACAAACACCTAAGCAGGCATTATCTTGAAGCTGAAGAAATTGCTGCTAGTTCACTCAAAAGCATACTAAGTTTTATCATGAACTCAGGATTTTTGTGTGAACTCTAAATGGGGGACATCACAATAGGCCCATCAGAGGCCGCAGTGATCAGGAGACATTGTCCCTCCCCACACCTTTCTCTAAATCTAAATCGTTAGCGTTGGCTGGGAGATTTTTTCGAGGCTGGGCGCGTCATCATGCTTAGAACTGACTGAAACCTGTTATCCTTGGTGCGGTCTCATGCGTGCAGAGTGATTGTAATGACGAAGCCTATTCGCAAAAGATGCAATGAGGAGGGTGACCTCGGAACGAATCACATGAGTGCTAGCCAACTTGATTATATTTAAGGCTAGAGATAAGCAACATAGGGTTATTAGGGTAACATTGAATATTAGAAACTTTTAAGTTTTAAACATTTTAATTGAATTAGACATTCTTATCTTGGAAATAAGAACGATAAAAAACTAACAAAAACAAAAGCTGTCGTATAATCAAAACCTGATAATCCATCTACTGATTCTCCCTGAAGCCATATAGGTAGTCTCCAATTATTTCCGTAGCTTAAGATTTCGGTCTCTTTAAGAGAATAAATATGGGAATGATGACCGAGTTTTTCCATTCCTTGGAGTTAGTTTCATTATTTCATATAGTTGTGACGAGCCCATGTAACTTTTCTGTTAATTCATCTTCAGTACCCGATCTTCTGTTGTGTAGATAAAACCTTTTTCCAATTGTGCCCTCTACTTACATAAATAATTCTCCTAAACCGGCTAACCATGTTGACCAGAAACCACCAATGAGACGTCCCACTCAAAATGGCCGCCGACGTTTGACTACAAGCTCGGGCGAGCACGTGGGTACCTCAAGTGCTGTCAAAAGAGCATGTGGGTACCTCAAGTGCTGTCAAAATTTTGTAAACAATCACGCACATTGTTATAATTCCAAGAGTGTGTGTGGCGGGAGTACACTGCGGTAAAATGAAATGAGCTCACACGTATTCACGGATAGAAGCTCGTTTGTAACTGGTCTTGTCGCTACGCACCTGAACCTCTGTCAAAATCTCATCAAAATTTCAGGGTGTTACGGGGGAAGACGTACGAAAGACGCACGTCTCATTCTGGTTTCTGCTGTTGACAGTCCAATGCTACTTCAACTCGAACACTGCAAAAAAGCGTAAACCAGTAACAGATTTATTGAAATGAATTTCCTAACAACTTCACCGCTTATTAATTCAGAGAACCATACAATTAATTACTTGACATTTGTCTGTTTTGACGTTTTATGCGGCGAAAGAAGCAGGGAATTCATAAGCATTTTCTATTAATGTAGAGAATTCCGCATCGATTTCGAACCATATTTATTATTTTTCAAGTACGAAAAATGTTGCGGAATATAAGCCGGAAACTAGCAAAACTCTGTGACTTGCAACAAATAACCAATCGCGGCATATTTACGACTTCACTCCTCAAAGGTACGCCTAAATATCATTTTATTATTTTGTTCCTGAATTTTACATAATTTTCCTTAAGACGAGAGTAAAGAAAACTTGTCGGAAACAAATGAACCGGACACGGTAAAAATTGAAAAAGATGGAAATATCACCCTGATCGGAATAAACCGGCCGAACCAGAGGAATGCAGTCAATGCAGAGACGGCCGATAAACTGACATCTGCCTTCCTGGCCTTCGAAGACGACCCTACGTCGCCCGTGGGAGTATTATATGGAGTAGGCGGTTCATTCTGCTCCGGATATGATATTGTAGAGATTGCACTTAAGGGCGACAATGCCAGTACTGATATTCTCATGGGAGCTGACGGCTCTGTGGTAAGATCCTTATTGCACTCATCTTCGTGAATGTATGCAAATAGTTTATGTTGCTAGGGTCCTACACGTAGACATATGAAGAAACCAGTGATTTGCAGTATCAAAGGTTTCTGCGTGGCCAATGGGCTCGAGTTGGCTTTGCTTTGTGACTTACGTGTTATGGAAGAGTCAGCGATCCTAGGTTTCTTTAATCGACGTTTTGGCGTTCCGGTGATCGATGGCGGCACTGCTCGTCTGCCGCGAATGGTTGGTTTTTCTCGAGCCTTGGATTTAATACTTACAGGTCGCCAAGTCACTGCTAAAGAGGCATTTGATATGGGCCTCGCTAATCGCATTGTAGCCACAGGCACAAGTCTTGGTCAATCGCTTAACTTGGCCTATTCAATTGCAAAATTCCCACAAGCAGCACTGAATCACGATAGGAATTCGTTGTACGAATCAACCTATGATGCCCCCAGTTTTAACCAGGCGATTCAAAATGAAATAATGAACACGTCAAAGGATGTTATTGAGGAGATGCAAGTAGGCATTCGGGAGTTCAACAAAGGTAGGCCTTTGATTTCACTGTTTGAATGGGATCATATAGAATATGATTTGCTTGCAGGGCATATTCACGCGGCGTCAGCGGAGAACCTTAGGGGAAAGTCAATGGCCGACTGGGAGAAACAAGAGGTCAAGATTGAAAAGGAGAACAAATCAGCTAAAAAGAACTAAAATTAATAAAACTGTGCTTTATACATAGCTGACTAGCTATAAACTCGAACGGAAATAGACTATTAAGTAGCAATGATTGGTACTTACCTGTCCCGCCATCCAGACCTAATAGAGTACATTCGCCATTAAAACAAAATTAAACTCGCCGTTACAATAAAAACGAAAAAAAAAAACAAAAAAAGGTTTGCACTTTATTGCGATAAAGAAAAAATTCACGACATTAACCGGCACTAGCCGTTGCCCTGGGCACTAAATCAAAGTGAAAATTGTAGAGAAAGGTCAACTTCCGAAGTTCTCCTGCTGGTTGGCATCACATTTAATCTTCTTAACCCTTATCTGGAAAACAAGTAACGAGAAAAATTAAGCAGGCACCTTATCAGCTACGTGCACAGGCATAGGTACTTAAGAAGTAAAGATGCTTGCATTCCAATTGATTTTAAACTTTTTTTCTTGCTCTCGCTGGAAGTGTTTTACGCTTTTCGAGAGAATCGCCCTGATTTGTTTTGCGCCTCCGAATATTACCAACAAATGTACGTATTTTGAACCCGGAACTCCTTGCAATCCTAGAACGGACCGTGGTCGTGTTTTTCTCCTTCTTCAGTTGCAAACGCACTTCAGGAGCTAAACGAAACGAACCATTTGCGCCTCGTCCGGTCCTACGTAGAAGGCGTCCACTTTCCACGGACTGACGGATATAACTGCAAATTCTTTTGGATGACCGACTTGTGTTTATGCCATACGTTTCCCGCATGAATCGCTTCACACCATATAGTGATAAGCCCTTAGCACGAGTGCTCCTTTCGAAAATAGCTTCATCGATCATGCGGGCGATGGTCGGATGAGATTTACGTCGGGTGGATGTGGAATTTAACACTGTCGTTGCTTCTATTGGTTTTTTTTGTGATGTGGGGGAAAACGACTCGCTCATCCGTTGATTAGTATAGTCTTGGGGAAACATACGAGTAGCGTAGCCGGCTTGCTTTGCCGGCAAAACTTCTGCCGGAGACTCTGATATTGGCGTGGACCGCAGGGAGTAGGTACTCATTGAGTTAAATCCCACCCAATCGACCATGATTATTACTTACTTGCCCTTTGTTTCACTGCACCGTTTATTTATGTATGTTCCAGTAACTGACACGCGAGTGACATAATGGAGAAAACTAAAGATACCGTTAAAAATTCGAAGTTTCTAAATAAATGCACTCACCAGCTAGTACTGAGTGCTAGTGATGAGTGCAGTGATTAAAAAGTGTTTTTTTATGTTTTATTATAGTAAGAAGGTCATGTGATTATGAGGCTGCTGTGCTCTCCATGAACTAGAATCGATTTTATGTTCACATAAGCATTGCATAATGAGGATAAAGGAAGTTATCATTAAAAACATTTTGAAGGATTCAAATTAAACAAAAATGCGACCTATAAGTTGATCAAAAATTTTAGTCAAAAATGGATCCACTACTTCCATATGATCTAGAGCAATAAAGGGAAACTGAATAACGGACATAGCATACAAAATCCCTTAGAAGTGCTGTTTCGAACTTTGGTTTTAACAAACCTGTTGCCGGTCGTACGGACTGGCAATGTTCAATGTATGCAGATATCACTGTATTGCACAGTCAGCTTGTAAGACCCTTTGTGCCGTCAAGTGTGAACATGGTGGATTCGTCGTTTAACTTGTTTTGATTTTTATTCAACGACTGTAGCCCAAAGTTTGTTGTAAAACGGGATATAAATTGAGATCGGACTAGCATCGCATATTTAAAACTGTTGCAAAAAGGTCAGATTGGAAGTCCGCGGACTAAAGGGCCGAAGAAATATTATTTAGTAATGTGAGTTTTCATACCTAAGGCAGGTAAACCAATCCATGCTGCCGCAAAGGACTAAAGGCCAATAAGTCTCTCATCGTTTCTATTAAAAACCTGTGAAAGACTAGTTGACCCAAACATCAGCAGACTCATCTTCTTCTTCTTCTCCTTTTTATCCCGGCGTCGTTATGGTCAGAAGTGTAGGACCATAACCTTCCCACTTAACTGCATTCCTACTGGTCCGCTTGTGGGGTCCGCCGGTTTGACCTCAGAAAGTAGCGGCAGGCTTCCCGGTTTGGGATTACTTCATCGCTGAGGCCAATCAAATGCTGGTGTTTTTGCATTTGTTTGCCCCAATTGTTTTTCGGCCTGCCTTTTTTGCGTGTTGAAATTGGAACGTTGATTGATAACGCCTTTTGGACGGGGTTCAAAGGATCTCTCCTTTGAACATGGCAATACCAACTGAGTCGGTCGCGCTCTAAATTTCTTGTGATGGTTTCTTTTACGTGGAGGCTTCCTCTGATCTTTGAACTTCTAATTCTGTCACGCTTTGTTACTCCCGCTGTCATGCGAAGCATCTTCATCTCAGCTGCCGTTAATTTGCTCTCATACTTTTTGTGCATTGTCCAGCATTGTGAACCGTATGTGAGCGCCGGACGTACAACTGAAATATAGAGCCTTCCTTTCAGCTTAGGGGGCATTTTTCGATCACAGAAGATGGCGGAGTTTTCCCGCCACTTCATCCACCCTACGCTTACGCGATGGTTGATGTTATCATCACAAGTTGCTTCTTTATTAATCATAGATCCCAGATATTTAAACTTTTTACACTTGGGAAGCACTCTTCCATTCAAGTAAATGTCTGGAGTAGGCTGAAGAGGGTCAGAGAACGGGCAGCACAGATACTCTGTCTTCTTTGAACTAATACGATACCCGTGTCCCTCAAAAATGTCCACCCACACATCAAGTGCTCGTTGTAGGGACGCCTGATCATCACTTATAGTGGCTCCGTCGTCAGCAAAGAATAGCTGGTGCACATTGGGGTCCGTCACTTTTCCTTCAAGCAAGCAATCAAGGACTGCTATAAAGAGCAGTGGGCTGAGGACGCTCCCTTGGTGTACACCGACTTTGATTGCGAACTCTTCGGTGACTCCTGCGGTGCATCTTACTCTTGTCGTTGCTCTCTTGTACATGTCCATGATCACTCGCACGTAGGTTTCTGGAACTCCTTTTTGTCTTAGCGCTACCCATAAAAGATCTCTTGGTTGCCGGTCAAAGGCTTTCTCGAAATCAACCAACACCATATGCAAGTCCTTTGAAGAATCACGATGCTTTTCCATCATGACCCTTATACTTTGGATTGCATCTGTTGTTGATTTACCCGAGACAAACCCGCACTGGTCATCAGATAGTCGTATTATTTTCCGCAGTCGGCTATCTAATACCCGTTCAACGATCTTCATGGTGTGCGACATCAGCTTGACAGAACGGTAGTTATCACAATTTCGCGTATCACCCTTTCCTTTGTGCAAAGGAAGAAGATAGCTTTCCCTCCATTGATTAGGCATAGTGTCGCCTCTCATAAGTTTGGAGATAAGAACCATGAGCCATCTAGACCCGATGTCTCCCATCTTTTTTCCAGAACTCAGAGGGTATCCCGTCCGGCCCAACAGCTTTTCTTTTCTTGGAGTTTTTAACCGCGTACCGAACTTCTTCGACTGTGATATCGGATATTTCGGCGTGATTCGGGGCGACTCTTGGAAAGTACACTCGGGGAAACTGTTCGTTCAGAAGTTCCTCGCAATACTGTCGCCATCTGTGGAGAATTTTTTCGTCTTCCACAAGGAGTTGGCCTTCAGCATTGTTAATAAACTTTGGGAAACGAATCTCCTGAGCATTTCTTCTTCTCTGGGCGGCTATCTTAAAGATATTTGCTCCTTTGTTCAAATTGTTTTGTCGAAGCTCCTGGGTAGCCTGGTTCCTGTCAGACGCGGAAGACGATATTTCTTCCAACTCCTGATAGAGGCCTTCCATGCTTTTCGCTTTGAATTCGGCGCACTTTTTCTTCGCGATACCTTTGCAATATCTATATACCTCATGGCGAGCTTTTTTATTTCTATTAGCAGAAGAGCACTTTGACCAAGCTTGGAAAGCCATTTTCTTTTCGTGTATCACTGCTTTGGCTTCGTCTGTCCACCACCAAGTTTCTTTTGCGTGTTGGCAGGGGCCTTTAGATGTTCCGAGCAGTGGTTTGGCTTTCTCCAGGCCAGATTGTTGTAGGGAATCCCACATGTCTTGTGCTCTGCACTCCTCATTACCGACCTCATCGATAATGGAAGAGAGGTAGTTTTTCATGTTGGTAATAAAAGCTTCGCCTTTTCAGTCAGGAGGAGACGGTGTTGAGGGGCGATCGCGTCTCCCAGGATCACTTTGCAAGCTTTAACTCGTGGCTTCATGAAACTGGATACCAAATGATAGTCTATTTGAGTTTCATTTCCGCCGCTGCTATAAGTGATCAGGTGCCGGCTTTGTTTGACGAACATGGTATTTGGCACTATAAGACCGTACGACTTGCACATGTTTAGGATATCTTCACCTGAAGAGTTCCTGGTGCCGTATCCCAGCCCTCCGTGGTAGTCTTCATAGTCTTCGCTTGTCTTCCCGACATGTCCGTTTAAATCTCCCCCAACAAACAAAAGCTCTTCCTTTGGGATGATTTTGACAAGGTTGTGGAAATCTAGCCAGAATGCATCTTTTTCTTTTTGTTCGCATCCTACTTGAGGGGCATATGCGCTTACGATGTTCCACACCTCACCATGCATCACCAATTTGAGAGCCATCAAACGGTCACTGGACTTTGAAATGGTTAAGACGTTGCCAAGTAGCTCTGCCGCAAGGATGATGGCGATTCCGTTTTTTCCTTGTTCCAATCCATAGTAAAACATCTTGTAGGCTTTTGTTTTAACGTCCAAGAAACGTGCCCGATTACCGGTGTTTCATCATCAGCAGACTCATCAACTCACACATCCTATGCAACACTCAACACGCCTACCTTAAGGACAGATTAGTGGAAAGTGCTTTGCATAGTGTTGTTCGTGAAATTGAGAGCTCATTGAACTTAAAAGAATTTACAATGGCAGCCTTCCTCGATATAGAGGGGGTCTTCAACAATGTAAACACAGAGGCCATAATAACAGCTCTAGAGGAAAAGTAGACAAATCCATTGTAATCTGGATTGAAAATATGTTGAAGAACATAATTATCAATGCAGACATTGGACACAGCTCTATAAGGAAAGTGACAACTAGAGGCATATCACCATACGCGGATAGCCTACAGAGTGCGCCATCTCATATGGGTATAGCATTTTGGAAACGTCAATTCAGTACAATTTTAACCATGAATCGCTGCTCACCAAAAGAATACGCGGAAATATGTAGTTTCAATGTTTCAAAACTCAACGTGCGTATCGTGCAAGATATCGTGATCGTGTTGCGCCCAAAAAAGATACAATTCGTCGTTGGGCCTCGATTTTTTTTCAATTTGGTTCTGTGGCAAGCCCTCGTGAGCAGCCTAGGGCATGTCCGCGGCGTTCAAACTCATCTATTGAGTCTGTGAAGGCCAGTGTTCAAGAAGACCCAAGTTTGTCATATCGGCGCCGTTCGCAGCAGTTAGGCAAGAGTGGGACCACTTTGCGGAGAATTTTAAAGGATGATCTTCACTTATTTCCATACAAAGTGCAGATAACTTAAAGTATTTTGCCACAAGATGAGCCACGGCGCTTGGCATACGCATAAAATGTCGTGCAATGATTAATGCTGAGCCGTAGTTCTGACAGCAAATTTTGATAACCGATGAAGCTCAGTTAATAAACAAAATTGGCACCGAAAATCCTCACATTATTCACGAAGAGCCGCTATATGATCAAAAATTTACTGTTTGGGCCGATGTATGCGCTAAAACCATCATTGGACCGTATTTATTCAAAGTTGGCGATACAGTGGATGGCGATCGATATCGGTGGATGTTGGCACATTATGTGGCCCCAGAAATGCGTAAAAAAGGCTTATTTCACTTTTGGTTTAAAAAAAACGGCGCGACATGCCATACTGCGGACAAAACAATGAACCTTTTGCGTAAGAAGTTCCCTGGCAATCTTCCAGGGAGTATCAAAAAAGGGCGATATTGACTGTCTTCCGAGATCGCCGGATTTGACTCCTCCAGACTTTTTTTCTTTGGGGATACTTGAAAAGCAAGGTGTATGCTAACGGCCGGAGACAATAGAACAGCTCAAAAGAAACATTCGTGCGGAAATCGCAGAAATTTATACCGAAATGCTCGAAAAAGAATGCGAGAAAACGAGCCCATTTTTGCATCAGCAATAAAGGCGGTCACTTAATTGATATTGTTTTCAAGAATTAATCAAAATAAATTGTAAAAGTCTAAATTGAATAAAAGTTTTCGAATTTCCAAAATCGGTTGAGAATTGTTAAGTTATTCCGAATTTACATCGACCCATATGAGATGGCGCACCTGTAGTTATCTTGATAAATTTCTACCAACTATCAGCGAACTAATGGAATCTGCGGCACTATCCTCGTGGACAAGACCGAACGGTCTGAGAATAAACCCCCAGAAAACCAAGATGGTTTTGTTCACCAGGAAAAGGAAAATCCCGTTATTTGCTCCCCCAAAGTTAGAGGTTACTCCACTCTAACTCAAAGCGGAAGCCAAGTATCTAGGCATCATTATTGACTCCAAACTTTCCTGGAAAAGGAACTTAGAGGAAAGGATGAAAAAAGGATTTACGTACATCATTCATTGGATGTACATTATAACCCATTATAACTTATCGGGCCCTAGTCTGGTGGACTACTAGCAGCACGAAAAGGATGCTCATATGCTCAACAAAGTACAAAGGTCAGCCGCTGTTTGTACAACGGGAGCTATGAGAAGTACGCCGCAATCAGGGTTTAACATGATACTTCATCTCCTTCCTCTGGACCTATCATAAAAGGCTGCGCTGCAAAATCCGCTCTCAGACTAAGGGAGTCCTCTTTGTGAAAACAAGCCAATTATGGACATGCGGCCATACTCAGAATAATAGATGACCTGGAAAAGAAACCAAATGACCAAAATGACTTCTCTCTCAGAATACCAATCATTTTCCCCGACAGAGAAGAGTGGCTATCAAACGCCGTGATCAACGACCACGAGATTACCCTCTTCACCGTTGGATCGAAAATGGACACAGGCACTGGGGCCGGGTTCTACTCTGAATCATTTAGGCTCCCTGATTTATGCAGCGTCTTTCAAGCAGAAATCCTAGCAATAGAGAAAGCAGTCAAACACCTACAAGTAAGCGATATCCCACCAACGGATATCACTATCTTTGTAGTCAACCAGGCTGCATTAAAGTCCATAGGATCCTGTCCAACGAGATCAAAGGCTGTCATGAAATGTCGCGACTCACTGAAGTACATCAGACACCACAAAATCAAAGTCCCGGGTTCCGGGTCACAGCTCAATCGCAGGGAACGAAAGAGCCGACGAATTGGCCAGGCAAGGGTCTGAAATGGACATCAGCGAAGCGGACACGTCATTGCAACCACCGATCAGAGCTTTATACCGGATCATAAACGATACAATCATCAAAGAGGCCAACTCGTCTTGGCTTACAAGAAACGACAGCTACACGACAAGATCATCGTGGTCAGAGCTCAATGTCGGAAAAACAAAGAAGCTCCTGGCGCTGGACCGTAACTCGATCCGTATGCTCACAGGACACTCGGGATCCAGCGATCTCTGCCGGAGCTGCGGCGATGAGGAAGAAACTGAGACGATCCAACATCTACTTTGCCACTGCCCAGCTTTCCAGAATCGACGCCTAGTGTCGCTAGGCCAAAGATTCTTTACAGAGATTGCGGACGTGGCTAATGCAGATATATCGGATCTTCTAAAATTCATAAAAAGCATGGGATGATTTCAGCCACCACGTGATAGGACAGGTTACTTATATTTGTACTCCACAAATTAAGGGAATCACGATGGGCCATTTGGCCTCCGAGTGGAAGTGATGCTCAACCATCACACCCCCCTTCTTTAATCTAATCTAACGTGAGGCGGGAGACCTAGAAACGAAATTATGGGGTTCCTATAGATTATTACTCTAAACCACGATTTACAGAAGCCTTATCTCTAATTGGAATGAATGGGTTCGGAATACAGGGTAAAGTTGTTGATTGTTCTCAACCTGGCGAGATGCCAGCAACGATACCTGTTTCAATGTCCGGGTCAAGTTGACATACAGCCTCCTCGGGGCGCCCTCAACAACCATTGCAACCATCTTGCACCATATTCGTTGAGAAAGGTTCGGGCAGGCTATGGGCATAACAATCCAAAGTCATTTGGAATTCTATGGTAAGATTGGAGGATAGGTAGGATGTACATATCTATGACGTAAGCTCGCGTCTCGCTATAATAAATGTTGGGTTCGAATCTACAGTATTGATAGTGAGGTAACACGAGAGTATCAAATCAAAGTGGGACTTTCCTCCTGAAAGTCATTTGCTTCTGTCCCAAATGAAGTATGTCCTTAATCGAGAAGTCCGGCCTATGAGCCTAAAACAAAACAATAAACATGAATTAATAAGCAACACAAAGGTCTTCCGTTTCATAATTTATTGGTCCGTGTTTGGTTCGATATTAATATTTTTGTTTACTTGCTACTCTACAGCCATCACTCTTGGTAGAGTTTCTGTTTCTTGACAATTTTATTTTGATTTTCTTTATTTCGGGTAATGATGCATGTTTTTTTACAATTCCCATGGGTTTAACGGGTTTCGCTTGGGGCTTTCCAAGTTCTTCCTGGTCCTCCAATTCAAAATCACCGCTTTTAAAACGTGCAAACATCTTCCGACACGCTTGTTCACCTAGAGCATGGTCACCATAAGTCTCTACCAAAATTCTATAGCTTTCAGCAGCACTTTTTTTCATAATAAAATAATGAAGTAAAACGCGCCGCATAAACAATGTATCGGGAATAAAGTTTGACATAATCGATCGAGTGTTGTTATTCAGTTAATGACATTTACTGAAACTAGCGCTTATGACGGCTGCTTTGACTTATGTAATAGATGAAAAATGTACTTCCTACGCCATTTTTAGTAAAATGCTAGAAACCTCAACTTTAAGTACAATTCTGATACTATGACATATTTGACATTTTCATACAGTGGCGAGCAAAACAATGTACAACGTTTGAAATTCCATTTCTTTTTTCAAATTGTATTCGTTAACCATTTTTCATAAAATTAAAATCATTTTATTGAATTTTCAGCAATAAAAGAACAAAAAGAAATGTGAAGCAATTATATTAGCAAATTCGCCAAGAAAATTTGCTGTTGTAGCAGCAACTTGCTGACTTAGTCCACATTGCTGGTTGATGGTCTTCTTAGTTCTGCCAATCTGTTGACGGAACGGCGTTCGCAGGCTTCTCTTTAGTCACTACTTCTATCGCCGAAATCGGTTCACATTCCTTATAAATTTGACGCTACAATTTTGAGAGTCCTTGAGCCTTACACTATTAATGTTGAAGAGCGCTGTGCTCTTGAATTGCAGCCTTGCGGAACACTGGAGGTGACCGAAAGACATGAGGAACGATTACTGTTGAGATACACATATTGCGACCGATTGGAAAGGTACGAAGACAAAGAAGACAAGATTACTGAGAAATCTAAGCAAACCATTAGACCGACCATGTCACTATCCATTCCTGCGCGAATATCCTCACAGACTCTAATTAACGGTGTTGTACAGTTCCGCTTAGCGCGAAAACCAGACTGAAACTTTGTGATGAGCTTCTTCTTCTTAAGATATTCCTTAAGTTGGCAACTCACTAAGCTTCCGAAAACCTTGCTTAGGTACGGAAGTATGGCTATTGGGCGATACTCCGTGCAGTTAGAGGCTGTTGTTTTCGGCAAGGAAACGATTTTGGCAACTTTCCAACTCTTAGGGAAAGTAGAGGTCGTAATAACGCTATTCATTATGTGTGTAAGTTGGTGTAGGATGCAAGTAAGAAGTGTTATTATCATATATATACGGGGATGGATTCTTTCCAAGCCCAAAGCATTCGATTTTGTTCTGAACAAAGTGAGCCCAACACAAAGTTTGTCAACACCTGAAAGTGAGAAAGAGTCTGGATCATAATCTAAGCTGGAGACAGTAGTTGAGTTTCGTGGTAAACTGTTCAATGACGATTGAAAAAAATTGCGATTGAGTGCCTCGATGTCAATATTATTAGGGGCTATAGGCTTATTTGAGCAGATACTCATTTGGCGCACATTTTTCCAGAGGACTGAACTTGTGTTGCTGTTAAAGAACTTCGCCGCGTAGTAATTTCGCTTGAGGTAACTGCATTACGTTCGACCCTGTAATCGTTCAGTAAAGCAGGGCCTCTGAACCATGTCCATCTGCAGTAAAGTAGATCGCGCTTTTTAATAAGGTTTAAAGCCTCGGTCGTAAGCCAGGGAATTGTAAACTTTTTTCGAATTCGTGTAATTAGAACGTGTTTAGTAAACAGATAATGAATGTTGCTATTAAAACAATCTACTTGCACGTCAACGTTACTACTATTATAAATTGGCGACCAATCCAGACTCAGACAATCGTGGGAGACAAATTTGGGAGAAATTAAAGCGTGCTTTAATAGGAGGTGACACGCAATCAATTGAGACAAAGAGTAAGTCGTGATACGAGAAGGCTGGGGCAAATAGTTGGTCATAGAGCAACAACATTTCAATGAACGGTTTGTTCTTAAAGTGGTCAAAGCACCAGCAGTGGCAGCGGCAACAGCAAGGGGACCATCTATATCAACGATGCAATGACCAAATACACACAGGCTCTCTTATTTCAAGCTTAAGACGTAAGGAAGCGAAAAAATTATAAATATGTCTGGTTCAAAAATAACCAAATTCTTTTGAGAAAGGTTGAGGGTGGAGGAGTAATCTCAATAAGATCATTCAATGATCTTGCACTTATTTAGTTTTATGATATAACGTCATTTGTTTATATAAATAGTTTAATGAATTTTAATATTGATCTAAATGATTACTCTTCTATTCTCAATCTTACGCTACCTAATTGTGATAATGTATTTACCAATAGCAATTACTGCAACAACAAACTTTTTGTGGTTCACCAGAACGTGAGGAGTCTGAGAGAAAACTTTTCATCTCTTGTTTCCCATCTTGATTCCTTTTTATGCATTTCAGATATCGTTTTTGTTTCCGAAATTTGGATTTATGGCTTCGAAATACCAGATTTCCACTTGCCAGGTTTTAATTTCTTTGCTAACCCAAATGAAAGTTACGCTGCGGGCGGTGTCGGGTGCTTTGTTAAGGAGCAATATGGAGTTATTGAAGCTAAGAGTGTCGTTTTTAATAGTGCGGACATATTACTAGTTTCCATTGAGCTTAACGCTACGGATTACGTTTTTCTGTGTGTGTATAGACTACACATGTTTAATGTTGTGGTGTACATTGAAGAATTTTCCCGTCTATTAGATAATCTAAAATCCAAAAATTTAATCATATTGGGCGATTTTAATTTAAACCTATTAGAAAACAGTGATTTTGTATCCAACTATCTTACCCTTTTGGCATCGCATGGACTTATCTCTTTTATAAATGAACCTACGAGGGAGGTTTCGGGTAGATGCTTAGACCATATATATGGACGGTTTTCGAATTTTTCCTTAAGCTCCTTTGAGAAGGGCATATTCGATTTAAAAATTTCAGATCACTCAATGACAGGTTTGTTGGTAAATTCTAACCGTTTACAGAAAATAAATAAAGTTGAAAATGCATCCAAAAAAGTCACAAAAATAAATTTTACCAAGCTTAAAAACCTTATTTGCCATGAGTTATAGGATGATGTATACTCGGAAAGTCATCCATCCATTTCCTATTCACTGTTTTTAGATCGGCTCTCTAAACATATTATTAACAGCACTTCCATCATGTCCTTGGCAAAAACCCCTAAAAGACTTAAACCTTGGATATCCACAAGACTTATTAGTAAGATTAGGTACAAAAATAAGCTTAGAATTAAGTGTTCAAAGCATCCCAATAATCATGCGTAATAAATACAAGAAATTATGCTCCCAACTCAAAAAAGAGATTCCCATTTGCCGCGACAATTATTTTCGTAATCAATTTCGTCTTGCTAAAGGTAATATTAAAAGTGAATGGCAGGTAGTCAATAACATCTTAAACCAATCATACCCTTTTAAAGAACCCACCAATATTCGTGTAAATGATTGTGTAATTACTAATAAATTTGACATCAGTAATGCATTTAATAACTATTTTACTTTATTGACGGGGAATCTATCAGTTCGTGGTGTCCAACAAGGTTGTGATTTGTGCTCGTCTTCTTGTAGCTTATATGAACCGTTGCAAAGAAATAGTTTTGTCTTCGAGCCTATAACTGCTCTTGAGCTTTTACAGACAATTGGTACTGTAAAGAACTCTAGGTCTTGCGGTTGTGATGGGATCTCTAACGTTGTTTTAAAACGTATCGGTTGCTTTATAGTTGATGTTTTAGCTGTTATTTTCAATCGCAGCATATTTCTGGGAGTTTTTCCTGACGACCTCAAATGTGCCGATGTAGTTCCTCTTTTTAAAAAAGGTTCTGCAGAGGAGGTGAGCAACTACTTCCTGTTGTTAGCAAATTTTTTGAAAAAAACTGTTAAAGTGAGAATGGTTTCTTTTCTAAACAAGTCCAAGTTTTTTAGCTCGGTGCAATTTGGCTTTCAACAGGGGAAATCAACTGAAGACGCCCTTTTATATTTTTGCTCTAATATTCTTTCGAGTCTTGCCTCTAAAAAACACACTGCAGGACTTTTTGTAGATATTACAAAAGCCTTCGACATGGTTAACCACTCGATCTTATTGGACAAACTAGAAAAAGCTGGATTTCGGGGCTTCATGCTATCCTGGTTTAGATCTTACCTATCCAATCGATCCCAAAGAGTGAAGATTGGTGAGGTTAGGAGTAACTTCCCGTTTATTAATTTGGGAGTTCCGCAGGGTTCCGTGTTAGGACCCATTTTGTTCCTTATATATATAAATTCTCTGTTTGGTCTAAACTTTAAAGCTAAACTAACTGCCTTTGCGGATGATGTGGGTTGTTCCTATAGTTCAGATAGCTTATTAAACCTAGTTTCGGATATCAACTGGGACCTTCATTTACTAAGGATCTGGTTCTCGGAAAATAAATTGAGCATCAGCCCTAAAACAAAAATGATGTTCTTTAGTTTATCCCCCCAGATCTATATCAGTGCAGAAGTTTACTTTCACGCACCAGAATGCCAAAAATTTAAATTGACTTATAGTCCCTGTGCCTCCCATCTTTTTGTAGTACAATCGATTGCAGTGATAAGTGTTTTTTGATTGAGAATTTGGAGGAGTTTAAGTATTTGGGGCTGACGATTGATTCGAGGATGAGCTTTTCTACATACAGAAATATTTTCGTTATACACTTCGGCAATTTTTTTATCTGAAAAATGTTTGTTCCAATAAGTTCCTTAAGACTATATATTACGGTATTTTCAACTCGAAACTACAGTATGGTATTACATGTTGGGATGGAACGCAGCTAAATAAAATCAAACCACTTCTAATCCTGCAAAAAAGCGTCTTAAGAATGTTATGCCGAAAACACCGTCGATATCCTCGCTTTCCATTGTTTCGTGCTACGAAAATTCTCCCAGTACGTCATCTCTATTGCTTCAAAGTGTTGAAAACGTTCTTCATGAGATCGGGAAATCGTAATTGCAGAATAATTTCTGACTACAACCTACCTTTTATGTTTTAAATAAATAGATTGACTTGTCTATCGCATGCATCTCACAAGTAATACATATTATATTAAATTAGATTGTTTAGTGCGATTGCCAAGTCAATCTATTTATTTAAAACATAAAAGATTTTTAATATTAATATGGTCACTATAAGATGTTGTTAGGTTAGCTAATTACGTAATAACTTAATAAAGAAGGTCCCTTAAGTAGGGGCTGAATAAATTAACCGACTTGGTATTACATAGATCTCACAACTTTTTACGGTAGAAGAACTGAGTTGCGAGACTTGGTTTTTTTTACAAGCTATGTTTTTGATGGCATCTCATTTCTTTTTGTAGATAGTCCTACTTTTCTTCCTTTCCGGTACCTTCTACTTTTTGAATACCAACAACAGATTTTCTTAAAGCCCACTCTGTATCTTATGAGCTTTTCTTATTTTTGTAGGTTGTCTTCCTCTTTTTCTTTTCCGGTACTACTTCTTGAGCTTCAGCTGCAGTTTTTCTCAAAGCCCACTCCCTGTCTCTATGGGTTTTTCTCGGAGGCTTTGATGTTACAATTTTTGTCAAGTCCGGACGGTAAATGCTTCTTAATCTATTGTATTCACAAATTGAGGATTCCTGCGCTTTAATATTTCCAAAGTCGACATTAATTAGATGTAAGCCGCCCAGACTTGTAACTCTCGAAAGTGCCACGTAAGCTTGACCGGATGTGAATACTGCAGAACCGATATCCATCAGCGCATTATTTAGACTTAGGCTCTTATTTTTGTGTATAGTTATAGCATAGGCTATACATATAGGAAACTGTTCGCGATGAACATAAGCTCTATTAATAATTTCAAATTTAGTTTTGACCGACCAAGCTCGTAAACCTGTTCTTTATCAAATGTAATGTATATTTTCTTAATTATTTTTGTATTTTCCGGATCAACCTTTACTCTTTGCACTATACCGATAGAACCATTAACTAAACCAAGACTCACGTCAATATTTCGCCTTAACATGACTCTTGCTCCTATTTTTATAATTATGTTCTCTTCTAGGCCCGCAGTCATAGAAGCATCGTCTTCATAATTTTTTATGCATTCACGAGCTCTTTTTGTTAGGTATCTGGCAATCTATGCTATCTACAGCTGTAAGTTTTATTTCGGGATGTGGGAGAGATCAAAGCATTGCAGTATTTAATTGTTGACACATGTTTTTTGTAGGTAATAAGCAAACGGTATCATCAGGAAGTTTCGAGAGGTGTTCAATTATTTCAATCAATCTGTTTTCATTTGAATTGGTTTTTAGAGTTATTAATCTAGTCGAGAGTAAGTCGCGGTCTTTTTGTGTAGTCACACCTAATCTTATTCTATTTAGCATTTCAACAAAGTTAGCATCATTGAGCTGTCGCATGTTAATTGTAAGTTCATCGTATACGAACAGTTCAATCCACAGATTCGGCATACTGAGGGAACCTAACAACTTGTTAGTTTCAGCAGTTGAGAGTTTTTCAAAAGGTGACTTTTCTCTTACCGGCGGAAGCTGTAAAAGATCCCCGAAAAGTACAAGATGTTTTTTTCCAAACCACCCATTCTGATCATCGCTTGTGTCAAATATCTCAGACAAGCGTAAATGAATATATGTTAAAGTAACATTGGATCATCAACACTTCGTCTATGATAAACAACACTACTTCTTTCAAATCTGATCTCAGAACTTGGAGCACTTCATCGGAACGTGGCTTGTACCTCAGTGTTTGCTTGTGTTCCACAGGCAGCTGCAATAGTCTGTGTATAGTCAATCCATTCACATTGAATGCAGCTATGCCTGTTGGATCACTAACTGCCACTTTTTTGTTTAAATACATCTTAACCCAAACTTTCAGAGTTTTTATTAAAAAGCTCTTTCCAGTGCCACCAGTTCCACTCACAAAACAGCGTAAAACGTCAGCGTTATTATCAGTTGTGTCCATTTTATGTGTGATCATATCGAAGACTCTTTTTTGATCGGCATTAAGTTTTGCGATCATACTTTGAAGATCAGTCTGCTTTTCTTCTACCAGATTGATTTTGTGAAAGTCATCCATTGAGTTTGCAGCTTCCACAGCTTCAAAGTCTAAAGGGTTTTCAGGACCATCGTCATCATCAACAATTTCCCTTTCTTCGTTTATCTCAGCAACTTTAGATTCTATCATTTCACATGCTTTTTGTATCTTATATCTTGACTCTATCATTGAATTACCATAATCGACTCCTTCTTTTAAATCTTCTTTCGCCAAATTAAAGGCCTCCGTGTAAGTATCACACCCCATTTTGAGTTCATCTAAGGAACGCCATGGCTTGAATAAAAGAAGTAAAGAGAAGAAATATTTCTCTGGTACTTGTTCTCCATCGTAGAAATAGTGATTGATCAAATATGGGTTATCTCTTCTTTTCAGGAACTTTTTACCGTCATTTATCTCGTAGCACTCGACTTTAGAGGAGACTGGGCGTGTTTTAACAATATCGTAATTTTGAGCGAAACTGTACAATTTAGTAGTCTCCAACTCTGACACCGAACATACAATTTGTTTTAAAATTGATTTAATTATAAGTTCATCAAATGGTTATTAAATATATGTACATAATAAAGATATTTATTTTATATTCCGTCAAATACATGAACCACATTGACCACTAAACCCAATTCCCCAACCGCCAATTGATTGTTGCATTGCATATTTTTAGGAGTTAATCGCCATCTAGATAAATTGAAAAAGGATACATACAGACACTATCCTATTAGTAATAATATTTGGTGTATCTAGAAAACTGGACCGAAATTGCAAAATATTTTAGTTTTTCCTTGATTTATACACTAAACACTAATTGTATTCTAAATTTCAAGCTTCTATGTCTGCTAGAAGTGCCCTAGAGTTTTGATGATCGGTCAGTGAGTGAGTGACAGAATTAAGAAACTTTGACTAGTTATAATTCTTAAACTACTGGTTCAAATTTAATGAAATACCGTGTCTATGCGATGCCTGCTTGGTTACTGAAAATTCAAGCTTCTAGTTTTATCCACAACGAAGTTATAGGGGGTCGAAAATGGCCCGAACTGCTTCGAAAAGAGGATGGTACGGCCGTGCCGCTTTTTTGCTCGACTTGGCGGGGGCACTGCCGTGCCCCCAGATAACGTGCCCGTATTTTGATGCCGACTCTGAGCGTATGAAAATCCAACCATAACATCGACGGTACGTCGGTATCTTTACATTCGATATATTTCAAAACGCCACAAGCACCAGATACGTCGTTTTGTATTAATACTTTCATTTTTTTTGAAAGTTTCATCTTTTCGTCTTTCTTTCAATCGTTGAAGATTTTTCAGATTTCCGAAGCCTCTAAAATCATCATCACTACGTAATGATGCCATGCGTTTTTGAGTGCTCATTCTTTCGAGTTCTCTGTATTCATCGTCTTTACGTAAGTCAGAGACTCATTAGAGATTTTTCAGATTCTCAAAACTTCGATAACCTCCATCACTTCGTAGCGACGCCATAAGTTGTTGATTTTTTTCTCTTTCATGTTCTCTGTAATCAACTACGGTTAAAATTATAAAAAAAAATATTGAATAAATTTAAAATTATACAATAATAATAATAATAAATAATAGTAAAAAAAAAAAATTGTTCTTTAATTCGTCTCACTGGGAAGTTAGTCGTGTGGACTTTACGGTTCACACCTTGACCACTTTTTATTTTTGTAAGGGTCACGCCACCCACCTTTTGAATTAATTTTATACTATAAACCCCATTGAAGTGGCATTTTAAACTATTTCAATACTTAATGTACATATATGCAAAAAAAAAATGTCATTATATTATTTCTTGAACCGAACCTACTGTTATAATGTATGAATTATGCTTTTGATTGTCTGAAATAAAAATCTAAATCTAATCTAAAAAAAAAAAATCTTAATGTCCAGAAGATTCAGGTTCAAATCACCAACGACATTGTGTATCGATATAATCTGACGCATAACTCTCCAGGATGTCTGCGGGCAAGGAGTGATTAGCCACATTCGGTGGCATATAGACAGCCTACTAGTAGTTTGCCACGACTCACACAAATTTCAACTGAATCAGAAACTGAGGATTGTCTAACAGCGTTGTAATTAAATGAGCTTTTTACATAAATGCCAACACCTCCGCCCAATTTATTCAACCCCACGCAGCAATTTGTAGTTAGTTACATTGAACATATCCGAACACATTTCCGCCTTTAACCATGTTTCCGATACGCACATGATGTCGACCTTTTCATTGACCAAAAGCAAACGCAGATCATCAATTTTACTTTTTATGCTTTAATGACAAATGTTTTGGTTACACAAAATATTTAGCAACATTTTTGGATCATCATTGATATTGCAAATTCACAAAGCCTCTCTTACAGTTAATGTACTTACCAAACCAATATTTCGAATGTGTCCACAATCCACGAGCATTTAAAACCAATAAAAAACAGTATGCAACGGTAGCTCCTTTTCTTTTCTCCATCTATACCTTTGGCCCGTGCTGATCTTGAGGACTCTTTTGGTTGTTTGATACAGTAGACTACAAGAGAGTTGGAAGGCTTGGGAACACTTTGACAAGCGCTGGGTGGCAAAGCACCTCTCTAAACAGGCTGCATTTTCACCACATCTAATCGCGATCGAACTATTATATGTACTCCTCCAGATATCGCTGGCAAAAGCGACATTACCGAATTTTACAATTTTTTTTCCGAAAGCGTTGGTTTTTTGTTTTTTATAGCAGACACCAGTCCTATTCTACGAAACGTTCTTTTAGTATTCTACTCGCTCACGTTTTGCTAGCTGTTCATGTAGCTACTTTTCTATATTCGGACACCTTTTTATCATTCGATTCTCTAAAAACTCTATCCGTTAAGTTTTGGCGTCCACCTTTTTTTATGCACCGTCTGGATTCAACATCATCTTGATTCAATACCATTTCATTCCACGCGACTTTGAGGGTGAGTGAGAAATAGAAGAGGGTCAGGATAGTACCCGATTCAATAGTTGGAAGCAATTTTTGCTCATTGTGACACGTGACCAAGAAAAGCAGCAAACGTGAGACCCCTTCAGCAATGCGGTCCAATTTAAAATTCCTCTGAAGAAAATGGCAAAAAAATGAGAAAAGTCAAAATGTTGCCTAGGATCTTCGGTGTATTCAACACGTACCATCCCGAACCCTCCTCAATTTGGTGTGGAACTGGAGGGTATTGGATCGTGAAATATCGGACTTAATGCTTATCAAGCAAAGGAAATTGATCGGCTCTCTTCTACGCGCTCGCCGGAGACTGGGTACTCTAGCAATATAATGATATTTTAATGCATGTCCTAATGAACGTTGCCAGACTCAAAAACATATACTCGATCCGAGGTTTTGTTAAACAGTAAACATTTATTGCCCGAATTTCTCTTTCCATTCTAAGCATACTTCATTTCAACACAAATACAGACGTCGGACTGCGATTACAACTGATTCGCTCTATCAACTAAATAAAAGTTCTTGAGTCCAACGTCTCCCCCTCCTGTCGTAAATAAAAAATACCTTTCCAAGGTGCTCGCGACATTTAATGTCATTTAATAATAATAGATACAACAAATTGATTCAATATCATCATCAGTTCTCCTCTCTCTAAACCTATCCTCGTTATAAATAATTAGATTTCCTTGGTTCAATTAACATTCTGTATTTATTACATTTGTATCATATGCCAGATATACCATTAAGAGAGCTCCCGGGTGCAAACGTATACATAAATGACCAAAGGAAAAAAAAAAAAAGAAAATAAAACATAGGATTCATCCTTTTCATAAACAATACAATGTCTTACATACAATCTAGGATCATCCCTTCTCTAATTGCTGTTTTCCTTTCATTCCTGTTTAGGCAACATATAAATACTATATTTGATTAAAAAAATAATTATTTTAATTGGAAATCCATTTGTTTCTCTTATCTATCGTCTCCTCTTTCTGTGCGATGTTTTTATTTTTATATGTGATTTTATTTTAATAGATAATTGAAAAAAAAAAAAAAAAATAGTTTAACTACAAGAGAAATGCATCCTGCTTGCTCATTGTGCTCATTGTTCTTTTAAGTTGTAGAGGAAATCAAATGAATATTACAAAAGAGCTTGTGTGTTGTTATTGGGTTTTGCAGCAGAAAGAAATAAGGTGTTTAACACAGTCAGGCGGAGAATAAATGTTCAAGGATGGTTTACTCATCCTTTTTGTGGGTAATTAGTGCGTTTTCAATTTCCTCTTTCGGTTGATCCTTGTCACCCCAACCCCAGGTGGAATGCGATCCATCACCAGTTCGTTTTACACGCCTTTCGATAATGTCGGCTGAGACGGATTTCAAATCGTATGCCCAACCGATTTTCGCGAAAAAGTCGATGAAGGCTGTGGTCAGGTTTAGACGGTAGTTGCCAAGTTCAGCGGTCTTGTAGTCCCACGGGAATACATGATGGTAGTTGTGCCAACCCTCTCCAAAGGCGAATACTGCTACGGATTTGTTTTCAGCCGGACTAATGTACCTGTGGAGGGAGAGAGAGGTGGATTAGAAACGAAAGAAAAATGTATTTTTTTCTAAATCTTCACTCCTTTTTCAGAGTACAATATTTAGCTTTTGCTTAATGAAGGCGTTACCTAGTAGCGCTACAACTCGGCTATAAGGTACTAGTTAAGGTAAGGGCTATAAGCATTCTTACTAGTTATCAATGGATCATTGCAAAAGTCCATATACATGGCGGAAAGCTTTACGAACTTGCTGTGCATAGGTCGTTGCATCGGAAAACATTTTAGCCCCTTACCTCAACGGGGGCCAATTTGTGGGAAAAAATAATTTAATGAAGAGGCATGTGCCATGTGTGAAATGAGTGTAACTTTTAGAGCGTTTATTTGGATCTTTCTCCTGCTCTAAAAACAATTAAAAAGTGTTTTGCTAGATTTCGCAACGGTTATATTTATATTCGACGATCAATCCTGCTCTGGAAGGTCTTAGGGTGTAAATCACAACATTGCGAGCCTAAGTGGAAAATAACCGCAAGACTTCATCTGAAGGTATAGCTGCCATGCTTGATCTTGACCAATCGTCCGCATTTCGCGACTTCTAGATGCATGGGTGGTGCATTTCTTGAAAAAAAAAGCTGGAACTGCTTAAAAATTAAAATTCTTTGGATCAAGGCCTAACAAGTGACAAGAAATTGATCGTGGAATTATCTGATACTGCTATCTGTATGATCGTTTTCTAGCGGAACCAATTTTGCAGTTTCGATCACCTATTAACTTCGAATATCCATGCTATCAGCCCACAGGCTGCCCGACAGACGCCTCAAAGACTGAAGGAATCAAAGTGGAAAATCTTTTGGTTCTTGAAAACTACATTACAGGACAGTTTCCATGAAAATCGAATACGCAAGCTGAATATAGGATCTCGCATTAAGCATCTATTAAAGAGTTTTGAGTGAGATGTGAGAGAGAGCTTGATCCTTTCAAATGGTTTCAGCGGCTTAGTTCACAAAAGTCGATCCGAGGAGTCCAATTTTGTTTCACTCTGTTGCACAAGTGGGACGAGATCTTAGCAATCGTTCAAATGATGTTCTTCAGTTGTTTAATTACTGCTAGTTCGTTGTCATAAGTCGTCGATTTAACAGAGTCCAAGACTAGGAGCCTTAAATCCCACGACCTTGTCCGTCATTCGATATCGCCTCTTCTGGAAATAAATCGTCTTGGGAACTTTTCTTGCAACAAATCCTTTGTTACGCCGATGTATGGCACGTTGCGTCGTCATGTTGGAACCACACATCGTCCAGGTTCATGCCATCAAACTGAGGCCACAAAAAGTCAGTTATCACAGCCTGATATCGTTCACCCTTGGCAGTCATCATCTGCACATTTTCGTTTGGGAAATGAGACCGATGTATGGCCCAATGAGACCGCCCGCTCAAATTCCACACCAAACAGTAAGTTTCCCTCAAAGCACTGGAGACTCATGATGCTACTGTGGATAACACTCACAGCAAATGCGTCAAGTTTACTTGTTCACAAAGATTTGCTCCATCATTGAAGATGATTTTTTCACCAATATGTGTATTATTTCCCATTACTCCAGAGTATAATCAGCGAACGTTCAACAATTTTGGTGATCTTGAGGCTTCAGTTTTTGAATCTTATAAGGATGCATGGTCAAGTCTTTTCGCAAAACTCGCCAAATTTTAAGGTCGCTGAAAGGCCAACTTCCTGTGCAGCAAAATACTTGATCAGCAACCAAACTGCTTTTTTTGAATTTCATGATAATTCGTTGCGCTAGGTTGGACGACCATTTCGGGCGTAAATATTGCTCAGTTGGGGAAAAAACAGAAAAGGAATTTTTATAACAAATTTTAGGAATTCTAAGTGATGTTGAACAATAAAACGATCTACAGTAAAGTGTTAACCATGAAACCTCAATACAATACACTGTCAAAGTTCGGACATCACAATTGAAACGCCTTTAAATATAATGGACGTAGAAACAAGCGAATAGAGAATTATATACTGTCAAGAACTCGAGGAAGTCTATTCATTCAGAGTGGAAAACCCGTGGGATGACAATATAAGAATGAACCTAAAAGAGATGGAACATAACAGCGAAACATGGAAGGAACACACTAATGAGGCTCTGAAGTTCCGAATTCCAAATGGCCGGTAATGATGAATAAAATTGTTTGGCAAGCTACTTGAAGCACACAGAATTCTTGTTCAGATTTGGGGGCATGCTTTGTCGGAAACGACATGCGGAGGTTACTTTTGACGCTTCAGAAATAATGATTTTCATGTCGAAGACAAAGAAGGCTCTGACGCACCGGAAGTAATTTCTTTATGAAGCTTTGTCAGGCACTAGCTGATCTTGAAAAATCATATCAAGTAGATGACAACAATTTCGAAACACATTAGAAATGATTCAGAAGCAAGGACATTGGGTGTGAGCCGAAGCCGAGAGATATCGGGCGGCGTTTTTTTTCACGTATGGATTGATCCTTAAACGGCAGAAAAGGAAAGATTTTTTGCATCTTAATGTGACTCCATGAAAGTGGATCCTGTACAATAATTCTAAGATCGTGGGGTAAGCACGGCCATGCATCAGCATCCTTGGTAAATGCAAATATCCATGGTTCGTAGGTTCTGCTCTCCATTTGGTGGAATCAGCAGGGTGTAATGTATCACATGCTGTTTACGAAACCATCATGGGGATTATTATCAACTGCATTTGAAGTGCGTGAGCTGAGCTTTGAAGGAAACACGGCCGATATGCTAGCAGTGACACGATAAAATGATTTTGCTCTATGACAACGTCTTCGTCATATTCGACATAGGCCTCTTACGATTATAACTTCTTCTGTTCGATAGTATGTGTCCCGGTTGGTTCCCGACACTACCATTCGTACGAAGATGTAAAATATGGGTACATTTTTAGATGGCCAGCTATGGCCAAAATAATAGGAACGCTTATATTATTCCAATGAAATCTTACGTACCGAGTGCTTCGTTCGAATAAAACAATTAACATGTAGTCAAACTAACGATTCTTTATATGAGATCAGTTGCCATTGGTCTGTTGAGAGCTACTGATCTGCCGCGACAAGAAAAAGGACAATTCGCCGAGTCTTTGTGGATGCAAAGCTGTACCTTTGACTTCAAGGAAAGTACCAGTTGCTTTACCACATGCCAAACGATCCCATCCAGGCAATAAAGCAGTATAGCGACGCATTATGGAGCGACGAAACCAAATTTCAACATGATAATGACCCCAAACACTTGGCAAAACTGACACAACTGCGGTTTGAGCAAGGTGTGAGTGGCCTTCTCAATCGCCGGGTCTTCATCCGATCGAGAACATGTGGAACGAGCTAAAGATTAAAGTGAGCAAACGCCACCTTTCTTACAAAGTGGATCTTTGGAAAGTCATTCAAGAAGTTTGGTATTCAATACCTTCCGACAAATGCCAACATTTAGTAAACTCCATGAGTCGTCGAGTCGAACCAGTGATCATAAATGAAGGTATTATCTATTCAGTCAAAGTAAATTTAAAAAATTGAATGAGCATGTATCTCTGGTTGTTCCTATTTTTTTGGACAAGTTATTAAGCAGTAGGAAGCAACATAACTGACTAAACACAATTTGTTTTAAATTAAGCAATTAGTTATACTTGGAATATGTTATAAACACATCTACGTTTACGGTTTATGATTTCGAATTAGGTCCGATTCTTCCTTAGCTCGCTTGCTATATGTACACACACGCGTCTATTCAGTTTCCTTTATAATCGAGCTTGACTGAACGAGCCCTTGCGTCTTTACTTTACTCACCTATCGTATGGCTTTCCACCAAATTTGTGAGCAGCGCTGTTGACCAACCATGTGACGTTCAAAATGAAAGCGTATCGGAACATAGTGGCCACAAACCATGAATTAACAAACGTTTCCCCCCAGCAGTACATTGGAACCATTGTTGGAATAATAAAGCATGCAATTGGCATCATCAGCATATAATATCTGAGAAAAAAAAAACCCATTTAAATTTAATTTTATAATGTACTAAGGGAAAAGACGTACTTCTTCTGGAACATAAGAACCTTATCCTTTTCTAGATCAGACATATCCAATCCTTTGCCCTTGGCGGCAACTTCGGGATGTTTCCTGCATAACAGCCAGCCGATATGAGAGAAGAAGAAGCCTCTACAACAAACCAATCCACATTTAGGCAATATAATCGCAAATGCATCGAAGCAATTGTTCCTTACCTCGTTGCGTTGTGTGGATCAGCATCGGTTTCCGAGAATTTGTGATGTACACGATGATCGCGAGCCCAATGGTATGCCGCATCTTGGAACGCTACGGTATTGAAAATGACTAAGATTACTCGAAGCGGCCATTTGGCTTTGTACGAGCGATGGGCCCAAAGACGATGAGCTCCTGCCGTTATACCCAATCCAGATACTGTATATAATAACGCCGCTAGTAAGATAAATAAAACGTGATTTAATTGAAGGCATGAAACAAAACGACTGAAAAACAAAATAATTTATAATTTCCTTATCGTTTAAATAGATTTACGGGCACGCGAACTACGCCGTTTGGCTGTTGGTTGTTTTTTAAATAGGAGGTTGACGATAAGTCTTCGTTGAACTTAATCGCCAAGTGATCTTTTAGCTAATTCTGATAACATTCGATAACAAATTACGATATATGTAAGTCCATAAATAAATAGTAACCTTGAAGTTAAATGTACCGAAACGATGCCCGTGGCACGCATTTTCAAGAGCAATCTCTTGAAAGTAGGTGGTTTAAGTGAACTTACCAAAGGCAACTGTGGCCCATTTGGCTGAAGTAAGCAATAACCAAGCTCCGTATAGAGCTGCCAGATGCAGGTATGCAAAAGCAATGATGTTTCTCCAGACCAATTTCAGCTTTCGCCTTTCTGCACTCTTCAGCTTCTCGACATCCTTTGCGAGTCCGCCATCGATTGTCTCTGCATCGTATTCATATAGTACACCTGTTGCTTCGACGGGTTGATTTTTTTCATCTCCGCCGGGCCCGCAAGGTGATGTTAGGGAATCGTTCAGTGCTTGTGAGGCCGTAGCATTTGGAGCCATGTTATCACTGAAATTAGAAAAAATGCCAAGAAATGAGGAACGCAATATTTGAATTAGTGGCGAAGAAAATTTAAGGTTAGCAGCCGAATCGGCTGTGTATAGGCTAGGACGACAACAACATTATCGACCTTGGAACGTGAGCAACAGTGAACAGTATTAAGTGGTGGTGTAACTAATGCTATTCGTGACCAAGTGTGATGGGCGAGGATGAAAACGAACTTTTATGGGTGGCTCGAAACCGTCGTAGGAGTGGCAAACAAGTGTGGAAATATTGAAAGTCCCACGGTGCATTAGAAACGCCGGTGCTCCGAACTTCTAGTAATTATATTGTACGTCTTTTTTGTTTGACCTTTTCCAGAGAAATATTTCATCGTGTTTACTTAATCTTTAGGCGAAACACTTTACACGATGGAATCCTTAAAGTCCTCGTTATTGTTCTCCGCAAAACTATTATCCCGACCAAAATACAAAGAAAGGAAGCCAAACATCGGCTTTTGCTTTTCTCTTCACAATGAATCCAATTTCGTAGTAGATACCATATAACAACCAATTCCTTTTCATTATATTTGTGTATCATATACCATCGGCGCGTGGAGAGCCTGCATCATCACCAAAAATATATAGAGATACACCCATCAGCACATGTCCCCTGACACACATATGGGGACTCCCATTTCATTAGGTCAAGCCATTACGACTATTTTCGTTAGCGAATATCTCTACGATTATCGCTCCAAGAACGAAAGTAAAATAAATCAATGAAGCACCTTATTACCGACCCAACCTTCTAATATCTCACTAACACCTAAAACCGGTTGTGCCTAGAAATATGGAGCAATATCGGGTGCAGAAATCATATGGCGAATGCCGAAAACTTTTATTTGTTTAACATTTGGGACATCTTGCGAAAACAAACACAACCTTAACCACAGCAACGCGATGGACAGTAACCCGAGTCGAGTCGGGCAGGAGCAGCAGGACAAATCAATATCGTCAAACCGTGCGTTTTCATTTAAATAAATAATTTCGACACACAGCAGCATCCATGGGCGACCATGTCCGCATGGCTTGTGCCAAAACAGCCCTAGTAACATATATTCTCATCTCACGTGCGCGTCGGATCCCACTTTAGTCACGTGACTCAATATAGTTATCCAAAAGATCCAGATCAATTACGGCCGAAAATCGCCCGAAAAACAACAGGAGCAAGGTGAGCACAATGGAGATGATTTTGCTGACTTTTTACACGCACCTTAAGTTTTTCAATTCAGCGGTGACCGAGGTTGTTTGTGTAATGCTCATCTCACATACACTCGCGCAATTGGTTCAATCAACTTTAGTGGATTGTTCAGTTTTGTTTTATAAAACACAGGAAGATTTCCTTACCAAAAAAATAAATAAAAACTTGAAAATATACTCAAGCTGGTGTATACTGTGTATATTCGAAGAGCAATAAGTAGAATAGGAGTTCGTTCCAAAATGTTCGGCTGGAAAAAGTATACTGAGAAGAAAAGCTCATCGACGACAAGGGAAATAGCAACCCGGACTGTGTTGTTGAGAATTTTCCTCCAATCACCAACGGAGAATGATATAAACAATGCGAAAATCACTTCCACCGAGAGAAGGTCAGTTCTCTTAATTTGAAAAAAAAAAAAAAACCGCTGTTTATGGTATTACATTCGAGAAAGTGCAATTCGGGTAAATTGCTAGTTTAATCGTATGAGCAACGTTCTGATAGTTATCTTAAATCCTATTCATGAACAAATTGAATTCTAAGGAACGATAAGCACTTATAAGCGAGAACAGAGCTTGAAATTGAAGGGAAATTATTGTTACAACAGTGATTCAGCGAGGGTGGGGAGGAAAACCATATTGAATCGCGTGTTTTTCGGATATTTGGCGTAATTTTATCTGTAAATACAATACTTCCGAGAAAGCAACACAATCACGGGATTAGTTTTAGCTGTTGCAATGGAATTAATGCGATAGAGATGATCACGTATGTATAAGGCAAAAAATAAAAAAATTATCAAGAAGTCGAGACATGAACCTTTTGTTTATTCAGAATTACGTTAAAACTTCGCATAAAAAATGTGTCTTTCCTTGCTAACATACTATAAGATGACGTACTTAGCAACAGATGAGTAATAACTGTTGCCTTGCCAGCTACTACCTTCGGTATACCCGGTTGGGTTCACTGTATAATATGTTGTGCGTCTTAGGTCTAAGAGAAATCGCTAGTAAAAATTGGAAACGAGCCCTAAACCCAAACTCGAAACTTATTCACTCGAGACCTTTTCAAAAAAAAAAAAAAGTCAACAAATTTCAAGAAAAAAAAGGCCTACGAGTATCAAGAACAGCTCTTCCAGAGTTGAATTATACTTAAAACGCTATTGCTACAGTAAGCAAGATTAGAAGTAGCTATGAGTATTATGCTCAGCCAGTTAAGCGGCGGTGTTTTCAAACTTTCTAACAAAGCTGAGTCTGAGTTTAAAGGTAACTTCCTTAGGTGACCCGACTTCATTGAGGAAGGTCGGCTTTCTAAGGTGATAGAGGGCAACATACTCTCATAGTACAGGGTGATCCAATATGTGTCACTCTGTTGGAAAATGCAATAACTTTTGCAAATGTCGACAATTGTCAGCTTTTTTTTATATGCATGAAGTAAACGGGTCAGCCATGAAACGCAAAATTCCTCAAGATCGCAGAATATTCGGGATATTGGTGCAACGTGAATTTCGGCGCAGATTCCCCTGGTCAAATATAAATGCCTCTAACCGCTCGCCTCAAACAGACGGGAATAAGTGACAGAAGAAACACCGGACGACCTCAAAGATATCCCGCATCAGCCGTCAACATCAACGTGTATCAGGCGCCGTGCCACACAAGTGGCCATTACACGATCGTCACTTCCCTTTCAAAGTCCAGAGCGTCTATCAGCTACTGCCTGCCGATCATCAATTGCGTCTAAACTATGCTCTCGCTTTCTTTAACCCCAATGGCGACGTAGACGATTTTTGGACAAAATTCATCATGAACGACGTGGCCTATTTTTCTTTTGAACGGATATGTAAAATAAATAAAATGTGAGCTTGAGGGGTACTCAGAATCCATAGAATACAATTACTGTGACTGGTGAGTGATTCAAAACTGTGATCAACGAGTTTTTATTGATAAATTGGGACTAGAATTGGGGCAAGAATAGGCTTTTGAAGGAAGCATTTCCGATTCGCCTAATGTCTCCTTGGCCGGCAAGATCGTCCATTTTAGTTGATCCCTACTTCTTACGTTGCGTTGTTTTTTTAATCACGGGTCAATCGAAGCTTTTAAACAGAATATCCGACAAGTGTACGAGAACTTATCTCTCGAAATTCTTTCCAGAACGAATGAAAAGGCGACAAAAAGAGTAATGACAGTGATTTTTGCCAACTACCTTAAAATTTGGTAATACTAAGATTTGGTAATACCGCAGAAAGGTTCAGTGACTGTGATTTATCAGCAGCACTCTTTCTGGCTAAGAACTATTTCATTGGTTTGGTTTGACTTTGTTTCCCTTTACTAGTTTCTTGAAAGTCTCCATCTTGACTAATGGCAGGTGGGTCTATAGCTATACTTTTGATTCAGCGTTTGACTTTTCCCAGTAACTCACCATTCTTCTTGGTTTGGGATCAATATCTGAATTGTTTTTAAAGACTCTGAGCTAAATTATGGAATATAATATCTACCAATGATTCGCCTCAGCTTTGCCTAAAAATACTCATGTTGAAATGGTGAATTTCCCTTCAATCTTGTTTTCGCATGTGCATTTCGATTATATTTTGTTAGTTCACTAATCGTTGGTGGAACATTGACGCAAACTTTATCTTTAACATACCTCCAAGGAAACAAGTCCAATGGTATTAAGTCGCACAATCTAGGGGGCTTATTGAAGGCTTCGTGATAAGTTCAAGAAAGTCTTGCTGAAACCAAACATCGTCAACATCTACAACACAATTGTAAACAAAAACGCAGGTAACGCTGTCCATTCACTGACACATTCTTAGCCCGAAAACCGTACCAAACTACCACTCGTTTTGGATATAGAGGTTGTTCCACTATACCTCTTGGGTGCTAAAATAAATATAAATGAACCTCTTCAGTTAGGTTGCGTCTTTAAGATTTTTTATGCAAAATGGAGTTTAAAGTTAGGCCCAGTTTCTGTTATCGTTTCCAAATGCACCTACATATGTTTGCAGGTTTTTAGTCACGCTATAAGCTACCGTGACGATATTTTCGATCAGCCTTGCCCAACGAACATGAGTTGGAGTCTGTACATAACTAACTTTTCCATAGTGTTTGCCAGTTGTAGTAAAATTTGATATCGATCCTCCTAACACATCACGATAAATTTGTAGCATAGATGGCGCCACTGCCGCAAAACTGAAGTTTGGTTCACAAGTTACCGTGTTTAGTTGACACTCCTTTTGTAATATTTAGATCAAGGGAAAGGTCTTACTTCTTTGGATAGATAAAGCATTGCTCTTGTGCTTGACATGGGTGCATGTGGTTTGCTGATTTTAAATGCGGACTTACACGCGTTAATTGCCGTATTTTAATTTTTTTCAATAATTTCAGTATTCATCACTTTCAAGGGCGAATGGATCTTTCTTATTAGGGTGAACTGTCACCTGAAGATGACTTTTGATCACCTCTGATGTGTCCTTAAGATAGCAACATCGAATTCTGAATCAGTTTATAGTAGCTTGATTAATGGCTTTTAGCTAAGGGACCGTTATTTCCTTCTATACTATGCCAATAAACTGCTAAAGGGTCCGCCATCTAACGTTTTTTTTTTTCAAGTAGTGCTTATTTCGTGAATGGTAACACTTAGCTCATGTCTGATTTGACAGATAATTAGTTTTATCCTTCCCCTGAACGAATATGGTTGTGTATACGCTTGAACAACGCTTCGATAAGTGGGCCTGCGATCGACTTACAGAAGATGCCGATTTTGCCAAAAAAATCATCTTTTCAGATGAAGCTCATTTTGATCTTGACGGGTATGTAAACAAGCAAAATTGTCGCATTTGGGGCACAGAAAACCCGCACGCATACATTGAAAAGCCGGTGCACCCAAAACGAGCCACTGTTTGGTGCGGATTTTGGTCCAAAGGCATAATTGGGCCATTTTTCTTCGAAAATGAGCAAGGAGTGGCCGTTACAGTCAATGGCGATCGTTATCGGGCCATGTTGAACGAATTTTTGTTCACAAAAATTGAAGAGGAGGATATTGGCAACATTTGGTTTCAACAGGAAGGCGCTACGTGCCACACAGCCGAAGCTACACTCGATGTTTTGCGCCCTGTTTTTGAAGATCGCATTATCAGCCGCAGAGCTGATGTCGTTTGGCCACCTCGGAGCTGCGATTTGACACCGTTGGACTATTATTTGTGGGGTGCCGTCAAGGATAAGTGTTACGCCGACAAGCCAGAGACAATTGACGCTTTAAAGGACAATATTCGTGAAGCCATTGGTGAAATACAGCCGCACACAATCGATAATGTGCTTAAAAATTGGACCGATCGTGTAGGCTACTGCATGGCCAGCCGAGGCAGCCATTTGAATGAAATTATTTTCCATTATTAACCGGAAGGATTGTACTTTCAAATAAAAAAAGAAATTTGAGAAAATATTCAGTAGTTTTTTTTATAGCATTTTCAAAAAAAAAAAAAAGTTATTTGGCGGACCCTATATTTGGCATACATATACAGGGTGTCCCACGAGCAGTGTGCCAAAAAGCTAGAGCGTGTAGGTCTGGTCAAGACAAGAAAAAAATCGTATGGGAGGCGGGGGTCTATTCCCCCCCGTTTAGCCGGGAGGGGCAATTTTCTAAAAAATTGACTTCATTTGGAAAAAAAATTATTAAAAATCAACAATTACATCCACAATGACGTGATATACTTTTGTGTAAAGCCAGAAACATCTTCTTTCATCTTGTTTCTAAACGAAGCTGTTTTAAGGAATAGTTTTTGAGAAATTAATTTTCAAACTCAAAATTTTGAAAAAAAAATGAAAAAAAAAAATTTCGAACTATTTTTTTTCAAAATTGTATGTAATTAAGTACTAATTTTTTGTCCAAAATTCAATTCTCTTATTAGTTTTTAGTTAAAAACAGAAAACCGGATGCAAAAATGTTTTGTAGTTTTCGAGAAATTAAAAAAAAACCCCAACCATTTTCTTCTAAGAAAAACCTTTTTTTGGTTTTAACGCGGCTGGACTTGTAGGCAAATTAATGTATGAAACATTGACATCTCTTTTATTATTTTTAAAAAAATTGGAGTTTTATTATAATCAATTTTCAATATGATCCCCATTTTTTAGAAGGCAAAGATTATATCTCCTTCTAATGGCTGCACATAAGTCAAACAATTTGACTCCAGCGACTTCAATCCGTGCTTTCAGTCGTTCCAAAGATACTATTTCCACTTCGTAAACATAATTCTTCATGAATCCCCACACATAAAAATCTAGAGGAGTTAAATCTGGTGATCTAGGTGGCCATTCCGTGGGGCCCTTTCTTCCAATCCAACGGTCACTAAAATGATCATCCAGCCAGTTTCTAACCCGTAAGCTGTAGTGTGCTGGTGCTCCATCTTGCTGGTAGATTAAATTATCTGCTATGGCCAAAGGAACGTTGTCCATCAAATCGGGCAAAAGGTCTCGTAGGAACTGCAAGTATGATTCTCCATTAATAACGGCATTCAAAAACCGGGGCCCGATTACAGTTTGTCCAACAATACCAAGCCAAACATTACAGCTAAAGCGGTGTTGTGATTTATTTTGTTTTTTGTTGTGTAGATTGGTGCTACTCCAAAGATGCAAATTGTGGAAGTTAGTAATCCCATCTCTGGTAAACTGTGCTTCATCCGTCCAGAATATCCTTGCAAAATAGTTTCGTTCAGTTTCATCTCGAAGCAGTAATGATCGACAAAATTCTGCTCTCAAAAACTTGTCGTTTGAGGTGAGTCCCTGAACTGGCCTAAAATGGTACGGGTGTAAGTTTTCGGTATGAAGCACTCTCCGTACTCTAGATTTGGGCACTCCAAGCATAATAGCTATCCTCCTTGTACTAAGGGAGGGATTACGTCAGACCAAATCCAAAAATTGCGGTTTTATTGTCTTAAGGTCCTAGCCGGTAGAACCCATTGGCGGCGGGCGGACCCAGACGAAATTGGCAGGTCAGTTTTCAGGCGTTATCAATGAAAAAAAAGGATTAATCCAGGGTTATTTCAATACTGTGTCAGTTTATTGAATCCTCATAAAACTACAAATTTTTTAAAAATAATAAAAAAGATGTCAATGTTTCATACATTAATTTGCCTACAAGTCCAGCCGCGTTAAAACCAAAAAAAGGTTTTTCTTAGAAAAAAATGGTTGGGGTTTTTTTTTAATTTCTCGAAAACTACAAAACATTTTTGCATCCGGTTTTCTGTTTTTAACTAAAAACTAATAAGAGAATTGTATTTTGGACAAAAAATTAGTACTTAATTACATACAATTTTGAAAAAAAATAGTTCGAAATTTTTTTTTTTCATTTTTTTTTCAAAATTTTGAGTTTGAAAATTAATTTCTCAAAAACTATTCCTTAAAACAGCTTCGTTTAGAAACAAGATGAAAGAAGATGTTTCTGGCTTTACAAAAAAGTATATCACGTCATTGTGGATGTAACTGTTGATTTTTAATAATTTTTTTTCCAAATGAAGTCAATTTTTTAGAAAATTGCCCCTCCCGGCTAAACGGGGGGAATAGACCCCCCCCTCCCATACGATTTTTTTCATGTCTTGACCAGACCTACACGCTCTAGCTTTTTGGCACACTGCTCGTGGGACACCCTGTATAATGAAGACAATAAATTAAACAGCCTGTGGCCTACTCTGTAAAACTAAAAAGAAAGAGCGGCAATTCTGTTTCGCAATTGCTTAACAAGTATTTTGAGCAAATCGTTTATTTTTATGGGTAAAATTGACAGTAAAAATCGATTGGCTAAATTCTTTATAATAAACAACCACGAACTAATAACGTACTTAGGTACATCCACATGTAAAACGTCCCCTAAGCGCTCTAGCTATGAAAGGCTTTCCTTGTTTTCACCCTGTCTGAGGAGGACCACCGTCCTTTGTCAGTAAGAAGAATGACTGGATAACATGATGCCTCCTCTTGGTATAGTGTTCAATGGTTTACTATCAAGGGTGACATGATATATCCATATATCGAGTGCATCCGATCTAAATTCGGCTCATACTAAATGCATGTTATTGCAGTACTATGGGTCAGGAGCACTGAACGCATTTGAACTTCATAATTCATTATATTACTGTGTTGTGGCCTTCAACAAGGTTATATAAGGTCGCGAACACAGATTGACTGTTAATGATTTTGACGATTATACAAACCCAGAAAACTTTTCACTTCTAATGGTAGTTTCGGAAATTGATTCGTTTTTGAATATCGCTTTACAACTTACGAAAACGTACGAACTTGAACGAATTATAAACTGTAACCGAATTATTTAACATTGGAAAAGGTATATAAATGACTGTTGGTCGTATTGTTATTTGTACTAATTTCCTCGAAGGACCATAAAAAGTTTCGGAAAAATAGATTTATTTCAGATATTGCTACAAAACCAAGCACAATGTTATCCATTTTTTGGTTTCGAAAGTAAATTTAAATAAAATGCACTTATTGTTAAATAGTGATCAAAATTTACATTTCCATATGCTTGGATTTACCCATTATGAATGAAATATAATGTCATTTAAATGTCCTGCACGGAATCTTTTGTAAGACTCCATTCTGGTAAGGTTATTTTCGAAGAAGTTTCGACACATTGGATAACAATTGACGAATATTCGCTCAACTTGTGTATTGAAAGGTATCCAACGGCGGTAAATCAAACGAATATGCTGAAGTCAATACAAGCAGTCACGGAAAACAGTTGGTTATGACGTACTATTTCAACTTCAATGTCGGTCTTAAGTTCATGCCACAAATTTTCTATTGGACTTAAATCCAGGCTACGCGATGGCAGAATTGTAAACAGAATTCTTTTCGAACCATTATTTTGATGCCTTGGCTGTGTGTTTAGGATCATTATCTTGCATAAATCTTCAAGTAACGGGCATATTTTCCTCAGCAAAGGTAATTATTTTCTAATAATTGTATATATTGCTCTGGATTCATATTACCTTCTATTCGATATAAATACCCCATTCCTCTGAATGACATGCATCCTCAACGCACCACATTTCCTCCTCCGTGCTTATGGGTAAATGGTGTATATTTCGGATCACATGCCTCATTCTTTGGACATCGGACATACCTTTTGCCATTTGATCTCACTCTATTTATCTTTGTTTTATCGCTCCATAATATTTTATTCCATCCAGAGATCGACCAGTCTTTATGTTTCTTCGCAAAGTCTAACCTGGCTTTTCTGTTGTTCAGTGAAAGCAATGGTTTTTTTCTTATCGCTCTTCCAAAAAGCTGTCCTTCATTCAACCGTTCCGGTATAGAGAGTGCTGAAAGTGCATTCGGGTTCTCATCAAATACCTCGATTCGAACTTGTCTGGAACTCATTAATAGATTCTTTTTGGAAACTCGAGCGATCCTTCGACCATCAGCCTCACTAGTTTTACGCGGTCGTCTGCGTTTTACTACTTGTTCGGTAGTTTGATGCTTCTCATTGTACCTTACTGCATTGAAGACCATTGTTTTTGAGCAATTCAACTTTTTCCCAATTTCTGAAAATGATAATTTCTCCATATTTCTTATTTTTACAATGGCCTTTCGCATTTCTGGTGCGCAGCTCTTTTCTTTTGCCCATTTTTTGCTCTGAATTATGAAGAAAATATTTTTTTTTAGTTTTAATTAAATGATCATGTCTACCAGTAATTCCCGTTAATGTTTTACTTTTGTCACAAATTATTTACACGAACTTTTGCAGTTCCTAATTAGACCCCCAAACTTAGTTTACAATCCAATAACCCATGAATTGGATGACCCTATAGGCTATATAAGCTAAAAGCAAACGGCATTTCGATGACTCGAAGGCTTCCTAATAGGCGGACTTCAGACAAGCTTTATTATTAAGCCTGTAAGTCGCATCTTTGGCGGCACTTATGATCCCATGCGGATGTCCCTTGAGTTAGGATTAAACCTTGCAGGTGTGGCTGGAATTGCTCCAGAAATAATAAAATAATAAAATGGCGTTGACCGATCGTAAATTGACGTTGCGTGGAAACATCAGATATCAGAGTAGTGTATTCAGCATTTTGCATGATCATTTGAGAATGAAAATACTCTTTTCTGAGTAAAATGCGTTTGATTCAGAGCGTTGTTTGGAACTGTTCCAGTGCAATAAAACTAGTTTGTCCATGCGCTATGTGAGAATAGATGAAACGTGGATTCATCACTACACTCCAGAGCCCAATCGTTCAAAGCGACAAAAACAAAAATGTCTGGTGCTTTTGGCCCCCGAAGAAGGAACCATACATATGTATGTTTGGAAGAAGAAATAGCCCCAAGTGAAGAAGAAAAAAGTCGTTCGTAACAAAGTTAAAATAACACGAATTGCACTTTGGATAACTTCCTCATATACTGCTGCGGATCTTGAGCCCAGCGACTACTACCTGTTTGCAGACCTAAAAAAAATTTCGAGGGAGAGGGAACACCTATATCACCACGACTGTAGTAGCCAGGGCCTGCAATAGAAATGAAATCACCGAAAATATAGAAGTACATGAGAGCATGATTAGAATCGAGTTTCTGTGAACATAAGTTATAAAATTAGCAAAAAAAAAGCAAGAATCAACAAAAACAATAAAGTAGAGAGGAAAACGACGTTCAAGTGCCCGCAATAGATGATAATCATTTCGTTTCTCTTCTTACACTTGTACATAACATAGTAAGTTCAATAACGACCATAGCAAGGATACTAAAAGCGTTATTGAAAGTTTTAAAGTGCAATGACACTTAGACTTGGAACACATATTCCGTATGGCAAAATCGGTTTAAAGCACAAACATGTCGTACAGGAAAACAAGCACGACCGCCTCAACAGAACAGATATTACTCAGGCACGCAAAATCCACAAACAGCTGTTGGGCTATACTCCAATTCATCTCTATTCTATTATATCACATTAACCAAACCGGAGTATTAGTAACCCACCACATCGCCATCATAGCGCGTGTGCCGGCCTGGAATAAACACCCCACTTTCCAGCGTATAACATAAGAGTGGGACAGAAAAACAAAACATCGTATGATGTTCAAAATCATACCACAAGATGTGAGGAGAAATAACAAAAAAAAAAAAAAAACTCAGATAATTACGTGCAAGCGCGCTAAACGCTGTGTGGTTGTTCTGAAACTTTAAGAGCGTATTGAAGAGTCACAGCAAACAGCTGATGCAGTGGTGGCACGCTCCAATTCCGTGGACACATTTGGCATATTGAGAATTATACGCAAAACCGCCTTAAATTGCAATCGTCGGATGAGGTCGTGAAATTGAAATTATTAAATATAAGTTGCACGAGTACACACAGATGCGTTCAGTTCGGTTAATTCAATCACATTTGCCGGCAACACGACAATAAATAATTGAATCAAGATTTGTTCAGCAAATTATACGAATTTAGAGAATTTCAATTGAATAATGAACGTGAAATGAGCTATCTCGCATATTTGGGTTTCTAATGTACCTCGTACATACATAGTATGTATTTACATATGGAGGTGGTTCAGAAACAAGGGGATAGGGTTTCTGGTTGAATTTTATCAAACAAAACCTGGAAAGGCTTAGGAGTGTAAGCCAAATATCAATCAACAGAAGCAAACTTGTGCCAAAAAGTATGACAAGTCCTAACTACACAATCTCTTTATTGAATTATATAATACACTTACGGTCATAAAAACTATACCACATAATTAATTCTCAGAAAATGGGTTATTTCATCAGGGTGAAAGGGACATTCGATATGTGACTGTGATAAGTACACAGTAAATATCCGGTAATTATAAGAAACTTACTCCAGACTAGTATGTAAAAATATTGACGTTGATTGGGGAAGGGCCATCTACATATGTATTTCGTGGCTAAAATAGAATGCTCTCACTCAACCATCGTGCGACTTATGAAGAAAAAAGAAAATCTAGACTAGAGCTATTGGATAGAAAAAAAATGGCTCAGGACAAAATCGCAAATTCACCCAGAAGACGGACAGTGAATTACAAAGGAGTAACATGAAAGATCGGTTTAAAAGTCCGTATAAGCGCAGAGCTGCGAGAATTTCATCAAGTTGATCTAAGCGCCGTATACCTAGATACATCGAAGGTTACGGGAGATTATATGGAGGTTATATGGGAATCGATCTGCGAAAAAGCCTCTGTTAACCACAAAAATGAAAATAGCTCATTTGCGGTGGAAGGAAAAATATGAAATGTGGGCGTAGCTTGATTGGAGGTGGGTGACATGATCCGACAAAAGTAAATTTAATTGGTTTTGTGCTAATAATTTGCCATTTGACAGCAGATGAAAGGTTAAAGGATAGTTAAGGGATTAAAGTTTCCTTAAAGCCACATGGTTTGGGGGTTCTTTTCTTTTTACATTTCCTTATACAGACAAGTACAAGATCAAGATGATTCTGCAACTAGTAACAAAGCCAAATGGATAAGTAGACTGCTATAAAATTACGCTCATTTAAACATTTCATGATCTCGAAATTTCCAGACTAGACTGACCAGCGAATCTGTCCGATTTCAGTCCAATCAAACACTTGTGGCATATTATGAAACGTAAGGTAAAAAGCTAAATGAAGTCTTGGACCATGTATAGGATACTGAAATATCACGGGATATTATTGAATTTCTAGTAAACTCGATACCTTTTAAAATAAAAGCGGATTTTGTGCTCAAACTAGGATATATAAAGATTTCATACGAGGGGTGATCCAGAAGTAGTGATAATCAGGTATTTCCAGTCCGCATAAAATCCAACTTACTTGCTCATGGGTGTTTTAAAAAAAAATCATATAAAAATACCATGATTCTTAAGAGGTACATTCACCGAAAATAACGTGAAAAAATGTACATATGTATATGTATGCTGTGTTGGCACATCAAAGAGTGACCATCAGGCATTTATTGTAGCTGAAGTCACATGGATTTCATACAGCCTCGTTCAAACGAATTGCATTTGAAAAAAGTCTTTCCGACGAGCAAAAGAAAAATAACCGACATTTCGAGGGTGAATCTCGAGAAGTTCCAAGCAGATCAGGAAATGTTTTCTTACGTTTTGTGACCATAGACGAGACCCATTTTCATCCTGAAACCAAACAACAATCAATGATTTGGAATCGACTAAAATCGAAGTGTCAAACAATAATTATGGTGGAAAAAAAGAAGCCACTACTCCGGGATCTTACTACGCAGACCACATAAGAAGATTGCGGGCGGTAAATAAAAATGATGCGACAAACTGGCAGCTGGAGTGCTGTTTCACCGAGACAGCACACCGGTTCACAAAGCCGCAGTTGTGATGGCTGGCATCCATGAGATTCGAACTGCTCAAACACCCGCCCCATTCGCCAGATTTAGCTCCCAGTAGTGAGGCAAGAAATTTGCAGGCGATAGCGAAGTTATGGCCGCTGCTGAGGCATTTTGGCAGAGTCAAGTCAAAGAATCCTGGGTTTAGAAAAAAAATGTACTAAATGTATTGACTTGTTACGAAATTAAATAGAAGTATTTATAAACTACTCAGGAGTACTCACCAAAACCCTTCTTTCATTACAAAAATATGATCTTAGTCTTTTGCAATTTTTCAATCGTTTTCGATGTGGTGCGGTTTTTATGGCCGTTAGTGTAAGTTCATGAAAGTACAGCGACTGCTATTATGACAACTTAACATTGTATTTAAAACATAATTATATTACCATCAACGCAGTTTAATTGCCGTAATCATTATGCGCGCTTCAGATTGCATTTAAACGATCTTCACATTTGTTTTCAAATTGTGTTTTTAAGGGCATAGAATATAGGAAGAGATGTGGTTTCTTTAGCATATCCTTAATCAGATTTCCAACAAGTAGATATTATGATCAATTTGAAAAGTGACTTTGTCTATTTCTCTCCCTTCAAAGTAGTCGCCTCCGGCAAAATGCACTCCGCCAACATTATTTCCCATTCTCGAACTCAATTTTTAGAATTGTCTCAGTTTACACAACAATTCTTTAACTCGAAGAGCTAAATCAGTCCAATTGGTGGTTATGGAACTATATGAATCGAGTTGTTGGCCAAAATGTCACGACGTTTTTGTATTTTTTTTTTGGAGAAATTTAGTGTTTTTGGAACCAAAGTAGATAAGACGCACCTGGAGGCTAAATGATCTTTCAAAATTGTTTAAATTGATCCATACAAAATATGAACAAGAGCTCTTATCAAATGATGAATGATGTTTTAAGCCGATTTGAAACCACATTTTTTCAACACTTTCTCTGACTTTATAGAATACCTTGTACCGCTTGACCAAATTACTTTTGCAGTCTTTTTTCCAAGGTCCAGTCTGGGATAGAGGCCATTCCATTCGCTTAATGGAATCACACTCGTTCTAGCTTCTGCTAAAGATCTGGACCTTCTAGGAGATAAGCTAAGATAATGAAACAGCTAAGAAAAACGCAGAAAATCTTATAACGACAGAAAAAGAAGCAGGTTTACCAGACAATCAAGAGAACACCAAATACCAATATCATTTATCCACCAAGTAAATAAATATCATTTCGTGAAAAATTAGGTAAGAAAAAAATTGAAAACCTAATACGAAATTCAAATACTGTTGAATGCATGTAGGAATACCTAAAGAAACAGAAGACTGCAATAAAACATAACACAAAGTGTTCTCATTCATGGGTTCTTAGGGGTTTTGGCACACTATCGACAAGTTTTTTTGAAGAAAGCTGGGCCTAAAAGTTCCCCTTCTATGGTTCTTTAAGAATGGCTTTGCTGATGCTAACTCGATTTCGAAAGTTTTTTCAAGCTCGGCCCAAAGATGCACAATAGGGATTGATGTCCGATGACTATGAAGACGTTTTAAGCTGCCATTAAAAACGTTTTGACACTTTGAACAAGCTGCTTTGTGCTCTCGGTAAAAGACATAATTTGATCCTGAACCCATTTTCGTGAGGCTTTGCTGAAGATTTATTTTCAACATGTTGCTGTTGTCATATTTGTTCATTCCCTATTCTATTAACTGCATTTGAACTACCCCACATCATGACATTACTCCACAGCCTGTTTCATCGTCACTTGAAGATTAGCTTCTTTCAGCTCGGTTTTTGGTTTCCCCGTCATTGCCAAACAAGCTTAACTTGCTTTCTTCTTCTTCTCGAATAGCGTTCCAGCTCTTGAAGAGTCATAGCCAAGCTTCTCTCATTCACTTACGGGTATGTGGTATACGATTTATTTTTCACACAGAAAAAAGATACTAAAAATAACGGTATTCCAAGTCTTTCTAACATATAACATACAAGTAGTACTATTTACCGAATACCTGCAACTTTGCCATCAAAATTATTTGACCTTAGAACTTGTCTTACTGTTTTGACAGTGGTATTGGATGATTCGGGATATCTCTGCAGCGAATAACTTTACTAGCATCTTGGGATTTTTCATGATTTTCTTGACTATGACTACTTCTGGTCACATTTTTTCGACTGCTGCCTGTCTTATTTTCTAAATAGCCCTCCTAGAACTTATGGACAGTTTCCCTAATTACGACATAGGAGCTGTAGCTCATAATTTCTACAGAAGAATTTTCATTCCGCAAACAAAATCTAATTCGACTTTTTGCCGACTTGGAAATGGGTCATGTTAGACGACAGCATTTGGGTTTGCGGCTAAATGTTCGAATGGAATCATATTATGTCTAGGCGTTTGCCCTTACAAGTACATTGGTCCGACGTTAATCTAATTGCTAGTATTTCAGCGATAAGGACTATCTAGTATAACCTGTAAAAAAACGCAGTGAAAAATCATCTGGCAAGGAAACCTGATGACTTACCATTAACAAGTCCACTCGCTTAATTTATAAATTAAATCACACAAAACCTATTGAACAATGGTTAACGCTAACAAGAACACATGCTAATTGAACAACGAATCTTGAACCTGAACGGCATATCGCAATCACGAACTAAACAAGCTTTAGTATAAGCAGTTTGTCGGCATTAGAAAAAAACCCAATATCCAATGATTCTAGTAAGGGAAAGAAGAAGACATGTCATTTGTTTATTATCTTTCTCTCGGAGGTTTTCGAGCCATTTAAGTCAGTAGAACAGGATAGTAATTCGATATATTTACGCTTTACGGAATGTAATACATGGATATGGAATGTTGTTACGCGGAATTCCAACAAATTGCTCACAATCGACTGGGGTATAAGATAAAAATAGTTCCAGTGGGGTATGTTTAAAGCGATGAAAGCCGTCAAACGCCGTCCAAGCAATGTCAAATGACAATCATAGTACGACGTACTGCAAATAAAAAACAGATGCATGGGTTCAACAAAGCTGGCACCTCCGACAAGGCATTGCTTGATACGTGGGATGTTCTATGCGTATTTAAAGAATCCAAGAGAAGGACCTGGTAGAACCGAAAATAATTTTTTTTTTTTTGGTCACTAAATGTCTATTTAAGTCTTAACTATACAAACCACGTGTTTTCATTTTCATTGTCGATTGAAGCAACAATTCTTGTTTATTTTAAAATAATGTAATAAAAGGCTTATAATAATATTTAAAAGGCTTTACACAGAAATAGATTGGGTTCATGGCACACCTGCCCCATCGTTTGGGATGCCCATTAAGCCCTTAAAACAGTAGGGCATTACAGGCTACAGTAATACCTCAGAGTATAGTGTTTTCAAGTTGACTTGGAAAAGTAGATGCAAATTAAATGTCGGCGGGATGGGTCTTGGGTCTGCTCCCGACGGAGAATAAACGTAATAGTGTGATGGACTTTGGGGATATTTTGACGCTTTGTCGTCGCTTGATTCATTTCTGCACCGGTACATAACGGTTGACAAAATATGGACTCTATTAACCCCTCGAGACAAAGCCGCAAACAAAGCCGCGGGGTCTGAAGAATGTAAAAACGGCAAAATAGGTTAAAGCCGCAGTTTTTTGGAATGCATCTGCTATAGAAAGACGGACGCGTAATACTATGAGTCGTTACTGCATTGGTTTAAGGACGAAATCAAAGCAATACGTAAATAAGTTGAAAAGTTCTCGGCTTGACACAGAGATGGCGATCCAACCAGCAACAAAATTATGTTTCCTGCCCTGGTACCAGTGTCATTTGTTCGTTTCAACTCGTTCTCTCAAGTAGTGTGTCTACACAAATTTTCATCTGAAGTTGACAAAAGCTTACCGGGACTCTTCTCCCTTCGATGTGAACCATCAAAAAGTGGGCAGCTGAATTTAAAATTTAAAAAAGGTAAAACCATCGAAACGAGCATGATGTCGTGTTGGACGATAGGCGAATGTAAGTCAGACAGTTAAGGCCATTGGGAAAAGAAAGGACGCAAAACATCTTGCACAAGGAATTAGGGATGCGAAAACTCTGCGTAAGATGGTTGCTACATTAAATTTGCTGAATGTCGATCAATTGCACATGCGTAAATGATTTTCATAGCATTTTTTGGACTTTTCGGACGCTTGAGGACAACTCTAGGAGTTGACAGAGTTAAAATAAGGTTACAATAAGAAATAAAAACGAAATCTTCCTAAAATAATTGTTTTTTCTAGAGACTTCTTAAACGAAGCAGTTGCTTAGGGCTCCTGGTCTGTGGCTTTGATACTATATTCAAAAAAGTGAGTGAAAAAATCTATGAAAATATGCATTTCGCATTCCGTTTAGTAATATGAACAACCACTTGGATTAAGAGCACATATTCACTAGTTAATGTGACAAAATTGCATTGCACTAGCTAAAAGAAAAATCACCAACCGCCTGTTCCATCTTTTGTCCGCCCCATGCCGTGACCACATTCGTCCAGTTGACACATGTTCAGGTTATCATGTTGCCAGGTTCACTCTTTACATAGAGAAAAAGGAAAACCGAAAAGTACAATTCCAGTCAACTCCCGTTGAATGTATGTAAGTCAGTTCGTCAGGGTACTCTTCCTCACACGTCTCCATCCTCCGTCCGCCCTTAACCTTCAAATATTTTTTTTTTCTTTGCATTTTCTGCAAATTATAATAAAAGCCGGGCGGGCCAACAAATATACATTTTTTTGCACTTCACATTGCATAATATCGAATAGATGTGAACAGCAACCTGAAGAAATCTCATTTTAACGGCGTGAATTCGCATACACACGACAGAGAAACCCGTGGAGGCGGAGGTGAAGATTTATCTATTTATCATCGCACTTTGTTTTCGTCTTCACATAGCCACTGCTATTCGTTTCTCTCGTTATTCTGTACTTCTTACACCACTTTCCTCTCGTAACGTTCGATCGGACGATTGTACTTTGTTGGCAACTAGCGTTTACAGTTATTGCACAAAAGACAAATCCCCATCTCGGGAATGGACAATGAACAACAAATAGAAACAAATACCCACCCAAACCAATCGTGTTAGTCCCGAAATTTCTTAAACTGTTTTCGTATTCGTGGAATTCAATCGAAAATTAAATTTCTTTCACTTTAACTGTTTAATTCTAGGTACATATGTACAATAGCAGTATGGTAGGTACCACCCTTGGAGAAAGGATGCTCTGCTTTACGTATTACTTTAGCAACCACCCAACAAGTGAACTGTTCGCGGTTTAAATTCAAACTGATCTAACATCGGAGGGGAATATCTAAATATTCTCTAACAAAACTCCCCAATTTCGGTGAACCGTCAAACCGAGCGAAGAGAATGTCGTCTATTCGCATACTCGAGAGAGCGTGCATTCCGTTAAATGTCGAAGAGAAGCTACATATTTCGATTGCTCGCTTTAAGAGAGGCCGTTTGCTGAAATTTTGTTTACGCTGAGAAATGAGAGGAAATTGCAAACGGGCGGACGACTAGGTTATCACATTTCCCCCTTGAAGTCAAGTTTCAAGATCACCCGAGCATTCTCACTAAGTGCTGGTAACTTTTCCATAACTTTCTAGTATTTGGCGACAGGCGCGCGCGATCATTCTCCTTAGGTCGTAATGGGGTCGCCAATCGGTGGCTGATAAGGAGCACGTTGCTCGCGCATTGGATCAAGGGTTGCGGGCAGTCAAGGACATTTGCATTTTAGTTTGGCTGATAAAGAGGCTGTACCTTGAGGCCTTGAAGCATGGTTGGGATCTATGGATCTGGCCTGTTGCCTGAACGTCCTTGGTGATGAGCGTTATCGGTTATCAGTTAGTAAGTCAGTTTACTGCGAATTGATATTTTGTCGGAGAGCAGTTGCATGAGCTTATCAGCTGATACTTCTGAAAGTCGTTCCGAACATAGAGCTGTTTGCTTGGATTCTATCTCATTGTATGAAAACAGTCATTTGTCGTGTCTATTTCAAGGTAATATTCATTTCTATTTCAAGATTCAAAAAACAATTAAAGCGGTGACAAAGGTCTGGGCAACCCCTGTTGGCAGTTAAGTAGTTAAGGCTATTTCCGGCAAAGAAAAAAAAAATGACTAAGTGTTTTTGGCCACAAGTCAATCTTATCATATCAGATTTTGCAAAAACTCTTTACTTTCAAGACTCAGCACTGATGCCCAACCTGTTCGCCATGAAAATACTATAAAATAAGCACACGCCTTGCGGATAATGAATGAGATAAAGGTGTCAGGTGCACAAATACGAATCCGCTTTTTCCAATAGGTGGCAAATGATGCTTAGAAATGTCAGATCAGAAACGTTACATGGTAAGCTGGGGCATCTGGCAAAAGGTCCTTTTATTTGTGCATTTTCATCGGTGTCATGTCGAGAGCTGAGCTTAAGTGTTCCGCTTTTAATCAGAACAAATCAGCGGCTGGCCGCTTAGGACGATTATAGAAATATACGATGAAACTTCTATTAGGCAAAGAACGTGTCGTAACATCGGAACACTGTCAGAGAAATTGCTGAGATTATTGGCATATCGGTTGGCTCATACCATGACATTTTGGACATGAAGTGTGTACCAGATACGTAAATTTGACCAAAAGAACCGTCGGATGAGTTTCACTCACAAACTGCTGAAAAACGTGAATGACTATCGAGATTTTTTTTTATAATTCGTGCAGGTTCAAAAGTTACGCTCTTATGGTATTTGTCACACAACCTGGACGGGATGCAGATGGTTTGTGTCGAAGATGTTCGTTAACTAGGGGTTGTCCTCCGGGAGTGGTTGTCCTAGATAGGATTTGAGAGATTCGACTGAATTTGGCGTTGGTTGTAGTTCACAGTAACTCTTTTGTTTCCATGTCATTAAGGTGTTATATTGGAAATGAACACACAAAGTATGAATATTGAAGTGATCTTATGCTGCGAGTGTTATGCCTTCGTCAGCACTTTTTGATCATCTCTCATTCACAGCTGATGTTGTTGCACAGTTTTTCCGTATAGGAATTGTTCTTGATAATCGACGGACTTCAACTGCAGACTTTCGGCTCAACAGTCGGTGATGATTACCATTGCACCATGACCACCCCCAAATTTGATAAAAGTTGATCATTGAGGGTAGAACCATGGGTAAATGGTTATGAAATCAAAACCAAAACCCAATCATCCCAATGAAAGCGATCAGGAGAGCCAAGACGGAATAAAGCATCACGATAATGCACCTGCTCACTCATTGTTTTTGCGCGTATTTTTTGGGTCAAAACAATACCGTAACCATGCTTCAGCCACCATATTCACCCGACTTAGACCTCTGCGACGTTTTTCTCATCTCAAAACTGAAAAGACCATGATTGAGGAGATAAAGACCGTATTACTCGATAAGCTCAAGACTATACAAAAAAACGCATATCAGAAGTACGACGTGGATTGGAAAACCCACTGGCGCAAGGAGACAAAGTAGATATTGATGAATAAATAAATAATTCTCGAGAAAAATAAAAAATCAACTTATTTTTTGAACAAACTAGGTATTTTGTAAATTCTCTTCGGCATCATGTCGATTTTCAAGCTAAATATGAGCCATTTGCGCGTAAAGAAATATGGGGTGAGGCTTCTATTAGTGAAAGATCCTATCGTAAATGATTTCATTGCTATAAAAGTGGTTATTTCGAAAACAAGAAGTGGTTTGGAAATAGTTCAAAAGCTGAGAAACGCCAAGCGAACTGTTACTCCAGCGGCTAAAATTTGCGTCGCTTTGGAACATACCAATGGAAATCGTGGAGGCGTCGCAGCGATATCGACAGTAAAGCAAGACAACCATGGATAGAAGCTCATGCTGTGTTTTCGGTGGGACCAGCTATTATGAGTTGTTGCAACTACTTGCAGCCATCATAGAAGCTCGTTACTGAACACAACTGATGTGTATGATTCGAATAGAAAGAAAAACGGCCACAGTACCAGCAAAGATACGATAACGTAATTTCGCAGCACGACAACGTTCGAACACATATTTGTCAGGTCTTTAAAATTCAAAATATAACGTCACCCGCTGCATTTTTCAGACATTACTTATGCCAAGCGCTACCTGTTCCGATCGATGACGCATGGCCTGGCTGAGCAGTACTCCGATCTTTCGAGGAATCCAACAATTGGTTTCGTAAACTTTTTATTATTTTTCAGTGCTCCAAATTTTGGAAAAAAGAAGTGAAGACACACGCAAATAAGCTACAGGGATTTTTTTTAATAATATAACAGTTTTGTATTTAAATAAAACAAGAATAACTGAGATATCGGGCCGAAATGTTAACCAGTTGTGGTAACCATGTTGTTGAAAAAAAAAAAAATCATTTTCATCGAATAAAAAATATGGGCCAAAGACACCTCCGATTACTTTTCGTGGATGGAATGGAGGTTCTTGAAGCACATGTAGGTTTGTCAGTTTTTGACAAAGCCATAAACCAACAATGAGCTCATTGCTGAAGATGATTTTTCGATGAAATTCAGGATTTTCTTCAAATTTTTGCAGAGTCCGATCGGAGAGGTTGGCGCTTCAAATGGGGAAGGACTTTCGGTAGAGATTTCCAATTCCTGTGAATGGAATCCACAGATTTGGCTCCCGAATTTCGACACTACGTCGTCTCGGACACAAATATTTAATATGAATATGTTGGCCCAAATTGATCCAATATAGCCCGTACAGTCTGTCTGGTAAGACGATTATTTAGACCAAAAATTGGGTTAAGATTTAAGAATTCCCAATATTGTGATCAGGTATCAATTAAAGATATACAGCTATTTTTCATAATCGCCTACAAGTTACAGATATTCGAAAAATTTTTGAATTCGTCTTCAGAATGGCATACAATCACATGTCATTCGTCTTGACTACGCATGGGCATGCCGCCATATCCAAGACTTGCTCCTATTGGATGTCGCTGATAAAATAATTTGTGTAGGCAAACATATTCGCGGATTCTTATTTGAATTTAACGACGATTTCACCTGACAAATTCGAATATTAACTATTGTATTCATTCCAATTTTATTACAAAATACAAATGCTGGGATTAGATGCTCCCAGATTGGTTTTAGCCCACAAAACGTTAATTTCAACCAATTGTTATTCTGTAAAATGTTGTTATTTAGCCAATATTGTGAAAGAACTAAGTCATAAAGAGAATAATATCGTATTCAGATATATTTTAAAAATTATGCTTTTAGTCGTCTACCTTGCAAAGCTGGGGTAGGGAAGACTTATGCAAAGGCTTCCCTGTCTGTCCTTCCGTACGCATATATCATCTATCTATCTGTCCGTACGCATATATCAAACCGGGAGCTCATAGCGACCAGTTTTAGAACTCTAGCTACTGTGGCTTCTGAGATCCAGGTTAAAGTTTGCACAATTCGAGAAGACCTGGAATTGTAGCTTGGCTCCCGGCGGGCTGATCCCATCTTATTTTGACCAAGTACAACTTTTTCTTTTGGTAATGAAGAATATTTGTGAGCAATTTCGACAAACAAAAAACATTGTTTAATTTTTTTGGGTTGTACAATATCACGTGCATGATTTACCTTCTTAGCTGTAAGTTAAATTAACAAACAAAAAAAACAGAATTAAAAATACAATAATATGACATCAATCAATTTACGAAATTAAAATTTGCGTATTTAATTCGAACTCGGGTGTCAATTCAGCATTGTGTTTCCACATATCTTTTGAACGCGGATGGTGGAATTCTATTTGGTTATAGTGGAATAAGCGAAACCCACCCCAAAAGAAAAAGTTCAAGGGCATACTCGTATTTTGCCCACATCGTGAATAGTTGCAAAAACCCAACGCATCAGTTTTAAAGGAGATTTATACGTATAGAATGCACGTTACTATAAAAAAAGATTAACCCCTCCGGAGATCCGAGGTAAGAGAGATGAAAGCTAAGAATCTCTATTAGTCTTTGGTTGTGACCACATGAAACTATAATAGAATGAGACCTACGACTTTAAATGGTCGCTGATGTTTGTCTACAAGCTGTAGCGAACACCTGAGCACCCGGGGTTAGTCAAAATTATGTCAACAAACACGCACATTGTTTTAAATCCTAGAGTATGTTCCGGGAACACATTTAACACAATCAAGTGAACTCACTGCGATAAACTGAAATAAGCTCACATGTATTCACGGATAGAAGCTCTTAGTGTAACGGGTGCTGTCGTTAGGAACCTGGACATCAATGTAAACAAATGGGTATCGTGGAGAAAGACGTACGAAAGTCGGAGGTCTGATTCTGGTTTCTGGTGACGACCGACACACAATATTGGTGGAATTCTTAATAATATTCCAAGATTTCTCGCTAATAAACTAAAAACGTTGACTGTGGTTTTGACACTGATAGATCAAAGAAAAAGTTTGAAAATGCCTTTGTATAATCTGTTTAATTCTCTGCCTTAAAGGCCGAAGAGCATTTAAGCACTTTAATTGCTGATGCAACAGGTGCAACATATGTACATACATATATTGTAGTATATTTATCAGGCAAAGCTTCACCGTTTGGGGTCTCTTTCGCTTTTGGAAAAAAGTTGAATGGAGATGTCTAGGCCTTTTCATTAAATAGGCAGATTTCTTGCCGGAATATAACAAGTATTACAACTAGCTATTATCTAATACCTACTTTCAAACAAATAATAAGTTATTTATGTTAAAATAATTTCGCGATCAACGAGCAGTTAAAATAGAATTAAAAGTACACCTGCTTCGCCGGGGATAGTGAGTACCATAAAAATAACTCACACAAACGTTATCTTTATTTGTCTAATCAAAAAAAAAAATACAATTTGGCGAAATTTTGCCTTGTGAATCACAGCGGGTTCCCCCCGTTTTATAGACACGTAGAAATATGTATATATGTATGAGTACATATATTGAAAGGGCATAGGTGTTTGAAAAGCCAAAGTTTAACACTACCTCGTAAAATGAAAATTAATTGACGATCCTCTTTTCCTACATATACAGTGTGACGAGATAAGTCAAGAACGTGAGGCATACGTTCTTTTTAAAGCTTACTCGAAATAAATAGAACTACAAAGAAATCGACAACAAACTATTGATATTGTTGACATCAAATTTGGAAGTTATTTTAATGGGCTCGAACAAAAATGCTGGCATATCCCCGCGTTTCAAGGAGCCTAGAACACGAATCTATAATTTTTTGAGAGACGTTGTATATCTACAAATGTTCTATACTCATAAATTCCGAATCAATTTCGTTCAAAGATATCGACGCATTTTTTAAGAGTGGCGAACGGCGCCCCAGTAGTCACCGATGGGACAAGCTTAAATTTAATTCCTTCGTGGGTGCAAAGGTTTTGCCACATTTCTTCGGTTCTTATGCCAAGACTAAGCAATGACTACCGCGAACATCAAGAGAGTGGAACAATACTTGGTCGAAAGCCAACGATTTTCAATTAGGAAAATAACATCCTCCTAAAATCGCTCCCAAAGACAAACTTGAAATTTCAACCCTTTTTTTTAATTCAATTGCAAAGAAAATTACTTAAAATGACGCAAATCCTTGAAACAATGTTGGAGAGATTTGGTACTGATATGGTTTGGAATCATCGAGTCCTATACTCGTATTTTTGAGCATTTCAGATAACATAAATGTGAACCATTCAGCCAACCTGCTGCGGCGCTTGGCATGAAACACGATGGAGTCTTTTTAACTCCCGACGCATAAGATGGGTGTTATAAGTATGACGAGTCGGTTTGTCTGTGTGTCTGTCTGTGGCATCGTAGCTCCTGAACGAATAGACCAAGTTTGATGATTTTTTTTTGTTTGAAAGCTAACCTAATCGACAGGTTTCTTAGCTACAATTTATGAAGATCTGTTCAGGCGTTTCAATGCCATCCGCTATCGGAAGATGTTATAATATTTGCAAATGGCATCGTACCTCAATCATATTTGACATTAGTGAACTAGACGGCTGCAGTATACAAAAAGATAAGCACTAGAGCGCTACACTTCGCTAGAGCGTGGAATAATTGTGACCAATAATCGGTCGGTGAATTTCGACGTCCAGGAGTGATTGGGCCGTATTTTTTTGAGGACGCTACGACAATACGATCACTGTTACTGGTGAATGCTACAGGGCCATGAAAAACGACTTCTGACTGCCGGAATTGGTGAGCGGGGGACAATGGATATTGTGAAGGAAGCGTTTCCTGGTCGGTTTAATGGTTTGCTTAGATTTCTCCAAAGCCTTTGATTGCGTGAGTCACGAAAATCTCATACATAAACTGGAAAAGTCAATTCCTATGTGGTGGATCTCTTTGTCATCTTATATCTTCGTACCTTTCCAATCGATCGCCATATGTGTATCTCAACAGTAATCGTTCCTCATGTATTTCGGTCACCTCCGGTGTTCCGCAAGGCTCGGTATTACTTTTCATGTTTTATTAACGATGTCCATCAATGTTTTAATGTCTGTAAGTTTCACATCTATGCCGATGATGTTCAAGTTTAATCTATGTTTCCTAAGTCGTGTTCCTCCACTGCAATGGCATTATTCACGCCAGAATTGAATCGGGTGTTTAATTGGTCAGCTGATAATAGTTTGAAGCTTAACGCATCAAAAAACGAAGGTGTTAATCCTGAATAGAGGCAGGACTGTACTTGATTTACCACAAATCATTATTAATGACTCCCGAATCGACTATGTCGATAAGATAAAAAACTTGGGTATGTACTTCGAACACAGTCTGTGCTGGAACGGGCACATAAATAGCGTAATTTCAAAAACCTACGCTGCTCTTAGAGGATTGAGTCCAACTTCAAATTACTTGCCGACCAATGTTAAGCTAAAACTTGTAAAATCTTTCATTCTACCAATAATTCTTTATGGTTTTGAGCCTTTTGCATGCATGGATTCTGAATCTACACGAAAACTTAAGGTAGCTTTCAATAGCTGCGCCAGGTACATATATGGCATTCCCAGACACGAACACATTTCTGATTTTACAAGAAAAATTGTTGGCTGTTCTCTTACAGCACTAATGAAATTTCGTACCTTGCTTTTGTTGCACAAAATTATAAAAAATAAGGAACCAGATTATCTTTTTGAATGTAACTACTAGATTTGGAAGAACGCTGCGCTCTTCATGTCCCTAGACATAAATATCATCCAGACAGTTTTTTGTCCATGCGATTCATCTCTGGAATACGCTACCCTCAGATATCAATCAAGCGAATAGCACAAAGGCCTTCAAAACAAGATTATTTAAATTCTTCTTCTTCTTAGATGGCATTACAGCTCACGGAGAGCCAGAGGCCAAGCTTCTCTCATTCACTTATGTTGTGTACGATTTGTTTTTCACACAAGTGAACGGGACCTACAGTTTAATGCCGATTCCGAACGGCGAGCGCCGAGAAGCTTTTTCAAGGCAAGTTTACTACGGGAGGTTTTGCCAATACCCCGCCGAGGAGAGAAGCCGCGTAATAAACATTCGATGGCGTTGGTGTTATCGGGATCCGAACTCGATCATCGTGCGTCAGAGGCCGACACTACCCACTGCGCCACGCGCTTATTTAAATTCGTTGCATACAAATTCTGGAAATCTCCTTTTTTTTCTATCTTCTATCTTTCTTTCTTTTCTCTTTACCTTAGTTATTAAGTTTACATTTTATACTATATGGTAATATATTATATTATTCCTAAGGCATATGCATATTTAAAAGACTCATCTACATGTACATGTATTTTTTACGTATTAAATAAAATAATGTTTTGGCGATTTGGCATGGCCAGCAAGATCGCCAGATTTAGCCATCCCAGACTTCTTTCTTTGGGGCTACTTGAAGCCGCGGACTTATGCCCACAAACTTCGGACTTTCTCGGTCGCAGCTCTTAAGAATAATATTCGACAGAAATACGAACATTTATCACCGGAAATCTTGCGGGAAGTCATGGAAAATGCGGGTACAAATATGTATCAACACTGATGCGCAAAGTCACTTTTTTTATTTAATAAAAAAGTTATTCAAAAACAAAATTAGATTATACATAGATCTCACGCCACCCTGTACATACAAGAAGCCCTATGTGTTGTTGCATAATACTTAAGAAAAATGTAATTTAAGTAGTTACCTATCGCAATTACGGTCCGCGAGTAATTTAAAAAGAATGAAATAAAAATAAGTTCCCCCACGCTTATATTAAAAATATTAATAGGTTCTTTTAATGAAGTCAAAAGGCCGAGAGAAAATTTTTATTTTTTTACTTTTTAAAGTTTTTTTGTTTTGTGTCGGGGGTTACTTAAAATTTTTAATTTTATTTTTACAACAGTAGGGATAGCGTTTGGATGATGTAATTTAATCAATTCCTCTTTATAATAAGCTAAGACATAATACAACAGATATCATAGAGACTGCTACGTTGGACGCAACCTGGTTTTAGAATTCCGTAGGGCGACAAAAAACTGGAGCAGTTTGCAAATTAATGCTTTAGATGGTTAGGGTTGATAGGGTGAGCGACAGATACAAGTACCACGTCTTTCGTTATTTGTCGAATAGGAGACGGCTTTACGTTACATTTTTCAAAAATGGTTTTTGTTGGCTGAATACAGACTATCCCTATTACCGGAGACTTCTTCTTCTTATAATTCTTTTCCTTTGCACGATAGGGTTTGTTCGAAAACTAACAGTAATAATGACAATTTGATAACAATAAATGGAATGTGAGGGATGAATTTAACAACATGCGAGGTATAGCTTCCGTTTGGGAATGTAAAGTTGAAATCAGTGGAGTTCGACGTTTTAAAGTGTAAGAGACCATAGCGGCTATTAATTGCTATGAGGACTCCGCGACCGTCCGGATAGGTATTATTGTCGTGGCCATCAGCACGAAACAAAGTAGAATCTATTGGCATAGATTGGTTTCAGTCAGGCAGAGAATATCGCAAGGAAGTTCTTGGGAATTGAGGCATGCTGCGGAAATTTTGTTACACAGTCCACTGACATTCTGATGGCAGAAGATGTATTTGGGTTAAATGTGCGATGAAGAAATAAATTGGTGCTTAGGTTAGGATTGAAAATAATTTTTGAAGTTAGAACAGAATGCAGGTGTGAGACGCGTTTCGAGCTTTTCGTGATATATGATATATGCTCTCGTGAAACCATATAAGGGTTTTCTTCAGTTCAAGAGGGTCAGTTGGAAGGCCTTCTTGGTGGATCGATACCATGACGTTAATTTTAACTATGCGGTGAATGCAGATGGGGTCATTTTTGTCGTGAAGGTAGGCAAAATAGAGACGCACATTTTCGTAGATTCTTCCGCCTCTAAAGGGTGACATGACATATCGGTCATCAGCATTATTTTTGGTGTTTGGTAAATTGGACTGTGGTAAGGTGGAGTGAATTTAAGAAAGATGAAGATGGACTGACGGGAGTTCTCAGCGAAGCAGGAAAGATAAAAGGTAAAAAGTGAGAAAAATTTAAATATATTCTCTGGACTGAAGGGCTGCGTCTGGTTGTGGGTGCTTTAGTGCGCTTGGTTATACTACATTTAAATGCTGTTTCAGTGAACGGATTATACTCCCGAAAGTTGACTGACCTTTTTTATTTTATAGCAAGACGGTGGCTGTACGGCAAATTTTTCCGTCATGTGATTTCTCGAAATCCAACTGCTTTTGAGATCGGACAATTCAACACCTTTATACGTACTCTGATCCTCTGCATTAAATGAGTTACCGTCAATATTTATTTTCCACCTCAAGTAAGTACTTAATTTCTGGATCACGTTTTTACAATTGCAATCACTATACAAACAAATATGAGCATGGCCTCATATCGTACTATTAGATGCATCATCTATTAATGCCAACACAAATGAATTATTAATGGATGCATCCCACGTTTGATACGAGTAAAAACGAGCAGCAGTTAAGGTAGGTGTTGGCCCTGTGAATCAACAATTCGAGATGCGTTTCGCAATGCGACGAAGCAAATACAGCATGTGCTTGCTTAGGAAGGCAGTCAACTTTGCATAGCGATGGCAAAATTAAATCAAAACAAAATGAAATCAAACTTTAATGGATTCTTGCCCTACATACATGAACTTGTTGACTCACTGTCTGCTGTTTCAAAGGCAAACAGAATCACAAAGTTTTATTGGTACACATATGTATGTAAAACGTAGGCTGTGTACTGCCCGCCGTATTAGGTTAATCCAGCGTCACAAACTCGTTTCGCACGAGTTGCGTAATGTTCACGCTTCCTTGCAGCAGAAAAGTCATTTTCAACAGCAGGACTGGGGAAACCACTTTCGCCACCAAGTAATCACCACAAGAAACCAGCGTTGCGGGTAATGAGCGGGGTTGACTAGATTCCAAATAGCAAGCATTCGAGGGAGAAATTAAGTTACCAAGCCAATGGTATCATCAATTTCCTCCAAACCGATCAATTCGATCGCTTTCGCAAGTGTTTACACTGAATATATGTATAAGACGCATTTGATATGAGGCAGAAAATCCAAAAGACGGCGAGAAAACGGCGTAAATATGTACATAGTCTTCATTCCGAAAAACGCTCGCTCTCGATCTCTGATACGAGTCACGTGTACGCGAAAGCATCTGCGATTCTTCTTACACTTATTACTTCATTGAGTCGATTGTAGATTACACTATACTCGTATTGTAGGCAGAATTGCCTCATACCCGTGCAGATGCACGTTGAATAGGACAATGACTGACCGACGAGATAAGATGTAACAGGCGTCATCAGACACTGATTTGTAAGTTTGCTTGCACTTGTCATTCGTATATGCTTCTGTGAAGGCAGCTGAGTCTTATGACTTTTTATAATACATTTCATTTAATTAAATCGTGAAAAGGAGTATCACGCCATTTAAGTTTATAAGGGACAAAACCCAACTGGTTTTTAAGGGGTTCTACAATTTTTTGCGATTCCTTCTGGTTATCTATTTGTTTACGAGCGTAATCTACATGGCTTTTTTCTATGATCCTTTAGCGAAAACAATCGTGTGCGTCACCTCCGAACTACGTATTCCACTTACAGTGTTCCACGCAATTAATTGACTAATTACAAATTATCAAACTTAATAAAAAACTGATAGAATGGGAGACATGCGCAAATGGCTAATATCAATAATTGGATTTGTAACGCGGACGTGATTTTAAATATCAGCCACTTGCCACGTACTGCATGTGAAGTCGTGTTATTCTACAAACAATGGTAATGGATACGTCTATTTGGCCAGTGCTGCAGATACTAAATAGAATCAACAGATCAATGACACAAACGATCGTTAGACTACACTCTCAATGGGTTGTTTTTATTCCACGAATCATTAACGTGAGAAGCAATTTTCCCTTTCTCTTTATCCAAAAAAAAAAAGAAAACCGATTGCACAAAGCAGGCGTTGTATATTATGCTAATTTGCTTTTGGACATTTCCTAACATAATTCGAAGAAGGTGCTGAAAGGGCACAATTCGTTGTGCTATTTATTCGAAGCCATTCATGTCGATTTTCCGATACGCTGAGGTCATGTCACGCCGTAATTTATGTTTGAACATATTGTGGACGTAGTGGCCTTCGGCCTTGGCCTTAGCTGTTGGGATCTATTGTGTTCCGTGCATGAATTAATTCGGATTCAAACACAATATACATATGTACATAGGTATATTGATAGGGACATTTTCAAGTCCGTAGCTTTTATTTGTTGCAAGATTCAATCATTAATTGGTACTCAATTTCCACTATATTTACAGTGTACTTTAATCACTTCCAAACTTTGATCAACCCTTTTCATATAAAATATCCTTAGCACCACATTCGGTTTCCCCACTGAGTATAGGGTGATCCAATTTGTGGTTCCGAAAATAAATTCAAATATAACAAATTTATGATTTCGATTCTGATCAAATTTTTATATTAATACATTGCTTAAATCTTGCCATTATGAACAGAATATTATATCATTCAAATGTCATCCACGGAAGTTCTTACAGGATTCGATTCTGACCAGGTAGTCTTTGAAGACTTTTCGACATTTATCGAGCATTTACTCAGCCATAACGCGAAGAATATTCGTTTTCTAAAGCACCAAGAGTTTGCGGATTGTGTGCATAAGCACGATATTTTGTATAGACCAAAAAAATTAAATCCAACGGCGACAAATAACACGATCTTGGTGGGTAGTTCACATCAACAAAATGCGAAACACTTCGTCCAGGAAATATTTCTTACAGTAAAGTCCAAACAGGTGAGATGTGGTAGCGTCTTGTCTGGAGTTTTCACAATTTTAAGATGTTTAATGATTATTGAGCAATACATATTGTAAAATAACTAAATATATACAGTATCGGATGACTGTTCGACCCGCTATAAGGTCATCCAGCAATGGGTGTCATTTTAATTCAAAAAAAAAACGCAACGTAAAATGCATCTACAAAATGTAGATCTTCGCTCTTCCTTCAAATATTCCTTATTTTTAGGAAATTCTAGTCCGCTAATAAAACTAATGTTTCACTTTGTTTTCGAAGCCTCTAGCTGAATATAAATACCGTCCATATCTACAGCACCATAATAAAGCATTGAAAAGTCATTCACATCGTTTGGGAACGTAAATAGTTCACTGAAATAGTCGCAGTAGCATCATTTTCGTAAAAAAATATGGCACGATGAGAACGCTCGTTTAAAAACTACGCCAAATTATAACTTGCTGTGGAGGGATAGGTTGTTTCTTGATTTTTTTTCCGGTTTTTGGAGCCAGACAAATGGAATAATCAGTCAAAATAATTTTCTGTAAACATCATAATCTTGTTCAGTAATATTCGCCACGCAATCAGTAAGAGCATAGCGCTGAACGAGGTTTGTTGGCTTTAAATCTAGTGCAAATTAGTTTGGATGAGCATTTAGACTAAGTTTTTTTTATGCCAAATGCTGTGTAAAGGTCTACAATCACAAAATTTGTCAGGTTCGTGTATTCACTCTTTCAGTCTTAGAGAATGGCAAGGAAGTCGGCATTATCTAACAGACTAATACTCTTAAAATTGTCTATCTTCCTATCCAAAATCTTCAATCTAAAATCGCTATCACAGTGTTCGTTTTAGTTTTTCCTTGTCAAGCCCCTTTTTAAGCTTCCTTCGGCATACTCCAAGGTAGCCATTTAGGTCCCATTATTTTCATTCTTAATACTAACGATATTAAAACGGTTATTAAGCAAGTCTCCATATCACTTACATCAACGAGATCAAGTTCTTTAATACCATTCCCTCGGGACAACAGTCTTCCCTTATGTCGATACTGGGGACGGCCTTTTTATGGTCGAGGATCCACAGGAGAAAGTCAGTTCGATCGGTGCTGTTTTCGAGTCTCTGAACTCGAAAATTCGCCTTTTTTACACCATTTACATTTGCGAGCAGAAATAGAGAATTAGCGATCTGAGAATAACGGTTTCATGGCACTATTCGCGCTGCGTCAAAACTAGTTTCCGATATTCAATGGAATAAAGCAAATTATCTATGTACGGGTGCTACGGGTGTACGCCTGATCGACTTTGAAAAGGCTTTTGACACCGAAATGGTAGAAGGTCTGTTTTGTAAACTCATCAGGCTAGGCGCTCCAAATCACCTTTTGTACATGATCTACGTAATTACTACGGAAAAGAAGTTTGTTGTTAACTGTGACCGCGTTACTTTGAGCATGATCTTTGACATTAAAAACGGGTTGGAACGGGGAGCGGTTGATTCCCCCGTACTGTTTAACATCTACATAAGCGATCTCATGATCTTATAGGTTTTCTCAGTCATTCAATAGCAGTATGCCAATGTTTGTTTTTTTGGAGGCTTCTACTATCTGTTGGAGCACTCAGACGCAAACACGGGTCCATTGTACTATCAGACAGACAGCTTTCTTTAGTGTATTTTCCCCGTTGTTCGAAGAAAAGTGAGGAGGAACTTCAGTGATGTAGAGCTAAGAGATTCGGCATACACCACGTCGGCCCTAAGGGTGCGCCACCGTGCGCGAGCGAAGGCGGCTCAGTCGCAGAGAAAGTGTTCTGCTGTGTCATCCTCCTCGCAACATGCAGCACAGGTAGGAGTCTCTCTAATGCCAAGCATGTAGAAATGCTTAGCAAAATGTTGTGGACTTGTTGCAGACATCAAAGCGTACACGCTCATCTTACATCCTGGATATTCCCTACATCTACGACTGTGCGCATTTAAGACCCAATCGTTGATGTCGGATTTGATCGTGGAAGTAGGTAGACCTAAGGCGGGTTCAGATCCTGAGAAACTCTTCTCTGAGCCCCTTCTAGCGAGTTCATCGGAAATTTCATTTCCTGAAATCCCAGAGCGGCCTGGGATCCATACAAGCCTTTGTTAATTTAGTATTCTGACTTTGTTCAAAAAGGTCTTAAGTTCATGTACTAATTTGGCGCTGGATAGAGGGTTGGACACAGCTTTGAGTGCAGCTTGGCTGTCACTGCAGACGCATATGCTTTTTCCCTTCCACTTCTGCTTCACAACATATTGCATGGCCATTAGGATGGACGCATATTTTCCATGCCGATGATTTAGTAGCGTCATCAATACAAAGCTGCAGTGTGACTTCGATCATATTAAAGGATTGTGAAGTTAAAAATTAACTTCCAAAAGCTTAGGATTCCATTATATAGAGCCTCAAGGGATACCAGAAAAAAGTGGAGGTAATTTGCCATCATCGGGCAACATAGACAACCATTAGCAGCTTAATAATGACCATCATCGCGTATGGTTATTCGGTGTGGTTTTTTTTTTTTTTCTGTTGGAGCACTCAGACACAAATACTGGTCCATTGTGTACTGCCAGACAGACACCTTCGATGGCGTTAGAGCTCATGTGGAGCCAAAGCCAAGCTTTTTTTATTCACTTATGCTGTGTGCGATTTGTTTTTCACACAAGTGAACGGAACCTAAAGCTTAATGCCGATTCCGAACGGCGAGAGCCGAGAAGCTTTTTCATGGCAAGTGTACAACGGGGGGTTTTGCCAGTACCCCGCCGAGGAGGGAAGCCGCGAAATAATCATTCGATGGCGTTGGTGTTATCGGGATCCGAACTCGCTCATCTTGCGTCAGCGGCCGACACACTACCCACTGCGCCACGGCGCTCCCTTCGGTGTGGTTTAATGTAGCGCCATCTTGTATGGAAAAAAAAATGTTTTCGAGAGACAGTGCCTTAAGGTCTTTCTTAGAATGTATATATGTATGTATAGTCAGTTTGGCTAGCATTCCTGTCACTTTGTCATCTCGGTCACTGTGTATGTATGTATAGTCCCAGTTCATTAAGTATTATTCTAATGAGGTCCTGTACAACAAAGCAGATTTAAACAGAATCGTCAATTTTCTTATTAAAATGACCCAAAAGCACGTCGCAAGGGCAATGACTAGCGGCAAGAACCTGATCTCTGAGGCTTACTACTCCAATTATAGATGCCATAAGAGCACACTCCGACCGGGCTTTATTCCCCCAGAAGCATTTCTCCATATTGGTTTCGAAAGGTTAGTGCAAAATCGAGAGGATATGGGCTCTTCCTCACTCCTTAGTTCGTAGCTAGCGTTCGGAGGCTGCATCATCATGTTAAGATAAACCTGAGAAATTACTGAGGCCTGTTAGCCTTGGCCTTGGCCTCAGACATACACAGTGACCGAGATGACAAAGTGACAGGAATGCTAGCCAAACTGATTATGTTAAAAACAAGAATAAAGTAGCTTAGGGTATGTGACTTTAGGATTAGAAAAAAAAAATAAAAATCTAGGTTTTCAATAAAGTTTTCCTAGAAAATCTAACTCTGAAATGTAGTCGTACGAAAATGGGATAGACAGATTTAAGCCGAAAGACATTGGCAATTAAGTAATATAGTTAGACTTAGAGTGTCCCCACAGGGACAATAAGACACGTTGAATATAAGATATTTATAAATAAGAATAAAATAAAAACAATAAAAACTGAATTGAAAACAAAAAAAAAAACATTCTCCTCTGGTGCTCCAATAACTCATTGGAGCTTAACATCTTCAAGAACCAGTTAATCATTTTTTCGCATCAAATCTCAAGATATCTGACTAAATCTACTATGTTTGGCCAGTGGACGCATTTCAGCCTATCTACTACGTCCAACACACAATAAATTCAGTTCAATCGTTTAGTTGGTCCGCGACCTACTCTTATATACAGTGGAACTTCCATAACACGAACTCCCAAAATGAAAGAAAAAAAATTCGACTTACAGAAACTTCGACTTAAAGAAATTAAAACAAAAATTATACATTTAATGACGTATTTTATTTTTAAGATTTTTATTTAAGTAGAGAAAAAATTTTGTAGGTATATATTGTATTTCATACCAAAATATTAAAAAAATCAGTAATTACACTTGGAATTTTTTTCTCATTACATTTTGCTTTGTAAAAAACTTTGATTTCGTGAATGACATTAAAAAAATTATCGCGTGTTGTTCTCAGTAAGGAGAGCATCACGTATTGTTTCCAATGCTTCATGCACTTTGGCTTGCCTTGGCTGCACCATTAAGTCTTCACCTGGTTCTGTATCGACTTCATCGTCACTTACGGTTTCCATTACAGACGATACCGAATGCAGAATTTCAGATTAGGACTGTGTTGGACAGATGATAATTTTATCATCTAATTTAATGTATTCTTGAAGACAACATTTTTCTTGTCCATTTTGTAACCGCGAACAAATCATTTGCATTTCTGCGAACTCAGGTATGGGAACACCAAAGTCTACGTGAATTCCGTTGTCCCTAACCTCTGCCAAACATAAATCATCCTCTTCATCCCAAAGAGAATGTTTGCCAAATCCAGCTTTAATAAAAGAATTTCGTATCGTCGAGCTTTTAACATAGCAGTTCCACGATATTGAAACATTTTTTAGGCACTCCACTAGGTTAATTTCTGGATTGACATGACCTTCTTCAAGCGAAGCTAGAATTTTAGTGATGATTCTTTTTCTGTAAAAGCACTTAAAATTCTGTATCACTCCCTGGTCCATTGGTTGTAGGGCTCCTGTCATGTTTGGTGGAAAAAAAACAAGCTTAATGGACTTCAAATTTTTGGGAAATTTGTGGGCGCTGCAATTGTCAACAAACATCAGAACTTTTCGATTTTGATTAAAAAACACCTTATCCCGTTCTCTTAACCAGTCTTCAAAAACCTCAGTCACCATCCATGATTTTTTGTCTGCTCGATAATTGACAGGCAAAGATTTTATTCCTTGTAAGCATCGTGGCTAATCGCTTTTGCCGATCAAAAGAATTTTCAGCTTTTCTTTTCCACTCATATTTGCAGCGATCATGCATGTTACCCGCTCCTTGCTTTGGTTAACACCATGACATTTTTGCCTTGGTTTGCTCTGGAAGCCATTTGTAAAAAAGGCCAGTTTCATCTGTATTAAAAATGTCATCTTCACTGTAGCCTTCCATTAGTTTTAGCAGAATGTGTTTTTTCCAATGCTCGCAGTCTTCCTGACTAATTGTGGCATTTTCTCCAGAAAGAGTTTTTTGAACGATTCCCTCTCTTATTGAAAAAAATCTCATCAACATACGTTTTCTAAAACAATTTTTTATCCCACTGAACTTACCTCTTTTTGAATTTATCGAGCCAACCATTGCTTGCGGTAAAATCGTTTTCTCCCAATTCAATGGCAAAACTCTTTGCCTTCTCTCTAATAATCGTTCCAGAAATCGGCAAATTCAAATTCCTAGCTTTCGAAGACCATTTTAACACAACTAAGTCAACAGTTATATATTTAAGGGACTTTTTTCTCATTGATGTTTTTTCGGTTGGTGAATTTTTAACATTTTTTCTTATAGCATCTTTGTTTTTAAGAATGGTGGAGAGTGTTTTTGGAGGTAAGCCATATTTTATGGCCACATACATATTTTTGCTTAATACTAATACTTAATACTCTCAACTTCGCTGATGACTTTTAGTTTTTGTTCGAAAGTTCAATTTGCTTCAATTTTCTACCTGATATTATAAAGGATGATGTCCTAACCAACGTTATTTCCTACGTTTTGCTTTTGTTGGACATATGTTGTAAAATAAACTTGTATCCTTACTTCCTTATCGATAACGTCTTACACTAATAAACTTGAAGCGACTTCGCTGGAGCATTCCGACTAGAGCGATATCGGCATTCTCTTCATTCACCGGCTCCTTCCAGGCATCACTGAATGCACGACCATTTCCAATTCTACCTCTTTTCGATAGTAACCACCGTAATCTTCCCATCTTCCTACTCTTTGTATCGCCTATTGATCCAATGAACTTGTCTCCCGTATGCTGCAGACTATTATTTCAAATATTTACTAGTACGACTTCGTTCTCACTACTCCGTGCTCAAAACTCCGTATTTTCAATCGCCCTCCTTAACCTCAATCAAAGCCATTAGTTACTTAATGTAAGCTGTTATTGAGCCGAATAAAAAGAGGCCACCACCCCTCTAACATTGACATCGGTGAAATGTAGTCTTCTTTCGTTCAATAAGAAACGTCTGCAATCAACCGAGTAGCAAAAGTCAAACCAACACGTATCAGCATTCCCGGAGGGTTTAAAGTCGTTTCCCATGAACCCTTGTGCAGAGTGCAGTATTTCTACGCTTCTAAAATACAGAACCGGATGAATTAATGAATAAAAAGTACACCTGTTTTGAATATGACTGACATTTCTTCGACGTTTACAGCGCTAATTTACGACCAATCGAGTTTTCATATAATTATGTGTTTTTATTTGCCTAGACTAAGTGACTAATCAGTTTATAAAGAGTTTTTGTAACAAGCTTACCGTCCTTATAATGACTTTCTTACTGATACCAATGCTCGAAAGGGGAGCGCAACAATTTCTATTAGCCTCTTGCCTATGTTCGAAATTCTTTTGCGAATAAGACAATTTATTTTTGATTTCCTGTCTTGCATGACTATGGACTCATAGCTGTTTCTGTTTTAGATATTTTTGAAAGATTAAAAAAAATTAATTAGGGAACGCAGAAGCAAAGCAAAAAACAGATTGGACTTTTGTCGCTGCTGCAAATTTTGTCAACAAGATTAAGTTTTTTTCAATGTTATGCAAGATACTATATACAAACTTATGAATTCCAAACATATTTAAAAAAAAAAAAGGCAACACCAATATAATTATTTTCAAGCAAATTGAAATTCGTAAATGTAAGCTTCGCATTATAATTTCATGATGGCAATGCCATTAGGATCTCTTAAATAAGATGGAAGAGAGGAACATAGGCACTACCAAGTATCAACAGCTTGAATAACCGGCAACGTGTTCATCTGACAGTATGTTGAAGAGCGAAGAAAATACGATTACAAAGCATAGCACGCAAAATATGGCGTGATGCCGTCAATCCATTAAACTGAAGGGAATCGCCGCTGCCGGCCGGCAACGATTATTCACGATGTGAGGAATCACCTTCCAATACTTCATACATTTACTTCCATCGGAAATGTGTGTCGTGTGTATGTATACTCAGAGAATACTGGAATATATCATGGAAAGGGAAACGATAGAGATACCATCATACCATATAGCAAGTGGATTTTATCAGATTCACGGATGCGGTTGTCACTTTTACTGATTCCTATTCAAGTTCAATTTAAAGATTGCGAATAAGATTAGATTGAATAGGTACTTGCTCGTACTCACCCCGGCTTTTGACTCTTCCTTTTATCAGAATTATACTTTGATTAATGGAACCGAAAAACACCACTTCGTTTCACTGCCACCTGGTTGCTGAACTTTTTTGTTTGCAGATAAACGCAAATCTTTAGCTCTCACCGCAGTTACCACACGAATCCACTGACCGATTCGGTCTACATACGAATTCTACTGCAAATTCGCCCCGAAAAATACATAAAAATATACATAGACAAGGTACAGGAAGGCTAACGTAACGCAGAGGATTGTATAATGTAAACGAGACGTGAAACCAGATATAACTACACTTATCACTAGGCGAAGAAACTCGATGACAGTATCTACCTAATTGGATAATTCAAATGTCTGATAGCCGTCGAGCTGTTTTCTATACCCATCTGCTTAACTAGGTAGGTTTAGTACATTTGCATGTACATTCATATATGTATACATAGATGGCGATGTTCAATGAGTCCTTATTCCCCTTCGGAGAGAAAGCATACTCTTCTTTAACCGATACAATTTTAAGAGAACCGTGCAAAGAACTTGCATTTTGTGTCTGACACGGCAGGCTAGCCATGACAATGGCCGATATTTGGATACCACATTCCGATAACGATCTGAATATCAAGGACGTGGGCCAATATCAAGCGAGATCGGCGAGCCAATGAGATTTCTAAATTTTACTCTTTTTGACCGTGTTTTAATCAAACCCATTAAAATTGTTTGATAAGAACTACTCGCGTATACATATCTACTGATTTATTAATAGAACATACCTACTTTACTTGTAGTCTTATATCGTATTTTCTGTTATCGGTCACTGACGATTATCGCGGTCGGAACAGAAAGTTTAATGTCATTAACAAATGATTGACGTGGCTCTTAGAAAAATGTAGATTTTTCAATCAAATTGACAGATCTGCATACTAAACTAATTGTGAGCCGCTTCAGGCTTTAACACAAGGCAGCAATTTTTTAGAAGCGATAATCATGAAATTGATTAACCCTATATTGGTTTGGTGTCGTTATCGGGCAGCACTGCTTGGCATTTTGAGAGATGAGAATTCAATCTAACATTTTCATACAAACTGTTTTGCATTTCGTCAATCATGCCCAAAACAACGTAAAGATCGAAATAAATAAAAAGCCACATTCGGGCGACATCTCTATGCGATGGAGGAACTATTCAAAACAACTTTTTGTAAAATGTCAAAATCCATGTTTAATTATAAGACTTCAAGCCCTGAGAAATAGCGGAGAGAGCACGCGTACAAGATATCAAATCCTACGAAAGGAGGTCAGCCATCTCTTTCGGGATAAAAAACGACAATGGTAAAGGAAAAAGTGTCTTCATTCCGGAAGAATGTGCGGCTAAAAAAAAAAAAACGATGTATGCAGGGCTAAAGGCAGTACGAAAAGGTTATCAGGCTAGATCAGGATTTATACATAATGATAATGGGTAGCCCGTTTCGACAACGAAAGAGTTACAGCCAAATGGAGGAGATATTTCAATAAACTGAACTGAAAGTATTCGTACATAGAGAGCCAGTAGCAATGGGAACGGCGTAACCCACATAGCAGAGGTTCAGGTAGGACTGCTAGCCATTGAGGAAGTAAAAAAAGCAATCCATTGGCTCAAGACTAACAGCGACCCAAGAATCGATCAATAATACCAACGGAATTAATAAAATGTGCAGGAAGAAAAATTAACAGAAAATTTACATGAACTCATCAACTTTACATAGAACAATGGAACTATCTCCGAGGAATAGAAAAACTCGGTCATCATTTCGGTATTTAAAAAAGGTAACCCCACAAGCGGACCAGTAGGAATGCAGTTAAGTGGGAAGGTTATGGTCCTACACTTCTGACCATAACAACGCCGGAAAAAGGAAAAGAAGAAGATTTAAAAAGGGTAACTGAGCACAATACAACAATTACAGAGGAATATCTTTGCTATTACGTTGTTACAAGGTGCTGTCAGATATTCTTGTGAGAAGACTGACATCATAAGCTAAGAAAATAATCGGAGATTCAGAAGCAGCCGCTCGACAAGTGACCGAATTTTCATTACACAAATGGGAATTCTACGAAACGTTGCATCAACTATTTATTGATTTGAAAAAGGCATATGCTTCCATAAGCCAATCGAAAATATATCACGTCTTTGTAAGGCTGGGAATACCGAGAAAGTTGGTGAAACTGATACAAGTACGCTAAAAGCATAGAAGAAACAGGTGAATCCAGCGAGCTGAACCCCAAGCATTGTCCGAGTGATCGCGAGTGAGATCGCGAAGACTAAGATGCGCAGGACACGTAAAGCAAATGGACGAACAGTCAATCGAGAAATGGTTGTGAAAACTCATATGAAAAAGACTACCAAAAAGGCTCCGACGTAGATGACGGATAATATAACAATGGATCTAGGAGAGGTAAGACAGATCAGCGAAACATGGAAGGAACACACTCATTACAGGGAGGCTTGGCGAAGGATGGTCAACGAGGCGTTAAACTTCCAAGTTCCAAATGGCCGGCAATAATAATAATATAAGATAGTAGAGTCCTGCTTTACACTTTCTACCCACATCTGGCGTGGGAACAGATAAACAGAAATATGGTAAAATAGGATTATTTTGGTACTACGTATAATATAATCGAGAAAAAAAATGTTTATAAGTGGTACGAGCTCTCCACAGAAATCTGGGAAGATGTTAATGACGATGCCCGTCCTGGACGCTCCAGCACGTCTACAATATATGAAAACGATGAAATACCTAGTGAAGAAGAAAAAGAAGAGAATCATCGTTGCTTGTGCGTAATTTTTTTACCAAACAATACCGCAATCATGTCTCAACCTCCGTATTTTTCGAACTTGGCCTCTGCGCTTTTTTTCTCTTCCTAGAATTGAAAAGATCCAGGAAAGTTCCGGAAGTTTGCAGAGATAAAGACGCCATCGATGAAAGAGCCCAAACTATACTAATAAGGGCATATCAGAAGTGCTTACAGGCTTGGAAAAAGCTTTGTCGTAAGAGAGGAATCATCTGAGAGGAATCACTTTGAAATTAATTAAAAATCATCTTATTTTTTGAACAAACCTCGTTATACGAAATGCTCGGGATTAAAGGACTTCAAGATAATATGAGTTTGAAGTTCCTCAATTGAACTCAAATTTTCGTTTAAAGTCTGATTTTATTTAGAGACCGAACGCGGTGGCAGAGGCGTAGTCTTCCTGAAATATAGGTCTAGGATTTAAAATTCTCTTGTAAGAAAAACACCATTAACAATGATTTCTTCGTATATCACTGCATTTAAAGAACTTTTCAAAGTAAAATCCGGCAAAGATTCCAATTAGTTGTGCTGGTGCTGTTTAGCCGGCATTAATCTTTTGTTTTCATTATCGCTGAGAGAAGCGTTTTTTTTTTGTGCAGGCCTTTGGGATTGAACAGGCGTTGAACAATTCGCGTGGTGAAGTTAATAGAATATCTCTCAGCCAATTATTTTCTCAATTCCTTAGCAGTTGCGCACTAGTTTTTTAAGGACATGTACTCCAAAATCCAATTTTGCCGTGACGTCGTTTTTTTTTTTGTTCTTGCCACTCTGTTCTGCTGCTTCTGATTCTTTAAAAATCGCCTCCAGTTCTTTAGTGACATCCCGCAACATCTACGATTAGTTTATTTGATCGATACATTTGTTGAGATTGTAATTACGTACGACGAAAAATAGGTAACATACAAAAATGTTGTTCGAAAAAGATCGTGGGAAAAAGGTAAACCTTCACATCTTGAAGATTACAGCGAGCAATTCAAAAAATCCTCCAGAACTGATCAATAGAAATGGCATTATTTTCCATCATGACAACGCCAGACCACACACATCTTTAATGACGCAACCACATCGAGAGAGAGACAGAAAAAGATTCTATAGTCCAGACCTGTAAATTATCATTTTTTTCGACTTGCAAAATTTCCCTCACATCAAAAAGAGACTAAATTTGAGTTGCCTTAGTTCCAACAGACAGACATCCCAGAAGATCTACATTGATGGAATTATGGAACTGGCCACAAGTCTGCAAAGATCACAGATAATAATGGCTAATATTTACTTAAATAAAGCCCATTTTGAATAAAAAATTACAAAATCCCTCAATATATTTACTCTAAGCCAATATTTTCTTAGCCAAAAAGGTCTTACTATTTGCGGAAGGAACAAACGGCTTCCTTTAATTGCAATTAGGTCACAAGAACGCTTTGACCTTCAACTTGTTCTATAATTTAAAATAACGTATAAATGCACATTCGTATAAATAGCCATACGTCTGGTGTTGATAAGGTGGCGACGAACATGCGATCCAGTCATGCAAAATTGAACGTTCCTACGAGCTGTGTACAGACATTCATTCCGGCGCATGATCAACACTCTATATCACCACAGAATAAATACTATTTATTCTGTGATATCACACACTAGATAGAATACCCTCCATGCCTGGGTAGTGAATAACTCGCATGCTCGAATACATCGCAACTTGCTGCAATGTTTCGATTCTTTCAGATAAAAATGTCAAGTATAGCTCCTGGCAGTCGTTTGATTTAAGTTTTCGCACACACAAACTTCGTTGCATGGGAAACTCAGCAGCAAAAAAACTGCCGGCATATGGATGACGTGTTATTTCCATAACTAGAATTACATACATGTAGAGGAACACGTGAGGCTTAGCTTGAGTGGGCAATGGGCATTCGTAAATTCGTAATTGCCGCAAAATAAGAGAAAAGACCCGGCGACAAGAAAGTCGCCGCTGGTCGATGACATAAATAAATTTAAAGAGAAAATGCTTTCGCAACAGAGCGGCGGGGACGTGTTTATTGGGTACTTACTGATGTTTGATAAAATGTTAATAAAATTTAAAGGAAATGATGGTAAATATTTGCTCCAACATGTTTATGAAGAGCCGAATACTGAATCAAACTATTCGGGCAATGCTTCTTTTTTGCGTTTACTGAGCAATGTAATCGCAAAATAAAGAACATTTGCCATAGAAATGGATTAGTTAATTGTCCATTTCTTCGAGAGTCGAATGCGAGCTGACAGTTGAATTTTTAAATAGTGTAATAGTGTTTTTCAAACTGTTGTGATTATGTTTAATTTCTATTACAGCCAGTTGTGATGCATTGTGATCAGAAACCATTGGTGGTTTCTGATCATAGACAAACCAATGAGACCTGCAACTTAAAATGGCCGCCGACGTTTGCCTACAAGCTGTGCGAGCACGTGGGTACATAAAGTCCTGTCAAAATTATGTAAACAATCGCGCACATTGTTATAATTCCATGAGTGTGTGTGGCGGGAGTACACTGCGGTAAAATGAAATGAGCTCACACGTATTCACGGATAGAGTCGTTTATAACGGGGGTTGTCGGCTTGGTACAAAAACTCCTGTCAAAATTTCCTGAAAAATTTAGGGTGTCACGGGAACAGACGTACGAAAGTTGCATATCTCGTTCATCATCTCTGTTTCTGATTGTGATGCACTGTGATGTAGCGGAAGTATTGTTTTGCTTGCTTTTTTTGTCTTTCATTTTGAAAACTTACAGTCCATTCAAGAAACATATACATATATATGTACATATGTATGTACTTTCTTGCCATTATTACACTTCTGTTCCCCTAGAGCAGATGTTAAAAGTGTCGACAAGGTGTCTCTTTGTTTTGATCCTTTACAGATCTCGAATGCCATATAAGGCTGGTCATACTTTAACCTTTGGAGATGCTTGTATTAGTTTCACCAACTTTACGAAAGTTTCCAATGTTAATGTGTCAACATGGTTCGATTTATAGTAGTCATACGTCTTTTTAAAATGTACGAATAGTTGGTAGATCATTTTACGGAATTCCCACTTCTTTTCTGAAAGCTCCCGTGTAGTGAAAAGCTGGTCATTCGCCGAGCGTTCCCATCTGAAGGCACGCTGGCGTTATATTATACATACATAGTCACGATTTGTTGCAACCATTAAATGAATTCGAGCACTAAAGCATAAACGGCCATAATACGAGCAAGGACAAGACAAAATGATATTCCTGCATCACAACGCTCGATCACATGTCACTTGGGCTTTAATACCTTCCTGGAAACACTGAAATTAGTCACAAAACCGCCGTATTCTTCAGACATCGCCGAGTTTCAACGTTGTGGCTCGGTTTTTGTCGCACGTCGGTTTTTGGTGAGCCACGTCCACGTGCCCCGAAAACGGTTACCACGGAGGATAGCGTGATAAAAATCCACGATCTCGTATTGGCAGACCGCCGATTGAAGGTGCCCGAGATAGCTGAGACAGTAGGCATTTCAAAAGATCGCGTGGGTCATATCCTGCATGAAATTTTGGGCATGAGAAAGCTGTCGGCGCGATGGGTGCCGCGTTTGCTCACTTCGAACAACAAGCGCAACCGTGAGACCACTTCAGATCTGTGTTTGACGCTGTTTAAACGCAATGCGAAGGAGTTTCTGCGTCGTTTCGTGACAGTCGACGAAACATGGATCCACTGGTACAAATCAGAGACCAAGGAACAGTCGAAACAGTGGACTTCACCCGGCGAACGTGCTCCGAAGAAGGCGAAGACTGTCCCATCGGCCGGAAAGGTGATGGCCACCGTTTTCTGGGATTCACAAGGTGTGATCCACATCGACTACCTGGAGAAGGGCAAAACGGTCCCAGGGCTGTCCCATGTCAAATTAAACGGCCCCACTTGGCGAAGAAAAAAGTGCTCTTCCACCATGATAACGCACCGGCTCACACCTCCGCCCTCGCCACGGCCAAATTGGTCGAATTGGGCTACGAACTGCTGCCCCATTCACCATACTCTCCAGATTTGGCGCCGTGCGACTTCTTTTTGTTTCCAAACTTGAAAAAGTCACTCGCCGGGCAGAAATTTCAGTCGAATGAGGAGGTCATCGCCGCCACGGAGGCCTACTTTGCAGACCTCGAGAAAATGTATTTTTCATACGGGTTAAAGAAGTTGGAGCATCGCTGGGTGAAGTGTATCTAGCTAAAAGGAGACTATATTGAAAAATAAATCGCCATTTCTACAAAATTTTTGTTTTTCTTTTGTAGGCTAAGTACTTATCGGACCACCCTCGTAAAATGCGCAGTCATTCGTTATAACGAAAAATTCATTATATCGATATTATTATATCGATACTTAGGAAGGTTATTTTCGTCTTTACTTCCACTTAAAACTATATCACCTTCCTGTTCGTCCCAAGGAACGCTGTTCCATTGAACAAGATTATTAGCAAATATAACGTAGATCTTAAAACCTTACTTTTTTAACAAATAGCACTTGAAATTTCTAAACCTACCGTCGGAAAAACTTTGTTAGCTAGACTGAGTGTTTGTCTCTAACATAAAACTTCATCCTGATTCCTTAATACTGCCAACGGAATTTCATTTTCTTCATCAAAATCTTCAAAATTGCTGCTTAAAATATTTCTCCAGCACTTTTTTCATGTTTCTGCGGATATTTTCTGCCCAGGCAGGGAAATTAAAGAAACCGCGTCATATATTGTACGTCGAGATGTTTTAAGGAATCCATAATGTTTTCTGAACCAGTAGCTACAATTTTTGTAAGCAAACTCTTTTTCGAGTGGAACTTAACTAGCCGAATTACATTCATGTCCATCGGTTGAATAAGAGGAGTAACGTTCAGTGATGTTGCGCTCCGAGCGCCCCAGGTTTAGTAGATCAGTGTCGCATCAAGATCGGGGAGACGTCGTCCGACAGCATCAACGCTTTTGGTGGCTGGAGCGGACCGCGTAGTGGTTAACTTTAATAGGTCAGCGTCTTTAAGGCAAAGCTTGCCACATGCCAATGGCAGGCTTACATAGGTTAGGTTAGAGTAGGTAAGGGCAGGCTAAGGCAGGTAGGTTTGGCCTAGTTTTAGCTTTAATTAAAAAAAAAAAAAACAAAAAAAAAAAACAATAACGAAAACAAAAAAAAAAAGGTTAAGATAGTTAAGTTAGGGTTAAAATATTCTTAGTTATAAGTTTCTTTGTTTAAAAAAAAATGATCTGATTCCAAGTTTTTTTAAAATATCACTTTTCTTGGCCTAAGTTGTTTATTTATTTTAATTATTACAAGTACATCGTGAGGCCAAAAGGCAGAGTCTACTCGTATTTGCTTTAGAGTGTCCGTATAGGGCCAGTAAGGTATTTTATGTCAGTTGTTATTTAAGCTAGTCTTAATCATTTTTGTCTAGTATAAGTGAGTTCTAAAAATATAAAAAAAAAAAGGAGTAACGTTTGGTGGCATAAATATTGCCCATAAATGTACATATGTATTTCCTTCATCAGTTTTCTTTATGCTCGTTGAGATATGGATGACTCGGTGCATTATCTAGGATAAGCAATGTTTTTTTGGTAAGTTGTGAGTATCCAAAAATTCCTCGACCTTAAGGGAACACACGTAATCAATTATGTTGCTTTTGGCTGATAAACCTGTGGTACTGGAAAAACCAGTCCTTGAAAATCTGGACGTTCATCCATGCACTTTTAGAGTGGGAGTAATCCATCGGTAGCATCTTATTCCTAAACGCCCGAAGTTTTTGTGTCTTTCTAATGATCAACGGTTTTATTTTTCGAACATTTGCACACGCCAAAAACGTCAGTCTTTCTTTTTTGACAACTTTCGCTCTGGTGTCATGTAGCTCTGCAGAGGTAACATTTTCCAATAAAATTCCGTTTAATCAGCGTTGAATATCGCTTCTTCAGACAACTGATTCTCGCTTATTGCGGCTGCTATTTGTTTTTTTAACCCCTCAACCAGCTCCATTTGCGAAGACAATTTCTCACCTGATTGCTTAAGAAGTCGGATTCCAAACATTTTTATAAACTTTGATAGCCAACCATCACTGGCACAACATGATCCTTCACAAAATTTCCTAGGAAATTCTTGAGCTTTTAATTTTACATCTATCACGTTCATTGGAATGTTGTCATTGTGCTTCTGGATAAATCACTTAAAAAGTGCTCGTTCCATTTTTGGGAATTCACCGGTCCTCGTAAAAAGTCTCGATTTGGAACCATTTTTAGAAATATCCAATGTCTTTAAAATTTTTTTTTCATTTTTCTTCCCTTCATAAAATAACATTATGATATTCGTAAGTACAATATTTAAGAAGAAAACAATAAAAAAGTTCTATGGCTTCCTCGAGAATGCCGTTAAATTCTGTGCAACAATTTTTTGGTAAATTTTACATTTTTTGTAGTAAAAAAATCAACGAACCTTTTTTGATTTCGAAATTTTCGTATTAATAACAAATAATAACTGAAAAATAACAGAAATTAATAAAAAAAATACTTGGTTTGAAAAAAAAAAATTCCTTTTCCATTTGGTATACGCGTAAATTCTGTCGGTTTTTTAAAGATTTGGGTTTAATTAATTTTAAATACCGATTTCGTCTAACTCACCTGATTGCAAGCATAAATAAGGAGTTTCCATGCATTAAATATGTGTATGCTTTTTAAAAATGCACAAGTCGGTGGGGATTTGATCCTCTAAAGTATCGGGCTTATGCAAACGCACTCAGACAATTTACATATCAAAAAATACTGAGCTGTTTGATAATTGGTATGGAAAATTACCTTAACTTTACTATTAATTTATTTACTTTTAATACTACGTACATATGTATGTGTTGATAAGTTACACATAAACATCAAACTATTCTTCTTATAGAAATAAAACAAATAAGTCTTCTTCTACGTATGTTAGTCGGCTGCTGTGCTTAGTAAAAAATGATGATTAGAGGTGGCAAGTATTTCCTTGTCGACTAAGTTGTACCGAATTTTCCGAGCTAGAGCTCGAATGTTAACTGTATTAATATAGTTTAATATAGGTAAATTCGTCTGTAGCAAACCCTTTATATCTCCGTGTTTTTAAACGTTCTCTCAAAGGTGTTTCTTGAATTGTGACTTTCGCCAATGACTGATGATAATCATTAAAATAAACATCGTTCCTTGGCGATATCTGGGTATATTAATGGCTGTTTAAACGAAAAAGTAGAATATCGCATCGGTAGAAAACGAACACACAATCCATTACACTACTTCCTGCAGAAACCTTAGATAACAGTTGAAATCACAGAAGAAAATAGAAAGAATTCACTAAAGGAGACAAGAAGAGTGTGATTTCCGACTAATCGTCAAGAATGATTTCTTGATTATAGGATTTTAAGTGCGACACCGTCTGGCAATCTTATCTTTTTATTTTTTATCACTTTATAAATGCAAAAGCAAAAACCGGTAACTAGCCCTTTACTTTTAATTTTCTTAATACTTCTTCCAATGATCCCAAAAATGTTGCCCTTCGGCCCGTTTCTTCACTGTGACTACTTTTATGCAAGACTGCCCTCAGACGTTTCTAGCTTCAGTGAATAACGCCAGCCCTATTCATCGAGAAATACGAAACTTAAAGGTGACTAATATGCCTTTCCGACTGCCTCGTTTGAAAAAAAATAACCAACTAGCTGATCCTATTCCTCAGAGACTTGTTTGAAAACTTCAATTCATAGGGATTCTTTCGTCAACCTTGATGAAACGCTTACGATCCCCAAAAAAAAAAAAACCAAAGCAAGAGATGTCCAAATATTGCTCTAATAAACCAATCCTTTTCCGAAAATATGAACATAGGTCGATCGACAACCACTATCCTACTTGTGTGTGTCGCACAGTCTTCGTGTCCACTCGAGGCTAGCAAAGAAATCAACCTTGATGCCTCCGACTTCACCAAGGCCTTCGACAAAATTTTGCATGAAATTATACTTCTTAAGCTTACTGCTCCTATGTTTTATCCTAGGGCGTGAGACCTATCTAGATGATCGCCTCCTATCAAGTCGCTCAATGTAGGCAATTCTAGGAAACGGTCCAAGTATCCGCCCGGAAGGAACTCCACTTACTTCAACCTGCTCGTCACTAACTCCAGTCTTAGAAATGTCCCCTACCACCGCCATTCACCCTCTCCCTTATCGTTGTCCTCAATGTATACTAACACTACAATTAGTTTAAATTATGTTATTTTTTTGTTAAGTTAATGGCCTTAATGTTAATAAGCCCCTGTGGGAACACCAAGTTATAATTTCCATCTTCCGATGATTTAATGGAACAAGCAATTAATAATGATGAATAAGTAATGATCAGTAAGGATCGATATTGATTTCACAAAAAAATCTTTATTTAAATTAACAAAAACTTCTACACCTACTGTTTGCTTGAGAGCTCAAAGATTCACAAAATCATTCCAAGTCACCAACATACGTATGTACATATCCTCGTACTCATATCAGAAATAACAGATTAAGTTGAAAATTGTAAAATTTGAATTGGCACACGTAAAGTTTGGTCAAGCAATGACTGTTCAGTCACCAGGTCATCGCATCATCCCATGTGTATTACTCATGAAAACTTGTTACGTGGAAAGTCATATAGCCGTAGCAATTGTTTGGATTTTCCCCTCAAAAATCAGGCGAATGCAAAAGAGAAATTACATTTCCACTGTATCTCTTGATGTCATCCTCACCCTTCCAGAACAATATTGTGCAATAAAGAGATCAATCGAGATTAGATAGTATAAAACACGTTATTTGATTTTTGGATGGTACAAAAAATTGTATTTATTCAATACACCCTTATCATAGATACGTATATATATGTATGTACATAGTTTGTTATTGTCGCTTAATTCTATTTATAATAAATACCAATTTGTTTTGTCATAACTACACTCTCAATTAATGTTACTAATGTTTACAAGCACGCACTTCTTCTCATACTCAATCAGACTTAGTTGTGTCTAGAGGTTGTCACCTTAAATTGCCTATCAAACTATGAATATCTCATTCTTGCTTTGGATTTTTAACTAGGATTGCCTCTTTATCGTGTTGAGTGAGGTCCTTGTCACCCCAACCCCATGTGGGATGTGAGCCGTCTCCCGTTCGCACTGTACGTTTCTGGATGACTTCTTTCGAAACAGTCTTAAGGTCGTAGGCCCAACCGATCTTGGCAAAGAAGTCTATGAAGGCTGTGGTTAGATTGATGGCGTAGTTACCCCATTCGGCGGTCTTGTAATCCCATGGGAAGACATGGTGATAGTTGTGCCATCCCTCACCGAAGGCGAATATAGCAACACCTCTATTCTCAGCTGGATTGATTGAGCTATGGATGAAAATTGAGATAAGCATGACGTGATACAATGGTGTGATTAACTTACGCGTCGTATGGCTTGTTTCCGAAAGCGTGAGCTGCGCTGTTGACGCACCAAGTAACGTTAAGTATTACGCACCATCTGAACATTGTGGCCACGAACCAGGCATTGACGAACGATTCATCCCAGAAATACATTGGAATGACAGATGGAAGGACAAAACATGCGATTGGCATTAGCTTCATGTAGTGGCTACACGATGAAAAACATTCGATTAATAAGCGAACAAAACTAATTTAGGCTATGGCTAAGTGTTTACCGTTTCTGGAACATGAGGATCGGATCGGCTTTAAGATCTGAAAGATCGAGACTTTTGCCCTTAGCCTTGACATCAGGGTGTTTTTTGCATAGCAACCATCCGACGTGTGAGAAGAAAAATCCCCTTGTGGCGTTGTGTGGATCGGCATCGGTCTCGGAGAACTTGTGGTGCACACGATGGTCGCGCGCCCAGTGATAAGCGGCATCTTGGAAAGCAATTGTATTGAACACAATCAGTATTAGTCTTAACGGCCATTTGGCTTTGTACGATCGATGGGCCCACAGGCGATGAGCTCCGGCTGTGATTCCCAGCACAGATATAGCGTAGAGGAGCATGACTGTAGGAAAAATAAAATCGATGATAAGCGACTGGAGGAGAGTTAGGTTTATCTATGTGCTTATGATATGAGTTCGAGTTTTGTGATAAGGTCATCGATGTTTAATGGCTATGAACGTGACTTGCGCAGGTGTTTTGCAGAAGAACATTTCCTACGTGTCGTGATTAACATCATATCCATAGATGAAATGAAATTATGTTATTAAACTTACCAAAAGCTAGAGTTTCCCATTTAGCAGATGTGATGGCAAGCCATAGGCCATAAACAGCGGCCAGATGTAAGTAACCGAAGGCAATAATATTTCTCCAGACAAGTTTCAGCTCTCTTGTCTCAGCCTTCTTGAGGCCCTCAATATCCTTAGCAAGACCGCCGTCAATGGTTTCGACATCAGTTTCGAAAAGTACACCAGTCTCTTCCTTAGTTGAGCATTTTAGAGCGTCTCCGGGACAAGCGCAATTGACTGCTGGTCCTGGTGCTGCACCTGTGGTGGCGTTTGGTGGCATTTCGAATTTTCAGTTGTTATCTGCGAAAGAAACAAATCCTTCATTACTTCGAGGGCCATATTGAAAAAAAAAACCACTTCCGTGTGGTGACCGACAACCATACAGTCTACTGCATTTTTTTTGAAAATTCAAAAATTTTAAACCACCAGTGTGCACTGTTGGTGGGGGTTAATTATAAAAGTCATTTGTCCACAAATTGAGTTTAACCGAAGTGAACACTTCATGTGACTTCACTTTGCATATTTGTCGTTAGCGAAGAACGAAGACGTTCACATTAGCCAGTAGTTGTCGGTGGCACAAGTACATAACAATAGATCCATAAATTGCACAACTTTTTCAAATGATTTCCGCACATTTTCAAAAAAACAAAAAAAAAAAATAACCAAATACGAGAATATAAAAGTCTACCTTTTGTATCTCTCGAAAATATCACAATTTTATGTTAGCTCCAGACGATGTTTCACTTTCGAAGTACTGTCGCGCACTGAATTTGACGTTGCCGGACACTGGGACGATTCTTAGTAGGCGTAAGGTATTCTTTCTTTGCGAACACCGGTTCGCGTTCGATGCGAATAACTGAACTGGCTGGGTTTGCGCGGCATTTTATATGAGGAATAGACTCGTGGCGGCTCGAGCAATTGCCTGTCGTATAGTAATCGTTATCGCTATTATGGCGTTTTGAATAATAGGAACCTCAGTTATCACTAGAATAGTTCACACGGATTGGATTTTAATAGGTTTAAATTTGATTGGTTTTGATCTGTCTTGATCGAGGAATGTTAGGGTTGGATAACAATAAGGATTGTAAGGACCAGGTGGTTGATTCCTGCTTAGTAGGGGAATCCTTTTGTGGAAGTATTCATAAGATTTAGGTAGCACATTTCGTTTTATAATTGGGATTTCAGTACTAAATAGGAAAAACCAATTAAATCAGACCGCTTAAGGCAGAATAGAGATGAACAAGCTATTACTTTTCAAATCAACCCGATAACTTTACTTTTGATTGATACTTGAAACTTAGTTGCCAGCAGCTATTATCGTAACATGTATGCCTGTGACTTCGGGGAATTCCGTCTGTATACATATATGCATGTATGTGAGATCGTCTGCCCGTTTAAATTGTGATCTACGCTGCAAACCCAAGTTTATGAATTTCAATTCCTTCACGCATGTGAATGGTTGTAAACATTAAGGAGCATGTGAATTAATTCAAATTTTTGGGTTACAAAATGTGTGAATATGCATATAACGTCTTTGAATATCGTTTTTCAATTTCCTCTTTTGCATTATAGAAAAAGCAGAAAAAACCGCATAGCGCGGCATAGTAATGAAAATTTCATTGAAAAGAAGAAATTTCGAAACTAAAGGAAATGCATGAAATGCTACTAATTGTATTCCATTAGGGACGTGGCCTATGCGTCGAAAAATAGGCCCCTCTTTCGCTTTAAAGTTAGTTTGCATTTGATGGATTTAAAATTAATGTTAAAACATGCTGAGTGGAGAGCTGCTTGAAATGGCAATGACAGTGTGGGTCAAGTCTCGTTAATTCGACCCATGCTAAGTGTAACATGCCTGGAGCATATCTAATGTCCATTGAGCTTTGTTTTGGTTATTTACCCAGTTTCTTGTTTTCCTTTGTGCCTATTTCCAACGTTTAGACAATGACTAGTTCATAGTCCCTGCTCTTTAATATACGTACATAGCTTCATTCAACGATAAACTATCATTACCTGCTGTAGTTCACGAATTATTATTAAAGGATGTCAATATTAGACTTTTAACTGTGGCACGTTGTTGAACCCTGAGGTTAGTAGGGCTATCAATAATATGACTTTTACAATCGTTCGTATTTGTGTGTTTAATAAAACCAATTTTGAGAATATAAATAAGGACTTCATGAATTTTTATTGTTGGCTTACATTCGTTTGAAATACGATATTGTTAACCCTCAAGGTTGGGACATTGGTCGGACCATGTAAGCATTTTTTTCCAAATCAATAAATGATGATTTATTTGCTGTTTGTGTTTTTTGGTGCTCTATTTTCGACAGCTCAAATACGATTAGTGACATACATATGTGTTAAAGCCAAGCATGATCAGTCAGCATTGCTTTTTATCACAGAAAGACTTCTCAACCAGTACCTATAAATTATTGAATTTTATTATCAAATTTACTGCTCTGTAAAAAACGTTTTTCGAGCACTTCAAATTAAACCACAGTGACCTACTTTCGCACCAATTTCACGTTAATGGACATAATGCCACCTAGAGTAGAGTACGTACAGGAAAATATTGAAGCTGAATCCGCCAGTGTTAATAAAGACCGTAATTTGTCCGATAGCAGCAATTGGGATTGTGTTGCTCTTCACCTGTAAGATTTACGCAAGGATCTTGGTCTAAAACCTCTCAAAATACAGCAACTGAAGCCGAGCGCCCTCACACAGAGTCGAATTTTCGGTGAAGAAAAGCTGGAGGAAGATCTGTTCTTTATGGGAAAATTGTCTTCAGCGACGAAGCTCAATTTTGATTGAATTTTTTTATAGGGTTCGCAATCTTGGCGTTTTCGAGTGTATACTCTTATGGTGTTTGCCACACAACCTGGACGGGGTGCAGATGGTTTGTGTTGAAGGTGTTCGTTCACTATTCTCCGGGGGTTGTCCCAGATAGGATTCGAGAGATTCGACTGAATTTGTCGCGTTTGGTTGTAGTTCACAGTATTTGTTTTCTGTTTCCATGTCATTAATGTGTTATTTTGGAAAATTCACACACAGAGTATGAATTTCGAAGTGATCTTATATTGCGAGTGAAGGCGTAACACTCGTCAGCATGTTAATAAGTAAAATTGGCGTATTTTTTCCGATGAGCAACGTCAGGTAATACAAAAACTGCCAATGCACCGGGAAAAATGTAATGGTCCGGAGGATCATTGGTCCGATTTTGTTTCAAAGATGTCTGCGAGAGCAACGTTGCTGTCAGTGGAGCCCGCTATTGTTAAAAGATTTCGAACTTCTTTTTGCCTTAACACATCAGCTGAACCTGGCCGACAGTTGGTTTCTGCAAGACGTCATACACGCAAATCGATGAACCAATGAGAAATGAGTTTGGTGAGCAACAATATCTCTCGCTTCGGGCCAATGAATTGCCCGGCAAGACCGCGCGACTTTTAAAATGTTTAATGGTGATATGAGAATTCACTAGTTCATGCTGATAAGTCAGAGTCAATTGCAGCCTTGGAAGACAACTTGACACTTGTCACTAGCGGCATTCTAGCTAATATGTTCGAAAAAGTGCATTATGTAAATTTGAACTCTCCCTATGGACCACATAAAATTTAGTCGTGGTCAATATTTCCACGAAATAAGTAGTGCAACTATGTTATCTATCTCCATCTAAGTAGGTCTAAGCTACGCCGATGGGACTAAGAGAAAAGAATACATTAAAGCTCACAACCACAACTCGATTGAGATCCAACAAAAAAAGAAAACTGCTGATAACACCTTATACATTATACGAGTATCTCAGTCAATACCTTGGTTTAGAAAGTGAGATCTATCCCAACCTAGAACTATTGAATTTGTTGAGCTTTAATTCAAATAGAGCCCTAAAGGTCGTTTTGAGTGTGACCTAAGATAATTTTCAGAGGGAATTTTATCACGAAAAGGTTTATCCAATAAGAGGTGTCATAATAAGAAATTCGAAGTTTCCAATTCATGGCCATCAGCAAAGTCAGCTGAAAGTATCGTTGGTGTAGCTGAGGATGTTAATGAAAACATCATTTCGAGACAATCAGATGATTTCACAAAAGTCGCGACTTACATATATATGACTATAAAATCTAAGAACTAGAACTAGCAGACCATGCACAGAGGAACGTATGTGAGTGTTGGCTTCTGATGCTAAAGACACGGGGTTCGAATCCGGTAAATTTTATTTCCGGAGTTTCGCATCAGCGGAGTACGAATAAAAGCTACTTTAATAATTACAAAAAAAGGTTTTCGAAATTCTCCGAAGTATGTTCCCTCTACCTATGGAAAGACATGAATCACATTTATGATTGAGAGAAGTTTCGGTAGATATTTATACAAGAAACAAGATTCATTTAGAAAAAGAGCCAAAAGAGGAATAAAACATATTTTTTCTATAATGTTAATCCCTGGAATAATTTTTACCGAATGAAATTTTTAATGAATTTTTACCGATGCATTTGGAACCAAGGACTTGTGTAGCCTTGTATCATTCAGTTGTTTTCAATTAGTTAATCTTAAGGTCGAAAGGCATTGTTTCAAGCTTGTCCTGTATATTTTAGAGAGCCAGCAATATATTTGAAGATAATTAAGCTAGTTTCAAGCATCTTTATCTGTCGTAAGATAGTTTTAAGTCAATTTAATAAAAGTGAATTTAAAATTTAGGAAAAAACTTGTGTTGTCGGGTTTGTTCAACGGCCCGAGTATTGCAGCTTAATGAATCGCTCTTTCCCAACACCCTTGACGTGCCAGGCATTGGTGATTAATATTAACTGGTCCAGATCCAATAATACTGGATTTTGAAGCCCTTTCACAGTGAGTCGAGGGGATGAAAAAACGCGAAAAGCCACTAAGCTTACATGTAAAGGCATGGTTCGTTTATGCCACACGTTTCATGCCCTAAATATCTTTCATGGCATGACCCAACCGATATGCCAATTTTTTCAGCAACTTCTCTGATAGTGATCCGACGATTTTCCATAACAATTTTCTTCATTGTTTCATCGTTTTCATCCATTCTTGACGTGCTGGGACGTCCAGGGCGGGTATCGCAATTGACATCTTCTCAGCTTAATGTAAAGGGCTTGTAATATTATAACAATTTTTTTTTTGCTCAGAGTAGACCCGCCAAGTTCCACAGTCAACATTTTAAGCACATTGGAGCATAAAATTTAATACAGATTTTTCGATCCTTTTTTCTCAATAACAGGAAATCGCCAAGCGCACCAAAATACATATAATCTTTATATCTGTGAAATGCAGTCACCTTATTTATTGAACAATCATTTAAAATGCAATGCAAAGTTTTCTTTTGCCAATGCACCTTCGTAAAAGCAGTCTTGGAAATGTCGTCAAACTGTGTTGGTATCTTATCAGTTTGACTGTGATAAACTTGAGTGTCTACCTGTCTGGAGTTAACAAAACGTGACTCCGAAAATAAAACTAAAACTATGATACTCTACTATGTCCAATTGGATTCTTAGAAATTCTCTTTGCTATACAAAACTTAATCTCTATCGACTGTAAACAAACTATAATTTGGTCTTCTGCAGACCTCATGAATCACACTGAACAATCTATAGTTGTGCACCCGCCTATCGTTTGCGGACGTGTCCGAATAAATGAGGCACACGACTTACTCGTGGTTCAGTCGAACTTCAATTGGCATATAGGCATGACCTCATCAGAATTTCAATTATAACAACAAGCTCGAAAGTTGGACCTCGCTATAAAACCAAATTTCATCATGTTCCCGATTAGTTCTCTGCCAATATTAGCATACATTTGCCACACGATGGTATCACTACGTGCGAGTTATCGCGTATTCTCGACTCCTTCGATTCCCGCTGCATATCAGACAACTATAAATATAAAAACAATTTTAAAGGAAAAGCCTGACCTGGCGAGATCTGATAGAGCAAGCATCTATCACGCATCAAGCACCAAGTCCAAAGTGCGGCTTCTGGGTTTTGCTAATTTATTCATTAACATTGAATAAGAAAAACCATATCTGGGAGTCTTGTACTTCCTAACCTTTGATTAGGACGTGAGATTTTGCAAGCGTGCCGTCGATGTACATGGCTTAACACCACACGAAAACAAACCGATAGGAATCGTCTTCACTGATGGGAATTTTTCGGAACATGCTTACCACGTGTGAGGCGGAGCACCTGTTGACTCTTCGTATTTATTTTCGGTGGACTTTATTCATACTTCATTCAAGACTTCTATCTGAACTTTGCTCAGTGTTTGCAAAAAGCCGCAAAACAATGTAAATTAAATTCGGAATCAAGAAATAGATTTGCTGGGCAACGGCGGGCATGATATGGTGGTTACCTACTGTACAAATGAACCTCGGCTTTGTTCAATATAAACTTGACAATGATATTTCATTAAAATTTACTGATTTCAGTGCAGCACGGGCACGAGTAATAGAGTGTTGTACGAGTAGTAGCACTTGTAATAATTACTTTGACCACATTGATAAACACCTAATAGATGGATCATTATCGGAGCTCAACAGCTAACGTTTCCGATCAGATTAGAGTTCCGATTCATTGCTAACGAGTGGAGGTCGAACTACTGTGTTTTGATACAGTTTGCAGTCGCACGCCTGATTTTCGTGACCGATCACTTATGCGGTAATGTGCTTTTACAAAAAGATGATTGGTATGAAGTTCTTAATCTGTCGTTAATGAGTATGAATCTAGATTATAATACCTATACTAGTATAGTTTATTTTATTGCAGAATTGTATCTCTAAAATCACATTTTCTTAGCTATTGTTGCAAGTATTCGTAAATCATTTTTAGACACTACTATTTGGTCAGTAAGACTTTCTGTATAGAATGAAAATAAAAAAATATTATTTTTCGGTGAACGATATTTCTCGGAATGCCAATTATCTTTTATCATATACCTATTCAGCGATTATATTATTTTCGAGATCAAAAGCTATTCTACCTTCCACACTATAAGAATTGTTAATCTGGACCTTGAACGCTTTATCTAAGTTTCAATTTTATTAACAAGAGGTAACTAATATTAAAATGTCTCGTTTGAGCGTTTGGATCAATTTCAACTACTAATCTTTGTTTTCATTTATATTTATTAGTTCTCGCACTGCTTCACTTGACGAGCAAATTTCAGTTTTGCATTCTAGCGTTTCAGCTTTTGTGTGGAAAATTTTGAGGGTTTCAAAACTTTAGCTGCTGAACCATGGTACCGCACTTTTCTTCTGTGCTGAGAATTACGAGGGTGGTCCGATAAGTACTTAGTCTCGAAGACAGATGGCGCCAGTATCGCAAGAGCGGCTACTGTAGACGGCTACTGTCGGCATTTCAGCCGGATCGGACTCGTAGTTTTGTTTTGACCGCGTGTGGAAGCGGGAGTGTCCACGGATTTTAGAAAAATGGAAAAGAGCAATATCGGTCGGTGATTCGATTCTTGTTTTTGGAAGGTAAATCGCGCAGCGAAATCAAAGAGCGTTTGGATGCTGTGTACGGTGTCCCTTCTCCTTTGATGGCGACCATCAATAATTGGTTTAACGAGTTTCAACGTTGTCGCACGTCGGTTTTTGGTGAGCCACGTCCACGTGCCCCGAAAACGGTTACCACGGGGGATAACGTGATAAAAATTCACGATCTCATATTGGCAGACCGCCGATTGAAGTTGCCCGAAATAGCTGAGGCAGTAGGCATTTCAAAAGATCGTGTGGGTCATATCCTGCATGAAATTTTGGGCATGAGATAGCTGTCGTGACCAAGAAACAGACTTCACCCGGCGAACGTGCTCCGAAGAAGGCGAAGACTGTCCCAATGGCCGGAAAGGTGATGGCCACCGTTTTCTGGAATTCACAAAGTGTGATCCACGTCGACTATCTGGAGAAGGGCAAAACGGTCACGGGGCTGTACTATGCCAAATTATTGGGCCGATTCAACGCCGAATTGAAGAAAAAACGGCCCTACTTGGCGAAGAAAAAAGTGCTCTTCCACAATGATAACGCACCGGCTCACACCTCCGCCCTCGCCACGGCCAAATTGGTCGAATTGGGCTACGAACTGCTGCCCCATCCACCGTATTCTCCAGATTTGGCCCTGTGCGATTTATTTTTGTTTCCAAACTTGAAAAAGTCACTCGCCGGGCAGAAACTTCAGTCGAATGAGGAGGTCATCGCCGCCACGGAGGCCTACTTTGCAGACCTCGAGAAAATGTATTTTTCAGACGGGTTAAAGAAGTTGGAGCATCGCTGGGTGAAGTGTATAGAGCTAAAAGGAGACTATATTGAAAAATAAATCGCCATTTCTCCAAAATTTTTGTTTTTCTTTTGTGGGCTAAGTACTTATCGGACCACCCTCGTATATAAGTTTTGATGAATCCTAGCTCATTTTTCAAAAATGGTCACCCAATTCGTGGTCTTGATTTAACATTAAGGTACTTCAACCGAACTATCTTCCGAAAGTGTATGTATGTGCATTGTTTAAGGTTTTCCATTTTGCAATATGGATCGTTTAACTAAAGGCTTTAAAATGATAAAAACTTACTACCTATACAAAAATAGTGATTCCGTGGTAAGAACCTTTCATGCATTAACAAAAATATATAAGAGACATACATTTGTGGTGATCTGTTTTGTTTCACCCAAGGAACTGAACCTTCATCTTCCAACGTACTAGCAGGGTACGTAGAATGAATGGACAAATGGACGAACAACGCCTCATTATTATGAGATTAGGACAATATAAGTATGGACTTAGAAGAAAGGTAACAGAACAACGAAAAATGACAGGAAAGCTTGTCGAAGGGCATCCAAATGACCGTTAATAATAATAATTATGATAAATGGCTTAGGATATGTGCATTTGAGACTTAAATAAGGTGGATGCTAATGAAGGAGCTTATTTTATTAGTGGCTTGTGAAAAAATAACTTCAGACAACTTAACTGCAATTCGGTTGAAAATGAGTTGCGAAAGTCCTACAGTAATAGTTTCTCAATTTATCTCTAGCGGTTGATAAATTAGATTCGAATGAGAAGATTTTGAACAATAAAGCGAATTTAAAACCGAAACTAATACTATTTTTCAAAACCACTAACAGTATAATTCCCAAAGCTCAACTTGATTTCTTAGAAGCAAGTCCATTATTTCAAATCTTGCTCAGTCGCAACTAAAACAAGTAATTAAAGAATTTCCATCCTAACAAAGATACTGTCAAATAATACTGCGTAGTATGCTGTAATGGTTTTATTGTCAGAAAACAATGTTTTCGACAGTAGTTGCGGTTTTTGAGCGTTCCGAGCGGGTATGGTCACATTACAATTCAGATGCCTAACATTCACTTCAGGCTATCCCGAACACAGCGCATAATTTTTTTGAAAGTCTTAGGAATGGTTCAATACGAAGTTCTTATTTATAAGCTGGAATGCTTGGGATGCCATTCAAGTCTTTTGGGATTGTTCCGAAGTTGTTTAACTGATTTATTTCGATTAATTTATCTTACACAGTTGATTCTACAGCATCGGTTTTATAATCCAATTGATTAAGTATGATAGAGTACCACAAGGAAGTCATGTTGAACCTCTGCTTTTTATATTCTTTGTAAGGCTATGGTTATATTTTTAAGCTGTTTGCTCTGTGGGGATGGCCTTAAAATATTTAAATCAATATAGTCTGTGGCGGTTGTGATCGTTTACAAAATGATTTGATTTAAATGTTTAATTTATACACTGAAAACTTAATACACTCAAATATTGTAAAATGTAAAAACATTCGGTTCACCCTGTTTTCTTAATTACATAGCCAGGTAGAACACGTTACACATACATACGTGTCCTTGGATATATCGACATTAGAATCTGTTGTCTGTACATACGTTAAACATACTGAGCATATTCCAGGACAGATTGGCAGTTCCGCAATTCCGTGGAACGGCGACTTCTCTACGATCACGATGTCGCGCACTGCGAGATGGAGCTCCGATACGTTGTCCGACAACACTTACAATTTTGGTGCCTGTAGGATGCTCCGCCGTCCACTCCTGATCGTTCAGCCTCTTCACGTATATGTACTTTAGTTAAGGTATTGTAGATTAAGCTAATTTTAAAGGAGGCATACGTTTTAAAGAATAAACATAAAACTGATCAGATGCTAAGTTTCTCCTTTCAAGTTTTCTTAGCTTAATCATTCATATATTGTATTTTAATTAAATTAAATCAGATGGCCCGCTCAGGGCAAAGTCATTTTAATTAGTTGAGATAGTTAAGCCTGACTTAAGCATTTTTGTCTAGATTAAGCTATGTATAAGAAGATGGAAATGTCTCACTGTAGGAGTTCGTGAAATATGAAACGTAATTACTGATCACGATTTGCCATTATATAGTTAATGCTATCTTCGAGGGCCATCAGTCTGAAGTTACTTAAGCCTGGAGGATATATTACCTAATAATGCTCGCGGAGAACGCGATGTGCAGTCACATTGACTTTCCCATACTGCTTTCTTTGTATCCAATATATGCTCATTTAACGTCTTAGGAGGTTTGTTCAGAAAATAATATGATTTTTTGAATTTTATGAGCTAAGTACATTTGATTTTCGCCATTTTGGATATTTAGTTTGTTTTTCAAACCGGCGGACCCCACAAGCGGACCAGTAGGAATGCAGTTAAGTGGGAAGGTTATGGTCCTACACTTCTGACCATAACAACGCCGGAAAAAAGGAAAAGAAGAAGAAGAAGTTTGTTTTTCACGAATATATAGGTTAGACATGTTTTATATTAAATTTTGAGTAAAATGGTAATAAATAAAAGTGAATAAAAAAATGCGCCAACGTACTTGAAGTGTTGACTGTGGTATTTGACGAGCTTAAGCAGTAAAGTAAATTGTTGTGGAGAATCATCGAATCACCATTACAGACGTTTCTGGGGAAATTGGAATATCAGATGGCTCATGCCATGAAATTTTTCAGATATTACGGGCATGAAATGTGTCTCAGCGAAGTTTGTTCCAAAATTGCTAAAATTTGATTAAAGGCCTCACTCTGAAGCTATTAAATGACATGAATGACAGTCCACATTTGTTGTTAAGGGTCATCACTGAAGATGAAACATGGGAATAGGGTAATGACGTTAAATTCAAAGTCCAAACATCCCAATCAGAAACCACCTACTACTTGAAATAGACGTCGACGTTTGCCTAAAAGCTGTGGCGAGCACGTGGGCACCCGGGGTTTTGTCAAAATTGTGTCAACAATCACGACCAATATTATCATTCCAAGAGTGTGTGTGGCGGGACTACACTGCGGTAAAATGAAATGAGCTCACACATATTCACGAATAGAGTTTGTTCGTAACGGGTTTTGTCGCGGGGTGTCCCGGGGAAAAACGGGAAGCGATCGGCTAAAAGCAATAAAGCACGCCGAATTCCCGAATTCGGCCAAATGTGAAAGTTTTACTCACTGTTTTCTTCAATTACATTTCGAATTATTGCTGGAAGGTCGTACGTAATACGGTTGTGTGTAATACAAGCAATGCTGCAATCATGTCTCACATTTATCGACCAGCGATTTTTTTCTCTTTCCAAAACTGAAAAGACCAAGACTGAGGAGAAAAAGAGCGCATAGTTGGAAGAGCCCAAGACTGTATCAAAAAGCGCATATCACAAGTGTTCTGAGGATTGAAAAAAGTGACGGCGATCTCATATCTGACGGGAATTACTTTGAAGTGGACAAAATAGATATTGATTAACAAATAAATGTATTTCGAGAAAAATAAAAAGTCACCTTATTTTTTGAAAAAAAAAAAAAACGTATATAGGTACATAAATTTGCCCTGAGTTTAATCTCTTTATCATGAGACACATACGTATTAGGAATGGAGCTTAATTAGGAAACAAAATTGTATTTGTTGCTATTTGTAGATATTTTCCTCGAATATTTAATTTTAGTGATCAATCGATAGATAATAATTCATGAGAAATTTCTGAGAGACGCCTAAGCTTACCATGCGACCAATATGCACCGCTTGCGCCATTTAAAAAATGGCGGAATCTCATTTGTACACCTGATTACAGGGGTTTTTGCGTCTATTTATAATTCATGCTTTTTTCAATTTCTTCGTTAAACCCAGCTTCGTGTTCATCCAACGAAAAATATTCTGATAAAACAAATTTTTGTCATCGTTTAACTATCATTGCAAGTCATCATTCTGATCACTTTTGTTAAGTAATATAAAGATTCCAACTTATGTTCGTCCGACAGAGTCAGCTGAAGATATTTCCAACGGAGCTGAGAGTGTGACTAGACATATAGATGTGTCCATTTCTATCGGGCTATTCGCCACTATTTTGCAAAGCATTCTGCATAAAGGTATTGGCCTTAAAGGTATTATGCCCTTGCTTATAAGGTTCAGTTGACACAAAAATTAAATTGATAATGATTTTTTACTCACATTATTTAGTGTGATGGAGCTCATTATATGAGCCACATATAATACATAAATCCAAGAGAAACATTGGAGCAACCTTTTTATTATTTGGAACATAATCGGATGCACCGTTTTAGTGAATAGATTATGTTACGGAACGATGTGGACTGTTTTTTTTCGTGTGAAACTTGTGCTATGGATATGGACGATGTTTATTTTCATTTGGATGATGCCACAGGCCATATAGTGGGCGACTCTATTGCATGACAAATTTCCTGGAGTTGTGATTACTCGAATTGGAGACTGCATGCGTTAAAGCTTTTACTGAAAAGAAAACATCAAAGCAATTATTCGCGTGATTCAGATACAACTACGCGAAAGCATTTTGAAAACAAAAAAACACCAAAAGAATGGTATTCGGTAAATATTTGATTCCATTCTTATCCTCAGATTAAAATGAAAATATCGCCATATTTTATAAAAAAATTGCTTTTTGACTAAAAATTAAATGTCTTGTTGGATGACCCTATAATTTTCCAACGCCTTAATCAAAGTCGATCTACTAAATATCTCATGAAATTTTTTCCACACACGGAAGCTGAATTAAATGGCAACTAAATGCACGACAAAATAGATTCCACATTTTGAAAATGGGTCGAAAGTAGAATGTGTGTGGCACACTTATGAAGAATACATATATAGAGACAGCTGACAAAGAATTGAAAGATAGATCAATACATTTTCAGTGATATAAGTACAACTGATTGAAATTACTAATTATTTCATAATTCTTATCTTACGTAAGATTTATCGTCTTCCATCCGTTCCCTCAAAAATGAACAACAATTTTATTCCTCAGCCTCTACGTTTGTTTGCGTAATAAACGCCCCCTTAACAGAAAAATCAATCGGAATAAACGATCCAGGTGTTGGGTTTGAATGGTTATACCGTACTCATTAAGTGGCGGATAAACCCGCTAATCCGCTAAGAAAAGATAACTTTGAAATTGTTTACGATAGGTCGTTATTTGAGTTTGTTTTTTTTTCATTAAATAAGTATAAATTTTCCTTCCTGCAATCGCAGGTTCCAACCGACCCAATCTGTTATTTTTACGTCTACTGCGTGGCTGGTCAAATTCCAAGTCGGCAACTAGCTATAGCAGTTTCGGAAGATTATGATAACTTTTTTGATTACTTCGAGGTAGTAAGTTATCAGAAGCTCGTAGAAACACATCTGTTTGATGCAATAATGCTCAGCATAATGGGGGAATGTGTAATTGCTTAGCAAGAAAACAAAAGAGTGTGACAAGCTCGCGATGATATTGCAAAAATTACATTTGGAAATTTTATGAAACCTTATACCAGCCTTTAGGAGTCTATGAATTCAATGTCAAAAAAAATGTTCCGGTAAACACCATCGAATACTTTTAGTTGCTTGCTAACGAAAGAAATGATTGACTAATCTTGGATCTAACTTAAAATTTTACTACAGCAACGCCAACCCTTGTCTATCCTCACCACCGTGAGGTGGCATGTGTTCAGTTCTTCTCATTTTGTTTCCCGTATACTCGTACAGGCTGGCCCATTTCATTTTTTTATTCGTTTATAGCTGACCATTTGGGCTCTTTTTACAGCCATTTCAATCGTTTTGGCGAGAACTGTGGACGATAAGTTGTTGTATTCTAGTCGGGGTTTCCCTTAAAGAAATTCCAGATTCTGGAAAGAAATCTGAAAAGATCAAAAAGGGCTTTCTTGCCGGCCAGTGCTAGCCGGAAATGCATCCTTCGGACTGACTACTGTCGACCGAGTTGTACTGTCCTGTTACAACCAGATCTTCTTTAATCCCAATTCATCAATTCGCTGCAGCAAAAACTCATGGTTCTTTATCACACCTCAGTCACAATAACCCGCGGTGTTCTCGAAAAAATGACACCTCCGGCGTAAATTGCACCCTCTGCAGTGTCTTTGAGTGAATATACTGGCCTTCATAAATGATAAGTGAATTCTCAGTGCCTAAGAATCGCAAATTTGATGTGTCACTCTTGATGAATTTTCCCGAAAATCTTTTACTTCATCGTTAAGGTTGAGGGCAGCATATGACACGATTTACGATCTGCAGGCAAAAGCTGGTGGACTGTTTTATTTTTCACCAAAATGTGCTCCAATTTCATCGCTCGTAATCTGGGGCATATTGGCACCTCATCCGCGACATCGACTCGTTGGAACGATTTCTTCGAGACTTTCCTGCACAGTTTCTGTAACGTGTTATTCCTTTCATGCACGACATAGGTGAATGTGGTTTCAAGCCTATTTAGAGGGTGCAACTAGGTTGTATTGTAAGTGCACCAACCCAGACATGAGCCATAAACTCTGATCTGGGGCATATACGCACCATTAATCTGGGAACGAGTATGAAGAGCTAAGAGTACTATCGACAACGAAACAGTGAATTAGATTAGTATTAACAGACCGGAGATCATTCATAAAAATGAGAAAGAGTGTTGGAGAGAATATGGAACCCTAAGGGACATCAGCATCAAAACCGCCTTGAATTAAATGTTTCAGAAGGTAGTTTCAAATCCATTTAAGAAGATGTGTTCCGATGTTCAATACAGTTTCAAATATCAAAGGCAACAATCACTAGCTAAAAAAAGTTGGTTGAAGCCGTCTTTGTCTTCCTTCTTTGAGAAAGTTTGTCTTCATTGTTAATGAACACGAGCATCTCTCAGAGCGTGTCGCAGAGGCAGAGACACTCCATTCTATCTTCAAGCTATCTGTGTCATCTGTGTACCAAGACTTCTAACATTTCTAGCTCAAGAAGTTCGCGAAGAATGGACTCGATAGTCTAAGCTGGGTTACTCTCTGGGGCGATGAAGTCTTATCGCACTACGTAAAAGTGTTTTTTTTTTTATTGAATTTATATATGTAAAGCAGTGGAGTAAGGAGCCTATTGGGCTGTTGTGAGGCAGGATTATATGGCGTCAGTTATGCTGAAATATACTATTTATTGAAGGCTTTGTTATGTAGTAATTATATAAGGGATCTTGGCTCAGCCATTTAGCAAATTTAACTTCTGACGCCGATTACAGTAGCCAAGTCATCGAAGTCGTATTTCGTGCGGTTTCTCGTCAGCGGGGTACTAATAACCCCTTATAGTATACTAGTTCTGAAAAAGCGTCTTGAAATTACCGGTTCAGAGTCGGCAATGAATAGTATATTACCATACATGTAATGTCATTTTCAATGATCTTTATAAAGAAACACGTTATGTCCGCAAACTCAACGTAGATTGTTTGTTAATAGAAGTGAAAAATTGTGATGTAGATGTGACAACGTTTTGGAAAACGTTTAGAAAACGTGTAAAGTAGATTCTACTAATAAATTATGATGAAAGTTTAGTTCTCTGTCACAGATTATAGTTAGATCTCGTGTCAGCTATTGTATGGGAAGAGCTTTAGTAACTTAAAGTAGGCGATAGTCGAAGGGGATCGAGGGTGTCTGCAGATTATAAACACCACAGCTTAGATTGACAGTTTACAGTTTCAGAGCCAAAATCGTTGATGAGCAGAATGAACATTAGAAGATCAAAATGACTATCTTGAAGAACACCATGAAAAGAAATTTTTTGTAAGACCAGCATACAGAGTTTAGTATTATAATTGGTTGGTTATTAGGAATTTCGCTCTTATAGTCTTTTTGTGAGAGGGCATGTGGGTTCTTCTGTAGTATAGAAAAGACCCCTTGTGCCCAATCTGTATTTTTCTCTATCTCATAATCCATCTTGAGCCCTGCTAGATTAGTTTACATATGTATTATGTTGTACTACATGAAATGTCCTATTTTTCTGTTAAAAATTAAAAGTCAATATTACTTTTTTCTAAAATTTTATTTAGTCAAAATATGAAACATTGACATCTATAACCTTCTTCCACCGTGATAATGGACCTTGACATTATTCCTTTTTTATAGAAGGCTTGATTTTTTGACGCTAAAAAGTTTTCAAAAGCTTCTATGATCTCTGCTCGATTTCGGAAAACCTTTTGCCGACAAAATGACGACAAACTGTATAATCTGTTGATAATCCGTTGGAGAAATATCAGGAGAGTACGGTGGATGCGGAAGAATTTCGAATCCCAACTGTAGCAGCTTTTGCACCGTTACATGTGAGGCATGTATAGGGTCTAGCATTGTCATGCAACAGAATCGGATCATGCCTATTGACAAATGCAGATTGCTTTTCAGCCAATTTCGTATGCATTATGTCGATTTCCTCAGAATATTTCCCCTGGTTGAAGAAATGAAAAGTGAACTGGTCCTTTCGATGTCCAGCAGATTGTCACCATTACCATTTCTGGGTGAAGACCAAGTTTTGGGGTGTGCTTTGGGTTTTCGTCTGTTGTCATAAAAAATCCACTTGTGGTTACACAGCCTAATACATACTCTATGTAGCTCACTTATATGTACATATATCAATGATCTTGAAAAGGGTACACTTATTTCGGTTAAATGTGGCTCTCTTGGCTGACATGTTGACCTCTGACACCGATGTCACAACAGTATACCAAGCAAAGTATTATTGTTGGTTTTAAGTAGAGCGTTGTACGTTCCCTTCAGCAAAACCTCTCAAAAATGTGTACAGTATTGTAGAATAGAGCCCTAAATGTGCTCCATTTGCAAGACTCGTAGAATGTAAAAGGTAACGAGAGCAGAATAGCAGAGTTTTGCTCAGAGTACTGATTACTCATGCACACTAGTATAGAAAATATTTATTTTCTATATTCTCCAGACTAGTGTATGCGCCTTAAATAATATTAAAAGTCACATTGAAAATCAAAAATAGTTTGTTTGCCGCGTGCAATCTCAACGAGATAAGATTGGAACTTTTGGCAAGTAGCAACCGGATTACTTCAAATGTTCGTCTTCCTGAAAATAGATCCTAATCTTGCATCTCTTGGTTAGATATATGTACATACATGTATTCTTATTCAGCGAAAGGAAACTCGTGCATACGAAGACAAATGCACATTGATCCATCGAAACAAGAAGCTCTTGCTGCTACAGAGCACAGTCCTAGGGAGGCCCGAAAATATCGATTCGTCATTGTGCATCCGGTTTCAGAGTATACAAAAGCTACCATCGTGGCGTTGCATTATTGCTCAAAGAGAGTATTTTTTAGTTTAAACGTGACCGTCAACTGATAGTGTTATATGTCCATGATAACTGACTTTAAAGGATCACAAAATGTCAGAAAGTCAACGCCACAATAAATGAGCGCGTAATGTCGCATAATAGATGACTAGATTGCCCGTTAAGTCGACTAGACATAAAAACTCAGACAACAGTTATCAAAGTTCGCTTTAAACTTATTAAATTGGGAATTCCGAGCGAGTTGAAAGGTAATATACCAACGAAATCGACTATAAAATTGATTTTATTACTCCTCTGCGAATGTCTAAAAAGAGTAAAAGACAATTAAAGAGATTGCACGACATCAAATGATATTGCAGATGCCAAATGGCATGAACGATCAGTGAAGTGTTGACGCAACATACATGATCGATGCAGCAGGGCTACAAATGCATAGTTTGTCTCGATAGGGAATTCCAGATTCGTGTGAATCGGTTAAAAAAGTATTCTCTGTTCGAAAGTGGGATTCGGAGTCAGCATTTCTAAAGAGACGTGTGTTGCGAGAGAAATATTGAAGGGGGCGGAATCCAACTGGATATTTCATTAGAGCTTTTTTTGTGGAAGCAACGATAAAACAGGGAAAGGCTGGAAACATTCCTGCAATGTTCCGAGCCAGCTGCTTTAATTAGTCCGAAGGTCAGAAAGTAATTCCGTTTCGATGGTTGGTACCGTCTGACAGCGTTTGATTATCATTGCTGATACAGTCAGTAGAAGTGATCTTCCCATATTCTAAGCATCGATTATGGTATATTCAGATACGTCACATAAATTACATATTGTGTTACCTGCACAATGTGTCAGCGTAGTGCTCACACTACTCTGTCCTTCTGGATTATAACCCGCTCGAGACGCTTGTTCGCAGTGGCGCTTTGGTCCTTCCGGTTGGTCCTGTAGCGTTGACAACATCTAGTGAGTCCTTTTTGCGGGACTTGGTGAGGGTAGGGTCAGGGTACTTATTATCATTCGCCTACGGCCCACAAGTGCGACAATAACTATAGACCCGACCTTACCGGGTTAATTAAGTCAGAGTACTAGTTTTGGCGATATTCACCAAGCGAGCAATTAGTAGTAATACTTGTCCGATCTTGTGTGCATCTGTGTACGTACTTTTGTGTACGTGGGACGGCTTTAATTTGCGTGAGCCACACTAACCACACTTCGCCATGTGAGCATAATTTACTTTCCAGTTCAGTGGAACGTCACCCTTAGTTTCGGTTCATACTGACTTGTCGGAATGATTTTTCGTGAACCCTCCATTCAACCTATTCAACAACTATGGTAAGCTGCTGCTTTATTCACTGATGGAGAACTTGCACCGTATTTATTCAACACCGTTTAATGTCGCACTTGAACCGTGTGTGCTGCGTAAAAACAAAGAGTGGCCGTCCGCCCAAATGTCTTGCCATTTTATAGGGTTTAAAGAGCGATATGCATGCATTTTTCAAGTTGTCACTGACATATTTCTTGTTTGCGAGACTGTCAACGGTTGCGACAGCTGTCTTTGTCATCTTTGACTTGTGGTAATGTGGTCTAAGGTCTTTGATGGCAATGTAAGCGCAACAAAGACATATTTTCTTTGTTTTTACATTTCTGATTCATGATTGTGTGGACTGATTATCTTGTCTCTCTTTTTTCATTTTCCTCAAACATATTGCCCATGTGCATTTCTCTTTCTGCTCGACCATGCGCTTTTCCTGCTCTTTCTGTATTCTTCTCCCTTCTTTTCATAGAGCTCGAGAGAAGCTTTTGCCCATCGATGTAAGGTAGTTTTGGACGTATTTTGTTCCCCTTCAAGACTCTGATCGCACTCGTCATTAAGCCCGAGGATGACGATTTGACAACTTTTTTACTATTCTGTAGTTAGATAGATAGATATTTATTTCTTGTATAGTATAACAGTGTTTTACAATAGTGTTTTCATTTTCGTTGGCTTGTATAGAGATATGGTTTTATTAAACCTTACTGCTAAAAATACAATCGGTGTGTGGATTAGGATATGCAGTACATATATTGGGTATATAACTTAATTCGTGCGGTTTTTTTTTCAAATTTTAACGTTTATTTAAGAAAAACATGTACAATAGTATTATTCAAAGTATTGCCCATTTGAAACTATGACTTTTTTCCATCTTTCTGGCAATTTGTGGATCCCATCCCAAAAGAACTGCGCCGGCTTGGCAGCCAAGAATGAATCAAGCCAATTTTTGATATTCTGCTCTGATGTGAACCGTATTTCAGTGAGGGCGTTCTGCATCGACCGGAACAAATGGTAGTCAGAAGGGGCAAGGTCTGGGCTATAAGGCGGGTGGGGTAAAACTTCCCATCCACTGTTTTCCAAATAGTTCTTAACCGGAACAGCAACGTGGGGCCGAGCGTTGTCATGATGGAAAATTATTGCCTCGTGTCTGGTCGCATATTCCGGGCGTTTTTCGGCTACTGCTCTCTTCAAACGGATTAATTGTGTTCGATAGCGTTGTCCATTGATGGCTTCACCCAGTTTTAGCAGCTCATAATACAGCACACCCTTCTGATCCCACCAAATACAGAGCATTACCTTCGCGCCATGGATATTCGGCTTTGCCGTTGATTTGGCTGGTTGGCCGGGTTTCACATATGATTTTTTGCGCTTGGGGTTGTCGTAATGGATCCATTTTTCATCACCAGTAACAATCCGTTACAAAAATGACTTCCTTTTGTGGCGTTGCAGCAGCATTTCGGACATGCAAAACCGCCTTTCGACGTCTCTCGGCTTGAGTTCATGTGGAACCCAATTTTCTTGCTTTTGAATATATCCATCTGCTTTTAAACGTTTTGAAATGGCTGCTTGAGTGACACCCAAAAATTCTGCGAGCTCTTCTTGTGTTTGGCAACAATCTTCATAGAGTAATGCTTCCAGTTCTTCATCTTCAAACTTTTTTGGCTGCCCAGGACGTTCATCGTCTTCCAAGCCAAAATCACCACTTTTAAATAGTGCAAACCACTTTTCGCACGTTCGCTCAGCTAGCGCATGTTCACCGTAAACTTCTACCAAAATACGATGGCTTTCGGCAGCATTTTTCTTCATATTAAAGTAATGAAGAAGAACTCCCCGCAAAAACACTTTTTCAGGCACAAAGTTCGACATATTTGAGTGAAAAAAAATTATTGTTGTTCACGCTTCAAATGAATGACATATACTGAAATGACGTACAATGACAGTAGCTTTCCAACGCATGTTCCAATGGAATAATAACAATGGAATAATACAAGTTACGCCATCTCTAAGCAAATCGCACGAATTAAGTTATAGACCCAATATAATATTTTAAATGTGGAGTTGGAGGAAAACTGTGGAAAAAACCTCCATTTAATAAGTATTCTGTAGTTTGAGTAGGGTGAATCGGATCTTGACATAAGTCTTCTAAGTATCGCTTATAAGATCTTTTTTGCTGCGGACTCACTAACCAATACAAGACGTACGATCTATCCCGAGTCTGTACAATTGCTACGTTGACGATATTAATGTGAGGCCAGACCTTGAAACAGTTAAGTATTACGTCTGCCTTGGCTCAGCAGTGATAAGCAGCCACTGAACGCTGATATCAGAATCTGGATCTTGCCAACGCTGCTTCTCTGTGGTCAAGAAGCAATTAAAAGAGAATCTTCTGTCAAAACCAAGGTCACTTTTTACAAAACTTTAATCATCCCTCTTCGCTCTATAGTAGTCGAAAGACATAGGTTTAAGTTGTACTGTTTGTTTTAGAGTGCCCGTCCAGAGCAAGTAAAATATTTAAATTTGTTAAGATAGTTAAGCTAGTTTTAAGCATTCTAGAGTAAGATAGATCTAAGAAATAGTGAATAAAAATGAATTTACAACTAACTATAATACAGAGGCTTAGAGTGGATAATTTGATGTAGAGTCCCTTAGCCGATCTGGGAGAAAAATTCTGCGTCTAATCTTTGGTTGTGCAAAAACATCAGAAAGAAGTCAGGACCATGCGGAGAAACCATTGCTCTTCGATTCTATGTTAGAAGCATTGGTGGAAGAAACCTCAACCCACTGTGCGTCTGGCACTAGCAGCAGGCGGCTAAAGATTAAAGTGTCAGCAGGAAAGAATTGTTGGTTGATACCGAACTGTAACTGCATAATATGTTTATGTTTCGCAATTTCGTGAATTTTCGGTCAAAATAAGGTAATCGCTCTAGAGAGCCCGGAATTAAGCAATGGGGTAGCGTTTTATAGAAACAACATTTTCTAGTCCGAAAAGTTACCGTGAAGTCTAGATTATGGTATATTGAAAATGAGCGTGGGGAGGCAGCTACAGCGAATGGAGAGCGTTATCGAACTTGTGGAATTTTCTAAAATTCAATGAATTGAGTGTGAACGTTCTTGGTTTCAACAGGTTAGCGCTACCCTTCACACAAGTTTTCAAGAAGCCAATTTAAGTAAATTGTTTGAAGATCATACTATTACGGTTTGAGAACAAATTGACTTGCCCTCTAGGTCTTGTGACTTTTTGATCTCTCTCTCCAGCGACAATTAAGGACTATATAACATATCATAATTTTAATTTTCGTGGGGACAAAAACCCCCATTTAATGAGCTTAATTTAAGCTAACATTAATCTTACTTAATTTAACTAAGAAGAACGGGGGAGAGAGCCGGAATTAAGAAGGCAGGTTTTTAGGCAAAGAGTGCTGGGGTTGAAATCGAAGTAAGGATTCCAATTAACACTTCCCAGTGTACATTGAGAGGGTTAGTGTTGATAGGGACCGAGTTGTCGAGGGTCACGCAGTCAATATTGCCTGAAAGGAGACGATGGATGAAAAAGTTCTTCTTTTCTCTAACGTGTTCTTGTTGATTAGTTTAAGACGTACTTGATAGGGTGGTAAGAGCAAAGGATTGTTCCAGGGCAGACTTCGAAGTGCAAAACGTATGAACCGGCGTTAGATGCTCTCGATTCTAGAAATGTGGGTTTGTTGGTAAGGAGACCACACTTGAGAGGCGTATTCAAGAAGGGGCCGGACAAAGGTTATGTGGTAGAGTAGGGGTTGGAGAATTCTTTAGACCGCTTCACGATTATCTCCACGAAATGTGCTCCTGGTCGCAAAATATGCCAAGATCGTAATAGCCTGAACAATGAAGATGGGCTGATTATTGAGTAAGTAAAGACGAAGAGGAGGTTTGATTCGGTTACGTGAAAATGTGATTGATTGGCATTTGGAAATGTTAAGCTCCAAGCAATTTTTGGAACACCAGATGGAAAAAATTATTAAAATCTGATTGAATAAGGAAAGAGTCATGACTGGAGGAAATGGTCTTGAAGAACTTGGTGTCGTCGACATATAGTGAGATGTGGGAACGTTTGATCACCATTTCAATATCATTTATAATAAGAACGAAAAGAAGTGGACCTAAGTGACTGCCTTGGAGGACGCCGGAGGAAGCTAAAAAAGGGTTAGAGAAGGCAGATCTAAAACGAACACTGTAATAACAATTTTCCAGGTAGGAAGATATCCACTTCAAAGAAATGGGGTCGAAACCAAGGGAAGACAATTTGAAGAGTATTCATTTGTGGGAGATTTTATCAAACTCTTTGCTGTAGTCGGTTGAAATAACGTCGACTTCCTTGCCTGTCTCTAAGGCCGAGAGGGTAAAGGGCACAAATTTAACAAGATTTGTGGTTGTAGATCTGCATTTGAGGAAACCGTGTTGTCTAGGGGAGATTAAAGACTTGCAGCGAAAACTTAAAATGTTGTACAAGATACTCTTGAAGAGTTTGGGTATGTGTGACAGTTTGGCAATGGGACGATAGTTGTTAATATCGTTCTTCGGACCTTTCTTGTGTATAGGGGTTATAAAAGAGATTTTTCATAGCTGGGAGAATTCACCTAGAGATAGGGATAAGCTGAGTATTTTTGAGATAGGGTTGAGGAGGGTGTGAATTCCTGATTAAGTTGATTTAATCAGTTTTCGATGATATAGGAATTAAATGAACGAGGAAGAAATGGTGTAAGGGAGAAATTCGCTAAATAATCGAAGTAAGCGGAGTCCGGAACAAAGGAATCGACGGAAAAATGTGATCATTGAGGGTGAGGGAGGTAGGGTAGCCATCAAATTTCTTTTTGCAATTAACAAATTTAAAGAAGGACTTAGGATCACTTATAAGATTTGCTTGCTCTATAGCTTTGATAGAGTGAGTAGTGAAGGGCGGTTAAATGGGGTTAGCTGCTCGTGTAGTCAGAAAAGTCATTAGGCGATTGAGTGGGAAGGAAAATTGTCCACTGTTTATTTCTTTCTTCTTAGGGAACGAAGTCTGCAATTATAACAGGATGGGGAGGTGGGCAAAGTTTTGCGTTGGGAAAAGGGAACATAAACGAGATCGTTGAAAGTTAGATTATCAAAATTGAGAGGGGCTTGTTTGAGGTATTCATTGATTTGATGAAATGTTGCTTTGTGGAAATCATGAGAAGGCAGAACTGTAGGAGGAGTGTTCTGTAATGGAGAACCGTGAAAAAGGAAAGAAGAGGGGGAGGATGGAAGTTATCGATGGTTGAAAGGGAAAGGGGACAGAGTGAGACAGAAGATTTGAAGGAATCAGTTGTGAATATGAGATCTATTGACCCATTTTATCTCCCAAAAGTCCTCGATAATTTTGTCTTTCAGATGGTCGCCTGCAATAGAAGCCGTGGTGGTCACATAAGCGATCTTATTATATCTTTCATTCTCTGTCAAAGACCGAATTAATCAACAATGAGTTTTCTACCGGAAATCAAAATCATTGACGAAGTTTGCTTCAGTACCTGAGTAGGTGGGACCTTATCAAAAAACAATCTAAGGTCCTTGTCTAAAAACTCCCCTCAGGGTGGTGCGTTAGTCTCCACTGATAGCGTTGGACGAACAACTCTTCTGGGAAAAAAGTTCTCGAAATTCGGGGCCATCCAACAAAAGGTGTTTTTTTTTAATCAACAAAAAAACGTAACATTTTCATGGAAAGTTGTATTATTTTCCTTTTTATTGGAAGTTCTGAAATGAAAAATAGATGCAAAATCTGCCAAATGTTTGCTCAGCTCTGCCTACAATAGATTAAAATTTTATCACACTTTCGGGAATAATATTTGTGGTAGTTTTTGCTAGCATTGTTGGTTTATCATTAGCCTAGGATTTTTCCTCAATGTAGTGTCAAAAGAGAAAGTCTAATTGTATTAAATCCCACGATCTCGGCAGCACCATACTTCATCAAACTGTCGATAGGATTTTCTGAACCCAGAGAAATGGAAACGAGGCTCATCACTTAGAATAATTCTTTGTAAACAACTTTTTTTTTCCAGTACCCGACCCGAGACGTTGTACATATTCTATTGATTGCCAATAGGCCCAATTGTCTCGGTACTCTCAGTTACGATGTAAATATTTTCAGCCGACCTTCACTATGCGAAGGAACTTTGGGTCGAAAGGTTGAAATGTTTTTGATAATTCCAAAGTTCTTGAGGTGAATTTATACTATTTTAAATCGTTGAGCATTTTTGTATAAACTCATATATGTATGTATAACTTCGTAATTTTTACTTATCAAAACTTTTTGTAATGTAAATTGAATGTTCACAGTTCAAAAATGGCATGAAATTTAAAATGAAACCTTTTGTTGGTTGACATTACATGAATCTAGTTCTTTATGTACAGATCCAAGTCCGTATGATGGCCATGGTGAGGATTATAGATACCACAAGTCTGGCCTTGAGCGTCTACGATACCAATTCCTAAGTAGATTCTTGCAGTCAGACACAGACGAACAGACATGGATCTTAAAGACGAAAATCTTTTAAGTTCGTATATTTTGAATAAGAGAGGAGAATTTAACCATTACTCGTAAAATATGTTGATAAAAGAGCCCTCGCTTGATTGATAGGTTTTAAGTCTGCCTTAAAAACCGTAATGAATGAAATTCATTATATGATCCGCTTTTCAAGCTTTTTCGAATTGTATTTAAATTCCTTTTACAAAGCCTTAAATGATTCATTACTCATGTTCCTCTTAAACATACATAAATATCTGAAAAAAATCCATTAGTGCTTGGTACAATAGGCTGTATATTGGAGTTAATCAAAAAACCAGTTAGGAAAACAGAATCACAAAATAACGGGATAATTTAATAAGTAATAAAGGAAATATTTCTTATTGTTGTCTATGCTAGCATTCCTGTTGCCCTCTAGGCACCAATAGGATGAGTCAGTTTATTTTCTAGCAGCCAGGGCACATTCTTCTTATCAAAGATATTTTCACTTTTCGTTAAGCAAGCCATTCGGTTTTGAATCAAAGACACAAACCACATGAAATAACCCAGCTTTCGGTGTCAGAGTTGATGTTTGAAAGGAAATTCGTTAATTATGATAATTATTCGAACAATGAAGAAAAAAAATGTTGTCAGAACTGACGATTAAATAATGAACATATTCGATAATAAATTATTTGAATTTTTCAAATTCTACCCACGTGTTGCCATCGTTCCGTTGTTCCGATTTAATCCTCTTATATCCCCCCTACCGACAGAGGGAACATCACTATCAATATGTCGACCATAAATCGATGGTTCAGCGGCAGCCGTTGCTTTTAACGGCAACGGCAGCCAGAACGGCGATATCTTTTGCGATACTTATGGAATCTTTGTGTAGGCGATTAATGGGTTTATTGATGTCCATTTTGCGCATGTTCGCATTTTGACGGCGCGGCATCCCGAGCCCGACAACCAAGCAGCAGGGAGATATGGCCGAGGACGGGAAGTGGCATCAATTTTGCGTATTCCCGCAAATTCGATTTTATTTGTTGGCACTTCGACGCATCCCGTCGGAGCGAAGTGAAGTGCGAAAATGAGAGTGCACGAGCCCGTGAGTGTGAAACAGGGCACCCTGCATCCAGCAAGCAGCACCAGGCCATCACGTAGCTGCGATGCAGCTCACGCTTGTATGGCCTTCTGGGGCCAAAGTGTGAATATAATTTAAAGTGAGCAATTTTCCATCTCTCAAATGCGGCGATTATTTATTATCCTTGATTGGGTTCCTTGTGTTGCGTTGCATGTTGCATGTTTGGCGATGTGCCCTCGAATCCATGCGATCCGGTCGCTGAGTGAAATGAGGATGCGGAGCTTTACTGTTCAATATTTGTTCAGCGTTTGTGATGACTAAATGGGGAGCATATGGGTACGGATATACTCTCTGGATTGCGACGGAGGCGATGGCGGTAGAGACGCTGGATAGGATGAACATGTATCGATGATGATGTTTTTACGATCGGCACGGATGCGGCTCTGGTGGTTGCTGCTCAGTGAGACATGATATGGAGTCTTGTTTATTTACTGTGGGTTTCAATGACACTTGAGTGAATGGCGAGGATGGTGTGCTATGGTTGCCTTTCATTTAATCGGGGTGATTATTCAAGCAGGTTTATGGGCGATTGTGATTTAAGGCCGTATTCGGAATCGTGCATTTACATGGGGATATTAGATGTGCGGTTGATTAAAATAATTGAGGAGACACACGTATAACGGTCGATGGTTATAAACTAATTTGTTGAATAGCTCAAGGGAAATGTGAGTATAATCTGAAGGTGGGTGAGATCTACAGAAAGTCTTAAACAGGACTTCGAGTCAAGAGGGTTGGGGATCTGTCTCAAATAGATTGGAAGGAGTCTTCAGTTCTGTTTACTTGATTTCTTGTTTTCGCACAAATATTTTCTATTTTATCTAACAATTCACATTACATCTGTACGAATCACGAATATACAAATCTTTGCTTTCACAATAAGTTCACGCTTTGTAACTTTGCTTTGTAACAGTGATCTTCATATGTAGATCCTTCGCAATTGACGCAGTTATGGCGTGGATTGGGAAAATTCGGAATCTTTTGAAAGTTGATTGGGGTTAGGCTACTCAACTCGATGTCGCTGATACAAGTTGTATTATACTAACCACTTCCTAAGCTTCTTCATCCAGCACAAGAGTATCTGCACCGTCTTCTCGATCTTGATCTTCGTTCTAGTACTTCAGTGTACTCCTATATACCGGTCCTCAGCTTTACTTATGTTTTACCATAGCAAATCCTTAATTTACCTAGCCAGGCAGGTTGACCAATCAACTGTTTCGAACGAAGTGTATCAAAAAGGAAAGGAGAATATTTTGACCTCACTCTCAAGCCCGCACATCATTCATTCATGGGTCTGTCGAACAGTTTCACTATCCCATCGGATTGTGGGTGAGGTAGAGCTGTTCTGATATTTATAACTCCGAGTAGCTGACATACTTTTTGGAATATTTTTTGGCTCGAAGTTTCGTCCTTGGTGCGAGTCCAGTTTCGTGGGTATCCCAAACCTGTTACTGATATTGATATTGATAACAATTGGGGATAACAAACGCTTCAAGCCACTTACTAAAATAGTCCATTGTAAATAAAATGTATCGGTTGCCATCGTTGGTTTCGGAGATTGGACCTGCGATGTTGAGATCGACTTATGCATTACGTTACACCAACGCATCTTTTCCCTTGTATTTACGTTTGGTAGGCGCACATGCGACATATTTTCGGCACCAGTGCTCGATGTCGTTTTTCACACTGAACCATTAGAATCGTTTCCGTACTTTTTCCAGGGTTTTATTTACACCAAGGTGTCCCCCGAAGATGCTGGTGTGCATTTCTTGTACCACTTCATGTAATTTTGATCGCAGCGCCAAGAGGTACATCTTGAACATACATATTTTAATCCAGTATTTCTCATTTCGGCTCAAGACGTCGTTTCGGCTGAATTTCAGGGTCCTCCTTCTGAGCGTGTCGGACCTCCAATGCACTCAACATGGGGTATGTAATTTCAGCTCTAACTACTTGGACGGTAACAAGCTCTTTTTCCTCCTTTCATACATAGTGCTCCCTCGTGTAACCGTTTTACCTGGTCGACACAAGGCATTTCGGACTCGTAAACCATTGGTATCTCGACCTGTTAATACGTCAGCATCTTCATTCAGATGATTCGTTCATGGAGCCCAGCACGGCCATCAGGAACACGTACCAGGAAGTAAGCCCTGCCAGTTATACCCTCAGGAAAACTTCTTCCTACATTTTTGCCGATTCCGCTGCTGCAGTTCTCAGGCTGCATTCCAAAAGCAGCCATGGCACCGGCACCAAGGCACTTGCTGTTGTTCAGAAATGCTTCGAATGTTAAGCTTCCGTTCCACAGCTTTTTTCGGGATGCTTGGATGGTAGTTATGGAGGCGTCGATTGCAGGAATCTCTTCATTTAACATAAGGCAGACAATTTGTCCTTTGTCCGGCAAAGAGTCAGTTAGGAGTGGATATTTCTTAAACGCAATGGGAGCCAAAGGAAGCCTTATCTGTTGTCCCCACTGTCAGACCAGCTCCCAGTCATCTTGACAGTCATTTGTAGTTTTCCATCGACAAAAGCTTGAATAAATGTTTCGAAATTTTTGCCCCTTTACGCCTTCGAGTTCATTGGTCGGATTTTCAAAGTGTTTTCCCATTTCTTCGAAATAACCTTCGAATTTGTCTTCCGACCTCATCTTCACATCTTAGACTTTTCGATCGAATTTGGCCTCTAGTCTCCCTAGTGTTTTTAGAAAACATTATTTTCCTCGACCAGCTTGGCATTTTAGTGTTCAAACGGGTCTTTAACCCCAGGCTTATTTTGGCAGACTTTATAATCCATTACTGATCTTTAGACCTATGTAAGTCTAAAAAGTCTACTTTTCATTTTAAAAAAATTATTTTCAATATTAAGTTGCAATGATGTTAGATGACTGTATAGCTGTAAGTAAAAACTTAATCAAAATCTTTGACGTCAAACAAGGTTTAACAGAAGAAGTGTTTATTTCTTTTTTCGTAGCTAACTACGCACAATTTTGTTGGGCGAATGTTGAATGTTAAGAAAGTTAGACTAGTGTCAACCACAGGTGAGTGGCAAGAACAAAATTCTCCTTCGGACGCTAGGCATATGTACTTGCAACATTTGAATTTTAAGTAGGAAAAACTGTGTCTTTTGAGACCATCCAAGACTCGACCCATTTTCTGGCCTCTTCATAAGAATGAAAATTTTGCTCAGCTCTCCCATGTGCGATAGAACCTGTGAATACAGTAGCTGCGCTAGGATTTCCCATTTAAGCGTTGTCATGTAGTAAAATCTATTTACCGTGTCTCTGGTTTTATAGTGGCTGTTCTTTCTTCAATGCTCGTCTCAGACGCGTCAATTTAAATCGGTAGCCATCCTCCGTGATGGCTTTGTTTGGCTTGAGCAGATATTTACTTTTGTCGACGACGTTGATGCTTGGCCGGGTTTACCCCGCAATCTATCACGTTAAGAGTTTTTTGTTTTTTTTTTCGGCAATTTGGAAGTTACAAGTTTAGAACGTCGTTGACAATTCTTTGACAAGCCTTCCTATCATGAGTACATATGTATGTTCCTTCAATGTTTCGCTGTTCTTCTTCTAGGTTCAGCTTAATATTGTCCTCCCATCTACGGGTTTCCCACCCATTATTCTTTTGACAGTTCATCCACTGTCCATTCGTTCTACGTGTCCTGTTACGATAATGCTTAGGGCTGCATAAAGGCCTTTATTGGGCTGATTCTTCGCCCTATTTTTCACCACCCATAGGGTCATGGTACAGCATCAACTTTTAATCGCCAGTACGATAAAAAAAGAAAATCTTTCTTTTCTATTTTTGAACCAGCAACTCGGGAAAAAACCCATTTTCTACAGCACCAAATGTCACAACACACGCGCTCGCGCAGTGTGTTGAGGGCTCCAGAATGTCAAACTCCAGAGAAGAATGCCGGAAAAAATGGCGGAATATTTGGTATTCAACACTACTTAATTGGATAATGTGCTACTTCTCAAATAGAACTCAAGCTGTAAAAATTGATACGTGTCAGTCAAGAACCATCAAAGTGTTATCAGGGGTTCCCCAGGGTAGTCACCTAGGCCCACTGCTATTTATTATATTTTTTATGTTATGTTAATTAAATGTCTTTAATTTTCTGTTTTCTATGTTTTGTTGCAGTCTTTATCTACACTATATATGGGAAGATTCTTTTAAGGAAAACTGATTTAAAGATCTTGGCGTAATTTTCGATATGAAGTTTACGTTTTCAATTCACCTTGATTACGTTGTCGCTAAAGCAAACCTAATGCTTGGGTTATGTTGGGTTAGGTGGGTTCCGTAAAAACGGTGGTGATCACTTAGACCAGGAACGGTCCATTGTGCTACCACTTGAGTCGGCTTGGTTACCGTTACTTTTGGAACCATTTTGAGTTCTGAATAAAATTCGGTATTTTGTAGATTTCCGTATCGGATAGATTCGTTGGTTTGTTGAAGAAATATTCTCCCAGAAATCGTCTTCTTGAGGCGGCCAGAGCAATTGTATAGGAGATGGGATCGAGATTCTTCCTCTTCCTCATCATGGCACCTACTGCAGTAGTCGTAATCTTGCGGCATGTTTTCCCAAAGCGCAGTGTCCTGTTAGTACTCCGATTAGGCTGCTTATAATCTGCCTGCGTATTTTTAGCAGGCTTGTGGTTTTACGTTGACAGTACATGGGCTAGGTATGTCTCGCATAGTTGCATGTTTCAAGGTCACGCCATCTTTCATTTGCCTGTTGCAGTGTATTTTTCGAGATTTTGTATATTTGTGTTTCCATAGGTGGCTGGATTTCTTCTGTAACAGTCGAGAGCTCCAGTGTGGTGCCTATTTTGACTAGTTCGTCTGCTTCACAGTTACTTGGAATGTCGCTAAGTCCAGGTACCCAGCACAATGTTATAGCGCATCTGCTCGATATCTCATTTAGACGTGCTGCAGTGCCTGAACAATTTTGATCTTATTATTGATGATTCGAATGCTTTTATTGCAGCTTGGCTATCTGTGTAGATGACGATGTCTCTGTTTTTCATCGATCTCACAGACAGCCAGTCAGCGGCCTCACGAATTGCCGTTAATTCAGCTTGGAATATACTGCAGTGGCTGATTTTTAGGGTCGGTGCATAGACACCGGTACCCAAACCATTGCCTGTCCTAGACCCGTCTGTGTATATTTCCAGTGCAGTGCTTTTATTTGGAAATTCATTCCCCTCCCATTGTCGTCGGTTGGAAATTGTTGTTTTGTAGATAACCTTGAAGTCAAGGGTCGGAATTAAGTAGTCCGTGATTTCACTTATATCATTGCTTTGGCGTAGAATACACGCGTGCCCTTCCAGTGAGAGGATTCTAGAATGCTTGGGTTTCTTAAACGTACATGTAATGAATTTTTTAGTGCGTATGCATTTAAGTCGGTCTTGAATATTGTTCTATTATATAGTGTGCAGCCTATGTAAAGCATGTTTTACGTCTGGAGAGAGTTCAAAAGTCCTTTACAAGATTCGTAAAGGACTTTCGAGCCCTCAAACCTACATAAGGCAGAAGCCGGAGTTCCTCAAGGAAGCGTCCTAGGACCTCTATTATACCTCATATACACATCAGATATTCCCACACCTCAGACAAGAAACGCAATGATCGCTACCTTCGCAGACGACACAGTAATGCTTATCTCACATAGAATTCTTGAAGTGGCGATTACGGAACTCGAAATTCATCTGGACGTATTAACCAACTGGTTAAAAAATTGGGGTATACACATAAATGAAGACAAGACTGAACTGGTTATATACACAACAAGAAAGATAAAAAATCCTCCAACCATTAAGCTCAATGACAAGACAGTAACTCAAGCGACGAAAGCTAAGTGCCTGGGAATGCACATAGACCAAAAGTTAGCTTGGAAGCAACATATACTCACAAAACGCAATCACATCAATTACAAATTTAGACAACTCTATTGGCTTCTGGAAAGAAATTCGATTCGATCGATAGACAACAAATTGCTCATATACAAGACAATTATTAAACCAATATGGACATACGGACTTCAGCTGTGGGACTCAGCGAGTAAATCGAATATGAATATAATCCAAAGGCAGCAATCAAAAATATTAAGGACGATATTAGACGCTCCATGGTATATCTCCAATGACGAAATCCACAATGACCTCAAAGTACCTACAATAATGGAAGAAATACAAAAGACAAGCACAGTACACAAAGTACGACTATTAGCCCACGACAATAACGAACTCAGCTCCATCCCGCTTCAAGAAATAACCCGAAAACGAAGATTAAAGCGCCTTAGACCAGCAGAACTAATTCACAGACAATAGAAAAATTATTATAGAACTGTGATTTTATTTTTATTTCGTAAACACTGCTATTGCAAAACTAAAGGCGCTGTCCTTAGAAACACATCCTATTATGTAATAACAGTTACTTGGTGTCCAATTCGGACAGATGTACATATGTAAATAAATAAAGGATAAAAAAAAAAAAAAAGATTCGTAATAAAACTATTGAAATGGAATGTTGATTATATCCCTACATATCAAACAAGAAGATTTATAGGATTAGATACGTTAGAAAAAAGACGAAGTATTCAGCCTATTATGTTCATTCATGATATTTTTTCGTATCGTATAAATTACTCTGAAATACTAAAATTGGTTAAGCTATTTGTTAAACCAGAAAGAAATCTTCGATCAAGAAACCTGTTATTTCTGAGCTAAGTGACGATAGATTGATGTTTAAAGAATCAATTCTAAATTTGTGATAAAATTTCATTTTTTCTTTATGTAATGTTAAGATTCTGTACATTTTTTTGTTTTCTTTTATAAATAAATAAAATTAATTAATTTTGTATATAAAATAACTTAAATATCTATATCTATTAATACTCAAACTGGGTAGGTGAAAATAAAATAAACTATTAAACTATGTATTAAAAAAAATACCATCTGGACTGTCGAAACCAAAAAAAATTAGTCTTTCTTGAATGCAACATTCGGAGGCCAGAAATTTCGTTATCGCTATACCAGAAAAAGACTCGGTTTGGAAAGGAAACATTGCAAATTCAAACCCTTGATCTCGACCGGTAGCAAGCAAGGCAAAGAGAGTGGTGTGCTGGCCCCAAATATGCCAGGCATTGGTAGACTCAAAGCCTCGCGGATCAAGAAAATCCTAGAAATTAATAGATGTTATTCTGGATACTAAGGTGAAATATATTAGAAATCACTCCATTTTAAATTGATCGTGCTTACAAGTAAATTAATGTTTGTTTTACCGAAACGCCAATTTCATTGATCAGCTATGTACCATATATGGCTGTTTATGTGATTTAGGTAATTTCTCTTAAAATTATTTTAAATTTGAAAACTAAATTATGTAATACAATATTTTTCAAGATTTTAGCTTTGAATGTGAAAACATGGCATTAAGTGACCATTCTTCTTGTCATCCTAAATATTAGGTCGTTACATATGAAGTCGCCGATTTTTTATGACGAAAGTTAAACAACGATATTTCAAAAATTAAAATAGTTTATTCTAAAAAATAGTCTGCATTAACATCTGTGATATTTTTCCAACCTTCCACTAAAGCCAAAAGCCTCTTTTGAAAAAGTCCTTATCCTTTCGGGCTAAGAAGTCCTTAAAGTCCTTGTTTTATGGCATCTGGGCCTTTTGAATTGATTATTTTGGAGGTGATTACCCAAACATCGGAAAATGTGGTAATTGGTCAGGGATAAGTCTGGTGAGTAACCCAACTACGCTAGCTTCAGGAACGTTGACGGTGCAATATGTGGCCTTGTGTTGTCATGCATCAGTATGGGAGCATGCCTTTTTACCAGTGGCGGCTGTTTTTGGAGCAATTTGTTGTGTATTATGTCGATTTCTCTACAGTACGACTCGGCCGTGGTTGTTTGTCCGCGTTTGAGAAAGGAATAATGGATAACTTCCTCATTCGTCCACTATACTGTCACCATTATATTTTTGGGGTATAAGTCTGCCTTGCCAAGTCCACTGGGAAGATTGCCCACGTCTACCCATTCTCCCGACCTCTTCGATTATCGTATAGGATCCACTTTGTCGTTGAAGGTGATGAAGCAAAAAAGGATCCATATGGTCAAAGATACTGCAACCTCCAAACGTCGTAGCATTTTCACTGGTGTTAGGACGTGGGGCATTCATCTCTCTAGTTTTTTTACCTTTCCGATGGCGGAAGGGTGGCGACTTCTGGTTGCAGTTGACACTTTGAACCTTACAGCAAGACTAAGAACAGTTGTAGCAGGATTTTCTTCATTATTAAAGACATTATTAAGGACACTATTAAAAGTTGTAATTCAGTATTTGATTTGCTTTTGTACATCACTGGTGACGAAACATCGGTATATTGTGTGGACCAGGCCGAAACCAATGGTAGTGACCAAAAGAGTCAATACATTCTAAACATTCTACTAAAGTTTTGCTCACTGTTTTCTTCGATTACAATGGCATGGTTCATTATGAGCTCTTGTCGGAAGGTGGAATGGTCAATGAGGAATATTACTTTGAAGTTATTCGCCGTTTCGTGAAGTAATGCGACAAAAAAACTTCCGAAAATTCATGGCTGTTGCATCACGATAAACGTACATTTTATATTGCTCATAAGCTAATTCGTTATGGTATCGCGATGGCGGACTGGAATTTCGCCGATGTTGCTATACACCATTCTGGTGTTTGTGAGGTGAAAACGCTACCCAGAACGATGAGTTACTCCGGTAAGATCATCATTAGATAAGGGTAAGCTAGTGGATCTTTGAAGGCTGGGCGCATCATCATGCTAAGATGAACCTGAGAATTAACTGAGACCTATTATCCTTGGTTTCGGGCAAACAGATTGAGTGAGATGGTGAAGTCTAGACGCTGGAAAAGTCAGAACGAAACACGCAAGTGTTTCAACTAAGCTAGTATAGGCTAGGTAGACTCTAAGATAAGAAAAGATATTAATCTAGGATTGTTAATAAACTTAACTTTTCGATTATTAATACGAAAAAAAAACAAGATATGTTCAAGCCGAAAGGTATTAGTAATTACAAAATACAGGGTGCGCCATTTCATATGGGTCGATGTAAATTTCGAATAGCTTCAACAATTCTCAACCGATTTTGGAAACTCAAAAATGTTTATTCAATTTAGACCTTTACAATTTATTTTGATTAATTCTTGAAAACAATATCAATTAAACGACAGCCTTTATTGCCGATGCAAAAATGGGCTCGTTTCCGCGCATTCTCTATGACATTTTCGAGCATTTCTTTTCGCACGAATGTTTCTTTTGGCCTGTTCTATTGACTTCGGGCCGTTAGTATACACCTTGCTTTTCAAGTACATATCCTAAAAGAAAAAAGTCTGGAGGAGTCAAATCCGGCGATCTCGGAGGCCAGTCAATATCGCCCTTTCTTAACACCAATCTTCCAGGGAAATCGTCAATCTTCTTACGTAATAGGTTCATTGTTTTGTCCGCAGTATGGCGTGTCGTGCCATCTTGTTGAAACCAAAAGTGAAATAAGCCTTTTTTAAGGCATTTCGGGGACCACATAATGGGCCAACATCCACTGTATTGCCAACTTTGAAGAAATACGGTCCAATGATGGTTTTAGCGCATACATACATCGGCCCAAACAGTATCTTTTTGATCATATAGCGGCTGTTCGTGAATAATGTGAGGATTTTCGGTGCCCCAGAAGCGACAATTTTGTTTATTATTTGAGTCATAGAGCATAAAATGGGCCTCATCGGTTATCAAAATTTGCTGCCAGAACTCCGGTTCAGCATTAATCATTGCAACGATATTTTGTGTGTATGCCAGGCGCCGTGGCTCATCTTGTGGCAAAATTCTGCACTTTGTATGGAAATAAATGAAGATCATCCTTTAAAATTCTCCACAAAGTGGTCCCACTGATGCCTAACTGCTGCGAACGGCGCCGATATGACAAACTTGGGTCTTCTTGAACACTGGCCTTCACAGACTGAATAGATGGTTTGAACGCCGCGGACGTGGCCTAGGATGCTCACGAGGCCTTGCCACAGAACCAAATTGAAAAAAAATCAACGCCCAACGACGAATTGTATCTTTTTGGGCGCAACACGATCACGATATTTTGCACGATATGCACGTTGAGTTAGCACAATCGAGCGTTCATTTTTAATGAACATTGATTTTTCAGCTCGTTCTTTTGGCGATTCATGGTTAAAATGTATCTGAATTAACGTTTCCAAAATGCAATGACATATGAAAAACGGTTGACAATTGTTTAAGTTATTCGAAGTTTACATCGACCCATATAAGATGGGGCACCCTGTATATTTAGACTTAGATATAGAGCGAGCACAAGGCCAGTTAGATATATTAAATATTAAATTATTTTTAAAGCAAAAGAAAAATAAAAATGAATTACAGAAAAAGAAATAGAATATGGAGTCGCTCACTCATCTTTGCTTGTGCGTAATTTTTTGAATAAATAAAAAAATGTAATAAATAGCAATTTAGGGTTATTTTCGAAAACAACATTTTTCTGCAACATAACCAACAAAGTCATGGACTTATCCGCGCGAAAAGAAATGTAAAAACAATGAAAATTTTGTCCCAAGTGAAACATACACGTAAGTGTAATAGCCCTGTAATATTGTCCACAAGTTTCATACAATTTCTAGACTAATTTGAACAGTACTCGTAAAATCTGCACGGAAGAGCGACCATTCTCTTCCAGTGTCTGTTATGTTAAACCTATTTCATTCTGGCATTGGCCCCGTCATTGAATCAGAATTATTAAATAGAACAATAACTCCTAGCAGAAGAAGATTAGTGACACTCACATCTTTGGAAGTGGAGGTTGTAGTGATAACCTAACATGGAATTACCACCTACCGGATATCGTCAGAGCGAAATGCGTGGGTCTATACAAAATTCGTACACCCATTCATGGAGCATCTTTGTCAAGATTTAACGCATATATCCGATAGTTTCCTGATACCGTCGACCGTCGACCTAATTTCATACTTTATTCGCAGTTATTCGCCGTAAACTTTATTTTTAATATTAATTTATAGAAGAAAAGCATTACTACTGAACTAATGCGTATTTACCTATACGATAGTACGATAGTCTTTAAATCCTTCCAAGCCGTCGTCACCCACCGCCTGTATGGTACACATACAACTTTCCACATTCATATTTCACAGGATTAAGCCATCAGCGACGAAGCAACTCCGCGCGGGCTGCCATTCAGGGTCACACTTCAACGCAGACAAACAAATCAAAATTAGCAAATTAATTTCCCTATTCACCACGTCCCGAGCAAGGTCCAGCAGCATCGCGCCAAGGTGTCGGACGCAGTACCATATCTTTCACCGCCATCGGGTCAAATTAATTTCCCGATGTATTTCGCCAACCGCAATCTTTGACACTTATTTAAACACAAATGTAATCGCACCTCTTCTGCAGCGATGAGTGTCTGTCCCGAGCATCCAAGCTTCAAATCTTCAACGTGTAGCAAAGGCATCACATCCACCTTTCCGTTTCTCTTCTTCGCCTTCCTCTCATTATACATACTGTATCTCATAAAACATGACACGAATACGACCGAAACACGAAGAGCACGAATACTCGCATCTCGTATAATACAAAGTAAATGAAGTGGCATACCGAGGAGCTGCGTTGGAAAGAAGTCTCCGTCGGACACCACCGTCTTAGTAGTATAACCGAGTATCGATCGGGTGCGAGATGAACGAGGAAGAGGGAGCAATCGATGCCGTATCGAATAATTTTGAATAGCTAAGCAGAAGATGATCGATGAGGTCTTTATGGTTACACCGATATGTGCTAATGATGGACATTATTCAATTTAATTTTCAGCTAATCCCAAACATTCGTGCGTTCTGTTCCGCGCCGGTGTCGCTACGACCGTATCGCATCGTGGGCCGTGAGCTCCGTGACTCCCCTTCGCCAACTCACTATCGCCGATCGGAATGACAACAAAACAACAAGACAACAATGGTCCGAGCAAATTTATCATCTCAAATTGATTATGATTGAATTATGATTCTCCAACATAAAAACAAAAAAAAAAAAAAAAAACCTCCGGTGCGGGACGCAGGCATGTTCGTATACGAGTAAACGAACGAATCATAGTTCGGCTACGAGATACGAATGTGGTGAGGAATTTGCATTTCACGCGTAGCTTCGTCTATTAGTCGACCTCGATGGATGCAATCAGTTTCTTTTCAGAATCGCGATACATCTCACATCGAACACAATCGATGTTCATTCAGCATTCGATATCGCTGCTAGACAAGACGGATGCCTAATTAATGAAATTCAGTAACATAATAGCGACTAACACAGAACCGTTCGCCTCATTGTGGCAGCGATTTGATTGAAGATCTTTTTCGACACAATGAAAGTGGCGCTCGGAGCTGAGTGGTATTTTTCTGGGCTGTTTTAAATGTTTTCTTAAATTCATGAACACGTCCACAGGTCATACATCAACCGGAAAATTTGGGTAATACGAAACAATAGATGCGTTCATCACAGATATTTGTGCTATTGTTCCTGATCTAACAGCATATGTCATGTACTCGGAGATCGACCGATCATGTATCTGAGATAAGAGGTGAATTCCTATCTGGAAATGGTGTGTTGGAGTCTATAACTCTCTTACGAGGACATGTACAGGTTGGCTCCCAAAACATGGTCTCTACTAGTGAAAACAATTGATGTCAGCAGACAGTACGCATAGTTCCTCTTTCGTGCTGCTTCTTTCTTGGCCGCTGTTACATTCAGTGCGCATGCAAAATTTCGCTTTTGAAAGGAACAGCAGTATTTTTTAAACTTTCTGTTTCTCGGCCTTAGATGGATTGTCTGACGAAATTATTTTGACAAAAAAAGTTTTATTCTTCAGTTACCCGAAACAACAGTTGATGCTATCTGCGTTATCAAGGTACTTCATGATTTTTAGCCCGTTGCTGACATTAACACGGCATTTTCAACCTTGTCGAATATTTACATTTTTTTTTTTGTAATTTGAATAGTATGTATATTCAAATAATCAGCCAAAAGTGCTGGCCACTGAGAGTGGCAATGTCATACCCGTACAATTACCATCTTCTATGTAACGCAAATGAACTGCGACCAACCTCAGAAGGCTATATGGCAGTTGTGTTCATTGTTTACAAGCGTGTAGAAGCATTTGCGTTTCAGTTTCGTGGTATTTTATTTATTTGTAATAGATTTCAGACATTATAGTGTGATGGAGCTATATTTACCTACTGTCCTCCCCTCCTTCTTTCTTTCGTTCAAGATTCCTTATTTCAGAGCATTTCCACTGAAATTTTGAATTCTTACGATTTCTGTAAAGCAAAATCTCGCCAAATCAATTTATATCTCAACACAGCCCTCCTCAATTCTAAGAACATAATCCTTCATAATGCCATATCCATATTCTAAAGAGAAATACTTAATTCACAGTATATGGTATTTCTTTACGCTTGCTTTTCTCAACACAACACTCCTCGCTTTGGTGTAATCCCCAGCAGCATTTATAGCCTCTTTTAAGAAACGAGAGTAGCAAGTTATGAGCAATTGCGCCCTTTCCCATCATTTTGGCACTTACCTGCATTTTACCGAGCTTTAAAACTCTCTCAATCAAAACCAAGACAACTTTGTAAATAATATAAATATAAAAGTTCATCTTTCAGTTTACCAACCAAAAAGGAAAATCGAAACTCCTAAATGATTTCAGCACTACCGCCAACTCTTTACAACCATCCAATCTTGCACATGATTCTGTTCACTGCCACTGCTTAACAAATTTCGTTCTTGGACCATTTCTCCCTCGTACTGTCAACCCCCAAATGTTTCAAAACAGATTAAATGAGCTAAATGTTGAATGAATTACAGGCCTCTGCCATATTTTATAAAAAAAAATTATTCATTCAGCCTTTCTCTCCAACTTTCAAAAATATTCAGTTTAGCCCTATTTCTAGGAGAATCCCACCAAACATGGAAAATCTCTTTTATTACCCAGGTACACCAAAAAGGTCCGAAAAGCGACGTTAACGAATATCGTCCCATTTTTAAACATTCACAAATATTCAATTTCTTTGAAAATATTTTGTATGAAATGTTGAGCTTCCTTAAATGCAGGTCTACAACCACAAGCCTTTTGTCAAATGTGTCTTTATGCTCTCAGCTTCAGAGGAAGGCGATGAAGTCAACGCTATTTCAGTCCATTCCATTCGGATCATTGATAAAAATTCCTATAGATTAATACTGCCTACACTTGGCTGTGAACCTTTTTTATTGAGGTCGATATTTTCTTACTCGAAAACCGCTATTACAGTGGTCATTTTACGAGTATATCTCGGGCGTCCCCCAAGGTAGCCACTTAGGCCCAATTATTTTCATTCTTACTACTAATTATATTAGAATGATCATTAAACATTCCTACCCCTCTCGGTAGGCTGATCATTCCAAATTTCTCTGGACCATTTCCTCGGGTTTCGATTCTTGTCTTATTCAATAGGATCTTAACTGTTTTTCTATTTCGCGTTCCAAAAACTGCTTGGATCATAACATAGCCAAGTGCTATTGAATTACTTTTTTAATGGAAACACATCAAATGTCCTCCCTGTCTCTACTTTCTCCACAATCGATGAATTTTATCGTATTTCTAAAGCCATGGTCTTAGGATTTTTGGGATCTTCACATAACCTTCCGATATTTTTTTGAATACGCATCTCAAGGACTCCTTACCAACATATTAGCATTTCCAGAATCGAGAGTATCCAATATCGTTTCCCACGTCCATTTTTGTTAACTACCTATCACGACTATTTTAAATTAATTAACTTAAATACGCTGGAAGAACGAAGAGAAATATCCGAAATTCTTTTCACTCATCAACACCTTTCGGATATCATTGATTGCATGACTATTGATTGTGCTTATTCAACGGTTACTTGAACCTAAGTGCCACCGTTTGGCATGGTTTCGTTCGCTGTTTGTATTTTTGGACTGCGGCCTCGAAAGTTTTTTGGAGCACGGTTTGAAGTGTTCTGCATTTCGATGAGAGACACATGTCTTGACACTTTCACACAAAGCATGAACGGTTAAAAACAACATCAGCTGCTTTATTTCATTACACATTGGCTTTCACAGTCATCAGATGTAAATATACTTAACTTTTCGTTATGGGACTTCTTATAGCTCAATATCAGTAATAAAACGTCTCAAAGTTCATATAAACTTTAAAAAATCCTTCGAGAATGGCGAAAATTTCACAGGTTCACGTTCGTGTAACATGCAACTCGTCGACCGCTTCAAGGCCGTAGTTCGCCCTAAAGGCGGTGGTATGGAACATTTAATATAAACATACTTCTTTCCAATTTTTTCCCCTAAAAATTTTACTTAAGCACACAGCTTTTTGAAAATTTGCTGGTCGATCCTGTAAATATTTGTTTTTAATTTTCATCATAAATGATATGCCACGCGAAAACTAACAATTGAAACTATAACCAATCGAGCAAATAGAATAGTTTCTCATATAGCTTCGTAACGGATCGTGAGTTGTTAGCTAGACTTAGCTTTTGAAGTACACTATAAAAAAAATGCCAAGGTAACAAATCTAGAGACCACAAGGCCACGTAACGGCACCACATCTTGTTGAAACCAGGTGTGTAAGAAAGTTGGATATGCCCACAAATAATTAAAGCACGTAAAAGTATTGCCATCATTTTCGCTGTCAGTAATATGACCGGATGACCTTCCAAATGGCCTTGGTGTCTTTGATTTTCTGCTGAACCCTGGCAGGGGTTTATTTAAAGCTGAAGAAGTTGTACCGAAACTTTGCGCCCACGAACGAATGAAACTTTTACTTGGCCTATCCCTCGATTTCCGAATATTCCTGGATTAACGTAAGAATCGCCACTCTTAAAAAAAAAAACAAGTCGGGATCAGCTCGCCGGGAGCCAAGCTACAATTTTAGATCTTCTACCTTGAATTTTGCAAACTTTTAGCTGTATCTTTCCAGACGGATAGACGGGAAAGTCTTTGCATAAGTCTTCCCTAGGCCAGCTTTGCAAGATAGAAGACTAAAAAACGCTTCGATAACGAATGCACGATACTTTCCTAAGGTGTAACTCTAAAAAATAGGTACTTTGAATGATTCAACCTGAGAGAATTAGGCTAATTTAATCAGCGATTTTTTGAACACATTTACGTTCAGTTCAAATTGTCACCAAAAGAACGCCTCGCTATTCATTTCATCATTTTACATTTGCAATACATGAGTATGGTCATCCATTATCACAAGCTTTCCAAATTTCTTTTTGCATAATTGTCATTACAAAATATAACAGCATATAGGACAATATTAATTTAGCATACCAGCCCCGCGAACCGCGGAGAGTAGTGAACGAACATCTTCGATACAAATCATCTGCACCCCGTCCAGGTTGTGTGACACCATAAGAGCGTACACTCTGGATGCTGCACAAATTATAAAAAAAAATCTGGAGGCCATGTGCGATATCACCAAAGTTTCGGCATCATTTATTTGGAAACTACTGACGAAATTAAGGTATAATAGCGCTTGAATAGAAAACCAATGTGTAGATCGAGCTCGAAACTCGACCTTATGTCACCGAGTTTATTTGCTTTTAAATACATGTGTTACAAGGAAAATACGGTCCCATGGGCTGACAATGGTTGCGGGAAGATCAGACGGTTTGACAGAAAACTACTTATTCAAAAGATACTCGTTGCAGTGAGTACAGTACGACCAAATTAATGAATTTACACAATAATTTTTTAACCAATATGCTTGTAATATGGGAAGTAACATTCTCGAAACCAGTGACAGTTATGTCGTTTTTTGAAAAAAAGATCCAATTATTCTATTAACTAACAGAGCACATTATTGTTTTTGTTTGGGATTAATAGGTGGTATGCGGGGACTTTCGACGCCGGTGACATGGAGTTTTAAGCCGGCAAGAGATATCGTGGACACGGTAGACGCGAAACCCTTATTCTGGATAAACTTCTCTCGTAGACGGTAATAAACAGTAAATGCTTTTCATTTGTGGGAGTCACATACAAATATGTACATAGGTGAAAGTGCGAATCTCTTAACAATGGTTCTGCAAGCCTCGTTTCCAATGTTATGTTCATTTTCACTATTAAGTCCCGAATCACAGGACAGTTATCATTTATTTGTATTGCCATACTTTAATGTCTTTAACTCTTTCGCGCGAGTAATGTCCACGTGCTGAATCACTTACCTGATCTTAAACACAGAATACCAAGTCAATGTCCATCAACACTATAAGAGCAACAGTCATGAGGAAAATTTGTTTTTTATTCCGCATCTGACCCATCCTGTAAAATAAAAAAACTTTAGAACAAAGTAAAAAAAAATTGCATATGCCTTTGTTACGCTTACGTTGTAAGCAAAGACCCAGGGCCATACTTAAAAGACGACTAAAACCATAACACACAACCATTGATAGTCTCGCAAACAGAGCAAATGTCAGTCTGGAAAATTATTGCTGAAAATATCGCCGTTCAACAAAGCCTTTCATCAACATCGGCCTTTGCCGATAATGTTGATGAATGACCGGGTTACTCCATGATTTTCGGATGTCGTTAAGGATTATCGTCTACTACCACATTGCCAGTTACGTCAATTTTTCATTGCGAGTAATGATACGACACAAAAAAAAAATACTTTCCTTACCGCAATTGAAGCAGCTCTTCGCACGTGAAAAAACGCTGTTCGATGTCACTCGGCTTCAGCAAGTATTCAATTTTCTTGCTTCTGAATGGTTCATACTCTTATTGCTTTTAAACATGTCATCTCCTTGTAATGATTGTGTAAGTTAGCAAGCGTCTGACATGAGTCTTCACGTAGTAATGCCTTAAATTGTTCCAATATTCTTCAAACTTTTCCTTTGCCCTAAAGCTTTCTTTATCTTCAGTATCAGAATCATTATTTTGAAGCGTCAAAACAACAGATAAAGCTTTTCGTAAGTATCAACAAAGATTTGTAGTGCTTCAGCTACAGAATTTTTTTGAATAAAATAGGGCCAGAAAAGTTCCGGCAAAGAATTTTTTTTGGTATGAAATTCATTCATATTTTACCCTCGGATACAAGTGATATATTTTGTTTTTAAGAGAAAAAAAAAAACGCTTTTTGTTACGAATATCGAGGAGAGAAGAAAGCCCGACGTACGAGTTGATCTTCAAAGGCAGAATTAAAGTAATCATGTTAGCCCAAAACCTGTCGAGAAGGAGTGACGAGAGCCAGTTGTCGAACCATGGAAACACAAGTTGGAAAAAGCAAATTTTACCTTAGATCGATATACCGACGGTAATTTTGCTTTCTGACTAACAACTATTGACGAGATCAGTCGATGGAAAAAGTAAATTAGAGGCCAAAACCACAATTTTCCAAGACTGCTACTCGATTGCTCCCATTATTCAAAGATTTAATATTTTGTCTAAGAACAAAAAAAGCAATGAAATATCACAAGACAAATCAAAATGATACAACTTATCTTGCTACTTTACTCTATATTATTTGTGCAAGGCGGGAACTGTAAAACTGACGAGTTCGGCGATCTCCATAACTCTTTCCAAAGCTATATGTCCAAAGAAATACATCAACCGTAGGCAGTATTTAAATTTCTCTTCATCAAATGTCAAAATGCGCTTAGCTTCTCCCAGACTTGTCGCACCACTTTTATCGGATTAACCACACATTATCGTAACAACAGGGACACTCCCTGAAACTTGTTCAATTCAGTTCAGTTCGTGCAATGCACGGCAACGAGCTGCTAATAATTTCCAAGATCAACTCCAATAAAACTATGACGAACGTTGTTGTGCCGCCAGTGAGAAGCGCACTCACACCGAGTACTGGACAAATGGCAGATGCAATTAAACGTCATGCAAGCACCACTCGAACACTCTTAACACAAGGCACCTACGAGCACGTCGCATCTAAGACTACATCGGCCACGCGAAGGAACAAAGATCGACAACAAGAACGAATATTAAATGCGACTAAAACGGACGCTTAAATAAATTTACATGTCAATTTAGGATCAATTTCCCGGGGCGTCAAAAATAGCGTGTGAGATCGATATCGGGCGTGCGCCCAACCACTTTCTCGTAGAAATTGCTCAGCATGATATCGTTGCAAGTCTCGATCGTCATCGTCGTCGCCGTCGTTGTTGTTGTTGTTGATCGTTGTACAAGATCAGCCATTGCTTGGGTTTCTACGCGTTGTAGCTTTATGATAGTGAGATGGCGATGGTAATGGGATGCTGCACCTATACAGATAGTCAATAGGAGATAGGCGGTAGGATAGCACCTTAATAGGTGAGGCGGCGTGAGGCTGCGCAAAAGACCGAGAGACACTTTCCGATCCATGATGCACACTTGTACATGTACCTCCTCGTACTATGAGCATATACCATCCAGATGACGTAGGAATGCAGGCTGACTTCGTTAAGTGATATTGCCTTGGAATGCAAGGCGGTCGCTGATAGTTGACCGCGTTGGTTCGCCTGCCCGGAACATGATCATGTGCAATGGCAGTGGTTGCAATATTCTGGTCCAATGCTGAAGCAAAGAATTGTAAATTGTCTGCGGTTCGCGACTTGGAACGCCGCCCAGTGGGAGGTTCTTTGCTTTCCTCTCGCTGAAATTATTTTGCACACGTTTTCGCTTCACTGTTTCTCCATCTCTGATTGTGGGTAATCAGTTCTCGGGCTGGTTTTTGCTCGATTGGTGCTGCCTGGTGCTGGATTTATGGCCGATCTTTATCGGGAACCAACAAGAATGAAAAACACACAATGAATAGTTTGTTTCCGTTCGTTTGCTCCTAATCAATGGGTTAAATGGGTTGTGTCGGTGAATGCGCGCCTTTGTGCGAGGCACTGTGGCGGTGAGGAAGTCGTTACTGTATATTAAACACTCGCCCAGGTCGTCATGCCTTGAAAGCACAACTCTGTGTTCATTAGGACAAATACATAATCGACTCATCGTTCATTAGTAACGTGTCTCTTCTAATTCAAAACTCGTGTCGTGATTAATAAACTCTGAAAAGATCCTGAGCCCATGATTATCTATCAAACAGCTCACCCAATCGGACGTCGACATCAAAGGCGGTCGAACTTGCTTAGTTTCTCTCTTGATTTCTACAAACTAATTTGTTAATAGCAATCTAATGAGCAGCTTTGGATGTTTTCATTTCCATTGGCCGCGATCCGTCTCCGGCTTCCACCCGGGGGCTATTAGGCGAATATAAAACAAACAAATTCCGATGAATATTTCATGGTGTAATTACCACACTGACCATACCACGATGGACCATTAAAACCATTGTCGAGCTATTAATCTTATTGTGTCTCGGAGGTGGCGCGACTTGGCTCCGACGGCCCAGGGCCGGGAGGGAGCGAAACACGTCTTTAGCAGATCGGATTTGGATTTGGATCTGAGATTTAATTTTTTTTGTATCTGTATTTGGGTTGCCTTGGTAAATAAACTTCTTGGGATGGTAATAAACATGTCCGTCGAATCGACTGGCCAATCAGTCATGAAACCGCATCAATCAATCACCGGCAATCAAAATTTCGTCGGCGTGGCGGCTTGAGAGTGGTTTGTGCTTGTAGTACTGGTCTTGGGATTCAATCAAATGATGCATACAGGATTGTTGTGCTAACGATCTGGATTGGATTGGAGATACAATTCAGTTCGATGAAAGAAAAACCACGAATAGCGCCACGTGCGTAGTTGTTTTTCGATTGATATTGTTAATAAATAACTTTATTACTTATTTCGAAATTCGTTAAGGATGGGCGTTACGACAACTGCCAAATGACAGAAAGTGGAATTTTTCGTTTGAAAACATTGGTTTACAGGCAACTATCAGTAACACATATACATACGTATAGTGCCGATACTTAAGCAGAATTGTTGGATTTGATGTCTTACAACCTCTAATTAATTTCATTTGTTATTGAAAACAAATCACTAACAATTGTGGCAATTAATTCATAACTCGTTTTCTTAATCAGATCACTAAAAACGTTGGAAACACGCTTGCACACAGAAAAGTCAACGGCTCAAAATATTTTTTTTTGCTTATTAATTTATAGTTGATCAAGAATATTTTGAACTGATTAACCTTCGTTATAAGAAGCTTGCTTTCCCAATCTTTCCATTTCTTAATTGAGAAGAAATACTTGCTTCAGGTTTTTTCCTTAAAAATACCGCATAAACTACTGCAAAAAGCATTGATAGTCTTATATGACATGATATTCTCATCTAAGTACACAAAAGCCAAATTCGTATGAAGCTTCATCAACTTTTGCTACATGAGTTATGTACATACGATTATCCAACAAGACGTGTCATTTTATATCGTGGTCTGATGGGGACAATTCTTATATTAATTAGACCTTTGATGGGTGGTCGCCCAAAGTTCGAAACGGAGTGACCTGAGTGTTAAGCCACTCTTTCATCTAAGGCGGACATACCTTCACAACTTACTTTACGAGATTATCGATTGAAATCACTATAGCTGTGTGGAAATGAGGTCAATAATTCCCTGAAAATCAACACAAATTGCGTCGTCACCTTTAAGATTATTTTCATACTATATTTCCTGCAGTATTTTCACTCCGCTTTTTCTTTATTGATTTCATTGAGCTTTACCTATTTACATACATGGTGCTAATGATATTTAACCTAAAAGCCTGTCATACAGACACGCTAGCTATAGTGCTGCTTCCAGTTGATTAAAGTCCTTCTCCCTTGTGCACTTCCTTAAATACAATCTTTTAGGTTATCTAGGCCTTTCTGGCGCTTCTTTTTCTACGAGTCCATTCGTTCTGTGTGCCCTTCCCATTAGTCTTGATGATTTATAACTCAGACGGCTGATTCGAGTCCCTTGAGTTATTGATTGTGTAGTTTTCTCCATTCGCCTGTTTCTTCGTTTTGTTTCTTCGCCTGTTTGGCTTACAAGAAACGACAGCTCCACGACAAGATCATCGTGGCCACAGCTCAATATCGAAAAAACGAAGAAGCTCGTCGGAGTGATCACAGGACACTGTCCTATTGGAGCAATGCTCCGGAAATGGGACTCGGGATCCAGCGATCTCTGCCGGAGCTGCGGCGATGAGGAAGAAACTGAGACGATCCAACATCTGCTTTGCCACTGCCCAGCTCTCCAGAATCTACGCCTAGTGTCGCTGGGCCAAAGATTCTTTACAGAGATAGCGGATGTAGCAAATGCAGATATATCGGATCTTCTAAAATTCATAAAGAGCACGGGGTGGTTTTAGCCACCACGTGATAGGACAGGTTAATTATATGTGTACCCCACAAATGAAGGGAATCATAATGGGCCTTTTGGCCTCCGAGTGGAAGTGATGCTTAACCATCACACTCCCCTTCTTTAACCTAACCTAACCTAACCTCGTCCTGTTTTCCATCATAGATTCTCTTCCTCCTAATCCTTTTTTCCCTCATTTTTTAGCCAGGACCACGTTTCAAAAATGTCACTGGCATTATTATAGTTTTATAGATACATATGTCCATAGGCCACCTTTTGTTTATATCGACCCTTACACTGTTTTTGGCAGTCAATACGGTTCCAAGCTTTTGGGCAACCGTACAGTCAGGTGCGTGGTTTGGATGAATCTAAGTCGATCAGTGACCAAATATTTGGTTTTATCTTCATTTACTTCTAAGCCTACTTTCTTTAGTGCCATTATTTGACTTTCTACATTTGTTTTAACTGCAGCAGATCCAGAACGTCAACGTAAGCTAGAACGGAATGATTCTTTAAGGACATCATGATTTTAAAAGCTGCCTTACAGTCACTCGTTGAGCCGTTTCTCTTTAAGCCACACTTCAGTCTCAGATTAGTTCCTAAGCGTATGATGTCTGTCAGTATCTTTAAAAGAATATTTGACAGCACCATGCAATTTTTAAATACAGGAATGATGACCTAGTTTTTCATTGTTCCAGAAGGTTTTCTCTAATCAAGTCAAACCCATCTGCGTATGCAAGCGCAAGCAGTTGTACTTGCTTTGTATAGATCGTGCCTCTTGTTTTTATTTTTAACTCATTTTTATTCATTTTATACTTAGAGCTACCTTACTCGAGACAAAAATGCCTTTCATCCTTATTTAATTATATAGAATTACGATCGTTTAAAATATCGTATTAAAGTGATTGTATGAAAATGCGTCGCCCTGACGAAAATCTTCTCTAACATTGCAGATATTATCGAACAGCGAACATTATTCATTGGCATTCTAGACAGCTTGACAAGACAGGAACGTCAAAACATGACACGGCTCCATAGAGCTCTTCCTTTAGACGATGTTACATATGGCTTTAGGTTGGTAAATATTCTTGAATGTTGATTCAATCTTCTATGCAGGTTAAATGGCAAACGTTTTTGAGAACAATTTGTCTTGCAACCGAAAATCAATTTTGTAAGAGGTTTTTCAAAATGGCGCGAGTAGATTTTGGCGGCCTTTGGCGGATAAGTTGTTTTGTTGACATCTGTCAAATTTGCTGCTTATTATCCAGTATAATATTGCCAAATCACCATGGCAAGTTACACGATTAAACAGCAGGTCCAAATGATAAACCCCGTTCACAGTCAACGTTTTGTGGCCAAATTTGAAATGACCCGTTTGGTAATCAATCAGTCAACATTCGAACGTCAAAAGAACGCAGGATCGGCCGAGAACATCGCCGCGGTCCGTGAAAGTGTACATCAGAACCCAAGGCAGTCGATTCCTTACCATGCACAAGAACTCGGCCTTTGGCAGACTTCAACTTGGCGAATTTTGCATCGAGACTTGGGCCTACCCCGTTCAAGATCCAACTGACCCAGAAACCGGAAGTTCATGACCATAAACAACGCCGTTTGTTCGCTGACTGGGCTTCGGAGCGTTTTCAAGATACCCCAATTTTGGCCGACGAGGTGCTTTTCTTTGGATGAATGGCCACCTTAAAAAGAAAAATTGCTGAATATGAGACTACACCAACCCACACGAGAATCACCAGGTGACAATGCATTCTCAAAAAGTTATCGTTTGGTGTGTATTTTGGGCCGAGGGCGTCATTGGTCCTTACTTTTTCGAAAATGACGTTGGTGAGTTGGTCGCCGTCAATGGCGAGGACTACATTACGATGATAATCTATTTATTATGGCCCAAATTGAATCATATGGACCTAGACATGTGGTTGGAGCAGGATGCCGTTGTATGCTATGCAGCAGACGCCACGATTAACATTCTGCATGAAGGATTTGAGGGAGGGTTAACTTTCGCAGAGGTGACGTGAATTGACCACCGAGGTAATTTTTTTCTTGTGGGGTTTTGTAGTCGTATTTCTATGCGAATAAACCACAATCGACCACAATTCAGCCGGATCGGAAGAGTCATTAAAAATTGGACCACTTGGACCCGTGTCACCGTCTTCTTCTTCTTTTCCTTTTTATCCCGGCGTCGTTATGGTCAGAAGTGTAGGACCATAACCTTCCCACTTAACCACTTCGCAAAAAGGTGGTGGTTCGCCTGAGATTCAAGGAGTCTTGCTATTTAGAATTTGATTGGCATCTTTTTGAAGGCGTTACTTAATTTTTTATAGCACAGGCTAATTGCGAGGATTTAATTTTCCTTCGTGACTACTAAACTTTAAAAAGCTGTACGTTGTACAATCTCGAAAAAAAAAAATTCATTACTGGGTCCCTTCGTCTTGTGAAGGAAAATTCGCAAACCTAGAACAGAAATGATGTTAATAATTTTCCTTCATAAACATATGTTCCACTTACCTTATTCGAGTCTAACCAAACATAAACAAAAGTAAACAAAGACATAAAATTAACATACTCAACAAAACACAGAAACAAAGAAAACACATAGATAAGTGGAAAACAACCAGCAAAAATAAAACAACTAAACACAGAATCACCGATCAAATAAACACAAAATAAATACAAAATAAACACAAAATTAAACACAAAACAATCAAACAAAAAGCACACAAAAAATCATCAAACATTCATTTTTGTTAATTTGCCTAAGACCAGTCACGTCAAAGAGACCAAAGACAACGGCTACGGCTGCCGTCATCGTCAGATCCCGTTAACAGGGGAAATGTCAGCGACGATTGAAAAGGCACCGTTCACATCGCCGTTCGGCCTGGCTTATAAAAGGCCGAGGCAGTTGTCGGAAGGGCAACTAGTAAGAAGCAGTGACAAGCGGCGAAAGCAATAAAAGCAGTGAACAGTCATAACAAGTACGGCAACCAAGATAACAGCGCTGGGAAGGAGACAAAAGTCCAGCCGAAGCTTCAGCAAGGTGGAACTTCGACAATAACGAGGTAAGAAGTTTTCGTCAAGACGACGACGCAGTGTTCATGCTAAGGTGGCATCACATTGCGCGAAATCGCGAAGTAGTTCTTTTTTTTTTAACAAAAAACAAGAAATAAAAATAATAATTTTTTATTATTATATATATTATATAATTTATATACAATACAATATAATTTATATAATTTTTTATACGTCACCTAAAAGGTGAAAGGGGAGGGACGAACGTGTGGTCGATATTAGTTGGGTTAGTTGGATCGCTCAGTGAGTAAAACGGTGAGTAGGAACTAATTGGATGAAATCGATACTCCGACTCGGGTTTTAACCCAAACGAAACCGACCAACTCCTATTAGGATCTACTCCCGAGGCAAGTATCGTAGGGTCAGCTCCCCGATTTGGGTTTTAACCCGGAAGGTCCTGGCCAGACGTTATAGCCGCACTCAAGGGCACAAGCCGACAATAACTAAGGCCTTGACTCGGGTTCTTATCCAGACAAGCTCGTCCTCACACTGTTCTTACCATCCGACCACCAGTCGGGATCTGACTCGGGTTCTCACCCATAAGGAGACTGACTGGGTGCTGTCAACGCGACAGTTACGAAGTGCCAAGGCACCGCTACGACCGAGTGTCGCGAACGGGTCTCAACCCAGAGGGACAGCGTAGTGCGCAAACCACTAGCACGTCTGTCGGCGTCACAAAAACAAATTTATGTGACAGATCCTGGCCCGGCCCGGCGAGTATACCCCGGCCCAGAAAGCTCGTTACAGTCTGTAGCGTTGTGTGCTGGTCTCTAATGACCCTGGGAACTTAAAAGGCAGAGTCGTGGGATAAGGAGAAGCTTTTCCTAAATGAATATTGTACTTGAGGTTATGCTAGTACGCTGCCTATGATATAAAAATTCGATTGTCCCAACATAAGCCATCACATTTCTCAAAATGTAGTTGGTTATTTGTCGGAAAGTGTGCTTTCAATGGAAATTGTATGTTATGACTACGTGTAGTTGTATCGATTTTGTTAGTTCAAGCTTACTATCTACTAGATCAAATAGAGTAATAATAAAAGCTTTATAGTAGTCGTATCAAAAGCTTTTTGTTCCTTTTTCGTGGATACTAAGTTCTGGCGACTCGTATTGCCATATCACTCGTTGACATGTTATTTCGATAGTAGAGATGAGTTGCTGTTCCGTGCAGGGACCGGTTAAGAATATCCCTGCAGCGATACCTCTCGCTTGTCGTAAAAGGCGACTAAAACAAAGGTAAACGAAAATCACATCTAGGCAATTTAGAAAACACCAAGTTGAGCCTAGGGACACATATACCACCATTAAACTGCCCCACAAGTGTGCATGCAAATCAGTGGGTTGACACGACTGGAGATCACCGGTGTTGTAAGAGTAAGATCAAACAAAAAAATATGGAGCATGCCCGTGTCACAAAAAAAAAAAAAAAAAAAAAAAAAGCAGGCCGAAAAACAATTGGTGCAAACAAATGCAAAAACACCAGCATTTGATTGGCCTCAGCGATGAAGTAATCCCGAACCGGGAAGCCTGCCGCTACTTTCTGAGGTCAAACCGGCGGGACCAGTAGGAATGAAGTTAAGTGGGAAGGTTATGGTCCTACACTTCTGACCATAACAACGCCGGAAAAAGGAAAAGAAGAAGAAGAAGAAGAGATGAGTTGCTGATTTACAAGTATTTTCATTTTCATTTTTCAGGGAAAGAAATTCGGTATTTTGGGAACTGAATTAGACACAAGTATTTTCGAAACGGCTCAGGAAAAGAAGAGTATCTGTTAAAATAAGCACATTTCGAACTGGCAGAATGGAACTTTGATTCTGAATGAGTGTAGGTACCTACTGACGATGTTGGACAGAAGATCATTATGAAATGGCAAAATAAATCGACAAAGCTCATTTTTCTGGCTTTGGTGTGACACTTAGTAAAATCGCTCGATTTGACTGCTACAAAGAGTTTTTTTTTAAAGTCACGAGCCTATTAGAACGCGCCTAAAAGTCCTCAAAGAGAATATCCGATAGAAGTGCGAGAACTTATTGCCCGAAATGTTTTAAAATGCGGCGGACATTTGACCGATATTATCTTTAAAAAATAAAGAAAAAAGGTTTAAGGTCTAAATAAATATTTTAAGAACAAATTGTGAAGTATTGTCATTTCATTCTGAAGGTCTAGCAAAACAACTTCGGGTGCATGTTTTGGGCCATCTGGTACGTTTGGAAGTCTTATTTATAGCTCTCAATAATAAAGTATTTAATAGCATTCAAATCGGAGTTGGATGGCGAAGCTCAATGTGTTTTGTTTTGACCACAAGTCAGTCTTGTAGGGTTTAAAGGGTGGTTCCCAGCACCTCATACTCAATTATGTATTTCCAACTCAAAGATGAGACTATGTCGGTGGATGATTTCCCGTTGTCCTTTGGAAGAATAAATAGTTTTAAAATAATCATCAACATATGTATGTATTTAGTAAATGTAAAAAAATAGTTAATGTGCGCGTTCAAAGTATAGTCATGTTCAGGAGTGAAGAAAACGAATTGCTCCATGGCTTGCACATGACATCTGCGAGACGATTGTCACACTCGAAAGGTGTTGTCTTTGCAAAATAAAAGCCGCGCACGACATGAGTCACCGCCAAACTGCAAATATCAATACTCCATCATAAATCTGCGATGGCAGCAGCAGCACCGGCACAATTCGCAATCCGGACCAGCCTTAAAGAAGAATTACCCCAAACGCGCCCTTGAAAAGGATATGACTGACTGACCATCACTCCATCATCCAACACTGCCACCGATCATCGCGCGGTTGACAGCTGATGATATGTTGTGTACCCGCGCGAGCACCTCCAGTGCTATTATAGTCGTACGTGCGTACAATTATCATTGTTGTCATTTCTCCATTGCTGCCTCGGTTACCTAGCCATATGCTCGGTCAAGTACACGAATCCATACCTGCTATCGGGAACACAGTCACTCTTATCACATCGTCACATCGCTAATAATTTCAACGAATTCAGGAGAATAATCGCTCGAAAATACACCGTATCAGATCGGACATGTTTGGCATACGCAGTCCGGTCGCAACCAATCTCAATTCGAATCCCAATCAGTCGGGGAGAGCGCGGGTATTTTTAGAATCCGACTTTATGTGGAGATGTGACATGTGAATCGCATAAAAACACTTAAGCTCTAGTCACCAAAACGGGACAACTATGGGTGCTTCCGTAGATACAAACAATAAAAAAAGTCGTTAGTGGCAAGCGGCCGCCAACAAGTAGTAGCATCGGTGGCGACACGATGTGATCTGGTTTTCGAGTTCTCCACCAATTTCCGGGATTATAGGTGTATGCTACAAAGCACCAAGGTTCATTGAAATTAATGAAACCGAAAACATTTTAATCATGCACAGCAGTTCCATCATCATCATTATCATCATCATGGGCAGCAGCCACAGAAGAGGCGTCATCAGCAGCAACAAACTTCGAGATATAAAGTTGCCACAACCAACTAAGGTGAGCGGAGCCGTCACCGTCACGTGTCTCGAGTTGGAATAACGTACTCCGTACTCGTGTGTGTGCACAAGGAGAGTGATCACGGAGCGACGGGTGATTCCTGATGATTCGTTAGTTTTGTTTTCAGAATTTATTGTCCGGCCATTAATTATCCGGCAATGGCTGAACGCGGATAGATACCCCATGGACGCGCGGTTGCATGCATGTGGACACGGACGCATACTCCTCAGAGCTGCTTAGTATCATTATGATTTGATGGATTTTGTTAATTTTATTATGATAGGTCGTTTGGACAGATTCAAATTTGTTTTCTGTAACGAATCAATTTCGGTTGGACTGAAGTCGTCAGAGTTGGTGTTTTGTTTTTGGAAAGATGCATCATGCGGTGAGTGAAAATTAGTTGCAGCTTCACTTGGAGGCGTCCGTTTATGCCGGACCTGACAAGTAATTATTTCTATCGGTATTAGCTTAGTGGTCGCCGCGCCAGACCCAAAGGGTCAGCTTCAGCTGCGAGATGGATTCCTGTTCGTTGCCTCGGTGTGTGATGATGGCACATCCAAGTACGGTATGTACGGCATGTATGGCATGCACGGCAACGGCTGGGGCATGTTGTGTGTGTTTAAGATGTGGTAATTGCCTTAACGACTTTTACTCTTCGGTTCTTACAGCCTCGAGGTGATGGGGTGCCAGTACGTTGACTTGGCCCTCGGACGCGATTCAGACCGAGTGGGTACTGAAGCTAGCATGGCTGCTTAATTTTATCAAATGACGCCATCAATCACAATGCAACGATTCATTTGCATTTAAATTACTTGCTAATGTCAAGTTATCTAAGGTACATCATCTGTCGGGCTCGCATAGGACTTGGCTTGGGACTGGGCGGGGCCCGAGGTGCATGTCTACATTGCGCTGCGTTAGTAATCACTTTTATTGATGAGTTAATTTGGCCAAAAGTGTTTATGGAAGAAACAACTGATACGAGTTTCATTACCAAAAATTAATTTGGTCCGAGTCAGAAGCTGGCGAAAGTAAGATGTTATTCATTCCGTACCAGGACCGATGAATTTCATCAATTTATCGCTGAATGGAAACAGTCGGATAACGAGTTCGTATTCAAATCAGCATGACAACAACCCATTAAAGAATTAAACGATTACACCGTTTATTTCCATGGCACTGTCAGCTCCATCCGCTGCTGCTTTTATTACGATTTTACAACTTCATTAGAGATCCCACAATCTGTGCTAAAGCTGCGTCCACCAACAAACACCGCGCCTGATGACCACTGCGCGACGATCCACAAAGACACGATCTTTAATTATATCGTAAAGATATCGCTCATCAATTCCAGTGCTTAAACTTGTTTGTTGCCGACTTGTGCTAGGGTCCATGGCAGTATGGGCAGTGACTGCCACCAGAACCGTCGTCCATTGTATTGTACAGCAGATCAACCGACTTGTAGGATGGGACATCCGTTGTGTGATTATATGACTGTGTTATATTGCAACTTGTCGGATTACGGAGAGACTGCTCTCGCTAATGACGTGCGTCATTTCGACAGCAAGAGACATGGTAAAATCTTTTTTTAATTATTTCATTTAGTGTCCCAATTACGCTCATTTGCATATTTGGTAAAGGCGGTAGAGGCGGGAGCGCGGACAGCAGGATGTAAGATGTACCGATATGCCACTTAGCTGATGCTGGATTGTAAAAAGCAATGAAAATCAATTGGAATACAGTGAATTGGTTTTGTGGCGTTTTATAGAATCTGGAAATTGATTTGAGAAAGGGGTTTGGTCGGGTTTGAAAAAGCCAACGTTTGATAACGGAAACGAGGTCATATACACGTAATTTATGGTTATTGGCTAGAGCGTTTGGTATTGTTTAGAGTCTTCAGTTTTTGGAGAACAAAAAAAAAGCAAAATAACCGATTACACGCAATAGGAGCCTAGACTTCACACCACAAATTTTATAATAATTTTGAAATTTATAGTTCGGAATGGATAATTTTCTTCAGTAGATGGCGGTAGTGGTCATAAAAGTAAGAGTTTAATCAGCGAAATATATTTTTTTGGGCGTGAAAATGTCGCTTTCAGATCTTTTGCTTTTCGCCTTTAATCAAAAAAATAAAAAAAACTCGGCAGAGGCGTGTCAAGTTATTAGAGAAATCTACTCGGGTCGTTAAAAACTTCCGCGGTATTCTCTAGATATCGTCCCTACCAACTACCATCTTTTCTGATCAATGTCGCATGGCCTGGCTGAGTAGCAATCTTTCGAAGAAGTCAATAATTGATTAAAAGAAATTCTATTTTTTTAAACGCGGAATTCAGATAGATGGGCAAGCATTTAAAGGATAAAAGCGTACTTCTTCTAAAATGTGCTGTAGATGAATAAATAGAAAAGTTGCATGGACTCATCGTATTGGAAAAACTGTCCCCGAGGAATGGGATAACTCGATCATCATTTCCGTATTTAAAAAGGGAATGGTATCACATCCGTTCTAGATTAAGCTGATGATCTGGACGTGCAGGGAGAGAGAAATGCAAAAAAAAATTGAATAATGGCAGGAGAGGAAGTGGGCTTAGTAGTAAATGAAGGCATGATCAAATATATACATATGTACTCGTATATGGTCACTGAACGACTTGGATCGATCCAAATCTTGCGTCTGACTCGAAGAATTTTATTCAGCCCAAAGCACTGTTCGAGGAATAAAATCGCAAAAGCTAAGTTGGACAGGACACGTAAAACGAATGGCCGTTGGACAGTCAAAAACTCGAGTGTAAAAGACTGCCAGGAAGATAAGGGATGGAACAGAACAGCGGATCTTCTAAGGACTAAGAGGCTTGACGAAGGATTGTTGATGGGACTCTGAACTCCGAATTCCAAATAATAATAAAATATGTAATAAAATTCTAAATTGGAAAAAAATGGTACGACATTTGTATGTATGTACATATATTCCGATTCCAGAACCTATGTACATATGTACCATCATCTTCTCAGTTGTCAATCCGGCACTGTACTCGTAAATGCTTGCAGGAATTCACCTTTTTCTGACATCAGTTATGATTTGTGTCTTGGCTTAAGTTTATGGCGTTTCGGAAAGATGTTCGCACAAGGATTTCGCACTCAATTCACGAGGAACCTACACGCTAAGCATCTTTATGCGACCAGCTTCCCTTTGGATTAGAGTATTTTTTTTTTCTTATTGTGGTATGCCAAATCACTGATTTACATACCCTGATATGTTTAGTTTTTTACTTGCAGTAAGATCACTATCCAACAAGAGGTGCTATAAGCACACGCACTGAGCTTAGTGCTGAAGTAAAACAGGCTAGGCCTATAAATATTCATTGTTTAGGTAAAGTTTTTCATCGCGTTTTCGGGTATTTCACGAATACCATCACATGAATTGTTGGTGTGTGAAATTGATATTTAACTTAGCTCTAGAGGGTTAATCCTTATGGTGTTAAATCGCAAGATTTTGACGGCCAATTCAAGTCTTCATTTCGAAAAATCACGTTTCTAGAAATTTCATTACGCAACAGAGCCATTGTTGCGTGTGGCATAACCCGGCTGAAAACAAACGTCGGCCACGTCCGTAGCTCCATTATTAGATAAAAAACAGGATTACTCAAACCACCAACTTTCATTTGGTATACTAGAGACCAGTGAACTTAGAACAGTTTTGAATTTCATTACGTAATAAAACGTGAACTCAACCAGTTTTTTCACTACGTAATGAAGCGTGGAATAAAAGTGGCCCCGAGTTAATACCTGAACTTTTATGCAGACTGTCTATAAAAAGGACAGATTCGGATTTTAAAGCTCGTTACAAAATTTTAAACATCAAAACGGAATCAAATGTTCACTATGAAATCAAACTCCGAATCAAAATTGTTCCAAATTGATATCATTATTTGCTCTCGCGATATTCGAGGCGAAAAGCATTTTATAACAGATTTTTCGGCAGAATTCAAATGTTCATTCATTATGCAATAATGCGCGAAAAAAATTGGCCTGGAATTGCTGTCGCAGGCGTTTCTCTAAAAACGATTAATGATCGTGATGCTAGGATTTTTTTCCGTACAAATCCGGACGTGTTCTTCGTATTGCTTCACGCAAATGGCGCATAGCTTCAAGGCAATATTCCTTGAACTCAGATGAAACACGCCATTATAATCCAAAAAAAAAAAAAAATTAGCAAAACCTTCGTCTTGGCTTTTCTGCTCGCTTACATTTTGATATATTTGGACTTAAGATCCCACTGCGGACACCTCCTTTAGACGGACACCTCCCTTGGACGGACATACATACGTATGTATGTTTTCGAACGGGAATTGCTCCATATAAGTTGCATAGCTTAAAATTTCTCTTGGATGGACATTCCCTTGAACGGACACGGACAGCAATTACGCATATAAATTATAAAATATTTCCAAGAATAAACATGTCATTAGACGGATATTCTGGCAACTGTATTTTTTTTTACTTGCAGTCTAGAAAACATTGCATTGTATGTTTTCATTTTGTTAATAGGGTGAATGTGTATTTGATAGAATGAAAAATTTTCTTCAAAAGCGATCTGCAATAACAGTCGGTTATGATCCTGACTGCATTTACAATGCAGATAAGACTGGTCTTTTTTTCCGAGCGTTACCAACAAAGACAATTGCTTTGAAAGGTAAAAAGTGCACAGGAAAGCTTTCAAACGAGAGGCTCACTTTTTTGCACTGTGCCAATATGGCAGGAGTTATCGGAGAATCTTGTCGCCCAAAAGCATTACGCGGCCTCAAACTTGATCAGCTGAATGTAAACTGGAAGCACAACAAAAAACCACGGATGACCCAAGAAATCCTCTATCATGATTTCTTCGTTTAGTTTTTTCGACAAAAAAAAAAAAACTACAGAAGAAAAAATGTTGCTCTTTCTTGACAACGCTGCTTCCCATCCTAAATACTTGAAGCTGGAAAATATAAAAGTTGTCTATCTTCCGCCAAACACCACATCGATTTGCCAGCCATTGCCCCGTATGCTCATTGCCCCGTATGGACAGCTCATCCACCGTGAGTTAATCAAAAACATAAATGTCCTAGACGCTATTTATTTTATTTATAATGCGTGGAAACTAGTCACAACAAAAAGAGTTGTAAATTATTTTAAAAATGCTTTTGGATAAAGTTTAGATTTGGAAAAAGATGAATTCGATCCTGAAGATGACTTGCCTTTCTCGAATTTAAGGGAAATTTTCAAGCTTCTTACGGAATGCAGATTGGAAGCAGAACTCGAACATTTTGTCTTGATGGATGAAATCGTGGAAGATGACTTCAAGGTGGTACCAGAAGACGTTACAGTTCCTGTTGAAATTGTCAAAACTGAAAGTGATGCAGAGGATGATGATCAGGACCAGGTAGAGGCTTCAATTAATTTAAAAATGTTTGCGGCAAAATGACGGTGAGGCTGTTCAATTTCTCTTTGATCTACAAACCGGATTTCAAAACAAATCCGCCTTATCTAAAATTAAACAAATAAACATTGAGGTATTTTTTTTTTTTTGAAAAATACTTTAATACATATCTACTAATTTTTGTGTGATGTAACATAGAGGCCCATAATTCACTACATTATCAATCATTCATTTGAAGAAAGTTATGTAGTAAAAAAAGACATCTGAAGTCTATTTGGTTTTTTGTTGTTATTTTCTGTTAATAAATGAATACCTACTATATTAGTTTCGAAAATAATGTTTTTTTTATTTGATTTCCCTTAAACGGACAACCCCCTTAGGCGGACAAAAAGTTTTGCACCATTGCTGTTCAAGGGAGATTTCACTGTGCCCAAGCTTCGTAACGATCGATAGCTTTTTCAGTAAATATAGATCGTGATTCACGTCATCCAATAGCTCCTGGCTGATGAACATCCTTTGGGTCAAAATTAATTACTTACGGAAAAATCTTCATTGACACACGTTTCATGCTAAAAATAAAAAATAAATCGATATGACAATATCCTCGGCAACTTCCGTGATTCGACGATCCTCCATAAGAATTTCTTCACTGCTTCAAGGTTTTAATCTGTTGTGGGCATGGTGGGCATCGTTATTAACATTTTCTCGGCCTTCTCTGAAGAACTCGTTTTACTTACAAACATTTGTTTTGGCGGACTTAGTTTTATTTTTCACACAAAATTTAACGCAAAATCTAATGTATGTTAGGAGACATGTGTACCACAATAGCAAGAAAATGGAAATTCGGATGTACTTAGCTCGCGAAATCAAAAATGTCTTATTTTTTTTAACAAACCTCGCACGAGGATGTACATGAAGACAACAGCAAAAATTGAATGAACATATGACAGAGAGTCTTGGCGAAGGGTTGTAAACAAAGCTCTGAACTTCCAAGTTCAAAATTGCCAAAACAAAACTTTACATTTTAAAAATCGATTCGGCGGATCCTTATTTGCACGATCCCGCAACCTACCCAGCATCATCTTCTCAATTGCCATTCGACATTGTAAATGCTCATTCATGTTTGTCTAACACCTTCCTTTTACTATTTGTGGCCTAGCTTGAGCTTATTGCATTTTAAAAACGTTTCATGCTCAATTCATAAGTAACCCACACATGGAATCTCTTTCTGTGACCAGCTTCCTTCTCGATTAGAGTGATCGCTTGGCGACATGAGTAACCAATATGATTCAAAGGGAAGCAATGTGCAAGGGCTAGTGGACATTGCTTCTTACAATTTCATAAGGTTACAATTGCTTAACATGCGTATGATAACTACTATAAACCTGTTAAAACCGTGGACAGGTGATTTATGAGCTAAAGGCATCGTATCTTTTACAATTAATAATGAGTAACTAGGTAGAGAATTCATTCGTCCAATAACTAGGGCACTGAAGACAAGGTTTTTGCAATCAGGTGATAGCAAAATACTATAATAAAAGTGCCGCAAAATCTGAAGTTTAAGGCGATTAAGGAAACTAACCATTCTATCACATTATGTTTACTAAGAGCTTTGAAGCTTCATTTTACGAAGTGTACTACGATAAAAGTGAAAACTCGAAAGTAACGATAATGAGTAAATGCTCCTCTACGCAGATCTGCATTTAGCATCAAACCAACAAGGTATGAGTACCATAATCATTGCACGGAACTAGGCTTATTGGAAATTACCACCAGATTAAGCAAATAAGCTAATGTGTGCCACAACAAACTTTATGAACCATAACACCCACAACTGGTAACTTAAGGCCTACTTCGTGTTGTAGCTAATCCAGTTTATCAGGTGGGAAATGGCTATAAATGCGCGACGTGGCTGCGACTCTGCGTTTCTATCAACCTCACGAATTGCACATAAAATTTTACATCCCACAAGCCTATAAGCTTGGATGCAAATTGAAACTTAGACCAACTTTCATTACATGGCAGTTATAACTGTCGGTTCAAGACAATTCGCGCTACATTTCCTTACCGACAAATACATACTTAAGCGTTAATCAGTTTGCTTGTATCTCGATGTTGACTCCAACAGCGACTGGCCGTATGCGTATCCGATTCCCGCGGTGTGCCCGTATAAGTTAGTTCAGTTCTTCATGGTTGCCTCTTGGTAATACAGAACATTTAGCGAGTAATTTGCACGCTCGCGAATGGGCGAAGCCTGATTGAAATGCACGCCGAACTGGTCGCATATTAGCTAAACAACTGTGAGACCATTCGTTTATGAGTGGACGTGAGCGAAATGCGCGGCAGGAAGAGACCGAAATCAGTTTGGCCACGATCAATGATCGAGTGAGCCATGAGCCTATTGGCGGCATTAGACAAGTGAGCGTGTACTTCGGTGTGTACATGGTTGCCATCTTGGGCATTAGTTGTGATAGCCCTTTATCCGCCAATGGTGCCATTAGAATAACAATAAAATGGCTGTTATTATACTATTCATTAGCGGTATAATTGGCTTGCTGGCGTGAGAGATGATGGGGCGCAGTGATCGTGCTGGCGTGGATCGAGTGGTTGATATGAGTTGGTAATTAAATTTGTAGGAGAAAATTAAATCTTTGTCGAAAAGCTTGTTCGGGATCGTTACACGCGTCGTGATCGAGGTGTTTGGTTAGTTTCCGTTGAACTGATCGTTGAGCCGAATCATTGAAAATATTCTGCTTTATTGGAAGCGGTCAAACCATGTACAACACGTATGGACTTAGAGGAAAAAAAGAAAGGTTATTTTGATCGGTCTGGATGCGATCATAAACTTGAAATTCCGCTTGAATTGGTAATTGATGACCTACAAACTAAAGATTTTCATAGAAGACGACAGATGTATTTGTTCAGAGATTGTTAACTCAATTACCAGAAAATAAAGACAAAGACGAAGAACAACTTAATCAGTAGGAACACGATCCTTGAATAATCCAAGACGCACATGCCATATGTGAACGTGTCGTAGAACCCCAAATATCGCCGGCCATCAGTGTACTTACATTTAATTACTGACAGTCTATAAACGAAGTACATGTCCCAGTCAGTTAAAAGATAATTTACATGTTTAGATAGCATTACGTTTTTTACGATCGGCTTAAACGCGATCTGCGAAACGAGTGCCTTCGCGTCGGTGCGGCCGGTGCAGGTAATTTGGGGGCCCACTTTCGTGCGCTTACGCGCTCACATACACGCTGCGATATGGTGATATGGCGATATTGCGATATGGCCGATTATAATCAATCGTCTGGCCGTAAATTTTAATGAGCTCGAAAATTAAATGCAATTATGTGCAACACAACCCCCCTCTGCATTTCGGACGGGCTTGTCTGTCCTTGTCGCTCTCGGTTCTCCCCAAAGGGGCGACCAAGTGGTTTCTGATCGTCAGGCAGGAGGAAGCGAAAGATGAAAAAAAAAAAACCAAATGAGCGAAGGCAAAAACACTTAATTGCACCATTTAACCTGTCTTATTGATCATAATAACTCCATAATGGCTGAGCAATGTTCCACCGAAAACGACCGGTCTCCGGACATAAATAGCCGCTTCTGCTCGCGCTCCTGTTCCTCTTCACGCTCCTGCTCCTGATCTTACTCTTGATCCAGTCGCTCAATTCGGCCATTCTGTCCTGTTTTCTTGTTTTTTTTTTTTTTTTTTGAGGATGCGTGTTTGGCGCATTAATCGGTTCTGTACAGCTTTGTAGATATGTACCACGCTAGTTATCTGGTTATGAGGCGATTGTCTTGGCATGGGATTGAGTTGAAATGCAGCCTCTGGCTGTTTTGACAACGCATACATTTCTTCTTATTACGGTCATTATAGTTCATTTAGCGATCAACATGTATGCGAGATCGGGGTGAGGTATTTTCGAGGCCGGCATCGGCCGACTTTATTTTCCTTTTCCGTGAATTTAGGTCTTCAGGTTGTACGAGCATCTGTGTTCTGTTTCAATTGTAGACTCACGAATTAGCATTCACGCTGCAGCGATTAGTGGATGGTAGATCGTAAATATCGGGGGATAACTAGGTGCGCAAATTTTGGTTTAGAAAAAAAAATTGAGGTAAAAAGCTGTTTCTGATGAGAGGCCTGGTGTTTCGTGCAATCTGAATTAGGGATAAACGTTCTGGTGAAGCCATGCCATTATATATTTTTTTATAATTATATTTAAGTTAAATGAGCTTTTTAGGTTTAAATATGATACTTTATCTGCTGTTTAGTTCGATGCGCAGATGAATTAAGTCAAGAAGGAAATCTCGTAGAGTCGTTAGGATTGATGCAGTCGTTATTTTTAATTAATTAATGATAATATTATTTAAATTATTATTAGAATTAATAACTAATGTTAATAAATTCCGAATTATCAATTTCGCTGAATAGTTCGCATTACGCTCGCATAATTTGTATTCCATATTCGAGTTATCCACTACTACATAGATGCCAGTTGTAAGATTTAAGCTTCGACTATTTCGGTTTGTTTTAATAATCAATCGCAATGGGTAGTTACCTATTTATTCTAGCTTCCGAATAATTCTCGTGAATTTTCTTATGATTTGTCGTTATTAGTTGACCATTACCGATAAAGATCCTCAGTGCTTATAGAAAGAGCATCGTGATTGACTTGGTAGAGTCTTTGAAAACAAACTGAATTACAGAGTATTTAGAGAGTATCTTTCGCCTAGTTTATAATGTGCGGGGTGTTATTTCTTAAATAAATAGAACGACGGAACACTTTTAGAAATGTGCTGACATTTTTATGAAACTTTTACCAAAACTATTGTATCATAAGCCAAGCGGTGCTGCCCTACTAAAAGTAAACGTCTTCCACATCTTTAGCACGTCTTTATCCAATGACCAACAAGCAAAGAACCGATTTCCTATTTACTACTCTTTAAGATTAGAGAACAGCATAATTTCGATGTTCCGGTGTGCCTACTGCTCAGTTTTTTTCCTGTCATAAAATTTAAAACGTAATCAGCTCTTCACAACGTAATTACGCATTTTGAAAATATTGCCAAGCATGGATAAACATATACACATGCTATACACGGCTACTGTCGAGCCGGATCGGACTCGTAGTTTTGTTTTGACCGCGTGTGGAAGTGGGAGTGTCCGCGGATTTGAGAAAAATGGAAAAAGAGCAATATCGATCGGTGATTCGATTCTTGTTTTTGGAAGTGAAATCGCGCAGCGAAATCAAAGAGCGTTTGGATGCTGTGTACGGTGACTCCTCTCCTTCGATGGCGAATATCAAAAATTGGTTTAACGAGTTTCAATGTGGTCGCACGTCGGTTTATGATGAGCCACGTCCAGGTGCCCCAAAAACGGCTACTACGGAAGATAAGGTGACAAAAATCAACGATCTCGTATTGGCAGACCGCCGATTGAAGGTGCGTGAGATAGCTAAGACAGTAGGCATTTCAAAAGATCGCGTGGGTCATATCCTGCATGAAATTTTGGGCATGAGAAAGCTGTCGGCGCGATGGGTGCTGCGCTTGCTCACTCCGGACAACAAGCGCAACCGTGAGACCACTTCAGAGCAGTGTTTGACGCTGTTTAAGCGCAATTAAGCGTCGTTTCGTGACAGTCGACGAAAGGAACTAGTCGAAACAGTGGACTTCACCCGGCGAACGTGCTCCGAAGAAGGCGAAGACTGTCCCATCGGCCGGAAAGGTGATGGCCACCGTTTTCTGGGATTCACAAGGTGTGATCCACATTGACTACCTGGAGAAGGCCAAAACGGTCACAGGGCTGTACTATGCCAAATTATTGCGCCGATTCGACGCCGAATTGAAGACGGCCCTTGGCACTTGGCGAAGAAAAAAGTGCTCTTCCACCATGATAACGCACCGGCTCACACCTCCTCCTTCGCCACGGCCAAATTGGTCGAATTGGGCTACGAACTGCTGCCCCATCCACCGTATTCTCCAGATTTAGCCCCGTGCGACTTTTTTTTGTTTTTTTGTTTCCAAACTTGAAAAAGTTACTCGCCGGGCAGAAATTTCAGTCGAATGAGGAGGTCACGGAGACCTACTTCGCAGACCTCGAGAAAACGTATTTTTCAAACGGGTTCTTCTTCTTTCTTCTTCTTTTCCTTTTTCCGGCGTTGTTATGGTCAGAAGTGTAGGACCATAACCTTCCCACTTAACTGCATTCCTACTGGTCCGCTTGTGGGGTCCGCCGGTTTGACCTCAGAAAGTAGCGGCAGGCTTCCCGGTTTGGGATTACTTCATCGCTGAGGCCAATCAAATGCTGGTGTTTTTGCATTTGTTTGCACCAATTATTTTTCGGCCTGCCTTTTTTTTTTTTTTGTGACACTGGCATGCTCCTGATTTTTTTGTTTGATCTTACTTTTACAACACCGGTGATCTCCAGTCGTGTCAACCCACTGATTTGCATGTACACTTGTGGGGCAGTTTAATGGTGGTATATGTGTCCCTAGGCTCACCTTGGTGTTTTCTAAATTGCCTAGATGTGATTTTCGTTTACCTTTGTTTTAGTCGCCTTTTACGACAAGCGAGAGGTATCGCTGCAGGGATATTCTTAACCCGTCCCTGCACGGATAGTTTTTTTTTTCAAACGGGTTAATCGAGCTAAAAGGAGACTATATTGAAAAATAAATCGCCATTTCTCCAAAATTTTTGTTTCTCTTTTGTAGGTTAAGAACTTATCGGACCACCCTCGTACATCTCTCTAAACATAAGAAATATATCAAAACGTGTAGCCTTGCAAAAACTTTCAATAAAACCTGTTTGACAATTGGCAGCACACTAAATAAGTAGTTTGACTAGCAATGCACAGACACATGTTTCAGGCAGACTAATATAACACGGGAAATTATAAAATTCCTGTTAATTTTTGAACATAGCTACAGACAGTAACTCACGTTTTATTAAATATTTGTGAAAGAACTCTCTAGTGGCTTAGAAAGCATTATCGAGCAGTTATCTTAGGGAATATGTATTATTTCGAAGCAATATTCCATTACTTTTTAAACACTTGACTGCTAAAGTGGACGCCGCCATCGTTGAAGATGATTTGGGCTGTTTTTACCGCATTTTCACTTTCTGAAGAGAGCTTCGAGCGACAAGTATAATAGGGTGTTCTCTCTTATAGCTTTCACAGCATGTTGCGGAAGATGGCATATATGTAATTTGTTTAAGGGGTGGGATGCAGTCAGATGAGTGAAAAAAAAGAGTATTTTTAATAATTTTTTTTGCATAATAATTAAGTTTATTTTATAAAATTAAATACACAGATATTTTATATCATGTTTCAACTTGTCTTTCCCAAAATATAAAAAAAAATTAAATATTTATAACAATTTCGCCATCTTTGTTAGACCTCCATAAGTAGTGCTTCGCGGTGACCATCAGAACATCGCACTGAGTCATCCAAAATCAATGAAACAAATGAAAATCATTAGTTCAATAATAAATCTAGTCTTTTATCGTAGCTTTTTTGTCTTTTTTGAAAATGAACAAAATGGCGGCATTTTAACAGTTTACACCCGAAATCACTAGTTTTTTTTGTTAAAAAATAGGAATTTTGAACAAAAATGAAAATCCGATGATAAATTTTTTAATGCTAGTACTAAGCCGATTTGAAAAACATAGTTTTGAGAAAAACTCATTTAAAGTTAAACTTTTTTTTATGTATTTTGATCTGCTGAATCCGAATGTCACCATTTGTTTGTCGAAAACTCGAGCATTCAATTGTTTATAGCCAATTGTTTGAACAATTTTGCAAACTAATGCAGTTTTGCGAGATCAATTATTTTTTTTATATATTTTGGGCAATTTTAAAATGAAAGTCTTCTCTATAAAACTTGCGTAAAGCTTATAGTTTTGAGTTATAAATTTTTGAAAATTTCTGATAGAGTAGTACAACCCAATAATAGGCCGTGAGTGTTCGAGACATCTGCACTAATTGTAGGATATTTCGGAAACTATTCATCGGATTGACTTGACATTTTTAGACAACATTTTCGAAATATCATACTTCAAAAAAATGCAAGAAAAGAAAATTCGATTTTTTTGAAAAATCTGAATGCATCTCACCCTTTAAATCCCTTCCGTTAAGAATGTACATATGTATGTATGTATGAATGTGAGAAAGTACTCATTATTAAATATATAAATTTTTTTTTTTAACTTTCTTTTTCAGTTTATAAGATTTACAAAACTGTATCAATTAGTTGTCGCGGTCAATTGAGGAAAAAAATTTAATTTACAGGAGATAACGGAAAACAGACGATTTGCAGCAATAAGAATTTACATAGGAAATAGTACTGATTATTTATCATTGGGAAGCCTCGAAATTGAGGGGTGTGTCAACCAGTTGTCGTGGAGTGTACAAATATTATTGTGGGCACTTGGTTACTCAAGTGTGAATGACTTAAATTTAATATAATTTAAAAAAATAATAAAAAAGACTTAAATTCATATTTTTTTTGCTTTTAAGTTAAATACTGGGGATTCGGAAGCTCAATATCAAATTTTCATTTTTTCCATTATTTTTATGCAAATAACATGCGCCTGACATGCCCCACTACCGGGTACCCCATTATTAACAAGAGTACATTTGTCCTCTAAACTCTTGCGGCAAAAGTCACTAAAATTGGGAATTTAATTTGAAACTGGAAGTAATTATAAAAACGAATTCCGGGGTGATATCGATAAGAGAGTAATATCTGGACCAAAGCCATTGCTTCCAACAACATTTCGAGCTCGACATTTCCGAGCAATAATAGTAGGACAGAAAAAAACTATTTCCATGCCAAAGACTCTTTGGCAAAACGATAATGGATCTGTCAGCGCAGAAATTGTGCGAAGGGTTCTAGGAAAAACTGTCTTAGTAGGCCATTTATAAATCATTAACGAAGAAAACTAGGACAAAATGATATTTTCCGATGTACCGAAATGAATCGTCTTAGGTCAGATAGATGTACTTGGTGAATAAGACAATTAAATTTAGTGGAAGAGGCCTGTTGCTCTGGGACTGTATCAACAGCTTGCATTTTGGTATTTCAAGCTAAAGTTAAATGGTAGTTAAAAAAAAACAAATTTTGGAGATCATCTTCCAACAAAACAATTTTCCTATGGTTTTGAATTGGCCATCACAATCTCCTGATCTCAATCTTACAGATGTACGTGGCAGCATCTTCAACAGGGGGTTGCAGATTATCGAACCCCCGCAAAAAATGTTGGAGAATTATACAGCCGAGTGGAAGTAGAATAACAAATACTTCTCAAGAGATGTGTTAAAGCTTAGTATGTGGTATGCCACATTGCTTACGAGCGGTCTTAAACTCAAGAAAAACCACACAACTTAAAAGTGAGAGAAGCTGTAACTCTCATAACATAGTTTATATAATTCAATCACAAAAAAAGAATAAAAATGAAAATATAAACAGGAGCAATACAGCAATTAACAATGAAATAAAGTTTGGAAAAAAAATACAAATATTTGATCAAATACAAAATATTTGACAATGATTTGATCATGAGTTACTACAACTGAATATTAAATGTTAGAGGTTGGACAAATTGGTATATGGTTTGATAACCATATAAGAAGACCTTTAATTGATTAGGAAGCTGCTCCATACCAATTATCATGACCGCAGGGTAAAAATCATATCCTTCGTGACCCTAATAAGCCCCTTCGTGTATAGTTCTCCGGAGTGGTTAAATATAGCCTCATCTTATACGGCAAAGATTCGTGTGTTCGAGAGACCTAAGGGTCTGTTTTAAAATGTGTAGAACACCAGGGACCCAATTCTCTCAGTATTAAAAGTCTCTTAAATGCACATTGCATGGTCTATAACAAGAGATAATAACTTGATCTTTAGGGCGATCTACCCCAATTATAGGTAGTACGAGAGCACACTTCGATTGGGTTTTACTTCTCGGGAGCATTTCTCCATTCCTCCACAAAGATATGGTTTCCCAGTAATTCACCACCATCATCAAGGCGCAAATGCTCGTCCACCACAGAATGAAACCCACGAATGCTAGCCAACCTGTTCCTATTTGATATTATATCATAGGCCTTAGAAAAAAAAAAAAAGTCGAAAAAAACCTTAAGTAGGGTTTTTTGCTACTTCTTCTTCTTTTCCTTTTTAACCCGGCGTCGTTATGGTCAGAAGTGTAGGACCATAACCTTCCCACTTAACTACATTCCTACTGGTCCGCTTGTGGGGTCCGCCGGTTTGACCTCAGAAAGTAGCGGCAGGCTTCCCGGTTTGGGATTACTTCATCGCTGAGGCCAATCAAATGCTGGTGTTTTTGCATTTGTTTGCACCAATTGTTTTTCGGCCTGCCTTTTTTGCGTGTTGAAATTGGAATGTTGATTGATAACGCCTTTCGGACGGGGTTCAAAGGATCTCTCCTTTGAACATGGCAATACCAACTGAGTCGGTCGCGCTCTATATTTCTTGTGATGGTTTCTTTTACGTGGAGGCTTCCTCGGATCTTTGAACTTCTTATTCTGTCACGCTTTGTTACTCCCGCTGTCATGCGAAGCATCTTCATCTCAGTTGCCGTTAATTTGCTCTCATACTTTTTGTGCATTGTCCAGCATTGTGAACCGTATGTGAGCGCCGGACGTACAACTGAAGTGTAGAGCCTTCCTTTCAGCTTAGGGGGCATTTTTCGATCACAGAAGATGGCGGAGTTTTCCCGCCACTTCATCCACCCTACGCTTACGCGGTGTTTGATGTCGTCATCACAAGTTGCTTCTCTATTAATCATAGATCCCAGATATTTAAACTTTTCACACTTGGGAAGCACTCTTCCATTCAAGTAAATGTCTGGAATAGGCTGATGAGGGTCAGAGAACGGGCAGCACAGATACTCTGTCTTCTTTGAACTAATACGATACCCGTGTCCCTCAAAAATGTCCACCCACACATCAAGTGCTCGTTGTAGGGACGCCTGATCATCACTTATAATGGCCCCATCGTCAGCAAAGAATAGCTGGTGCACATTGGGGTCCGTCACTTTTCCTTCAAGCAAGCAATCAAGGACTGCTATAAAAAGCAGTGGGCTGAGGACGCTCCCTTGGTGTACACCGACTTTGATTGCGAACTCTTCGGTGACTCCTGCGGTGCATCTTACTCTTGTCGTTGCTCTCTCGTACATGTCCATAATCACTCGCACGTAGGTTTCTGGAACTCCTTTTTGTCTTAGCGCTACCCATAAAAGATCTCTTGGTTGCCGGTCAAAGGCCTTCTCGAAATCAACCAACACCATATGCAAGTCCTTTGAAGAATCACGATGCTTTTCCATCATGATCCTTATACTTTGGATTACATCTGTTGTTGATTTACCCGAGACAAACCCGCACTGGTCATCAGATAGTCGTATTATTTTCCGCAGTCGGCTATCTAATACCCGTTCAACGATCTTCATGGTGTGCGACATCAGCTTGACAGAACGGTAGTTATCACAATTTCGCGTATCACCCTTTCCTTTGTGCAATGGAAGAAGATAGCTTTCCCTCCATTGATTAGGCATAGTGTCGCCTCTCATAAGTTTGGAGATAAGAACCGAGATAAGATAAGCGGTAAGCGGAATGATATAAAAAACTATAGACCAATATCAATTCTATCCGTCGTTGACAAAGTTCTGGAGGAAGTTGTAACTAGGAGGCTCTACAGTTACTTAGAAAAATACAACCTTTTGAGAAATAACCAATTCGGCTTCAGAAAAAACAAAAGCATAAGCAGGTTACTTGGAGATTTTGCGAACAGACTGCACACAAGTCTTGACAAAAACCACAGCGTAGCAGTGCTATTCATTGATTTTAAGAAAGCCTTTGACACTTTGAATCATAACCATATCCTAAAGAAGCTGGAAAATATAGGCGTTCGTGGAAATATGCTATCTTGGTTCAAAAGCTATTTAATGAACAGAAATTTTAAAGTGAAGATAGAAGAGTACACAAGTGAGCAGGAAGATATAGAATACGGTGTACCACAAGGGTCGAAGCTAGGTCCACTCCTATTCATAGTGTACGTTAATGACCTATTAAATGTGCTTAAACAAAGTACGGGATATGCGTATGCAGACGACACAGCTATTGTGGTTAGCCATAGAAGTGCTGAAGAGGCAGGAAATATATTGCAGAGAGAGTTAAACGCTGTAATAGCATGGTGCCACGACCATGGCCTGGTCATCAACGCAGACAAAACAAAAGTTATGCATATACGTCCTCCACACATTCAGAAGGTGAAGCTGAAGATTAAAATACATGACTGTAAGTGCTTACATAAATTAGAAGACCATGAAGAGCTAGGAGACAACGATGAATGCGCTAAGTACATCGAAAACGTCTCAAAATACAAATACTTAGGAATCTGGATTGACTACAATCTGAAATGGAACACGCACATAGAGACACTTTTAAAAAAACTTCGAAAATCTCTATTTGCACTCTTTCATCTAAGCTATCTATGTCCCCAACCCGTGCTCCTACAAAGCTATTTCGGATTAGTGGAGTCACATTTGAGATACGGTATATTGGCTTGGGGCAAAGCGCCAAATATGAGACCATTAGAAGCATTACAGAACCGTATTTGGAAGCTGATGAGCCGATCAAAAGTTAGGAGCTTGCAACAAGGTGCCAATAAACAGATGCTAAGTATTGCACAACTTTTCAAACTTGAAGTGCTAGCCAACCTACACGGTGAAAGAATATATCAAATTCCTACGCAACAAACATACAACACAATAAGAAAACAGCAGAGAAAATACACCATCCCTAGGTCATGGAACGAATATGGAAGAAGAAGATATGACGTTGTAATACCAAATGTCTTAAATGAAATACCCCCTGAGATTCAAAATCTAAGCAAACGTGAAATTGTTAAAAAAGCAAGAGAATTGTATTTGCATTCTGTATAAATTGTTGTAACTGTAAAGTATTCTTGTATGATTAGCAAAACAAAAAAAAAAAAAAAAAAAAAAAAAAAAACTGTCAAGCAATAGACTACGATTGTATCTAATCTTCTGCAGAGACAAGCCCTTCAGGCTTTGCAGATACTCTCTGTATAATGTTTGGATTGTATATACATATAACATCTGTAAATGCGAATAAAAATTGAATTGAATTGAATTGAATGAGCCATCTAGACCCGATGTCTCCCATCTTTTTCCAGAACTCAGAGGGTATCCCGTCCGGCCCAACCGCTTTTCTTTTCTTGGAGTTTTTAACCGCGTACCGAACTTCTTCGACTGTGATGTCGGATATTTCTGCATGATTCGGGGCGGCTCTTGGAAAGTACACTCGGGGAAACTGTTCGTTCAGAAGTTCCTCGCAATACTGTCGCCATCTGTGGAGAATTTTTTCGTCTTCCACAAGGAGTTGGCCTTCAGCATTGTTAATAAACTTTGGGAAACGAATCTCCTGAGCATTTCTTCTTCTCTGGGCGGCTATCTTAAAGATATTTGCTCCTTTGTTCAAATTGTTTTGTCGAAGCTACTGGGTAGCCTGGTTCCTGTCAGACGCGGAAGACGATATTTCTTCCAACTCCTGATAGAGGCCTTCCATGCTTTTCGCTTTGAATTCGGCGCATTTTTTCTTCGCGATACCTTTGCAACATCTATATACCTTTTCACGGCGAGCTTTTTCCTCTCTATTAGTAGAAGAGCACTTTGACCAAGCTTGGAAAGCCATTTTCTTTTCGTGTATCACTGCTTTGGCTTCGTCTGTCCACCACCAGGTTTCTTTTGTGTGTTGGCAGGGGCCTTTAGATGTTCCGAGCAGTGATTTGGCTTTCTCCAGGCCAGATTGTTGTAGGGAATCCCACATGTCTTGTGCTCTGCACTCCTCATTACCGACCTCATCGATAATGGAAGAGAGGTAGTTTTCCATGATGGTAATAAAAGCTTCGCCTTTTCCTTTATCCAGCTTATACCACTTGATTCTCTCAGACACCTTCGTTTGCTGCTTTGACTTCTTTCTCGCATCCATAAAAAATTCAGTCAGGAGGAGACGGTGTTGAGGGGCGATCGCGTCTCCCAGGATCACTTTGCAATCTTTAGCTCGTGGCTTCATGAAACTGGATACCAAATGATAGTCTATTTGAGTTTCATTTCCGCCGCTGCTATAAGTGATCAGGTGCCGGCTTTGTTTGACGAACATGGTATTTAGCACTATAAGACCGTACGACTTGCACATGTTTAGGATATCTTCACCTGAAGAGTTCCTGGTGCCGTATCCCAGCCCTCCGTGGTAGCCTTCATAGTCTTCGCTTGTCTTCCCGACATGTCCGTTTAAATCTCCCCCAACAAACAAAAGCTCTTCCTTTGGGATGATTTTGACAAGGTTGTGGAAATCTAGCCAGAATGCATCTTTTTCTTTCTGTTCACATCCTACTTGAGGGGCATATGCGCTTACGATGTTCCACACCTCACCATGCATCACCAATTTGAGAGCCATCAAACGGTCACTGGACTTTGAAATGGTTAAGATGTTGCCAAGTAACTCTGCCGCAAGGATGATGCCGATTCCGTTTTTTCCTTGTTCCAATCCATAGTAAAACATCTTGTAGGCTTTTGTTTTAACGTCCAAGAAACGTGCCCGATTACCGGTGTTTCGCCATTTCGTCTCTTGTACGCACAGGATGTCTACTCGCCTTCTAACCATCATTTCTTCAAGCTCATAGCTGCGCCCACTCATGCTTCCAACGTTCCAACTCGCGACTCTTAAATGTGGCTTACGCCGTTGCATTACTTTGCTATCCCCCGGAAATCCTATAGCTCTGACCTGAGCATTGCTGTTCGTCCCAGGATCACGACCATTAGTAGTGCCTGGCGGGGTAGTGCTTTTCCTTTTAGCGTTCTTTTCCATAATGCTACGGTTTGACCGTTTTTTTTCTTCCCTTCCTTTTTGACACGGACATGCTCCAGATTTTTTATTTTTTTTTTTTTGATTGATCTTACTCTTACAACACCGGTGATCTCCAGTCGTGTCAACCCACTGATTTGCATGCACACTTGTGGGGCAGTTTAATGGTGGTATATGTGTCCCTAGGCTCACCTTGGTGTTTTCTAAATTGCCTAGATGTGAGTTTTGTTTACCTTTGTTTAGTCGCCTTTTACGACAAGCGATAGGTATCGCTGCAGGGATATTCTTTACCCGTCCCTGCACGAGTTAGGGTTTTTTGCTACAATTTCCTTAAAAAAAATTGTCAAAAATAAGAACCATTTTTGAAAAAAATTCAGAAATCGAAACTTAAATAAGGCCTGTTAAAAAAGCAAGTGGCATTTGCTCCGTCGCTCACGGTTCTTTGCTCACTGCTACAGTTCTTTGTCACTTGCGGTATAAGGCCTCCTTAAAATGCTTATTATAACAAAAAAAAATTCTCAAGGCTACAGCGTGGCAGCAATTAGGACAACATTGTTTTTCTATGCAATTTTTCATCAAATGAAATTGGTTTGGAGTTAATATCACTGTTTGTTGTGGAGATATTCGAGGGGAAGGAATGCTCAGGAACATACGAAAATACAAACATAAGCACACACGTATATTATACAAACAAAGTTCTAGGTAAACATGATGGATTCGAATTTCAAGTATCTGATCAAGTCGGACGAACACGAGTTGGAGCCTTCAACATTCAAATTTTGAGTTGTGGTCGCAATGGTGAGTAGTTGGATGACTCCTTACAGTGAGGCACTTTTCTTCCACGATACTATTGTAAAATAACTTAAACTTAAGTCATCCTGTAATACGTGACTTCTTTTGCTTAGTAAGGTAAACTGATTTTAAAATTTTTTAATATCAAAAACGCCACATCAAATCGCCCCCTAAAATGCACTAATCACTAATCTCATAAAACCGTTTTCGAAAAAAATCGAAAAGTTGAGCTTTCCTGTATAGTCTTTTCGTCCAAGGACGAGACAGAGAAAAAGGGTGAAGCAATGACGAAAAAGGAAAGAAAAAGTTCATCCAAACTAGCTACCAATTTGCAAAGTTGTTGTCTTTTCTCTTTTAACGCCAGACAATTGGGCGTTTCGCGGTTGTAAATTCATTTGCTAAATGACGTGCTCATAAAGTTTCTCCAGTTGCCAGCCCATAAGCCCCTAAAAACCCAATTCTCAATTCGAGAATCATCTCGCGCCGAAACGATAGCCCCGCAACCGCTTCGCAACCTTATTCACCCGCAAGGATTATAATTTCCCGAAAAGAGAAGGCGTTCACTGTATGCTCTGTTCTTCACTACCAAAATGCCCAGCCATGCGGCCAACAACCACCATTAATTCCTCCCGAGCAACGTTCGCGCCATCGACCATCGACCATTTGCCATCACTACCACCATTGGGAGGCAGTTTAAAAGCCAGCAGCAGAATAATTCATTCAGCGATTTATTAATGGACTAAAATTGGGCAGGAATATCCTACATGTAGGATTCTACGCGAACGAATCCATTTCGTGACTTAAAGTTGTGTTAATTCCCTTCCCACCTTTTTTGTTTGTCTGCTTGCATTTTTTTATCCCTTGTTCTTTCTTCTGCACCGGCCGCTGAGTGCTTGTAAACGCATTGCAGATGCACAATAGCTTGGATGTTGGATATGAACACGTTCAACACCTTGGGGCTATATGCAACACAGCGAACAGCCAGCGGAGCTGTTGGCCACAAATCCTATGGAGGGAAGTCTTAAATAATAATTCCATTCGCATGCCCATCCATCTACATATCCGTCTGCATTTCGTCTTTCATCCTTCGCCCGTTCGAGCAGAGAATTTGTTTTTAATTTTCAACACATTCGCTAATTTGATTTTTAGCCGTGTATGACTTTTTAGTCTTCTCTCCTTCCCGGCTTAAGTATGTCCGAGCGTCCGATTGTCTGAGGCACCTTTCCTCCACGATACCCGTACTCGCACCTACGACGAAGGATGCATCTGGTATGCTTGAACGGAATTGAAGTAGAAACGAATCGAAGAAACGCGGGGAAGAAATAAAAAAAACAAAAAAAAAATACAGCGCAGAATAATTTATGATTGCTGCCAAGCAAATCGTTGGCTGCGTGTTGCTTGCCTTTACAAATCGATTTGGAGCCCTGCTCTGGCCAAGTCGAGAGGAAAACGAGTGGTGGATCGCGCAGCCGGAAACATAACAAATCATAAATAAGACCCTCGTTACGTACGCGAGGTATGATTCCTTCCAATTCCTTGCAGCTTTTTCTCCATTTCCATGTTGCGGTTTTGCGCTGCAGCTTTATCGTTCGCCTCGCGTTGCGGCCGTCGCTCGACATCGATTCATAATTGTTTTTCGCATTCGGGTTTAGAGAAGCGATTAAGGACGTTTAATGGATTCGACGCGTTATGAGATTTGGACATTGTGTTGGCGCGCGAACTGCCCTTGTCCGGATGGAGATGGCATGTCCGTATGCATGTGCATTTGTATCTGTATGTGGTACCGGAGGTGTTAAATAAATTTTCCGTAATTTAACTGCAACGATAATTTGATGGTGCTATCGAATGGGTTGTTTAGTTAAGTGAATGGATGCCCCAAGGAGGTGGTGAGCCCAACTACGGATTCAATGCCGAGTTCTTGGCAAATTAAATGCGCGAATTTATGGACTGTTAAATACACAGGGTTTCGTTGCTTTGTTAGTCTTTTATTTGTTGGCTCGTTGGCTGGATCATTGACGTTGATTCGTTTTGGGAGGCACTTTATTTCTTTGAAACAAGGGGATGCACCTACGAAATAATGTGCGTCGTCGGGAAATGGACATGTTAAGATGGCTGTTTGGCGCTTGGAGCCCACAGGTTGTAGGCGGTGGAATCCACTTCGACTGGGGGCGTAACGAGTGCTTAAAATTATTTCATTTCTTAGAAGGAAATAGTGTTGCTTCGTGTTTTAAGGAAAAGTTGTGTTGCATGATTCAGTCAGATTATATAGCTGTGGCTTCAAGGAATTTAGGATGAGTCTGAGGATTATTTTATGAATACCTTTCTATAATTGGTACTTAAAATTTCAGTATAAGCAAATATTTAAAAACATGCGGCAGTGGCTTGTACACGATTTAATGTTTGGGAGAAAGAGCATCATGTACAGCCAAAAGTCTAAGGCTTTAAAGTCTACAAAAAAGTATTGTGTTTCGACCTGAAATCCGTAAGTCATTTCCCAGGTCTATCGTAGTCTTACTATCGCAGATTTTCGTCGTCTAAAACTACACCGATAAGAACTGGAGATCGAGAAGCTTAAGAAGTTTCTTCCTCTAAAGCAGGGATCGTTTTCTTTTAAGAAACATGGTGTCTTATTTCTCCGCTTGGGCTTATCTGCACTCATCATTTGGACAAAGGTTTTCTTGGTAGGTGGTGGCTCGATTTCAAATTTATCAAATATGGTACTTATGATGGTGCCTTGACAACGTCTTCATTACAGATTTATAGTTTCTGCGAATTCCATCAAGTTTTGAGGGAGATTGAGGAAGGTATGATGAGTACAGTTTATCGGCATCAAATTTTGGTGATGCTCCGTTGGTTTCGTAAATTCCGCATGAGTATCATGGCTGCAGCAAAATAATGATTCAAATCAATGTAAGCTCCTTGAAAGGTTTGAATATCCAGGTGATATGAGGAGGTGAATAATTGATCAGAGGACCGCAAAGCCTCCATGATAAGACCTCTCGTCGCAAAATCACTGGGTTGAATACTTCTTCTTCTTAGATGGCGTTACAGCTCTTCTTCTTAGATGGCACTACTGCTCATGGAGAGCCAGAGCCTAGCATCTCTCATTCACTTATGTTGTGTGCAATTTGTTTTTTCACACAAGTGAAAGGGACCTACAGTTTAATGCCGATGCCGAACGGCGAGAGTCGAGAAGCTTTTTCGAGGCAAGTGTACTACGGGGGGTTTTGCCAGTTCCCCGCCGAGGAGAGAAGCCCGTAATGAACATTCGATGGCGTTGGTGTTATCGGGATCCGAACTCGCTCATCGTGCGTCAAAGGCCGATATACTACCCACTGCGCCACTCTCGTCCTGGGTTGAATCCAGGCCTGTATTAAAATAGAACGATGTTGGTATTTTATCTGCGGTACTGAGCATATGTTCTATCTGCAAGGTCATAAAAATGATCCTTGTCATCCTTGTGCCCTTTCTCTTTTATGGTGGAGTGAATGCATAGCTTATGTCCCAATGGCAACTTTGACTCGGATTCTTATGAAGCCTTACATGGCCCAGCCGTACAGTTCTTGGTTGATCTTTCTTCTCCACTCTTCGTTGACACAAACAGGACCAAAGATTGCACGCACAATTTTCTTCTAGAAACGCCCAAGAGAGCCTCTTCATTCGCTTTTGATGATGTCCGAGCCCCAGCGCCATAGAGGAGTTTCGGGTTGCTTAGGGTCTTTACATTGGTTTTTTGAGAGAGGATTCCATTACCTAATTGCCTCTTGAGTCCAAAGAAGCAGCGACTGGCAAGAGTTATTCTGCGTTTAATCTCAGCACTAATGTCGTTGCTGCTTGTCATTACCGAGCCAAAGTAGACGAAGTCCTTGACTATAAAATTATAGCTGTAGTGGGTAACATTGTGATCAAAACGTCTTTGTTGCTCGTCTTTTTTTAATGACAACATATATTTGATCTTGTTCCCATTTACCCTCAGACCTATTTTAGCCGCGTGTGCTTCACAAACCCTTCATTGACGTTTTGCTTAGTCCGTCCAATGTTAATGTCATCTATGTATACAAGGAATTGTCCAGATTTGAAGTAGCCTCTAGTATTGGGCGTTGAGCCCGCACGATCTCTTCAAGCATGATGTTAAAGACATCATATGACAGTGCGTCATCCCGTCTAAATCTTTTTTAATATCGCAGGTCTCGGTTAGTTTGTTACTGACCTTAATGGAGCAGCGAGAATTTTCCATTGTTATCCTGCACAGCCCGACAAGTTTGACAGGGATGTTAAAACATGACATGGCTTTGTATAGCTCGTCTTCTTAGACACTGTCATATGCGGCTTTAAAGTCACCGTCTCACCGCCAGATGGCGCCAGTACCGCAAGGACAACTTACTATCTTGTTTTGACCGCGTGTGGAAGCGGGAGTGTCCGCGGATTTTAGAAAAACGGAAAAAGAGCAATATCGATCGATGATTCGATTATTGTTTTTGGAAGGGAAATCAAAGGGCGTTTGGATGCTGTATAAGGTGGCTCTTCTCCTTCGATGGCGACCATCATAAATTGGTTCAACGAGTTTCAACGTGGTCGCACGTCGTGAGCCACGTCCAGATGCCGCGAAAACGGCTACCACGGAGGATAACGTGACAAAAATCCACGATCTCGTATTGACAGACCGCCGATTGAAGGTTCGCGAGATAGCTGAGACAGTAGGCATTACAAAAGATCGCGTGGGTCATATCCTGCATGAAATTTTGGGCATGAGAAAGCTGTCGGCGCGATGAGTGCCGCGTTTACTCACTCCGGACAACAAGCGCAAACTTGAGACCACTTCAGAGCAGTGTTTGACTCTGTTTAAGCGCAATCCGAAGGAGTTTCTGCGTCGTTTTGGAGAGTCGACGAAACATTAATCGACTGGTACATACCAAAGACCAAGGAACAGTAGAAACAGTGGACTTCACCCGGCGAACGTGCTCCGAAGAAGGCGAAGACTGTATCATCGGCCGGAAAGGTGATGGCCACCGTTTTCTGGGATTCACAAGGTGTGATCCTCATCGACTGACTGGAGAAGGGCAAAACGGTCACAGGGCTGACCTATGCCAAATTATTATTGGGCCGATTCGACGCCGAATTGAAGAAAAAACGGCCCCACTTGGCGAAGAAAAAAGTGCTCTTCCACCATGATAACGCACCGTCTCACACCTCCGCCCACGCCACGGCCAAATTGGTCGAACTGGGCTACGAACTGCTGCCCCATCTACCGTGTTCTGCAGATTTGGCCCCGTGCGACTTCTTTTTGTTTCCAAACTTGAAAAAGTCACTCGCCGGGCAAAAATTTCAGTCGAATGAGACCGCCACGGAGGCCTACTTTGCAGACCTCGAGAAAACGTATTTTTCAGACGGGTTAAAGAAGTTGGAGCATCGCTGGGTCAAGTGTATCGAGCTAAAAGGAGACTATATTGAAAAATAATTCTCCATTTCTCCAAAATGTTTGCTTTTCTTTTGTAGGCTAAATACTTATCGGACCACCCTCGTAACCAAGCGACGCTGCTACGAATAAATGTCCTGAACGGATTCCACCCCTTACTAGAAAGTTGATTACATGGTCTGTTAAGGGACTAATGTTTGTTGGGGGTTCGTTAGCTTCGATGGTGTTTGGAAAACAGAGGATTTTCCGCGTAGAAGATACTACCCATAAGCATAACCTACGACTTGCAGGATTCTTTGTCGCAAAAACAATGGATCGTTCTTTGCCCCTTCTTTCCAACTCGAGCTGCAAATATTGGACCGAATATGGTGGTCACTCCCCCTTCTCGTCTACCTCACGAACAACATTACAAAGGGATCTATCCAAACTACTGTTGAGCCACCATGTAAAGCTGTAATTCAGGACAACAACTTTAGTGTCTTTACGTGTACTTTTCGTAACGCTTCACGTCTGTTTTCTCTTTCGTACTCAGAAGCCTATATTATTCTCTAGCGCCAGCCTATGTATTAAAAAACAACTGAACTTGCCACCTTCTGACCGATTCAAATGAGCACAAGTGAATCACAAATGTGTTTTTATGGCTCGCGGGCTCTTTGACTCTCGATCAATCTCTCTTCTGGTTCCCCAAAACCTGCTGCTACGCTATCTGAAATCAGAAAACAATGTCTTATTAGTAACGTAATTGATCTCTTGAAATTCCATGTAGAAGAACGTGATTGCCATTACCAATGGCTCCGTGGGAAGGCCGTTCCACGAGCTGCCTACCTTACTGCATAGCTAACTAGACGATTCGCCATCTTATCAACCATTCCTATCAAAAGAGGAGCGAAGCCGTAATAAAAAACACATTCGAAACACACTTAGATCAATCATTTGACAAATTTTCCAATTTATCTGCCCCATCATCCGCCATATCGCTCTAACTCTCTCCCCGGCTCATAAATCCAATCTGCCTCATCAATTCTAAGACACACATCAGGTAGCTATCCGAATCATGAAATCGATTCACGCGAATTCGCGTGTATTCCTCACCTACCATGGCCACCAATCATCGTATCGCTGCTTGACAATCGCAATCCATGATAGACAATCGAACAAGTCCAATAGAGAGCTTCAATGGAAACTGTGAACCCTTCTGTTAATCGGCGCTTCTAATATATGCATGTTTCCATCGTGGTATACATCATGTTCTCGGGAATTACCTGTAGCCCGCCGTGGACATTAATCACATCACACCGATAGGACGGAATTCCAGTGGCTGCTCGTACATTACCGTAAGTAATTCACCACGGCTCGTCACGATGGCTTCTTATCACTCTGCTGTCAAGTGAACATACATAACTATGAGTACGTATTCCGATAGCGACTTCCTAAACTCTTCGACCTTCTGGCCTTTCCGCCGTCCTCTTGTCCATTACCATCAGAATTATAATTAAAAGCGCCCCGCTGCATATAAATTTAATCAACGGACACTTACGTGACATTTGACCGTTTTTGGCCGTTCGGCTGGGGAACGCTGCCAGATGCTTGACGTTGCTCTTGGTGTTAATAAATTGTATCTGTCACAACGGTCTTTATATGTGCGAACAATTACGGTGTAAGCGTTTCGCGAGAAAAACGTTGCTTGACCATTTTTGATTTATTTCTGGTGCGTTTCGGGTGACACGAGGCAGAGGGGAGGGCAGTGGCGCGACGCAAAATCGGCGCGATTAGCGGGGACCATGGTATTGGAGGTGTCAAGTGTATCGGGGGCTTTGACATGTGACAGTTTGGCATTGTAAACACTTTGTCACTGACTAATGTAAGCGCGCTGATTGGAGGCAAACTAATAGACCGTAACGAAGTGTAAATGTTGTGTAAATATGGTTTCGCAATATTTGGGCAAGTTTCGGATTTGGTTGGGATATTGGCTGGAAAGGGGGAGATCCAAAAAAGGAAAGGGTTGAAAAGTTGGTTTATAATATCGCATGGTGTACAACATGCGGTTCTACGAGTATTCCAGTTATAGATTGCGCGTATATTGGTAGTCTTTTACTCGACATCTCCAGTGCCTATAACGATTAATAATCTAAAACAAAAAATTAAATATATAGTTAACATGCTGCTATATTGGCATCGTAGTTTAAAAAAGAAGATTTTGAGAATTCTACGAGTAGCTGCCTCATACTCTTAAAATTCGAAAAGTCGACAATTTTCTATTGACACCGAATATTCTGCAAATAAAAAGCCTAAGTCACGTCAACTAATGTAACTGCAAGAAGTAAGGCTCATACATTTAAAAAAAAAGTACTGCGTAGCCCTTATTCGTAAGGGCCATCTTTTTTCCATTTTCTTTTCAATTAGTTATGAGAAAAGATAGAAAGAACTTATTATTCTTGAAAAAAAACGGTGAACTACAACCAGCGCGACAAATTCAGTCGAATCTCTCAAGTCCTATTTAGGACAACCAACTGATGAGTTGGTGCAAAAAAGACTAACGGCTAATGGATGAAATTTTTATGACTCTCCAGAACTTATGTAGTTATATGAGACACGCACGAGAAACAACATGTCGAGATACTGGAAAATTTGCGGCGGCTTTTTGAGCGATCCAAATTGTAAGGTGAGGATTTACCGAGTTCTATTGTGACTGAAGTTGAAAGAGGAGTGGCTTACAACAAGCTCGAGGCAAGAAGACAACCGAGACAGTGGTATCACATCAACTTTTCATTTGCCAACAAATTTAAAACCACAATTTCGAGTAAATCGTTTGATACCGAAGGACATCATTTTGGTCGACTTTTAGGCCTAGACCATCTGTGGGATGTTTTGAACCACCCCCCGTACTCCCCTGCAAGGCGCTTGAGATTAAATTTTTTCTCATTGTTGAAAAAAAGGGTCGTGCAGTCAATGGTACCCGAAAGTAATCAATGAATGAAGAGGATGTCGCATCATTTTCTTTGTTCTTCAGCGTTTTGACACGGAAGCAAAATCAAAGAATTGCTCCAAGAACAAAGCCTAGGAAATGGTGTTGAACACTTTCGATTCAAGAAATGTGGTAAGGGTCGTAAGGATGGGGGGCGTACAAAGGTTATGTAGAGGAAACCGGGTCACCCAGGGGTTGGAGAATTCCTTAGATCATCATTTCAAGATGTTTCTAATTGTTTTTAAAACAAAAGCTTTTCTTTGCTTAATAATTATTTTTGTTTACATTATTTTAAGTTAATCATAAGGCTGAAAAGGATAGTTAAAGTTGTTCTGAGTACATCATAGTATCTGAATGAGGTCAGTAAGGAATTTTAAGCTAGTTCAGTTATTTATGCTAGTTTTAAGTAGATTTGTCTAGCGTAAGGTAGATCTAATTGTAAGTTAAAAAAGAATAAAAATGAATTACAAAAAAAAAATTAAAAAAAACAAGTCAAGTTGCAAACTTTTACCTGGATCTCTCCAGATAGACAGACAGGAAAGCTTTTGCATACGTCTTCCCTACCCCAGCTTTGATAGGCAGAAGACTAAAATGTACATGCATTTTGGTTTATGTTTATAATCCGTCCCATGAATTCTGTCATACACAGCCACATGCAATAAACCGCAATGAGGCATTTCCGGTTCTCCATCAATCGTTTATTCACGAGATCGCAAACGTTCAAATATGCGTTAGTGAACAAAAAAAAATAACTCCCGAAAATAAGGAACAATAATGTTGCCGGTTGGTGAATTGGGTTTAGTCGGCATTACGGTTCATGTCTTTGAAGGGATATATAATAATACTAGATATATTATAGTACATGTTTATAATTCACATTTCCTTCGCGCAAGTTTGCAGATTATGTGTACAGATGGCCAGATAGGGAAGCCTTTGCATGCGTCTTCTCCTTGCAAGGTAGAAGACTAAAACGAGTGTTGGCTTTATGAGTTATGTCGCCGAAACATGAGTTATGAGTCATGCCCCTAGTACATGAACTTAAAAAGCTTTGGGTCTTTGGCATACAGTGATGTGTCGAAATATTTGAAAATCATTCATAGTAAAAATAAAGAGAAATATACCAAAGTGGCTGCCTTGCGGGACCCCGGAGAAAGCTAATAAAGGGCTAGAAAAGACAGTTCTAAAACGAACAATGGAATGCTAATTCTCCAGGCAAAAGTATAGCCACCTTGATACAATGGATTCAAAACTAAGTTGAAGAATATTATTCTTCGGAAATTTTGTAAAAGGCCTGACTTAAAAGAGAGAAGAGGATAAGCTGATGATTGAAGAGACATTGAGGAGGAATGTAGTAACTACATATTTGAAGTAAGCAGAATGAGGTACAAAGGAATCATTTTGGAATTACATTAACATAAAAAGAAATACCTCAGGCTTGCCTAGGGTGATGGAATTTGATAATGCAATTTCAACAGATTTGAATGGACATACTTGTGAGTTATATGCCAACTTCTTCGAGTCGGTTTATAATAATTCTCGAGTCCAATCAACGACGAACCATTAGTCTAATATTACTGAATCGTTGGATATTGGTGTGTTGCAACTTTCGAATTAAGATATAATAAACGCGTTAAAGAAACTGGAATTAAACTGTAGTCCGGGTCCTGATGGAATCCCTACGATCATATTAAAAAAATGTTTATCTATCATCTTTTATTCACTTAAAATTATCTTTAATCCATCACTTATCACAGAAAAACTCCTCAGTGAATGGAAATATTCATTTATTACACTTATATTTAAGAGCGGTTTTAGAAAAAAAGTTGAAAACTATCGGCCTATATCTAAGCCTTCTGCAATCCCAAAAGTGTTTGAAAGCATTGATAAAGATAACCTTTTTTTCGCTGTTAAAGAAATTATTTCCAGTAACCAGCATGGCTTTATTCGCGGTAGGTCATGTACTACAAATTTAGATTTATTAACAAATTATATTTTTGATAGTTGTTAAAATCATTTACAAGTAGATATACTCTACACTGACTTTACGAAAGCTTTTGATAGAGTACGAGTACATCAAACTTTACTTTTGGCTAAACTACAAAGCTGGGTTTCCACTCTTCATATGTGGCTTTCAAATTATTTATGTGATAGAAAGCAATTGGTAAAGATTAATAGTTTTACATCTCGTGTAATAGAAGTAACTTTCGCCGTTCCCCAATGTAGTCATCTCGGCTCGTTGTTGTTTATTTTTTTCTTAAATGATGTTCACGAAATATTTAATTTCTGCGAAGTTTTAACATTCGCGGACGACTTGAAACTATTTGCATGCATCAATAATATTACAGACTGTATCCGTTTTCAACTAGATATATACAATATAAACTGCCGGGGGAGAGAATATTGCAATAGTTTATGAGTCAATTGAGCTTAACATTGCTAGTAGCAAGCCTCGACAAAGGCAAGCATAAGTAAATTGGTTTAGGTCCGAGCTGTCTTCAGTTAGAACGTAGACTTCAAAATGTAAGGCATGCGTCTGTTGCAAGAGTGCCTGAGTTTTTAAGCGAGGACCTCTTGCATTCTGATAATAGAAAACATGAGGCCGGTTTTGGCGGTGGGTAGGGGAGGCAGGAAGAGAGGGACAATTAGGAACGAACAAATCGATCGTGAACAGATCTGTTGATAGTGTGATATCCAGTTGGAGGCGACAACTCAGGATCTAAATCGGCTACATACCTGGTGCTCTCTCCAAACTCATTGATAATCTGAACTTCGCATGATTGCCTATAATAGAAGCCGTGGTGGTCGGTTGAATAAAGTTGTGTTCGACTCATAATTGACCAATAAAGATCAACATTGACTTCCCAAAAAAAAATACGTAAAAAATTTTAATTAGTAGTTATATGTAGTACTTCAGAGGCAGAGAATAAGTTGCAAACGATGTTCAGGTAAGTGATCTTTCGGTGGTTGGCACAGTCAAAAAGGATATTCAGGTAAGTGATCTTTCGGCGTTGGCACAGTCAAAAAGGTATACCTTTTCTTGGATCGGACGCCCAGGTGTAAGTGGGCGGGGTGCAGATGGCTTGTGTCGAAGGTATTCGTTCACTACTCTCCAAGGATGGTTGTACTAGGTAGGATTCGAGAGATTCAATTGAATTTGTCGCGTTGGTTGTAGTTCACAGCAACTTTTCTTTGTTTCCATGTCATTAAGGTGTTATATTGGAAATGCATACACAGGGTGTCAACTTTGAAGTGAAATTAAACTGCGAGTGTATGCCTTGAAGACTGAAGGTAGTTAAGACGTTTGACCACACTGCAATCGACGTCGGGTACTCCTCCAATATTCTGGATATCCGAAATTCGACTCGAAACAACGGATGCACCCAAGACGCAACTAGGACATCTTCAATTGAGGTATTTGTCCTCAGCTGGGTACTTGTCTGAAAAAAAAAACTTCTCAATAAACAGTTTATTGATTGAGGTAAGCTTTGGGTTTATTTGTAAGTATGCTGTCAGAAATGGGAGACAGTTTAAAGCGATTAGCAGGCAGAGCCTTATACCCCCAGTAACCCTACCCCATGCTGCTTGGTGGTGTTACAATTAAGATTTTCCATTTTAGTTTAGAAATGCATTCTTTAGGAAGTTCAACATGTGAGTACCAGGTAGTTACTATGGGTACGCAGTTTCCCTACCCTAGAAAGCATACCAATGGAATCGATATGATCTTTACTTGCATATGTATGTCATGCGTATGCTGTTCTAAATTTAAATAGAGCCAACCATTGATAAAACACAATTCGACTCTCAGAAACACGATAATTTCCCCCAAACATATGTTCTGGCGGTCTTCGCATACTTCCCCATAATTGAACACAAGCAAATTTGTTTGCATCCAGCAAAAAACCGAACTGCACACTTTTTGTTCTGTACCTTCAGTAAATACTTTAAATGCAGAATAACACCAGACAAGTTCACTAAGCCGTCTCAACAGTCTCCCGTCAGAGTTAGTAAAAAAACGCCAGAGAAAAAAAAGAACACAGTCAAAGGAGGTAAGGCGACGGCGAAAGCGATTTCAATTCACGATGTCGCCCTGTCCGCTTTATGTTGTTTACACGTGTTTTTGTCCCCCGCCCAATGCCGATGAAAAGAATTACCCAAGCATTTAGCCATTTAGGTGGCATCGGTTATCCGAACGCTTTGTCCCCAGCATCACTCTCTCTTTAAAATGTCGGTGCAGTGCTGCGCATGCGCGTTTCCTTTGTTCCTTGTCGTCTCGATCTTCGGTTTCTCGGTTTTCGGCGAATGTGTCTGAGGCACATTGAAAACCGCCGATAAAATTTATGGCATCACTGAATCAATTAGAGCTCAGAGACGGACAATAGGATGTCGGACGATGTCCATCCAAGCTCCTTTGTTTTATTTGTAAAAGAGAGTATCACTTGGGTGCGTCTTTGCCAGACTGATAGTCGGGCTAAAGGTTTTTGTTTCTCCAATTTCTTTTTTTTTTTTGTTGTTGTGACCAAATTCGGAGCCAGGATCAGAGTAAAGCTTCGGGGGACAATCGGCGAAATAAAATCATTTTACAGTTAACTTACAAATTTTTTCATCAATTTGTGTCCGTTTAGTGTAAAACCAGAGGAGCGAGTAACAAGAACGATCGAAGATGGCCAGAATAAGGTACGAAGGGCACCACCATGGCACATTGTCCTGTTTGCTACTTGGTAATCTTTCTGATCAAGAAATTCAGGTAGTCAGTCGTGTAGTATTGGACAAAAGGCAATGCTCCGTTTCAGGTTAAGACGGTTGTAGATGGCTCGAAGATGGATTAGCTTCATTTCTGGGATGGATGTTGAATCGTTGATTGCGATGATGTTAAGGTGACATTCAGAGTGAATGTTAATGGTCCTTTTGAGAGCTAAGGCCTTGCTGATGCTCTGCATCGCGGATTATCTCTATGTTTGGCTGGATGTTTGTAGGCATCGAATGCGGGAGCGTTTTGGTGCTTCTGAGAAATGATTATGCGAGGAATGTGCCGGGTCGCTTGGTGGAAAATAATTTAAATTGAGTTTGTTTGGTTTTTAGGCAATTTTGAAGGAATTTTTGTCACACCGACGGATGCTTGAAATGTGTGTTGATTCGTCTTGATTGTTGGCGAGATAATGACTTAATCCAATTGTCCAACTAAATAGAGGATCGGGGGTAATAGGTTATACAAAGAATTTGAATCGAATTTAATGTCCAGATAAATTTCGAAAAGCTGACTTAATAAGATGAGTGGAACGAATGCAGCCAAATTGGGAAAAGGTCTTTAAGATGACAATAAGAAGCACTAGTTCGAAATCAAGCTTCAAAAAGACAATAGTCAACGCCGTTGTTCTTTGAACTGTTGTCTTTATATTGCTTTAAAATATTGCGGGTCTTGGAAATCTAAGTTAGTACAATTTACAGTTTTTATGCGCCACCTCTGAACACCTTTTATTTTGGGACCTTTCCATTCCATTACTTTAAGATGGTCAGCCTCAATGAAGTTTTTTTTTTTTTTCTCGAATATTTTCTTTTTTTTCCCACGAATGTTGATATCATTTCGACAAGTTTTTTGCTGAAGCAGGATACAAAAGGCAGGTCGACACCATCTGCCTTTGCAAAGTTTTTCTGTCATATTTCTTCGGCACTTCTTCTCTTCGCACTGATTGTCGTTTTTGGGTATGCGTATGATGCACTAGATGGTACATGTTGGGAAAACGATTCATCGTGTCCCAAATAACTTCCTGAGATGGACGATTTTGTCGACAGTAAAATGGACGTTGCGCACGACAAGTTTGACGAACCGAACCATGGTTTTTAAAATAAGTTTGCCCAATTTGCGAGTGTTGTTCTGTCGTTAATTTATTCATCGTAAAATGGTAGATACTAATCACAAGTCAACTTCAAACTGTCAAAATAACAATCTGGGGAAACAGTGTTGCTAGTTTAAAAACCAAACCTCTAACAAAAACACCGTTTATATTCAATTAAAAGGTTTTTTTTTAAAAAGGAAATTATATTTGACATTGCTTTTTTGTTTCTTTTGGTCTTTTATTCTCTTTACTTATTAGAAACTTAAGCTTCCTTCCACCCTAGCCTGGCTTAATATACTCTCCTGCAAAGTTATAATTGTCAGCGAAATGAAGAAAACATTTTATTTCTACGGACTAGCCACAAGTCATTGTCTCATAAACGAAAAACTGTCCAAGTTGCAGATTCCAGTTACGTCTAGCGGAAATCAATTTGACAAGGACGTAAATAGATGTATGTATATTATATCAACCCATTCAGTTAAGATAAATATATTAGCTGAAATTTAACAAAGCTGTTGACCCAGATGGTTTTAAGGCTGAGCTCTTTGTTCATGTTTGGCGGTGATGATCATCTTTCAAATTTAGGAAGATGAAAGCAAGCTATTGCCCCATAATCAAAAAAGGCGATCCCCTATCGAGACACAACCCTGCTCAATGTTGCTTACAAGATACTGTCCAGTGTACTATGTGAATGTCTTAAGCCGTTTTGCACCACGCTAATAGACACGTACCAGTGTGGATTCTGTCCGGGCAAATCGACTTCAGACCCGATCTTCACATTACGCCAGATCAGATAGATATCGAATTTAAAGCCGCATACGACATGACGATGGTTGATTCCGGAATCCCGGGAAAATCGATGTGGTTGTGTCGGAGCCGAATGTTGGATTATAAGCAAGAAAGCAGAGATGATTCTGGAGAAAAATTCTCCGTCGGAGATGGTCGTGTCTGCGAGGAAGGCGAATGGAGGAGAAGACACAAAAGTGAAATCTACGAGTTGTATAATGATGTGGACGTAGTCCGGAAGGCAAAAATCCATCGACTACATTGGCTCGGCAATATTGAGCGCATGGACGACCGCGCTCCAGCAAAGAGGGTTTTCAAATCTCAACCACCTGATTCGAGAAGGCAAGGAAGATCGACATGGCGGACATCAGGAAATTTGGACTCTTCAATTGGAAGCAACGTGACCTGAACCGATATGGGTGGAAGCAGGTTCTTGTTCAGGTTCAGATTCTCTAAGGATCGCTAGCCTTATAAGGAAGTAGGGATATCAATTACTGACTTATTAAATTCTTCTATTGATTTCATCCGAAATATTTTAATATTAACAGTTCCTCAGTCCCAAAACCAGCCAAAACTACCTCTGACGGATCCTTAGTCATAATAGCCTTAGAAGCTATTGTATGGACTTTGTATTTCGATCTTCCAGTCTTGTTCTCCTTTTTTTTCAAACTCAGACTCGTCATCTTATGAAATATATCGACTTATGCCATCCGATTCTCGATTTTCTATTGATTACATTCTGACTCGTGAATTTCATCTTCGCCTTGCCATTCATTTCGAGGTAACGAGTAGTGTAAAGCCCACTTTTAGTATAAAGGTAATGGTGAGTAGATGAATAGATGAAAGATGTTGAAGATGATCTTATACAATTATTTTCTTTGTTAAGGATCTAGGGGTCATATTTGACACTAAACTAAATGTTTCATTACATTATGATTACGCTATATCTACATCTAATTCCTTGTTAGAATTTCTGAAAAGGAATAGCAAAACTTCCAAGATGTTTATAGCCTTAAGACTATATTCACCTCGTTGTCCAGACCTTATTTAAAATATTCTTCCAGTAGTAATTTAGAAGTGGTTGAGTGAACATCAGTTCAACAAAGTAAATTTTAAAATGTCAAAGACTTGTGCTTAAGTCTAAAACGTTGTCCATAGAGACTGCGTCGAAATCGTAGAAATCGAGTATAAAGCATTATCTAATCCTAGTATTTTCTGGAAATGTATTTCGTGTGCTAGTGTAAATTTCTCTTCCTTTCTAAAAAGTTTAAGTACTCTTAAGAATAAGGTACAGTTAGTGAGATGAAAATTTAACTTTTCGAGCTCAAAACATTATTGAATAACAGTATTCAAACCTTCGTGTCCCGGAACCATATCATTCGTGTATAATTCACCAGAACAAATTAACATGGTACGATGTTTTCGCTCCCATTATTTTAATAAAATGTGCTTGTGCCTTTGCAGTTCCACTTGAAGCTATCTTCAGTCGCTCTCTCCGAGATGGTGATTTTCTGACGGTATGGAAGTCTTCTTTTACAACTTTTATTTTTAAGTCAGGTTTCAAAATCCTGATAACGAGTTATCGTCCTATTTGCAAGATATCTGCGATTCCAAAATTGTTCGAAAAAATTGTCTATAATAAACTAATATTTCTTTTAAAAGAAGTTATTTCCCCATTGCAACATGATTTTATAGGCGGAAGATCAACGACAACTTACCTTATCGCATTTAGCAATTATGTTTCATGATCCCTTGAACAAGGTTTTCAATGTGACGTAGTTTACACAGATTTCTCAAAGGCGCTTGACAGAGTAGATCTTAGTTGCCAAGCTAAAAACATTCGATTTTAACTCAAATTTTCTAAGTGGTTAAAATTTGACCTTGCTGGCAGAGTTCAGTACGTTCGAATAAATAGCGTTCTTTCGGATCCCATCGATGTGACCGCCGGTGTTCCCCAAGGTAATCACTTAGGACCACTTCAATTTTTAATTTTTATAAACGACATTCCAAGATTTTTTTTACAAATAGTCTTTGCTTGTCTTGGACCACAACTCGACCTTCCCTCTCACCTCCCCCTCTTTCTTAGATCCACTTCTCCCTCTCACGGCCAAACTCACCAAACATCTTGCCGAGCTTAACGCCGAAGACCGCTATGTTATGTCACGTTTAAGAGACAGAAGTATCTACGAAAATGTACGCCTCTATCTGGCCTACCTCCACGACAAACCTGACTCCATTGGTATCGAAGGCAAAACTAAAACCAACATCCTAGTTTCAATCCACCAAGAAGGCCTACCCACAGACCCCCACGCGTTAAAAAATACCTTTATACGATTTTACGAAAGCCTTAATATTTCTCCCATTGATGTAAATAACGACCTCTCCACTTTCGCAGCCCACGTCAGTTCAAAGCGCATCGCACACTTGCAAAGTACCCGTTCTAATCTCAAAAACTATTTTAAATCCTAACCTAAATACCTTTACATCTCCCCACCCATCCAATAATAACATATCCCTGTACTATCAGAACGTCAGAGGATTACGCACCAAAACCTCCGCAGTACTCCTTAACTCCCAAAACCTACCCTACGATATATTTGCATTAACTGAAACGAATTTATGCTCCAGTATTGGAGACAGCGAGTTATTCACATCAGACTTCATTCTGTTTCGGGCCGATGGACGCGACAACTCTGCCGATCCTGACGGTCGCGGAGTTCTCTTCGCAATCCACAGTCGCTATGATCCCTTGCCCTTCAAATCGTCGAATTCCGCTGACTTCAACTTCACTAGTGCCTCAATAAGACTCCCTAAACAGAAACTTTATCTCGCCTGCTGTTACTTAAGACCCTCACAGCCCACACACTGCTACCACCTCGTCGTTGATCTCGTCGACTCCATATTTGACATCACCGAACCCAATGACATCATCATCATCTGTCAATGGGTTCATTCCGATGATGAGACCCACTACATCGCCGCTAACCCCTCCACAGGTAAAGAAATCCTTTTCATGGATCATTTCTCTGACTCCGGCCATCTGCAACTCAGTAACATCACCAATAACATGGACAGACAACTCGACCTGATTTTCTCATCTGATGCCGTAAACTGCGTTGTTAACCCAAGCAACCATTTTCTCTCCACTTTAGAGGTGTATGAACTCTATCGGTAACTCTTCCACTCGAGACCCAATTCACCATCCTTCCCTCCGAAAATACGTACTGTTTCAATTTCCGAGAAGCTGACTTCGCGAAACTAAATAATCTGCTCAACAATGTTAATTTTAACTTCCTCCTTAACCCTAACTCACACATATCCTTAAACGAAACCCTTGCGCTATTTCACACCAAAATCCTCAGCTGCTTCATTCTTTCAGTCCCATACTCACCAAAAAAGAACTACACTTCATCTCCGCCCTGGTATACCAAGGAACTACGCTCTTTGCGCAATATAAGAAACAAAAATTGGCACGCCTATCTTAGATCCTCCTCTGCATCAGACCTTTCTAATTACATGCAGTCCTACACTAAATTTGCACAACTATAAGAATCACTCTACCTCCGATACCTGAACAGAATGCAATCCTCCCTTATCTCTGACCCCAAGTGTTTCTACCACTTCATTAATACAAAAAGAAAAACCGATATCATTCACTGACCAAGATCTTCTACCCGATCACGACTATTTTCGATATTTGAAAGACTGCCCCCAGACGTCTCTTGTTTCATTGAACATCACTCCCGACCTAATCGCCGAAAAAATACGCAACTTAAAGGACGACTACTCTCCCGGTCCCGACTGTCTGCCTGCCATAGTATTAAAAAAGTGCCTGAACCATCTTATTTTACCCCCTACCGCTCTAATTCAAAGCTCTATCTCTCAAGGACTCTTTCCTAAGCTTTGGAAACATGCTTATATCATTCCAGTCCACAAAAAAGGACTGAAAAATGGTGTGTCCAACTATCGTCCCATTGCCAAGCTCTCATGCATACCCAAACTTTTCGAGAGCATCGTTTATGATGCACTATTCTTTCACTGTAAACCCATATTTTCTCCTAACCAACATGGGTTCCTAAAAGGTCGATCGACAACCACTAATCTAGTCGAGTTTATTTCACAATGTTTGTGTGCACTCGAAGCTGGCAAAGAAGTAGACGTTGTCGCCACTGACTTCAGCAAAGCCTTTGACAAAATGTCTTACCAAATTATTCTCCTCAAGCTCAATGCCCTCGGTTTCTCTCCCGGTTTTATCTCATGGATCAAATCTTATCTTGAAGATCGTCAATATAACGTTATCTTCAGATCTTCTATTTCTGATCCAATTAACGCTACCTCCGGTGTCCCGCAAGGTAGTCATCTCGGCCCACTTATATTTATTCTAACCATTAATGATGTCGACAGCGTTATTCTGAACTCTCAGCTCTCCATATATGCTGATGATATGAAAATATTTAAACACATATCTTCCCCTGTCGACTCCTGCTCTCTCCAATTGGACCTTAACAGGTTCACTACTTGGTGTCAAAAAAACCATCTCGAGCTCAATATCAGTAAATGCCAAACCATCACTTACTCCCGCAAGCGCTCTTCCTCACCACCCAGATCCTACATTATTCGTAATGAAACCGTTCCCCCTGTCAACTTCTTGGTTGACCTAGGGGTTATTTGTGACCGTGAACTCAACTTTCGCCTCCATATCGACAACATTATCAAACGTGCTAACTCTGCCCTCGGTTTCGTGAAACGTTGGTCCAAAGAATTCTCGAATCCTTACGTTACGAAATCATTATACATCACTTTCGTTAGCCCCTTCTCGAATATGCTAGCCAAGTCTGGTCCCCCTCTTATGAATCCCATACTATGCGTATTGAATCCATTCAATGCAGGTTTATCCGTTTTGCCCTTCGTGGCCTTCCTTGGGCCGACCCCCTTAATTTACCACCTTATACGGATCGCTTAAAATTAATCAACCTCCAACCCCTTAAAGAACGACGTGATGTTGCAGACATTCTATTTATTCATGACCTTCTCAGTGGTAATATTGACAGCCCTTCATCATTGCACATGATTCCCCTTAACACCAACCCGCGTAACCTTCGGTCCACACCCCTTTTCCGTATAAGCACTCACCGCACAAATTATGGCTACCATGAACCAATGTCCAGAATGCTTCGCAAAGCTAACACCAATCTCAATAAGTCCAGCCTTAGAATTGCCCTATACCACAACCCTTCTCACTCTCCTTAATCGTCTCCACCCCGCCACCTAGTTAATTAGTTAATAAGTTATAGATTTTTGTTAAGGCTTGCATTAAGCTAATAAAGTGCCCCTATGGGGGGCGTCAAATCATGACGCTGACGAACTGAAATTGTTCTTAAGCGTAAAATCCATCCTAGATTGGTGTTATGTTTGATGTTTAGTTTAGTTTTTCAAGTCACATTGACTATATTGTTGCTAGGGCGAGCTCAGTGCTGTGGTTTATTTACAGAAAATCCAAAGACTTTTCAGATCCGTTTACTCTAAGATCAGTTTACTTCGCATACTTGTATGTCATAACGGTGTTAGAATACTGGTGTACCATTTGGAACCCAATATATGCGGTTCATTCAGTGAGAATCGAAAGAATAGAGAGACGTTTCACGATAATGGCTATCAGAATTTTTACATTGGAATATCTATATGCCCTCTTATAATTCAAGGTGATTATTACCAGGTATACAAACTTTTGGAAACTCGACGTAAATATTACGAAATAATGTTCCTGAGAGATGTTATTAATAATAAAATCAATTGTCCCTATTTGCTCCTCATGTTGAATATTTACGTTCCTACCCGTGAACTCAGACAAAGTCGAATGTTTCACGTTCCTTTACATAGAGTAAACTATGGTTATAATGAGCCCATAACTCGCTGCTTAAGACAGGCAAATTCAGTATGTAGCGTCCTTGATTTCAATATGTACCTAAGTCGAGATTGCTTTAAGAAAAAATTATTATCCTTATTGAACACTGGTGGTTAGTTATTAATTGTTATCCAACGATTGTTATTAAGTAGTCTATAAGAGACCTTGTGCTCTGCTTGATGATGATGATAAATAAATAAATGTTTAATATTTGGAATTCCCCACATAATACTCAAAAGCTTAGATTAGAAAGAGTTCAAAAGAATTTCATGAGATATTCTATCCGCATTAAACATGCTTGACGAACTCCCTCCTTATGATGAAAGATGTAAGTTAATTGGCTTGCGAACACTAAGTTTTATGCGGTAAGCATCTTCAGTCAGGTTTATTCGCCCCATTATCATATAATATCAACGGCATTGGTTTTTCTTATGAGTATATATGCTCCCCAAAGATCTTTTCGGGTGAGAAACTTACTTTACGACAAAAGGCATAGAACAAATCATGGTTGCAATGAGCCAATTACATGATTGGAATTTGAAAATTTTTCCATTGATCCCAAATTACATAGTAATACCTATTGTTTATTCAAGTAACTATGAAATGCAAAATCGGTAGAGAATCCTTAGTCGTGCAACAAATATCTGTTCAGTAAAGCGATACTGCGAGTATACACTAGAGAACGTAGTGTTCTGTGTGCTTTTTGATGGATAAAATAAATAAAAAAGTCATTGGTTTATGCCAACAGGCCAAATATAGAGATGCTCAAGAATAATAATAAACCGCCAAACCATTCCGGCCGATGTGTGAATGAGTGATGGAAAATGAGTAGATCGCTCCAAACGTGTGCTCAGGGTGGTTATGTGAACGAGATCGAATTCTATACCTGAATTTAACGTTTGCATTTTATTTAAATATAAAATTGTTATGTCCTTAATGAAAAATCCTGTCTAATTACATGCCATGTCTGGTAAGAGGCTACACAATTTTTCCAACTTACATTATTCATCATATTTAAAGAGATCATGTCAATGCATATCTATGAACGTGTCATACCATTTATTTTAACCAATATCTTAACATGAACAAGGTCCAACTCAATTACTTAGGTCCTAATTAGAAGCAAATCCCGATTATGCGTCGATCCTTATCAATGGAACAGATCAACAAGGACATATCAATGTACAACTATAACAAGAGCCTAATTTATAACACACCTAGGGGTATAGCCTAGTGGATAACCCGGAGTCACACGCTCAAACATATTATGATAAATCACAACGAACAAGGAAAGAAGATCCCACCGCCAGAGTCATCCTCCAAGGATTCAAGTAGTAATTTGACACCACAAAAATGCAAATAAATCACTTGGCTCCTGTCATTCATACCAATCGCTCGCCACTGAAATGTGCTCCGGAACGACCAGATAACGCATTGCGAGTGGCATATAGTTAGACAACGCGACTTGTGTCATAAAGTAGTCACTCGAAATCGTTCGCGGCAACGAACCGGCGAATCCGACGAGCCTGTTATTAGTTTTGAAATTTAACGTCCATCAGTGGCAACTTGTTATGATCTTTATTCTTATTCGCTTCGAATGAGAAATATTTCAAGCGCATAAAAGGCATTTAATGGTGATTTTATAGCGGGTATCTTCATGCATGCTTCTCGACGTTTGTATGGGAATGGGTTCTTAAACGATCTGTGAATGCTCGCGTTGGTGGGAATTTTATTGTTGCTCCAGTGGGTTAGCTTGGGGCGTGTTTGGTCATTGAACGTTTGGTTTATTGAGCCATGCAGTCGGCTATGAAACTCTGTTTAGAGAATCAATTTGTGTCAGTCGAACGATTAAAGTCTGAAAAGGAACATTTTAATACTTTTTTCGGAATCGCGTATTCTGTATTAATTTCTCGGGAATGGAGGCAACATCCGGTCAATTAAAGGTTGGCTAAGGTCCTCTCTTACATTTTCTTTTATTTTAATTCTACTGCTAGTAGGGACGGGTTTCGAGAACTGCTCCTTATTTCAACCATGTTGATGTACAATACATATTATTGGTTGCGTCGAAATTTCATATCGTCTTTCAGCCTTTGTTCCCAGTTCTATTCATTGAGGAATCTCATTTCCACATTTCTATAAAGTGACAGACCCTAAAATGACCAACAATCAAACCTCAAATACACTATTAATAGGCTATGTTGCCAGTGCCTGTTGGACTGGGAGCCATAAAAAAATTGTATTATGACGGACGGCATTAATAAAACTGTTTTAAGCTTCTTCTTAAATTGAGCAATTAAACAACTTTGTTCGTATTAATGTTTGGAGCTTAAAATATGGGCGCACCCTTTGCGTGAGTTCTTAGTCGGCTCAATTGCTTTTAGGTTTGTGACAAAGCCTTTGTCTGAGTAGATGTGATGACGCCAAGTCGAGCGGTTGGTTAGGTGAAACGAAGTTAATTGGGGTCGATTCCGATGACGGTTTATTGGTGATAAGTTCTACTGTGAAGTGATTCTTTTTTGAGTGCGACATGATTGCAGGGTGCCATGTCGTTTGTTATAGAAGGCCAAGTGGTAATTTGCATTTTTTTTTATTTTATGAAGTTGAAAATGCGTTTGTTGCCGTTATAGTTCCCTAATATCTCTGAAAAATCTCAATCCATAGTGAATGATTTGGAGAATTGAGCTGCTTGTACGTGTTTAATGATCTTATACTGAACATTTAGTACTGAAAATTGGTCCCATAGGCCGATCTTGTAAAAAAAAATCATTAAATTCTACGCTGCGTAGCAGTGTGTAAAGGATTTTAAATTCCAACAGCCAGCAGGGAATATAACGCCACGCCTGTTGTCAGCGGCGTGGATTGCTCTGTCTGACTGCAAATTCGTCACCGTTAAACAATCAGCAGAAGTTGCACTTCAATATTCTCAGCATCGACTACCACTCTTCTACTAGTTGTCCGGGCTTATTCTTGTAGTTCTCCAATAGGCTTTCGAGCTAAATATTCCATGAAGGTGGCGCTTGGAAGTCCATTACTTTGAAGGCGATATTGTAGACAGCAGATATTCAACCTGGGTATTTACCATTGTTAGTCTGTGGTTTATGGACGTCGTGCCGGACTTTGCAAGTCTAGTTCAGCGGTGAATGGTGAATGGCTAACAAAGGATGAACATCTAGTGACTGATGTTAGCACACAAAAAAGCAAGAATGAGCCACTACTAATAAACATCTTGCACAATTGTTTTTAGGTTCTGCTTCCATCTCCAGACTTTTTCTGGAAATGACCAATAAGGAAGAGCGAAAGATTCGTCGCAGCCGAAAACTTGACAACAACTAATTGCCTCGGATAAAACTGTCGGATATAATGTAGACGACCCCACTAAATTTAAATGAAAGAATTATTATTGGCTCTGTACGAGAGAAGCCAGGTCATCCAAGATACCATATCCTGCCACACAATGTTCCAAAGCCATAGACTGCAATAAAGTTGGTAGGAACTGCCCTAAAAAAACGAGTAAAAACTTCGAGGTTTACAACGGAGGTTTCTGCTTCCTATAATATTTTTATACATATATGTATAATAACTTACTGCTCCTCTACTGAATTTTTAAAAACATCTAATAAAAGACTCAAACCTTGGATAATGAGTCATATCGGTAATAAGGTAAATACTAAAAATAAGCTCAGAGTCAAATGTTCTAAGCATCCTAATAATCGATATTAGGATATATTCCAAATATTCTAAAGAAGATACATATGTGCAATTACAGACCCATCTCTCTTCTCCCTGTTTTTAACAAAATTTTTGAAAAAAATACTGTAAAGGAGATGATAGTGTCAGTGCTCAGTGTAATTTGGTTTTCAGTGGGGTAAGTCTGAAGATGCTCTCTTAAATTTTTGTGCCCATACTTTTTGCAGCCTTGAAGCAAGAAAGTTCACTGCAGGCCTATTTGTAAATATTGCGAAAGCATTTGACATGGTTAGCCACGCCATCTTACTGACAAAATTAGAAAAAACAGGGTTCCGTGGATTCATGCTCGATTGGTTTAGGTCATACCACTCTAAACTATCTTAAAGGGTAAAGATTGAAGAAGCGAGGAGCAAAATGCTGTTTTTCAATTTAGGAGGGCCAGAAGGTTCTGTGCTGGGACCTACTCTGTTTCTGATCTATATTGATTCTCTATCTATATGTAGTTTAACAGCTAAGATTACTGCCTTCGCTGAGGGCTGCTTTTATGGATCGGACAGTGCTCTAAATCTCGTTTCGCACATTAATTGGGATCTGAATTTATTGAGGATTTGGTTCGCTCCAAAACAAAAATTATGTATTTTAATCTCCCTACCAAAATCTGTAACAACGTTGAAGTATTTTTTCATGCACCTGAGTGTCCAAGATACAAACTTACAGGTTGTAGTTGTATTTTCGCCTTACTGTCCTCTTCTTTCTGTAATAATTCAAGTTGCAGCAATAATTGTTTTTCAGTTGAGAAAGTAGACGAATTCAAATACTTGGGCAATATCATAAATTCTAGGATGGTTTATAACATGCTCAGTCGTTAAGGAAGTATTTTTTAGCACTCTTTGCAACTTCTACTATGTAAAAAAATGTATGTTCTACAAAAAAACTTAAAGAAATTTATTATGGTATCTCCCATTCCAAGCTCCAATATCGTATTACGTGTTGCGGAGGTACAAATTTGTATAAAATTATGCCCCTTTTAATTCTGCAAAATAATGTTTTAAGAAAAATATTCCGTAAAAATCGTCGTCATTCAAGTTATCCTCTGTTTCGTGATATGAATATTCTTAAGTTCAAGTTTTAAAAACTTTCTTTTTAAGATCGGGTAATCATAATTGTAGATTACGAGTAAATTCAGATTAAAATTTAGGTATAAACTTCGCACTTCGCACTACTGCAATTTTTATTTAGTTCCTTCGTGCCATCTCTTTAATGGACTAGCTACCTTCTTCAATCATAGCAATGGCATTTTTCTTATACGTTAATCTGAATTTTTATTGTTAAAGTTAAAGTGTGTACAATATAGGGCAGATAGGGCAGCAAAGTGTCGTGCAGTCAGTGGCACCTGAAAGGTACCTATCTTCTTCCTTTCACCGGATTAAAGTTGATTAGGTTGAGGCGCCCTTGATAGGGATGTAGAGACAGGGGATTGTTCCAGGACAAGTTATGAACACCAAAAGATAGCAAACGGCGTTGGGTGCTGGAAATACGAACATGTTGGTAAGGAGACCACACTTCAAAGGCGGCTTCAATACGAGTCGCTCAAAGGCTATTTAAGGATTTGAGAGTTCTTTAGAATTCAGCTGAATTAGCTAATGCGTGCAAAAATTGAGCTCTTGGTCACCTAATATGTTATACCTAGGTCGCGGATTACCTGGACGGTGTTAATGGGTTGATTGTGCTAATGGCAGAGATCGGGAGGAGATTTGATGCGTTTCCATGAATAAGCGATTGATTGGCACCCTCATACGTAAAGTTCAAATTTTGGGAGCACCAGATAAAAAACAGTTGAGATTCGCTAAATAAGGAAAGGGTTGTGTCCCCAGGAAATGGCCTTAAAGAACTTGGAGTCGTCGGCGTATAGTGTGATGTAGAAATGTTTAACAATCATTTCAAGAATGACAAGGAGGGGACATAATTGGTTGCCTTGGAGGATGCAGAGCTATGAATATATGGAAGGATGGTTTTTCAGGTACGGAGATGTCAGCCTCAATAAGAAGAGTTCGAAGTTTAACGTAGGCAATATTATTCAGGGAAGATTTTGACAAAGACCTTACTGAAATCGGTTGAAATATTGTCGACTCCCTTGCACATCTTCTAAGACTAAGAGGACAAAGAATACAAAAGTTTGAAGAAGATGAAAGAACATGATTTAAGTAAGTCAGGGTTGTCTTGGGTAGATTAGAGAATTGTAGTGAGAACTTAAGATTAATAGAAGAGGTTTTTCATATTTGGGAAAATTCTGCCAAGGTTAGGCTAAAATTGAAGTTTTTGAGAGAAGTATGGAAAACGTAGGGGAATCTTTTATTAGAAACTTGGCAGAGATACCATCGTGGATTATGTATGTTATGTAGTTGAAGTAAGCAGAATGAGGTACAAAGAGTCGGCGAAAGATTGTTTGAAAAAGCTGGTAAGAATGTAGCGATCATGTGAGGTTTCATCACTGAGAGGAAGGTTGTGTAGCTGTCAGATTTTCTCTTGTATTTAGTTGACTAACTGAAAGAAGGACATAGGATCATTAAAGAGTTGGCTTGCGTATCGATAAGCGTTGATAAAGGGGGTTGTAAAGCTCGGTAAATTGAAGATAACTATCAAAAAATCATTAAGGGATTGCCTGGTTTCACTTGGTATTTTGACCAAAAGGGACTTGGTGCTCCTGATCCAATCAATCGTGAGCTAAGATTATATTGCGATCTAGGTCAATACCCTTCAGCTATGGTGTATAATATTTCGAAGAAGAAATATACATTTTTGCCATCATCCTGTTACATCTTGTCTTGCGATACACCGGATTCGAGCGGGTTAGCAATATTTGATCTCGCAAAGTTGCAATCGCAAGAGACTATCAAAATGTTTCCTTAAATTCTCTCAAACCCTCGCACATATGAGAACATAAAACTATGTTTGAGTCGCTGCTAACAAAAGGAGAGAGCCATGAATTCACTGTCAGTGAGAAGGATCCACACAAGAAAAGTGATAGAGCCATAGGGGGATAGCCGTATTGAAGTTTTAATTCAATAAAGCTGGTATCATAGAGGGCTTGCTTTTGTAAGTTAAAAGCTGATAATGATTTGGTTGGTAGTATGTGCCAAATAATTTTATAAGAAATGGTAAGAGGAAAGAATATATGAAGAAGGGATCAACAGTATTATTGGCTTGCACCACAAGTATTGAGATCTCTTTGGTTGTGACAAATATTGAACGATAGGACTCTTACAAAATCCCTGCTGCTTTATTATGAGGGCGCCTGAAGACTATAAATAAGTTGGTTGTTTACGACAAATTACGACAGACTGATCGAAATTTCTCGATTTTATAGCCGCATATGACAGTATATTTAGAGACGGGGCCTAAAAAAAAATTTGAAAGACTACAACTTTTGCCAATAGAAGTGACTGTGCATTTGGTTTTGATATTTGTGAAGTCAACAACCGGAAGATACACATCACACTATGGAAATACTTCTCAAGATCGCGGAGTAGCTGTGGTTATTTTTTACGGCGCAGAAAACCTAACGGTCCTACGCCAAATGGTCTAACACCAAGGCATTCAGCATCCTCTTCTTGAAGAGAAGGGAACAACACTTTAGTACAATTTGTTTAAAAAAAACATGAAAATGTTTCTTTTCAGAGTGAAGATAGTTCTTCAGCTAAACTCAACGTCTATACTACACTAAAGCTTTCCTGAATATCCATGAAGCAAAGAAAGATTTTCGATCCAAATTCATCATGAGCGTCAAGGCCAATTTCCACCTGATCGGATAAACAAAATTTGCGCTACTGGCCCATTGCATTTTGAAGAATGCATTACCGGGCTTAATTTTTCATTTTGGCTGCTTGCAATGGCTGGCAAGATCGCTCGATTTGATTGCTCCAGATTTTTTTCTTTGCCTCCTTTTGAAACATCGGATTAAGGACCAAACGTTTTTGCCCAAAGTTCTTCAGCACAGAAGTCAAAACAGGATCACTCTTACTGTGTGGCTGTTCTTTGAATGGGATCATTGACGTTGCAGGCAGACGTTGCTGCAGTAGAGAGAGATTACATGTAAGGGGACAATGTTTGAGCGAGAGTTCAATCAACTAGAGATGGATAGAGCACGATTGGGTTGGCCAGTAGGCATGTTGGTAGAGGCCCAATCGACACCAGACTGTAGCGCCATCCTACTAAGGCAGAAAATACTTCACGAACCTTTTGACGTTTGACTCTCTCGAACAAATGACCATGAATTTTAGGTTCAATTTGTAGGCCTAAAGGTGTCTAAATTTCATGAATTCTTTGTGGCGATTGAATTTGAGAAAATGTTTTCTGACTTCTATTTAAAGAGCTCGTTTCTGACGCTTCGTCTTTTGTGTTCCAAATTTGCAAGTGACTGGAGTATATCTCTATACACACTTACGCTCTACTTGTCACCAAGACTGTGTTGCATCTGTCACGCCAAAATAAAAATAATAGAACCAAGTAATATTTGATGTGATCTGTCCTTCAGGTGTATCAGTAGTTCCGTTTTCAAAGTGATTTCTCGATGCCGCCACTCTGATTTTTCTATTCCCATAAGGATTCATTTACATGCGGACATTGCCGCAGCGCCAATTTCCACTTCGTATCTCAGCAATTAATCTCATCGTTATGCAAAATTCCTCAACCTCTTATAATTCCGTACTGGTTCTCACCCAGAACGCCTGCACCCTGAGAAGACTTTCAATTCAACTGCAACGACTGCAGCCTAGCCCCATTCCCACTCCCACTCCTATGCCCGGGCCGATCGTCAGACCTACCATCAGATGTATCCTCTCGATTTGTCAACCGGCGAATTCAACTAAAACCAAATATATATTACACACTGGCATTAAAATCGTTTAATTTGTTGTTCAGCTTTCGAGTGAGTTATTAATTGCAGCTGCTCTGACAGTGATTTTACTGTAGGCTCAATGTGTCTTATCTTCCACAGCGATATTCCTGGCCAGAGTCAGACCTGTGGCAGGGGAGACATCAGACGTACGAGACGTGGAGTGCACATGCCGAGAGAATCATGGCTTGGATGGAGGACATGAACATGAGCTTTAATTGATGGCCATTATGTGCAATCACTTTGAATGCTGTGAGGTGAATTTTAAATGCTCCCCCGATGGAGACATCAGTATGGAGCTGTTGCCTCTTACCACCACGCACCACAGCTGCGTCCAGTAGGTATAGTCGGAATGGATGGATATACGAGTACGCGTTCGGGCTCCAAAGTCTATTGCTGTTAGCGCGTAATTACAATAAGCGCGCGCGCATGCGTGGAGCTGCGTTTGGTGCTTAGCTCGCTCTCCCTTTCAATACGACTCGTCGTAGGTCTCTGTGTAGTAGACCTTGTGGCGTATCATGTGTGAGCGCGACTAGATTGAGCTGGAGCTGTGTATCGGCGTATCAACGTATCTGTGTATCTCGACCACGGTTCGCGGTTTGAATCGTTTTAATGGACATTATTAAGAGATCGTATCTTGAGTGATTTATTCATTAAAAGTCATTATGAAAATAAGAGAGCGGGTAGGAGGATAATTTTAAAATTCAACAGGCGAACATGGTTCCTGGAAAAAAGTGTCGCTTCTGCTGTTGTACTGCCGCTGCTGTACCCGTTGTGCGTCCGCAGTTGTCGGTCATGATTCCGTGGGATTTTGTTCTCTTTTCTGTTAATTTTCCACCTGGAAAGTGGCTGTGAATAATTTTCAATATTTTACTATTTAATCAGCTAATTAATATCACTTCGGATATTCGTTAGAACGAGCGGTATTAGTGTCAGCGGTTGGACGTTTTGGCATTTGAATGGGACTTGCACACCTTAAAAGCCTTTCTTTGCGGAATTGAAAGTGCTTGGCATCAATTTTGAATGAAATTAAAAACATGTGTCCATGTGAATGTGGTTGGAGGGAATGGCATGTTTAATGGCTTCTAGCCACTCAAGTTTGAAAGTGAATAATTCACACTTCAGTGAGAAATTCTTCTCTTCGTAAAGGCTATGATGAATCGAAAACTGGAAATTAATTTAGTGCCTTGTTTAAGTCAATTTACTATTCAAACAGGTATAGGCTCTGCCATAGGTATTGCGGATTTTAGGCCAAGTCACTGCTCTATCGGTATTCGTATAGGGATTGTGCTAAGCTTGTTTATGATTGTATGTAATTAGAAAGTTTTCAAACGTTTTAATTTTCATCAACCATTATTTAAACGTGGCTGTACATTGTAGGAAGCAATCATTCCTAGGATGTAGCGTAGAAGAACCAATCTTGTCTATTAAAAAATTGTTGGCTTACGAAATGCAATAAATGAATGCGATTAAGAAGAACATGAGTCGTTATTCCTGAGGCGAATAATGGCAGAATCCTTTACAATCAAATTTTCTACTGAAAGTCACAGGAAATATTCCACTTTTAATACGATAAACAATCACTAGGAAATTTAAAAATGATAGACAATCATACATTATCTCCCGATCAACCTATATACTTGTTGGCTTTTTCGAAAGTTCGGAAGTGTTGCTCAGGCAGGCCATAGGTCATCGACTGGAACAAATGGAAGTCGGAAGGGGCTGATGCCTTTCGCTCTTGAATAAACTCCGAAATCTCTTCGCTTCAACTTGTATGGCACCCAATTTCCTTGCTCTTGAATTTCTCACCCTATTTTTCTAGCCTATAAATGTAAATGTTAGTTTTAAGTACCAGTACCAATTTAAAATACCATGAATTGCATTCGACACCAGTTTTAATTACTTGTAATCAAGTATTCATCGTATTCTTATGTAATTGTAAATTATTTTAATCTTTATAAATACTATACAAAATACAAAAATTACAATTTTTATAGTCATTCGAGGCGCTTAAGCCACGGAGTTTTTGAATTAAAGGCCAAAGCCAAACTGCCCTTAAATGACGTCTATTTGGCAAGAAAGTCTACATTTTCATGCACAAAAGAATATACAATATAACACCGAATAAGATTCACTAATGTAATGATGAAAAGTTGCTTACACGTCCAAGCTTACCACGTAAAGTCTGAACTGATCTTCCCTACCAACATGTACCATCTATTGCTAATTATATTGTCGTAATTAAATTTATTTAGATAATCTTGAATTTTCATTCCTTAGAAACTCGCAAGACGGCTACCAGATTTATGGCTGAGTTTAGGTCTTATTAATGCTGAATTATATTTTGGAATCACATCTTGCTTGGCCTAAGTCGAAGCGGATGTTTTAAGGGGTAAACACGGCAAAATATGATTTCGGCGATTTGACTGTTGTGAGACTCGAGGCCCATGTAACTTAAATTACGGCGCTGTTCGAAAATGTATCTATTTCAGTAATGATTTAAAAGGAAATACAAGGTGGCGCAAAATTAATCATCCAATCTCGTTCCTGAATTTCTTTTCGACTGAAGAAAAAAAAAAGATTTTAAGTGATGGACATTTTTATCTGCGCCTTTATAATTTTGTCTGTCAGGTGAAAGAAATAATATTGGTCACATGACTGCCGCCAGTGTTGATATACATTTGTACCCGTTTTATCGCATTTTCCATGACTTACCGCAAGATTTCCGGTAATAACTGTTTGCACTCCTGTCGAATATTCTTCCAAAGAGCTGCGATTGTTTGAAGCTTGTTGGCATAAGCTCGCGAATTCAAGTAGCCTCTAAGAAAGAAGTGTGAACAGGGCAGTCTCGCTGCCCATGCCCAACCGCCAGCAGGAAACGGTTCCTACACAATATCCAGATTGTGATATCTTGTTGAAACCAGATGTTTATCAAGCCCCGCTCATCCAATTCCAGCAGTAAAAAGTCGTTTATCATGGCCCTATAGCATTCGCTAGTAGCAGTGACGTATTGCCGTTGGCGTCCTCAAAAAAAAAGATTCGGCTCAATCACTCCTCACGCGTGAATGCCGCACTACACTGTGATTTTGAGTGGGTGTAATGGCTCTTCGTGCATCACACGCGGATTTTCAGTGCTCCAGAAGCGAAGATTTTGCTTATTAACGTAACGGCTTAAGTGGAAATACGCTTCGCCGCTTATAATGACTTTTGACACAAAATCGTCCTCTTCGTTGTTGAGATTTAGGATGACTTGACAGTAATTCACATGCGACTGACGTTCGCACTGTTGAGGCACTTTGTACGGGAACATGTGTAAGTCTTTCACTAAAATTCGATGAAGGGTACATCTGTGATGCCCAATTGCGTGGCCCGTTGTCTGGTTTATGTTTCTTCGTTCTCAGCGACATCGGCAGCCACAGCCGCGATCTTCTCGGCCGAACGACCAGTCCGGTGGCGGCCATGTCCTGCATAGTCTCCTGTGGTTTCAGTCTGTTCGCGTTCAGTAGCTAAGCGCCGGAATGTTTGCCCAGTTGGCGTAACCCGATTAGGGAATCGACGCCGAAATTCACGCTACGCTAACACCGCCGACCGATTATTGATCAAAAATCATCGACACAATCATTCCAAGCTCTTCTGTTTATAGTGCCCCATAGCCGTCTGTTGCAGCTATGCACATATGTCAAATATGATTGATGTACGACGCCATTTAAAAAAATTATAACATCTTCCGATAGGGTGATTCATTTTACCCCACCTTGTATTAGAGAATTTCGGAAAAGCAAAAAACTATGTTTTGGTCGATTTTTCTTGTCAATTATAACCATGGGAAAGAAGTTTTTTTTTAAATGTGACAACGTTACTTCCAGTAGGTTCTTTGATAGTAAAAACGATAGAAAGAGTTAAATTTTCCGATCCTGTTTAACAATGCGTTAGGTATTTTAAAGGCTTTCTCAGCTTTTCGTACGTAGATGATTAAATAGCCCACAGATCAGGCTCAAAATTGAGGTCATCAATTCAAAGTTGCAGGATGACTTCGATCATATTGAAATAATGTCAATCTCCGTAATTTTTGTAGAAACGGATAATTTGTATTGCAGTCTGCCTTGGTAATATCTTATAAAATATTAAAACAATAATTTTAACACATAAGAAAAGTGAAGGCTGCAAAGTAATCACAACATAAGCGCCTACATCTGCAATGTCAAAAATTTAGACCAAAATAGGCTAAAAATAGGAGGAGGAAAGGAAGGCTTTTCAAATTGATTTCCTAATTTATGCCCCTTGCGGTAAGATTATTTAAATCTGTGTCAAATTTTCTTATAGAAATGTAAAGTAAATGTCGGACCCAAAGCTACATAGAATTTACAGCTTAGTGAGCTTTTGATAAGAGAATATTGCCTTCCCTACTTGATGTAAAACCTGGCAGCATTACTCGCTAAAATCAAAAGAAATAACACAGAGAGGTAACATAGGATCCTGCAAAAGGTCCAATTCGTCAGCGTAAACTAAATTAAAGTAGAGTTTCGTAGTTCTTTTATAGAAGCTGTTTAAAACGATTTTCCAAAAGTTCGCCTGTCTACTGAAGCTAATACATCTTCAGTCAAAAAAGCTATGCCACAGTAGTAAGCTTAACGGCATGGTAAAAATCACACGTTAAGTGGCCCTAATAAGGTCTATCATTGCCTATGATTAAATGTAGCGCCCTTTTATATGGAAAAGCTAAGAGTGTAGAGAACGCCAGAGTCATCATCAAGTTTTATATACCACGGAGCGAACCGAAACATAATAGACGAAGACTATGACTAACGCAATTAATTCGATTTTTTTAGCTTATTATAGATGTTATGTAACCAAACAATACTCCGGCTTTTTGTGGTTGTCGGTCCATAACCACTTTTCACCGAATTTCGGATTAATTGTATAGTATTGCATTTTAAATAGTTGGGAATTAATGAGCGTTGAGACTGACTTAAATTTGTCCCCGAAAACCCTAGGGATATAATGGAACAAATTCCCCATCCACAATGAATAGCAGCTTGGTGCGATTTTTTGTGAACTCTAGGAACTAGAATTCGAACCTATCATTTTATAGACATGTGATGAGATGAGTTAAGTTTGTATGTACATATGTTCGATGCAACAGTTTTTTTTCGGCTTGAATATCTTGACTTGAATTTTACTCGACGTACCTGAAAACGGTCGTTGATTTTTCGAACTATAGTATATAATTATATATTTCCACATTTTGAAATGCTTAATTCAAACTCTAGACTGTTAAATAAATTTGGTCGAGAATTTATTTTATTTCCCTAACTCACACATACCCTTGAACGAAACCCTTGCGCTATTTTACACTAAAATCCTCAACTGCTTCATTCTTTCAGTCCCATACTCACCAAAAAATAACTACACTTCATTTCCGCCCTCGTACACAAAGCAACTACGCTTTTTGCGCAATAAAAGAAACAAAAATTGGCACGCCTAGCTTAGATCTTCCTCTGCATCTGACATTTCTAATTACATGCAGCCCTACACTAAATTTGCACAGCTATGTGAATCTCGCTACCTCCAATACCTGACAGAATGCAATACTCCCTTATCTCTGCCCCAAGTGTTTCTTCCACTTCATTAAGACCAAAAGAAAAACCGGTAGCTACCCCGCTACATTTAATTTGCTCAATAACTTTTACAACGAACCCGAAGTAATCGCCAACTTCTTTGCTCATTTCTTCAGCCAATCATTCACTGACCAGGATCTTCAATCCGTCACGACTATTTTCGATATTTGAAAGACTGCCCCCAGACGTCTCTTGTTTCACTGAATATAACTCCTGACCTAATCGCCGAAAAAATACGCAACTTAAAGGACGACTAGTCTCCCGGTCTCGACTGTCTGCCTGCCATAGTATTAAAAAAGTGCGCGAACCATCTTATTTTATCCCTTACCGCTCTATTTCAAAGCTCTATTTCTCAAGGACTCTTTCCTAAGCTTTGGAAATATGCTTATATCATTCCAGTCCACAAACAAGGACTGAAAAATGATGTGTCCAACTATCGTCCCATTGCCAAGCTCTCACGCATACCCAAACTTTTCGAGAGCATCGTGGCAAACCCATCTTTCTTCTGTCGGTCGACAACCACTATTCTAGTTGAATTTGTGTCACAATGTTTGTGTGCACTCGAAGCTGGAAAAGAAGTGCCCTCGGTTTCTCTCCCAGTTCTATCTCATGGATCAAGTCTTATCTTGAAGATCGTCAACATAACGTTATCTTCAGACCTTCTATCTCCGATCCAATTAATGCTCCCTCCGGTGTCCCACAAGGTAGTCATCTTGGCTCAATGATATTTATTTTAACCACTAATGATGTTCGCAGTGTTATTCTGAACTCCCAGCTCTCCATATATACCGATGAAATAAAAATATTTAAACACATATATTCGCTTTTTGACTCGTGCTCTCTCCAATCAGACCTTAACAGGTTCACTACTTGGTGTCAAAAAAAAACAATCTCGAGCTCAATGTCAGTAAATGCCAAGCCATCACTTACTCCCGCAAGCGCCCATCACTTTCGTTAGGCCTCTTCTGGAAGATGCCAGCTAAGTCTGGTCACCCTCTTCCGAATCCCATACTACGCGTTTTAAAGCCATTCAACGCAGGTTTATCGGTTTTGCCCTTCGTGGCCTTGCCTGGGCCGAGCCGCTTAATTTACCACCTAATACGGATCGCCTAAAATTAATCAACCTCCAACCCCTTAATCCAATCATCCAACCCCTTAATCCAATCATCCAACCCCTTCCTTAATCGTTTCCACCCTGCCACCTTATTAACAGTTATAGTTTTTTTGTTAAGGCTTGCATTAAGCTAATAAAGTGCCCCTCTGGGGGCGTCAAATCAAATAGGTTGTATATGCGCTATAAAAGAAGATCGGAAACGTAGGAATGTACAGAGATGCAATTTGACAGCAGGTTTGTTCTGTATAAGAAATAAACCTCTAATTCAAATTGCTTGCTTACCTTATCAAGGATTTTTAATGCATTTAAGCTTCGAATGAAACTGGTCCGAAATCGATGTCGTTAAGTGTTATCGACATATTCGAGGCGAAGGAATGTTCCCTTACGTATAAACGTGTACACGCAGACAGAGACACCTCTAAGAAAACAGTGGGTTTGAGTTTATCGAAAGAATCACATTTTGTCAAATCTTAGGTACAGTTGAGGCTAACTCATTTCATAGGTTTTCATAAAATGTCCCCTCATATTGGATGATCCTATATTACAACCAAGTAGAGTCACCGATTCTAATCTCAGTTTCTTATCAGAATAAAAAGAGTGAGACCATGAACTTCCCAGAAGGACTATTACCACTGCAAGCCGATAAATCCCGTCATGTGATGTCAAGCATTTATAAGTTGTTCTTCAGGTTACTTAAGTAGCGTTTAGGACCGTTTGTTGCAAATTTTAAAGCTCTTTCAACTGTTAAGGAGCTAAAGACAACAGGGCCTTCTTTCATAAGAATACTTGTACATTCCGGGTAGCGGTATAGTATTTGACAGCCCTTCCTGAAGCTTGTATTGTCTGAAGGCTGCAAGAACCACATTCTTTTTCCCGCCAAAGTCGAGCAAACACCAAAGCCACAACCACTTGCGTGAAACATGCAGATTTTCATAATTAGCGGCAATGTACAGACCAACAACTCAAAATCTTTTTCCTCCTTATCGTCATACAATTCTTTTCAAATTAACTTAAAAAAAAAAAACACTTTATTAATGAACCCAAAGGCAGGACGTAACCAAACAACTTCCCACTAAACATGCCACATCGTTCGAAGATAACAATGCAGCAGCAGCAAGAAGGCAAAAAAAAAACAAAAAAACCTGCTACAAGAAGCAAGGAGCCCGCAGCCCTTCATATCTGATGTGGAGCATAATTTAGTGTGCACACTCCTTACGGCCGAAAGCACAAACGAAACGAAATGCATGTGTAGGCTGGTTGGTTATGACCGGCTCGGAAGGAAGGAAAGAGACGCGCGAAATTAAGAGCCAATTTGCACGAAGATAAATGACTCTACATTAAACATGCTGACCAGTTGTCAGCAGGTTGCTGTGGACTTGCCTCTCGACATGGCAGTTGTCTTTTTTTTTTTTCAAAGAGTAATAAAAGTAAAAAAGCAAAACCGAAACACTCGTAAATCGTTAAAAAAGGATCACGAATCTCACGATCGCAGTAAGCTGACAGAATGGATGGCTGCCACATAATGAGGACATTTTATGCCTTTCAATTAGAATCGCTTATTAGAAGGTTTGAGCAATTTTACGACTGTTAGGCAATGGAATGCGACCGACTTCACACTTGCTCCCATAAAAGTGTAATGGAACTCAAAATAATTCACCGTGAAATCGTTATCCTTTGCGCGGGGTAAGGATACACAGCAGCAGCAGTGACGATTCGTTGCGGCCGTTTTAGCTGTCGGGGTGGTAACCATATTGCCATTCAGTAACGCGACGACAGGCATGTGAAGGGAGCGGAGCAGATTTTTCCACTTCAGTGTCTGACAATTGCCGCGCCGCCTTCAGCTGCTTCGAGTGGATTGGAATATGGTACTAGTCCGGTGTATGAGCTAAGAAATGAGTTTCTGGATATGCATATTGGCTGGTGTAATGGTTGATGCGACGGTGTGGCGTAATTGCGACGGATGATTTGTGAAGTACGACGCGACATGTGTTCCTGTCGAGTGCGAGAGCACCTTAAGGATGTACACTCTAATTGGAGACCACACACATGCGAGTGTGCGAGTTAATTTTCCCATTGAGATTGTTGCGAGGAACTGCGGCAATTAGAGGCATTATTGTAATTGGATTGGGCTATTGTGGTTAAGGATACCTTATCTACATAGTCGCTGTGAGAGTTGAATGCAATATTTTCAGACCAGCAGTCATTACCCTTAACAAGATCCACTTACCATAGACGATAGTCTGGCTGCACAAGCCACCCACAGGTCGTTTCAAGGGTGACAATGACAATCTAACTCCCACCCTCTCTCTCCCTGTCTTTATCTCTCTTTGGATCCTTTCCTTCCTTTTCTATCGCGTTTTTACGACAAATCATTACATCTCCGTCCATTTACAGTAAATCCACCCCCGGGAGTAATTGAACGTGATGATTGCGATGATTTATCCCCGCATAATGTTTTGCTTGCCGTTGCACACCCCACCGTTTAACTTACTGCCTATAAGTAACACGACCGCCAGCAGAGATAGACGGGAGCATAATAATGGAAGACGTGAGGCTTCGAGTTAATGATGGATGCTTCGTGATTGTGTCTCGGTTGTTGACTGTGCTTGAGGAGGGCGTCGTGCTATTGGGGTTGTAAAAGGTTTTACAGCCCCAATTTGCTCTGATGGTGTTTTTTAAGACTTTCGAATAAAAATATGGAAATTATGTTATTGAGGATGGCTAAGCTAAATTGGTGTTTGCTAGGGGATGTTTTTATGGGACACTGAACTGGTTTATGGCCAACGTTATGGGCGGAGTCACGATCTCGCGTAATATCTTTTTCCCGAGGTTCACGGTTAGTAAATATTATGATTGTCTTATGTGAATATGACTTGACCGTAACATTTTTTTTCGTTTTAATTTATATTTATATACATATGTACATGCTATACATATTTACAAAACATGTATTTCGCAAAACATCGAAGTCTCGAATGACAAGAATCCGCGCTTTTCGTTGAATCGCAATTAGTAGTGGTTGGAGGTTGGAGGTTGAGGTGTTCGCTCAAGTGAGACTTAGAGGTTCAACCTGTTGAGGTTATGGGTACAGCTTGGGGAGGACCGGAGCCGAAGTTTAGTTAGCTACTGTTTATTGCCGACTCCAACGGACGAACTTTGAGGAGTTTTCGCCAAGTAAGCACTATAAAGGATTGTTAACAATCATGTCGGGACTTTAAAGATTTCTTGTTCGTATAAGTGGCAACGCTCTAGTCACCATTTTACCATGAGGCATTACTCTATTTAATCGTGTCGGCTGAAATGATTTGCTTTGAAAAATTCAAATGCACGCTTAGGCGAGAACATTGCTCGTATTGCTGAAAATATGACTTAAGAGCTATTCCTCTCAATTTTTTGTCAAAAGTTGGCACGAGTTTTCTTTCCTACCACCCCAACTTGGCCGATTTTATGTAAACACTTCCTCATCCTTATAAGGTTCAACTGGAACCTCAAGATCACTAAGCTCGTCGTAACTTTACTGAGTGGTTTTACTGGGCAGTTAGAAACAGATCGAAATTTTGGGAAAAAAAAAAATTGGTTGAACCGCAATGTGAACAAGAATTCAATATCCGTCTCCAAGAGTCTCCATTGTGTCTGGAGAAACTAATTGTTTGGTGTAGATTTTGGGCAGGCGGCATCAATTAGCATTACGTTGCCGCTGTCGCCAGAAAATTTCCAGAATAGGCCCTAAAACATTTTTTTCCAGTGCTACGTATGGCAACAAATCAAGAGCAACAGAACAATTGGAAAACAACGAATTATGCTGATGCATTAGGCCTGTACCGTCGAGTCTGGGTGGATTCGCAGATGTCATTTGGACGATATCTTTCTTAAAATATGAAGAAATTGAATGTAATATGTGTTTTTTAAGCGTTTGGTTTTTAATTGTCAGAAAAGCACAGGAAAATCACAAAAATATATACATATGTATCTCTTTACTTAATTTGATAAATCAATGCCTACCATTTACTATTTAAGAATGATTTTGTGTAACTATTTACCGGGACTTTGTTTTAAGCGGTCCGTATACAGAGTTTAATTTCGAGTACATTTTTCAAGCACTTTGGCCGGTATCTCGCTAGTAACACGCGTAATGTTGCCTTCAACAATAGATGCTGGTTTGTCGGTATAGCTGAATGAATAGTCTTAAGACAACAAATCGCACACAGCACACAGCACACGAATGGAACATTACACGATAGTGGGCGCCATTGATAGTAATGTTGTTCTCACGATAATCCTTGAACAAATACCGATTAATGATTCCACCGAATCATGAACTGCACCAAAGAGTGCATTTTTTCGAACGCAGTTTTAGCTCTAGGTTGCTCATTGACAAAGACGACAACTCTTTTTATTAACATACCCAACCAACCAATGGACTTCATAGCTCAAAGCAACTATTTGATTAAAAAGGAGATCTTCCTATAGTTTTTCTAAGGACTCCTAATCGGAAAATCGACGCTGTAGCAGCTCGTTCGGCTTCAGTTCTTGCACCAGCCGTATTTTGTAAGGTTTTATACCAGGATCCGTGCCCATAATCTCCCTCCTTAGTTTTTGCTCTTAAAGATTTCTTATGTAAACGATATGCCATCAAAAACATAACTTGTAAAAAAACCAAGTCTCGCAACTCAGTTCTTCTACTGTAAAAAGTTGTGAGATCTATGTAATACCAAGTCGGTTAATTTATTCAGCCCCTACTTAAGGGACCTTCTGTCTTAAGTTATTACGTAATTAGCTAACCTAACAACATCTTATAGTGACCATATTAATATTAAAAATCTTTTATGTTTTAAATAAATAGATTGACTTGTCCATCGCATGCATCTCACAAATAATACATATTATATTAAATTAGATTGTCTAGTGCGATTGCCAAGTCAATCTATTTATTTAAAACATAAAAGATTTTTAATATTAATATGGTCACTATAAGATGTTGTTAGGTTAGCTAATTACGTAATAACTTAAGACAGAAGGTCCCTTAAGTAGGGGCTGAATAAATTAACCGACTTGGTATTACATAGATCTCACAACTTTTTACAGTAGAAGAACTGAGTTGCGAGACTTGGTTTTTTTACAAGTTATGTTTTTGATGGCATCTCATTTCTTTTTGTAGATAGTCCTACTCTTCTTCCTTTCCGGTACCTTCTACTTTTTGAATACCAACAACAGATTTTCTTAAAGCCCACTCTGTGTCTTATGAGCTTTTCTTATTTTTGTAGGTTGTCTTCCTCTTTTTCTTTTCCGGTACTACTTCTTGAGCTTCAGCTGCAGTTTTTCTCAAAGCCCACTCCCTGTCTCTATGGGTTTTTCTCAAAGGCTTTGATGTTACAATTTTTATCAAGTCTGGACGGTAAATGCTTCTTAATCTATTGTATTCACAAATTGAGGGTTCCTGCGCTTTAATATTTCCAAAGTCGACATTAATTAGATGTACGCCGCCCAGACTTGTAAATCTCGAAAGTGCCACGTAAGCTTGACCGGATGTGAATACTGCAGAACCGATATCCATCAGCGCATTATTTAGACTTAGGCCCTGACTTTTGTGTATAGTTATAGCATAGGCTATACATATAGGAAACTGTTCGCGATGAACATAAGCTCTATTAATAATTTCAAATTTAGTTTTGACCGGACCAAGCTCGTAAACCTGTTCTTTATCAAATGTAATGTATATTTTCTTAATTATTTTTGTATTTTCCGGATCAACCTTTACTCTTTGCACTATACCGATAGAACCATTAACTAAACCAAGACTCACGTCAATATTTCGCCTTAACATGACTCTTGCTCCTATTTTTATAATTATGTTCTCTTCTAGGCCCGCAGTCATAGAAGCATCGTCTTCATAATTTTTTATGCATTCACGAGCTCTTTTTGTTATCCTCTTTTTGCAATCTATGCTATCTACAGCTGTAAGTTTTATTTCGGGATGTGGGAGAGATCTAAGCATTGCAGTATTTAATTGTTGACACATGTTTTTTGTAGGTAATAAGCAAACGGTATCATCAGGAAGTTTCGAGAGGTGTTCAATTATTTCAATCAATCTGTTTTCATTTGAATTGGTTTTTAGAGTTATTAATCTGTGTAGTCACACCTAATCTTATTCTATTTAGCATTTCAACAAAGTTAGAATCATTAAGCTGTCGCATGTTAATAGTAAGTTCATCGTATACGAACAGTTCAATCCACAGATTCGGCATACTGAGGGAACCTAACAACTTGTTAGCTTCAGCAGTTGAGAGTTTTTCAAAAGGTGACTTTTCTCTTACCGGCGGAAGCTGTAAAAGATCCCCGAAAAGTACAAGATGTTTTTTTTCCAAACCACCAATTCTGATCATCGCTTGTGTCAAATATCTCAGACAAGCGTAAATGAATATATGTTAAAGTAACATTGGATATCATCGACACTTCGTCTATGATAAACAACACTACTTCTTTCAAATCTGATCTCAGAACTTGGAGCACTTCATCGGAAAGTGGCTTGTACCTCGGTGTTTGCTTGTGTTCCACAGGCAGCTGCAATAGTCTGTGTATAGTCAATCCATTCACATTGAATGCAGCTATGCCTGTTGGATCACTAACTGCCACTTTTTTGTTTAAATACATCTTAACCCAAACTTTCAGAGTTTTTATTAAAAAACACTTTCCAGTGCCACCAGTTCCACTCACAAAACAGCGTAAAACGTCAGCGTTATTATCAGTTGTGTCCATTTCATGTGTGATCATATCGAAGACTCTTTTTTGATCGGCATTAAGTTTTGCGATCATACTTTGAAGATCAGTCTGCTCTTCTTCTACCAGATTGATTCTGTGAAAGTCATCCATTGCGTTTGCAGCTTCCACAGCTTCAAAGTCTAAAGGGTTTTCAAGACCATCGTCATCATCAACAATTTCCCTTTCTTCGTTTATCTCAGCAACTTTAGATTCTATCATTTCACATGCTTTTTGTATCTTATATCTTGACTCTATCATTGAATTACCATAATCGATTCCTTCTTTTAAATCTTCTTTCGCCAAATTAAAGGCCTCCGTGTAAGTATCACACCCCATTTTGAGTTCATCTAAGGAACGTCATGGCTTGAATAAAAGAAGTAAAGAGAAGAAATATTTCTCTGGTACTTGTTCTCCGTCGTAGAAATAGTGATTGATCAAATATGGGTTATCTCTTCTTTTCAGGAACTTTTTACCGTCATTTATCTCGTAGCACTCGACTTTAGAGGAGACTGGGCGTGTTTTAACAATATCGTAATTTTGAGCGAAACTGTACAAGTTAGTAGTCTCCAACTCTGACACCGAACATACAATTTGTTTTAAAATTGATTTAATTATAAGTTCATCAAATGGTTATTAAATATATGTACATAATAAAGATATTTATTTTATATTCCGTCAAATACATGAACCACATTGACCACTAAACCCAATTCCCCAACCGCCCATTGATTGGGTTGCATTGCATATTTTTAGGGGTTAATCGCCATCTAGATAAATTGAAAAAGGATACATACAGACACTATCCTATTAGTAATAATACTAGAAAACTGGACCAAAATTGCAAAATATTTTAGTTTTTCCTTGATTTATACACTAAACACTAATTGTATTCTAAATTTCAAGCTTCTATGTCTGCTAGAAGTGGCCTAGAGTTTTGATGATCGGTGAGTGAGTGAGTGAGTGAGTGAGTGAGTGAGTGAGTGAGTGAGTGAGTGACAGAATTAGAAACTTTGACTAGTTATAATTCTTAAACTACTGGTTCAAATTTAATGAAATTTGAAATATACCGTGTCTATGGGATGCCTGCTTGGTTACTGAAAATTCAGGCTTCTAGTTTTATCCACAACGAAATTATAGGGGGTCGAAAATGGCCCGAACTGCTTCGAGAAAAGGATGGTACGGCCGTGCCGCTTTTTTGCTCGACTTGGCGGGGGCACTGCCGTGCCCCCAGATATAAAAATAAATAAATAAATGAAGGTTAATGATAGTTTCTTTCTAAATAGTGGTTATAGCATAGGTATCAATTCTATACAAGATTAATTTATGCTGCTTTTTGCTCTTCTTAATCATATGCCTTCCCTCATCTAGGCTAAAGTTCTTAAATCTACCTTAGCTAATTATAATGATCATATTGTCAGGCACTCGAAATTGAACAGGAAGTTCTAAAATTAGAACCAAAAAAACGATGTTATGATCATATTAAATGAAAATATTTTAGCTAAAAAAAAACTTAGTATATGACTATATTTAAATTATTTGTAAAAATTCAAATTCACTAAAACTTACCGTACATACCTGAATTAAAATTCATTTTGTTCTCCATATTAATCAGTGAACAGCCTTTCATTGGGGAGTGAACTATTATAGTATTCCCCGATTTCGGCATGATACCGCTCTACAGAATCTGACGCCTTAAACGTGATGTGCTTGTAGAAAAGTTGCCGTGTTATGAGATACGTTGGGGATTGACAACAGTCCCGTTCTGTCCACGATCAGTTCGTCAAAAAATAGACAAATGCTTCTAATGAGAGAAGGCTGCTAAGGCGCTTTCATTTTAGCTCTGTTGTGCAGGACCCAGTAAATATAAAATTTTGTGTTTTAGAGTGTTCTATGTATGTCTTTGATGTCTTTTGTTGATACATCAACAAAGGGCTATTTCTTGCTTACTATATCTGGAGCCGCACCCACAAAAATAATTATTTTTTTTTGTTTAACATTGGATGTTAAACTCTATGTTCAAACATTTTAATGGTAGAGGTGTTCCTAGCGACCCCATACTAGCTTTTATGATAGATTTATAGGTTTTTATAGCTAACAGCGTAACTTTGTTTGTATCGAAGGCAGATTTTTGTGCTTTTGCCAAGTGCTTGATGTTCCTCTCCCTTATACTTAATAAGTGTGAAAAAGCCAATATACCATTGAACGAGCTGTCATTGCTTGCTTCACCTTCATTGAGAGATTGTATTTAGGCGCCTTAAGTTTTTATATATGTGCCTGTGCATTGTTTTGTTTGTACGAATAATTCCTGCTATATCCAGATCAATTTATGTACATATTATTCCATTATACAATAGAATGCCAGAATCCCATCAGACAAGCTCTGAAGCCACTAGCATTGGTGATTTCTAATTAGCGCTGTCGTGCCGTTTAAGCCAAAAAAAGATCTAAGTCTTGGCTGCGAGTGGTAATCTGGGAGTGAAACCAGACAAAGTGGAAACAAAACAATATTAACCTAAAATTGCTCTATGGAGGTACATTACCTTTGTGTGTCTTATTCACAAAGGTATCACCCATATTGGCGAAACAATATGACAAATGGGCTATAGCAAATATCACACGGGCAGTAATATCTATATCTTAAATAGCTATCATTCCAGCTGAGTTTGGCATTCCCTCACAACACCTTTTGACGTAGTTGCAGGTCAATAATGAAAGGGGGATTCTTATCCATTCAATTGCCCAGCCTTAGCAGGCATCGTAATCTTGGGAAACCATTTTCAATGACATCATTATATCATGAGCCACGCCTAACTCCATACCTGTCTAGCGTGACTCTTAGTAGAATTTTTTTAACTTTGGACAAATGGATGACCGAAGTGTGCCACATTTTTGATAAGAACATAATGTCTTTTCTTCGTTCTCAAATTTAAATATCTTATTTAGAATTAGTTGAATATAACGACATCTATCAGCCCATGGCTTCATGTCTCCTGATGCCGATTTGAATATGATTTTTATTTCGACTGCAATTTCATTTGATTTACAGCTGGAGTACAGCCCAGAAGTGGTTAGTGTATTACTTCAACGGCCATTGTACTGGTTTCCAATCCCGATACAGTCAAGTCATCTAAATTTTATTTTGTGGTGTCACTTCTCAGTGGTATACCAACAAAAAAAGGGTTTTTCATGAAGTGTGTCTCAACTTTTAAATTAAATGAAACACTTACAATGTAATTCCGGGTGCGCTTTCTTGTCCAAGTCTATGTTGTCCGATTGAGATCACAGCCATTTATCATAGCTCAATACTGTTCGCCGTTGACATCCACAGTAGGGCCAAAATCATTATTCATGAATCTGGTAAAAACATTGGCCAACCATTGGTTGTAAATATTTCGTAGCTCGCGAACTACCTTGAATCATCAAAGGGAGCGAGACAATATGCTTTAACGTATCCTCGACGAAGCCGTCATCAACTCATGGGGGACAATCCACTGAATATTTATAACCAGACTAAAAGCCTAAAGATCCCTACAACTTACCTACACAATATTGCTGGAAATCATTGCGAAACACCTATTTCCTTAAAGATTTTATACTATGCCCATAATTGTTGAAGAGGTAGATGCAGAAAATATTCCAGTGCGATGACTGGCAGACAGCCCTCATCAGAATAAGAGATAAAAAAGCACCTCGAACTAATGGAATTGACAACCAGACACTGAGGGCCGTCGTTCAAAAGGAACAAGAGCTGTTCTTTTCTATTTAAAAAAATAAATAAATTTTTCTTGTCTCAAAATGATAGTGCTACTCGTTGTACCTGTATTTTGCGTACAGTTAATGTCCGCTGAATCCTCCTTTTTTTTGGAAATTGTGTAGTAGAACCTGTTTGGCATTGAGCTTACTGGATTGTTTCTTTTTGAACTTTTTGCCAACTGTCCATAATTGCGCTCTTAAGCTAAACAACGTTGTTAAATTGCCGTCTCCCAGCATACACTAGTCTTGCTACTATACCCCATACATTTTCGATTAGGTTTACGCCTGGCAAACGTGCTGGCCATGACATAATGAGATAATTGGAATATCTGTCGGAAAACCAGTTTTTAGAAGAAGCCGTCATCGGCGCATTATCTTGTTGAAATTGCATGAAATTTTTGCCAGTTCTTCGAGAAATGATATAAGGGTTTCCTCCAACATGTCTTGGTACTTCTCCGTATTCATCTTGTTAGGTACAATTGCTAGACGGGATTTTCCATACCAACTAAAGACACAATTTTACCATTACACAACCTCGTCAATGCTGATATTTGGAGAACGAAATTTCTTCTTTTTTTAAATCATGCCAGTAGTGTACCCATCTATCCGGCCCGTCTAAATTGACTTTTTTTTCGTCACTCCACACAAATTTTCTCCATTCTTCGTCAAAGGTCATGTGCTTTCGAGCCCTGTCTAATATGGTCGTCCTGTGCTGTAAAAGGTGGTTGCGAATTCATTCTTTTCGATTCCAGCCGACAGGATGCCTTTACAAATCTGCGAGTCATAAAGAGTCCCCAATTCCTTAAAATTTTGAATGAGGTGATGAGAACGAGATAACTGCCTTCCAATTTCACGCGTAGATTTGCAATTTAATTTTTTGACCTTTTCCATTATTTGATCTTTTTCGAATTCACTCAACGACTTTCCTCTTCCCATCTTGACAATGTGTACTCAAACGCAAAATAACCGACACTGATCGAGAGCCAATCATCGCTATTCATACGGACACGGAGACACAAATTTTATCATTAGAGAGAGGAAGCAGCTGCAATCGGAGTTTGGCTCTATCCTCCATAGAGTTAATACACTGAAGTAGTTAGAATTTTGAGTATATTTTATGTTTTTGGGTATGCTTGGAAAAACTGAGTAATTTTTCCCCCGATTACTTGTGTGGCATTATTTATTTACAGAACATTTGGAGGATGGCACAATCATTTTGGGACGCAGTTTATCTTCAAGACACAATGGGTAAGTCTGCTCACTGTGAGGGGAAGCGTTTCAGAAAGTCGCCCTTTGCTATCGAAGCTATTAAAATCAAAGTCAACATTACTGAAGTCTTGGAAAAACGATCTTAGAGATGAAAAGCTAAAAATATATAACTGTGCAGTGATGACACTAGATGTCAACATCATATTTAAATCCGCCATCTGGTTCCTTATTAAGGGATAGCTCGTAAGGATGTATAAGCCTTAGTATTTGCTCAGGATAGTCCCCAACTACCTCATCAACAAGATGTTAAGATATAACACAAGTAGTTGAGTCTCGCGGGAGTTCCTCAAGGTTCCGGCCCGGGACCCTTTCTTATAGGACCTTATGAACGACGGCCTCCTGCGACTAAAGCTACACGAGAGGAAAAACCGTTTGCAGCCATTATACTCGTATACTACCAACTGAGCTGTTAAAATACTATGGCAAAGGCGGTGAAATAATACCACTAAAGGCAGATGGACTCACACTCTGATTCCATCAATGGTTCGGTGGATAAACCGAAAACAAAACAACTGGAACTATTGTTTCATTAACACAGTTCGCATCTGGCTATGGGATTATCGTAAATATTTATACTGATAAGGTGATGCTGACCCTATTTTGCTCAGACTGTCTAAACCAGGAGGTGGACGTGAGGCACGTACTCTTGGCCTATAGACGCAACTATATAGGTCCAATTTCACTAATTAGATGAATGATGGAATCGGCAAAATTCTTGCTGGATATCTGCATAATATTTAGTAAGAAACGTAATTCCGGGAGAGCAGAGATTGGAAGGAGCCGACTGATTTTTGGCGAAACCCTCACTTACCTCGCTTGCCTTCTATGCAAATGTCTATGCTAACTATGCCACCAAAAGAACTACGAGCAAAAAACCAATGCATTTTAGTCAACTATGTAATTATCTCCTCACGCTCCGCACGCCAGATACTCATACCATCTGGAACCATCGTCTTAATATTGAGATACATTTTCTTTTTTTCAATTTTCCGTTTCGACTTAATTTCCTAGAGTTAGCGTGCAGCATAGCCAGTTATTAGTGGGCTTGTAAGTGTCAGACGCTAGTTTATGTAACGCTTGACATAACTTATGGCTCTTAATTAATAATCACACGAAAATCGAAACTAAATAGGCGCGCTGAACGCGTAGAGGTGAGAACTAAAGAGCGCCATTAATCATCATTTCGTTTTTATTTTTTGTCGGATTGGTTTTCAGCTCACAGTGGGAGGGACGTACACGTATCCATGTCATAGACAACCCGTGAATCAATAATATATTTGTTTCTTTTTTTTTTGAGAAAAATACACTCGACACTAATGTCCGCGCTCTTTGGACGAAATGGGGTCACAGATATGAGTATTTTATGTCCTGCAGCGACTTTAACAACTTTTTGTTTCACATCCGAAACATAATTGCTGCAACCTGCAAATCACGCAACAATCTCGGCTGCTACATTGTGGAGTAAGCGCAAATTATCGCATTTCTACTAAATGGCTTCATAAGGATGCACTTGTGCCTTTTTGCTGGATCGCAAGATCCCATCGAAGAACATATGCCATCAATAATCCTTTCATTTTTTTTTGTTTTGCCTGTTTAATGCATTCGACTCTGATCGAATGGTCGTGCGAATGGTGTTCCCTGTGTTCGGACAGATGTTAAGTAAACATTCTTCCGTATTGGCCAGGTCTGTGGTCCCAATATATTGTTCGTAAATCAAATAATAACTTACAACCCTGACCACGGATACTGGCTTGGGGCAAGACTCTCTACGGTTATCGCTGTAATCAAGATCAGCTTCGGAGTAAAGTATTTTTTTGTTCTTCAACAATTAACCACAAATTGTTCGCCTCATACCACAGTGATTGTGTCCTTAACAAGACCATCTAACGACGAGTAATTTAATACTGCCAGTAGATACTGTACGAGTACTACTTGTATTCGGATTGTAGCGAAATTGATGCATCCCATGGGAACGTTTCCCTTTTATCCCAAATCAGTCATCTCCATTGCGGCTGCTGTACTTACCCCAGTGTTACCTTGTCTGTGTCTGTATGTACTCGTATATATGTAAGTGTTCGTTCACCAAATTAAATGGGTCGATCCGATAAGGTAATTGGGGTGAAGTGTATGTCAACAAGGGAGAGTTCTCAGCTTCTTCTTATTCTCGTTTTTCCACTGATGGATGGATGGTATATATCAATTAAGTCGCTTGCCATGTCGAACACGATAAGGTCCTGCACAGGCTATGCACGCATGCGAACCACCACTCGAGCGTCTGTGAGATAATTCTCAAGTCAATTAAGTTCCATTCAGTAATTGAGTGCATTTCGTTTTTATAGCTTTCGACGTAAGTAATCAACAATTAAAATAAAGATTTTTGGCCCTTAGCCACGTCTGAACAATTACAGCAGAACGCCATCAAAATCACATTCGATCCCCCTCCGTCGTATTTATCTGTCAAATAATTGCTATAACTTAACACACCGTTAAATACATTCCACCCAGAGTGTGCAACCCCTGCGATTTCCGTATTACGAGCGGGACCAGGACCAATGGCATATATTCACAAGCATCAACTTAGGAGGGTTAAGTGAGCGTCTCATATTTTTATTGGATATCCCGGGGAGAATGGCAGGGCAATAAAGTGCGTCGACTAGGAAAAGTCGGTATTCAGTATGACTTTATGCCATACATTACAAGTAGGCACACATGTTCACCACCACCACCATTACGAGCAGCGACGAGATTGCGAAAAAGTAGCGCGGATCTGTGACTGTTGGTAATGCTTTAAGGGTAGGACATTGTTATATGGTCGGATGTAGTCAGCGTTATACCCTCGTTCCAGGGCTGCGTCATCATTTATCATTTCGGTTTGATTGCCTTGTAACGAACTAAATCAAATGGTAATTTGTAAGTTTATAAAGGATATGACTGTTGTCGGCCGCCATCATTCGCACGGACATGGGGGTTGAAGACTTGATCAATGGCTTTTGGTTTTTCTTTTTATCTTTGAAATTGTAGTTTAGTTTTGTGAAGGGTTGACATGAGAGTCATCCATCTTTGGGATGTTAATGTCATGGTTGATGTGCTTGATGAATAGCGGTGATTAGTACGGTGAATCGTCGGGGATCGCTTTGAGTAAGTGGTCTTTTAATTAGAAACGAGTTAGTTTTTGTTGCATGACAGGATGTTGCCATCTGATTTGTTGTGGGTTGGGTGTGAAACGGTTCTTAATTTTATCAAAATAAGTTGAGAGATATGAAGAAGAATGTTGATTTGCCCCTATTTTAAGTGAACATTTTTGAGTATAGTTAGGGTGTGTTCAATATTAAGACCAAAGTGGATTATTAAGTTCTGTATTGGCTACTGAATTACCATAAATATTGAAAACTGTCGATGTTGGAATTTGAGTTGTTCCATGTTCCAAAATTGAGGAAATGCCTCTTGGAAACGCTTCCTAAATTGCCAAGAAGAGGCAAATTCTTAGAAAGCCCCAAAAGACGTGTAGTTTTTCTGAAATTTTACAGATTAGAAAATTATTAATTATCTCTTACATCTAAAATAGAGGAAATAAAGGAATAAAACTTTGTCTGAAACTTAATTTACATACTCATACAGCTACGAGTATATAGAACTCAAATAAGGAATGTGAGCACCTCGGCCAGGTTGGTACAGTGAAGACCTCAAGTCGTATTCTTCCCGCGCACGATGAGCTAAAAAAATTCCTGCCGTAGCTGATAGTGTGACAGTTCGTCTATCCGCAACCACTTTACACAGGAAAGAGATCTTGGTCTATATGCTTACAAAGTGGAGTTGAAATGAGACTTCAAGGCAGCCATGAAATGAATGTAAAAGTCACGATTTTTAACCAAAATTATTTCCAGTGACGAGGATCAATTCCAATGATCTGGCTCCAAAGATGCAAGAGAAACCTCGTCATGATTATTGGACCATTTTTTTAACTTAACAATTGATAGGCGTTCAATGGGTTCATTTCTTCGAATTAAAACTATTTTGTGAAGGAGTAATTTATACAGAAATGGTTGACACAGTGAGCAATAGAGGAAACACCCTCTTTTTTATAATTTTTCAAGGAAAAGCGTTGGACCATGAACTCACTGTTTGTCCTAATCCATGAGAATTCTTCAGCCAAGATACAAATGCGTGTTCAAAAATTAACAAGGAATGGTTGTGGTGCAAAGGTTATCATCACCGACTGTTGAGCGGAAGGTCTGTAGTTCAAGTCTGCCCATAGCCAAGAACAATTCCTATACGGAACAACTGTGCAACAACATCAGTTGTGAATAAGAGATGATTAAAAAATGCATAACACTCGCAGCATAAAGTTACTTCAAAATTCATACTCTATGTGTGCATTTCAATATAACACCTTAATGAAATGGAAACACAAAAAAAAAAGTTTCTATGAACTACAATCAACGCGATAAATTCAGTCGAATCTCCCGAATCATATCTAGGACAACCACCGCCGGAGGAGTAGTGAACGAACATCTTTGACACAAAACATCTGAACCCCGTTTAGGTTGTGTGGCAAATACCATAAGAGCCTAATTCTTAAACCTGCACGAACCCCACAAAAAAAGAAAAAAAAAAAAAAAACAATTGTAATTGATTGATTAGTTATTAGCCCTTTACGAACACTTTAAAGTATATAGCACATTATTAAAAAGAAATCAGACCTTTAGATATAATAAACCAAACTATAACAAAGAATTAAAAGAATAAAAAAGTAGGCTAATAAAATTATATTGCACATGTATACTCGCTTAAATGTGTTGCTCTTTTAAGTAATTTGACATAACAAAAGTCACATTCTTATCAATGTTTCATTTCAAGGCTTCATAAAAAAAAAAACAAAATTCCCATCATAATTTTAAATGTTCAATTTACAAGTTCAATTTTATTGTATATTTTATCAGAGGCAAGTGAAACAGAATCTATTACGTGATCTATTCGACTCCACGCTATTTTCATCCATGCATGATCCCTTTTGTGAGCGTTTCTATATATTTTAGACTTCAAATTATGTGAAAAGTCACATTCCTTTACCAGTTTATTCAAATTTTCTTCAAATGTTGCCATTTTTTATCAAACGCACGCGCCATGTAGACAGTAGATCTACCTTTTATCTTTGATTTGTTTGCGTTATTAAATGTTGTTTTTTTTGCGTTTTGTTTTCGTTTTTATCAAAACTAAAAATAAATTTAACTAAAATTTATACAATTACAATTTCATTAAGTCATGCACTTAATGAAACTACTCTACACCTACCCTAATCTGTCCTATATCAGCTCATTTTAAGCAAAACAGCGGAATATTTATGAAGGGTAAAATCCTTTAAGTTGTAAGCCCTGCAGTTCAGGTAATTGATTGAAGTCATTGCTCTTGCAAAGTGGCTTAGAATTAGCATCATCAGAAAATTTGTCACATCGTTAGGATAAAATTGTGTGTTTTTTTTTCAAATTCTGAATTCATTTTTGTTAAACCTTTCTTATAACTATCTTACGCTTAAAACTAGCTTAATTATCCTTACAAATTTAACGCGGTGTGTGTACGCTGCATCGGCATCCGGGGACCCCCCTAAAAAAATCTAAGTAGGGACGCCGGGTCTGACCTGGAAACGCCAGCGAGTGAAAGTCACGTTTGTTCCCTAAAAAACCCTGTGTACACGCCACGTCACCATTTTTTTTGAAGGTAAGTGAACGTTGTTATACTTGGTTTCCTTATTTTTTTTGTTGCGGCTACTTTGTACGATCTACAATCTGAATAACAAAACTCCTTTCCGTTCATTATAACATGCATAAATCCTTAAAATATTTCTCACTTTCAGGTGTTCAAATAATTAAACTTTTTAAACCCACGCGAATGAGACCACATGCATTGAAAGCTCGTACTTTCAATTATAAAACCTTGAAATCGTTTTTTTTTTTTTAAATGGTTTACTGCAAAGTTACGATTTTTTTAAACAAAATTCCATATTTTCGACATTTTTCAAAATTCTGCAATTTTCGAAAACAACTGTTTTAAATTTTTGACTTTTACTTTTGGCAACTATTGAGCCACGTAGTAGACACTCCAATAAGTACCGTCGAGAAAGCCCGACTGTTCCCTTAAAGACCCAGTGTACACACCGTGCCCTTAAAAATAGACTATACACACGCCAGGTTAAATATCTTACTGGCACCAGGCGGACACTCTAAAACAAACAAAACAAACAAAACCTATGTCTTTCGACAAATATATCTAAACTTACAATTAATATTATTATAACTTACTCGTACTTAAGCTAAGAAAAATATGTTTTCAAATAACTTAGCGTATATGACAAAATTTCGTAGACTCAGATTCGGGTGTTCTATGCAAATTGCGACGAGCCTTGAATATTGTCTCTCAAATCCCCGAATCGTTTTTATTAATGCGGCACTCTCATTGACCATAGGTAATCATGGGCCTGATTGAGGCCATGTAGAAGAATACCTTCATCCTGGAAATAAGTTGGCTGCTATGTATTAAACAGGCATCATATCAGAGTGAAATCACCCGAGCCCTGGCCAGAGCAGCATCTGCATGTTTATTTAAACATATGTAGATATGCATACTCGTAGGTATTTGACTACAATTTGGTTTGCCAGTGGACGCTTGTCTGGTCCAGAACACGCACCATAATTGGTGTTCTGAGTAATATAGTCTCTGATTTCTGGAAGTTGATTATCAACAGCGAAACGCGCGGTCAAGTTAGGCAAGTTTGCGCATTTGGGGAGAGAGTAATCCAAAGTATTATCAGGGGTCTCCATTAAATCTCGAGAAATTCATTGCTCATGAGAAATTAATTTTGCCAGGCGGCGTCGTAAATCTTCTGAAAGGAGAATGACAATGACGGTGGCATTCGGGGGCGAAAGGTATTTGACCACCATTGTTGGCTTTTGTGGCATCAATCGGATGACATGCACTTAAAAGACCGCAATATGGCGCAATCATACAACGTGGTTTCATACAAATAGATTGGAGTTGTTGCAAGAAACCTTTTAGAGCCAATTATTTCCAGAAAAGGCCATGGCGTGTGATTTAACGCCCTTAGTTTGTTTTCTAAAGGGCTAAGTGACTGACAACATCATTCAAACTTTTATGAGATCTAGCGAGACTTATGCCAGTGGGTCATGCAAAATTGGATCCTTCGATCGATTACTGTCATCAAAATTGCGGAGGCTATTGAAATGAAATCATTTTTAAAATATAATGGTATTTAATGCATGTTCTTTAATCCGCTATGGAAGTCGTATAATCTCATACACAATTGGTTTTATTAAAAGTAAAAGTTTATTTTAGGAACTGAAGAGCCCTTATGTACGTCCTCACGTAATTTACGTACCATAATTTCAGCTTGTACTTTTATTACATGGTTGAAAAGTGATAGTCATGCCTTAAGTTTACAACCCATCCACTACCTCGTTTCTAATAAAAAACAGGCCAATATCGATGTTGCCATTCTGATCAAAAGCATCCGGAAAACTTCGAAAATATTTAGTTTTATAAACGAAAGCAGACTTCTGAGTAAGCACCAAGCGAAGAATAGCGACCTGGTACCATTCTTGAGACAACTAGATTTCTTGAAAACCTTCGATCACGTTGACCATAGTGCTCTAATTTTTAAAATGAAAAGCCATTTGCTATGCTCTTGTACTCTTGTATTCACTAGAAAAGCACTCAGCTTATTATTAAACTAATTAAGTATTGCCGAGTTAAGATAAGGAATACCGCAAGGTTCAGTACTAAGGCCACGTCTATTCTCTATTTTAAACAATGATTTTCTGCTTTCAAATAAATACTCATCAATTCACATATTTAAAAGTTGCAAATTTGAAATAATTGGATTTGGGACTGATAGGATGAACGATGACCTCAGAAACATAATGAAATGGTCAGAAAGAAATAGCCTTCAGATAAAGTTTTATACAAACAAAAGATGGACTACTGAGTGATAACAATTTAACGAAATATCGCCAAATTCGAAAAAAGTGGTTTGGCTCTTGATTGAGTAGTCTTTATATGACACCGAAAAACACGGTGTCTACTGTCCTGCCAGAGTGGGGCTTATGACTTATAATTCTTTATTCTCTCGACTTTTGGAGCCCTTAACTTGGACTTTTTGGGGCCTTTAACTTGGCAAATTATGCGAAAAACTTTTAAATGCTTAGCATTAAATTGATACAAAAACTGAAGCCTCAAGACCACCAAGCTCGTTATACATTCGGTTGAACTCAGGAGTAGTTGGAAACGGATCCATAAAAAAGCAAGCAAAATGTCTACCTTTGGCGTGAAACTAATCCACAGTAGTAGCATTCATCTCCATTGCGTCCAGGGAAAAATATTGCTTGCTGTGCATTTTAAGTCATTGGGTCATATATCTTCCAGAACTAAAAGGGCCAATCGGTGACTGTCAATTACTAACTGATTTTGAATAGCTGCCAAGATCGTATTATTATTTTTGTTTTTTTCTGGAACTACATATCAAGCCAGTTATCTCAAGTATTTCTCCCATAACCAATTCATGATTACTAAACAAATTCTGGCTTACCACTGCTTCTCAGACTTTTTAGAACATCGAGGACGCCTCTTTCTTAACACACACATACTCGTACTCAACCTAAAATAACTTAAAATTCATATCCTGTGTGTGCATTTCCAATATAACACCATAATGACATGGAAACAAAATAAGTTACTATGAGCTACAACCAACGTGACAAATTCAGTCGAATCTCTCGAATCATATCTAGGATAACCGGAGAGTAGTGAACGCACATCTTAGACACAAACCATCTGCACCCCGTCCAGGTTGTGTGACAAACAGCATGACTCTAACCTAGGCGAACCCTATAAAAAAAAAACTCGGTGATCGATAAAACGAATTCATGTCCCTTTTAGCTAATCGAGAATTAACTGACTAGTGAAGACCTAAGTAGGTTAAGTAATTAAAAATGAGTTCGTAAAAGTGGGAAAAGTATAGGTTTCACAATGCACATTAGTAATACTGCTAGTAGTGGTCGATAACTATGAAAATTCTAAAAAGTTTTGCAACCGTTTCTAATCTTTTAAGCTATTTTAAGGCCTCAACCACCTTCAATTGTCTTATTTCTATGATTTGAATTATTGGTTTCAAAATTAAAAAGAAGCCGAAAACTCTTTTTAACACCGTGCTTAATTGAATTCCTCGTCAAAGCACATGACCAAATCACCTTCCGTCTCATAATTGGTTACTGTAATCCATGCCAGATAAGATCTCAGTCGGTGTACCTTTCAACTCTAGAATCCGCGAAATTCAGTCGTACAAACAAAAGGACATAATCATCCGACCACCTCCCTAATCAGAGGTGTTCGTAATCACGTGTCCACTCTCGCATACAAAATAACTCCTTGCTCTTGTTAAATTAAAATATTCAAGGATATCACCACACAAGCCTGCGCAGACCGCGGCAACGCGTCCCCACGTCAATGTCATTGTCGGCGCTCCGAAGCTATTGAATTTCAAAATTTATTCCAAAATCTTCGCAAAAAAAAGAAGAAGAAATGAAGAAACAAATAAACCATGAGTATCTGTAGCAAACGTAAAAGAAGTGCAGCGAGAACCCGAGCAGGGAAGTGGAAAAAATGCTTCATCATGCGTGTTTCATGTGCGTCGCGGCCAACATCAGAACGTAAGAGACTAAGAGACTGCCATGTCGACCACCATCGGCGAACGAGCGACTGGCGGCCGAGAATATGTGCCACAATGCGTGTTATAAGTCAGATTTAGATACACCTAGGCGGAGAGGCGAACTGATTGAAATTGGAATATTGCCGATGTACACAACATCATGCCGCGTCGCGCAGCCGCCGCGCCATGCCGATCGGCGGAAAGTGTGGCCGGGATCATCGGATCCAATCGTTTCATATACAAATCGGTATTTTGTCGTCCTGGTTTGTTCGTTCCTCCACCTCGTCGTGTGCATAAGGGCATTGGAGAGATGACGACATGGCACACAGTAGAGAGTGGATAAGGCTTTATGGTCTGCGGAATGGCCAGCATCGCGTCGCATCATTGACAATGTGTGTGCGCGCAATTTGATATTCGAATCTGATAGCAAAGAAAATCAAAGCGCGAGAGACAGAGTTCGTGAACACCAATTATTTATCCAATTCGCCATGTTTTATTTCATGTTGTACACATGTTCGGCGCAGGCAGCGTCGCGCTAAGGCCAAAGGGACCAAGGAGTCGAAGGAGTTGCATTGATACGAATGTTGTTGTATTGTAGTTGGCTGGGTGACATTTGAAATAGGGGCAAGGGTTCCATGCGATGATGTATCTTAACTTTCTAGAGGGTATTGTTGCCATTTGGGGTTAGACGATTGCCGGTATATGTATGGCGATCGAGGAAGGCAATCTGAGAAGTATGTGCTCTAATTGGTAAACAGAAACGACTTGTGCCCGTCCACTCGGATCCACGGCACTTGAATGAGTTTCATTACTTCGACAACAGCGCCTGCTCTGAATACCAGCTCAAATAAATAAGACAAAATGATGGTTCTTTAATGAGAGCCAGCGACCGCGTCGATCGCTTGTTTTCTGACAGTTGTTACACTTCACTGCGCGTCGACTCTATCAGCCGCACGGAGTGTGTCTACGTGTGTATGTGTGTCTGCAGTTTGTCTTGCGATTATATTCAATCGTATTTAATTCAATCTGAGCCAATTTATCTTTATACCCGTAGGATGGGTAATCAGCAATTTATAGCACGGCTTGAGAGGGGGATTAGTCAGATGCCTAATCGACTTACAAGTTGTATTTAAGTGCTTTGGTAAAATAAATAAACGAAGCGAGCCTTGCGACTTTTTTTACTCAATCAATTCTGCCTCCTTTCTCTTCTAATGCCTGTCAGTTGCTGAGTTTGTCATTAAAACAAACAAAGTTCGATCAAAGTCCCTCGAAGGCTTATTACGATCACATAGCCATGCATGGGCATGTTCCAATCACACGTCACATGATCAGGCTACTCAGCACCCTGCACACACCTATTTCAATTTTTTTCTTTTGTGGCCAACGTCATTAAGTTAAGTGGAAACTTATTCAAACACCTCGTATAAAGTCATTGTGCAGAACGGTGCTTGGCTATAACCCCCCCTGCACACGGACGCGTATGTGCTACAAGAGATTCCGATCTCAGCAACTCCAGATAATATATCTAAACAAATTAATCCCATCTTACCATCACCGTTGTCGTAGCTCGCCACATCGTACCGCGTGCGTCCTCTTTCATTTTCTCCTCCCTACACTCTTTCTTCTTAATTTTTCGTCTTCACCCTGCCAGCATGATATTTACATACGATACGATGCACCATGCCGATCGTTGCACCACGTCTCGTCCAGTAATTGAGATATCTCACTACACGGAATTATGACACCAAAGACAGATGATTCCGCGGCATTGTAGGCGCAACATTCGAAGCCACATGCGCGTACTACTCGTACACAACAGCCATGATATTAATACTTCTAATAAGATTGTGAATTAATGGAAACTAATCGATTCTCTGGAGGATTACTCCACCTCCTTCGTGATCGTATGCCCCCCGCAGCCCGACCGATCGATGTAGCGTCCCATGACGGATGCCTTATTTTGTTGCCCGCTGATGTCAACTGGTTTTCGTGTCGCGACGATATTTTAATAATCACTTAATAGGTGCGATCCACATTCCACACTTGTGTACCTACCTCCGTACTCACTTGCCACGTCACGTATGTGCAGTGTACATATATCTATATTAATGGATCGACCGACCAAGCGACCGATCGGCAAACGACTAAACAACGATCCAGACAGATCTTAATGTCGTATAATTCAGCGATAAATCATGAGAGATCTCGTTGGTAAGTGGGTATTACCATTATTTATTGGTGGCAAACATACTGAAGATATCCGGATGTGGACTGTTAGGTGTATTTAAAATCGAATAAACTATTGTGGGCTTCTTTGTGGGCTTCTGTTTATGATCGGGCCGCGAGTGTGACTTTGTTGGGTTTGCTCGAGTTCACTTCTCGTCGACAATTGACTTTTATATTAAAAATGTTCCATTTTGCCTGGTGTTTATTCTTAGTTGCAATAAAGCAAAGAGAGATTCATTAGCAGCTGGAAGCCGCTCACAAACTCTAATTACCATAATTTAGTTTCTAAGCATGAAGCTTCCTCACTGATCTTCCGCATTGGATATCAGCACACAATGTGCCATGCCTAAACGGCTGAGAGCCAATTGATATAGCCGATTCAACTACCAACAAAATAACGAAGGGATCTCATTAGGCCAGCTTATATCGTTCTCTTTTCCTTCCAATCATTAAGCGGATCTCATAACTCTTACATCATCACTGTCCCGGAAGCTATGCCTCCTAAACTGCACACAAGCTTGATATATTCCCTTCCTTTCTTCAGTTAGAATCTGGTAGCGTGCCTGGCTTAACAAGGGGTACTCGATCCTCCAGTGGCAGAACTATTTATTCAAACAGAATAAATTTATTCGGTATGAATAGGAGACCTTGAACTAAAGCTACTACAGGGTCGTACAAAAACACTTACCCGATGCTGTTTTGATGTATCTTTATGGTAAAGTGAAACAACATAATTTCATAATTTTTTAAATGTTTATTTAGACCCCAAGTTGTTCAAGTTGCCGAATGGGCGCCGATATTTTTAATGCCCATTTGAGCTCTCTTTTCCACATTTTCAATAGTTGCTTTAAGAACTTCGAGCGATAACTTTACTTGTCGGATATTACCTTTGAGAGTTTCCAGGGTCGGTGGCTTGTTCTAATAGATCCGGTGTCTTCAAAAACACCCAAGAAAATCTGGAACAGTCAAATCAGGTAAACTTACAGGCCAGTCCAAAGTTGTCCACTTTGTCGATGAGGTTCAGGAGAGCGTGAGTATAGTTTAAATGCGATTTAGGTTCTGCACACAGTAGCCAAAGGACTTATCAATGATCTTATAATAGCCAATTGTATGGAACGTCATCTGATCGACGTTGACGACGACTACGAGGTCTCCCGACGCTTATTCTACTACCAGTCTCTTTGAGGCAAGCGGCAAAACATCTTAGTGCCTGACCATTCGTAGTGACCACGTAGGACTGTCTGGAGGGATACCTATGCCGAAATTCACGTCATGCCAAAATCACTGAAGAATTTTTCTATACAAAAAAAATTTCAAGCGTGCTCTGTATAATCCGCATTTGGGTGAATTTTTTGCTGTTTGGTTTTCTAGTGTTCGGTTTTTAAAAACGCGGGCATCATTTTTGACATGTGTCAAAGTCGAGAATACTAAGTTGATATTGACATTTTGTCATATAAATATTTATATATGCAATATATTTTTTTTTTTTTTCTTTTTTTTTCTTAGCTTAAGTTTTCGTAAGATTATAATATAATATAACTCTAAGATTAGTTGAAAGACATGGCCTTAAGTTGTACTGTTTGTTTTAAAGTGTCCGTCTAGAGCCAGTAAGATATTTGTAAAGATAATTAAGCTAGTTTTAAACATTTTTGTCTAGGGTAAGATAGATCTAAAAAATTGTGAATAAAAAAGAATTTAAATGCTAAACAAAATAGACTTATAAACCTGAACAGCGCTAATGTTTTATTGAATTTTATTATCAAATTTCGTGTTCTGTGAAAAATGTGCCGAACTACCTGAAACAGTGATACATTTCCGATGAGTGGGCTTCAGAAAATCTTTTTTTTTACAGAAATTGTCTTCAGTAATGAAGCTTATTTTTGGTTAAATGAATTAAGACTATTTTTTATGGGAAGTCAGCGTCAATTGCAGTCTTGTTATTGGCTGGAAAAAAGTGACTCGAATTTAGACTCTTCGTATGGACCACTTAAAAAGTAACCAACATGGTCAACATTTACAAGAAAATGTTTTAAAAAATAAATGGCAAGTATTGGTTTATCAATTTAAATAAACATTTCTTATACATTTTTACGTTTTCTGTATTGTTTTTGAATATTAAAAACCAGACGCTTAAGAATATCACTTGGCAGACACATTAACACTTTACTTTCAAAACTGCAAAGGGTAATGTGGTTTGGAAATCTTGTTGCCCATCTAACTAGATCTAAATCACGCTGGTTAGATTAAGATTAATACACTACAGCAGACAACTGGAAGTCAACCGAGATCACGAAAGAAAATAGACTGGGCGGCCTTGATCGGCAACAATGACTGGGAAATTTTGGGGCTCTATTATGAATATATTTCATCATTCTCTGCGATCATTATATCTTAGTCAATATCTTGGTTTAGAAAGGGCAATCTATTCTAAGTTCTTGAATTGTCTGCATGAAACGGTTTCTTCATTTACCAGTGAAAACAGAATTATTGAATTTGCTTAACTGAGTGCTTTGTTTGTTGTAACGCCATGTCAAAAGGAGCTCTTAAGGTGGTTGTGAGTGCGAACTCAGAGTTTTCAGAGGGAATATTATCACATAAAGATATATCCAATAAGCAGAGTTAACTTTTCGGGTAACCATTGAATGCCTTAAATCTAATCAATAAATCTGAATGTCCCGGCTATGTTTGTGAACACTCCTACTTATGGTCATCGGGCAAAGTCAGTTTAAAATATCGCCGCCGTTATATTAAAGCTCATCTAGCTTCAACTTATAGTATGTATCCATTTGCCGATGTGTAAACAACATATTTTTTTTTTTGATCTCCGAATATCGAAAATCTTACTGTACTTCTCTAATTCAAAGAAAAGCCATCGGTTGCTATTGGAAACTTATGGTGATCATACTATATCAATTTCGATCTATATGTACTGGTTTCGTATATTAAAAAAGGTGATTTTGACAAAGAAGATAGGAAACGTACGGGAGAGCCAGAAAAGTTTGAAGATGAAGAATTGGAAGCAATACTCGATGGAGCTCCATGTCAAACGCAAGAGAAATTGCAGAATCATTAACTGTTGACGCAGCAACAATTTCCGATGGAGCTTTTTACCGAGAAAAATCTATGCGTTTGGGCCGGAGTGGAAGACTAGGCATGATAATAATTTCGCTGAGGTTCATTTTCATTTATCTCATTCCGGAAATTGAAGAGAAATAGTGGAACAACGAACAACGAGCGACTGGGGCATTTGGGCTGGCGCTGTTATTGGGTCTTGCTAGGCACGTGGCCAATTTTTTTTTTAGCAGGATAGCGCCTGAAATCATATGGAATATAAATCATGAAACCCTTTTTGTTGGTTCTTTAATTATTTTTTTTATTATTATTGTAACTCGAAAGTTCAGAGTGAACACTTCTTCAAAACTCCTTTTTATAAGAGCTCTTCTCGGTCCATTCTCATATTGTCCTCCCATTTACGGGGCGACCTTTCTTTTCCCTCTATTTATTATTCTCTATTTATTTTTCTTGTGAATATTCGTTCACTGTCCATTCGTTCTGCGTGTCTTTGCCCTTATTAGTTCTTGCAATTTTACTCGGACCCTGCTTGGGGCTGAGTTCTTGGTTGCGTAGTTTGCTCCATTCGTTTCTTCGTCCTGTTTTTGGTCTTTAAGATCTTGTTTTCGAGGAGCTGGAATCTAAAAAAATCTATTTGCCAAAAAGAATAATATTTTGTAAACTGACTAACTGGCGTTGAATTTTATTATAAACCTCAGGGCTCTTATTTTATTCCAAAATAATAATATTACAACCTTTCAAAAAAATTATGTTATTTTTTTAATGAACAGAAAGCTTAAGCAAGAGGAGCACAAAAGCATAAAGGCTATACACATCTCTGAAGTTGGTCACGTTTAGGCAAAAGCCTCCTTACAAAATCCGATAATAAGGGTATTCACCAAGGTGGAGTTATCTCACCTCTTTTATGGCTGTTAGTCATCAACGGTATCCTAGTTGAGCTGGACAGCAAGGGAATAAAAGTGGTAGCGTATGCCGAGGACGTGGTTATTTTAGTATCAGGGATTTTCCCTTCTGTGATTAGTGAAATCGCAGAGCGGGCTTTGACCAGACTTTACGCTTGGGTTACAGACTGTGGCCTAAGCATAAACCCAAAGAAAACTGAGCTGCTGCTATTTAAACTTCCACGGCTAAATAACTCGACCCTATCTCTTTCCTTCAGCGCTAAGTGTCTAAGTGTTATCCTAGATCCAAAGCCTTACTGGAAATTCAATCTAGAAAATCGGGTAAAGAAAGCTAGTTAAACTTTCTACGTCTGCAGCAAAACCTTCGGTAATAAGCATGTGGGTGTACACAGCCGTTGTCCTCACCTATGGCTCACTAGTTTGGTGGCCAACCTTAAGCAAAGCTTATAGCTTCGGCCAACTTAATACTGGCCCATTGTACCTCCGAAGCACTTAATACCCTACCACATTTTGTCCCATTGGACTCACACATCAAATACATGGCGGCGTGCGATGCCAAAGCTATCAGACTTGAGGAGGCGGTCTTCTGGCCACGCAGACCGTATGGCCACGACAGAGTTTTGTCACTTCTGCCAATAAAATTGATCTCGCCTCCTACAGACAACATCACATCTTTCCTCGACTTTAATAGTGAGGTGCACTCTCACGTTTCTTTCAGAGAAGAATGGAAAGCGTATAATCTAGTCGCAAAATTCCAAATTCTGGTTTTCAGTGGTGGAAGGATCGGGTATATTTTCGACAAAATTGAATATCTCAAATTCATTCCGTCTCCCGATCACCCGAGCACGTTTCAAGCTGAAGTGCTAGCGATCCGGGAAGCGTGCAACTACACGCCCCAATTACACGCCCACCGCTATTTGTAGCGATAGCTAAACCCTATTAAAGCTCTTTCGTCTGCTACCACCTTCTCTAAACTAGTGGATCAATGTAAGGAAGAAATTAAACGAGCGGCTGGACTGATATCGCGCTCCTTTTGGTTCCAGGACATTCAACATAGAGGGGAACGAGAGGCCCCATGACTTACCCAAGCTCGGGGCCACCTCACTCTCCCCTACTTAAAATGTGGATCCCGCGCTGAACCCTCTCAAAGGCTTTTTCAATATCGCCAATATTAGGTCGGCTAAATCAACTAAATACAGGATATCAAAAAAAAAACATTATTCAAAACACAAAACATACGACCTTCTCAACAGCACCGCCCCAACGTAGCTACAATAGAATCATGGCGGTCAGTACGGGTCCGTGGCCATGCTGCCAGAATAGGCATCCGGTCTAGCACACACTGCCGTAGTTGTCACAACAGCCATGCAGAGGTGTAAGGCAACCTTGCATTATTTTCTCTGCGAATGCAGATTTTGTGCCTTTGGCAAATATTGTACTTCCTCGATGACCTCTCAGAGCTAGCCATTCTCAGCTTGGTCTACATAACCAGTTTTCTTAACTCAACAGGCTGGATTTGAATGAACATCACTCTTCACATCCACTAGGTTTCAAGAGCTTGATGGTACAAAAACGGCACCTAAGCGTCAATTGTATCTTGATGCGCATAATCGGGTAGCCATCTCAACTTACCCATGTAGTTTCACGTTTAAGTCAGAAGACATTAGATAACATCGGTAAAAGGAATGAGCTTGCATATCGCCTTGAAAAAAAAATCACCTTTTTAACAAGCAGATGAAGTAAATACTAAACTTCTTTTACTGCCATACTTTACTTCAACTCTAAATGGCTGTATGAATATTGGACTTAGAAATCGGCTCTGAGTGTCAGAACGGTTTTTGAAAAACACACTTGGTTTAGCCGCCTAACTCAATATAGACAGTCTCTGGACTTTACCCTTATTTTACCCGGTTTTTGGTTTTTACTCCTTTACTAATATAGGAAAGACATCTTCGAGTTCCTCTTACGCCAATGAGGCTATTTTTATTCACCTTATGACATACTCCATCTTCGATTTCTATGATTGATAATGGAAGATTTAACGGTTTGCCCTTGGTTTGACATTCCTCATCATGACTTCCCCAATATTTGAGCTTTTGGAGTAAGTGAATCAATCTAGCTGTAATCTTCTGTTGAAATCAACCATATTCATCTATTACATCACCAGAAGGCACAGTATTTGCAGGGAAGTCAAGGAAGAAGTATAGGTCTTCGGATAGAAACTAAGTCGTTTCTCCACAACTCTGCTATTGATCACATACAAGTCCTATGAGAGCCTTCAGCCCACAATCTGATTCAGACATCCCTGTTCCATTATAAAACCCATTAGTGTTAATAATTTCCCCTCTTGCATTGTTTCGCAGATTTCATCCACAACCATATATGCAACGTACATCTGCACATCCTTTCTATGGAACTGCAATGTCGATCCTTGCCCATGCAGCCCGAAACCAAACCATCCACAGCGCGAAACGAATCCTAAATACAAATATGAAACTAATCCTGAGATATGATCTTGTTAAGTCGAGACCATTATTTATCGCGCCCCATGCCTTCGGCCATCGAACAATTTTCCATTTTTCATTTATTATTGTTATATTGTATCCCGGGATTTGCCAGTGGACGCAACACCTCTACAACCAAACAGATCGGACATCGTTCAATCTAAGCGCCTTATCCTGCCAGTGCCACTTCTGGTGCGAATATGAATTTTCATTTTTCCATTTCTTTATCTTTACCTTGCAAGGTACACGCTCACACGCTTATATAAACGCAAGGCGCGAATGATGTTTGAATGAATGTTTTATTTTGTTTGTTTTTTTTTTCGCGCCTCGTAACATCTGATTCACCTAAAGTTGTTGGCTTTATTAACGCTCTATCTGCAAGAGAACATTGTGGCGAGACATACAAAAGGGAAGCGCGAACCGCATGGATATTCGAAAAAGCGTGTGTCTGGCGTGGAAAACATCTTTATTCACAGCATGATACGCCATAAATGTGTTTTAAACTTGTGTTAATAATTTCAGAGAGATTTCGACTTAACGATATTGCCTGACACCTTGTGCTCGTCCGAAACGTTGTGCTTGGGTGCAACCGACCGTAGTAGCAGAAGCAAGAGATGAATAATTTGCATATGATTGAGGGACAGACACGCAAGCTGAGCCGACTGGTGTAGATGTGGTGTGGAATAGCGCTGACTGGAGTGTTTCCGGTGTCCATTATTTAAAGAAACAAAAAGTTTGTTTTGTCGACGATCTTATCGGAATATCTGATTATAAATATTGTGGCTGGTAATGAATCATTTAGGGAGTACAAAGTGCATGTGGGGATTAAGAAGATAGATGGAGGGAATGATTAAGAGAATGAGTTGGGCGGGTTGTCCACTAGGAAAATTTAAATCCAAATCATGGAATCTTACAGAAAATTCATACAAATAACCATAGGTCTCCCCGATTGTATCAAAGTAGTGGTCCTAAGCCGACCACAAAACCGATTCTCAGATATTTGAAGTGGAATGACAAGCGCTCCCGGGGGAATGATGTAATTAAATGAACAGCCAAATGTCACAACGAGCACAATAGCCGCCACAAAACGGAATCGAAAAGTCACACCCCGAAACGACTTCATCCAATAACCATCGATCAAGTACCTATTCAAAGGCCAGCATCATTTGTTCGGCATTTAAAAGTGAGTCCTTGAAATTACTCTTCATCATCATCAGCAACAACAACGGGAGTGGTAGCTTCATACTCACCGACTACCACCACTTTCACTCCAAACATCTGCCTTCATTCTATTAAAAAAAAAATTAACAAAATTGCATCCAATAACAGAGATTGTATATTCGTATGTTTCGCAAATGTAGCACAACAATGGTGAGTCCTTCGAGCCCTGAATCTAGGATAAAAAGATAACCAACAGAGCCCTGACTCCCTTCATTGTACCAACGTGTTAAAGTTGACCACTGTACACTGTCGCCCCTACAATGGCAGAGGTATTTATTAGCAAAACAATTGAAGACAATACGGCTACGAGTGCAGTCAAGGGCCGGATCATGTCCTGAAGTGGTGTGAAAAATTAATGCCACCTTTTCTAGCCTTTGTCGCAGAACAAGGGAAACCAACTGCATGTTCGGGATTCTGGAGAAGTCCAATACAAGATCGATTTATCGATGTTTATATCACAAACATTCTCAACGGTTTTGCGAGGACTTGTTGACTTTTGTGATCACCACCTGAATCGAGCATCAGGACAATAGATGCAACTTACTAGAAAATTGTTTTTTTTTCTTATTTTTTTGTTTTCTTAGATTTGATTCGGAAATGACTATGAAGATCGGCAATAACTCCATTTGACGGGTTTATTGTCATGCGATAATTGAAAATGATTTTAACGATAGCAATTCCTTCATAGGCAGATGTCCTGCCGGCGATCGTCGATTGTCATCACAAATCATAGAGTTCCATTTGCACTGGAGCTGCACGGAGAACATTACCAACGCCTGTTCGTTACAATGGCCACAAGGCAGGATAATAAAAGACAAAGGACTAACAATAAAGGTGAATTCATTTATCTAATGTTTGGCTTTAGAAAATTAGGGATGCTATTCAGTTCTGGTCGTAGGAGTAGCCTCAGTCGGACATGTGACGGGCTGTGTTGAAAGCACCCGCGCAGAAACCCTCTGGCAGTTTACTTCTTGCCAAGTGTCACTATGAGGGGTGTCCTTAATGACCTTCGGATTGATAGATCAATAGAAGGACATTTGAACTTCAATTTATACATCGTTTTGGGTAATTAATTGAGGAAGACAGTCACTCTTGACGAGAGTGGCTAAAAGATTTATACAAAATTTATCAATTGGACGGGAGAAAGGAATTATCTGTTATTATCCATATGGTAGCATTCAAAACCAAAGTTAAAGGGGAAACGTTAAAGAGACTATGAAAATCGCAAAATGACCTTATAGTAGTGTGAGATTGTAACTGACTAAAAATAGGCACAACCATCAACACCTAGCCAGAGACGCTGCTTCTGGTTTCTGGTGGTAACAAGGTCACATCCGATGTAGATATTATACAGGTGGTCCAAAATGTGTTATCCTATTAGAAGGGGCCGTAACTTTTGCAAATGGCGTAGTTTTATTTTGACACTTAAAAAACAAGCAAATGCCGTCGACAATTCTCAAGATCGCTGAATAGTCGTGACTTTTTTTTGGTCAATTAGTGAATGATTTCATACGTCAATTCGTCTAAGGTTTTTCGACCGTACTTAGCCAACTGGTCAAACAGTAAAGCATTTAGCTGCTCTGCTCCGAACTGGAACAAAGCGCGTTAGAAGAAGCACTGAGAGGCCTCTTACTAGTCGTTCTAATGAAAATATCGCCATTGTGGCTGGAAATGTGGCAATAAGCCGTCATAATGTGCGCAACGCAGTTAGCCATTACACATTCTTTTTTGCAGCGCATTTTACTTGCATAAGTCTACTACATACTGTCTCTAGTCCTAAAACTCAATAACGAAACAGACTATTGTTGCTCGAAATGCATTATTTGAACGGATAGGTAAACAAATCAAATTTGGGTAAGAGTTTGTAGGCCACTCTATACCATAAAATATCAACATGATAGATTAAGTTAGTTCTGGTTAGCCGTAAGTTTTATATAATTTAAAAAATCAGAATCTGTTGCTCAGTTTTTGTAAAAAAAAATTTTCTTAGTTTCAATTGTTTTTCTTTCTTTGATTAATTTAAGTTAATCATACGGCCGGAAGACATAGTTCAAGTCGTTCTGTATACTTTAGAGTGTCTGTACCGAGCAAGTAAGGTATTCTAAATTTGTTAACTTATTTAAGCTAGTTTAAAGCATTTTTGTCTAGCGTAAGATAGCTCTAAGAAATATGAAATAAAAATGAATTAAAATGAATACATATTACACATTTGCAAATTGTATAGCTTTGATGATGATCACTCGACCTTTCATTCAAAGTTTATATTCGTATAATATACCTGATGGGGCAGACAAACTGCCTGCGTAGCTCTAGAGGCGTATCCTACTGGAGACATACACGAGCTTATAAGCGAAATGTGGTCAGAGACAAATATGTCCGATAAATAAAATCTAAGCATCATTTGCTTGATATGCGTCAATCATAGAGAAATTGGTCACAAGATTGTCGAATGTCGAAGGTAAGATCTTTCCTGCCATATGATGTGAACGTGCCGTGATAGGTCCGTATCAAGCCAGGACGTTCATCAAAGATGAAATATTCACCGCACGGGCCCTAAATAGCCGCATAGGTACATCAGTGTTAATAGGGACTAGTTATTTAAGATCATGTTAAGGCTATTGAAGCCTTATTAAGCTCATCAGACGAAACAATTTCGTCAAAGAAAGGTTTGAGCTAACTGGCCAACTATCCCCCTGTTATGAGCATTGGTGTAGAAGTGGGTACAATTTATCTAGCAAATAGCCTAGGATCTGGCGAGATATTCAGGCACAGGGAGTAATTTATGAAAACAGTGAATTGAGAGAAACATTGAATCAAAGACCAAAAATACACTTTGGCCTCAACCGATATGGCACTAAGGTGATTTGTCATATTTGGAATGAAAGCACAATGGAGCTTTGGGCCTCGTTTAATCAAACTACCAACCTGCTATTTGTTGGCATTACAGATTGGAGACCAGCGTACATAAGACGCCTAACTCCAGCCTGCAGGTTTTTTGGACCATACAATGAATCAAAACCTATTGAGCTCGAATGCGTCTTAATTTGTCTCCCGGATATGCTTTTCCAAAAAAAAAATGGCCAAAAAATTGGACTCACGAACATAAACAGAAACACATGCAAATATAGCTTTCCAAAAAAAACATACAATTTACTGGCCTCAAAATATAAAGATAAAAAACACTACTAAGCCACATGTGTCTTCTGACAGCTGATGGTACGTTATATAACCGATTTGACGAACAATGTACAAATATATGTTTACAAGCATGTTTATCAACATGTTTTAGACACGTTTACAAGCATTATTCCAATATGTTCACCATGTGATTGAACAAGAGTAATTAAACCCTTGAAATTATACAATTATTGTTACTTCTTGAACATAACATACAATTGTGTTAAATATAATAAGGGTGCCTTTTTGCCTTTGTTACAATTTATTCATTAATGAAATGTTTTTTGCGTAGAGTTTAAAAACAATTGGAAAATCATTTTAATGGTATTTATTGATAAAACTATTTTGCGATAGGAGAGACATCATCAAAATCCACATCGGATCGGCTCTTCAGCTTGCCAGTTACAATACGTCATTGTTCGTAGACAACTGTTGAAAAATAATTCTCTCGCGGTAACTGTGTAATCTGTGATAAAACATGCAGATCAGATTGTGGCTAAATGGGAACATGTACTTTGGAAGAGCGAAAGGATAAGCTATTTTTGGTGAAACTGGTTCTAAACAAGTCGTCAGTCGTTCGCCCAATCCGTACTATCCGCCTTAGATTACAGTAAAAATTGTTAAGCAACAATAAAAACGCATTTAACTAGGCAATATACAATATATCCCGATTTTGTAAACCTGTTTCTTCCTTTTCCTGTTCCTGACATAACACATTACATACGAGGGGTGATCCAAAAGTAATGATCGGCTATTTCCAGTCCGCATAAAACTCCAAAAAAAGTGTTTGCTTGCTTGGTGGGTATATACCAGCTTAGCATAAAAACCGCTAAGGCATAACATCAAAATGGAGAAAAGCGAACGGTGCCGATATGACAAAATTGGGTCTTCTTGAACACTGGCCTTCACAGACTGAATAGATGAGTTTGAGCTTCTTTTTTATTCACTTATGTTGTATGCGATTTGTTTTTCACACAAGTAAATGGAACCTAAAGCTTAATGCCGATTCCGAACGGTGTGAGCCGAGAAGCTTTTTCATGGCAAGTGTACAACGGGGGGTTTTGCCAGTATCCCGCCGAGGAGGGACGCCGCGAATCAGCGGCCGACACACTAACCACTGCGCCACGGCGCTCCCTACCAAGCTTAGTAGCAAATTTACATACCCTTTTCACTTTTTCACACCGGCTAAAAAAATAATTAAAATTGACCTGCCAATGTTCAGTTATCGCCGCGTCTTCTTATAAGTTATGGCATTTCTAAGGGATCTGCAATGGTGGTCTGAAAAGTTTTCGAGCTCAAAGTGAAAATAGAACCACTCGTCAATAAAAGCTAGTGAATGTAGTTGTGCATCTTTTGACAGTTACTCACCGTTTTTAAGAGTCGAGTCACCGTTTGAATGAGTCGATGTGAGTGTTTTTGTGAAAATGGGCAAAATTGAGTATCGAGCTGTCGGTAAATTTTTGTTTTTGATAGGCAATACGCCTACGCAAATCACCATCATCAACCACAGTGAAATTTTGGGCAGCTGAATTTAAACGTGGCCGTGAGAGCTTGGGAGACGGATGAACGTTCGGGACGTCAAAAAACTGCAACAATTGACGATAACATCGCCAAAGTTCACCAAATGGTGCTAGGCGACCGCCGAATTAATAAGCAGAATATGAAATGGCTTTAAACTTGGCACCGTTTTTGAGTCGCATACGAGTAAAAAGACAAAAGAGTCACGAACTGGGCACCACAATCTCCTAACACATGTTTTCTCTAAATGCTAAGCCAACTAACCCACAGCAAACAATCTTGCCAATCTGTAGTCGGATAATCCTGGCAATAAATTTTGCCCTCGAGATGTCAAAATTTTGTGGACTTAATGTCATGTTAAATAAAGGTGTTTTAACAACATTTGATACCTTACAATTTCTAATCTTAAATTTTTTTAAACTTTTTTCGACAATTAAAAAACGAAAAGCTTAAGTGCTTTTTTTTAAGCACCAGTGTTCGAATAATTAAGAGTTTTTTTAAAGCTTATCCAAAATCTTCGACCTTAAGTAGCTTTATTATATTTCGTAAGCAATTATTGTGTTAGTATCGACGGTTGAGTTAGTTTGAAAAATATTGAGTGTTTTGTAATGAGACTTCAAGCACATGCGGCTAAGTCGGAACGCATTTATTTTTTAATTTAGCTGCTAGGGCTAAGATATATAAAAGGTTTACTTATTGATACTATTATGGATATTACCTAATATATCCAGATAATCCCATTTTGGGAAAAAAAATTCGAAAACGAAAAGCTATGCACTTTCCGAAACGTCATATTCGCTAACAATGCGCTCATAAAATTCACACATATTGCGGGCGGGTCAGCGCAGCATGGAACATGGGCTAATCCTTGCCTCTGTCAAGCCCTATGCAAATAATTGTGCAAATAAATAATCTTTCAGGCCCGTTGACACGGTTAACACATGTCAGCCGGATGACATCTTCATGGCTTGCCACTGTCACCCTGTCTGGCTGCAATAAATCTCTCCCAATTAAACGCGCACGTAAATTCGAATCTTCCTGGCAAATCGATTCCGTCCAATTTCCAGGATAAAAGTGGCAATTCCCACAAATTATCTCAGCCAATTGCAGATGTTCCAATAAATTTTGTCTCATAAATTGAGCTCAACTCCGAAAGAGGTTAACTGGTCGGGGCAAAAGGTGCAATTATCTCCATTTGCGCCATGGCCAATAACAGCACTAAACCACTACAGATACGAACAAACGAATACTCGTACACCACGAGATACAATTCGGTGTGTACACCCACTCCAAGCGCTTCCAATTTGACGCAAATTGGAAAATGACTTCTTCTTCTCTCAGCCATTGCTATCACTACCACAACGGCAGCGGCAGCGGCGACAGCCGCAACAGAAGAGGCAGTAGCGTCAGATGCAGCAAGCAAGCACCACCATCGCCGCCGAGGCAGAGTGCATTCCAGCTTAGCTTGACACTCACTATCCAACACCAAGAAGAGAGAAAATACGAAGCAACGTTGTCAAAGTCGGGGCAGACGTCCCTCCACAGCGTGCCCTCTACCAAATCGTATGCCAAACAACCGACTTGCCACAATCAATGGCTGATCAATTACCCAAGCAAGGGCATGGAGTTGCAGCAGAAACAGCAGTAACAGCAGTTACAGCAGCCGCAGCAGCCAATAAATTCTGCATTACGAGGTGATTGTTTGCAAAAAGGAGGCGTAGCCATAGTCAAACATTCGCATCCAGCATCGTGAGGCCCGAGACGAGTGATGTGCCAGATAAGGATCACTGCTGCCAGCATCCATATGCTCCTAAGCCCGTGTGTGTAGTTTATATCCCGATTATATGTACTCCATCGGACCGGCTCCACTACGCAGTTACAGAGTTAGGTCATGCTCATAGAGACGGATGGAGCACAGGATTTCTGCTCCAGTTACTCAGTCTCCGCGTGCATGTACTCGCGCTGGTATAAACCTGCTGCCGGATTAGTATGTGATGGTGTAGCATAGTGGTGCCACAGTTGGGCGGAGCTCCTCCTTTGGGTGCTGCTTGTTTGGGTAATTTATACGCGTTGGAAATTAATGCTCCGTTTAAGTTCATTTGATAATTGCATGAGGCCTCGAGGTGCCATTACTCCTATACACACCCATATACACACACAATGGTGCTCCGGCGAACTGAGTGGGCAAAGTGAGATGGTCCTTTCCTTCAACAATAGTTTGATGCAGCGTGTGTGCGCGCCGACGTTGGTTGGGGAACATTATTTCATTGTGTGTACATAGCCGAGTTAATCAGGCGTTGAAATGGAACTGAATTATGGGACGCAAATTGGCACCTTGGAGATGGCGATGATGGGTGCTGATAATGAAGCATAAGAATTATGTTTGTTTGAGTTTCTTTTTATACCATCGCTAAGAGGATAATTAAGTCTTCGGGATGGATCAGAATCGGGAGCGAGCAATGCATAGCGTTCGAGAGCTTATTCGATCGGAAGAAATATAACGTTTTGGGCCGACGGCAATGTTCATAAGTTTGAGTTGGGAGAGGAGTGTCTGTAGGTACTAAAGTGTAGGGATATGCATACAGACATTCCTGAGACCAGGTGTTGGAAATGTAAATTCATAATTTAAGCAAATATTATGATAATCCCTGTTTATCCTGCGAAGGCTGTGTTTAAAACATAAACTGCGAGTAGGGGTATCGAACGAGGTGTTTTTATGACGTGCATGTGGGGAATGTAACGATTCTGGGAATCGCATGTTTGCAATAAACGAAATTCGTTCTCGCCGCTTCCTGGAAATAAGGATATACCTACTTACAAAAATAAAAATTAAAACATGAACGATTTGCACGTTTAGTATTTCAACTTAAGGTAGGCCATATACGAGTTAACTGAGCGAGAAAATTTAAGAATTTCCTACCACGACAAGAGTGCCAAATCAGTTGTCAAGTCAAGCATTACTTAACTAAAATTCTACACAATTCTTTTAAACCGAAACCTTCATAATGAATATATTTTTGAAAAAAAAGTCTGACCAGCATTCGTTTCATATACAATATTAAGCCCACTTAAGTCGAATCTTTCTATTAAATTTCCATCGCATAAGCAATTTTATTGAAGATAGTTTTGCCCGGTTGCGAATTGAATCATTGAACCAAAAGCTAACAGATTTGACTTTCAATGTGGAACCCTCCTGGAATGTAGTTAAGTTAGTTGGAAATAAGAGTAGACTGGTACCATGTCTCACAACCACTCTAAATACCTTTTTACCTTTTTTACGGTAATTTGAAAGGCTCATGCACTCAATTTATCACTTAAGTGTAATCACAGTTTTTTCTTTTTAAACTTGGCGGCTTACATACAATTTCTTTGGTAAAAAATGAGATTCAAACAGTCAAAACAATGGAAATAGACTCACCCATAAACAGGTAAGCAAGTGCAGATGATATCGAGCTCTTCCTAAGTGACTTAGTAGCTAAAAGTCGGGAGGGTTAAATCTAATTAAAAATGTGATTATTAAAAAAAGGAGTTCACAAAGAAAAAATTGTGAAGTTCATTGAAGATATACAAATCCTTTCCCAGGAACAGTTTGTTTTCCGACGTTTTCATAGCACTTCCCATCAAGTACCCATTTATTGTGTATTTAAATCCACAAAGGCTTGATTTTGATGTACGAAGTTTGGTGACACAACCAAGACGAAACTCCGACTAGTGGCCGATGACGGACGGGAAGTTGATTCGACCAATATGGCAGTCTTCTTCGAGAGGAAATTTACAAACTTTTTTTTTTTGTTTTAGTTCGAAGTTGCAGAATTCTTCGTCAAACGATGGGGACTGTTTCAGTTGCAAAAGGTGGGTTGTCAGCACTCCGCATAACCACCACCCTGGTCAGGTGGAGCCCTCTTGCCTAGCGGCGGTAGCTACATACATCAGTTCACTTCTTTACGAGTGTTGAGAAGCCTATCCAGAGCATTTGCAGGGATCATTGTTGGCGTCTGGCCATGTTGAGTTTGGAAGCGTTCACGGCGATTTAATCTCAAGCGAAACGAGCTGGTCTTGATCTCAGGTCTGTAACCCATCACCTAAGACAAAATATAACAATCAACAGCTATAACTTCGAGGTGATAAAAGAGTTCAAATACCTCGGGGCAAACATATGTAAGCTCTATGAATGAAATCATAGTGGGGATCCGACGCAGAATCACCATCAGCAACCGCTGTTACTTTGCCTTGCCAAAACATCTAGGGTCCAAAATCTTATCCCGAAGAACTAAAATTATGCTCCACAAAACACTTATCCTGGCAGTCTTTCTTAACGGAACCGAAAGCTAGGCGATAAGTAGGATGGCAGAGCTGTACAAAAATGTGGATGTAGTTCAGAAAAATAGAATCCGTCGACTACAATGGCTCGGCTACATCGAGCATGGACAGCAACACTCCAGTTAAAAGGGTCTTCGAATCCGAGCCCTCTTGGTTCGAGAAGAAGGGGATGACCACCTTCGGTATAAAGAGCAATGGACCGCGGACGCAAGACAACTTGGTCTCTCCAACTTGAAACATCGTGCTCCGGACCGCCAAGGACGAAAGGCTGTATTAATTCAGACAATACCTTCTACGAGTTGCTGGCTTGAAATGTATCTGTGCAATATAGTGTCAAGTTTTGTGGCTGATAGATGTTTTGAAGTTCTTCTTCTTCTTCATTTCCTTTTTTTCCGTCGTCGTTATGGTCAGAAGTGTAGGACCATAACCTTTCCACTTAACTGCATTCCTACTGGTCCGCTTGTGGGGTCCGCCGGTTTGACCTCAGAAAGTAGCGGCAGGCTTCCCGGTTGGGGATTACTTCATCGCTTGATAACGCCTTTTGGACAGGGTTCAAAGGATCTCTGCTTTGAACATGGCAATACCAACTGAGTCGGTCGCGCTCTATCTTTCTTGTGATGGTTTCTTTTACGTGGAGGCTTCCTCGGATCTTTGAACTTCTAATTCTGTCACGCTTTGTTACTCCCGCTGTCATGCGAAGCATCTTCATCTCAGCTGCCGTTAATTTGCTCTCATACTTTTTGTGTATTGTCCAGCATTGTGAACCGTATGTGAGCGCCGAACGTACAACTGAAATGTAGAGCCTTCCTTTCAGCTTAGGGGGCATTTTTCGATCACAGAAGATGGCGGAGTTTTCCCGCCACTTTATCCAGCCTACGCTTACGCGATGGTTGATGTCGTCATCACAAGTTGCTTCTTTATTAATCATAGATCCCAGATATTTAAACTTTTCACACTTGGGAAGCACTCTTCCTTCTTCTTTTCCTTTTTATCCCGGCGTCGTTATGGTCAGAAGTGTAGGACCATAACCTTCCCACTTAACTGCATTCCTACTGGTCCGCTTGTGGGGAAGCACTCTTCCATTCAAGTAAATGTCTGGAATAGGCTGATGAGGGTCAGAGAACGGGCAGCACAGATACTCTGTCTTCTTTGAACTAATACGATACCCGTGTCCCTCAAAAATGTCCACTCACACATCAAGTGCTCGTTGTAGGGACGCCTGATCATCACTTATAATGGCTCCATCGTCAGCAAAGAATAGGAAAAGTGCACATTGGGGTCCGTCACTTTTCCTTCAAGCAAGCAATCAAGGACTGCTATAAAGAGCAGTGGGCTGAGGATGCTCCCTTGGTGTACACCGACTTTGATTGCGAACTCTTCGGTGACTCCTGCGGTGCATCTTACTCTTGTCGTTGCTCTCTTGTACATGTCCATGATCACTCGCACGTAGGTTTCTGGAATTCCTTTTTGTCTTAGCGCTACCCATAAAAGATCTCTTGGTTGCCGGTCAAAGGCCTTCTCGAAATCAACCAACACCATATGCAAGTCCTTTGACGAATCACGATGCTTTTCCATCATGACCCTTATACTTTGGATTGCATCTGTTGTTGATTTACCCGAGACAAACCCGCACTGGTCATCAGATAGTCGTATTATTTTCCGCAGTCGGCTATCTAATACCCGTTCAACGATTTTCATGGTGTGCGACATCAGCTTGACAGAACGGTAGTTATCACGATTTCGCGTATCACCCTTTCCTTTGTGCAAAGGAAGAAGATGGCTTTCCCTCCATTGATTAGGCATAGTGTTGCCTCTCATAAGTTTGGAGATAAGAACTATGAGCCATCTAGACCCGATGTCTCCCATCTTTTTCCAGAACTCAGAGGGTATCCCGTCCGGCCCAACAGCTTTTCTTTTCTTGGAGTTTTTAACCGCGTACCGAACTTCTTCGACTGTGATATCGGATATTTCGGCGTGATTCGGGGCGACTCTTGGAAAGTACACTCGGGGAAACTGTTCGTTCAGAAGTTCCTCGCAATACTGTCGCCATCTGTGGAGAATTTTTTCGTCTTCCACAAGGAGTTGGCCTTCAGCATTGTTAATAAACTTTGGGAAACGAATCTCCTGAGCATTTCTTCTTCTCTGGGCGGCTATCTTAAAGATATTTGCTCCTTTGTTCAAATTGCTTTGTCGAAGCTCCTGGGTAGCCTGGTTCCTGTCAGACGCGGAAGACGATATTTCTTCCAACTCCTGATAGAGGCCTTCCATGCTTTTCGCTTTGAATTCGGCGCACTTTTTCTTCGCGATACCTTTGCAATATCTATATACATTTTCACGGCGAGCTTTTTCCTCTCTATTAGCAGAAGAGCACTTTGACCAAGCTTGGAAAGCCATTTTTTTTCGTGTATCACTGCTTTGGCTTCGTCTGTCCACCACCAGGTTTCTTTTGAGTGTTGGCAGGGGCCTTTAGATGTTCCGAGCAGTGATTTGGTTTTCTCCAGGCCAGATTGTTGTAGAGAATCCCACATGTCTTGTGCTCTGCATTCCTCATTACCGACCTCATCGATAATGGAAGAGAGGTAGTTTTTCATTATCCAGCTTATACCACTTGATTCTCTCAGACACCTTCGTTTGCTGCTTTGACTTCTTACTCGCCTCCATAAAAAATTCAGTCAGGAGGAGACGGTGTTGAGGGGCGATCGCGTATTCCAGGATCACTTGCAATCTTTAACTTCATGAAACTGGATACCAAATGATAGTCTATTTGAGTTTCATTTCCGCCGCTGCTATAAGTGATCAGGTGCCGGCTTTGTTTGACGAACATGGTATTTAGCACAATAAGACCGTACGACTTGCACATGTTTAGGATATCTTCACCTGAAGAGTTCCTGGTGCCGTATCCCAGCCCTCCGTGGTAGTCTTCATAGTCTTCGCTTGTCTTCCCGACATGTCCGTTTAAATCTCCCCCAACAAACAAAAGCTCTTCCTTTGGGAGGAGGTTGACAAGGTTGTGGAAATCTAGCCAGAATGCATCTTTTTCTTAATGGCGATTCCGCTTTTTCCTTGTTCCAATCCATAGTAAAACATCTTGTAGGCTTTTGTTTTAACGTCCAAGAAACGTGCCCGATTACCGGTGTTTCGCCATTTCATCTCTTGTACGCACAGGATGTCTACTCGCCTTCTAACCATAATTTCTTCAAGCTCATAGCTGCGACCACTCATGCTTCCAACGTTCCAACTCGCGACTCTTAAGTGTGGCTTACGCCGTTGCATTACTTTGCTATCCCCCGGAAATCCTATAGCTCCGACCCGAGCATTGCTCCTCGTCCCAGGATCACGACCATTAGTAGTGCCTGGCGGGGTAGTGCTTTTCCTTTTAGCGTTCTTTTCCATAATGCTACGGTTTGACCGTTTTCTTTCTTCCCCTCCTTTTTTTGACACGGGCATGCTCCAGATTTTTTGTTTTTTTTTTTTTTTTGTTTGATCTTTCTCTTACAACACCGGTGATCTCCAGTCGTGTCAACCCACTGATTTGCATGCACACTTGTAGGGCAGTTTAATGGTGGTATATGTGTCCCTAGGCTCACCTTGGTGTTTTCTAAATTGCCTAGATGTGATTTTTGTTTACCTTTGTTTAGTCGCCTTTTACGACAAGCGAGAGGTATCGCTGCAGGGATATTCTTAACGCGTCCCTGCGCAGAGGAAATATGTACATATCTAATTAGATACTTTATAAATCAGAAGGCTGCGCCTTGGGACCAATACTACTCATTTGTACAATTTAGATTTTCCACAACTAGCGGCATGCGAAGCAGCTATTTTGCTGATAACATCGCTATTGTCTTGCCTTATGAATTTGATTTCAATATTGATACCAATTTAAAAAATGCGATGGAAATCGTGCATGCCTATTATACTCGCAATAAACGGATAGTAAATTAAATAACATTGAATGTTTCATTAATATTTTGCTGAAACCATGACGTGGTTTTCTGGGAAAATACCATTATTCAATGGAAAGAGTTATTTAACATGGAAGCTTCAGATGGAAGAGCAATTCTCCACAAAAACCGATTATTAAACATCACCCTAGAAAAGGAGGAGAGACAAACAGATACGGTAGACTTAGAACTTTGGAACATTGAGGACATGGACGCAAGATGTGAACTCATTATTGCAATGGAGCCTGCGCAAGTTTCTTTGGTCAAATCTTTTTTTTTTTTTTTTATTTCATTATATACTACCATATTAAGACATTGTCTTGTCTTTTAAATTTGTGATAGATTTACAAAATAATTGTATAAAATTTTGTCTTCTAAAATAATTACATGTACATATGGTATTGATAACATAGACAATTTTGATAAAAACAAACAAGATAAACAAGGTAAAAGGTATAAAGTTAAAAGAGTAAGTGAAAAGAAGGTTAATGTGAAAAGAAGAGAACTTAGTTACTTTGGTTGGTCAAAAAGGATTTCAATTCCTTTTAAATGTAATAGTGCTGTTTTGGTCTCTTAAATATTGGGGGAGTGAATTCCACAGGCGCACAGTAGCGATGAAAAATTGCCTTTCAGATGTCAAACAAGTAAATCTCGGTAAAATTAAACAATTGGACCTAGCTGATACTGAGAATTGTAGTTTATTGTAAAGATACCGTGGTTCACGCAGTCATAGTGTTTTGAATAAGAAGGACAGTGCTCTGAATTTCATATAATTTTCCAGCGTCATTCCGAGGAGCTTCTTCGACAAATGTGATATATGATCATGCCTTCTGAGCCCATAAACGTATCGAGTAATACTATTAAATGCAAAGTTTCCTGAAGCTACAGGTATCACAGTTCTGGAAAATTTCGCAACTATATAGAAGTACAGGAATTGCGATAGTTCTAGCGAGTAGTAATCGGGTGTTGATAGGGATATCCACAAAGAACGAAGAACGCCATATGTTTTTCCCACCACAGTGTTAATGTGGTCATTCCAAGTTAGGGTTCTATTAAACGTTACGCCTAAATTTTTGGAGGTATTAACGAACTCTAATGGAGCATTGTTTAGCATTACCAATGGAAAATAGTCAAGTGTCAGAATCCTTTTGGAAATTACTAAACACATGCATTTACCTGGATCTAGTAGCAAGTCGTTTCTCAACGACCATTGATATATTTGCTCCAGATCCTGGTTGATGTTGCAGACACAGTTATCAATAAGTCCAAGTGGACAACTTCACGGCTGACTTAAGACTGAACTAACAATTCGAATATAAACTTAAACTAGGTGCATGCCCAATGCAGCCAGACGCCTCGTCAGCAGCGGATGTTCGGCGATAGCTCAGGTGTCTTGCAGGTATGTTGCGTCCGTTGCCTCAAATGTCCGGCAGGAATTTGACCTGATGTAATCACGACTGTTGTGGATGTTCTTGGTCGTGGGAAAGGTATCATGCGTTGTTTGCATGATCCAATGTTTCTGGCGTTAACTCCTCCGCCCTTAAAATCGCACGACCTCGTGAGATGTCACGAGATGGGGGATGTCTTGGAATCCTATAGTCTGCGGTGGCTTACTGATGTTAGGACATTTCTCCTTAAGCGTACCACGATTTCTATCTCTTGATATTTTGTATGCGAAGATGGCTATAGCCACGACGGTAACCATTAGCATGATGTTCGCGTATAAGTTGATGTTATGTTTGGTTTCCAGCAGCTCGATTTCTTCAGTGCGATTGACGTAGAGTTCCTTGATCATCTCGAGAGATAATACCTCTTCTATCTTATCAGGTTTGTATGATGGTTGTAGTATTGCCGGTAGGGGTTGGTGACTTGTGGCTTCTCTGGACATAACAGTTTTTCCTTGGACTTCAATGGTGGTGTTGAAATGCTTGATGATGAATGTGCCATTGAGGATAACGGTCTCGTTGTTGATGTTAACTGGGCCATTAAACTGGTTCAGCAGCAAGATCCCTGGTGAAACTTCCTCTACCTCTGGTACGTGTTCGTTGTTAATGACGGTACATGATGCCTTTTGGCTTTTAATGAGCTTTGGGATGCACGTTGAATTTCTTAGGTTAACAATATTTTGATTATTACATATTGAAAGGCTATTTGATGTTTTACATTTAGTTGAAATACCGTAAATGTCTTTATTACATTCTAATATTGAATTATAGCTAATTTTATTAATTATTTTATTCCTTTTAACAGATCTCAATAGAAATTGATTACATGTTTCTTTTGTTGTCATTGGAATACTTAAGATGTATACTAAATTTTTGTCATTTGAGGCGATTCTTACTTCGGCAAATTCTAATGCCTCGTCTACATTAACATATGGAATATTTTCGTTCTTTAAAATGGTTTCAGTAATATTTACTTCCGTATTTGATAAAATAAAAGAATTTACTATATTTACCTTTGCCCAATGAATGGCGTAGGCTACATTAATTATCTCTTCCTTAATTATATCTAATTTGTATTTAATCTTCATAATTATTTCGTTATTATTATTTTCGTTTTCCTTAAATACCTTGATAATCTTATTTGTAATATTTGTAAGTTCGTTAATCTTATCTACTGACATCTTATTGATTATAGTTTGACTATTACTATTTTTTAAAACGTTATTCATTTTATCTGTTAAAATCTCGTAATCATGGTGGTCGGGGTTTCCCGCGATCCATTTCCATGCGGAGCCTATAAAATCTAATGATCTCTTATTTCTATTATTAATTTTAAGTCTGGCTATATGTGTTCTTATACGGGATGTCTCATAGGAAAGGACAGGATTCAGGATGTGGTTGTTAGTAACGGATGATCTTAACGTAGCCTCCAAGTCATTTAGCGTTGTCTCGTAAATGTCCATGTTAATTAGGTGAACGATCTTGAACGATCCACTTTGTAGCTTTGCACGGCCGATGCCGATTTTTATTAGCTGGGAATTCGAATAGTCCAGAATTTGTGCATCGCCGTTGCACATCGGAAGCAGTGTCCTATTGGGAAATTTAGTTTTTTATAAGGCTTTTGTGAATGGTTCTATTTGACTGGGTTATAACTGTGGAATTATTATCTTGAGCTACTATTTCCTTTTTATATCTGGGGTTCAATTTGTTGCCTATTCTTTTATTAGTTCTAACATATATAATTTGGCCAACAGAGTATGTTTTTGGAGGGGTTTTCTTTGTATTATGGTATTTTAGATCTGCCTGCTGTTTGTCGCGTAATTTATTTATGTTTTCCTGTCTTACTCGTTCAAGTTGTTCTGGTTCGTTAAGTAATTGTCTGCCGAAAAATGTGTCTATGGGTTTTTTGCCTGTAGTGGAGTGAATCGATCGGTTATATTCGTATAGAGATCTGTCTAGTAATTCTGAGAATGTACTATGGATGTTATCTGTCTTAAGGCAACGGATTAGTTCCGAAAGTGTGGAGTGAAATCTTTCCACTTGGCCGTTCACAGAACTTGTATAGGGAGGTGCTTTGAAAACTTGGATATTGAACATGTTCTCCAGCATGAATGATATAGAATTCGAAGCTAAGGATTTTTCATTATCCATAACTATTGTTTGGGGTACTCCAAAAGCTAGTACCAATTCCCTAAGAGGTTGTTTAATATCCTCTGAGGCTCTTGATTTAATTACTTTGGCTAAGGCATATTTGGAGAATTTGTCTATCGCGGTTAGGATTATTTTCTTGTCAGTGAAATAAATGCCAACGTGAATTATTTGTCCGGGATATTCGGGAATGGGGGTAGGTTGTAATTCCGTTTGTTCGGGTGCCTATCGTACTTATGTTCCTTACAAATTTTGCACTGCTTTGTTATTTTTTCTATTTTAGATTTCATTTGGGGAAAATAAAAATTTTGAATAATTTGTATCTTGTTCTCTCGAGAATTTCGGTGAGCTCGGTTATGTTCTTTTATAATTTCCTCGTCTTGTCGGTTTGTGTCAGTTAGGTCGGTGACTAATTTCCTTGCAAAACGGACCTTATACTGTCTAAAGTGTGTTCGATATACTTCTTGTACTATACCTAGAACTCTCTCCTCCGTTTTAAGTCCATTTGTAACTGAAGGATTTAGATATTGTTTAAAAATTTCTATCAATTTCTCTGAGGAATATACTGGTTCTACAATAGTATGTCTGTGATAAGTGGGAAAGATAATCTGAAAGTCATGTGAAGGGGTGTCTCCAACGAGAAGAATAATCTGATTTTTATACACATTTAATGGTACGTCTACAATTTGTATGAGATCTTGGCCAGAACTTTCGTCGCTATGTTGGGTTGGTGTAAGGGAGTTTATTTGACTGTTTTTAGGTGGTCTTGATAATGCGTCGGCAACAACGTTGGACTTCCCAGGCTTATAACTTAGTTCGTAGTTATACTCCTCGAGTATTGCCTTCCAACGTTTCAGTTTGTTATTCGTATTTCTGTTGCTCAAGGCATACGTTAAGGGTTGATGGTCAGTGAATATTTTTAGTTTGGTAGGACCGTACAGATAATTCCTTAATGAGTTGAGAGCCCACACTATCGCCAACATCTCTTTCTCATTAGCAGCGTAGTGCTCCTCTGTTTTGCTGAGAGTTCGAGAAATAAACGTGATTGGCTTGTTGTCTTGGGACAGCACAGCGCCTATCGCGTAATCCGATGCGTCGGTAGTCAGGTGGAAGTCCTTGTTAAAGTCCGGAAAGGTAAGTATAACGTCGTCGGAAATCAGTGAATTCTTGATCTTGTCGAATGCTTCCATTGCTGCATCCGTCAACTGAATGGCTTTTTTACTTGAGGCTGTTTTGGACGTACGTCCATCCTCCCCCCTTAAAAGGGCTGTAAGGGGTTTTGCCAACTTTGCATAATCCTTGATAAACCTGCGGTAAAATCCCGACAGACCAAGGAATGATCGCAGATCCTTCAAAGTTCGGGGATACGGGAATTTGGTGATGGCTTCCACTTTATTTGGGTTGGCTTTTATGCCAGTAGAGGATACAATAAAACCCAGAAACTCGACTTCTGTCTTCAAAAATTCGCACTTATCCAGTTGCACTCTGAGGTTGGCTTGTTGGAGAGTTTCGAAAATAGTTCGTAAATTTTCGAAATGACGATCGACATCTGCACTGAACACAATTATGTCGTCAATATAAACATAACAGATCTTACCAATGTGTTCTCTTAGGATATCGTCTAGGGCTCGCTGAAAGATAGATGGTGCGTTCTTTAGCCCGAAGGGAAGTCTTACAAATTCATACTTCCCGTTATTGACAGAGAATGATGTTTTTTCGATATCGTCTTCGTGCAAGGGTATTTGGTGGAATCCACTTTTTAGGTCGATCACCGTAAAATATCTGTTCTTCCCCAAATGCGATAATACTTCATTGGTTTCGGGAATTGGGTAACGATCTGGTATTGTTATAGCATTAAGTTTCCTATAATCAATTACCATACGATACTTCTTTTCACCTGAAGCATCCGCTTTCTTTGGTACAATCCAAACGGGGGAATTGTACGGCGACCGTGAAGGTCGAATGATTCCATCATTTAGTAGTTGTTTGATTTGATTGTCAATTTCCTCTTTTAGTGCCATGGGATATGGGTAGTGCCTTGAATAAACCGGATCTTCGGTCATCGTGCGAATTCTGCCCTTAACTTTGGTGGTAACAGTAAGTTTCTCATTTGGTTCGCCAAAAAGGTTTGCGTATTTTATAGTCAATGAATTTAGTTTGTCTCGCTGTTCCTGTGTCATGTGTTGGGTTCTAACGTTAACGTTATGAATTGATTCAGAGATTTGCTGTTTCAATCTGATTTTTATGCTATTCTTTATAGTCATGTAATTTTCTTTCGTATATATTACGGCTGACAATTCTTTGAGACTGTCGTTCCCAAGAATTGCGTGAAATGATCGGAGAGATGGGAGAAGGAAGAATTTAATATTAGTATCGGGGTCGAAAAGATTTATCATGGTATGGTGGGTGATTTCTATATTACCACAGACTGAGTTTGCGTAGAATTTTTTCTGGTTAGGGATGGGATTCTGAACTAGGTTTGGTTGAATGTAATTCTTGTTAGAGCCAGTGTCTATCAAGAATTTGAGAATTTTTTTGTCTCTCGTCCTACACTCAAAGTATGGTAGCGACGAGTTCGTTAATCTAAAAAATGTACGTCAACGAAGTCAGTAAATGGTTCTGTCGGTTCTTCGTCGATTTGTTGGTCTATATAATCGTTAAGGTTTTGATCGTGTCCAGTCTGATTGGTCATTGTCGAAATCATGGCATTGTAGTTATTAACCTCTTGACACTCTGCCGATGTATATTTCTGGGGATTCATTCCGGAAGTTTCCAGATGGAAATTTCTTTGGATCTTATTGGGGTTTGGATATTGTTGTACAGGAGGTAAAGGTCGTTTTGGAGCCGGTGGCCAATTTTTCGTCACTGGCCTATTCATATAGTTAACGTTATTCGTACGGATGGTGCTAACCTCCATGGGTTCGATCCTCTGAACAGGTTGGTTTGGCAAGACATTATTGGGTTGTTGAGTATTTCTTTGGGATTGGTATGGGTTTGTTTGGAAATTATATCGTTGAGTGAATTGATGATTTGGAGGGTGAGGTTGAAATGATTGTCGTTGAGTGGTTGGAAATTGATTAAAGTAGGGACGCGGTGGAGGACGAGGTGGGAGATACGATGACTGGGGTACATATGCCAATTGTGGGTAGAATAGGTGTTGGTCTAGTCCTTTTCGTGAAGGAATTGGTGGAGTTGGTGGAGGTTTCCTAACCTGACTAGTATTATGTTGAGCGTAGGTGGCTCGAAATTGCTGGTTCTCGAGCTTTAAACAGAGATTAAGAGCTGTAGGGAGGTCCGCCGGTTCCCTTATACCTAGGAGCCTAGGCAGGTCACCTCTAAGGCCTCTAATGAATGTATCTAGTGCCTTATCCCTGTAGGATGACGTTAGATGGTGCAACGCCTCAGGTGGCAGTTCCATGCTCGAGATTTTATTTAAGATCAATGATAGGTGGTTGTACACTGCCTGGTAATAGCTCTCCACGGTGTTGTTACCCTGCACTAACGTTGTCATCTGGTACTCTAAAGTTCCCAGATCACGTCTATCTGCATAGTGGAGTGTTAAACACTTCGATATGCACTCCCAGTTTAGGGGTGTGTTGTAGGATTCTAAGATTGCGTCCGCGTTACCTGTGATTTTATTGCGTATGATGGTAAGTATGCCAAAGTATTTTGGCGTTCCCTTGTATTGGTTATAGATATTAAGGATCCTGTCTACACTCTTACGCCAGGAACTAAACTCGCCAGGAGTTCCGGAGAACTCCCTTAAACACCTCACGACATCTGGCACTTTGTCCAGATCACTAAGGTTAGCGCGTAAGTGTTCATGGATGGTCTCGTCAGTTCCCCTATGGAACTGATTTTCGGGATGTAACATGGATTGCACCGCGTTCCTGCATTCGTTAACACATACGCGAGCTGCAATACCAGCAATTAGGGCTTCCAACTCTGGGGTGGCGTTCACATTTACGTTCGTATTCGAAGTGGAAGGTGTTATGATCGGATTCTCGGTATTCAATACCGGTGGACGTAAAATTGGGTCGGTCATAGTGGCGGTACGTTTAGACATGAGGATAAGGAGTCAGAGAAGGGGCTAAGAAAGTGGTTAGAGAGTGCGGTAGTAATGTTATCTAAAATATTTTGACATTTTGATATTAACTATTAACTGAGGTTATTATTACCGAAGATATCCTGCATATATTTTTTCACAATAATTATTACTATTTAATTTTATCACTAATATAATTTTGTTTCTACTATGTTATTCTACTGTAATTATTACTAACTTATTCGGATTTAATGTATTTTGTTCTTACTATGTTCGTATTTTTAATTTAAATGAAAAGATTCCTTAAGACTATCTTACATTAAAAAAATTAACATGTCCAACGCTGGTGAAGAGGCTAATTCCTTTTCGTCCTTGGTGATGAGGTTACTGGGGCACCTTCCTTCACTCTCCCTCGTTGGTTGCAAGGTCAATCGACTTTTGCTTTGGATTCGGAGCCCAGATGAACAAAACACAGCACTTTGTCTCTTTGTCACTACACACGCGGCGAGCTTCTTTAGGTCGTTTTGCTTAGTGTATTGACGCGAACTACTTTAGGTCGACTGAGACGGGTTAAAGTACACGAACTACTTAAGGTCGATTATCGCACTTTAATCTAACTGCACTGTGAGTAAATTGTTCTTTTCTGGGCCCCACGTTGGGCGCCAATTAAACTATTTTAAGTTTATTTTTCTTAAAAAAAATATATTTATTCTAACCGAGTGCCTTCACGGCTGACTTAAGACTGAACTAACAATTCGAATATAAACTTAAACTAGGTGCATGCCCAATGCAGCCAGACGCCTCGTCAGCAGCGGATGTTCGGCGATAGCTCAGGTGTCTTGCAGGTATGTTGCGTCCGTTGCCTCAAATGTCCGGCAGGAATTTGACCTGATGTAATCACGACTGTTGTGGATGTTCTTGGTCGTGGGAAAGGTATCATGCGTTGTTTGCATGATCCAATGTTTCTGGCGTTAACTTATACTTGCACATCGTCAGCGTATATGTGAGTTGATGAATTATTAACTATATTTGGAATTTCATTAATGTACATAGAGAAAAAAAGAGGTCCTAAGATGGAGCCTTGGGGTACTCCTGTCGATAGTGATAACAACTCTGACACATACAGCTTATTTACGACCGGAGAGGTAGGAGGATATACGATTCAATGCAGACGAAGATAGGTTGAAGTTGTTTCGTAATTTATTGATTAGCATGGAATGATTCACCATATCGAAAGCCTTAGAGAAGTCGAAGAGTACCAGAAAAGTGACTTCATTACTATCTAGATTTGCTCTAACATCATCAATTACTCTCATTAGTCCTGTTAAACAACTGTGGTTTTGTCGATAGCCTGATTGAAATTGAGTTATCATATTACCCGAATTAATATGTACATTTAGTTGTTTTTGCATTATGCGTTCACAAACTTTAGACAAGAAATTAAGAATAGAAATGGGTCTAAACTCTTCACATGTAGAGTTTTTTGGTATTGGAATGATTTTTGCCATTTTCCACTGACATGGGAAAATTCCGCTAATCAGAATTGTATTTATCGCATGCCTAAGATACGATAATAAAAGAGGGAGCATAGCTTTAACAAAGGCTGTTAAACAATGCACTGAATAATGCATATTATCCAGTGCACTGGAAGACAGCGGTTGTGCAACCAATCCCCAAGAGGGGTTAGGACACCTCTAACCCGGCAAATCTCCGGTCGATAAGTCTCCTTCCGAGTGTCAGCAAGGTCTTCGAGAAGGTGGTCCATAGAGCCCTGTCTAAATGGGCTGAGGACAATAAAATCATCCCGGATAACCAATTCGGTTTCAGAGCGGGGCATGACACAATTCATGCTGCTTCGAAACTCGTGTCGGATATCCAATGGAATAAATGCAAGAACCAATGCACGGGTGCCTGTCTGATCGACTTGGAAAAAGCCTTCGACACCGTATGGCTAGAAGGTCTTTATTACAAGCTCAATCGGCTGAGCATAAGTAAACCACTGCTATATATGATTTTTGACATGTTAACAGGTAGAAAGTTCGTAGTGGAAATTGCCAACGTGACTTCTACCCAAACATTTGATATTAACAACGGACTGCAACAGGGTACGGTGAACTCGCCGATCCTTTTCAGCATTTACTTCAGTGATTTGATAGCTTCTCTTCACCATTCAATAGCGTATGCGGACGATATAATCGCGTACAGATCAGGTCCAACGATCGACGTCATTGTCACTCTCTTGCAGCGTGACTTTGAAAAAATTCAGCAGTATTGTGATGACTGGAAGTTGAAGATCAACTGCCAGAAATCAGAAACTATTTTGTTCAGAACGCCTTTGTCTAGAGCCTCTCGGGACACTAGAAAAAATTGGCGCGGGTTCTCAATTCTTGGACAGGACGGGCGCCCACTGGCGAAACAAAGTGTGGTCAGATACCTTGGGATCTGGCTAGACCAGTATCTATATTTTGACAAACATGTAGATGCTGCTCTGGCAAGGGCCCGAGGCGCTTTTGCTCTGACAAGATGGCTGTTTCATTGCAGCCAACTTGATCCCAGGGTGAAGGTAATCTGCTACATGGCCTTAATCAGGCCAATGATTGCCTATGGATGCCCCGTCTGGTTCAATTTGAGAGCCAGCTTAATGGAAAGGATTCGGGTGTTTGAGAGACAATGTCTCAGGACTTGTCTCGGGTTACATAGGACACCCGAATCTGATTACACGAAATTTTACCCGAACGAGGTCCTATACAATAGGGCCAGGATTGTACGGGTGGATAACTTCCTGATCAAACTGATTCGAAACCACGTTGCAAGGGCAATGTCTTCGGTCAATAGCCTAATTTCCGAGGCTTACTACCCCAATGATTTATATCACGAGAGAGTGCGCCTTAACGGCTTTGTCCCGCTAGAAGCATTCCTCTATTTAGATAGATGTGGGCTGATCCAGGATAGATTGGCGGTGCCGCTAATCTTCCATGTGGGTCGCAATTCCGTGGAACGGCGATTCCTCTACGGACCCGATGTCGCGCTCAGTGAGCCCGAGCGCCTCAGGTTCTGTAGATCGGTCTCACGCCGGGATCGAGGAGACGTAGTCCGCCAGCATCAACGCTTTGGTGGCTGGAGGGAGCTGCGTCGGTGGACATTTCAATGGCTTCAGCCTCTTCAAGGCAGGGCTTGCCTAACACCAATGGCAGGCTTACATAGGGTAGGGCAGGGTAGAGTAGGTTAGGGTAGGATAGAACAAAAAAAATAATAATATTAAAAACCAAAAAAAAAAAAGATATATCTATATATAATATTTATAAAATATATATTTATATATATATATATATTAGTTAAGTTAGAATAAGATATGTTTAGTTAGGTTTAGGTAGGTTTAAGGATTATATAAAAATATATAAAAGAATGATCATATGCTAAGTTTTTTTAAAAAGAAAAATTTTTCTTAGCTTAAGTTAATTAATTATAATAATGTTAATTGTAAGTTATTTATTTAGTAGCCGAAAGGCATATGTTAAAATTATTCAGTTTGTTTTAGAGTGTCCGCCTAGGGCCAGTAAGATTCCTAAATTTGTAAGGATAGTTAAGCTAGTTTTAAACATTTTTGTCTAGGATAAGATAGATCTAAGAAACTATTGTATAAATAAAAATGAATTACAAAAAAAAAAAAAATAGCTTTAACAAAAGCAGGGTGGATACCATCGAACACGACCGTGTGTGATTTTATGGAAAGTAAGCTTTCCACCACATCAAGCTCATTCACATTGCGAAATTCAAAGAGCGTCTCACTCGTTGGTTGACTAAGCGTCTCACTTGTTGGTTGACTAATTGTCTCAAGTCCTGCACTTACTACTTTCGAGCCCGTTGATACAAATTTGCGATTAAGTTCGTTTACCTCGACATTACTCAGAGAATGAAAACGTTGTTTACCAATTCCCAAATTTCGCAGTTTGTTCCACAGTTTTTTTCCATTTGTGTTCTTATTGAGACGATTGGAGAAGAACCGTCTTTTGGTTGTCTTTATTACCTAAACAACTCTGTTTCGCAGTCTCTTGTAGTGTTGGTAAAGCACATCCAATCGAAAACATTTCCATCGGCGGTATGTTTAATCACGATCTGTCATCAAACTTTTATTTCTCTTCAAAACTACGTGTTATGCGCAGTGTAAACTTCTCTTATTTTTAGTGGAACATGTGTCTCAAAAAGTAAATTGATGTTGCTTTATAAAAATTTGATTTGGATATAGAGTACCATGGTACATTTCTTATGTCTCGTTCTAAGGACAATCTGTCTATATTGTTAAAATCTCTATAGCTGAGAGTTCTTTGTGTAGTGCGGTGGTCAATTAAAAGGTCGTTCGCCGATCATTACCATAGGCCGTGACAGAATTGAATGTTTTGTACTAGAAATCACTAGAAATAATAAACAGCAGTGGCCCAAAATGACTGCCTTGTGGAACCGTACGTATGCAAAGCAATGGTCTACAAATGGGCAACAATTATCCAAATTGACTTTATGTCACGTTTCGACTAAAAACGATGTAATCAGCTTTTTTCCGTGAAATTCCCTGGCGATACTAAGGCAAGTTTAATTAATTTTAAACAATATTTTCGAAAAGTTCAGGTATAAGGGATAAAGTGCTAGTTCCTCCGTTATTATGATATTATAATTAAGACTTTTGCACAAATATTATTCTGAAAAATGAAGCTTATTTCCATTTGTTTAACTTTGAAAATCATGAAACAACCTCTTCATCGACTTCAACTGGGAGTTGGGTGCGTTTTCGGGGTTCGGGATGTCATTAGGCCATATATTTTTTTTAAACGATTCTGGTGTACCCATATGTCTAAATGGTCTGCTTTACCAAACGACGTAAATAGTCCGTTAACCTGAAGTGAGTGTCGTAGACGTAATCGAAGTTTAAGTTCAACACAATGTCGCTAAATGCTACAAGGCTGGTGAATCAATGGCTATATTGCGTGACAAATTTCCTAAACGTGTGGTTTCTTTAAATTAAGACGTCAACTGGCTGCCGAAATCGTGCGATAAAAACATTTCTGATTTGTTTCTTTAGGGCTGTCTGAAAGTTGGGGTGTACATTATTACTTCATCAACGGTTCATGCATTTAAAAAAATTCAGCTGCAATTATGCGGAAGTGTAATAAAAGAATTCCTCAAAAGAATGACTATTTGTAATTAAACATCCTACTTTTATTATACTCTGTTACTAATCAGTGTGTACTTATAACTAAAGTAAAAGGTCGCCGCTTTTTATTGATCTGAAATGACACCCCTTGTTGGATAGCCCTATACTTCTTCGTTCCTTTTTTCCGGCGTTGTTATGGTCAGAAGTGTAGGACCATAACCTTCCCACTTAACTGCATTCCTACTGGTCCGCTTGTGGGGTCCGCCGTTTTTTTGTGACACGGGCATGCTCCAGATTTTTTTTTGTTTGATCTTACTCTTACAACACCGGTGATCTCCAGTCGTGTCAACCCACTGATTTGCATGTACACTTGTGGGGCAGTTTAATGGTTTTATATGTGTCCCTAGGCTCACCTTGGTGTTTTCTAAATTGCCTAGATGTGATATTTGTTTACCTTTGTTTTAGTCGCCTTTTACGACAAGCGAGAGGTATCGCTGCAGGGATATTCTTAACCCGTCCCTGCACGGAGGTGTTGGATAGCCCTATACTTATTTTCCCTATTTAGTCATGCGGTCTTAATAGATTACATATTTCGGAAGCTGTTTATCCACTGCCTTCTCACCGAACTTTTTCCAATATAAAATAATTTAAAGTTCTACAAAATAAAATCGAAGACATAGTACTGCCAATCCATGCAAATCAATAACGATTCCGAACTTTTTCAATCCCTCTCGGACCATTGAATCGACACTTATGTGATATTGTATCATGTATCCGAACGAATAAAACGTCTCTGCATATCGTTTTCGGCAAAATGTTTGTCTTGCACATCAAAACATCAGACATGACACGGCTCCCAGTACCTAAGCCAATACTATTGCCATTGCCACTGCTATTGCCATCCACTGAAGTATGACCAAATGATTATATTTGTTCAGCCATCTTGATTGGCAATGTTATAAAATAAATACGTTTCACCCGGGGACAGGATGTATGAAGAGCATCACATCACATCACATCCATTCGACTGTGATGAGGACATGTTTACAGGGAGGGTAGCCGAGCGCCTGGTAGTTGGCTGGATAACTGGCTGGTCTATAAGCAATATCCTCTTCTAGCTAGTATAGGAGGGATTTGTGTTAAATTGGGTGGAAGATTCGAATCAAGCGAATCAATTTGATTGCTTCGTTGTATCTATATTCAATTGCCGCACAAAGGAATTGTTACTCGTTTGTCAATTCAATTGTTTGGGTTCGAGTGGACAAAAAAACAAGAAAATGGCTACAGACCCCGATGTCCTTTGTGGACTTTATTAATTGCGCTCGTACGTTTACGAGTACATAGGAAGAGCATTGAAGACATTCCTGCTTCCTAGGTACACATTTTTTTCCTTTTTCTGCGCTGACAAAATAAAAAACCGGAATAACCAAGGTGCGTCCGCGATGCTCTAAATATACCATTGACATATGTATGTATGTTGATGTGTCCGCCGCCGTATCGATTTCCACCTCAACCTCTGCTTGAATGGCGATAAGGAAACGCGGTTTGCCACACGCCTTAGTGAAATTCGTCTTCCATCCATTCAACTAAAGCAAAACGATTCGAATTCTTAATTTGCCCACATGGTATGCAAAACCTGCGACCATGCAGCATGGCAAAAAAGAAGGCAAAAAACGAAAAACAAAATCGTAAATCGAAAGGACGATTTGTCTCTACGACGACATGCATTAAATCCTTTCGATTACATTCCGATTGATTCTGGCGGTGGCGGCCAAATGGTCAACTTGTAATTCAAATTGTTCTATACCTTCGGTTCGCCAGCATCCGCGAGATACCAAGCCCCTCCATCGCACACCGTCCGACGACGCCGCACATGTCCGCGTATGTAAACCGATCTAAATATTTTATTGTCGTTCACTTGTGTCCAATTTTCGACTGGGACAAGAAATAAAATCAACAAATCAGAGAAAAAACAGAAATGGAAAAGAGAAAAAAGTGGAAAACGAATCTCGTCGAACAAGGAACGAACACGAATGAACACATGACATCTCATCGAACATCGTGTAATATGATACTTAATAGGCGACTGGGTCGTAAATTTTCTGGGAACATGGTTTGTGGTATCCGTGTGCCGGAGCCGGAGCCGGAGTCGTGTGTGTACTCTATTTGGGTCTACCCGCCTGGGCTTAGATCATTGTTCCTTGCTACCCCTTGTCGCATTTTCACCTCGTTTGGAGAGTAACACATTATTGGATTGCTCTCGTATCTTTCTTTGGTGTTAGTTTCGGTATTCGTACAGATGTGCGGTTGTTACGGTTCCCCCGGGACTATGTGCGGAATAAGTTTTGCAAGCTCGAACCATTTATGACAGTTTCGATCAAAGACAAATCAAGGCGGTCGGGAAGGAAGTCGTTCGTTGGTAATTGTGTAAATGAAGGCTATGAATGAGTGGAGTTGTGAGATGTCGTCTGTCGGTGGGATGGTTTTGCTGATGAAAACATTAGGTGAGATTGGAATGGAAACAATTTTTACGATAACAGGGTTGTAACTCTAGAATGTCTGGGTTATTACCGTAAAACTTAACTCTGAAGCCGAAAAAATCGCAATAAAGAATTGAGTTTCTTGAATGTTTTGTGGTGAAGAAACGCGTACTCTATATCCTTGATTTCTATATCTTGTTATACATGAGGGCACGTCGAGAGAACCATTCTACAACCATTGAAATAATTGTTGTCATATATCACGGAACACCGGCAATTGTATTGACTTCCTACTTAATATCTGGTAAAGTCGTCGAATGTGGCTTCCAATTTTCTACCTTGCAAAGATGGGGTAGGGAAGAATTATGCAAAGGTTTTCTGTACGAGTATGTGTTTTCTGTATCTGGACAGGTCCAGGTAAAAGTTTGCAAAATTCAAGGTAGAAGACCTGGGATTGTAGCTTGGCTCCCGACGAGCTAATCCCATCTGGTTTTGGAAATCTACGTGAACTCTTTGCGCTGGGCATTAAAAACAGTGAATTAGTCGAATAAGGTGCTGGATTCCCATAAACCGTGACAGTTCTGACAGAATGTCTGAGAGAAGGTAAATGGTGGCGGTAGAGGATATTTTTAAGATGGGGTTTGGTAAGATGAAGATCGAAATGAGCGGAGTTCGTTTCGTGCACTATTCTGGACATTGGTTCATGATAACCGTAGTCCGTTCGATAGGAGTTGAGATGGGAGGGACAGTAAATATTACCGGTAAATAGGTCAGAAAAGGTCTGCAACCTCTAGAAGTTCTTGTTTGATGAGTTTCAAGCGATAAAGGCGGTAAATTATAGGGATAGGACCAGGGAAGACCACGAAGGCTAACACAATGCGCACAGTATGGATACCGTACGAGGAGGACTAGATTTGACCAGCATACTCAAAAATAGGCCTAACGAAGGTAGTGTACAAAGATTTTTTGATGTACATAGGGATTGCGAAGGGAATGTGAAGTCGAAAGTTAAGTTCTCGATCTCGGATAATACCTTAGTCATTGACAACGGCAACTGAGAGGTGAAGGGAGGCGCTTGTGGGAATAAATGATACCGTAAGAGGGTGTTAGCATGACTATTGGCTAACACTGAATACGAGGCGATATGGTTGGATAGGAGAGATCAGGACTCAGCACAGAAAGCTATTTGTTTTTAGATTTTCATATCATCAGCATATACGGAGTTAACATCAGTAATGTTTAAGATGAATATCAATGGGTCGAGCTGGCTGCCTTGGGGGACTCCGAAGGTGGCATTAATTAGGTCACAAATAGTAGTCCTGAAAATTACATTAATTGACAATCTGTTAGGAAGGATTTGATTGATTTTATAAAACCGGTGGGAAACCAAGAATTATTTGATGTGAGATTTTGCCGAAGGCGCTGTTAAAGTCATTTGTCGATGACTAAGGCAGGAATTCTATTCACTAACGCTTGTCATTCATACAACGAAAGTAGTCATGATGGGGTGGAAGGACCTGCTCGGCGAACGGCTGCAAGTGGCAAATATTTAAAATCACTTAAACTTTAAGAAAATTAAAAGTAGAAGGACAGTTAACAGCTTCAGTTTCTGCATTTATAAAGTGGTAGAAGCTTCTGGGATCGGTGATAGTAGGAGAGGGGATTACATTCAGTTCTGATATCGGAGGTAGGGAGATTCTTATAGTTCTGTGAATTCTGTATACGACTGCAAGTACGTAGTTCCTTGGTCTGTCAGAGTGTATATGAGGTGTAGCTCTTTTTCAGTGAATATGGTATGGATAAGATAAAGGAACTGATAACTTTGAAAATGAATATATAGGTCAAGATTATCATCTTAGGACATATGCGTGTTAGGGTTTAGAAGAAAATTAAAATGTATAATACGAAGCGTATTTTCGGAGTGAAGAATGGTAAAGTGATTGTCGAGTGATAGTGTTCCCGATAATGATGGATGGAGCGGATCTAAGGTAGAGAGGAGGTGGTCACTTCCGGTAATAATGCAGATCAGGTTAAATTGTCGATTAATTTTACTGAGTTGAAGAAGACCAAGCAGACCATACAAGATGTTATTGCGATAAAGTGAGTCTCGTAGGACATTTCAGGAACGGAAGGTTGAATGTGCCACAGGTGATGATAATGTTATTGGAGTCAGTCAATGGCAAGATGATAACAAAAAGTAGGCTGTGGGGGCAAGTTGCAGCTTCGGTTTCAAGGGAGATATTAAGTTGGAATCAGGACAGTTCGGCGATTTGAAGGATAACAGATATACAGAATTGACGTTTCCATAAGCACAAAACAGAATAAAATCTGATGTGAAGGTAAGAGCAAAAATGCCATTAATTTTAGAGAATGCAGGAGTACTGCGAAGATTTCGGTGGGCAGTCCTCTGATGTTCTAGTAATAGAAGGAGATGTATTTGAGTGAATTGTGGTGGGCAACCCCATCTTGCCGTAGTTTCGAATATAAAAAAAAAATCAAAGGTCTAAGAAAGGACGACTAACGTCACGTCCGTTAAAAAGTTATTGTAATTGCCCGACTTTTCGAATTGAAGATGTTCCTAGTTCCTAGAACTCGAATGCTTTGTACTAATTTCATTTGACGCATTTCATATTGAACATGATGCTGTTTTCAAGAAATTTTATTTTTCGGTTTGTGTCGTATCTTACGAGTTGATTCATTCGATTATGTTGTTTTTATGCTGATAAGCATGTCTAAGCAGATGTATATGGACGCAGTTTGCATGTGGTTTCATCGTGTGGTGATTTTTCGAATTTCAAAGCCCTTTAAGTTGGAACTTATCTTTTTGAGATAAATGTCTGTATATTTCTGTATATCTCTATGTGTACATAAACAGGAGATATCTCTTACATACATATGTAGATACATATATATTGGTCTCTCGCCTGTCAGGGTACCAAATAAGATGATCGTAGTTAGTGCTGAACAGTCACACTCCAGAACCTATTTTATTATATAATTGTCCAGTTATTTGCTTTCCCACATTAAGTGATAGAATACGTCTAACGATAACAATTTTTTTCCTAATGTGGCTGTAGTGATAGCTATCTTACACCGAGCGGGCTCGATGGTGATGAGGCCTTTAAAACACACCAGTTCGTTTACACTAAATCAAGCCTCTAAGTGACTCCTATTGTATAATTCGGTGAAGGCTCAAAACACAGCAAACGATGGTACAGCGGTACGCTACCAAATTTTCTTTTGGACTAGGGAATTCGGTTATGAAGATGTTAGGATTATGCGCCAATTGATAAAGTGGCACAAGCTCGTCAAAGATGATCAATATAGTGCCGTCGATAGAGTACCTGACGCAACATGACATCACAACGATTCCTCAACTCCCTTACAGTCTCACATTGGCCTCAGCCAACGTTTTTTCCAGTTCCGAAAATAAGATTCTCGCTCAAAGACTATCACCAAGGAACCTAACATGCCTTTAAAGAAGTTTTCATGCGTAGCCTCAGAGCCCTTACGGAATCCGCCTCTTAAGGTGCCTTTGGTTGGCGGAGAAGAATATCCCTTGAAGAATGTTAAGGTTTGGCAGTAATATTTGGAATAAGTCCATTTTCCTGTAACTTTTCCAGATACTTAAAAAAAAAAAAAAACTCTGTATGTACTTTAAACTAACGTTTTCATCACATTTTCGCAGAGCGGCTTTATTACATGCCGTTTGCCGTTTGTATATTTCACTTTTTCTCTTGTGTCTTCGGAACAACAAGGTTGATAGAAAAGAGTCTCATCACTCAGAACTGGAGTTCGCTAACTGAACCAAATTATGGAGTAAGCCAACATCTGTATGCAAATTACGATGAAAAGTAGTTGCTGTCCTCGTATTTTAATGTGCGCATCTGAGTTTTCAATCACATTATCAACCACAGCCACGATATTTTGAGTGAATTTTGCCGATCGATGATGGGCTAAAGCAGCAAGGACCTTACAAAACGTTTTACTGTTTTTGTTCGCCTGCTTAGGTGTACCTAAATAAAATCATGTGTATTGAATAAAATAAGAAAAGAGTGTAGCTAAGTTTTTTAAACTTATTTGTGGGTTTTTCTCGTAAACTTTTACGTCAGACTATACTGGGAAAAAAAAATTAATTTACCAAATTCTTGAAGATTCAAAAACAGTTTGTCTCCAAACTTTTTAAAATATGAGGTTGTACAAATGGCAATCGTCTGTTTTCCAATAGACGGCGCTAGCGGTGCATGCTAGTCAAAAGCGTCATATCAGATCAGGCGTCGTATATTTTTTTGTGCATGAACTTGAAGTCAAACTTTGAAGTCAAACAAAGTAATTTGCTGGAAGTTTTTCTTTCGCTTTTAATTTTATTATTGGCAGAAATTATGATTTCGAAGTGGAAGAAAAGGAAAACCTAGTATCAGTAAAAAAGGTTTGAAGGCGTAGATTTACAGCCATTAAGGAATCAAGATCCATGTGAAACGTACAAAGAATTTGCAGATTCATTGATCGCAACTCAGCAGGTCAGTTTCCACCGATTCAAAACGATGGGATTTCGCAGGTGAACTGCTGCTCCAGCTGCGGGAAGGGAAGAGTTTTCTGCGTATTATTGTGACTAATTATGAAAAGTGGGTGTATTATGATATTCGTTCGTCGTAAAATGCGTAAAAATTAACGCCTGAGATAAATAACGGTGAACCAGCTCGATGTGGCATAGTATGAGATATTGCAAACAGGTGATAACATCCCTGTAGCTCGTCACCGTCACAAGGGATCCGTTTGAGCAGAGACTTGAGAGAACAATGACCACAAAAAAACAATGGCAAAGACGCGACAAAGTGATTTTATACCTCATCATGCATCTTGTTTGGCCACATGTTGCTCAGCTCTTAGAAACCTACTTGCAAACATATCACCCCCACCGCCGTATTCTACAAATATCATCACTTCCAACTTCTACCTACAACGATCGATGACGGATATCCAGGCTGTGTAGCATTTCGTGGGTCACTTTAAAAGATGCACTGAAAAAATGTCTATATCCAAAAACAAGAAAAATCTTACCAGGCACTGTCGGTCTTTTATATATAAAATATAGATGCCGAGACAAAATTGTCTTGACTGATCTTCGCTCATTACAAGGGCACCTTCTTAGACACGAATTAACTTAACATTTAATATCGGGAACCCCAATTTACTCGTATCAAATCTTCACAGCTTGCAAAATAATTTAAAACTTCTCGATATCATGGCATTCATTAACAAATGTCAGCTTAAGGTATGTATGTACGTATTAAAGGCAAATAGCGGCTCCCGGGTATTACATTCGATTAGAACCTTCCCAATCCCACGAACATTTTCTAATAAAATCCTTCTTAACCTAATCGTTATTTCAGGAAGTTAAACTTTCAAAATTATTATATAGCATGCTGTGCCAATTAACGATGTCTCGGTTTTCCCATAAATCTCAAATATCCTCCTAGACCTTCTACGCACCAGCTATTCAAACACCTGTTTGCCTGTATAACCATCGCTTCCGTACTTTTATTATTATTACTTCGTCGACGAACGAACGGGTGTCGATAAAGACGTCAACAGCTCAACCGAGCGAAGATCGATAGATCCTCAACTCACACTTCACTGTCTCTTACTTTATTCATAGTGACAATCAAGTCATAGACCTGTAGCTCGTAATCATATCGTATGTCGGTGCGAGTGCCCATCAATTCTACTAATATACGTGCGCCTTCAGTTCCGGCAATTTGCACCAGAAAATAAATAACCCGTCGTATCTGTTTCTCGGTTTAGGATTTTCGTTTAAGTATCCATCTAACAGTTATAAAAATCTCATTTTAAGACCGTCGACTCGTTAAGTTTAAACGCCGAGATCCCTTATCGTCAAGCGATGACATCAGTGAAACGTCAACTGTCATCTGCATTTCCATACAAATAACAAAGGTGGTGGCTATTTAACGTTCCATCTACTGTCCTCCAATTTTGAATTCGGATCTGAGATTTAAAATTCAATCAAAATGAAGCTCGACTCCAACGCCGGGCATCACCGAATATAAACCTACGTTTGATGATCGTTTTCGATTAGAACTGTCGATAAGTGTGAAAATACGATATAGCTCCTCGGGCGCTTATCATTGCCGGCCGATCTCCCCCAATGTTGAATATCATTTGGTTGAGTTCAATTTGTTTATGTTACGCCTAAGACCATCAAGTAATTAGTTGACATCTCGATTCTAGATGATGGCATGTTGGTTGTTGTTTCTGGTCTGGTTTACTGGTTGAATAACTTGTTTTGTGTCATGTCGCTGGGACATAATTTCGGTCTTAATTTCGATTGCGGAGGAACATTTTAGTCGTTTATTGCCGTGTAGCTTGGACGGCGGGGAAAATTAAATCATTCATTCGAATGGGCATACATTTGTGTAGAAGTTATTAACAAGTTGTAGAAAATCTAATCACCGAATTAAGTAACGGCCCATCGCTGATAAGATTTATTCGACTTCACGCCAGTAAACTAGCCATAGATGCATTTCCAATGACAAACACCGAGAAGCCGTCGTGCTACGAATTTACATACCAAGCCGCGCTTAGGGGTACCCTGGGAATGCTTTGTTTTGATTCGATTTTCTCGGAATTACCGGAGATGATACCTCTCCGAACACGTCCACGCCATTTAAGTTCTTGGACCACTCACTGCAGGAGACTTTTTACTACCCACTCGTCCGAAGGCCCATCGTACAAATCCTCAATTAGCGAGCATCACAGCCAATAAATCCCTGAAACAAGTCCTAATACCAGCTCTAAATACACACCACTTAAAAGTCTTAATTATGCTTTTATACTTTTATGATCACCCTTGCAGTGTACCGTGTCTTTACTCGCGAGATTGAAGCGCGAAAAAAGTTCGAAATCCACCCCATTGCGAGGCTCGAATATAGGAATTCTCATAAATTAATTACCGACCTTCAATAAAACCATTTGAATAGCTAACCCCAAAGTAACGAATAAGCCCAAGGAAGAAAACAAAACAAAACAGTTTACAACAGCACGTCACAATCGTTTGTCCCATAAATTTGCCTCGACAACAAATCTAACAAGACAGGATACACTTAATTGGCACATAAATCTTCCACCAATCGCCGCAGCACACACACTCGTATAAATTAATCAGAGCCACGACGAGGCTCATAGCCCATTCGAGCTACAGTGCGAGTCCAAGTCAGAATTAGTGTTTCATCGCAACCTGAAGGAGGGCCGTACTCGAACGAAGCGAACATAAAGGAACAACTAAAGAGAGAGGGATGGTGTGGCGAGACTGACTCGAAGACCTGACCAGAAAATTATGCCATTAAAAATATCAACTTGGCTAATAACCCATTGTCAACCGTCGAAGTGAGTCATTAAATTTGTCACTCGCAGCCGGTTTGATTACCCTTTCGTGAGCTCTTCGTTTTCCTCACGTGGAGAGAACGTGTGCGCATGAGGGGCACCCACACGACTCGGCCGATTCCCGCAAGCAATTCCTGTTCGAGTTGAGGTTTTGTCTTTAAGTTGGGAATAGACATTCATCTTCCAAAAAAGTTGCTGCTGAAAGATTTTAATATTTTACGTAAATTAGATTTGAATAGAGCGATTCATTGGGCAAAGCTCCGGTCCGTTGGAATGGCTGATGAACTGGCTTCAAATGAAAGTATCGAATGTTGCCATTTTCAGATGTCTTCGTAAGAATCCAAATGCTTTTCAGTGAGCGCGGGGCCACTCGACGAAAACAGTTGGTAGTCGAAATGGGCCAGTTCTGATGAATAAATGGCGTGGGGTTAGCACCCCCCAGTTGAGTGTCTCCAAGTTGTTTCGAACCATTTTAACGTGTGCGACGGTGAATTTTCGTGGATGTCATGTTATATGTAGTTTATAGTCCGGCCTTTTTGTACCCATGAATGGAGCAATTTGTTCAGCTGTTGGTGGAAGCCGTGGTCATTGACCCGCGTCACCAGGTTTCAGCAACTCATAGTATGGTAGGTCATACCTATCAAACACATAGCATTGTCTTCCAACCGAAGCGATCTAGATTTGGCGACGATATTGATTGTTGACTGGAACAACCCATACTCGTATATCCAATTTTCAGCGTCAGTGACAATCCGAGGTGATTTTTTTTATCTGGTGAGCAAGATTTCACATATGTTATGACTTCGCTATATATGCTTGTTGCTAAATTTATGCGACACTCATACCTTGAGCTTTTCAACCTTTCCCATAGTAGGTAGACTCAGGGATGTGACTGGTTGAGTAACACAATTGTTCGGCGAGCATTTTTTTGCGATAGAGTATCATGCTTGCAAAAAGAGCTTGAGATTTATGGTCCACCCCAACCATTTTTTGGAGGTTGTTTTCGATAAAGCAACAAGCGTTCGATGCATTTCCACAGCCAGTTTCTTCCAATCAAAGCAAAAAAGGTTTAGAAACAAATATGGCTTTCCGCGTTAGCTTAGTATGCTCACTAACGCCATCTTTGAGAACAGCGGAACTAAACTTATACACATAGAAAGTTTGTTCAAAAAATAAGGTGACTCTTTGAATTTCGCGAGCCACTAAGTACATTCAATTTTCGATTTCCTTTTTGCTATATTGTCATTCATTTTTAAACCGTTTTTTATATTTAATTTTTACATATATTGCTTGCTATTAAAAATTACTTGTATTTGAAATGTTGACGGTGGCATTTATTAAGTTTATTCTGAGTAGAAAAAATGTTCATAAGTTATACATGCTCTTCAAAAAAAGCCGAGAAAACTTTAATGGGCAAGAAGACTATTTGAGTCTATCATAGAATAACATAGGAAAACATAGCCTACAAACCACCACATCCGACAACTCCTTGTAGCAAGCACACAATTTCCGCATCTTACCTTCATAAAAAAACCTGACGATCACCAGATCAGTCACATTGATTTTTTTTTTACAGGGTTCGGCTGGGTTCAAGAGTGGGTACAGTTGGTTTGTGTCGAAGATGTTCGTTAACTACTCTCCGGGGCTGGGTGTCCTAGATAAAACTTGAGAGATTCCATTGCATTTGCGTTGGTTGTAGTTCACAGTAACTTTTTTTGTTTCCATGTCATTAAGGTAGGTATCATATTGGAAATTCACACACAGAGTATACGTTTGAAGTGATCTTATACAGCGAGTGTTATGCCTTCGTCAGTATTTTTTTGATCATCTCTCATTCACAACTGATGTTGTTGTACTGTTTTCCGTATAGGAATTGTTCTTGACTATGGACAGACTTGAAGTACAGACCTTCCGCTCAACACTCGGTGATGATTACCGTTTCGCTACGGCCACCACCATCAGGTTGCGATCGATGCCAGATACTCCTCCAGCATTCTAGATGTACAAACCTTCCGAGAAATCAAAATCGAATCGGATCACTACCTTTGTAGCCAAGATACGAATGACAATATCAAGGATGCTATGCAAGACAACAAGAGTTTGACGTCGGAAAGCTACAGTCGCAGGAGACAGCTAGGATCTTCGCCAATCGAGCTTCCCCTCAACCTCTCGCAAAGTCCGATGACACCGGCACAATCCACAGAACAACAGTGGGATCATTGCCAGCGCGCCATCAAAAACGTTGCGTCTGATGTGCTGGGTTTCAACCCGCCGCGCCGGCCGCCAAGCTTGAAACCCCTGGTTCGATGAGCATTGCAAAGAAGCCCATGTAGCAAACCAAGCCAACTATATAGGAATAAGTCTCCTTAACATCGCATGAACGCTTGAAAGTGTTAGTGGATAATCTGATAGGTTCCTATCAGTGTTGTTTCAGGACAGGTAAATCCACAATAGAAAATTTTCACACTGCGGTAGATATTGGAAAATATTCAAGAATTCCAATCCCTTCTTTTTGTTGATTTTAAACCCGCATATGACAGTGTGCATAGACTCGAACTATACCGAGCTATGTCTACTTTTAACATCCCTGCCAAACTCGTCAGATTATACACGATGACAATGGATAATCCTCGCTGCTCCATTAAGGTCGGTAGCGAATTAACCGAGATCTTCGATGTTAAAAAAGGATGTAAGCAAGGTGACGCACTGTCGTGTAACTTTTTCAAAATCGTGCTTGCAATGTATGTATGTATAGGTATGATAGGTATGATCTATTTCCACGCCATTGCTTGCATATGCGGATGACATTGATGTAATTGGGCGAGCACTGTGAGACGTAAATGAAGTGTTCAAAAGCACTAAATCAGAAGCAGCTAAAATGGGTCTTTCGATGAACGAGGGTAAAATGGGTCTTTCGATGAATGAGGGTAAAACCAAATATATGCTGTCATCCAAAAAAGACGCACAACACCGACGTCTTGGCCAGAACGTCACAATTGACGGCTACAAACTGAAGTGGTCAAGGACTTTGGCTCACTAATGACCAGCGCTGACAGCAAACGCATAATTACTCTTGCCAACAGCTGCTTCTTTGGGGCCAAAGGGCATTTAACAATCGAGAGAGAGCTCTCTCTCGAGAAACCAAGATAGCGCTATATAAATCACTAGTCATCCCGGTCCTCCTTTACGGCGCAAAGGCTTGGACCTTACCGAAAACGGATGAAGATGCCCTTTTTCGTTTCAAGAGGAAAATTTTGTGTTAAATTGTATAAACGGAGAGTGGAGGGGATGATGCAAAGACGAAGTGTACGGGCGTAACACCGACGTTTGCCTAGTACGACGTCTCCGGATCCAACATCTAAGATGGCTGGGCCATGTAGAGCGAATGTGCAACACAGCTCCGGCCCGAAGAGTCTTCGAATCCAACCCTGAGGGACGACGCAGCAGAGGACGCCCGAATCTAACTAGCAAAAGATCGTGCCAGCTGGAGACGCTTGTTGGTTGAGGCCCAGGTTCACAGCGGGCTGAAGCGCTATCTATGAAGAAGAAGAACGTTAACAACGATGCCCGCTCTGTTTGGGGGTAAACGTAAGAAAACGTTGAAGCAGTAAGAAATTATTTATGCAATCACTCTCAATTGTTATGTCGAATGTTTATTATCAGAGACGTTGCTGAGGATGTTGGTGTATACGTTGGCTCATAAAGTTTTACGATTACAATTGCGTGGTTGATTAAGAGATATTGGTGGAAGGTGGTACGTAGGAATGTTATCTTAAAGTTATGAGCTGCTTGTGTGCAATACGAAGAAAACATCCGGATTTGTGGGAAAACTCATCGTTGCTTGTACATAGTTTTTGGCCATAAATCATGCCGTAATTAGGTCTCAGCCACCGTATTCACAGAACTTCGCCTCCTGGGATTTTTTTTCCTATCCAAGACTGAAAAGGGCCGTGAAAGAACGGAGTTTTGCAGCGATTGAGGATACAGAAACCATATCGCGGATGAGCTCAAGGCTACACCAAAAAGCGCCTATTTCTAGAAGTTCTTCGGAGATAGGAAAAAGCGCTCACGCAAGTGTATTATATCTGAGGATGATTAGTTTGAAAGTGACAAAATAGATATTGATGAATAAATAAATATTTTTAAGGAAAATAAAAAGTCAATGTTTTGAACAAACCTCGTAAATAATGTATTTGGTCTAGCCTGAAGCTCTACTAATAGAAACGCATCAGATTGTTCACGAACGGTTTCAGTCGTTAAACTAAACAGCGGAGAAGCTATCAATCTGTATCCAGTTGCTTAAATGTCTTAGGCAGTCAGTATGCGCCATCAGCTTTGATCAAATATTGTTTTATATTTGATATAAAGAAAACGAAAACGAAAAGAAACCACTTCGAATTAAGCAATTTTTATTAGGTCTGTATCGTTGCACGTCCACTAGTCAACTGATCGATAAAATAGAGTACATGACTTGACAACATGACTAAGTACTGCTACTTTGAACATCCTCCCCCGTTGGAGGGCTTAGGCCTTCAACTGAATTGTCTTCAATGGGAAGAATACATAGCTTTGTGATTGCACGCCTGGTTATTCCACGACTTGTTCGAACTACCGCAACACGAGCAATGCCATCAGCTCCTTTGATGATTTCGATAACCCTAGCCAGGGGCCATTTTAGAGGTGGAAGGTTTTCCTCCTTTAATAACACCATGTTGCCGACTGCTATATTGGGTGAAGACGAACGCCATTTGTTTCTCTGCTGAAGAGTAGTCAGATATTCGGTGCTCCACTTCCTCCAGAACACCTGTTGAATGTAGCAAACGCGCTGCCAACGGCTGAGACGATTGATATTCAGCGTCGTGACGTCCGGCTCAACGATGGATGTGAAGGGAGCCCCAACGAGAAAGTGGGCTGGAGTCAGCACTTCGAGGTCGTCAGGATTTTCTGTAATAGGACATAAGGGTCGTGAGTTAATAATAGCCGAAATTTGACAAACTAAGGTTCTCAGCTCCTCAAAGTTCAAAGCCGTGAGAGCAACTGTACGCCAAAAGTGACTCTTAGCTAACTTTATAGAGGCCTCCCAAAGCCCTCCAAAATGAGGAGATCTGGGAGGAATAAATCGCCAATCCATACCGTCCTCGAGACACTGCTGCTGAACCTGATAAGTATGGTTGTCATTAAGAAACAACTTTCGAAGATCCGCTAGCTCATTTTTCGCACCAACAAAGTTTGTAGCATTGTCTGACCAAATAGTTTTTGGCCTTCCCCTGGTGCTGATAAATCGCTTTAGTGCAGCTAAAAAGGCTGCAGTTGACAAATCCTTTACTAGCTCCAAATGAACGGCTTTAGTGGCGAAACATATGAAGAGGCAAACGTAGCATTTTGTAGGTGGCCTGTTTCTAACTTCCGATTGATAGTAAAATGGTCCACAAAAATCCACTCCAGTTACCAGAAATGTTCTAGTTGCTTGCACTCTCTCACGAGGCAGATTTCCCATTATATGCTCAGCTAGCTTAGGCTTCAAATAAAAACAGCGAACACATTTGTTTACTACTCGAGCAATTGTTTTTCTTCCGCCGATCGGCCAATACTGAAGTCTTATTGATGCAAGCAACGACTGGGGTCCAGCATGTAAAAGTTTTCGATGAAAGTGATCGATGATAGAGTCTGTTAGAGGGTGACGCTTGGGCAAAATGATGGGATGCCTTGATTCAAAATCCAGCGTAGAGTTTTGTATCCGCCCTCCTACCCGAAGTAAACCATTAGAATCGAGAAAGGGATGAAGTGAATAGATACAGCTTGATGAATTAAGACTCTTATTTGATTCGAGTTTCCTGTATTCTTCTGATAGATGTACCCTCTGAATCATCCGAATTAATATATATGTTCCTTGTTGAATTTCCTTTGTAGAAAGATGTCCATTTGAATCATTTCTGTTAATTATTTTTCCGAATTTGTAAATGTAAGCATAAATTCTTTGTATGCGCGAAAATGAATTGATAAATTTGCAATCAAGAGAAAAATCTACAAACCGAGTGGACGAGAGTAGAACACGTCTACGTCTCTCGGGTAAATCATGATCAAATACAGTACAAGTTGGCCACTCAGAACGACAGTTTCGAAGAAATACTGGCCCATGTTTCCAAAGAGATGAATTTTTGAGTTCGTTGGGAGTAGCTCCTCTCGAAAGAATGTCAGCGGGATTCATTGAAGAAGGCACATAATGCCATGTCATTCCTCTAGTTAGCGTTTGAATCCTACTTACTCTGTTTGCCACGAATACGTTGAAGTTAGAAGGCTCTTCCTAGAGCCACGATAAAACAATTGTAGAATCCGACCAGCAATGTACTTCACCTTCGAAGATATCCAGCGAGGTTAAAGAATTTGTCAGTTCAGCAAGCAACATTGCGGCTGATAATTCTAGTTTGGGAATAGTTAATGTTTTGAGCGGCGCAACTCTTGATTTCGAGCAAAGCAAATTTATTTCCACCTGTCCATTACGTTCAGCTCTTACATATATGCAAGCACCATACGCTGCCTGGCTAGCGTCGCAAAATGAGTGTAACTCAATCTCAGCGTGACGGTGTAAAACATATCTTGGAAAGCTGAAGCCGCTAACTATTCGAAACTCCTCACAAAAACTGAGCCAACTAGTTTGCAATGATTGCATGAGGCTTTCATCCCAGTTAATTTTTTCCTTCCACAGGAGTTGCAGAAATATTTTGGCTTTATTGATTATGGGTCCAATTAAACCTAGTGGATCATAAAATCGCGCGATATAAGACAGTATGGTGCGTTTGGTGATTTTTTGATGATTTGGAAACGTAGTACACGAGAACAGGAAATTGTCAGCTCTTTGTTCCCACATCAAGCCAAGAGTTTTGGTTACATTGCTACCATCATGAAAATTTAAGTATTGTTCTACATCCTCCTCAACTTCTTTGAGGACTTCTACACTGTTCGAGGACCATTTCCTCAATCTAAAATGTCCCTTCATTAGAAGCGATTTAGTCTGACTCATAATTTCAAGTACTTCTTCGACAGAGTTACCACCGGAAATCATATCATCCACATAAAAATCTTGGCGGACAATCTTTGCGCCTATAGGATACATTTTCTCTTCATCAATTGCTAACTGATGCATAGCCCGAATGGCAAGAAAGGCAGCTGGCTTTGTTCCATAGGTGACGGTATCTAGCTTGTAGATCTGAAGCGAGTCTTGTGGATTTTCTCTCCACAAAATACATTGAAGGTAGTTATCAGGATATGATACACGAACACAACGATACATTTTGCAAATATCTCCAGTCAATGCAATTTTGAATGAACGAAATCTCAATAATATGTCGAATAATTTGGGCTGAATGGTTGGGCCTGCATGAAGGATATCATTCAGCGAAAGTCCGGAAGATGTTACTGACGACCCATCAAAAACCACGCGCAATTTCGTAGTTGTGCTGTCAGCCTTCATTACGCAATGGTGCGGAAGAAAAAAGGTAGGAACTCCTTGAGGCAATGATCTCACGAGTGACATATGAGATAGATTATAGTATTCCTTTACGAACTCCGAATATTGCTGTTTGAGCTCAGTTCTGTTTTTGAATCTTTTTTCCAAATTTTCGAAACGACGCAATGCTTGTTCATATGAGTCACCAAGTTTAGTGGGAGAAATCTTAACAGGTAACCTGACAGAGTAGGCACCGGTTTCCAAACGAATGTGATTTTCTCGAAAATGAATTTCGCACTCTTCTTCTGCTTTCGTAACCCTTGATAGAGATAGACTGCAATCCTCTGTTTCCCAAAAGCGCCTAACTAAGTCCTGCAAATTACTATCAGCTGCTTCGGATGGTAAGTTCTCAGTTAGGGCTAAGCACGATGATTTTCTGACTACTTGCTGATTGCCTCCGGAGACAATCCAGCCCAGTCTGGTTTTTTGCAATAATGGCAAGCTACCTCTTAACCGTATCTGACCCACACACAGAAGTTCAAAGAACAATTCAGCTCCTATAAGAATGTCAATTCTTTGCGACTTGAAAAACAATGGATCTGCCAATTTTATATTGGAAGGAATGTTCCAATGCGAGCTATTTATGTTACAGCTAGGCTGGTTATCTGTGATAGTGGGAACGACTGTGGCGGTAAAGGTGGTGGAGTAATCTCCGAATCGAGACTGCATAATGATTTCAACTGACTCATTGCAAACCAAATCTGCCTGTCCGATGCCAGATATGAGCGTTGACGATTTTGTTTTCCTGAGTCCTAATTGGTTGGCCATACGAGTAGAAATGCAATGTAGCTGCGAAGCTGAGTCCAAAATTGATCTGCAAGGAACCAAGGATCCAGCCTTGTCCTTAACGAAAATAATAGCAGTAGCTATGAAGACGTAATTGCTATGAATCTCCCTCGGGTTCTCGCGTTGAGAATCAGTATGCGATGTGGATATCAAAGTAGAGTGTGAAGTAGTTGGGGAGCTCGAAGATTCAGCCGAAGTTGATGAAGGAGAGTCATGCGCATTAATATGAAGTAGAGAATGATGCTTTGCTGGACAATGACGACAGCATCTGGATTTGCATTCCTTTAGCAAGTGTCCCTTCCTCAAACAATTTAAGCATAGTTGCAATCGTTTTGATTCTTTGTATCTAACGGCAGGACATAAGCTCAAAAACCTTGGACAGTTTTGAATTGCATGATCGCACGAATTGCAAAATGTGCATTCAAATTTACTGTTACTCGACGTAACTAGAACCTTTCGATTGTTGTTGGTGTTATGAAAAGGTTTTTTGCTCACCTGCTTGCTGGGTGGGTCTCTTACCACAGCATTTTCAACACTTTCCAGCATTTGACATCTCTTTTCCAAGAACGACGACATTAGCTCCCATGTAGGTATGGCGTTGACCGGCGTTTGTTCTTCCCATTTGATCCGTGACCTGGAGTCCAGCTTTTGAGTAACAAGATGTATAAGAAGGCAGTCAGCTAACTGGTCGCTGGTACCCATGGTCTGGAGTGCACGAAGATGTGAGCTTATCTTGTCGCTGAGTTCCCGTAGTTGTAAAACTGAACCGGTGTCCACCTTATTAAGTGAGAATATGTCTCGGATATGGGCCTGAAAGTTCAAACGCTTATTATCAAATCTAGTTTTTAACATATCTAATGCTAGGTCACAGTTTGAGTCACAAAATTCCAATGAACGAATGGTATCCAACGCTGCGCCTGCTAAATGCGATCGAAGCTGTTGCATTTTCTCTATTTTGGTCAAATCAGCATCATTGTCGACTATGGTTTGAAACATCGAATAAAAGTCCGGCCATCCTGTGTAGTCACCGCTGAACTTGGGAATTTGTAGAACCGGCAGCCTTGGCCTGGGCTGTGCCACGATGAATGATGGATGAGTCTCATCTGATAAAAGATGTTTCACAGTAGATGAATGTCGAGAATCAACCGCGCGAAAATCATTTAACCGACGGGTAAGAACCGTTTTAACTTCTATAAGACATGCCGAAAATTGTTCGCGTGCATCACTCTCAAATTCACTATAATCCTCTTGTTCTAAGCTGTCTTGAGCACTTTCGAAATTTTGCTGCAAGCGCTCCAATGAGTCTAATCTCACCGAGACACCAGCTTCATCTAAGCAACTAAGATATTCCGGAGTTAGTGAGCTTTTTAAATTTGCAAGTTGTCTAGCAATCGCCGCACTTTTCCGTTTAAAAAAGGATTCGCTCGACGCGTATGGATCTTTATCAACCATGTTAAAATGTTAAACCACAAAGAAAGATTCGATTTGCTCGATTGAAAACGCGAATGAGATCGGCTGACTTCAATTAAACGGCACACGAAATCGAGTGATGTGTCGAACGGGAATTAATGAAATCGAATGATGTCTCAAACGGGAATCAATGTGCACACGAGAAAACTGCAACTGACGTCGACCGATATGTGTATGTACATATATGCATAAAATGTCCGAATTGACGAATTGTATGTGTCCGAATTGACGATAACGAATTTATCCGACCGAAAGAAAACGAAATGCAATGCAATTAATTGTAGATCACGTCGGGGTCACCAAAAAATGATCAAATATTGTTTTATATTTGATATAAAGAAAACGAAAACGAAAAGAAACCACTTCGAATTAAGCAATTTTTATTAGGTCTGTATCGTTGCACGTCCACTAGTCAACTGATCGATAAAATAGAGTACATGACTTGACAACATGACTAAGTACTGCTACTTTGAACAAGCTTTATTAAGCTTTACACTGGATATCATTGGTTTAAGTCCAATGGGAGAAATTCTCTCCTGCGTCTGTCTATTTTACGAGTATATGGTACTTTATGCCTAATAGCATTGTTTAGACTATAATCGTCATTAAACAGTCTGCAGACTGTTAAACTTTCGGACCCCCGTTCTTTTTAGTTACTGCCAACTGCCTTCTCGGGATTTTTTCGGGACACTTCCAGGATTTATATAGAGGGTTTGTTTGCCTGACGGGTATATAAAGAATCCGTCAAGCAGCTACGTAGCCGGAAAAAAATTCGGAATTGAAAACTGTGTTAATGAAAACAAAATATGGCATTTTTGGGGTTAAGCATCTGTCGATAAAGTTGCCTTGAAAATCTCGAATTTTTAGGTGCAAGGACCATTTGAGGGCGGTGTTTTACACTTTTCTTCTCTATGAAATCCCTTGCTGAAAGTCAGACATATTGCGTTGGTAAGTTGGCGATTTGGCATGGAAAAAAAAGTCCATGAAAGATCAGAAATAAAATTCCGAGATCCAGAAATGCAAATAGCATTAGATTCGACTAAAACATAAGAACAGGTCGCAGAAGCACTGGAAATTAATCGAACTATTTCCAAACGTTCAAAAGCGCTGGAAAAGATCCAAGAAGAAAATGGATTCTCCACTGTACCCAAATCATACGAAGAAAAGGACATGGAAAGGCAAAAAACTATTTCAGAAATGTTGCTTGATCAGCACAACACATTTTTTGCATAGGATTGTTGTTGACGATTAAAAGTAGATCTATTTCGACAACCTCGATTGCGAAAAATCATGGGTAGACCCGGCAACCATCAACCTCGTACCTACCTACCACCTCGACAAAATGGGACAAGCAAGGGTGCTTTATTTACCTGCGAGCGGATTCTGCTGTTTCCTTCTTGAAAGTAAAGAGCGACTTCCTCCTATCTAAATAATGAAAGGCAAGTCTTGCATAGAGCATCCATCTACATATAAAGAAAGTTAACTGGTAATTTCTCCAGGAAATTTGCGAATGCTTTTCTTTTGGTTTCCTTCGTCTAGAAATAGTGAACGAAATCAGTATGCAAGATTTAAAAATAATAAAAAAATCTTAAAAACCAAAACTCTTAAAATGTCTTAGACCAAAAGCAATAGCTTGTTTTTGCTGTACTTGAACGAATTAGAAAGTGCATATATAAAAGCAGCTCTGAGCGTTTCCCTTTAGGATGGAGGAACCGGGACATCATACGTAGATCGGGTTCATTTCAGCTTTAATATATTTATGTCCAACTATACAAGGGCTGCGTAATACGCTAATACTTTATCGATCCTGCTTGTACTCTGTATTATTTAGTCGTTTTATTGACTTATTAATGTATAACATTAAGGCCTACCAATCTGGGCAGAACACCTTTTGCATCCTTAATTTTTAGTTATGTTAACAATACATTGATAACACCACTTCCTCGTCACATCTGAACGTTCCCAATTACGACGGGCGTTCTCATTTCCATACTCTGTGCTGCCCGCAAACTTACAGCCCATATCCAAAATTCAATGCAAAACCAATTTTCCTATTCACCACCATAGCCACCTCCACATCACTAGCAAGACACATTGACGCAATCAGTTTCAATTCAACCGAATTCACCCCAAAAAACCGAAAACTCCGAAACCCAATCTGACCATATCCGACGATCCAGCCTCCGAATATTAAATGTAATGGTCACTCTGAGTCGTTTACCATCGCACAACTCACTCATTTATTCAGATTCGAAAGTCCCCAGATGCCCATATCTGCTCTGCACAAATGTATTCCATATTCCAGCAATCCAGCAAGCCAATTCACACCTTTTTTCCCATGTTCCGATGCCGATGTGTGCCTTGGATAGGGACACCAAAGACTCTATATCGATACGAGCCCACTGTCACATCGACACACTGAACGAATACCGATGCCAAGGTCCCTGATTCACTCGTTACCTGTGCGTATATGGTAAAATGGATCTAAATTTCCCCCACGATTATCTCGAGTCGGAATGTGTCGCCGAGATTGAGTTTGAATTGAAGGTCCGGCGGACTCGGTGGTACCCCACCGATGCGATGCTTGCAACATCTTCTTTATCTCACACCAGCACGCCGGTAAGGTGCGAATTTTCTGCCAGCCAGGCAGCCAGCCGGCCGTGCGTACCTCTCCGTGCGGAGTGTTCTGCAGCACTTTACACCTTTGCCGATGGTGTTGATGGAGGACGGAAGCAGTCGTAAGTGTGCAGCTAGGTCTTGAATCAGTTGCTGGAGTGACGAAGGGGCAATCTAAATATCTTAATCCGAGCATTTTTCCAGCGGTCTGCGTGATTTAATTTTTTATTTTTTTTGGTTTGAAATAAAACTTTGTTAGCAGTCCGCGCTGCGGTCGGTGATGCTGTGAGCTTCTTGATGGAATCGCCGATTAGGACTCCATAAACCGACAAAAACATGACATGAATTGAATACGCCGGACAGTGTGCACTCCATTCGCGGCTTTAAGGCTGTCGTTCGTATGAACGGAGTATGGAATTGGTGATGGGGTGACGTGGTGACGACGCGGTAACGCGGTAACGCGGTGACAAGGTTGCTACTTGTTGACCGTGTACGGTGTGCGCGGGAATTCATTTCGGACTCGTTCGATGGTGTACGCGCGAGATGTGCTGCCGTAAAAGTGGATCACGACACCAGGTGAAGTTAATCTTTTGTTTAACAAGGCTTGTCCAGACGCTGAATGTGGCGTGGTAGTTTACGTCGCACTAGTGGGTTCGACCAAGCTTCTGCCCTGAACTATGCTATCGTCGTTCTGTCTGCAGTAACCAACGTGTCCGCGTTGCAGTGCCCTTCGTCAAGCTAAGGAGTGATGATGGTGACGATGTTAGTTTGCGATGACGCGAATGACAATGACAGTCTGCTGGGCTGGCCATCGCTTGCTGACTTTGCTGGCTTCAGATACTCCAACTACTTTTTTTTCACTTTGTTTTGCTTTGATTCTTGCAAGTTTATGGTCGGGTCTTTGTCGTTTTACTCGTTGGCTTCACGATGTATTTGCGTCGTCAGGCTGTGATACAGCGAAGGAATTCTCTTAACAAATTGTCGTTGAATCTGTTTTAGGCTGCCTGGTTAATCCGTTTTAAATTTAAAATTCGGGATGATCGTGAGTGCGGTGAGTGTGTGTGGAAGTCGGCAGGCCCCTGGAGGAAATATAAATACGATGAATGTGATATACGCTTGTTGCATTGGTCGCCGGAATGTCGACGAGACCCGAAGGTTCGTTTTGCTGTATACTATCAGCTAATTGGTTCCTGCGATCGACCGAATTTGTTTGACAACAATTAGAAAGTAACGCATGTTCGAATCCTATACCAGTTCCAGAGAAAGCCAATCCCATGAATGAAAGTGAATGCAAGAACCAAAAAGTAATCTGGTCTCTATCGACGTCACGCAAGCGGACCTGCTCCACAAAATCCATTTGTACATCTTTAGAGCTAATTTTCCCGATTTCCTATTAAAAGCAATCACAACACTCCGAATGATCTATGAATGAAAAACGTATCTTCACATCACGAATTCATTGAATGTCTCTGAAACCTCACCCGATCACGTACACCTTCGTAATAGAGCCAACCAGAGCAACATCAACTTCCTTTTCAATTTCTCGAAAATTAACACTAAAAACACACTAAATATCTCAAAGATTCATCTGGGTCCCCCTCTCTTCTATAGAACTGTGGACAGGTATTCACCGTCTGGCTAGACTACGCCGTCCATACGTAAGTCTTATCGACATGACATCTAATGGAGAACTCCACTGGAACTCCGTGCGACAGACAACGATCACTAAACGCTCATAAAATGCGCCCAGATATTTGCACCCAAGCCCGGTAATGGAAACAGGTAGAGGTTCAAGTTGTACGTTACATGAGCGATGCACATGGTTGTCTGGGAGAGAGATGGATAATAATTAATCTATGTGACATCCAATGAGTTCCAATACGTGCCCATTGCTTTTATGACATCAATTTTACATTTTTAATTCGAATTGTCGCTGCGATCATACGGGCTACGAAAGACCTGAACACACGACGGTAGCAGGAGAAGTAGCAGTAGAAGAAGAATGCAGAGAAGACGGCACCGGAAAAATTATTCAATTCGAGTGAAATTCATAATTTCCCTGTTACACTCATTTGGATTCCGAATAAGTGACATGATTGATTTTCGAAAAATGCTAAGTGAGTCTAATTGCGGTTGTGAGTGCGTCCTTTGAAGACGGTTAAAGGCGTGATAGACTGTGACGAATGGCAGCGGGATTAAAGGGAGTTTTAAATTATAGTGAATCGAGGAGCTTGTCTTGTGTTTATACCGAGGTGGAGGTTGATATGACATTTGTATGTGATGGCTGGTGACAAGGTCGACTTACCAAAAGACAGCAGGCAAGCTGGCACTATGGACGCCAGGAATGCCTTTTTAATTACAATAAAGGGTTACAGTTTGGCCAATTGTAATTACGAATAGATTTTCATCTGTCCATATAAATAAAAAGTATAGCTGGGCATGAGCACGATACATAACCTTCGTAAGGGATACAAAGAATGGCCATATTTTAAAAATGGTCATAACAAAAATCCGCATAGTGCCGACAAGTCCTTGACCCTAATAGTATTGAACGGTATGAGAAACCGTCTTGAAAATTAGATTGATAGAATTAGATAGACTCTTGCAGAGTATAAGTTGGCAAAGCAAACTTGAGTGTTATTGCCTTTGTTTATAAAGTATTATCCAATAAGGAGTATCAGTTTAAATTATTAGCATTTATTTTTATTATTAGCCATTGCTTTATTATTAGCATTCAACTATCACTGCAATGAATATTGAAAAACTAGGAAAAGCCAAAACGTGCAAAATAATGTCTAAATTCGTCAACCTCAAGCGACTTCTCGCACAATGGATTCGATAGATAAACTGGAACATCTTAGACAGCTTAATAATCTGAAGACTTCAGCCTATGTTTGTTCGGCAAGCTCAGTTGGAAATAACGTAGTCACAGCTGGAAATGAGACTTGGAACCAAGGTATGTCTATTTCAAGAAGGTCCACAACAAAATACTTGGCATGAAAAGTTCAGATAAAAATGTTAGCCTATATACTTATAAGGTTGACAGAAGAATTAATGCCATCGGACACTTAAATAAACAAAAGTGTCGGGTTGATTTTTGCACAGGTGGTCTCATTGGCTCATATTTTTCGAAAACTAATTCTACTGTGAATGGTTTACGTTATCGAATGAAATTTGCATTTGCCCGGTTAATAACATCGTAGCCCCGATTGGCTGGCATGCACAGTCATCAACGAACAACGACAATAGAAGTGGAGAAAGGACTTCACCCTGTGGGTAGTCGTAAATTGTTGATACTGGCACGGAACCCCTTCTGATATTATTGTTACGGGCTTCGAGCATGGTCTCTACTTAGTGAGGTGATCGACGTTCTTAAAAGATAGGGTCCCCGTGTCGAGGGGTTTTCAATAAAAGAATTTTCAGAAAATTTTCAAAATTTTAGGCCTTTGGCAGAAATTTAAAAAAAATTCAAAATTTTGTTGCAAGGCTCAAAGTGAAAACTTGACAGATTTTAAGATTTTCGTAAAAATGGTAGAAGTTTCAAATTTGCCGTGGTACAGGTCAGAGGTGAAATTGTAAGATGATTGCAGCTCTTAACTCCTAATATGTGAAAAATCTGAAATAAATTCTTAAGACTTTAGGGACTCTTAGGACTGCTGCAATCCAAGTTGACGAATTGTGAAATTCGGGGGCAGTTCAAACATACAAATTTAAAAACGTATGCTATACGGACAACAAGAAATGGAAAAATTAAAAAATTTGTGATCACAAATCCTACTTGTTCGTATACATATCTATGTAATTAACTTTGCAATAGGTTCTTAAGTACTATTAGTCCACCCAAAGTAGCAACTTCCCATACCCTGGAAGACCAAAGACCAGCCTACAATAAATAAACTTCCAGTTTTTTTTTTTTTCACAACAAGAAAAAAGCTTGATCAGTTCTTCATTATGTTTCAAATTATATGCACCCGTGATCGAGGGAGCCTATTTCACTGGCCACTATGTGTCCAATTAAATGGTGCAGGACGGTACTAACACTGTTTAAGGTGCAGAGATTAATTTTTGTTCTGATATGCCTTCAATATGATGTTCGAGTCTGTTTTATCGACACTATCAGCTTGGATCATAAGATTAAGACAGCCCACTGAGCAGCTTTTGGTACTAAGATCTTCAGAGGCAATATGACTATGTCCAGATTTTGAAAAGAGCTGGAAATCTTTTTATTTTAATAGTACTGCCATATAGTCTGTTGGTTCTGCTCAGAGCTTCTACAGAGAGCCGGGGGTGTTGCCGAACGGACTATGTTGCAAATCCAGCAGCTAAAGGACCTTAGCTTTGGTTCAATATGCAATCGGTATCATCTGAGCTAATCAAGTGTTACTAAAATTCGATATTCTTTGTAGCACAAAAGCAAATAGGATTATTCGTACAAATAGCAAGCGGATTCGACACACTTCGAACCCACGACCCAAGTCTCAGTTTTTTTTTAAAACATCCATAAACAGAGCTCTTCAATAAAGACATAACAATTTCATATCTGAAATTAAAACGTAATATTTGAGATAAAGGGCTGGAATTTATCCCAGCTTTAGCACTCATATATTATATTTAAGTGTAGGATTCGATCTCTACAGACGCGTTTGCATTGATTGAATCCGAGCCAATTCTCTATCACTCTTTCATATATTGGGCGATTTCGCGTTCGATATTGTATCTGAGTTCGGAGGAGCTTATTGTTGGGCTTGTTGGGATACATTGAGAACTTAATCTAATTCCATAAACAAAAATCCAATTATATTAAACCGAATGAGCGAGGTTGCCATCCGATTGGTCAATTGTTATACTATCTTTTTGGTATGTAGCAATATCTAGTTGGGATCATATATCACTGATGTCAAACCCATCCATCTCACAAGACAACATCGGACAAGACCGTAATAAGACATCAATACAATTTTTGGTGAACAGTGCTCTTTCAACAAATACATTTTACGAATAACAGATAACATATACTGTATAAGGTCTTCGACATATGCCTTCCAAGTCATATTTTTGTCTATCAGTACACCTAAATATTTAAAATTCTTAACTTCTTCTATTATAAAACAATTTGGACCACACACATTATCCTCCTGATAGTTGATTTGATTACACTTATAAACAGAAATCTAAAACCTGGAACATGAACTAGAGTAAAAGATGGCATCATGGTCAAGTGGGCAAGTACTTTTTAGACTGGTTTTATTGCTAATGAGCAGCTCATGTTTAGCAACCACTGGCGTAGAATAAATAAATCTCTTTCTAATTGGATTGCTGACATTTCAACATTTTCATTACCATATGTTAAGGCCATATCGTCAGCAAAGGCTGTTATGCTACTACTGAGATTCTGATAAAGCAGTGAGTCAACATATATCGAAAATAACAAAGGACCTAACACTGAATCCCGTGGTACAACTATTTTTATTTTTAGCGTGTCACTAAAAATACCATTTAATTTAACACGTTGAATTTTTTTAGACAAACATGAAGAGAACTATCTGTGATTTACATGTCTTAAGCCTGCCCTGTATAACTTATCAAGTAAAATTTAATGATTTACCATATCAAACGCTTTGGTCATATCTACTTAATTTGAGTTATTGTTATCAAAACTGTTATAAATTTCACTACATGACTTCAGAATAGCATCTTCGGGAGAAGATTTCCTTCACGAAAACCATATTGTTGGGTTCTAGAAAACTTATTTTTATTTAGGAATGATTTAACCCGCCTTTTTATTAATAATTTTTCAAACAGTTTACTGAGATCGGTCAATATTGAGGTATTAAGGTTCGGTTACCTTTCTTGAAAAGAGGAATAATATTCACATTTCTTAGCGATGATGGGAAAATACCACAGTGGACACTCAAGTTAAGCACATGACTTAAAACGTCAATCACATAAAAAGAACTACACTTCAAGAGGAATTTTTATTGTTGAGTCACATGATGCATTTACATAAGTATCTCAACTGGTGTAAATGGTTTAAAAACAAAACTATTACTAACGGAAATATCATTCACTAAGTCAGCATACATATTACAATTGCAAGTAAAGTGGCTAAGATACAGTTTCATTCAATAGTGAATATCTTGACTTGAACTAATCCACTATAGCTCGCATAATCTCTATGGTGGGATGCCTCTTACGACTGAAAAATGCTCTTAAATTTGCGACTACCGACTCAAAATTACGACGATTTTTAATAATACCCAAACCTTATTTGCTGATGAACTTTAGTTTGATATACGAGTAAGTGACATTGATTGAGGTTTTGACATTAATGAGTTGTAAAAAAAATGATGGTGGGTTTGTATTAATATATAACATTGTTATATCCTCTTTGAAAAACTTTGTCATCCTTGTTTTGCAGTTTCAGTTTTACAATTATATTAAATTATGAAAATTATTACAAAAATTCAGTAGAAACTAGTTTTCCGCATTTTTCAATTTTATTGTTCTTATTCTGATCTTATTTACTAGCTAAAATGTTCACAAATATCTTAATGTTTAATATATTCAATATAATTCTTAATTATTTTTTTTTTTTTTATTTATTTTATTTATTTATTTATTTCATGAATAATAATATAAATAATACAATAAATGGAATTTACATTTTTGGATGAAATAATTAGGTACATTCTGTTGTCGGAAGGACAAGTGACGAATGTACCATCAGTACTCAATAACATTGAATTAGATGGTGGGGTTAAGTAAAAAGAGGAAATATTATAAATTATTAAACACTAGTTTATATTCATGTGCATTAAAATATTCATGCGAAAAATCTTAGATGTTATGTCACTCTGGTGAATAGGTTTTCTATTTCATAATTATTCAATGAGAAAAGCCACATTCGCGTATTTTTTAAAAATGTTGAAACTTTTCTTTCGCATCTAATATTTGTTGGTAATTTATTAAATAGACGGCAAGCAGTTGCAGAATAAAGTCGAGAATAAACATATTTATTGATAATAGGAACTTGTACAAAATTGCTGGTGTTAACACGTAAGTCTTTCGGCTTAAGCCTATCTATTCAATTTTCGTACAAGTACATTTCGGAATTTGGTTTCCTGGTAAAACTATATTAAAAACCTAGATTATTTTCTTCCCTTATTTTAAAGCTTAACCTATGGCGCGGTAAAAACTTTGAAGAATGAAGAAGTGAATTCTATCCCATCTATCCATTCCATGACGAGCACAGCATTTTGCCTTGTTTTACGGCGTATTTTGTATATGGATTACCATCTATACTCTTGTAAAATTCAACTTAATCATGAATGCATATGTAGATCATTCGGCGATTGGGTGCTTGAACATCAGTGTTCTGATAACGAATTACTCCCCTTGACAATTCAGCAATGAAGTTCCTTTTCCAGTCGAATGAAAACATAGATAAAAAGGAAAGTTGTTTCAGCGATACCGTGTCACATCTCACGTAACGTGCCCCGTATTTTATGTGTCGAAAAATCATCGAAAAATACCGTCTAAGACTCGAGTCTTGTAGGAACTTCCGGCGAGGAGACATGAATCATATTATATTGCATTCGTAATGGCAAGACCCAAGCAATGTATTATACTAAAATTAAAATTTGGTTGAAATCTAGATCATAAATGTATTTTATTTAAATTTACTTCCGGAACCATACATTTGACGACCCTGTATTAATGGTATATTATCGATGTAAATACACAAATATTGGTCTCTTTCTCAATTTCCAGGACGAGCCTATAAAGGGAAGACATCTAGATAATCTTATCACTATAATTCGCGAGTTGTCGCAAGCTTTTAGGTGGGCAATATGAATCCGGTATATTGCAATAGATTGCGCTGAAACTACATGCTAACCAGAAATATCAGATTAGAAACATGGTAAGCTTGGACGACTGCCACTAACTCATTGTTACATTTGTAAATTTTTAAAAAACGTCAACTTTCCAGCTAAGACGTAATTTGGGGAAATTTAAGCGCTTAGCCCTCAATTCGAAAAAAAAAAAAAAAGTGGCTGAGGTGTATCGAATGATTACCAATAAGGTAAGACTTTTGTTAATGAAAGAACAAATTGCGATAGGTTTCAATTCCATAAGTTTGATTTCGAAATTTAAGACAAGGAGCCTCCCGGACCGATGAGAAAGTTTAAAGATGCTAAATCGAAAGCATTACTAAATCAAGATCCATGACAAACGCATTAAGATTTTGCCCGTTCATTAGCCTTAACTTAACAAGCTATTTTCAATATAGGTTCAAAAGTACGGAAACTGGACGCCATACGATTTAAAGCCCAGGGCCGAGAGCTTAATTCAGCTCAAAACAGGACTTGAGTTCTATCTTCTGTAATATTTTTTCCAAACAACATGAGATTATAAGCCTATTAACCTGGATTGAATACCACTTAATCTAGCATATTAGCCACGTTTTATATATTAACCGGTAATATGTAGATCTACAAAGCCAAAGCTCTGTAATAATGTTGTGAAACCTGAGTTATGTAATGTGTATTAAAATAATGAAAATTATTGCTCCGCGGTCCCGTAGAGAGCACAATAATCACCGCAACGAGAAATCCCGAGGTGAACCCAAGTCATTGTGTTACCTCACTCTGATCAAACCAGAGATTTATTCATAGACCTACGTACATGTTATGGTACAACGCCGAGTTTCTTTTATTGTTTTTTATTTAATTTTCAATGAGCCATATAAATTACTAAGTTCCAATTAAACGTTTACAACTTAAACCTGTCGATACATTACTACAAACAACGTGGGCATCAAGGATTATTTGTCACTTTCAGAATATTTATTTTAAGTATCTTATTACTATGGATACAAGTTAAGGGTAATCCTCCACAGCTAACTAATCAACTTCGACAGCTGAAACCCAGTAAACCGCCTTTAACAAATCACAAAAAAAACAATAAAATACCAATAAAAGAAAAAACTTTAACACCAAACCACTCATTGAAAGGAAAATCGTAAATTCACCTCCCATACCATCGTTTTTCTAGACTTTAACCAAGCCATAATGGAACTGCTCTTCCTTTCTATTCCCAAACGTTCGAACGGAAAAACGAGCTTGCTCTGCCCCCGCCACGATGAGGAACACATTTATTTATCCAATCTGGCAATTGAAAATAATTGATGCGACAAAAATCGCTCCCCAGGTGGTAATATCTAATATTTTCCAATTTCGTTAGCACATCGTTTTGAAAATCGAGTTCGTCTTTCGTTTATTGTCCAACTGAAGCAGCCGAACAAAGGCGTGGTAATTTATTGGAATTGTCAGATAATAAAATCGAAATTTCAAAACCAGTGTTTCTGAATCTCTTAATCTAAGCCGATTAGCTTCAGTGGAACTTTGGCTGTTTATTATGTGTTTTCGTTTTTCTGGGTTTTTTTTAACTTTTTTTGTTTTTCGCTTCTCTCTGTGGTCCGAGTTTGTGGGCTTGCTGGATCGGTCGATGTCGTGAGGTAAAATGCACTATTAGAAGTGTATTAACCTTAATTAGTACGCAATTTGCATATATTACATCACGTCTTTTTTCTCATAGTTACAGCAACGCTTTTTATGTTAATTTAAATTCATTAGGTATCTAATTTATTTTTAATTGGAAAATGGGGTTATTTAATAGGCATTTGCTGAGGTAAACGGAGGTTGATGTAACGCTTCACGCGACTTTTATCTTTGTGCAATTAAATTCGTTGTGACGCACAAAGGAGAGTTCGTTGAACATTTCTTTCCGAAGCTGAACAGTCATTGACATTAAATATTTGCGATTGGTAGGAAGAATGAAGGGGACCCTTACGACAGAAAGAACGGTTTTGTTGGAGCCCTTAAGACGGCTATCTTATGTACATATATATCCTGAAAAAAAAAAACCGAAAAATAGCTAGGTCCGTGTTAAAAGATAGTAGACTTTGATATTGAGCTGCATGGGCGGCGAAACAAGAAAATTAATGTAATTTTGGGAAAGGGTATTTTACACTGTTCTGATATTAAGCAGTAACCTCTGTTTTGGCATAAAATCATTTTTATGGTATTAATTATTTAATTCAATGAAGCGCTTAATCGCATTGAAGCAAAAGTCGCTGAAATGGGTCTGAAGTTTGATGAGGGCTAAACCAGATAATAGATGAGCAAGTAGAGGGCTCTGAAGTTGCGTTAAAAAACATACTTAAACGTATCTGATTCGCTCATTCAACGCAAAAAAAACATGTGTTGGTCCGGATTACCCATTACCATCAGTTGAAAAGCTGAATATTCATGCCAAGAAATTGTTACTGTGTGTCTGCTAATACTGCCGCTGAATCCAATATTCTTTGGTTAAAGAATAACGTTTACGAACCTAGGACGAAGGAAGGTTATATTGTATGCTTACATATACAAAAATCAACCCAGGAACGAATGTTCTGCTTTGGCTGGAAAGTTGTACAGCATGCAGCGTGTTCTCCAGATTTGACTCCTTTTCATTGCCTCTTTTTTTGCTTTGAAACCACCAAGTATCCATGGCGAAAGTATTCATAATTTATTTGATAAGGACCATAGATACAGAGCGACTCAAATTCACTACATCTTTGAGGAAATAAAATACTTTTTGCTTATTTGGAAGTTTAAGACCAATAAATGATATTGGTCAAATGGACGCCCCATTCTGATGACCATTTGGGCCCTTTTACCTCATTTTTAATGTAACTTCTCTCATTCTTGTCGAATATTCTATCTAACAATTTCCAGAGTCTGTGACTCTTTCTGATAAATCCGTTGCGCAAAGTACAACGTCCGAAGGTAGTGCAAATCGCCAAAAAAAAAAAAAAACAAATAAGGCGACCCGAAAAAGTATGAATCAAAATTTCTACTATCATCATCAATTTGCAACGTAAGGCCATCAATTTGCTTGCCAGTGACTGTAACCGTGTTACACATGGTGTCTTTTAAAAAAAATAGAACCGATAACATCCCCGCCTGTTGACATCTTCGCCATGCAGTCACTATGAGTGGATGTACTGGTGGATTGTAATGTCAGCAATTTTGTGTCGCTAATAATGAATTTCGATTGAAAATCATCCATTTCACCGCTGAGGTTCTGAAGAGCTCGAGCTTAGTTTAAAAACAATTTTCGGTCTGTGGGCAGTAGCGATGGACTGTATACGAAAAGAAAAGTTCAGTCACTCATCAAAATTCAGAAACGAACATATAATGACCAATTGCGTGGTCTATTTTGATAGCTCATTTGCGACATATTTAGCCACAACGGCGATATGAGTATTCTTGGTGAAGTGAGCACTACGAGGCCTTCCAGTGCCACTTATATCACGTGTCCCTTAGTCCCTTAAAAGCGACAGTTTGATCGGTTGACCAATAGGGTGATACATTTTCGCCCACCTCCTAGTAATGGCAAATATTTCGATTATTATTCAAGTATCTTTTCCATAAAACTAAATTTGAGAAAATAAAGACGGGTTTTCAGGATTTGGTCTTCACTACCTCATTAGGGACAAAAAACAAAAAACACAAGCACTGGTCACTATAATTTTTGAGAATCGCTATTTATTTAGGCTCAAATTGAGAAGTAGAGCCCTCACTCAAAAACACCAAAAACACCTGCTACTCCTATGGCGCAGAGATTATATCTAAAGCAAGTGCAATGCAATTTTTGTGTTGAAAGAGGGTGGAGGTGAATATCCCGACTTATTCAAGCGTGTGCGAATCCTTCGCCTTAGATGGCTGGATGTGTGAAGAGTCCCGAAGAGTCTTCGATTCTAACACGAAGCAGAGGAAAACCGCATCTTAGGTGGAAAATACAGGTGGAATAGGGCCTTAACCAACTGATCATATGGGCAATGGGAGTAGCTGGCTGAAAACTGTGCCAGCTAGGGAAGTTAAACAGTTGCGGCCCAAGTTCACCCCAAGCCCTAGCGCCATCAAAGTAAGTAAAAAATGTGGTAGTTTTATTTTATCCAAAGTATAAACAAAAATTAGTAGTGGAATATCTCATTTTTCAAATGTAGGCTTCGGCCCTGCCTACAAATAGTCATTCTTTTGATGAACTCTCAATCCCGTTTTATTTTTTATAGGATTCGCGCATGTTCAAGAGTATACGCTCTTATGGTGTTTGTCACACAACCTGGACGGGGTGCAGATGGTTTGTGTCGAAGATGTTCGTTAACGGCTTTCCAAGGGTGGTTGTTCTAGATAGGATTCGAGAGATTCGACTGAATTTTGTTGCGTTGGTGGTAGTTCATAGTAACTTTTTTGTTTTCATGTCATTAAGACGTTATATTGCTTATATATTACACAGAGTATGAATTTTACGGTTATCTTCTACATATTATAGATCATAGTGTTATGTCTTCGTCAGGATTTTTTGATCATCACTCATTCACAACTGATGTTGTTGTCCAGTTTTTAGCATAACCCCAAAAAGAAATATAACTGTGCTAAATCGCAACCATTGCTTCACTATTTCTTAAACACGCCATCCACGTCTGTAGCATCCTAATCGGGCAAAAAAGTCAACATCGTTTGGTAACATAGGTAAACTTTTTTTCAGTCATAGTCTGACCTAAGGGGCAATATTTTCAGCGGACCTATCGGATGAATGGCAGTTGGGTTTATCCCATTCTCTCAAAAAATAGCCGGGAGTACGTCACTCAACGGTTGTTTACTATTTTCCAATGTTGGTACAACTGACATCTATCTTAGCGCAGAGTTTGGACGCTTTCTATTACCGCAAAAATATAGCTACAGAATAAAACGAGGACATTATAGGTGATGAGACTTGCGAGTATGACATCCATAAAGGACACATAAATTGTGACACTCGGATGAACCAAAATCGAAAAAGCCACATCAAGGTTAAACATTAGAAGTTAAGGCTTTGGTAACTGGAAGTTAAGTCGGAAGTTCTACCGGTTGGTAAACACTGAATAAACAATATTATTTAAGCGTTACTTAGCCTTTGAGCGAAAGTATTCGCTCTACTCTTGGATTATAGCCGTATGAATGTCCCACTTCAAATGGAGTCTATTTTAAAGAAGCCAAAATAAATTTTAATGATCAACTGATATTGTTTCTATTGACTTAGTTCCCACTGCGCGGGAAGGAGACCAAAAGCAATACGAGCTTTACCAAATGATTCTGCGATATTTTCACAATTTTGCGTAATTTTCATTATATCAACACGCGCGGGTAACTCTTAACTATAACTCTGTGGTAGTTACTGTTTCACAAATACCAATGCAATAATAATTGTATGTTGATGTTAAAAAATGGCGCAATATTTAAAATGACACCTCTTATTGGATAACCATTTAGTTTAACCCTGGAATGAATATTATTTCCTAAAAAATTACATACGAGTCTTTGCTCCTTCGATGTCAACCCTTCAAAAGTAGGCAGCTGAATTTATAAATAGTCGATATATCCTTCTAACTAAAATTAAAAACGGCCAAAAACCGCAAGCTCACTCACATATTGTACAACGAATTAGGAATGCGAAAGCTGTGTGGCAAGCCGCATTCGCTGAATGCCGATCAAAAACGAGCAGCAATTTTTGGAAAGATTCAGCATCCAATGAAGAAGTTGAGATGGGCGTAGATGAATATTTTCCCAGCCGTCCAGACTCTCACTTCTGGAGAGGAAAACGGATGTTGGAGAAACGCTGGACCAAATGCGTTAAAGTCAAGGGAGATTATGTAGAAAAATAAAATCAGTTTTTAACTGAAAGTCGCGGTTCTTCATTGTCAGCCCGTACTCTTATCTTCTTGAGAGTCCATGTAGCTTACCTTAGCTTCTAAGTCTCACAAGTGCCTATGGAAGAATCCTTATAGCCTTTATTCAAATTTTTAATTGCTAATCACCTTATTGCTAGTTTTCCGAAAGACCCCCCAATCAGCTAAACCGCTTCTAACCTTAATATTTTTATCGCCCGTCCTAAAATCTGCTTATGCAGCTGTCATTTATAACTTGATTGCTCATGCCCAACTAGTCCATACAATACTTTAAGCTGCCATCAATCTTTGACATTAAGCAATCGAGTGTCAAAAGTCACAACACCCATCTACTCAATTTAAACAACAATATATTTATTTAGATACAATCCCACATTATAATCGGCGGAGAAAGAATAAAAAAAAAACACAGAAAAAAACCCGTGCACTAAAACCATGCAAATTACCAAATAACTATCAATTTTATGCGGCAATAAAGACCCAAATTTATCCACTAACCGCACCAGCGCACACAAATCCCCGCCCGAAGCAAAGGTGTGCTGGCTGCTACGCCTGCGTCGCGTCCGACTTATTAAATTCAATGAATTTCCCATAAAAAACCAGTGATACACAAAGCTCCGTCCGAGAAACTAAGGTATTATGGAATTCATCTTCTAAAAGCCATTACAAAGTCTAAATATCCCTCAATAACAATAAATCGATGTCATTCATAATTCGCGTACCCCGCTCTTCGGACGCCTCACACGCTGACCTTTTACGGACGATTCGGATTATAATCGCGGTATGTATGTATGTATGTAACATGTGTATATTCTACGGTTGATGGCTTCCATAAATTCATCTCACCAATGTAATAAAAATATAGTTCGTCCGTAAACACTCGAATATATTAGCGGCCAAAGTGAAATTTGATATTTTAACGTTGGACCGATATTCCCATGGCTTAGTGTGATCATGAATCAGTTAGTAGGCGATCGGCTTTGGGTAGTTGGTAGTAGTGATGGCGGGCGCGGAACCCTTTTATACAATTTAGCTATCAACAATTTTTACGAGCTATATAGTTTGATTAAATCACAATAAACGCTGAGAGAATGCGTCGCATGTTGACGGTGAGGGGATTCGATAGCAGTAGGCGGACGCATTTGATCGTTAAATGAAACATAATCCTTCGAGAAAAATGGCTATTTAAATTTAATTAATTACGCAGATTGTTTTTATGGAGATGCTGCAGAACGAAGTAGTCGTCAGGGGGCTATCGGGATGAGAAATAGCAGCAGAAATAGAAGTGTGGTATCGACTTGCAGATATGTATGTATTACTCACACGTTATCTAACCTCTTTGCATTCACATCCAAGAGTGCTATCTCTATTCTCGCTCGTCCAACAGTTCACTCACAATCTGACAAAGAATAAGATCCCATCGAGTATCTCGTTTAAATCCTCGTGACATTATCCAACCAGCCTCAAGCTACCACGGCACAACAAGACTGCTATCGATACCGATATAGCCGTGGCACATCTTAATTTGTAGCCCGTATTAGAATTTAAGTAACGAGCAATTAATGTTTCCCTCGACAAATTCCCTGCTTTGCAGCTCTCTACACAGACACCCCATTGATGCTGTCCGGTTCGCTACATTCACTTAACGCTGCCCCCCAACCCAGTCGCACCATGAAACTAGTTTTGTTGTCATGTTTGTCCTCAGTTTCGCTATATCTCACCTTTATAACTCTCGCTGCAACAGGACCCAAAGTGATCAGGTTATTTATTGGGATCTAAGTGATTTCCGATGAGATCCAGCCTGGAGATTAAGAAGCATAAGGCACAGCGGGAAGCCGACGATTTCTCACTCACTCGACCAATATCGGGATGCGCGCGAGTTGCCTGCGTGGCTGCCTTCCTGCATACATGCAATGCGGACGCGTGATTCATATTGTTAGCGCGTCAGGTTGTCCTGCCTACCCTCCTAAGTCCCGAAATTGATGCTACGGATTATTAAAATAATTATTATGATTATTATTCGCGCGTTCCTTATATACCACAGTCTACAGGACGCCTTTGCATATATGCGAGTGAAGCTTAATTGGCACTTTGCCTTCGTTTTGATCGCTTTGGCTCTCATTCGGCGTGATGACGATAAATTAGAAATTTCATACTGTATCTGTATCTGTAAGTCAACAGAATGTCAAACAGTGTGCGAACAAGGGAATCCAAATCGGAGTCGGATTTCTCGGGAAATAAATTAACTTACGCCATCAATGGCATGGCATTAATCGGCTCTAATAGCGACTATGCTTATTGTGCCATGCGGAGAAATGCGGTTGAAAAATGTATCTATTCATCTTGAACAGATGCTGCCACGACTTCCGTAACTCACCACTCTCGCACAACCATACCATCGGCCCGTATGTTTCTCTCCATTTTCATATTTAAAATTCAAAAATTAAAAAAAAAAAAAACAAAAAAAAGAGTTAGTTGTGGGCGTGTGGGTTGGCCTGGCGTCGTTTAAGCAACAGATAAATTATATCCGTGATACGGTAATAGCCCGACTTGAGGAGATTTCTATTTCGTTTTCGTCTTTCTTTTTCCATTATATCGTTCGATCGTTGTTTTGGGGCAATTTAGGATGTTATAATCCAATCATGCGACACGAAATACAATGTGCTAGATGGTTGGTGGCGGCGACGGCCAGCGCGAGGACGAGGACGGCGGTGAAGCAACTAAAAAATAATTTATTAATAAAGTAATAAATTAACTCTCATGGAGAAGACGTGTGAAGTAAGAAAGGAAAGCTGACTAAACGGGTTTAGGTCAACTGCTGACGGTGATATGGCTTAGCTTCAGGGTCATCGTCGGCAACGTATTGTGATGCAAATCGGACGTTAGGTAATTCAATTAGAGTGATGGGCTGTGAGAACTAAGAGTGTGTCTGATCATCTTGTGTTTTGATATGTATATGGCAATTGGTATCGGGCTTAATTGGGATCGATGGAAGACACTGCCTCAGCAACCCGAATGTTCGAACCTAGGATCAAACCAAAAAATGTGGCAGCAGTCGGAGGTAAGGCGCCATCAAGTTATTATCCAGTTTTACAACAAGGTAATACGACTATGCCATGAACGAGCTAGCAAGTACGGACGAACAAAGCTTGTTTCTGACGGGCTCACAGTTGGTTGTAAAATTGCCATTGTTAAGAAGGACGTAAGCGAAAATGAATTCCGCTACTTAAATGAGACGAAATTAGGGTAAGGCACTCTAAAGCTACAGGACAAACTTCACACTATATCTTTCGATCCTAAGGTAAGCATAGTGACAATAAATATATGATAAAGGCTGAAAAAAATCTAGGAAAAACTTAGCATCGAAACGGCTTTTTTGGCGCGATCATTGATTCCAATTCCAGGAACAACACAACAGTAAATCTGATCCATCGAATAATCAAAAAGTTTGATATAGTACCATCTTTTGAAGTTCTTGAAATTGAATCCATCGATTTAGAGCAATGTCTTGTATGTTATGGTTTTTTCGACTCGCATATCGCGAGAATTAATAATAGTGTCAATTCCCGACCAAATTCATTAGACTGATGATTAGAAATGAATGCAAGAATTAAAGAAAAAAATAAAATTGAGTAAAACGAATAAAATAGGACGGAAATCTGATGCCTTTCGCTATTAACCATTCCCTATCATCTGGTCATCCTTGTTCAGAAAGATGAATGGCCCAATGACAACGCCTGTTCAAAATCCACACCAAACACTACTACTACTAATGTGGATTACTTTCTCCCAAAATGCGGCAAGTTTGTTCAACCGTTCAACCAAAAATGTGATCTCTAGAGTCCAATCAAGAGCATACCACGAGCTTAGTAAACTTAGTGCTTAATGTACAATATATTCATAGATTATACAATCATTTTGCCATAAATATTTCACATAATATGCTTAATGGTTACTGGCATGGACGATTCATTTAATGGCGATAATACCCCTACGTGCTAAAGACAACCTACACAGTTTAACCACTCTTCCGGGGGAACCAGCGTTAGATATTACTACGTGAAGCTAATTTGCAATTTATGGCCTGTCTTCCCCGTCCATCACTGGGTTCAGGGTTGGGTGTTTCTTTTTCTGTGAGATTTGCTGTCTAGATCAGGACATCGAAAAATCTCTTATACACTTTAATGACAAGATAACGGAAGGAGCCTTCAAATCAACAACAATAATGATGCCTACATCTTAAGACATCTTTACACCACCAACCATAAGAAAACAGATACAAGAGAAAAGAAAAAAAAACGGAAAAAATGGCAAGAAACCAGGTTACTTCTAGACAAAGAAAAGCAAAATAAAGCTATTAAAGACTTTAAGGAATCCCTGAAAAGCTTACAGATCAACAACTTGACTAATTACCTCAAAAGCTTGACTCTATCTTCAGAAACAAACTATTCGTTGTGGAAAACTACCAAATCGCTCAAAACTCCGACTTAAGGTCTAACCATAATAGACAGGAGCAAGCAGAAGCAAGCAGAGGGGAATGTGTTCTTACATGCAAAGCATATGATATGCCCACAATGGGCAGATGTGACGTTTCGTTAAATGTTCGTTAACTGATGCGAGCAGACGGAAGGTCTTCTTGAAAGAAGACATGACGGACGGAATTTTTGACAAGTGACATTTGAGGTTAGGAAAGAGAAAAAAGATAAAATAAGTATGGAATACGAGCTTGTTAACAAGTTGATTTCACTTGTGCAGGACAATAAGTGTCTCTATGATAAAGCAGATGGCTTTTATTTCAATAAAAAGGAAAAAGCCAAAGCCACACCGAAAATAAACAAATCGAATAAAAACAATTTGACAGTTCCTTTCCTTCTGCTTGCTCCTGCTTGCACCTGTTCATTATGGGTATCGTGACGGTTCGTTGAAACAGAGGGGAGAATTTCGTTCGGATCTGACATAAGCTTCTGCTTGCTCCTGTCTATTATGGTTAGCCCTTTAACCTTATCCACCCTTAAAAAAAAACGGATGGTACAGATGGCTCGTGAAAATCGTGACAAAGCTACTGCTTTAGCAAATTACTTTAAGGAAATGATGTAGACAATGCTCAGTTACCGCATCTCCCCCCTCATAGGATCAGTGGTACGCAAATTAAAAAAAGTAAATATAAAGGATATAAGGAATATGATAACTAAAATGGACCACAAGAAATCCCCGGGTTGTGACCTTTTTACAGCTAAACTGTTTAAAAAACTATTTAATGCAGAAATCTTATATCTATGTAACCTATCCAATGTTTAATAAGACTCAAAAAAAGACTTCCGAAAGTCTGGAAAGTGGCGGAAATAATTGCCAGGAAAGGGCGCAACAAAAGCAACTTTGTACAGATCGATTAGTCTTCTTCCAAAACTTTCCAAAGTATTTAAGAAGCGTTTACATGCCCGCATAGAATCCATACTTTGGAGCTCAGAGATAATACCTGATATTCAAGTTCGGATTCAGAAGAAAACACGCAACCATTCAACAAGTGTACCGAGTGATAAACAAAATATCAACAAACCTGGATGAAAAAAGAAACTCGAGAACCTACTTCTAAAAGGCTTCTTGCTATTAATCAAAAGCTACCTAACCGATCGACATTTGTACGCAAGATTCAACGCCGAATCCTCAGACGTATACGCAACTAAAGTCGGATTTCCACAAGGCAGCATCTTAGGCCCATTACTGTATGTCCTATTTACAGCTGACATTCCTCCTCCTAACGGAGCATCCTCTATGATGCGAAACGATTCTCCTTAATTCGGACAGAAGCCTTCATACTGCAACATTTCAGCTTTGCGAAGCATTGGTTTGATTAGAAAAAGGGAATTTTCACAACCAAAACAAAGTTCACTCCAATACCATTAAATATCCACAACAAACCCATCCTAATAAGACCGGTAGCAAAATACCTAGGAATATACTTGGACTCCAAATTGACATAGAAACTTCACATTGAACAGAAACGCAATCATATAAAAGTAAAATTTAAACAGCACTACTGGATTTTGTGTAAGGACTCCGAGCTATCAACAAGTAACAAACTATTACTCTATAAGGACATAATGAAATCTATCTGGACTGCAAATATACATATATGGGGCATTTCAAAAACATCGAATGTTAATATAATTCAAATAGAACAATTAAGATTCAAGGACTATAATAAATGCCGAGTGGTATATTTGTAACAAGGATATTTATCGATTTCAAAAACCAACAGTCAGCGAGAAAATAATTAATATAAGCACGAGATATTTGGCAAGAAATATTTCGGATATCAACACATTTTTTGTTGCAGAAACTACAAGAAGACCGCGACTTAAGGGGGTAATTTCATGTGACCACTTCGAATTTTTTTTTTCATATTTCGATAGTAAAACCTATCGAAAATATGCTGTGAAAAATTCAGACCGAAATTCCTAGTATTAGAATAGTTACAACTCATAATCGCCGAAACTATTACCATGACCATTGACCTGCTTGATTTTTTTCTGGCGTCTAATTTAATTTAAAAAAAAAATATTATAAAAAATGTAAAATAAAAAAAAAATATATACAGTTTAATATACAAACATAAAAAAATGATTGAATTTTATTTTCTTATAAAAGAAAATTCCCTAAAAAGAGGTAAAATTTATGCGTTCACATGAGACTACCCCCTTAAAAGAAAGCTATGTGTTTCCCGTCTCGAAACATACGAGTATAACATCGTCGACATCATCTGAAGAGGTTTATTTTCTTTTGGGTACGACTAGGATATGCGGCCCATATTGATGCCGCATATACGTACTATGATTAACTGCACCAGAGTCTCCTCCATTGTCTGGATCCTCCGCTGTTTGTCATTATTCTGGTTAAGGCAGCATACACCTTTGTATCCTTATCGCAGATAATTTCAAAATATTCCTTGATAGGGAACTTCACCAACTTACAAAATTTCTCCCTCGACCTGTTGACCATTAAATCAACTAAAATAAATTAATTCAACTTAAGGAAGAATTCCGTCCTCAAGCCCTTAGTCTCCCTGCCATACTACAATATATTTCTAAAAAAGAGTTCCACTGCCCTTTTTCTTCTTCCATCAAAACACTTCAGTATCCATTTCTAGGAAGAAAACCTTCAAAAATGAAAACCTCTTTCATAAACCGTAAACACAAAGAATCTCTGAAGATCTATGTAAACCGTTTAGTTTCATGGAACGATGCTCTAAGGAATTCTCCACGGTCTACGAGATGCCATCCCACTACATAACTCTGCTTGTCACCTTCTTGAATGCGTCTCGAAAGTGTATTTCCTGGCCAACATATTTACATTTTCAGAATCGAGAGTTATTATTTATAGAGAGTTATATATTAAGCAATAATCCTTTTTATTTACCACTCTTTTCAAGACCACTTAATATAAAGCCCCTACCTCATACTAAGAACAAAAAAATACATAGAAAAAAAAAATAGTTACTGTGAACTAAACCCAACGCAACAAATTCAGTCGAATCTCTCGAATCCTATCAAGGACAACCACCCCCGAGGGTAGTGAATGAATATCTTCGACACAAACTATCTGCATCCCGCTGAGGTTGTGTGACAATCACCATAAACCCTAAAAAGAAAAAAAAAAACATCTGGATATTATTTATATTAAGAGTTATAGCACCATCATTGACCTAAGCGATTGCACTATACCTCACTTATTTGCAGAGTATATATGTATAATATTTCGCACCCGCTCTCCGTCTCTTGCCTGAAATAGCTTCTTCTGGAGTTCCGTAAAATATCCATTTTCAAATCCATTCTGCTGGTTTGAAAGTCCACATTCGGTCGGTTCACATGATTCGCTTCAGTATTTCACTCATTGTGTCAAGAAAGCATAACGATATATCAAAGCCTTATCTGCTGATATTTCCTCTTTAAGACATAGCATTAGATGTCACTTTTTCTATTGGTCTAGGGGACTGGCGGCCGGCTCTTGATTTTTGTAACTTAAAGCCTACTTTAATCTGAAGTAAGTAAAACAAAAGCGAAAAAATCACAAAAAGAACCCATCGGACAAGTGGTATTTGAAATCTGTATGTATGTAATAGATGACGTATATAGGGTGCCCAAGTTCGTCAATGCATTATCAATTTAACTCCTTTGCATCAGTAACTAGGCCCTACTTTTCGAAACATATAATTAAAAACGAGCTCTTTTAGGGCTTCTTTTGCCCAAAATTGGTCCACTTGAACATTTCGAAGCACTCTTTCCTTCAGACTTTCAAACAATTACATGGCCAATTAATCGTCAGGCATCCTGTGGGAAGTGGGTTCTTTCCTCGGAGAAACAAACAATAACATCTCTAATCGACAGCGCTACTGAATCAACAATTTCAACAACTTACCTAATTGAAAAATAATGGTACTTACATCACTGGGCCTAAGTTGGTCCATCGCTGACAAAACACCCACATGAGACGTCCAGACAGCAGCCGTCTGAAGTGATGCCAATCTAGTGCCTCTACTTTCCTCTCCAGAAGCAGGAAGTTCTTGTCACACCAACAATTTTAACAGGTGTTGATCCACTCGACATTACAGTCATCCAATTAATTGATTCAATTCTGGCTCCAAAAAAAAATGTTCCTCATTTTCAAAGTGAAGTGGATAATTGTCACAACAATCAAATGTGTATGTTCCACTCCATGGATCCTGATAGGTAGCGCAGGTAATGCAGGTAACGCAGACCACAGACCGAACCATATGCATGAAATAGAAGTACGAAATGGCTTAGGTGTCCCATTGTTCATTGTTTGTTATTTTATCTCTATCTAAATACATGACACAATCCGAAGAGACAATGGTTGCTCCTTCTACGCCTTGTGTGTTTTTCGATGTTTTTTCTTTCCTTTCATGTCCTTGATGCAAGCAATGCATGTCCTTTGTTACATTGTACGTTCTTAAGGCATGTCAACTCATTCTGGGAATTAATTCCTCATCCAAATTCAACGGTTATCATCGTGATCCCATGTGTTTGGAGGGTGTTCAACCTGTTGTGCGTAAACGGCTGATGAGATCTTGTTCGGGTTAGCAACTCATGCTGTGGTGTCCTTTTTATTTTATAGCTTCTCTGTTTGCTTGTTAATCGATAAGGTTAATGATCGGGGGTGGCTGTTGTTATTGACAAAAGGAAACTGTCAAAATATATGACCAGTTGATTAATAGAAGGAGTTTCTGTTTGAAACCTATTTCACGGAAACTTAATACTCTCTTGGAAGCAGTATGTCCTGCGAGGATTAGGGGAACATTTGGTGAATTGGAATTCTGGAAAACTGAATTTCCTGTACATTTTTGAAAGTAATACCTTCACTTGATCTCAATGAATGTCTCTGGTTTGGTTGATGACATGAGAATTGTGGTGGCAATGAGATAATTAAAATCAATCAGGAAGTTTGTTTAGTCAATATATTCCGCTTCCTTATATTTCTGTCCAAAACGTAGGGGTTAGGTTCTTAGTACTACAATATTACAACCAGTCCCTGACAAGCTTAGCTTTGTGCTTTTGATCATTATCTTGTTGAAGGGACAAAAGAGATATAGGATTATCAAATTCTTGTTCTGGATAAGACATCCCTTTTTCAATCATATACTCGTACGTCAAACCAAACTAACATCTGAGGCTGCGTTTGTTTAGCTCGAGATTTCTCATTTCACAATATGGATATCTTAATAATAGGTTAAGGTGTTAAAAGTATGAAAACTTACTACAAAAATAGTGATAGAAATAGTACTGGGTCTCTCTATTTATGGCTTTAAAAGTAAATTTAAATGAAACAGTTGATTTACATTTCGATCTTCTTCTCATTTCAATATGTTGCTTAAATTTTGCCATTGCGAATGAAATATAATATCAAATAAGAGTCCTTCACGAGAGTTTTTGCAAAACTTGATTCCGATAGGTTACAATATTGTCGATGACCTTTCGGTACTTATCCGGCGGTAACTCGGTAATAACTTGACGAATATTCGTTTTCAAGGCCAAAAAGTTTTGGGATTGTGTATCTTAACTGAAAGAAATCCAACATCCATAAATTACCACCAATAACTTGCCTTGCAATAAAGCTAAAACGGGTCGCGCTATGTGAGATGTGGCACAATATTGTAAAACCTTCGTACATTTCAAGGATTTTATAACATAGCTAGACTCTTCCTTTTTTCTTTTTACAGTTTTGCCTTTAATACCCTTAGACGGACGATAATATTGGCAATAATCTGCATAATAATGCGCAAATTTTTTACTGTTTTTAGGCCATTATTTTTTTCCAACTCACGTACGAACTGTAACATGCGTTAAATCCAAGCATACACAACAAGTATTGCCATTTTTTGTAAAAGAACTTGCACTCCAACAATGCTTACAAGTTATTAAATCGAGAAAGCTATTCAAGACACAGTGACCAAATTTCGAACTAGTTTCATATTGGACATCAAGCCACCTACCCGTGTGCGTAGAGTGAGTACAGAGGATCCTGATCTGCCATCTTGATCTTGGAGACCTTTGTGTATTTGTGGATCTTAATCCAGAACCTTAAAAAAATACCAATTAGCAACTGCAGTCAATACAACAGCTCCCAATACACCCAGAAAAATGTACTCGTACTGTTTGCTGCGGTCAATGTTCCCGCGGGATCATTGACCGTTTTTTTCACAGATGACTATGAGAACAACGTTACCGTTAATGACACCCGCTATCTTTCAAAGTTTTTTTCACAAAAACTACGAGCTGAATCTGGTTCACTTGTGGTTCCAGCAAGATGGCGCTACATGCCACAAAGCACTGGAATCGATGAGCCAATTGATAAATGAGTTCGGTGAGCAATTTATCTCCCGTTTTGGACCAGTGAATTGGCCGGCTAAATCATGTGATTTGACGCCCTTAGACTATTTTTCATCGGGCTACGTCAAATCACTCGTCTATGCCGATAAGCAAACATCAATTGCTGCCTTGGAAGATAATGTTACACGTGGTATTAGCGAGATACTAACCAATGTACTCCAAAGTGTGATTTAAAATTGGACTCTCCGTATGAAGCACTTAATGGTTCAACACGCTATGTCTCGCTTTTTTTACATGCCTACCTATTATGCGATCTTTAGTTCCTCTAAGAACGTGGAGATAGTTGAATGACCAGATAGTTGAATATCTTTCGTATCTCCACAAAAGTTATACTTTTCCATAATTTTACGAACTGTTACACGACTTTTTCACGTTTTTTGCGATTTTACCCAGAGAATGGTGGTCCCCTTATGTACGAGGGTGGTCCGATAAGAACTTAGCCTACAAAAGAAATACAAAAATTTTGGAGAAATGGCGATTTATTTTTCAATATAGTCTCCTTTTAGCTCGATTAACCCGTCTGAAAAATACGTTTTCTCGAGGTCTGCAAAGTAGGCCTCCGTGACGGCGATGACCTCCTCATTCGACTGAAATGTCTGCCCGGCGGGTAACTTTTTCAAGTTTGGAAACAAAAAAACAAAAAAAGTAGCACGGGGCCAAATCTGGAGAATACGGTGGATTGGGCAGCAGTTCGTAGCCCAATTCGACCAATTTGGCCGTGGCGAAGGAGGAGGTGTGACCCGGTGCGTTATCATAATGGAAGAGCACTTTTTTCTTCGCCAAGTGGGGCCGCTTTTTCTTCAATTCGGCGTCAAACCGGCCCAATAATTTGGCATAGTACAGCCCTGTGACCGTTTTGCCCTTTTCCAGGTAGTCGATGTGGATCACACCTTGTGAATCCCAGAAAACGGTGGCCATCACCTTTCCGGCCGATGGGACAGTCTTCGCCTTCTTCGGAGCACGTTCGCCGGGTGAAGTCCACTGTTTCGACTGTTCCTTGGTCTCTGGTGTGTACCAGTGGATCCATGTTTCGTCAACTGTCACGTAAAGATGCAGAAACTCCTTCGGATTGCGCTTAAACAGCGTCAAACACTGCTCTGAAGTGGTCTCACGGTTGCGCTTGTTGTTCGGAGTGAGCAAACGCGGCACCCATCGCGCCGACAGCTTTCTCATGCCCAAAATTTCATGCAGTATATGACCCATGTAATCTTTTGAAATGCCTACTGTCTCAGCTATCTCGCGCACCTTCAAACGGCGGTCTGCCAATACGAGATCGTGGATTATTGTCACGTTATCCTCCGTGGTAGCCGTTTTCGGGGTACCTGGACGTGGCTCATCAAAAACCGACCTGCGACCACGTTGAAACTCGTTAAACCAATTTTTGATCGAAGTCGCCATCGAAGGAGAAGAGTCACCGTACACAGCATTCAAACGCTCTTTGATTTCACTGCGCTATTTCCCTCCCAAAAACAAGAATCGAATCACCGATCGATATTGCTCTGTTTCAATTTTTCTAAAATCCGCGGACATTCCCGCTTCCACACGCGGTCAAAACAAAACTACGAGTCCGATCCGTCTGAAATTTCGACAGTCGCCGTCTAATGTACTATACGGCAGTAAGTTGCTCTTGCCATACTGGAGCCATCTGGCGGTGAGGCTATGTACTTATCGGACCACCTATGGTTATGACGTTGAAATTAAAGCTCAATCATCCCTATGGCATCGACCAGAAGAGCCAAGCCAAGTTGGGTCAAACGTGATTGTTTTGCTCAATGTTTTCTTCGATTACGGTGGCGTGGTATGAGCTCTTGCGAGAAAGTCGCACGGTCAGTAGGGAATACTATCTTGAAGCTATGTGGCGATTGCGTGAAAAATACAAAGAAAGTTGCTGCCGTGTAATTTTTCGGCCCAAAGTAATACCAAATCATGCCTCAACCACCGTATTCATCAAACTTGGGCACTGCGACTTTTTTTTCCAATTTGTCACAATGGAGGACACAAAGTCCACACCACTGGAGGAGGTACAAAAATTCACCTATCGGAAGTGCTTTGAGGATTGGATAAAGCGCCGACGTAAGTATGTTATATCCGAGGGAGATTATGCATAACTAAATATTTTTCGTAAAAAATATATTATTTTTTAACACATTCGTAAACTAACACAACGTAAACACCCTAAATTTGCCAAACGCAAGGAATAATAATAATTACTAGGATTCCAGTTCAAATATCAAACATTTTTTCAATATGGTAAGAATGGGGCTAAAATGGAAAAGGTCGCACCCAACTTAGTTTATGCAAATATTGAACCAACATCGAGGAATATGACCAGAGGCTCACGGATAATTTGATAAAATTCCATTCACCCGTCCATTGATCTGTGAACAATATTAGCCTTGGCTTCTAGTTTTTAAAAAATACTTATACGAATGAAGACGACAGTCCAATAAGAGGTGTCATTTTAAATTACGCGCCACTCTCGACCTAGTAATTTTCGACTACTATGTAAATAGGTTGTAATAATGTATAGGTACCATTTTTCACAACGTGTTGAATACAAACATTTCCTAAGGCGATGCTCATTTCCATTCAATTGTAGTTATGGCTTTTGGGCTAGCGGTATGATTGGGTGATATTTTTCCAAAATTATGCTGGTACGACCGTTTTGGTTAATAGATTCTCTTACTCAACGATTCTGTCTTTTTTTTGGCTTAAATTATTGGCAGAGACGTAAGCGACTTTTATTTTAAGTAGAATGGTGCCATATGCCTAACGTTCCCATATTTGTTTCGCTGAAATACAGGATAAATTGGAAAATATATGTCATTTATCAGAATTAAAAAAGAGAAAAACAGGATTATTGCAGGATATGCATGTTAAATATATTTTTTAATTTTTTTCTAAATTTTATAATTAATTTATTAATCTTGAACCTCTTCCGAATACTTTAAATTTGATTTTTACAAATTAAATTCACTTGAAATAGAGTTTACATGAAACACTGTCCACTTTTCTATAAATAAACTTGCATTTGGATATTTATCGATTAAAAGAGGTGAACCAAAAACCTTACCAAGGGTATTTCGATAACACAGACAAGACACACACAACGAAACATGTAACTGTTCAGACTGATAAATACGCAAGATCGTATGTGTAAACAGCACAGTCGGTCACCGAGGCAAAATTAAATTATAATTAGAACATGTGTTTAGATGCCTTGGTAAGATAGATCTTTGGTTGTGAGTTTTAAGGTGTAATGGTAAAGTTAAGGAAATGAAGATAAAATAATTTTAAACTTTTTGAATCTTGACTAGGGAGTTGTGAGTTGAAATGATGCCTGCATTAGATTACAGTGTTTTCGTAGGAAAATACAGGTGTGATATTTTGGCATGAGAAAACAGGATAATCCTGCGAAATACAGGATAGATGGGAGCGTTACATATGCCACATAACTGGTGAAACAATGGCTCTTTGCTTTACAGATTTTCTGGGCGTTTGATTTCTCATAATGGTGACTTTTATCGTAATATTTAACACCACCACACATTGAAACTGGTATAAGGCCACAATAATGCGAAAATCTAAAATCTCTGAAGTGGCATAGCCAAAGTGAACATTCAGCAGACTTTAGATCATAATCAAAATAACAAATTTTTTAACTAAAGATGTTGTATTTTTCTTATAATTTAAAACGACATCTCTTGTCGGATGACCCTAAAATTGAATGTGTCTATTTCCAGATTGAATATCGTTAAACATGCAGAGATGAAAACAAGTGTTAAAGCTCCTTAATTTGTATAGTCGTGCTATCACTGTTTTCCATCTAATCGCATTATTCCTTTAAGCATTTCATCGTCAATAATTCCATTGAAATAACATCACGCACCTGGGTATCACATCCCTTTAAGTCATTTTTGCAACTCATCACTCTCCATCATTTACGAGCACAATTGATACACGAGTTCGAGCAATTTGTCTGTTTCTAACTCCCGCTGAGACTCACCGGACCATGGCTGATGGCAAACCAAACTCGAATAACCAACCAGCAAACGCCACGCAACAAACAACAAACGAGCCATTTGAATTAAGCCAATTCTACAACTTTTGTTTTATTATGGCCAGCTTATCATGATAGCACCTCATAAAGCCATCAACTGCGACTGGAAGCCAAACCTGCACCCTGACTTGCTTTTCGCCTAATTAACCGCGCGCGTTCTCAACCGCTGCGCGACTGTAATACAATATTTGCGACGGCCAACAATAACTTGCCATTACGGTCAATTTACATCACCATCTGTTTTATAGCATTTTCCCTGCATCTTGTTCCGTGTTCCACCGGCCACCGCGAACCGTTCTAACTCCCAACCGAAAGCACCCTCCATTGCTGGCTGTTAATTATTTACATCGCACCGGTAGTCTTCGCACACGCAAACTCTTGCAGCAGATAATTTCATATCTATATGCGTCAGTCGACATCAGACAGCTGATCGTATCGTAGATAGCCGTCGATTTCGGATTTACTTAGCTTGCAAATCGGATGTAATTAACTCAATTGCTTAATTAGCCGATACATTCATAGAATTTCAAATAAACCTTATCCACTCGAAGATACATAGTTCGATTGCCGAAAAAAAAGCAATTGAGACGAACCCTATACCACACCCACCTACTGTCTGGTTCATTGGAGGCACTGACGCAGCACATCGATGTTCGGAGACGGAAGTCGGCCATGCTGAGATAATTCCAGCGCGATATCAGATCTGCCCGGAGTTCGAATAGACTATGTCTCCGGAATGATAATCAGACGGGAGCGAAGTACACTTGATTTACTTCTGATTTCTCTATTATGCTGCCTACCGAATGCGACAGTCCATACGCGAATGATTAATTGAATCGAGTGCGGTACGGCGGATTATAGCTTTTTAATTAGTTATCTTTCTCTCTCTCTTTCTGGTGTCGAAGTTTGATCAAACGCACAAAACGCACGAATACAGAATAAGCATCGGCGCTAATTTGCATAGATATCATAGCTCATTATGCGACTACAACCAGCACACCTAGTCGCAGTAAATATTCATGACTCCTGAGCGGACAACACTTTAGCGGCGATAATTATGATATTCCTTTGTCAGCTATAAGGCTTACATCTGCTTTTGTGGTCTAATGTGCTATTAATGCAGCTCGAGATAAGATCGCTGAAAAGTATCGTGTCGATACGACCCTCGACGTCTATCCGTTTCTGCAATTCCCGCAGCTTTCGAATAGATACACGAACTCGCACGCCAACCATTCCCATGCGGTTAGCCTAACGCGGCGGAAATCTCCCGCTGGCTTAGGTAATTAGTAGTTTCATTATGCTCTCAACAATCCATTCAGTTTTGTTGTCAATCTCGATTTGTTTCATATTAATTATGCAAAACGATGAGCTTGTATTCATTTGTCTTGGAGACAGACAGACGGTCTAACGTTGTCGGCGATTTCAGTTTCCATACCCGGACTAAATGTGTCTGCGGGCATACGATTTGTTTGCCAACTAACGATAGAGTGACCGATACTATCGCACAGTTATTGTGATTAGGTGACTTGTTTTGTATCTAATTGACAGTTGATATACGCTGGGAGTGGGTATTTATGTCAGGGGGATAAGGAACATTTCACACGTAGCGGAAGATTTTACAAATTCAATTGACAGCCTTTTTGGGCAAATGAACTATTCGTCGGAACGCGGAGACGTTGAAAATGGCACGTACTGCGGCTTCTGAATTTTGGTTTGGCATAGAGTTAGAAGGTGTTCAGGTCTCATTCAAATAATTTTGACGCATTCGCATAATTGAAATGTAGACTAAGGACGAAATAAAATTAAGGCTTATAATTAAGTCTCTAACGAAGAGCGTGAACGTTAGAGTTAACACCACCAACGTTTTAGGTAACATAACATAGATGGCAATCAAGAAATGTGAATTTAAAAAGTTGTATTTAAATGTCAGTCACAGTCAGCTCTTAATTCCTTTAAAGCCCAATTCAATTCAATAATGTTCACTAAGACTTCAACAAAGGTATATGGAACCATTATAAAATCTCTCATGAACATGCAAAGTCCATATTGATAGTTGTCAAAATTTGGTCAAAATGAATAATATGAGTCAAGAAAAATGGAAAAAGAGCAATATCGGTCGGTGATTCGATTCTTGTATTTGGAAGAGAAATCGCGCAGCGAAATCAAAGAGCGTTTGGATGCTGTGTACGGCGACTCTTCTCCTTCGATGGCGAGCATCAAAAATTGGTTTAACGAGTTTCAACGTGGTCGCACGGCGGTGTTTGATGAGTCACGTCCAGGTGCCCCGAAAACGGCTACCCCGGAGGATAACGTGATAAAAATCCACGATCTCGTATTGGCAGACCGCCGATTGAAGGTGCGCGAGATAGCAGAGACAGTAGGCATTTCAAAAGATCGCGTGGATCATATCTTGCATGAAATTTTGGGCATGAGAAAGCTGTCGGCGCGATGGGTGCCGCGTTTGCTCACTCCGGGCAATAAGCGCAACCGTGAGACCACTTCAGAGCATTGTTGGACGCTGTTTAAGCGCAATCCGAAGGAGTTTCTGCGTTATTTCGTGACAATCTACGAAACATGAATCCACTGATACACACCAGAGGCCAAACCAACAGTCGAAACAGTGGACTTTACCCGGCGAACGTGCTCCGAAGAAGGCGAAGACTGTCCCATCGGCCGGAAAGATGATGGCCACCGTTTTCTGGGATTCACAACGTGTGATCCCCATCGACTACCTGGAGAATGTACTACTGTACTATGCCAAATTATTGGGCCGATACGATGCCTAATTGAAGAAAAAACGGCCCCACTTGGCGAAGAAAAAAGTGCTCTTCCATTATGATAACGCACCGGGTCACAACTCCGCCCTCGCCACGGCCAAATTGGTCGAATTGGGCTACGAACTGCTGCCCCATCCTACCGTATTCTCCAGATTTGACCCCGTGTGACTTCTTTTTGTTTTCAAACTTGAAAAAGTCACTCGCCGGGCAGAAATTTCAGTCGAATGAGGAGGAGAAAACGTATTTTTCAGACGGGTTAAAGAAGTTGGAGCATCGCTGGGTCAAGTATATCGAGCTGAAAGGAGACTATATTGAAAAATAAAACGCCATTTCTCCAAAATTTTTGTTTTTTTTTTAGGATAAGTACTTATCGGACCACCCTCGTATATGTATTTAAAGTTCACCTAATCCAATATACTGATGAGAAACGTACCGAGGGATGAATGGCAAGGGGGTGACTAAAAATATCAGGTCGCTAGCGTCAATCTCAGGGAACCGGGCCCCCTCTCAAATGAAGAATTAGGAGAGAGAAAGAAGAAAGGAAAGCTCTATATGGAAAATTATAGAGCCAAACAAGTCAAAACAAGCCAGAGAAGCTCGTTTACAGCAAGCTTTGTTTTTTGTTTTCCTCGCGGACCCACCACCCCTCGCGAGTGAATAAAAAAAAAAAAAAAAAAAGGAAGCTATTTGAAATTTACACTTCTCAATTCTGCTTTACCATCTTTCAAACGTCGGAGTTGGTTCCTTTGGTGCCTGTGTTTTGTACCATGGAAAAATTCAGGGTTGATGTGAGTAATATCCGTGGCCTAAGAACGAATCTATTCGCTGTATACGTCCACCTGTCCCTGTATAAACCAGCTATCTTGGCACTGAGTGAAACACAGGTAGGAGAGAATTCCGATTTATCGGATTTGAACCTGCCTGGATATAGCTTGGTGCCCCTTTTCTTTCTCCACCGCGGTCTCGCCCTTTATATTCGTAGTGATGTAGCTTACCAACTTCAGCCACAATACGGCCAATGTTCCAATCCGGAATTTAATTTCCTATGGCTAAAAATCCATGTCCGTAAGCATTTAATCCACTACTGTTTTATTTATAGAAGTCCAAACCTGGATAGCAATTCAACTTTCAATGAGTTTGATATGTTATCCGACTCCATCACAAGAATTGTATCCCTACATCCTCACACTGAGATTGCCATTGCGGGCGATTTAAATGTACACAATTCTAATTGGCTTCGACATTCATGCCAGACAACACCCGAAGGACGGTACGTAGAGATCTTTGCTGAGGTAAATAATCTGACCCAGCTAGTAAATGAACCTACACGAATACCTGACATTGCAGATCATTCCCCCAACACCTTGGACCTGTTTCTCACCTCTCATCCTGACAAATACTCTGTTGCAATATTATCGCCCCTAGGTTCGTCTGACCACTGTGTCGTATCAGCTAATTTCTCGTCTTCACCCCACACAGTTAGAGAACAAATTCCTAAAAGAATAGTATGGCTATACGAGAAAGCCAACTGGAGCGGCCTTAACGACTTTTTTAGGAATTTTAACTGGTCACTATGTTTCCTCGATAGTGACGTGGATGCCGCTGCTGATATGATCACTAACATTCTTTTTCTGGGTATGAGATCCTTCATTCCTCACAGAATGAAGAGTATCAATCCCAAAGAAAATGCGTGGTATGACTCGAGCTGTAAAGAGGCCATCAGGTTGAGAGAGTTGAGTTTCCGGAATTACAAGGACAACCGTACTGAGGAAAACCGGAAACAATTTAAACGGGCCAGAAATGACTGCAATGCATTAATTAGACGTGTAAAATTCTTCCACGAACAAAAGTTGAGGCAGAAAGTGCTACAATGTCCCAAGGGTAGCAAAAACTTTTGGTCGTTCGTGAAAAACGTAAAGAATTCAGCCTCGTCTTCAATTCCCACGCTCATTTACAATGACATTCCAGCTGTCAGCTCTTTAGACAAGGCCAATCTGCTTGCTGCACATTTCGCGTGTAGCTCAACGCTACCAGATTCCACATTGTCTCCGCCTGTACTTGAGAGCGTTGATTTCACCATGGGACAAATCCATTTTCGCACTCGTACAGTTGCAAGAGTACTAAAAGATCTCAACATACACAAATCCGCTGGCCCGGATGGTATACCCCCAATACTTCTGAAGAGGTGTTCTTCTGCGCTGGCAAAACCTCTGCGTAAGCTTTTCCATCTGTCCTACTCTTCGGGTCTCTTTCCGAGTAGATGGAAAACAGCATTTGTCCAGCCCGTCCCCAAAAAGGGCGAATCTTCGTCTCCCTCCTCCTACCGACCCATAGCACTAACGTCCCTTCTTTCCAAGGTCATGGAAACGCTGATAAACCGTCAGCTTATGAAATATCTTGAATCGCGGAAGCTTCTTAATGACCGGCAATACGGTTTTCGCAGCAGCAGGTCCACTGGTGATTTGATGGCATATCTCACCGAAAAGTGGAACCAATCTTTGCACAATCAAGGCGAAAGCAAGATCGTTGCGCTTGATATTTCAAAAGCATTTGACAGAGTTTGGCATCAGGCTCTTTTGTCGAAAATGCGTGCTTATGGCATCGATAAATCTCTGCTTCTATGGATTAGAAATTACCTTTCGAACCGTTCAATTCAAGTTGTTTTGGATGGGTTCAAGTCTGATATTCACCAAATAAATGCTGGTGTCCCCCAAGGCTCTGTTTTGTCTCCGACTCTCTTTCTCATTTTTATAAATGATCTCTTATCTGTTACTTCTAATCCAATCCACTCCTTCGCTGATGACAGTACTCTCAGCTTTTCATATTCGTTCCAGGACTCACGTCCCTGCTCTTCGGCCGTAGAACTGGAACGGCAGCGTATGTCAAGCACATTGAATTCCGATCTTGACAGCATAATCGATTGGGGTAAAAATAATAGAGTAGAATTCAATGCTTCTAAAACTCAATGCTGTCTACTGTCGTTAAAGCGAACCCATAATAATCAGCCATTATCCATGAGCGGCGCTTGTGTCGACGAAACCGAAAAACTTTCCATCCTTGGTATGTGTATCAACACCAAACTTAATTGGAATGATCACATATTTGAAATCGCCAAAAACGCGGCAAAATGTCTAGGTTTCCTCAAACGATGCAAGAAATATTTCACCCCCTCTGATTTGGCTTCAATTTATAAGGCCTACATCCGCCCCAAGCTTGAGTATAACGCTCATATCTGGTCTGGTGCCCCTAAAACTTCACTGCACCTACTAGATAGGATACAACAGCGAGCGATAAAACTTATAGGAGACACTAATATCGCAAAGTCAATTGACTCGCTTGAACACCGACGTAATGTGTCATCCTTGTCACTATTTTATCGCTATTTTAACAACCGTTGCTCAAATGAGTTAGCCAATTGCATTCCTCATCTCCATGAATTCACCCGCAATACTCGTCTTGCCAGGAATGCTCATCAGTTTACCCTTAAGCCTGCTTTCGGACGTACAGTTAAGTTCAAGGATTCGTTCTTCAGCCGCACAACACGTTTATGGAATGCTCTTCCCAGCCCTATATTTCCTACTCACTACAATCCACAGACATTTAGGACCAATGTGCACAGGTACCTCCTCTCCCTTTCTCCCTCTATACCTTCGGCCCGTGCTGTGTCTTGATTCCGGACACTTAAGGGTAGTCATAACCCCTTTTGCGCGCGCAAATTATAAAAAAAAAAAAAAAAAAAAAAAAAAAAAAAAAAAAAAAAAAAAGCGCGTCAGCATACAGCTAAAATTGTATATGCCGAAGACATTCCTTCAGTCCGTATCAATTTTGGTTCAGATGGTGTTCACGTTATTAAACCAATATCGATACAGTTCCCAGTAAAATACAGCCATGGAACTGTTGAGAGAATGTTGCTATTAATCCTGACTTGGGCATCAACCGTCCGCAAGATACAAGGTTGTACAGTTGATCTAGAAGTCGTTTATTTAGGCTCACGACTGTTTGCTGCTGGACAAGCTTATGTAGCACTTAGTCGTGAAAGATCGTTGGACGGTTTTCGAATTGATGAACTTGATTGCCTCAAATTAACAGGAAGAACCCCATTGTTTAAGACACATTGTTATTTGTTTAAAATATCGCAATTATATTGTTACCATTTTATTGTAAACTTGTGATTCACTGCACATGCACAACCGATATCTAATTCGTAGTTCGTTGTTCTAGAACGATCATACATGCTCGCATGAACATTCGATAATATTCGATTGAATAGGTATGATCGTGATTGATTGTAATACGTAATCGTTCGTCATCCCACGATCGGCTGATGCTTTTGCCATTGCATTGCAAGGACAATACACTGAACAGCAGACATCGACCCATGTTCGGTACAGTAACGTTTCTTGCATTTTGCATTTTCCTTTACATTCACCTAGAACCATGGGTGGGTGGCTGCTTGCTGAATTGCTCCTCACTTACTTGTGAGCTGTTGGATTCATCGGACATAGACCAAAGATAAGTACAACTTTTATAACGATTAAATATTTGCGTTTTCTTTTATGTCTATTTTACATTTTTCGTATTGACCTTTAAATTTGATAAAATCTACAACATTTCGATAAAATCTACAACACCCATGTAATAGTGAAGCATTAGATGAAATGGTTGGATTACGAAACAATCCATAAGACTTGTTCGCAAAGAAAGTTACACCGCTATGTCTCGTTGTTTATATTGGCAACATAGAAATCTTTGAATATGTTTTCTAAATCGAGATGCAACTGTTAACACGTATGTATGTACATACATATTAAAGACGGTTGTTTCATAGCAAATCGAACTAAAAAGCAAAAAATAAATTATAGTTTAAAAAAACTAAAAACACGCTTTTGGAGATAATCAAACTAAAAAGTAACAAATAATTCTTAGCATAAGAATGAAATTACTGCCGAGAAAATGAATGTCACCTCTCGTGGGACACCCTGTATATTGAACATTGCGCCCTTTTTGCAAGGTATCTAGACCTATTAAAGCACATCTTGTATGATAAGGTGGCATTGCATCAAGATTCCATCTCATTTGTTTTATTACAAATCTCGTAAAAGACTTTTGCACCCTCTCAAGTTGTATTATATTACATTATTTTGGACACCAGACTATAGAACAATATTCAAGGAAAGGACGTACGAGAGACATATAAACACACTTCAAGGCATACGGATTCGAGAGATCAACACGTGTTCGCTTGAGAAATCCAAGCATCGAGTTAGCTTTAGCAACTACATAATCAATGTGGAACGAAAAAGTAAGTTTCGTGTCGAAAATAACACCAAGATCCTTAACTTCGGTTTGTCGGGAAAGACTGGTATAACAAATAGTATAGTCATAAATAACAGGTATTAATATATGAAAAATAGAGAACGAGTGACATTTTTAGGACAAGGACATTGTTTAGGACAAGTCGATTACGCTCACACCAGTTAGCTACTGTGTTTAAATCATGTTGAAGATTCTCACAATCACGAATGGATTTAACACGTACAAATATTTTAAGGTCATCAGCATACATCAGGCAATTTGCATTATTAAGCAAAGGTGGAATTTCAATAATATAAATATTTAAGAGTAAAGGCCCTAGGTGACTGCCTTGTGGGACACCAGACAAGACTTCCATAATTCGAGACTGGCAATACCCAATTTTTGAAAATTGCTTCCTGTTTGATATACATATAACTAGAGGTCCATTTAAGTAAATTGGAATGAACTCCAAATGAATGCAATTGTGTCTATGACGATACTATGGCAAACTGTATCGTAGGCTTTCTTGAAATCTGTAAAAATTACATCAACTTGATATCCTGATTCCACTGAATCAATAAGATATTTAGTGAATATAGTCAAGTTGGTTAATGTAGATCTACCAGAAACAATTCCATGTTGTTTTATACTCGTGCATAGGATATCTGCTAAGCTTCCGCCTTGATTCTGTTTACAAATATTCTTACTTTTGATGAAATTCTTCACCACGCTTGCACGTGATTTTCTTCTAGTATATAAATTGTGATATTGGTTAATTGCACGACTGTGGGGGCCAATTGAATCCTCTATTTCGAAAAACTACAAGTTCAAGAAATGAGTCAAGCATTTGAGTCGTTGTTATAGGGCTTTATAAACTGGAAATAATTTTGTTCATTAAATTTTCAGTAACCGATCGGCAAAAGTGTGTGGCTTCAATTATTGTATCATTTTAACCATGCAAGCACTGAGATCACAATATGCAGAAGTGCAAAGTGCAGACAGGTCCAATTCATTGCATCGTCTTGAAATTGGCACACTTGGGTTTTCAGTCACAATCTCAGCTATGGCGGCGATAGTTTAAGCTGACCCTCCGGCACGAGCTCGGAAAATCCGAATATATCGTTTTAATTATTGTAACTATAGCTGTACGAGAAGGCGCATGATGATGGTCAAGAACTTTACAAAATGTAGTTAATTTTTGATATTTCATCACATTTCTGGGCTGTGTCTCGATACTTGTTTCATATACTCCTACTTACTAAAGGGTGTCTCAGTAAGAGTGCACTTTTTCATTTTAAAATAAAAACAAGTATTTTATGACAGAGTTGTGATATTTTTATTGTATTGTAAAGAAGACATGTTCCGATTAAGTATGGAATAAAATATCCGGCAAATGACCCCCACGGCTCCAATGACAGGCCATTGCTCTTTTCATGAAATTTTCGATGACTTTTGCACAGAGATGTGGCTGTATCTCACCGATGACGCGTTGGATTTCCTATTTGAGCTCAGGAATTGTTTCGGGTTTATTCGCATAAACCCGAGATTTCACAAAACCCCAAAGAAAAAAATCGCACGGCGTTAAATCGCACGAACTTAGTGGCCAGTTAACATCAGAATTTCGTGAGATAATGTGTTCTGGAAATCGTTGCTGCAATAAGTGGATTGTTTCATGCGCGGTGTGGCAGGTTGCGCCGTCCTGCTGAAACCACATGTTGTCCAGATTCATGCCGTCCAGTTGAGGCCACAAGAAGTCCGTTATCATATTCCTGTAACGAATACCGTTCACACTGCAATCTCGGCCTCATTTTCAAGAAAGTAAGGTCCAATCACGCCGCCTGACCAAAATCCGCACCAGACAGTTACTCGTTGTGGGTGCATTTGTTTTTCATGGATTGCATGAGGATTTTCTGAGTCCCAAATTCGACAATTTTGTGTATTCCCGAAGCCATTCATATGGAAATGCGCTTCATCGGAGAAAATGACTTTTTTCGAAAAATTGGCATCGACTTCACTTTGCTCTTTTACCCATTTAACGAATTGGCGACGCTTTCCGTGGTCTGCTGGTTTGAGCTCCTGAGTTAACTGAATCTTGTACGCATGAAGGTGGAGGTCTTTAGTCAAAATTCGCTGCGTATTGCTTCGTGAAATTTGCAGTTGTTGAGAACGATGTCGAATTGATGTTTTCGGGTTTTCGGCGACACTCTCGTTTACAGCAGCAATGTTTTCAAGAGACTGACCGGTACGTTGACGCAAAGGATTTTTATTATCCATAATTGACCCATTTTTGACCACTCTTCGAATGGTTGACACATTAGGTGCACTTTCTCGGCTGAAAATTTGGCGAAGTTTGCGAGCGGTTTCAGCGTAACTTTCCCCATTTTTGTAATGAGTTTTCACAATTATAACGCGTTGTTCTTTCGAAAAGCGCTCCATTTTTAATAATCGGAATAAACAGAGGTGACAGCTGTCAAATTTCAAAGTTGCCACTTGCATGAAAAAAAAAATATTCCAATTTTAAAAAGTGTACTCTTACTGAGACACCCTTTACTTATCAAAATTCGTCGCAGTTATTATAAAGTTTATTGTATGTGTATTCTACAAGAGCGCGAAATTTTCAAATGATTCCTCTTGTTGGATGACGCTTCATATACCATACGAGCACCTTTCTCGACTATCATTCTCTCCTTATCTAACTTAACTCATGTGCCTGTGAAATTAAAGTAGTTGATATAACAACAGTTTTTTTTTAAATTCTCCTAAAAAACCTGATGCAAATAGGTCTGCATTTGCCAAAAACTCGTCTTCGCAGTCAATCTCAAACATATATAACCATGTGATCTGACCTCAAAAGCCCACCAATCGTCAAACGTACATTTATAATCATTTCATAATTCGCATCTAAAATCTCTACCTTACGAGTATGGCCGAGCCGAACCTGTCTTATTACCATTTGAATGGAGACTTCCATATGTAACTATGCGGCCATTAAATAGCTATTTAGTGGATGTTTATAACTTATTGCCAATATTTCTCGGAATTCCGAAGCCCACTTGAAACTCTTCTCATCGAAAATCAAATTTAGTTTTTCAAGACTTTTTAGCTCACAGCTACAGTTTCTCTGTTTCAGGTAGTAGTTGGCATCACAATAAACCCATCACACAATGGGCTAGTTTATAGCAAATATTTATTTTCTCTTTCAGCTAGCATAACAGTGGTTTTACGCTACGAGTATGATGTTGATGCAGTTGTGCCATTTGGCGACATATCTTTAATAGATCATACCCTTCCTAGGTTCGTTTGGTAATTGGTTAATTTCTTAATTGGATCGGATCGACTCAGTAGCAGTTAATCCTAAACGAAAATATTTATTTACAATAACCAATATCAAGGAACCATGTCCCCTTACTGTCTTATAATCTTGAGGCCAGTAACACCTTGGCAAAGACTTTTCGGCCACAAAGCCGAGATTCCATAACTGGATTTCCTAGGCATCGCATAGAATTACACGTTTGTAATCCCATTCGCCCAGTGGCAAAACAATCAAACAATACAGCTGAAGACGATATCAGTATCTCTAAGGATATCTAATCAGCGAGCACGTATTGGAACTCGTTCTAATCTCACAACCAAACTAACAGGATTACGGATTAACGAACACCGTATATATAGGTATAATCCAGAAAAAAGGGTTTGCGTATTGTCAGACAATCGGGAGGAATATGGCAAAGGATGCACAAATATGCGTATAATCATAAAGAGGTGCCTGAGCCATTATTTTGCTTAAAGGATTGCAAAGGATCCCACATAACGACTGTCGGTGATACCATAAATCATCGAAATTATGCGAGTCGTTTGGCAGATAGACACTGCCTGCTTTGAAGAAGCATCTATTCAAGTTTGGTTGAATGAAGAAAGTAGGTTGGTGCGAAAGGATAAAATTCATATCTAATAATATGCGGTGAATGGACTCCCATGGAGTACGAAGAACGAGTTGAGGTTTGGTCCTGCCTGGCATAGGTTTATCTTTTTTGTACTCTGATTTGATTGGAAACAACAGGAGGTGACATGTATGGTTTTTAAGGATGCACCAGCACGTGTAAGCATGTTGGTATGTTGGTATTTTGTCGGTTTTCCACTTTGCTGTTTAAAAACTAATTCACTATTATTGAGGTTTTACGGTCCTTTGAACGGTTGTCTCGCTTTCCCCTTTTTGCTTCATTCACTTGTGTTCCGGCTAACGAAACGAGATTAACTGGAAATTTTACGGCGGATTCTATTATTGCATAGGAGGCGTTGACCAAATAATCCAGTCAAATAAGACTTTGAAGGTTACAATAATTCCCATAGAGCTAAAAATTGGTATGAATGTTCAGAATACCATTATAAATGAATTGTGAAAAGTCCCCATCAATCCCCCTTGTGCAAAAAATTTTATCGATGGTGAAAGTTTGCAAAAATAGGTTTTTCGCGTTTTTCAGCTTAACGGTGAGTTTTACAGCAAAAATAGTTCAGACAAAAATTGTAGATCATCCGATTCTCTACAAAAAATGTATCTACACTTTTTTTCATAAGTATTGCCATTTCCGTGATATAGCGGTTGAAAGAATTGAAAAAAATATTTTATTCGTAATATGCACGTTAATGTACTTTTATATACATTTTTGAACCGTATTGTCTGGGACCATGAAGAAACATTTCATAATATTTTAGACAAATATGTTCAGTATGTACGTAGACATTTTGGCCATAGAGTGACTGTAGTATTTGATGGTTACACCGATTGTAAAAAAAATATCAAAGCCGCAGAACAACAACATCTTCATCTTCTGATGTTATTTTTGATGAATTTATGACAGTTCCCATAGTACAATCTTTCCACCCAGAATGATTCATAGTTTGGTGATAGTTGTAGAACTATTTTTTTTTTTAATTTCGAGTTTATTTTTAACTTCCCAGTGGGAAGTTGTTGTAATGGGGCCGATTTTGTGAAACCCAAATTTTGCCATATCTCCACGTTTCAAGGTCACCAGAATCCAAAACCAACGTTTTTATAGAGATGTCCGTGTGTGTGTATGTACGTATGTGCGTATGGGTATATGTGTGTTCGTATTAATTTTTTTCGTCTCGATTATCTTGAGAACCAAAGATGATATTAACATGGGACTACATGTTAGACGCTACATTAGACGCGTAATTACATAACAAAGAACTGAAAGAATTTTCAGCGAAATCGGCCCAGCCGTTTTTTTTTAACGAGAAATCCAAGAAAAAAGCAAAAAACAAGCTGAATGTTTAAATGAATGAAGTGTATAATTTATTCATGAACATTGTTGATAATAATTGAATATTGTTGATAATATTGTTGATGACAATTGAATTTTGTGAATAACAATCGAATATTGTAAATAATAATTGAATACATTTGAAACAAATTTAATATTGTTTGTAACAGTTGGATATTGTTGATAACGTTTAGAGAATAGTGTCGATAAATTTTTGTTTATAATAAAACAAAGTTTTAATAGTTCAAATATCCACTGTTCGGGAAAGGTAACAATTTTTTATTCAGCACCACTTCAACTATATGGTTCCGCATAATGGGTACATCATATGGCATTTGCTCTTCCGGTAACTTATGGTAACATAACACTGTTGCAAAATATATTGCGAATGCCCCACAATCTATACCATTGCTCTGTTCCTAAACCTTATGAAATATATACCTTTTTTTAAACCTATACAGAGCATTCAAAAAATCGATTTGATCGTTTTCCAAGTAATTCTTATTTAAACTGTCGTAGATGTGGACATTGCCATTACCGTCATATTTTGTACAAATCCAGTGACCTATAATGTTAACACCAATTTAACCGCTATAAATGATCTGAATATCAGATTTGGGTATTACTTGTAAATTACGTAGAAACGCGCCGACGTAACCTACATCCTGTGCGAAATTATGTACCCGTTGAGCTTTGAGTTTTCTGTTCATTATTTCATGGAATAAATTGATATGTTTGTCGGACAAATAAAATTCACTATGAGCCACTTCTTGACATTCTGCGATCGGAATATCAAAATCATATGGTACGTCATTATCATCGGTATTATCGTAAATATTGTTCATATCATTTTGAACACCAGAATGAATACTATTTCCATTAGTTTCTTTGTGATTTATATCATCATTATCAACATCTATAGGAATTAAATCTTTGATATTGTCATTGTAAGTGTCCATGCCAACATAGCTACTAATGATAATTTCATCGCAATTTTTGTTTTCATCTGTACTGTTAACACTAGTGCTACAATGATTGTTAGAATTTTTTCTATTGAAACTGTTATTATAAATAGCATATATTGGCTTATGGTATGTGAAATATGATTCATAAACATTGTATATTGGAAACATTGGAGAAAATGACATCTATTTGAGTATTTAATGACGTAGTAATACTGTCTGGCGGCAATTGTGTTAATAATTTATATTTTTTTAAATAATTGATCAAAAAATTATTTTTTTTGTCACCTTGACTAATGATATCGTAGTTGAAATCTCCAATTAATATACTAATAGACTATCAGAAGGTAATTTTTGTATAATATCATCGATAGCTTCTTCGAACATAGTCGTTGTTGTTTTAGGAGATTTGTACCCACTAATTAAATACCAATTATCTACTTTCATTGTAAATAGCTGTGCATGTCCCTTATTGCTGTACAGATGCTTTGACGATAATATTGTAGATTGTGCGCTATTTTTTACATAGCATATTAGTCCATGATTGTTTTTATTGCGATCAATTCTCAAAACGATATTGAAATTATCAATGTCTATTTTATCGCTACCAGTAGTTCGAGACTCACTGAAAATTAATATATCCGCGCGCAGATACCATTCATCTGCAATTATGTGGGTTAAGTTCTTTCTTAATGTACTAACATTTTGATAACATACTTTTGTGGCTACTACGCTCTCTAAATTATTGTACGACAATTTTAACATTTTTTTTAGATCTCAGACGTTCTAATTCAATAAGTGCTGAGTTTACAACTTTTGAATTTTTTGGAATATTTGATAATTTAAATTTACCAATTATAAATAGTCCACTCAATTTAGTGACACGGCTGAGAGCAACATATAACATCGATAAAGTTCGCCTCTCCTGCGCCGAAAAATCTATACATATTTTGTCATATGTTTGACCTTGGCTCTTATGAATAGTAATTGCTTCCGCAGGTATAACAGGAAATTGATTTTTTAAGATTTTATATTTATCATCTTGTGTAACACTAGTTTGGATCGATATTCTTTCTATTGGGGTTAACGCATTATCTATGCTATTCTCTGTCATGTAATTACGATAACGTGCCCGTATTTTGATGCCGACTCTGGGCGTATGAAAATCCAACCATAACATCGACGGTACGTCGGTATCTTTACATTCGATATATTTCAAAACGCCACAAGCACCAGATACGTCGTTTTGTATTAATACTTTCATTTTTTTTGAAAGTTTCATCTTTTCGTCTTTCTTTCAATCGTTGAAGATTTTTCAGATTTCCGAAGCCTCTAAAATCGTCATCACTACGTAATGATGCCATGCGTTTTTATGTGCTCATTCTTTCGAGTTCTCTGTATCGTCTTTACGTAAGTCAGAGACTCATTAGAGATTTTTCAGATTCCCAAAACTTCGATAACCTCCATCACTTCGTAGCGACGCCATAAGTTGTTGATTTTTTTCTCTTTCATGTTCTCTGTAATCAACTACGGTTAAAATTATAAAAGAAAATATTGAATAAATTTAAAATTATACAATAATAATAATAATAAATAATAATAAAAAAAAAATAATTGTTCTTTAATTCGTCTCACTGGGAAGTTAGTCGTGTGGACTTAACGGTTCACACCTTGACCACATTTTTATAATTTTGTTCTTAGAACTCTTTTTCATATTACAGAAACACTTAAAGCTTAAATATATACCCTAACTCAACTGGTCCTATTCGGACACTCTGAAGACAGAACAACTTAAACTACGCCTTTTAACGTTGTAACAATCGAGACAAGCCCTGACCCTAAAACCCCTTTCTTTCCAATAAGCCGGCTCTCCCATTCAACGAAGCCCAAGGTACAATTCCAGGTCTTCTACCTTAAATTTTACCAATTTTTACCTGGCTCTCAGGAACCACAGTAGATAGGGTTCTAAAACCGGTCGCTATTAACTCAGAATCATGTACTCTATAAGTCACCGAAGTTTCAGACTCATAGCTACTCGACAAGTTTGGTTTGATGCGTACGGCCGACAGACAGACAGGTATATAATTTTTGCGTATGGATAAACGGGCAGACGGACAGACAGGAAAGCTTTTGGATAAGTCTTCACGACCCCATTAGCACTATGATAACAATATTCTCAGACAGCCAAGCGGTTCTTAAAGCGCTAAAGAGGTACATCTTTAACTCTAAAGCTAACTCTAAACAAACTGGCTGCAAACAACAGATTAAAGTTGATCTGGGTGCCCGGTCATGAAAACAATGAAAGTAATGAAAAGGCTGACATACAAGCCAAGAAAGGTGCTCAGATACCTTTTACAAGACCATCCTCCCTTTATGGTTCGACAACGAATGCATAAACCTATACTTGCACAAATGGATCATAAAACAAAAGAACCAATTCTGGATCAGACAGGAGGGTATTAAATATTCAAGAACGTTCATGAATCAGTCAATCCCAAACGTGCCAAAGAAGCTCTAGAACTAAATAAATCCGCCCTAAGAGTACTATGTGAGGCGTTAACAGGACACGGGGCATGCAACTACCGCCTTTATAAAATTAGTTTTAGAAGCACAGAAATCTACAGGCGATGCGGGCAGTCCAAGAAAACCATGGAACACATAATGACCGCCTCCCCAAACATTGCCCGGCAAAGACTCAAAATGACAAGTAACTACAGAAGTTGTCAAATTTATGAAGGCAGCACTCAAATCCCAGATCAAAGACAGTACTAATGTCTTCAGGTGATGCACCCCGAGTTCTTTAATTAAATTCCCTACTCCAGCTTTGCAAGGTAGAAAACTAAAAACAGCGCGAAATACCAATTTCGATAACTTAATTGTAGTCAGCCGCATCAATGTGCCATGTCGCCATATCGCGTGTGTTTGGGATTTGGATTTGGGAAAGCGAATGTGACGTACATATGTCGAAACCATATTAACTATTTGAACGATGTGATTCTAATTAATTCAAAGCGTTCTTAGTCAGACTAGTGGTTTATGCATTCAATATTTTCCTAAAGTCATCTTTCACTTTGAAATATACTGAGAATAGGTGTGTGCTCGTAAAACCATACGCTTTAGCCAATAAGTCTAGTCCATTAGAGCAGGGAGCTTTTTCCAAAACCAAAAACCTGAATGTCTAACCTAACGCCCCTCTTTTGTATGATTTCAGAACCTAACCACAACCTCTAGTTCCATACCTCTCCTGCCTATCGCACTATTCCTTAGAATCATGAACACAGCTGCTGTATCACTATCACCACACGGAAAAAAAACTCAATAAATTCGTCACCAAAGACTGATTCTCGCTCCTAATCTTATCAACTGGTCATTTGTAGCACAACACAACGTTTCCCAGTAATCACCATCATCCACTACCCCTGACCAGACCAACGACAACGAATCTCCACCGTCCTGCTCCGCACCGATTGCCGATACAACGAATGGTGGTAGGACACAAAACAAAGAACAAAACAAAAACAAAAACAAAAAACAAAAATATAGATGATCCCGGGCCCATATCAGGGTAATTATGGTTAAATAAGATAGCGATCTTGTTCCACGGTGACATTTATTTATTTTATTTAATTTCATGTATTAATCTTCCAGGAAAAAACCTTAAACGCTAAACATCCAGGTACAACACATCCAACATCCACTCGGATGTAGTGCTCCGGTCTCGCATCTCGTATCTCGAGAGCCGTTGTACCCCCGCGTGAGGGTCATCTGCTGTAACAACAGCACAACTCATATACGTACGAGTATATGTACATACTCGTACTCATGCATGTCGAAAAACTCGATCGGAGGAGGTAAGAGGGCAGGTAATTCTTACTCGTCGCCCAGACAGGACGTGTTGGGAATTCGGAATTCGGAATTCATAAACTGGAGTCGCGGAACAGAGAAGAAGACTCATCATTGTCATTATCACCTTCGTACTGCTCGTAGCAGCAAGCAGAAAACCACGACGCATACCATGATGCCAATGTTTGACAAACATTTTTCTGCATTCCATTTGCAGAGTGACCAGCTCCAGCTTCATCTTCCTCCTCCGCTTTCCTCCCTCTCTCTCTCTCTCACTCTCGCAGCGAGCTCGTCTATTTTGGCATGTATTTTCGTCAACATTTGCTTAAAAATTCGCCGATGTCGTCGTCGATCATTAGACAGGTTAATTGGCCAGCATGTTGAATTGGAATCCAATCTTCCTCACTGCCACAGACGGTATGAACAGCGGAATGGACAGCAGTCGCAGTCCCAGTGCCAGTGCCAGAGCAGGGCACACCTGTGGTTAGCTAAATATAGCTGTTGTGGTGTCGTGTCCGTGAGGTGTGAAGTGTGAGAACGACGACGCAACGGACGAAGGAGGCCTGACTGCCTGCCTGCCTGACTGCATGGTGTCAGGAGTGGACCGAGAATCGAGAATCGAAGACTCATGGGCACCATGTTTTATGTTTCTCCGTTCATTTATTTATGTTTGGTTTGCGTTTCGCCTACCACCACCGTTTTCAACCCCATCTCCATCCCCATGCCCGTCTCTCGACGCCCGACAAACGCAATCGCGACGACTGCGCGAGGAAATTTGTTAAATCGATTATAAAACATTAAATGTGTACTTGTCGTTAAAGTATGCGAGTATTATGTGCAAGTATTTCAATCCTGGTTTTAGCCTTTTTACGCGAATGCTGTTCGTGTTATTGCTGTTGAATTTAATATCTGTTGTTTCTCGCGCCATCAGGGCTGGCCGCGTTCGCGAAGGTGATTAGTTACATGGTGTTCCGCGGTATCGCGCCGGAGATATGTTCCTACTAGCTGCCTTGAATGCATTGGAGAACCTTGATCGTGAGAAAGTACAAGAAGGACATCGATTATGTGGAAATGTTTTAGATTATTTTTATTTCTATGATATTTCTTCGGCGTATTCGATGTGATCGGGCGCCGGCAGGCACTCAGGGGTGCAGAGTGATGTGTTAATTTTGTGAATTACAATGCGAGAGGGAATGATTTATTGCATTTAGCAGCTGGTGTGTCGGAAAGGTCGGGCTTGCACTTGAACGATGCTCACTTGAAATCATTTTTTTTTTGCTGTGGAGACCTTTGTATCAGTCGAAGATGAGATTGATGATCTACATTGATGATTTGCAAGATTCCTGCTCTATTTAAAGCGAATGTAATACAAACCATATTATGACCAAAGTTCTTTTCTAATCTCCTTGTCATCGAGACAATCAGAACTTTAAAGTAAGGAATCTAGATCAGACTAATCCCGAGCCTGCTTCAATACTTGTTTCATTCCATAAATCGTTCCCTACCACGATGGCCTTTTCGAGGCGGAGTGGGAGGCATGCTTCATCGGTCCATTGTACAGACAGACAAGTACGAGTACATTACATGGGGTTTTTTCAAATACAAATTCGATGACTTGGCTTTTGGGGAATTCGAATCCAGTGTCGTGCCCATTGTCGTTGGTAGATGACTAAGTAGTTTATTTTATTGTTTGACGGATGATCAAGACTGGGAAACTTTAATGTCTGTTATACTATTATACTGAGGTGAAATAAGTTATACTGAATTGGACACAACGCCTGGAGACAGACTTCGGAGTATATTTAAGTGCAGCTCGCTAGTAATAGGTCGTTATAAAAATAACGATAAAACAGGGAGCGGCAGGAAACATTACTGCAGTATAATAACAAATTAACCCACCTGGCAATGATGGCATTTCTATAAGTTTTTCGGCCAACTTTGGACTCTACCTAACAACTGCCACGAGATCTGAGGTCGGGAGAAAAATACGTTCTATGTCTACAGTGCGAGTAGCAAATTTGTGTTCAGCCAGTACCCACTACAATGTGGCGCAAAATTAATCACCCTATTGATCAAGATGTTCGAATTTTTGCTAATGGCGTCGTACTTCAATCATATTTGACATTTGTGAACTAGACGGCTGCAGTATATAAACAGACAAGCAATGGGGAGCTATACTCCGCAAGAGCGTGGAATAATTGTGTCGATTTTTTGACATCGGTTGGTGGTGTTAGCGCAGCGTTAATTTTGACTTCGATTTCCTAATTGTGTCACGCCTACGTTCGGCCGAGAATGCCGCGGCTGTGGCAGCCGATGTCGGTGGGACATCATCAGACGGACCCTACAGCGAATTTTATTGAAAAACTTACACACGTTCCCGTACAAAGTGCAAACATTGCATCAGCTAATATCTGCTGACCGTCAGTCGCGTGTAAACTACTGTCAAGCCGTTCTTAATTTCAACAACGGAAAGGACGATTTTATGTCGAAAATCATCATGAGCGACGAGGCGCATTTCCACCTAAGCGGCTACGTCAATAAGCAACATCTTTGTTTCTGGGGCACGTGTGATGTACGAAGAGTCATTACATTCGCTCAAGGCCACTGTCTGGTGCAATGTTCACGTGTGATTGGGCCATTTTTTTTTTTTTTGGAGGACGCCATCGGCAATATGGTCACTTTTACTGGCAAACGCTACAAGGCCATGATAAACGACTGCTGACTGCCGGAATTGAATGAGAATTGATAAGACGGTGCAACCGCTCACGGCACGAACCACAGGGCATATTGTGAAAGAAGCATTTCCTGGTCCTGTGATCTCCCGTTTTGGCGATTCTTTAGATATGATGGACTTTTTTCTGCCCACAACTGTCCAAAATTATCGTCGACATCGCCGTTCAGCTTAGCTCTTTAAAAGGCCGACACATTTGGCTGAGCGGCATTCTTCAGGGAGCCTCCAAAGAAGCAAATTCAGTCAACCATCAGAGAACGTACAGTGAGCCGTCACACATGGACAGTATATCTAGACCATAGACTAGAGAAGACGTACAACAACAACTACCATAACAATAAAGGTAAGAGCACTACTTGTCGTACCGCCAGAATGAGGCTTTGCAACATCTTAACTTCACACTGCACGGGAAAACCAAAAGAAAAATAATTCTTCAAATACGTCGCTTATAACCGAAGGGCGAGTGGAGTGGCCAACATCAGCCGGAGCTGTCGCTTTTCGAGTAAAACTCCGACTCGTGTTTTAACCCATACGATGTTAATCAAATTTTATTACTACTTACTCCCTAGATAAATACCGCGTAACTAGCATTCCGACTTGGATCTTATCCCGGAAGAGTCTGGACAAGCGTTTTAGCCACGCTCGAGGGCCCAAGCCAACAATAGCTAGAGCCCTGACTCGGGTTTTCACCGGTTTTCACTGTGTCAACAATTAAGGAGGATAGGTGTCTCGAACGGGAGTCTTAACTCAGAAGGACAGAGTAGTGTTATCGCAGCGCCGACAAAGTCTGCCGGTATCGAGTATAACCCGGGCGAGTATAATCCGGGCGAGTATGACCCGCGCCAGAAAGCTCATTACATACATGGCAACACTTTTAAGGACAAGCGTTCGCATTTTCGTACTGCGGCGATTATATAAGGCAGCAGAATCTGTTTCAAAATCCGCCAGATGATTCTGGTAGAAAGTACAATTCTTGCGCCTTGGACACTACTATAGAACTCTTCTCCGGTACGGTCTAAAGTGCTTATGTTCACGGTTATTTTTTGAAGAAGGAAGTTTCCTGTACTGGAGCCAACAGGAATTCTCATCCAGAATTATGTAAACTTGAGGTGAAGAAAATGTTAAAGACTGGCCTTACATATCTAGTTTCCGTCGTAACTTAGGTAACAAGTTCCTTAATATAAAAATGGAGCTATATATTTTTGATGAAGTGAAAAAAGAACTATGCACTGGTCAAATAGGTGTTCTAAAAACACAAATTGTCACATCCATATTAATTATGACTGCCGTAAGGCTCTTCAAATTTTGGAGAAATAACTAAAATTTTGATTTTCTTATTCAAAGCAATCCATTGCCTAAGCGAGTTAAGCCACTGAAACTAAACTTAAGAAAGAAGTCGACAGGAAGGGCTGCGCATCTCAATTTTGCATAAAATGGAAATACATTTTGGGTATTTTATATTGTACAAGAATAAAACTTGAATTGTGACTGAAAAGTCACAAAAAAATTTAAAAAGTCGGACATGAGTCTTATTGCTTTAATATTTTTAGGAACAATATCAAATCTCTAAGACACAATAAAAGTGGTACCAAAAGTCGGTATGGCACTAATAGTATTCATTGAATTGCTTTGTTAGAGGCAGCTCTTAGATATTGGTTTTTAATGGTATAAAGTGTACGAGTGGCAATCTGCCATTTTTTTTCAGCTTTATATCAGAAAAAGGGCTACATGTTTACTCGAAAGAGTATTGTCCATCGCTTGCTGCAGCCTTTGTCCACTTTTCTGATAGCATGCGAATCCCGCAAATAGAAGTGATCCACAAATGGTTCTAATTTTGGGCCTCTTTAAAAGATCGGAACTACTTTTCAGCCAGCCATATCTCATTGAACGGAACAAGTGGAAATCGGAGCGGCGATGTTTGGAGAATGCGATGGATAGGGAAAGACGGGATAAGGATAACATAGGTTTAAGCGACCTGAGCAACAGCATATAGCCGAATGTTGTCATGATATAGAATCGCTGTCTTTGCTTGTACTGTGGTGGATTTTGACTCAATACTGGGCTCAAACACATTATTTGTTTTTATTATGAAATAAAAATGTATTTAAAACTAAAAAAAAAAATCGAAAGCGATCACCGCTCGATACACGGACGAGTAAGGTTCGACTCCCAAATGAAACGGCTTAATTTTTTTTGGGCTCTGAGTATATACATACATAAGGCAGAGCAGGCGAAGAACTCGGAGAGTGATCTTCGGATGATGAGAACTGCTTAGATGGGAACAAATAAGACCAGAATCATGCCATAGTCATCACGCCACAGGTGACAAAACAAAACTTATAGTGTAGTAAGAGTGCGGGTGAACAATTAATTCTTGGAACGATTTTTGGTTGAAGGTTTTCCTTTTCCCCCTAATTTTGGCGGAGGTCGTCGCTGGACGGTAGGACGTGTCCAGGAAGCTTCGACAATGCCCTTAGTCCCAGCGGACAGAAAACTAGAGTTTAGCTGTCTAGATGAAATACTAATTTTACTATAAGATCTTGGTACGGTAGTACGTTGTGTCTCTTTTGTATATGTTGATCCGGGTATTGGGGCAGAGGTCGGTGAACCCGGGTCTTAATTCGGACTCGGATCGTCAAATTGTGGTTCGATTTTTGATGTGCGGCACGGTGTAGGATAAACTAAATTGTAAATCTAGATTAAATTAGACTAAGACATTAAAATTGTGAATTTATAAAAACATTCAGTGTTATTCTTTCACCTTTTTGTGAGGTGAATTGCATCTTTCGCGAGTCTTGCACCAAATTCGCGGTTATTGTGGCGGGTAAGTCTGCGGAAGAGCAATCGCGTGGCGGCCATTTCAACATCTTAACTCACGACCAGTCTTCGCAGCTGGCCCAGCATCCTTTCGTACGACGTTGAGGACATGTGGAGGGGCGTTCGGTAACATTCTTTATGTACACTTAATATAATTTTCAATTCTTTTAACAAAACTAAGGTAACTAGTACTACTGTGATTCAAAATATATAATATTTTATTGTAAGTTTTTATTAAAAAAAAATCCTGAGACAGTAAAATTGCAGATCGGAGATAACATGGTCCAAATATGTTTGGACCCACTGACTTGTTCATCAGTAATACTTACAAATATTAAAATTGATTTCCTTATTAAATTTTGAAACAAAATATTTTACAAGATGCTTGATAATACAACATTGTACAAAAAGTATATAGCAGCTTGCACAATTTTCGCAGAAAAGTTTAAGTTAAAGTCAGATGACCCTTATGTGTGTGCAAAGACCGAAATTAATTAATTTTGTTTTAGTACTAGTATCAGATATAAATCAGCATTTAGGTTGCCAGGATCATCAGCAAAGGTTTTTTTGATTTCCTGTAAATTATTGTCTAAATGATGGAATGTATGTATGTATATACAAAAAAGTGTATGTGTAGTCGAAAACTTATTTTGTTTTCTCGGTTCCATACTTCTTTACGAGACTGTGATTGCTCGCTTTTGTTACTACTCCATACATGGCCATTTGATCGCATGATCTACCCGAAATGTCTCCAAATCTGTAAATAACATGTAAATAACCTATGTAAGTACAAGCTCTATAAAAGACACAGTAATGTACAGTCGGTCGTAAAATAAAGGAGTGACGCTCAAGCTAATCACTAATCTGGGTTTTTTTCCGCTCTGCTTTCTTTCCTCGTTCCGCCTTTACAATTCAGAAGTGGGATTGGTAATCAAGTTGTAGACTGTACCACTTGTCTGTAAAAAAAAAAAAAAAGTTTTAAATCGCGATATTGAGCATTCAGTGTTTTATTTTCGAGTGATTAAGATGTCTGAAGAGTGGACAGAATTTTTAGAATCGGCTACAGTGGACAGGCTTAAAAATGTTTTAAGATTCTTGAAACTCCAGACTACTGGCTCAAAAGCTGCATTGAAAATACGTGCCCAGGAAGCGGTTCAAGAAATGGCAGAAAGCGAACTCGTGAAGCTGATGAAGGAGGAACAAGGTGACAAAAGCAAGGGGCGATGTAAGGGCGACACAAGCATCTGGGAAGACCATGTGTCAGAAAATGGTAATGAGTCTGAAAGTGAAAGTGAGGAGCGTTTAGATGGAGAGCTGGCGAAACTCCAAAGTAAACTTGAGAAAAAGAAGCAAATAATGGAGTTGAAGAAACAACTCCGCGACCTTCAATTGGAAGATTCCGACACCAATCTCAGAACACATGGAAGTTGTGGTTACAAAGATATAGAGGATGCTATGCTGCCATTTAGTGGTGACGACAATTATCCCCTACAGCGATGGATAGAGCAATTTGAGGAATTGTCAGACGTAATGAAGCTGTCGAATAGGGATAGATTTGTCTTTGGTAAGCGTCTTCTAACAGGAACCGCAAAGTTGTTTGTGAGAACGGTTAGTGTGAATAGTTGGTGCGCGTTAAAGTTAGCTTTGAGAGAAGAATTCGGACGGGCAGTGACGAAATCAGATGTGTATAGCGAACTTAGGAAGCGGAGAAAGCGACGTGAAGAAACGATGCAGCAATATATGATCCACATGCAGGAGATTGCCTCGCATGCATCCGTAGAAGAAGAGGATTTAATAAATTTTGTGATCAGAGGGATTCCAGATTCAGAAGTGAATAAAACCATTCTGTACAGTGCAAACAACATCAGTGAATTAAAAGAATCTTTAAGAAAATATGAAAAAATGAAAAACAACAACTCAGAAAAGACAACAAATTATGTGCCGTCTAGTTCCTCGTCAAATAAACTCAAAAAGACTGAAAATGTTGTTCCCAGTGGCAGTAATGTTCATCCAAACAAGGACAAGAAGGTCATCACCTGTTTCAAGTGTCATAAACAGGGCCATATTTCTACAAAATGCCCTAACAAGGATTCAGTCATGGCATTGTATCAAAATTCAGAACGAGGTCGGTCAGCTGATAATGATTTCGAAACTTTCATTCAATATCGATGGGTTGGCAAGGAGATGGATATTTCTACGACGTTGTTAACACTATTGGACTCTGGCAGCCCTGTCAGCTTCATCCAGGAGATGTTTATTCCACCAGTGCTTCTATCAAATCTATCCGCGACATCGCAGTCCTATGTTGGAGTCAATGGAAGTCCTCTTGTAACGATCGGGAACATAAGTACTTGTATCAATTTCGAAAATTTAATAATAAACATAGAACTAATAGTAGTTAAGAACTTCTCAATGACTTATCCTGTTATTTTAGGGAGAAATTTTATTGGGAAAACAGGCTTGACGCTTAAGAGGACAACAGCAGCTTACTCCTCCAACGATAATGAGAAACCTCAAGCGATCTTCAACACCTCTCGTCATAATGACAGCATTTTAAATGAAGACCTTTCCGATTCAAAGTTTGTAGACCAAGTACTGAACATTGACATAAGTGGGGAAAGCGGTGAGTTTAGTCTTAATATTAATAAAAACTTGCATGCAGATGTTGACCAAAAAGTAAAAGATATTCTTAGACCAGCTTACTTTATTTTGAACAATGTGTTAGCGAATTCAGATTTTAAAATGCATATAAAATTAGTCAAAGGTACACCCTTTCATTGTCCTCCAAGAAGGCTACCATATGCACACAAAATCGAACTTCAAAAGATCTTGGATGATCTGCTCAAACGGGGCATTATTCGCGAATCGAATTCGCCTTATGTGTCACCAATCGTTTTGGTTCAGAAAAAAAAATAAAGAACTTAGATTGTGCGTAGATTTTCGCGAGCTCAATAAAATAACTTTGCGCGACAATTATCCCCTACCTCTTATTGAGGATCATTTGGATCGTCTCAGAGGGAAAAAGTATTTTACGACCTTGGATCTGAAAAATGGGTTTCACCATGTCCAATTGTCTGAGGAGTCAATGAAGTATACGTCGTTTATAACCCCTTTGGGTCAATACGAGTATACGCGGATGCCTTTTGGGCTGAAAAATGCCCCGTCAGTGTTCGAACGCTTTATGAAGCATCTATTCCGAAAGTTGATTTCAGAAGGGAAAATCTTAACTTACCTAGATGATATTCTTATCGCAACAGATTCTATAGCAGAGCAATTAGATATTTTGAAACAAATTGTAGATATAATTGTGGAAAATGGACTTCAGCTCAGGTTCGATAAATGCATGTTTTTGCAAAATGAAATCGTTTATTTGGGTTATAAGATTACTGAGGACGGTATAAGACCTAATGATAGTAATCTTGACGCCATAAAGAATTTTCCGATACCAGCATGTACTAAGGATGTACATAGTTTTCTGGGGCTTTGCTCCTATTTTAGAAAATTTATGAAAAATTTTGCTAATGTTGCCAGGCCATTGTATGACTTGTTGAAAAAGGATGCACCTTTTGTGTTTGGCATTCAAGAAATGCAAACTTTTGAAACGCTGAAGAACAGACTTTTAGATTCGCCTGTTTTATCCATTTACAGCCCCAATCTAATCACAGAACTGCATTGTGATGCAAGTAGTGTGGGATTTGGCGCGGTTTTGATGCAAAGACAGTGTGATCAAAAGTTTCACCCCGTGTTCTATTTTTCGAAAAGGGCAACGGCATCAGAATCAAAATATCACAGCTACGAACTCGAGACACTGTCAATAATATACGCGTTGAGGAGATTTAGGATTTACTTGATTGGTATCTCGTTTAAAATCATAACCGATTGTCAGGCTTTGGCCTTAACTTTGAAAAAGAAGTGCTTAAACCCGCGGATCTCACGTTGGGCACTAGAACTTCAAAGTTTCGACTATGTGGTAGAGCATAGAGAGGGGAGACGTATGACTCATGTTGATGCGTTAAGTCGTTCGTTTAACATTCTCTTTGTAGATGATGAGTCGTTTGAATTTGCACTTGCAGCAGCGCAGAAGCGAGACCCGAAAATTGTATCTATAGCGTCTGAGTTAGAAAAGTCTGAAAGTTCGTTTTACGAAATGATCGATGGTTTGATATACAGGAAATATAAAGATAAGGTTCTCTTCTTCGTCCCAGCTCAAATGGAAGAGCAAATAATTCGTACACACCACGAGTCGATGTGTCATTTAGGAGCTGATAAATGCTTCGCATATATATCAGCGAGTTATTGGTTTCCCAACATGAAGGAGAAGATAAAGGAATACATAAAAAATTGTCTCAAATGTATCTACTTCTCACCTCAATCTGGGAAAAAGGAGGGCACGTTGCACTCTATCCCTAAAGGTGACGTTCCGTTTGACACCCTGCATGTCGATCATCTCGGTCCTTTACCCAATTCTCATGCAAAGAAAAAGCATGTATTTCTCGTGATTGACGGCTTTACCAAGTTTATAAAACTTTATCCTGTCAAGACGACTCAGAGCAAGGAGGCCATCTCTTGTTTAAAATCATTTTTCGAAAGTTACTCCAGGCCAAACCGCCTGGTATCGGATCGTGGAAGCTGCTTCACTTCCAAAGAATTTGCAGAATTTTTAGAGCAGCAAAATGTGCAACACATTAAAATTGCAACTCATTCGCCACAGTCAAACGGTCAAGTGGAACGAATGAATCGGATGATTGTGCCGATGTTAGCAAAAGAATGTAACGCAAATACAACTATTGATTGGGACAAGTACCTGACCAAGGTTGAATTTGCGCTTAACAATACCTTAAATAAAAGTACTGGTTTCACTCCCAGTGTCCTCTTGTTTGGAAGAAACCAAAGGGGCGAGTTTTGTGATCGTGTTCGCGAATATCTTCAAGATGCATCAGAAAAAGGTACCGCTTGTATTGATGAGATAAGGCAAAAGGCGGCCGAAAATATCGAAAAGAGTCAAATAAGAAATGAGAACTATTATGATAAACACCATAAACATCCAAGGTCATACAGGCAAGGTGAATATGTTTTGATTAAGAACATCGTTACAATTCCCGGTATCAATAAAAAACTTCACGCTAAATATCGAGGTCCATACGAGATAAAGAAAGTTCTTCCGAATGATCGTTATGAGGTCGGCGATATTGACGGTTTTCAGATGTCACGTGTTCCATATAAGGGTGTTTGGTCCCCAAACAATATGAGGCCGTACAACGTAGAACGAGTTAATCCTGGGGGAGATGAAGAAGTGGTCGGAGGTCGCTTAGAGGTACGTGAGGTTGCTGAAACTGAATGAATAAGAGTTTAAATTTCCGCTCCGTGCCTTAAGCCTGTCTTCTTAATAAAATCTTCAGTAAATCTTTAGTAAAGCATTTTAAGGTTATGTCTGATTATTGAAATTTTAATCTGTTTCTAAAAATATATTTTGAATACTTTTCTTTTCTCTCTCAATATTGTATTTCATTTGCTTTGTAATCGGGTCGATCACACTATCAGGATGGCCGAGTTGTAGTCGAAAACTTATTTTGTTTTCTCGGTTCCATACTTCTTTACGAGACTGTGATTGCTCGCTTTTGTTACTACTCCATACATGGCCATTTGATCGCATGATCTACCCGAAATGTCTCCAAATCTGTAAATAACATGTAAATAACCTATGTAAGTACAAGCTCTATAAAAGACACAGTAATGTACAGTCGGTCGTAAAATAAAGGAGTGACGCTCAAGCTAATCACTAATCTGGGTTTTTTTCCGCTCTGCTTTCTTTCCTCGTTCCGCCTTTACATATGGGACCTAAAACAGATTCCTGAGGCATGCCAAGTTTAAAGTTCTTAACATATTAAAATCATCTACATATTTTGACTCGAGGTAGAAATAAAGTGAATTAAAGACAAAGAAACCCTATGCAATAGAGTTGATTTATGGAGGCATTCGAGTTTACTACACTATAAATTAATTATGGCTTACAAAAATTATAAACCATTGAATAATGTAATTTCTCTATCGATTTTGAGTTTCCTGCGAAAGTTCGACAACTTTATACTCTGAATAATCGCGTTTAGCAGCACTCTCCTTAAACTGAGAATTTGGGTCGTTGCATCTTCGTGTCAATCACCGAAATATTAACTGAATAAAAGTGAATGAGTAGGTTAACAGTTGCGACCTGAAATTTAATTTCACAAATGCGGAATCGTCTTTCTAATTATGGGAACAGGTCTACACCTCCTCAACTGAGATACATTAATATTGCAAAAGGGGAACTGACCCTTTCGTTTTTATATAGCAAATGTACCGGCAGTTGCTCTCAAGCAGTAGAATATTAAGTGAGATCTTGTCCATTTGAGACACTGAAAACAATTTAATCTACTTCCATTGACTTACACATTAAATATTTAGCCATAATCAGAACAATCCGAGAGTTGCCTGGGCAATATGGTCACTCCAAAATCCGTTCCTTGAGGCTCCAAGAAGTCAATCTACAATGACGAGTTCAAAATGTCGCGCGAAACGATAGAAAAAGTTTTCTCTTCCTTCCACCTTCCTTTTTTCAGTGATTCTCTTACTAGCAGAGGTTTTGTCCATCAGATAGACTTACCGGACAGTAATAGCTGCCATTCAATTCTACAAATTTGTCATAATTTGTGTGGCTAATTTTGATAATAAATTGAACATCACACTCTATTGTATCATAGATCAAAAGGCTTATAAGGTTGCAGAAAGGTAATAAACTCGCTAGACCGTGTTACCTATCAGTTAAATCAGTTAAAGTAAATATGATCTTATAATGATAGCAAACTTCCTTAGCAGCTGGCACCATTTGCTCATAAAAAAACAATTTAGATAATAGCGACTTGTGACTCTCAAATTACTAGCACAGCCTTGCACCGTAATTATCTCCTTATCTGCTGCTATAAGCATATCGTCTTTATCGGTTTGGCTTAATCTAATCAGCATTCCAATCTGAAATTATATTTTAAATGATTGTTAATTCGGTTGCTAACACGTCAACTGCTGCATAAACTGCAATTCACATGGTTAGCTCGCATGTTTTTTTCCTCTACAATTAATGCCTTGAAAAATGCAAAGCTCCTTGGCGTTTCTTATGGTATAGCAGTCACTCCACAATGGCCTATTTAAAAGCTTCGAAAATATTCATGTGGCCAAATGAAACAAATTCAATACCCATAACTGAGGCCTTAATCCATTGCTGTTAGTCTTATGTAATCCTCTCTAAGTCACACCACAACCACTATTGACAAAATCCAAACGGCAGCATGTACTCGTACAACTTTATTAGTTAAATTTAGTCAAAAAAGAAAACAAACTCCGCGCGATATGCTACCTATAGCCTCACGTAACGTGCCCGCATGACTAGTCTTTATGCAAATCGAAAATTCCCAACTTTATACATCAAATATGCAAAATCGAACACAAATTAAGCAAAATAAAATATCTTAATTGACTCCAATTTACCTCAGTTCGACTTTCGCTAATTTATCGCCTATTAAATGCCATTTAAAGAGAAATCTCCTAAATTCGTTTAAATTTTGTATTCGAATAAAGTGATGTTGCATTCTCCTTTTCGGGCAAAAGGCTAAATTCAAAATCTTATTTACGAGCCAATTAATTAGAGTCAATACACGTTTTTGGACACTTTGCAGCACTTATTTATCTTCTCGCTTCGATACGATTACCGTGAGGCGGTTGAATAAATTCACCTTTTAATCGACTGGATAATTTCATGAACTGCAAGGATGAATGTATTTAATTTATTGTGAGTATCTGCATATGAGTGTTTTTGAATACCTGAAGCTAAAGGGGTTAGCATTAAAAATAAGTATTAGGGTTCCCTTCTATACCTAGGTATCAATGTAACTTATGCATAGACAACGAATATATAATCCAACGTATGATACAAAATTTAAGTGGTCGCATCAGTGCTATTCAGTAGTTGAAAATTTGTATACGGTGCTTAGAGTTATACCCAAAAATATGAGATTTTAATGCCCCTCTCCCCCTAAAATAAGAAATAAAGTCGAGAATGATGAAAATACACTCCACTCACCTTCACAATATACGCTAATAAGATATAAAATAATGATTGAAACGACAGCTTCAACATATCTTTTATGACAAATTTTACGACACTACCTTTAAATTTTATGACAAGGAATTACCCTTCAATCAGAAGCTCAACGGACAAAGACAAAAAATCAAATACATAGATAACTCTAATGAAAAACAACAATGACGTTTCAAAGAATGACTTCCTTTACGATCAATACGACTTAGTAACAGCGACTCAGAGCCCGGCTCACGACGATTAAACAACAGAGACATCGATGAAACGATCAACACAACCGCGATCGACCCAATTTCAACTCCAATTCGTATTCAAATTTCGAATTGCGTGCGCACACAAAAACTACAATCCCAATAACTCCGTTTGGCGCCAATACCATTATCAGATCGTATCTGAACCTAACCCACATCTAAACGATCCACTGCGACCAGCTTGAATGATCGTTAAACACCACATGAGGTCGGTCAAACCTTAGCATATGATACTCCATCCATTGCGCCCACTCAACTACGAGTATCTCGCACTATGGTGTGACAATATCGACTCTATACTCGTAATTGCTTAAATTTGTATTTGTCGCCTGTCGCTGCCTGGAACACATTGTCACCGCGATGTACTCAATCAAAACGGCTATTATTCCTCAATCAATGAGTTCACTTCAAAATATTTTCGTATCCCATTGATCGAACAAAACTGATCGCGCAACGCTGTAGCGGGGTGGCCGAGCGCCGATTTCATTTATTATGTTTACACACCTAAGCGGGAGACAATGAAATTCTAGTGGAGATCTCAATCGACAAACCAAGCGAATAAGAGATACATTTTTATGGACACTTAATCCGCACAAAATGCACGGTGAACACGATCTAAATCGATCGTTGGTATCGAAACGTGTCTCGTAAAACCCTAGCTTGTAGCTGGCTTTAACACTCGTAGGCTCTTCGACCCAGCAGGTAGATCAGATACTCGTGCTCGTAGTTCGTAGATCGATTCAAATCTTGATTTTCTTCTATTGAATTTATTTTCGTACGCGCCTCATGCTTCCAGCATCAGAATTAGAACGATTCCCATTGTTCGGTACACACATCCGAGTATGTAGCCGAAGGCTTAGATAATTAAGAATAAATTACACCCACATTGCGTCAGACAGATACGAGTTTGTTAACGTGCACGGGAGTGGGTACGTCAGATACATCTATTCATCCATGTTCCTTCGTGTTTTCTAAGAAATTTTCAAATTCGAGTGTCCACGAATTAAATAGAATTGAGTAATCCAATTTGGTTAAATTACCCGATTACCTGAGAACTGGCAACCCGGCTTCGGCATCTGATCCGATGAAGGAAGGTACGCGCCACGAAAGCAGAACGAAAATCATTTTGATGTGGAACAGCAGTAAGCATGCAATTAAAACGAGATATTTTCGTTCATTTCAACTTTTTTTTTTTTTTTTTTTTTTTAATAATAATTTTGTGGTATAGTGTGATGAGTTAGTGTACCCGGCCGGTTGGTGGGTGTGTCCGGAGAGTAATTTAAGGAACAAGTAATGAATTGGTGTTTGCTTTCTTGTAATTTGTGTTCGGGTGAGGAGGGAGGATAGTAATAAATGGCGCATACGCATGCCCCATTACGGACATAAATACGATTACTAACCTACAGATACACATATATTATACAATATATCTGAAACGTAAACATATTTCGCGAATGAGGTAAAAATAGTAGGCGTTTTGGGATCGATCCAGCTAACAGTAGACGTTAATGAAAAGCCATTAGAGATAGAGTTCAAGAGATTTTTTCCAGCTTTCCTCGCCGTTAGTTCAATGTAGAAATTTTAGTTAATTTGGGAATAAATCTTTTAGTCCGAAACCCGTACAGGAGTTTATTGGCCTGTGATTAATTCTTCGCGTCTTGAATGGAATTAATGGTTAATGTCGTTAGCACGTGCTGTACTTTGAGTTTCTTTCTTCTCTTACTCATTATCGTAATGTCTTTTTCTTTGTTTTTAATATCAAAGGTAATTGCTGGAATTTCGGCAAAGTTCTGAGCGGTCACAGGGTGTCCAGACGTCGTAACACATTTTATAAAATGTTTTTTTTTTAATTCCCACAAATCGTTTTTTTTTTCTATTATTTTTTCAAACCTTAATAAAGCTGAACGGTTAGGTATTAAAAACGGAATTTATTGACCTAATTATGTATCATTCTAATAGCCACTCACCTATAATATATTACCAAACGTTATGAGCGGCTATTTAGGTCGAAACACGTCGGTTACGGTTATATTAGGCTAGATTATATTAGAAAGAGTGTCATCAGTGCATTTAATATATTTAAGATTATATGAGAAAAAATCGATACACTTCTTCGTTAGGAGTAAAGAGATGTTTTTTTCTTCATCCAAACTTCGACAAAAACCTTACCTGTAGACTAATCTGAGCTCAGCATTTGGTATTGAATGCTTGATACCGATTGCGATACATGCTAATCGAAAAGGTCAGATCCGAAAGTTGTCACACGCTGCGACTGTCAACAACTGCTCATCATTATGATTACTCTTATTATCTGCCATGAAAAACTCGGATGTTCAATGCCTTGTTGACAACCTTTCACCGTCTCCCTGTCATGAGTGTGTACCTTAAATGTTTCGATGTCGTGTTCCATTTCTTCTAGGAAGATATGCCTATATTGTTCTCCGATTTATGGAACGGGTTTTCTAGCGATTGGCGATTTCCCCTTTATTATTCATTTGTCTACTATCCATTCGTTCTAAATAGGTGTGCGGCCCATCTTAATTTTCGTGATTTCATTATTCGGATTTTCGTTGGGTATTTTTCTTCTTTCGCTCTTTTCCAGCATAGATTCTCCTTAAGATCTAGTTTTCAAAGACCGAATTCTACAATATTTTCCTCGTTCTTAGTCGAAGACTAAGTGCCACTGGCATTGGCGTCACACTTTTTTTTCTGCATGAAAATGTTGACTTCGAGCCAAATGAATGTCATATGTGGTGGGATTTTTCGAGTGAAAGTTCATGCGGGAATAGTTCCAACGCTACGAAAGTGGGGATTTTAATCTAGAAGATAAGAAAGAACCGGTTGAAAAGTTTAGAAGCATTACTTAATCAAGATCTATATCGAATGCAATAAGAGCTTGCACATTTATTGACCCAATTTATGTCCCAATATTTGAGAGCACTAGGAATGGTCCAAATGTTAAAAAAAAAAATTATGTCATAAGCACAAGCAGTCGAACCGTATTTTTCACGAATATAATGCTGCTCCAAGAAAAGGATTTCCGCATCGTGCATTATTGTAGCTAGCTCAAAAAGTGGATGACGATAATTCAATGTGAAAAAAAGTGCTGGGTATGCCGCGGCCATGCTTGAGCATCGATGCAGAAGCTAAACTTCCACTGATTTTGCAATACGACGGGGCTTGGCCATATATTGCTCAGGTCCATAAATCCTACCTAAAAAACTGAAATGGGAAGCCCTACCCCAGCCGTCGTATTCTGTGGACATCGCTCCTACCGACTTTTTCCAATCGATGATTCATAGCCCTTCGATTCGCGGACCGCCTCAAAAAACATCAAGTTTTTCCAATGCAGAACCCTTATGCCGCCAGAAAAATGGGCAAAATTATAGCTAGCATTGGACTCTACATTCAGGAATAAATGTTTAATCATTTTTCAGTAACATAAATGCGAATTTTATATACACACAGTCACAAAAGTCTACATACAATGAAAAGAACAACCAAACAAAGAAAAAGTAAAATAAACAAATAAATTAACATCACAAAGTTTACATACAGTAAAAGAAAACATGACTGCTTGGAGCCTTCTAGGCATCGGACGAACACGATTTTCGGTAATATCCGGTGTTATTTCCGACCACGCCTTCATTAAAGCGCTCTTTAGTCACTTTCTGCTGTTGATGCTATATTTACGGATTCTGCGTTCAAGTTCATCCCAAATGTGTTCAATAGCGTTAAGATCTGGTGATTGTGGGGGTGGATGCAGCTGTTTTGGCACATGGTACAGGAGCCATTCCTTAACCGTATGCTTTGGATCATTACCTTGGTGTAGCACCCAACTGTTTCCTAAATCTAGGCATTCGCCAGATGCATGCAAATTATCCCGCAATATGTCCAAATATTTGTGTTGGTCCACGGTGCCCTCAATAAAAACTAATTTGCCCACTTCTGCCGCCGCCATTGACCCATGACATTGCCTCCCCCATGCTTAACTGTTGGGACCAAATTGTCCATTGATGATTTCTTGATTTGGTCTACGCCATATTTTACCTCGGCCATCGGATCCGAAAATATTCTACTTACTTTCGTCGGTAAATAGTACAGTTCTCCAAAACTCGGGACTTTCAGAGATGTAGCGTTTGGCAACTCGATGCGTTTTTTTTGGTTGACCTTGCTCATCAGGGGCTTTTTCAGGGAACTCTTCCATGAAATCCTCCTGATCTTAACACTCTTCGAACCGTTTCTGGATGAACTTCTTTACCTGTGGTATTTGCGGTGTTTTCAGCCAATTTTGGAGCGCTGGTCCTTGGGTTGGAGGTCACTTTGCGAAGAATGGTCCTAACATCTCGGGCATTTAATATCTTACGACGCCCAGTACCAGATTTATTTGAGATATTACCCCTATCATCGTACATTTTTATTATAGACTGGACTGTTGCGCGACTTCTATCAACAATTCTTGCAATTTCGCCGTAACTCTTATCCTCTTATCTTAATTTTACAATTAAATGGAACTTCTTTAATACTTGCCATATTAGAAATCCGTTTTTATTAAAAAAGCGACGCAATCTGCTCTAAATCACACACGAAACTAAAAGAACAATGAAAAGTCCCAGTTCATTAAAAAAATTAACGGTACTCCATTTGACTTCAGACGAATGAGCATGCTTTCTTTTTCAACAAAACCGTTGAAAAAATACTTTCCAATCAGATTCAGCAATATGTATGTCAATGGTAATAAGTCTGGTCTCTAGACAAAATACAGCAGTGAATCGACGGCTATATCATCGATAGATTCCGAGGACACAAGGGTCTTAGTACTACTTTATTTTCCAAAAACCTTTGACCGTATTAATCATTCCATACTGCCCCCCAAAATTAAAACAGAATTTTTTCTTCGTATTTAAACGATTATTACCGAAATCGGAATGTTAGATCCATATAATGTCAATATATGTAAGTGTGCCACAGGGATCTGCTTTGGGACCTCTTTTATTTTCATTATTGAACAAAAAGTGATTCAAAACTGCTAACTTCAAATGTATACAAATGGCGGCTAAATTTACTCGTATATCACTCACGGTTCCGAATTAAACAAGAAGACTGTAAGGCAAGAGTTCTTGAGGATCTTAGTATGTAGGTTAACTGCAAAGTGGTCAGCACTTGATAACCTAAAGCTTAAACCTTTAAAATCAAAAAGCCTTATTCGCTCTGGAAGTATTTTTTGATTTACAAGGATTTTCTTCGACAGTCCTGAAGCTATTCCCATTGAAAAGAGAGTAAAATATCTTGGCTATCACATTAATTCTTCTTTAAGTTGCTTCTTCAGCTGCGACAATGTGAATGCCTGCGTCATTCTGGTTGCCTACCGAAATAAGCAATGAAAATGCGTCTGTTTGTTAATGTTTATTAATGCTTATGTTGTACCTATAACTATTCTGCATGCCCTAAACACGGTTTTAAATGCAAAGTGTAAATGCTACTTTTTGTGATTATTACCGTTATCGTGACATAATTAAAGTATATACAATTATCCATCATACGAGGGTGGTTTGATAAGTACCTAGCTTCGCCGCCAGATGGCGACAGTATCGCAAAGGCAACTTACTATCGTGTAGTATATTGTAGTAGACGGCTACTGTCAGCCGGATCGGACTCGTAGTTTTGTTTTGACCGCGTGTGGAAGCGGGAGTCTCCGCGGATTTCAGAAAAATGGAAAAAGAGCAATATCGGTCGGTGATTAGATTCATGTTTGGGAAGATTCATGGAAGGGAAATCGCGCAGCGAAATCAAAGAGGGTTTGGATGCTGTGTACGGTGACTCTTCTCCTTCGATGGCGTCCATCAAAAATTGGTTTAACGAGTTTCAACGTGGTCGCACGTCAGTTTTTGATGAGTCACGTCCAGGTGCCCCGAATACGGCTACCACGAAGGATAACGTGACGAAAATCCACGATCTCTTATTGGCAGACCGCCGATTGAAGAAGCGCGAGATAGCTGAGATAGTAGGCATTTCAAAAGATCGCGTGGGTAATATTCTGCATGAAATTTAGGGCATGAGAAAGCTGTCGGCGCGATGGGTGCCGCGTTTGCTCACCCCGGACAACAAGTGCAAGCGTGAGACCACTTCAGAGCAGTGTTTGACATGGATCCACTGGTACACACCAGAGACCAAGGAATAGTCGAAACAGTGGACTTCACCTGGCGAACGTGCTTCGAAGAAGGCGAAACGGTCACAGGGCTGTATCGTATCTAATTTATTGGGCCGATTCGACGCCGAATTGAAGAAAAAACGGCCCCACTTGGCGAAGAAAAAAGTGCTCTTCCACCATGATAACGCACCGGCTCACACCGCCGCCCTCGCCACGGCCAAATTGGTCGAATTGGGCTACGAACTGCTCCCCCATCCACCGTATTCTGCAGATTTGGCCCCGTGCGACTTCTTTTTGTTTCTAAACTTGAAAAAGTCACTCGCCGGGCAGAAATTTCAGTCGAAGGTCATCGCCGCCACGGAGGTCTACTTTGCAGACCTCGTGAAAATGTATTTTTCAGACGGGTTAAAGAAGTTGGAGCATCGCTGGGTCAAGTGTATCGAGCTAAAAGGAGACTATATTGAAAAATAAATCGCCATTTCTCCAAAATGTTTGTAATCCTTTTGTAGGCTAAGTACTTTTTGGACCACCCTCGTATGTGCCATGCTGCACATTGCCTGCATGACACGTTCACATTTGCACATTTAGCTCCCGGCCTAAAACAAATTTTACCTCGGTTCACTCACTGTGTGGGGAGATTAATCCTTGTTTGTGTCCGCAATTCCTCTGTAGAAACTCCTTCTATACAAATTACAGACAATTAACTCAATCGCCGAATTCCATAGAAACTTTTGATCCACCTCTCTGATAACAGTATCACGATTTAAAAAGATTTAAACATATTATGAGTATATTTATACTTTACATTATATTTTTGTTATTTGATCGAGCGGAGCGTAGCGGAGCGAGAGCAATCACCCACTTTTTGGCCTAGCGCGTGCATGTACGGGGAATATAGTGGTCCGAAAACGATTTCGGACTAATCTTGTACGCACTAAATGTAGATATCGGCTATAACCACACATGTGTGCAGCATGTCATTCGATAGATCTAGGTCTGTAGATGAGCCATAAATTATCAAATGAAATTGTTTGATTGAAAAATAGTGAGAAATAACGTCGATAAAGATGGTCCATGTTTCGGATCCGATTACATTTTCAGTCTTCTTCAAAACGCGTAATTGTATTCTCCACTCAAGAAATTGAAGTCACAAAGAAGAGAGCAATAGATCCACTCACTGGCTTAATTATTCCTTCGTTTCACGCTATTGTCGCATTGGTGGATAAAATTAATGGCAAATACAAGTTGACGCAATATGATCCCCATGCGCCGGGTATTCGAGAGCAATGGGGCGTGAGGAATTTCACTGTGGAATTGGCAAAGGCATTGAAAGCTGATCGGATCATCACACTATTAAGAGGTACCCAAGAAGAATCCATAGATTGCATGCAACGAGCTTTCAATTTCGTCAGAAAAGCCTATAAGGCAAAAGGTGCGAAAGATGTGGTCAAAGCTTCAGAACAACACGTTTCTCAAAAATATGATCTTAAATCTAAACGATGACAATTAATTTGATGTATCACACTTAGCTATATGTATTTACTTGAGAGTATTGGTTATGATTGTAATTTGATAAAACAACAAATTTGCTCGCTCGATCAAAAATTTTCAGTAGCGGAGTTAAGCCCGCGCATACTGATCTGCCTAGTATTTTTGTCATGAAAACTTATCTGGTAGCATTATGTCATAATTTTTACTCAAATAAATGAAATGAAATAAGGAATTGTGAAAAAAAAATTAAACGACAGAGTCCCATATTTACATCTGATAATACGTTCCCCCTTGGTTGAGCTAGGTACCTGGCATAATGATAAACCAGGTAATTGTGAAGCAGACGAACTAGCCAAAATAGGCACCGCACTGGAGGTCTCGACTGTTAAAGGGGAAATCTACCAACCCATGGAAACGCAAAAATATAAAATCTCGAAAAATGCACTGCATCAGGCAAATGAGAGATAGCGTTACCGTGAAACATGTAACTACGCAAGACGCACCTGACCCAGGTATTGTCAACGTAAAATTAAAAGCCTGCTAAAAATACGCAGGCAGATTATAAGCAGCTTAATCGTTCCAAGAGTAACGGTGACCAAGCCGATTCAAGTGGTAGCACAACGGACTGATCTTGTTCTAAGTGATCCCCAGCGCTTTTTAGTAAGAGCTCGATGAACGGAGCGAATACGATATTGCTCTTAATTCTCGTTTTCACCACAAAATCACATCAAGCAAAATGGATGGATCTACATTAACAGAAAGTCACTATCCGATATTCTTTTTGACTTGGTGATACCAAGTAATATCTTTCTGCTATTATTGCTTTTTTTATAGAATGTCGTTGCACAATAAACTTTGCATCCAAGTAGAAAAGTTTAATGAATTGCATCCAAGTACAATAGAAAAGTTTAATGAAAAAGAATTTATTTCTGTTTGGGGTAAGAACTGAGTAAAAAACTGCTAACCTTGGGTAGTTAGACATTACCAGGCCAGTCAACGATTTTAGAGGTTAACAGCATTAATTAAGAATTGCCTGCTATATATCAGATAGGAGTAAAGAATATCGTCGAACTCGCAAAGAAGAAATGTATGGCGTTTTTCAAAAACATTGTCATACCTACGAATTAATTTGCTACAGAGCAGAGTCTATCTGATTATTGAACATACATAGATCTTTATTCACTTTGCTTACATAAAGCTGCATATAATTCGCATTTATACGGAAGTAGACAGGGTAATGGACCTAATATGGATCCTTGAGGGACACCACTACCTACTACTATTGATGGCCTGTCAACGATTTGGACAATTAGAAGGTGACATAACTATTTCGCGTTTTTTCGCGGATTTTTTTAATTGCGATAAAATGCACAAAATGTAGTATTGAAATTATTGCTTGGGATTTATTGTTAATTCAGTGTGCAAGTTTTATTGTGCTATTATTATTGTAAGCATTTTTAACTCAATTTTAAAATGGATATATAGGCAGAGCCTATATGGCTTATTTTATTGTTTTTGTTCCAGGAAAACCAGAATGGATGTGAAACCACTAAAAAAATCCCAAATATGTATACAGGGATTGTTCTCAAAGTCTAAATATCGGCGTTGGTTTGTTAAGTTTAGATATGGCAATTTTGACTTAAAGTAGGAACGTCATTCGGATTGGCCAGAAAAACTAGATGATAGATCGTCGAAAGAAATTTCACTGTTATGGCAAGGGAACTCGAAAGTAAACTCAGTGTAAGCAATATGAGCACCAACCAACAAAAATGACAAATCATAAAGCTGGAAAATAAGTACCACACCACCTATCGCAAAATAATCCTGCGTTTCTGTCACTATTAAGAACTACATTTGAGCCGGATCGTTTCACCAATGACTTTGTCCAAAAAATCGACCAGCACGACCTCCCAGAGATTGACTTCAACACTTCATCTGTGTATGCAAGAGTATAATTCAGTTTGAGCTGGTGCCTCAAAACCAGACTATCGCCGAAGAAATGTACTGTCAACGGTCCGGAGTGGAACAGAATCTGGCCAGATTTGGTTAATCGTACAGGTGTTCTATTCTTTCAAAATAATGCTCGTCATCAACAGCGAGAACCACCTGTACACTATCCGGTTCGGAAAAAATAGGGCATTTGCAAAACTTCTTTGATGGAGAAATTTAGCTCCCGGGACGGTGTCTAAGAAGCTCTTGGGGTGTTTTTTTTCGCCAAAGCCACATTTTTTTTTAGTGACGGCACTAAAACGTTGCCTGATGGGTAGAAATGTTGTCCAATGAAGGAAATAACATTGACAACAAAATGTTTGCAGATTTGACGCTAAACAGATATTAAAAAGTCGTGCAATACTTATTTTACCATCTGATATTAGTAAATTAAATGTAAGCTACCTGGTGTTAATCCTGTGATAAAATCCACAAGTGGTACATGCGCTTTAGTGAATATTTAAATGAAGCCAATATGTTTGGCAATCAACATTTGTCATATTAAAAGGAGGCGATACTTACTACCCTTATGTATACTATATTTGTATACGAGCTGTGGGTCTTTTACATTATCTACGAGTACGAGTACGAGTACCCAATGAACAGGGTAATCCATCAAAAGATGTCGTTTTAAAATAACGCGCCATTGTTAAACTGACAACATTCAACAATCATAAAACTGATGAAAATATCACGGGCAAATTTGGAAAAGTTCGCACTTTAATTTGAATTAATTTATAGCATAGATAGTTCAGTCATAATCGATTACCTACCCCAAAAATGTTTTGTAAAACAGCTGTCAGTAGCCTTCAGCTTCAATATATGCCATTTGATCGGAGTGTGAATAGCAGTACCGTACTTGATCGAATATTTCGAACCTTGTATGTTGTTTTTACAGGGAGTTTTCCGGACAAAAGTGCTACCGAAAGTCATTGGATTTTTGTTAGTAGTGATTATGCTTTAGCTGAGAAAACGTGTTGGAAGTCATTTGCATATTTCAAAACTATCGATTTCGACTTAGAAGAGAAGAAATGACTTGGTCAACTGCAAAAAAAGATGAACTGCTCGATAAATACCATGTCAGAGACTTAAAAAAATTGTTCAATCGTTGGGCCTAGGAAAACTCCTTAAAGCCATCTGAATGATCCAAAAGAATGGTAACTGTATCCCATACGGACTGAGATTAAGAACAGCTGCTTCAATCCACAACAGGAAGGGATTTTTGCATCGAATTGTCGCTGGCTATGGTAAGTAGATTCATTATGATAAAACACAAACTTTAACGGCGAAGCCAAATACCCATGGATCCATGTTCATGCTCTATATTTGGTGGGATCAGAAGGGTGTGGTCTACCATGAACTGCTTAAGAAGAATGAAGCCATCATTGCAGTTCGTAACCGGCTACACTTGAGCTATGCATATAATCAGTAATGTCTAGCATATTCCGGAGGACACGGCAAAGTGATTTCGCCGCACGACAATGGTCATCCCACGTCCAGAACTCGATCAAAACACATTTGGGAATGCTCAAATGGAAAATGTTACGTCCTACCGTATTCTCAAGAAATTGATTTTTCTGACTATCATTTGTTCCGATTAATGGCCCATGACCTCGAGCATAAGCCTACCTCTTATGAGGTTTGTAAAAAGTGGGTCAATTCGCATTCAATCAATCAATCAATGTGTCAATCCGCATCAAAACACGAGACGATCTTCCAACATTGTATTTCATTCCTCTCAAACTCGCTAAGAAGGTTTTTATTGGCTTTTCCTTCTAACTGAAAGTATTTCTGTGACAAATTATTTAAGTAATTGTATACATATTCTAGATGTAAGGTAAGGGAAGCCAAATCTCTGTAAAACGATTGTTGCATTATCTTAATTGTATAATTTCTGCCACAACAAATAAATAAAATATATTCCACTCGAAAGATGGCAAAAGTAGTGGCTGGCGGTAGGAAATACGAGTACTTTGAATGCTGTGATTTTTGAATTCCGTTTTAAACCATTTCTTTTTTAAAGCCAAAAATGTCATCGCCGAAGCTGAGAGTGTAATAGAAAGCCTGGTGAGTCCATCTTGAGACTTTCACACGAATTGGCCCTATTCGCCACCGCATTTTGGATAAGGATTGACAAAAGAAATAAAGCCAGTGAACCAATGCTGGAAATTAATGGACAAGCTCTTCAGGCTTCATTTGCCTGGATCTCCATCCACTACGAGTGGCAGACATACGCAGTTTTTGGTCTGGCGGTGTTATCGGGCCTTATTTTTCTAAAAATTATGCTGGTGCGGCCGCTTCAGTGGATAGATTATGCTACCGAAAAATGTTGACTGAGCTTCTTTAGGCTAAAATTGGTGCCGTGGAGATAGAAAACGTTTATTTTCAGCAGGACGGAAATTCACGAAAAGAAGACATTAATTAGTCGCCGGGATCATGTCATGTAACACCATTAAGCTTTTTCATTTAAGGCCATTTTAAAGATAAAATCTACATCAATGCTGTTATTCGCAAAAATGTGATAATTTTATCAAAAGAATGATTATTTTTAGCCAGAGTGGAGACGATTATTCTTTCTATTAATATCATCAGGTTTCGTAAAAATGTTGCGTTTTTCAATTAGTTTAAAATGACACCCCTTATTGGATATCCTTTAATAATTTACTTGGAGCATATGGACTTACTCTCCATTTCCTAATCGAAATATCATATTGATAAATGTGACAGAAAAGGTAGTTAACCTCACATGCCTATAGAAATAATAGGCAATCATGACAGTATCTGAACTAGCACTTCACTCATAGACCTCCTGGCCAAGTACAATGCAACGCGTCATAAGTAGCTGAGTTGGCGGTTGGTATTATACAAAAAGAACATTTTGAAGAAAATCGATGATATTTTAGTGTAAGGTACGTACCGACGAAATGCAGCTTATACAATATTAATGCAATGTCCAATCAATAAAAAAAATGTCGTGCAATTCGCCAATTATCAACGAACCAATTATGAAAACACAGAAAAAACAAATTAATTTTTTAAATTATTTTCTTCTTTTATTTTTAAATTATTTAATTTCATTTGTGTTTTGTTTTTTCAATAAACTACTGTTTTGTTTTTTACTTATGTCTAGACCTATTTCACAATTGTTCACCCCTATAACTTAAACTCTTACGTAGTATCAGCAAGATTTTCATAAATCCAATTTCAGTATCAAAAAAGAAAGAAATGAAATACTACAAGGATACACAGTGAACATCTAAATATGTGTCTATCCAAAGCACCATTGTTTTTTGAAAAGGTGCCAAAACTTGCTTCCTACTGCTTATACTACTTACAATCTGACATTTGATCTATTGTTTGTCTTAAGTGAAACGATAGTAAAATAAAGTCTTATTTGTACAAGTTGTAATGTTAATTAGTGCGCAAAGTAGACATTTGGCACAACGTATCCTTTACACTAATAAAGAATAAAATATATTTACAATCCGCAAACACAACACACCAACGTAATAGATAAACTACACAGTATATCACAAAATTATAAATAAAATATTAAAACTATTTACACATTCTCGGCAGACTTTTCTCAACTTAAGGATAGCGGACAGGCTTTCTTACTAATGGCTAGCGTCTAGCTCCTCTTCACTAGGACAATCGTCCATCTCCATGTCAATCAGTTCGTCGTCATCTTCGTCACAGCTGGCGCCGTTGTTGTTGGAGTTTTTGTCTGAAGACGAGTTGCCTTGACCGCTACTGCCACCCTTCTCGTCCTCCTGCTGCATGCGTTTGTGTTTGGTGCGTCGATTCTGGAACCAGACTTTTACCTGCGTTTCGGATAGGTTTAACGATTGAGCTAAAGCTTTTCGTTCGGCCCCAACCACGTATTGATTACTTTCGAACGCGTGTTCCAGTTTGAGCAGTTGGGATGGTGAGAACGCGGTGCGGATACGTTTGGGCTTGCGAAACGGTTGCAAGAGGAAGTCTAAGGAAAAAAAAAACAAAGAGAAAATTGTTGTAGTGTCTAGGATAAAACATTCGATCAAAAGCAAGGTATAAAAACGAGACGGCTAATTAAACAATGAGAACAACAAAAATATCGGCGGAAACAACGGTCGACTTGTTAAGCTAATCGAAATGGCAATTTTCATAAATTAACAGCTCATTTGCAGTCGATCACTTCGTTAGTGGTTGCTCGTGGATTTGTATGTAATTAGCGTCAATATGGGGGAATTAACATGAAATGATAAAATAAACTCCAAGGAGCAGCAGGGGGTGACAGGTATATTCGTTTCGCTTTCGCCAGATTCAAATGGGTACAATTCAAGCAAATTCTTCAAATAATTTATACAAACTCCTAGCTTCGTACATAATACAACCGCGACAGGTCTTAGGTGCAATAAAATAAGGCCCGAAGGCGTAATATCTTTTGTGATCAGTACATCTGCGAACGCAAAGACAATTAACGAATAATGCTCCGCCTCGGGTCATAAATATTTTTCAACAAATTCTCACGCCTAGCCCACTCGCAGATCTGACCACGTGACACGGTTTACCATATACATATGTACTCATAAAGAGATACTTACTTCCAGGAAATCGGTGCGGGAAAATCCTGCCGTGACGGCTCAATAGCCACGGATACAGCGGATAACTCTCACGGGGCATCGCACTTGGATTTGGCAAGAAAGGCGAGTGTGGAGGCAAGCCAGCAGCCGCTGCGGCGGCAGCGGCAGCAGGTCCAAGCACATGACCGGCTTGAATAGCTGCGGCCATTTGGAATTGTGCGGCGGCTAACAAGTGTGGATTATGCGGCGGAACTGGCATCTCTGGTGGGGCATTAATGTACGGCGGCAGAGCCTTGATATCGGGCATTTGATTTTGAGGCGGTTGCGGTGGAGCTGGACCCATCGGAAATGGTCGAACTAAGTTTGCCGGCGGCATTCCTGGCACCATGATTGGTCCCTTGCCATACGCTTGCGGTTGCACTTGCTGTTGTTGTTGTTGTTGATGCCCGATGCCAATCGGCGATGGATGAGACGACATGGGCGATGTAGACTGTGGCGGTGTGTTTGGCGGCTGGTGTCGGATCGGATGCGGAAGCTGTTGAAATCCCGGCGAACGTTCGCGTTTTAAATGCATACCGGAATCCTCGGGTGTTAGTCGCGTCTGCGGCGGACTATACGAACCGCTTAGGATAACATTGTTGTTATTGTTGTTGTGAATGGCAGCAGCCGCGGCAGAATTGTGCAACCGATTGATGATATCCTGAATATCGTGACGTGCCTCGGATTTCGGCGAATTCTGCTGCTGCAGGATGTGCTGATGTAGCGACGGGTGATGATGCAGCTGATGGTGAAGCTGATGATTGGTAGTCGGCGGCGGCGGGGAAGTCGGACTGGAAGCATCATTACCACCGACAATAGATTCAATACTGAATCCAATTTTTTGCTTAGGTGTTGGCATCATGTCAATTGGTGAAGGAATCGGTGGAATCATTTTAGTCATCAATTATCAAATTAATTACGTATCCCTTTATGCAGAGGCACTAGAGTATATTAAATTGTCGTTTTATTCACTTTCAATCGCTCTTTATCTCTTGCTATTTATCAAACATTGATTGTATTTGGATGAAATTCCATTTCACTCTTTCGATTGCCGTAGGTGAATTCACTAAAACACTCGCGCAATCGAACAACCCGAGAACGGAGGAACAGAGCCCACGGTAATTAATGATTGATGACTTCGTAATTGTTGTCAAAAACACGTCAGAACGTCACTCAATTGTACACAAACACTAGAGAGCGGTGTATCGATTGCGTTACAAATACACGATTCAATTGAAGAAAAAACAAAAAGCAACAAAAAAACCAGAAATTCAAAGGTATGACGGATCTCGACAACGCTATGTGATCTCGACGACAGCCAGAGTCAGAATAAAACACAATGTCGAGGTGGATTGACCAAGTGTGTTGAGTGTGGGAAGTTGAGTTTCTGATCGGTTGACTTCACTCCAAAACCAGTTTGTATCTATGACGTGGTGTGATTGTACTCGTGTCGGCATGGATGAATGCACGAATAGGCCGTCCTACCGGACACACCTCATATTTTGTGTATCTCTTTTGGATATACGGATACACGCAGAGCTGGTGTATGTTTTTGGGGTGAGAAGATAGTACGCATGGATGTGATTGGCTCGCGACGGATGCCACTGTAAATGGCAATGAATTATTTAGGAGCGAGCGAGAGCTTGTGGCACTGGAGGGCGGGACTAGTTGCAAAACCAAATAGAGATACAGGTACGGCGTATCTGCGCGAATGCATACCAGTATTGGTGTGGTGGAAAATTAGTTAGGTTCATTTGGTATAATTGTATTTTATTATAAACTGATTTTTTCTATTATTTTATTTGGTTTTTGTGTACGAGGGGATGTCAGATACATAAGTATCTATTTATCTATTGTTCGGTATATTTCGTTTCTAATTTAGTGCCAGAGCAGTAGCATCAACGCATAGTGGAGTTTCTATCTCATTTCTTATGGCATTTATCTCATTGCTCTAATAATGATGTCGTGGTATGAGGGTTGGATTTGGTTGGTGTATCTCGTTATTTTGGGTTTTTTTTTTTCATTATTTACTTTTTGCTTGTTTGTTAAATTTGTTTTATTACTGTTTGTATAAGAAAGCGGTGGATTTACGTAGCTCGAGCTTTCCCTTGTGCGTGCAGATGTCTTGTAGGATATCTGCTTTAACCCAATTAAGATTTTTTGTTCTCGTTCATTTATATGGAATCACATCTTGAAAATATTTTTCTGACGAATCTATTATACGATTTTATGATGCTTTTACTTAAACGCGATTTTATTACTTTTCGACTGAATAATGACTTGATTGTGCCAACATTCTCTGTAATGCTTTAAGAAAAAGTATAGATTAGTAATAAAATGATGTGAATGAGAAGATGTGTTCATTAAAATTGTTTCTATTTGATATTTCAGGAATAACAATATAGCATATATGTAGTACTGGTCTAATGAAGAGAACTATCAACACACATATGCTCATAGAAACTTTTTTTTTCCTTAATTTTGAATTACATAAAACATATAACATTCAGTAGCCACAATTATCTTTACTATAACAGCAAACTAAGAAACCAATTAAGATCATATAAAAAAAATCGTCTCAAGCTCGTCTGAGCTCAAAAGTAAGGGAGCTTAAGATTTTCAGTTTGTAATTAATATTGCAGTTTAGATTTTTTTGGTAGCTGTATTGACTAATTGGACACTAATCCACTTATTGCAAAACTGTGATCGAAAAATGCCCCCTAAGCTGAAAGGAAGGCTCTACACTTCAGTTGTACGTCCGGCGCTCACATACGGTTCACAATGCTGGACAATGCACAAAAAGTATGAGAGCAAATTAACGGCAACTGAGATGAAGATGCTTCGCATGACAGCGGGAGTAACAAAGCGTGACAGAATTAGAAGTTCAAAGATCCGAGGAAGCCTCCACGTAAAAGAAACCATCACAAGAAATATAGAGCGCGACCGACTCAGTTGGTATTGCCATGTTCAAAGGAGAGGTCCTTTGAACCCCGTCCAAAAGGCGTTATCAATCAACATTCCAATTTCAACACGCAAAAAAGGCAGGCCGAAAAACAATTGGTGCAGACAAATGCAAAAACACCAGCATTTGATTGGCCTCAGCGATGAAGTAATCCCAAACCGGGAAGCCTGCCGCTACTTTCTGAGGTCAAACCGGCGGACCCCACAAGCGGACCAGTAGGAATGCAGTTAAGTGGGAAGGTTATGGTCCTACACTTCTGACCATAACGACGCCGGGATAAAAAAAAAAAAAAAAAAAAAAAAAAAAAAAAAAGGAATCCACTTATTGCAAAATACAGTGAAAGCTCTCGTGACGGAGGCTCATAGTTCCAGAGAAATTGTCCGATTACGGGAGATGTTCGCCTAGAGGGGCTGGAGGACCTGTAGAAAAATTAAAGCAAACCACGGCGAAAATACTATTATCAATTTGCATAATATACTGAGGTTTCAACGAATAATAGGCCAAGGAACAATCATTATAAAATAATTAGAAATAAGTAGAATTCAAAGACGCGTTGCTTAAAAAATAAAGTGACTTTATATTTTTTTTCAATAAATAAGTATATTCATCAATATCTATTTCGTTCCCCTTAAAGATAAAATACACTTGTGCCAGCCCCTTGTCCGGTCCTGAAGTACTTTTTCTATGGGCCTTTTTTATAGCCTGGAGCTCTTCCAACAGGAATCTATGTATATCTTCTCAATCGAGGCAATTTTTTCAGTTTTTTTACACGGTGGCTGAAGAACAATCGCAGTATTGTTTTTGGCCGAAAAATTATGCACAAGCAACGATGAACGAGCAGGTGCATTATCGTGATGCAACAACGAAAAAGTTTTTTTCCTACAAATCCGAAAATTCAAGAAGATGAATTTAATTTGCATCGCCTTTCGGCTCATGTTAAGCCACGCATTTATTATCGAAGAAAATAGTGAGCAAAACCTTCATGATTGGCCCAATTTGGGGTTGATTTTTCGGTCTTGGCTCTTCTCGTGGATGCCATAGGGGTGATTGGGCTTTGATTACATACAACCGTGTTTCGTCAACAGCGCTGACCCTTTTCAACAAATCTGGATCGTCATTCACGCCATTTCACATACTGAGCGATGCTCATGCGGCGATCAAAATTTAGCAATTTCGGAACAAACTTTCATGCCCAAAATATGTGAAAAAATTTCATGGCATGACCCGACCGATATGCCAATATAGTCAGTAAGTTCTCTTATCTGATTCCACGACTCCGCCACAATTCAGTGCTTCAGGGTGAAGAGCGTGTACCACTTATAAACATTTTATTTATTTTTTTTATTCAGAGTAGACTTGCTAAATTCCACAGTCGAAATTTCAACAACGTTGGAGCGATTTTATTTTTCACACATAATTTAATACAGATTGTTTGATTCACGTTTTTCAATAGCAAAAAAATTTTATTATTACCAGCTATTTGAAGTTATTCCGAAGAAACAGGCGATCATTTGTTTCAAAGTGCTTCGCGCACGAATCGCTTTTTTCGGATTTGGCTTATCTTGGAAGACCCATAAATTGGATTGCTGTTTTGTTTCAGGCTCATACCCATAGATCCAAGATTCCTTACCTGTGTAGATTTGTATTTCTTGAGTATTTCCTTGCACCAATTAACACGAGCATCTTTCTGAGCTTTTGTCAAATTATGCGGGATCCAACGCGTTGGTGGTCGTAGTGCAATGGTAATCATCACCGACTGTTGAGCCCAAGGTCTGTAATCTATACGGAAAAACTGTGCAACAACTTCAGTTGTGAATGAGAGTTGATCAAAAAATGCTGACGAAGGCATAACACTCGCAGTATAATATCACTTAAAAATTCATACTCTGTGTGTGCAATTCCAATATAACACCTTAATGACATGGAAACAAAAAAAGTTACTGAGAACTACAACCAACGCGACAAATATAGTCGAATCTCTCAAAAAATCCTATCTAGGACAACCACCCCCCGAGAGTAGTGAACGAACATCTTCGACACAAGCCATCTGCCACCCCGTCCAGGTGGTGTGGCAAATACTATAAGAGCGTACACTCTTGAGCCTGCACGATTTATAAATAAAAAATATTTTTCACAGCCAAATGTTCATGCAATATTTTATTGATGCTCGTCATACTAATGCCCAAGGATGCCTTAATCTCACGATAAGTCACATGACGATGTTACAATATCAGTTCGCGCACAGCATCAATGTTTTCTGGCACAACAATTGATTTTCGACGACCTTCACGACTTTCATTCCTGAGCGAACTGCGACTAAATTCGTTATACCAGCGTATACCAGCGTTACAGTGACCAAGGATGGGGCTTCATCGCCAAAAGTCGAATTAAGTTGATTTATGCACTCCTGTCTTGATAATCCACGTCGAAAGTCGTAAAAAAGCATCGAACGAAAATGTTAACGAGTTAATTGCATTTTTTCGCTGCGACAAAATTTGAAAATCACGGTTAACAACACAAATTATGCTGAAATGATAAAATTTTCTGAAGAAAGTTATTGTTAATTTCAATTGGATTCGTCAGTGGCGCCATTAAACACTTAGTGTTGCCAAGGCTTAAAATATAAATTGCAACCTACGTATGTATTATTGTATTATTATTACCAGCCATTTGGAATTCAGAATTTCAGAGGTTCGTCAAACCTCCTTTGCTAAGCTTCCCTACCATGAGTGTGTTCCTTACACCTTTGTCTTTTCAGTTCCATATCTTCTAGATCCGTCCTAATATTATTCTCCCATCTACGGCAGTTTTCCTTGCGGTATTTTGCACAATTTTGTTGCTGATGAAGAACTCTGTTCCACCATTATTGGTATCCATACCCACGTTCCCATCCAAGGCTATCCGTATTTCATTGAGCACTGTTTGGATAGCATTCGTCTGTACAAGTAGTGAACATTCCACGAGTCTATCATAATTTTTATGCATTTATTTTTATGGGTGCTCTCCCTTGGATAATAGCCACTCGGTGATTCAAAATGGTTGTCAACATATATTAGGGGACATGTGTACCAACATAACAGAATAACCGAGCTCACGAAATTCAGAAAGCCTCCTGTTTTAGCACAAATGCCAAATCTCTCAAATCAAATATGAAGATAAATCGTTCATTACTCGATGAATATTTGTTTTCAAAGCTTCAGGAGTTTGAGGGGTTGTGCATTTAAAGATGATCTGTCGTATAATCCCGTAAGAAGGTACACAACGGTGACAAATCCGCCTTGCTTACTAGTTAACATTACCAAAATGTGCGATAACTCGTCCAAAAAGGATCGTGTTGTGTAAGATGTGGCACGGTCTTATTGAAACCACATGTCACCATATCCACGTCGACGAAATGCGGAATTGAGTTGGCTTTAGAGTAAAATCATAAGATATGGATCTGCTACAACGGTACGAATAGGCCTTAAAACTCCTGTAATAAAGCCAATCTCTTGGATTTTTTTTTTACAATTTTGCCTACGTTTTTTGTACGTTCAGATGGACAGAATCACTAATTTTTAGTAAGTTTTCAGAATTTAAACACATTTAGCTATTAGTAAACGATCCAAATTGTAAAATGGTAAGTCTTAGTCTAAACAAGCGCAAAGTTTTCAAAAATAAGGATGCATCAGAAAATGTAGTCAAAAAAATTGGTAGAGTCTGATTCCAACTCTAGTTGTTTCGGTGTAAGACCTGAGCATCTTTACTTATAATTCTTATTGGGTGTACATTTATCGTATGCTGTTATGAGATCGAAGGATAGATTCACGAACATAAGTGCGTACGCACGCTCGCCCTTATACATATGTACATACATACACACCGGAGCACATGATTGCTCTCGTCGAAGTTACGACGCCGCGAAAGTAAGATAGTGCAACGAAGTATATTTTCAATCGTCCTTTATTAAAAAACAAATCCTTGTTACATTTTCTCAATTAAGAATACACGGTGCGAATATACATAGGTCGACGGAAAACTTTAAACGATGAAGAGATTTCTAAAATAAAAGCTCTGAAGGAAGAAGGATACTCCAACCCTCAAATTGCGGTAAGATTGAAGAGAAGCATTTGGACTATAAACAGCTTCCTGAAGAGTTCAAAAAAATACGGCAAAAATAGGAAAGGAAGAACAAAAACTGCATCAACTCCTAGGGAACGACACGAAATTGTACGAATTGCATCGAATTCTACTAAGGCGCCAAGACAGATTAGGTCGGAAGTTGGTACTTCCGCTAGTGTTTGGACAGTTCGACGCATTATCAAAGGCGCTCCGTATTTAAAAAGGGAGAAGCTTAAGAGAAAACCTGCCTTAAAAGTCTACAAGAAACAATGGAAAATGGTAATTTTCTCAGACGAGAAAAAGGTTAACTTGACGGCCCCGATGGACTAGTTCTACTAGTTTCAGATTTAAGAAAAGAAGAGAAAAAGGGGTGCGATATCCTGCCGTGGGCCTGTCAATCTAGTAATAATCTCAGGCAGACAAAATGCTTTAAAGTATAAAGAACTTTTGGAAAGTAAAGTACAAAAAATTAGAGATCTCTTTGGCGAACAAGACTGGATATTTCATCAGCAAAACGCCAGATAATAGAGAACGTCTGGGGATATCTCTCAAGAGAGATTTGTGCAAAAGGCAAGCAATACATTTTCATTCGTATTTTTGGATCCATTTCACCGATTTCCAAATGAAAATTAATATCTAACAAAAAGTTAGAAAAAAGGCTGGATCATGCGTCTTGCATAAATTATTTACATAAGTTCTGATTGCTTGTTAATAACATACACGTAAGCTATCTAGGTAATCATAAGATAAGCAAAGCTGCTACCTCCGTTTAAAATTACATCTAAGCCGTTGTGTTAAACAGATCGATTCATTTCATGTGACGGAAGTCAAAAGTCGATCTATAGCACTTTAAAAGTGATTGAAAAAAATAACAATAAATAGTTAATTAACCTTTAACTTCAACTTAGTGAAACGAATGCAATTAATCATAAAAAATGCGCAGACACAATTACGAGCCCACGTATAACTGAAGTGTAGTTAGGTCATAACCTAAGATCTAAAGCGCTATTAGTAGGTCATATCTTATTATTAGTGCCATGTTTAGTGCTAATTATAGTTAAAACACTTTGATACATTAGATAATCGCTTTTTGTATATCACGTTGTAAAATTTATAAAATATTTTTCCTAGCTTTATATCAAATATGATAAAAAATCAAACAGTTCATTTATTCGTATATAATGGAAACAAATCCATGGAATCCACATGTTACCTACCGGGGCCACAAATTTCATCCATGACAATTGAAAAGTTATTATAAGTATTGTATATTGCAGGATAAACAAACAAAATATTTTTTTTAATTCGGGGAATATAAAGCAATTAAATTTGAATTATTCTTATCATTATTGCCGGCCAACTGGAATTTGGAAGTTCAGAGTCTTGCTGATGTCGAGCCTCTCTGACGTGTGTGTAGCAGTATTACTTTTAAGTTTCATTATTCTGTTCCGTCTGTTCTAGATTCATCCTTTGTTGTTCTTTCATCTACGATGCGACCTTCCTGGCAGTATTTTTCCTCAGGTTTTCCATTCATTATTTTTTTGACTGTTAGTTCTGCCACTCTTATTCCTCGATTTTTTGTTCTTGAGGCCCTTTTTTCACCAAAAATTCTACTTATTTTCATAGACTAGAAATCAATTTTCCTCTTTCTTGATCAGAGACCAAGTTTCACATATGTAAAGTGACACTGGCATTATTTTGGCAGCTTTAAATTCATCGTAATTAGTTATTTTTGCTTGTTTTATGTAGTTTGAGGCTGGGAGCCACAGCAGTTAGACATACTTGATATTAGTTCTACTAAGTTCTCGCTGTTTATCAAGAGATGGCTCCAGTAGAAAGTGCTGGTCGATTGTGGCGTATCCAAAATGTCATAAACCAAGCTTAGACATATGGTAAACAAACCGCTATAACACATTAGTGATTTTGTTTTTGCGTCATATACTTTAGGTTGTGCGAAAATGTCTGATTTTGTGCCAAATAATTGTCATTTGCGGGAAGTGTTGCTTTCTTCTTTCTTTCGAAGAAAACGCCGGCTGAAACGCATCGGGAACTCCAAAAAGTTTACGGAGATGCTGCTCTAAGTGAAACAACGTGCCGTGATTGGTTCCGTCGCTTCAAAGACGGTGATTTCGATGTTGACGACCGTTCGCGTGAAGGAAGGCCAAAAACCTTCGAAGACGCTGAATTGGAGGCAATGCTCAATGAGGATCCATGCCAAACACAAAAAGAGCTTGCTTCAGTATTAGGAGTTACCCGCCAAGCTATTTTCAAGCGATTGCATGCGTTGGGAATGGTTCAAAAGCAACGAACTTGGGTTCCTTATGATTTGAAGCCAAGAGACGTTAAGCCTCATTTTTTCGCCTGAGAACAACTGCTCCAGCAGCAAAAAAGAAAAGGATTTCTTCATCGCATCGTTACGGTGATGAAAAATGGATTCATTAAAGCAACCCAAAGAGAAACAAATCATGGGGACAGCTCGGTCATGCTATACGTCATCGGCTCGGCCGAATATTCACGCTGCGAAGGTTATGCTGTGTATTTGGTGGGATCAGGGCTTATTTATTATGAGCTGTTGAAACTAAATGAAATCATCAATTGATGCGATTGAGCCGAGCACTGCGCGAAAAGCGGCCACATTACGAGCAGAGGCACGAAAAAGTGATTCTACAGCATGACAACGCTCAGCCTCACGTTGCCAAACCCGTTAAAACGTAACCCACCCGCCATATTTCCCAGATATTGCGCCGTCCGATTATCACTTGTTCCGTTCGATGGCCCATGGTCTGGCTGATCAGCAGTTCCATTCATATGAAGACATCACAAAATGGCTTGATTCGTGGATAGCCTCAAAAGACGAACACTTCTGCCGTGGCGGTATGCGAGCTCTGCTAGAAAGATGGGAAAAAGTTATCGCCAGTAAAATGGGCAATACTTTGAATGATTCATTTGTAACCGTTTTTTTCACAATAAAGTTGCATTTTCAACACAAAAAAAAAAAAAAACAGCGAGAACTTAGTTGCGCTCCTAATAGATTTTTGTAGATCTCCACTGACATGAATTTCGTACCAAATTGTTTGGCTAAATTTAATCCTTATTTTTGAAAACTGCCTTTCTGATACTTCGCTTCAACTCATTTCAAAGATTTTGGGCGCCTGACTTGGCAGATTCACTTTTTTATCTCGAATTTTTTTTATTTTTTATCATTTTGGAAATATGTTTATGATCGATATCCTAGTGGAAAGTTCTCAGCGACATAATTGCTCAGTATAGATCAGCATCGTATTTTTGAATAGATTTTTATATTGGAATTGATGCACAAAGTCAATTATTTTATCCAGATTCGTAGTATAGAATTTGCATAACTGTTTCGATCACATACGTCAAACCGAGCTATCACTCGAGACTGCACGTGTTTAGACTAAAGCCTACCATTTTATAATTTGGATCGTTTTATAACGCATTACGAATATGGTCGACATAATTGTCCATCTGAGTTTACTGTAGACAAAATTGTAAAAAAATATCGAATAGCCTCTGCTACAGAAATCTTAAAGCCTTTCAACGCTCTGTTAGTGAAAATATCGAAGAAGGGTTTTATAGACTTCAAATTTAAGCCAAATGCTAAACAATTTTATTTTGCTCGCATATTGTAGATATGAATGTGGAAGACCTGTGGTCTCATCAAGACACGTTTTGCACGACATATTATAGCAACACAAATTTCCTGCACGGATTATTGCGCATTTTGGTGATGTGACCAGAAAGGCTACCTATGTACGTGTTGTCGTCGTTGGATTTATTTTTGTGGGGTTATACAAATAATTCTCATTATATGTATACACAACCAGCAAACGCTTTTTAAACAAATATTTTTCAAGTAATGAACGAATTACACTATATTCGAAGTTTGTTCAAAAAATAAGGCAACTTTTTAATGTTTTGGAAATTTAGTTTTTTTTTTTCACAGATATAAAGGCTAAACTAGCTTCAATGTGCTTCGTGATTTTTTGCTATTGAAAAAAAATCAAGAAAAGAATAGATTTTGTGTGGAAAAACAAACTAATTGAATTAAAAAATTTAAATGTTGTCTGTGGCAATTGGTGCGTTCAAGCAATAAAGAAAATTGTTATGGAGGATCGTCGAATAACTGTCAGAGAAGTGCTGTAGATATCAGTTGCCTCAAGCATGAATTTCGTTCAGATATTTTGGGCATGAAACGTGTGTCAGCGAAGTTTGTTCCGAAATTGTTAAATTTCGACCAAAAGTACCGTCGCTTGAATATCGCTCAGGAGCTGTGGAATGACGTGAATGACATCCAGATTTATTAAAACGGGGTTATCGCTGGGTATATGGTCATGACGTTGAAGCGACTGGAAGAGCTAAGACTGGAAAAAAACACGCCAAGATCAACGAAATGTGAATTCGATTACAAAGGCATGGTTAATCATGAGTTCTTGTCGGAAGGTTGTACGGTCAATAAAAAATATTACCTTGAAGCAATACACCGTTTGCGTAAAGCAATTCAAAGTCCTCATTTGTGGGCAAAAAAATCATGGCTGGTGCATCGCGATAATGCACCTGCTCACGTATCGTTGCTAGTGCATAATTTGTTGGCCAAAAACAATACCGTAATCATGCCACCGGACTTGGCCCCGTGTGACTTTTTTCTCTTCCTAATTAGCCACGATTTGGAAGAGCTCAAGGCTATACCAAAAAACGCGCATCATACGTACTTCTAGGAGAGGACAACGCAGATATTCATGAATAAATAATTATTTTTCGAGAAAAATAAAAAATCATTTTAGTTGTTGAGCAAACTTTGTATGTGTCGAAAAGTTATCGAAATATTGTCAGAATAGGGTCAGAATAATGTTTTTTTTGTCGTATTTCTTACAACTATCTGACGTTAAACGAAAATGTTTGAAACTAGCTTAAATGACCGGCCTTATACGGACACTCTGAAGTTAACAGTACAAACATGTATATTTCGGAATCACAAATTGAATTTCACTGTACTGATGACGGAATATGTCTAGAAATTCTCATTTAGCCCCTGACCTATTGAATAATTAAGAGTAACTATGAACATATTAAAGATATGTATACATTTGATAGCTTTTTTATAGGTATGGATCCAACTTGTTCACTTATTATTCATTGTAACGAACCTAGGCTCCTCGTACCTTCATAAAAATTGTAACTGTTTTTGTGTATAATATTTTTGAATACATAACAAGGTACTCAGGGCCGCTTTATGCTAATTGTATTATTAATTGCTCGCATTGATTGCTCCTATTTTATGACGTTTTTTTTCGCATGTTGATCATGTTCTATTTTTTTATTTCCCCAAAGACTACTTTTTCCGCGTATTTGTGTTAGAGTGTTAATAGCACAATAACGCAACATCAGCAGCTAATGTTATTGAACCTCAACTTTTGGATGTGTTGATGTTGATGGACAAGAGGTAATGCAAGTTCGCACTCGACACTTCTCAGGAAAGCCACTCGATATTACCCCCTTTTTGAGAAAGACAAAAAACCATTCAGTCTTTTCGTATTCAATTTAGTTGTCGTCATGTGATAACCTTTTTTACCGATGCTCATATGAAAAATATACGAAAACAATAAAAAAACTTGTGTTGCAAGAACTGTGTCACTGAAAGCTAATCACTATCAAGCGCTGGACCTAATGAGAATGTTTAAAAGATTTTTTTTTATAAGAGGCATTAAGATATAGCACTTTTCAACTTTTTATTGAAGCAAGCGTATCTGCCCTAGGTTTTCTTACGGCAAATAATTTACTTCGTAATTTGATAATTAGTTTAATTCGCGGATAAAACGCCGCGTTAATATAGCTGCAATTATTTCAGTACAATATTTTCAGCGCATATAATTAGCATCAAATTACTTTTTTACTGTGTGATTGCTCAGATACTCTATTATGCAAAGCCGGAGATCATTTTGTATCTGCTGGCATTTCTACTGCTAATCAGATGTAAAAGACGTGTAAACAAATCATATCAAGCTTTACTCTTCACCTTTGCTTTGAGATCGAACCGATCTTAGATAATTACGAAGCGTACAAAAACTGATTGTCCTTTCACTTGGTTTTCCATGCAGATGGAGTTGCTCGCTGATTAATTACATAAATCTTGTTAATTTAACGGTTATTTCGATGATAACGACGCTAAAAGGATGATATCGATTCGACATCCTAAGATTGCATGGTTATATAACTGCTTGAAATTTTAATCAAATTACCCATTGGCGTGCTTATTGTCATGTTTATTCGTTTCCGCCACGGAAAGACTATCCGTCAAAGAAGTTGCACCGCCGGCCGCGACGTCCAGCGCATATAACCCGTCGAGAATATGTCAATCAGGCAAATGGTCGGCGAAAGCATGATCAATTTCTAATTCGTTTACGATGGTCGTTTATCCAAACATAAATTGAAACGTAAGAGGCGCCCGGAGTGAACAACAAGACCCGAAACACAACAAAAACAAAAAGTGCCATTCCCTGTATCTTCACGCCTCACAGCTACGAGGTATCGTGCGGGAACAATGCTATCACGTACGAGCATCTATTGATTGGGAGCGAAATGAACAGAATAAAAAATAAAAAAAACACTGAGAAGTAAAAAATTAGGGGCAATATCGATTTCACAGATGATAATTTCATCTCTTGTTATCGCGCAGCGTGCTTCATGTATCTACACCAACACATACTCGTGATGCGTTCATCCTAATCCCAACTATACGACGAAGAGCTCATTTGGTGTTTCTGATTTCTTTCCTATGACTGACTCGGGTACACACATCTAATAATTTCTATCTAAATTCAGTGTTTCCCTCGATTTTGGGCATTTATTAATACGTCATGATCGTTATTGGATTGGTGAAATCGATTTCGTCGGTATTGTTATGGCGTTGAGCTCTTTCAACGACGCCCATTGTTCAGTAGGATAGTAGGGTGGCTGTGGAAATAACAGCATTTTCACTCTGTTTGTAGTGATTGTAGTCCCCTGTGGCACCTCCGTGTTAATTGTGCGAGCATTTCGCTTTTGTTGCTTGTTGGTTTTGCTATTAATATGTATCTTGGAAGAGAAAAAGAAAAGAAGAAAAAAAACTGCATCATGCTGTGCGGATGCATCAGAAAATGTGTTGTTTCTTGACACCTTTCCACTTGATAGATACATTTTTATGAACGCAAACAATGGATAATAAAAAATCGAAAATGACTCTTGGCGTTTTTGTTCTTTGATTCCAATTTTAGCAACGGGATGTCTCTATTTCAGGAATGAGAAAAATTCGTTTTTTGTTTTGTAGGCATCTACCATACTCGTATGTATGTATCTTTTATTGGTGGCGATTGGAATTCAGTTAAGGGCGTGTGAAATTTCATTGATTTAGGTTCATTATATTGAAGCAGGACAAATGACATGATTAGATTCCTATTTTTCAGAGAATAAGACGAAATACTTTTATAGAATGTTGTGGATAGATTCCTTGAAATTCTACGGCATTCGAATGAGTCTGTACATAATTGAAGCACTTGCGGTTACAATTGAAAAAAATAATTATTGTTCGAAATTTAGATAAGGATATATTTGTGCAATGGACTACTTATGGGGTTTTTTTTTTTTGTGGGAACATTAAGTGATTACTGGCAACAGATGTTTCGTAACTGCAAATTAGGGCGGGCATACCTGAATGTTTCATTAATTGGGTATGGATTCATGTACCTATGTTTTTTTTAAGTGACAATGCTTATACCTAAAAGCCGGAATTCTGGAATTATTTTAAATATACAGTGTGCCACATATGTATGTATACATACATATATGTATGTATATACATACATATGTACATAAGTCAGAAAAAAACTCTGAAAACCAACAATTTTAATTAGGAATTCAAAAATATTGTATTTTTTGACATTTTTGAATTAAATGAAATTCAGTAGATCAGTCTATGACGGATTTGTTTCGTACAAAATTTCAATTATTAACTTTTCTATTTTGATAGATTTAGAATTAAGCATTTCGACATATGTACATATGTTTGTATCAATTCCTTTAGAGCTTAAATTCAGAGAGATGACTGCTAAGAAATGAAGACAGACACCGTAGTGAACATTTGACTTTGTCAAGGAATAGCTTAAGATAGCTACAGTGGCGGGTAATTTTTGTTTAGTTTTGTTAAAAAACATATTGTTAATAATATACAGCTATCGACAGAATAATAGCTCACTTCCTGACAATTAAATAACCTCCTCAGTGCCGCTCACTTGGATAGCACCCCCCTTGGTTTCGAGCTTTATCTACCTATATTCTAAACTAATAATGAAAATGTATTTTTTTTTTTAAATTACAGTTTATTAAATTATTTGAAAAGATGAGAAGGAATGGTAGATATCAATATGTACAGTAGTAATTTGTGTATATCTACATTTTAATGCGATGTGACTCAAAATAATTACATTTGTCTGTTTTGTACCTTATTGGCAAAGCTTTAAAATTATCTTTTATTTTTCAAGTAAGCTGTGAGGTCTTCTACCCATTTCATTCACACTATCTGTTATTTTGTTTCAAAAGAATATTTTTATTGAAATAAACAGGAATTCACCACAAACATTTGCACTAGCTACCTTAAGCGACGATCGAAACAAAACTGTGCTATTTTGTTGTCCAACGAATAACATAATTGGTATTTGTAACAAAAATAATAAAATTTCCGTTAGGTCAAGGGTTAATAAATAATTTGTTTGAATATGAAGATAAGCAAAGTACAGCTAAAGAATTTTTTTTTTTTAAATTCATTTTTGTCTATAGTTTCTTAGATCTATCTTATGCTTAAAACTAGCTTAACTATCCTTACAAATTTAGGAATCTTACTGGCCCTATGCGAACACTCTAAAACAAATTAACTTCATCAGAGTAAATGTGAAATGCATTTTCTTTGTTTAGCGCTATTTCTCTATCCATAGCTGTATATTTTAGTTAATATGGATTAGGCTAGATATAAAGAATGGGCCATCTAGTGGTTTTTTTTTTAAACCAGGTTGACACTGACAGCTGATTCCCGCTCGAAATCTTGAAATTAGTCGCTTTACGCTTGAACAAAAATATTGAAAACTTATTTTCAAAGTGAGTGCTATGTAACCCAAACAGTGCGTTTTTTAAAAAGAAGTCTTGGCCGAAATGAAGCATCCACCGCGACAGCTGTGCGCAAAATCATGAGACTGGTATGCTAGTGGATAATACTCATGATCCCCGTCGTACGGTGCGCACAGATGAGAATGTGGCTGCTGTGGCCGAGACTGTGAGATTAAATTCACGAACATCAACTCGCCATCGATCTCAACAGCTCAACATTTCACGCACTAGCCTGAGGAGAATTATGCACAAAGATCTAGTGTTTTTTTTTTTAAACCAGGTTGACACTGACAGCTGATTCCCGCTCGAAATCTTGAAATTAGTCGCTTTACGCTTGAACAAAAATATTGAAAACTTATTTTCAAAGTGAGTGCTATGTAACCCAAACAGTGCGTTTTTTAAAAAGAAGTCTTGGCCGAAATGAAGCATCCACCGCGACAGCTGTGCGCAAAATCATGAGACTGGTATGCTAGTGGATAATACTCATGATCCCCGTCGTACGGTGCGCACAGATGAGAATGTGGCTGCTGTGGCCGAGACTGTGCGATTAAATTCACGAACATCAACTCGCCATCGATCTCAACAGCTCAACATTTCACGCACTAGCCTGAGGAGAATTATGCACAAAGATCTCGGATTATTCGCTTATAAGATCTAATTGATTCAATAATTGAAGGCGCGCGACCATCCGCTTCGGTATCGCTTCTCAGTTTGGGCCTTACAGCAGCTTGAATTGGACAACGATTTTGGGCGAAAAATCATCTTCTCTGACGAGGCGCATTTTCATCTCGGCGGCTACGTTAACAAACAAAATCGCCACAACTGGGGCTCGGAAAACCCGCACGTTATTGTCAAAAAGCCAATGCATTCACAGGCATCATTGGAACATTTACTTCGAAACAGAGGCTGGCTGAGGAACAACCTTTCGGTCAACGGTGGGCGAGACTTTTTTTTACTGAAATTGAAAAGCCATCGATTTGAGCGACCTTTGGTTATACAAGATGGCACGCCGAGCTACAGCCCGAAACCATCAACAAGGTCTTGAAAAATTGAGGTGATAGAATGCGCTACTGTGAAGCCGGCCGAGGCAGCCACTTGAACAACGTTGTATTTCGTAATTAGTGGGAATGTTTCTTTTTACTCATAAAGCCATAATACTCGTACATGGGAAAAAATTAATTTTGTTAATTTCATTGAATTTTTAAAAAGAAACTTGTATTTGGCCCACCCTTTACAATCAGTCACGAAAGTCTACATAATACATTATACGTAAATGCCTATTGATAAGATTTAAGTTTAAACTTCTTACTAGATGACACATTATTGTATGAAAACATAATTCAAGCAAAAAAAAAGAAGAAATCCGAAAATGCAAGTCACAGAAGTGTACATATCCTATTCAACTGATCAAATTACCTTTAGTTTGGCGACAAATGTGGATTGTTCTTCATTAATACTTAGTTGATCAGAGGAAGTCTAATGTGTTCGGAACCGATGACAAGAGAAAGGTATTGCCCAAAGCTAACGAAAAGGCGAAGAATATGGTACCTGAAGTGAAGCACAGTGGTGAACATTTAATGGTTTGGGGGGCAATGGCAGCATCTGGCGTGGGCTAATTTTCATTGACCGTATTATAGTATGGATCGAATCACTATCTTGATATTTTGCGCGATAACTTATACGCCTTAGCTGAGGCGCACAGGATTGGGAACAGACGGGTACCTACTACACCAGGACAACCACTCTAAACATACTTAAAAAAAGCTATTTTTTTTTCTATAAAACGCGTATGTACTTAGATTGCAATAGTTTAAAATTTTATTTGATCAAAAATGCTAAGCTTTTTCAAATTTATAGAATCTTTCAGCCTAAATTAGCCCAAATAGGTATATTTATGAACCGTCGTAAGGCAAGCCAAAATGTTTGTCTAGCGTAAGGTAGTTCCAAGTAAAATGAAGAAAAATGAATTTAATAGTAAAAAACAATTTTTTCATTCTCTTTTGGAAATACATAGTCGAAGTGTTGAAGTGTTTTTAGGAAAAAAAGAATAAGTTTTGCGATCGATGATTATGCGAATAGGGGTCTAGAAGTCGAATGCTCTGATCCTAAAAGGACTTACAAATTGTAGAAATGACGAAACTGCTTCCCATCACATCCCCAAGAAGAAAGCAGAGACCGGAAATAAAGAACAAAAACATCTCGAGTCGACCACCCTCTAACATGTCATTGTGACTAGACCATTTTTTTTTCTTCGGAGGAACTTAAAAATGTGTTGAAGCCATATGTTGCAAGTCGAATAATTACGAACTGGATAATTTAGGTGGCTTAATTGGAAGTAGTCCAAGAAAAGTTCCTTAACTTAAGATAACTACTTTTGGTAAAATATGCGTAAAACGACTAAAAGCAGACCCAAAATACGCAAAGTAGGTGGAGATTACCCTATGATTTGGGGCCGCTTCTCAGCTTTTGAAGTTTCAACACTTACCTGAATAAAGAATAAAATGTATGCAATGTTGACCACATTACCATCCTGCAAACAGTAGGGCTACCATTTGCTGGAGAGGATATCCACAAGAAATCATGCATAATAATGATCCAAACAAATAAAATTGCAGTTATGGAATGGCCATCACAGCCTCCCGATCTTAATCCAATAAAATACTAATCGCGCGTTATAAGATGCAAGAACGTGGAACGTAAGGTCAAGAAGAATTTTGTTCCAAAATACAAGAAAAATGGCAGCCCATATTCTCATTCTATGATGCAAAGATGCGAATCAGCAATTAAAAATGAAGGCGTACTAACACCAAATTGAGACTGTTCAATATAAAATAATAATTCATTCATGAAAAAAAGATTATAATTTTAATTTTTTGTTTCTATATATTTTTCTAGGCTAAATACGAGTACATGAAAGAAAAAACTGAAACTGATTTTAACCTAAGGAACAAGCAATTATAATATACATTTCATTCTTGTTTACTTTCACGTTTTTCGATATTAAACATTTCAATAATAGCTTCTTCCTAATGATTTTTCTTACACTGTATGTATGCACGAGTGTTTATGTGTTGTTTTTCATCCGGCATATTCGGAAACAAATAATCATATCGACTCTGGGTCAATGTCACACGACGATGTTATTGAAATCTAATTGGCGTTTTCGTTTTTTTATAAGGCCCCTAAGAATCCTAATCTGTTGTTTTTAGAGAGAATCTCTGTGGACGTGACATATTTTGAGAATTTATTTATAGAGCCGTGAAACTGCTGGCTGGAGCATGAATAAAATATTACTTTATTAGAAAAATGGGGAAAATTATATTATTTGTAAACCATCAGAAAAGTTTGATCAATTTTAATCCGCTCACATCGAATAAAACCATCACAGCTTGTTAATGATATTCAACAATCAGCCTGGATAAACACTCCAGAAATAAAAAGGAAATCTAAAGGCGATGAGTACCCCATGGAAATTAGCGAACTTATGTATTTCAGATCACAACAGATCACTTCCCGAAATACTCTGAAAGACCAAAGAAGGGATTTTGCAGCGTATCTGAAGGTCCCAAATGCTCATTTGGGATGCTTCCCACTCCACCTTCCGTACCCAGCCATTACTCTTTCTGATTATCACTTTTTCCGATTGATGAGTAATGTCCTCTTCGAGCAGAAGTTTTTTTGTGCAGAAACTACTTATAGTTCATTATTCCGAAAACCAGTTTTGGGCGTTCAGATCCTGCGTTCCAATCCATTTCTCGCACGCTCAATCGAAGTGGGAGCATATACACATACAACATTTAGAGAGCGTTAAACAATATAGAAGCACATTACGGGCCGTTGATTTGAAATTTAAGAGCAACCGAGATTGTCAGCATTTCAACATTCTCTTTGTGATTTTTTAATCCAAATTAGACAGGCATGCTTAAAACATAATTGGAGGGGACTTTAATGCAAAACATGTTTATCGGGGATCAAGATTGACGACAACAAAAGGAAAAAAATCCCACAAGGTAGTGTGCTGGGTCCGATTCTGTATCTTCTATATACATGTGATCTCCCAGAGCTAGAATATTGCACATTGGCTACGTTTGCCGATGACACTGCAATCCTTGCAGTGGGAAAGGATAATGTGGAATCAACACAGAAGCTACAATCAGCTATAGACCAAATTTGTAATTGGATAATAAAATGGCAAATCAAGCTTAATGAGGGCAAATCAGTTCACATAAATTTTACTAACAAAGCAATAACACAAATCCCGGTTACTATCAACCAGAAAATAGTACCGTATGCGAACACAGCGAAATATCTTGGCATGAGGCTAACATGGAAAGAGCACGTTAAAAAGAAAAAAGAGGAATTAGAAATAAAATACAGAAAAATGTATTGGCTGATAGGAAAGAACTCCTCACTATCAATCTATAATTAGCTTTTATTATACATATAAGCATTCAACAAAGCCAATATAGACATATGGTAGTCAACTATGGGGTTGTACCAAAAAGAGCAACGTAGACATCGTGTAGAGAGTCCAAAACAAAGTACTGAGGAAAATCGTAAGTGCACCATGGTATATAAGAAATAAGGACCTCCACAGAGACTTGGGAGTGGAATTAGTGGTGGATGAGGTCCAAAAAAATGCACAAAGGCTCGAATCAAGACTTCGAGTACACACAAATACAGAGGCAGTGCAACTTTTAGACAATGCAAATATAGTGGGAAGAGTCACACCGTGCAGGGACGGGTTAAGAATATCCCTGCAGCGATACCTCTCGCTTGTCGTAAAAGGCGACTAAAACAAAGGTAAACAAAAATCACATCTAGGCAATTTTGAAAACACCAAGATGAGCCTAGGGACACATATACCACCATTAAACTGCCCCACAAGTGTACATGCAAATCAGTGGGTTGACACGACTGGAGATCACCGGTGTTGTAAGAGTAAGATCAAACAAAAAAATCTGAAGCATGCCCGTGTCACAAAAAAAAAAAAAAAAAAAACAGGCCGAAAAACAATTGATGCAAAAACACCAGCATTTGATTGGCCTCAGCGATGAAGTAATCCCAAACCGGGAAGCCTGCCACTACTTTCTGAGGTCAAACCGGCGGACCCCACAAGCGGACCAGTAGGAATGCAGTAAAGTGGGAAGGTTATGGTCCTACACTTCTGACCATAACAACGCCGGAAAAAGGAAAAGAAGAAGAAGAAGAAGTGGGAAGAGTCAAATAACGTGACAAAAATCAACGATCTCGTATTGGCAGACCGCCGATTGAAGGTGCGCGAGATAGCTGAGACAGTAGGCATTTCAAAAGATAGTGTGGGTCATATCCTGCATGAAATTATACACCAGAGACCAAGGAACAGTCGAAACAGTGGACTTCATCCGGCGAATGTGCCGATCCACATCGAATACCTGGAGAAGGGCAAAACGGTCACAGGGCTGTACTATGCCAAATTATTGGGCCGAAAATGAAGAAACGCCGAATTGAAAAAAAAACGGCCCCACTGGGCGAAGAAAAAATTGCTCTTCCACCATGATACCGCACCGGCTCACACCTCCGCCCTAGCCACGGCCAAATTGGTCGAATTGGGCTACGAACTGCTGCCCCATCCTACCGTATTCTCCAGATTTGACCCCGTGCGACTTCTTTTTGTTTCCAAACTTGAAAAAGACACGCGCCGGGCAGAAATTTCAGTCGAATGAGGAGGAAAAAACGTATTTTTCAGACGGGCTAAAGAAGTTGGAGCATCGCTGGGTCAAGTGTATCGAGCTCGTATATCAGAATTCTTCACAAATTTAGTTTAAGAGTTGCTTGCCACTCATAACGATTTATTGGTCTTTGGATTTTTTCCCGGTTACTTGAAATTAGTACGGATGTTTGAGAGATAAATTGTTGCTTTCTTTATACACTAGTAAGAAATCAGTCTTTAAGACATACTTGGTTTGTTGTTTCCCATTTTGTTCGATGAAAAGCATAGAATTTACGAGAAAAGACTACCTGAAAATGATTCCTTCGATCCAAAAATTGAGGAATTATTGGAAGAATGGTGAAATCCGAAATTCGTGAAAGAAACACAGAACTAAATTTTAAGGTTTCAGCAAAAGGACTCCTTGCTTCATCTAGCCCCATACGAAGGGAATTTAAAATTAGTGTCGACATTTTAAGGATTCGAAAAATGTAAGAGAAAACGATTGCTTCTTTCAAAACAAAGCGTTGGGAAAAGGTTGCGTTGCTGGAGAACATGTTCCATAGCCCATGAGCAACAACGTTCTCTAGACAAGTAAGACATAAATTGATCTGTTTAGCTTTGATTGCTGCAATTAAGTTTTTGGAAGACTACCAAATGAACACTAAGGACGAGAACATGGCTGAAGCCGCGTAATGACAGCGTTTTCCTTGCGAAGATAAAGATCACATTTGTAGAATTGTCAGGTCCTGAGTGTGATTCGAATAAATATCAATATTATAAATACCAGATACGAGTAACTGGTGCGCACATGAGCTGTTTTTAGTAGAGACTTGTGTAAACAATTTAATTTTCGTCGGAAATCTGAATAGCATGTACGACGTACTCGTTTGAGATATGTATATGTACCTCTTAATGGCAATTTCTCAATGTACGCTGGTTTCATTAATTTATTCTGCGAAATATCGAGAATACGACCGCATTTTATTAAATTTAAAATTCCAATCATAAAACCGAATAATAGCCCCTGGAAGCACATCGTTCCGCCAGAACAATATTCTGAACCCATTCAACGTCGTCCGTTCGATTCGCGCAACAATATTTCATATTACGTTCAGCAATTCCAATTATGGTTATGACTCTAGTAAGCAGCTCCTTTCCTGTTCTGATTAATCAGCTTTCGTTTTATCGATCCACATTTCCTGTCCAATTGGTATTCGTAGCCGATGACTGAGCGAAATTCAGTCGCGAAACACGTAATTTTCAAAAATTCTACCCAAAATCTAATCCAATCCAACGTCAACCGCTGAATCCAACAACGTGCCCATAGCCAAGTCATATAGTTCCTTTTGTTATTTTCGTTTTTGACATTTGTTTTAGCTCAAATTTATACGCTAATGAGTTTTCTTATCACCGAATATCACTTTTTGCCGCGCATAGGAATTGAACTCATCAACTAAAGTGTACTCGCAAAGTGCGAATAGAATTAATAAATTTTCCAAGAAAAATATAAAATAAGCGGAACATGTCGGATTAGTGATCCTACAAGTGATATGACACAACGATGTGTTCATCTGGAATGAGACTTGTCACTTTTTTGGAAAGAGAAAAATGCCTCCAAATGATTTCTACTACGCCGGCTAGCGGTCTGAATATTTTATTGGACATTAGTAGGGATCTCACTTGGTCATTAATATTCCGTTAAGTATCTTTGCCTGAGATCGAAAATTTATGGTGATTTAAGGGCTCGTGTTTAGGGTATTAAATCGAGGGCTCAAGGACGGTTTAGCTTGTAATTGGACAGATATAGATCGGGGAAGACTTCTATGCTTGAACAAGTCACTCGCTTAATTCATGATCGCTTCATCATTTGACCTAGGTCCTACCCGTCTTATCACCTTATTCACATGCTTCCTCTCAAAAAATAATTGCGTTCACAGTGTTTTTGAGTAATAACAAAAAGGAAAACAATCGTTCCACGGTCTCGCACTCTGGGGTTATCTACACTCAATAAAATAATGATCTTTTGCAAATGGACATTTAAGTGATTTTTATTGCGGCAATTAAGATAAACTACTTGGTGGTGTTGTTTACTTGTTGAATTTTGTTTTAGCTTTAGTTTCCGATGTAGATTGATGTGGTAAGTGTTTTTTTTTTATTAAGCTTAATAATCAGAAGTGAGAAGCAATTAATTGTATTTAGTTGAAAACGTGCCACTGATAGTGACATGACATTGTTTCCTTATCGTGAACCGGTTTCGAATGGTTCTGTTCTAAGTTAAATTGAGACGAGCTTTACCCAATTTCTCATATTGGAATGGGTTTATTTGTTTTTCTAACAAAAAGGTACGAAATTTACAGATTAAGTTTAACATCATCAAAACAAAAATTGTTTTTTTTTCAAATTCAAGTTTTTTTGAAAAGTGACGAAATCGACTTGATTAAGTTGTAGTCAGAAGGAAGTGTGAAAAATATGTCGTATGATGTAAAACACGCCTGCCTAAGGAGAAGATTAGTTTCTGGCTTGATTTTGCTATATGTAGACGAGTATCATCATGCAACAATGCCACTTTCCTCTCTTAGGTCGCAATGGTTCATAGCTTCAGCAGTGGTTTCCTTTATCTGAAAACAGAAAGAAATGCAATGGTGTAAATGCCAGAAAGGTTTGTCATAAAAGTAGTATGTATGTATGTAATTATGTATATCCAAAAAGGGCGAACGAATTTCATGCGTTCAAGTATGTTTTTAATGCAATCAACTTCAGGGACCAGTTCCTACCTGCACACGTATTATTCGGTTTTTGATTATTTAAATTAAAGCTAAAAACGGGTATCCAACAAGCGATGTCATTTTGATATATCAAATCAAATGTCCAAATATTACGTAGTCTTCATAATATCGACCATCGTACACTATTGCAAAAATAAAAATTCTATTACTCGTAAAACACAGTGGAAAAGTCGCAGAAACATTTCTTAAATATCACATTAATTTTGGTTATCATCAAGCTACTCCTCGTGTAGGTACTATGAATTTTATCAATGAATTTGAATGACTTAAACAAGTTAGCAATGTCATGATTTCAATCTGTTTTCGCCCGCCAAGGCTGGCTAAAAATGTGGTATTCAGGCTATCCCCGAACACTTTCTATCCCATTTGGCATCAGGATCTCGGACTGTATATTTGTAAGATTAATCTGGAAGAGAATTGAAGGCAGCAGATTACGCACAATGCTATATTTTCCTTATTGGGTGCTGGTTAATGAAAAATAACATTTTATTTGTATTACCTATTTATTTTAGTCAAAGTACGAGGTAGGTTCAATAAATAAAGTGACTTTTTCTCAAAAAAAAATATTTACTTCTGATATCCTAACCGTAAATGATGCAATATCCGTATTCTACAGAGAAATATTTAATTCTATCTCTCTTTACGTTCCCATTTCACAACGCAAAACTTTGTCCACCTCCCCACCCTGTCACAATCGCAGGTTCCGTTCTCTAAGAAACAAAAGAAATAAGCAGTGGACAATCTTTCTTTGTACTAAATCCCCTAATAACTTTTCTAACTACCTGGGCAGCTATCTCCACTCTACCGCCCCTCACAACTCCTTCTATCAACGCTATTCAACGCCATAAAAGAAAATCTGATCTCTATCCTACCTGTCTCTCCTTCCATGATCAAACCTCGAATGACCCCAATATTATCGCCAACTTTTTCGCCACCTTTTTTAAACAGGTTTTCGCCGACGACTCCTTGGCTCCAGACCTCTCTTACTTCGATTATTTACCGAATTTTTCCCTTAGACCATTTCTTTCTCGCGCAATCGATTCTCATGTCATCGAAAACCAATTAAATCTACTTAATGATGAATTCACTCCTAGACCTGCCTGACCCTGCCATATTTCTAAAAAATGCTCCTCAACCCTCTCTCTCTCTCTCTTTCTCTCTCTCTCTCTCTCTCGAAGATGTTCAGTGTATCCCTATCCCTAGGTGAATTCCCCGCTTATGGAAAACCTCATTTAACACCCCCATACACAAAAAAAGTCCAAAGAACGTTCTTAACAACTATCGTCCCATTGCCAAACTGTCACAGTATTTTGTACGAAACTCTTGAACGTACCTTGAACCACTTGAAGTCGACGTTATTTCAACCGATTTCAGTAATAAATAAAATCGATAAAATCTTTCACAGACTGATACTCTTCAAATTGTCCTGCCTTGGCCACTTAGGTCCACTTCTTTTCGTTCTTATCATAAACGATCTTGAAATGGTGATCAAATATTCCCACATCTCACATGTCGACGACACCAAGTTCTTCAAGACCATTTCCTCCAGTCATGACTCTTCTCTTATTCAATCTGATCCCAATAGTTTTTCCATCTGGTGTTCCAAAAATTGCTTGGAGCTCAACATTTCCAAATGCCAATCAATTACCTTTTCACGTAAACGAATCAAAGTTCCTCCTCGCCTCTACTTCCTCAATAATCAACCCATCTCCACTGTTCAGGTCATTCGCGATCTTGTCATATTATGTGACCAGGAGTTAAATTTTCGCGCACACATCGAGATAATACTTAAAGCTAACTTTGCACTCGGTTTCGCGAAGCGGTGGTCTAAAGAATTCTCGAACCCTTACGTTACCCGATCTCTTTACATTACCTCTGTCAGGCCCCTTCTTGAATACGCCTCTCAAGTTTGGTCTCCTTACCAACAAACCCACATTTCTAGAATCGAGAGCATTCAACGCCGGTTCTTCGGGGTCTCCCCTGGTGCAATCCTTTGATTTCACCGCCTTAAATTAATCAATTGACATTTTTTTCATCCATCCATTAAATAAATGAAGTAAATTAAATAAATTAAATAAATTAAGTTTTTAGTATAGAATTGAGCTCTTCCAGCGATGCGTTCTTTATATCCTCAATCGTGGCAAATCTTCGTCCATGGGTCTTTTCAATTTTGGAAAGAGAAAAAATCGCAGGGTACTAACTTAGGTAAATACGATAGCTAAGGCATGATTACGGTATTGTTTTTGGCAGGTGCCAAGACTTTCACACTTCATCGAACTTGGGGTCATTTTTCGGACACACGTTTCATGCCCAAAATATTCAGAAAAATTCCATGGTATGGGCCAGACGATAATTCAATATCCTAAGCAACTTTTCTGATAATGATCTTACTCGTACATAAGAGTTTTCTCTGTGAAGAACTTGCACCACTTATAAACATTTTTTTTGCTTACAGTAGACTCACTAAATACAACTGTCAATATTTCAAGTTCTTTGGGGGACTTAAATTTTCACTCCAAATTTAAATTTAATAAAATTGATTCTTTAATCTATTTTTTTTTATAGCAAAAACTCGGCAAACATACTTTAAGACGTCCAAAATGACTGACAATATCAAGATACGTTAGGGGACATGTTTACTAGCATAACAAAAAAATACAAAACAATTCAATAGTCAAATTACTTTTTGGACAAATCTTTTATTTAAAATTCGTATGGGTTATTAACCGCATATTCTCTTACCCAGAGATTTTGGGCAAGGTTTTGTATAAAAACCTTGAATGAGCTTTAAAAAATTGAAAAGAAAACTCCCAAAGGTAACAGAAATTAAGTAAATAAAAAAAATATAGTAACAAATAAATAAAATAATTAGCGAAAAAGTACAGGATTAACATTTAGGAAAAAAAAGAAAATTTTTGCAAAACTAAAATTTTGGGGTGTAACCCAAAAATATTTTTTTTTAATAATAAATTTCTTAATAAAGGGTTCCAATTGACCGCTTGATAAATTTTTAATTATTTTTTCTATACTTCAGTTAATTTCAATTCAGTTAATTCTTTTCAGTCAACATAAGGTCCTTATATGTACATATGTACATATGTGCAAAGATCTGCGAAAACTATAAGGCTTTTCTGCAGAAAGTTGTTTTTCTTTTCTTTTTAAAAGAGCTTACACTTTTATGATTAAATTTCTTATTCGTTTCTTCCTCAGATTATCAGAAGATATATTGAGTACTTCTCTGGGTATTTGGTTAACAGAATAATAACAGAGAGTTGTTGTCGGCGTATGAATTGTTAAACCTTAATATAACTACATATGTGTACTTTTATTACGGAGTATCAATTGGGACTTCTGTTAATAAGACGATGTGACAGTTTCGTGCTTATGCTGATGTTGTTTAGTGGTTGAATGTGGCAAAGTCAACTGTGCTCAGTAGCATTGCCATTTCATCATGGAAGGATGTACACTCGGACAACACTTGCAAATTATGTAATTTAATTTTCAAAATTCGTGCTCTATGAATAAGGTATTTCGCACATTTCGTATGGGAATACGGAAAATTGTTTATTTATGCCGATAAGCCAGTGTCAGTTGCAGCCTTGGAAGACAATATCACACTACTACTTAACACGTAAAATGGCGAGCATTGGTCTATAAGTACAAATAAAAATAAGTCACATTTGCGGCAAGCTTTCTTCCCGCCTTCAATTGGAAATGCGGCTCTGGCAATTGTGTCGAATGATTATGAAAATATACGATGAGCCTTCTATTAATGAATAACCTTTGCGAATGGTTTACACGTAAACGAAGTGGCGATTTTGATTTCAAAGAGCCTCCCGGTGCCCCTCCAGGGTATGGTGGATCCATCCGTTTGAAGCGAAAACGGCCAAAATAGGAGCAAAGGCACGATAAAATAATTATCCACCCGACTACGCTCTGCTATATGTATGTTGCTCAGGACATTAAAACTTACCAAACGTGCTGATCAATGACGCATGATCTGGTCGAGTAGCACTTCCAATCTTTCGAAAAAGCCAAAAGTTATGTGCCTCGAAGGACTTGCGGTTTTTGCAGCATAGAATTCGCTTGCAAATTGTCCAGCGATGGATAATACTCTCAAAAATATCTAGTTATATTCCCATTTTTGCGAAATAAAGTTCTGCAGGAAACGGCGGACTACTATATGTACACCTGGTACTCAAAATTACTCTGAGTGTTAAGGCTCATTTTTGATTGTCTAACTCCGAAACCCAATAAAAAAAATAGTATAGTATCCTCTCCATATTTTCTTGCGTCTCGTGTGTCATTGGGCCAAATTTCTTTTCGAAAAAATGCTGATGCGACTGTTTCAATGATAGGATTGCCCTACTGAGTAATGTTGACTTATTTGGACGTGAAAAACGTTCATTTTGAACACGATGGCGCCACATGTCATCCAGCTAGTGAAAAAGTGCTTTATTGCATGACAATTTTCTCAGTCGTATAATTTATTGACGGCGATGTTAAAGATGAAGTCTACGACAATGTTTGGCAAACCCACTTATCATACAAATTTTACATTTATCAATTCATTTAAAATGACACCTCTTATTGGACAACCTTATACTGTACTGAATCACATGTATCAAGCGGCTAAATGGAGACATACTACTTGGTAGATTGACATCATAATGCTGTAAGTCGTCATCTCCAACGCCCCCAAAAAATATTCCTTCTACTCCCAGTGCGATAACTATTCAATGAGTCAGTATTTGGCAGCCTTCTTTCCGACTTACGTACATATGTATGTATGTATTCATCAAGGAGATTGCAGTTCCACATCCATATTCCATTAGGGTTTTATGGTTTTATAATAAAGATCGAAGCATGCATCTTAAACAAATAAAACAAAATTTTAATCTCCTCGTCTTCGAAACAGAAGAGCTTAAGGGGTGTCTCCGTTGATTTTTTAGCATGCAAATATTATTTGATTCCAACCAATGACGCATTGAAACCCGTTCCTTAAAATGTCCAATCCACGGCGCAACAAATTACTGTCGTTCATCCAATAATCCCCATCTAATTGCGCATCCCCTTATTTCAATCTACGCTGACGTACACAATTAAAACAGCAACCATGCAGTTTTATTACATAGCGACAAACTCCAACCCCTTTGCTAATTCCCATATAACAGAAACTCGGTCACTTAAACATCCCTATCAACCAACAGAAAATGCCACTGCCACTTACAGAAAACCAACTCAACAAAATGAACAATCAATGGAAGTAGCACCAAGACGACGGCAAATCCACATCCACTTACTTGCCACTTTGCGCTTTAATTCATCCCCTAATGCCAAGAAATTATAATAGCAACAACCTGGATCCCAAGGACCCTTACTACAATTTCTCTTCTCTTTTTCCTTTATGTTTTCCCCGTCATCATCGTCGTTCATTGTTACAATATAATGAGGAAAATCTTTTGGCTAACTACCGCGTATCCTACAAAGTTATAGCAATCCATTAAAGAATTTGACAACACCCAGACCAGGACCGAGGAGTCGAGCCCGAAACCAGAGGGAGAGAAGTATAGAGAAACCGAGACAATCGAGATTATAATGACAAGGGTAATAAAAAGGAAATTGTCGCTTTTTTGAACGCTACTGCTTTCCACCCCTCGCCGCACGACCCAATTCATTTATTTTATGAGCGCTGATAATCAAGATGGCTGAAAAAATAATAGACACTGGGAATGGAAACAAGGACACCGGATCGCGTACCGACTGTATATTCAGCAGTGTTTATACGTTCCTTCCACCACCATGCCATTATAGAATGATCCTATTTTATGTACAAGTACGAGAAATGGTGTTTAAGGGAGGAATTCCCGTTTAAGGGTTGCTCTATGTGCACAAGCAAATCTTTCTCCTTTGCCCGATTTCATTCCTTTCTGTTTGTCATCTTTTTCGTTTTCGGGCGGCAAGGACGCGCATGCGTTTGTCAAATTTTCGCAAGGAAATATGCGGAAAAATACACTGGTTTAAGGGGTGGAATTTAATTTTCCGTCCTTAGCAAATGGACAACGAGATAATAAAGAAAAACGACAATGTCAACTAACGTTGATGATGACGTCGACGACGGGAGATTATAATCTGCGGAGCGTGTCGATAATGAAAACATTTAAATTGAGTTTTATTTGACTTTTCCCTCGTCGACGGCGCGTCTGTTGCCGTGGGCTATTAGTTCAACCCTTTCGGGGGTTTACTTTTTTTTCGCTTACTAAAAATTATGGAACGATTTTGGAGGGATTAGTGAGATTTTAATTAATTTTTTACCGATTTAGACGATGGAAGTACGGAATTGTGTTTGCGTTGATGAAAATACTTTCAGGGAAACTCAGAAGAACTGAAAGAGTGATATGGCGCCTTCGATAAAAATTGTTAAAAAGTATATTGTTAGAAAAATAGAGGATTAAAAGGCCAAAAAGTATAAAAAAAAGTTTATAATAAAGATGTTAGATCTAAGTTGGAATTCGATTTTGTTAATGTAACCACCGCGAGCCCGCTTGCAGCGCCCGTTTTTGGGAGCCAATTTTCCAGCATATCTGTCAGAAAGTTGGCTATTTTGCATTCGTTAAGTTAATTTTTGGGCGGCTATTTCTCTATTGAACTATTTCTCGAAGTTACATGATTACCGAACTTTCTTCAGGCAAATCCACCCGACATAGTCACTTTATGTTGCATAATCTGCTTATCGACAAAGTCATTGAGCCAAAAATGGGTTTTACACTGAGGATGATTTTATGATGAAATTTAGAATTTTCTTCCAACTCTTACAGGGGCCGGTCGGAGACGTTTCGGCGTTTCAAAAGATCAAGACGCTTCAGTTCTTAAATTAATTTGGTCTTTTCTCTTTCTCATTCCTGTGAATGATGTGGAATCGACTGATTTAGCTTATTTTGTGCTGACCAGTTCAGAATTATAAATAATTTTCAAATGTTGCTCAATCGCAGACTTCACTTCTTAGCAGACGTTTTAACTTTGACAAGTCATAAAAAGAGTTTACATTAAAATACAAAATTTTCATGCTTCTATTGAAAAACCCTCACTGCCAGTCTTGTGCCAGTCTTGTGTTCCATTCATGCATTCCGGGATCAGTAAAGATAGTTGGCTTCAAAACTGCCAATCTGACAGAAGTATGAACGGATAAGTAGAAATGCAATTGTGTCAAGTTGCGCTTCGAATGCACCTTCTGTTTGACATCTAACATGTCTATCGAAGAAAAAAATCCTGTGAGACTCCCTTCAAGACTTTGTTGGGAGAATTGACAGGAAAGAATGCGGGCTGGACACTTTCGTCGATATTAATAACACTTTTGATAATGCTATGTCACACGGCGTAGATAACACTCTGGTATGGGGCAACACTAACTAAACTCCTAGTTAATCCTCCCAGTATTAAGGTTGTTCTAATCACGAAAAAAAAGGGAATATCTGGAAATTGCTTTAGATAGTATGCTTTGGTCAAAACAAGTCGAGTCAAAGAGCAATGTCGAGCAATGGCTACTGGCGTTGCCCATGTATCTACATAGCATATCAATAACCTGCTTAATAATTTATGGGAAAATTATCCCATGACCCCGAATAGGCCACCTGATGCAATGACAACAGCCTTTTAGTTGCGGCACAATTATACAGTCAGTTTTCCTTAGCAAAACGACTGGGTCTGATGCTGAATCCGAGAAAAAAATATTTTCCTGTCTTCATAAGCGACTCCATTTTCGGGACAGAGTCCTTGAGAAGAAGGATAAGTTTCTAATGGACGGAAAGAAGCATTGGTATATGCTGCGACAGTTAGGATCCACCCAATGCTATGCTTATCCCTACATCTACTTCCAAAATAGCACAAGAATTCAGGGCCGTCTTGATTAACGTCAAACAACGGATTTCACTCGGGATCCGAACTCACTTTAGGTCTACCTACATCTTTGGTTTTTCCGTCAACGACTAGTTCCTTTTGACAAAAGCAGATGTCGGAACTGTCCTGAGGGTAAGTCTCCTTCTCTTATCACTGGTGAATTGATTGTCGAAGACATGCAGGTATCATTACGAGGTATTAACCTTTTTTTAAAGCATTTATCCATTATAGTCCTGCAGAGGTTGAAACAACGGATAGTGAGAGGGTGTCATATCTGGACTATGCGGAGGATGTATTAAAATGTTCGCATTAATTGCCGGATCACCAAAATTTCTGTAGTCCAATAGTAGACCACCTTTTCTTATAAGTTGATTTGGTTTGCTTTCTTTCAGCTGCTTAGGGTAATCGTTTTCGAACTTTAAACGAGCTTTATGGGCCGGGATATACTCGCTGGCTCCATATCCGTCACATAAATTTATTTTTATGACATTTGCAGACTCACCATCAGTGTCGGCGAAATGATCACACTAGCCTGCCTTTCTAGATTATAACCCGTCCGGGTCATTTGTTCGTATTGGGGCCTCAATCGTTTCGTTCAGTCTTGATGGCGTTATTCAGGAATCCTTCCCCGGTTAGTCAGCGGTAGTTTTCATCACGGGTCTCAATACCACCTGCCTCAAAAAATACGTGGCTTACGAGGGTGGTCCGATAAGTACTTAGCCTACAAAAGAAAAACAAAAATTTTGGAGAAGTGATGCTCCAACTTCTTTAACCCGTCTGAAAAATACGTCTTCTCGAGGTCAGCAAATTGGGCCTCCGTGGCGGTGATGACCTCCTCATTCGACTGAAATCTCTGCCCGGCGAGTGACTTTTTCAACTTTGGAAACAAAATAAGTCGATATGGATCACACCTTGTGAATCCCAGAATACGGTGGTCATCACCTTTCCGGCCGATGGGACAGTCTTCGCCATCTTCGGAGCACATTCGCCGGGTGAAGTCCACTGTTTCGACTGTTCCTTGGTCTCTGGTGTGTACCAGTGGATCCATGTTAGGAAACGACGCAGAAACTCCTTCGGATTGCGCTTCAACAGCGTCAAACACTGCTCTGAAGTTGTCTCACGGTTGCGCTTGTTGTCCGGAGTCAGCAAACGCGGCACCCATCGCGCCGACAGCTTTCTCATGCCCAAAATTTTATGCAGGATATGACCCACGCGATCTTTTGAAATGCCTACTGTCTCAGCTATCTCGCGCATCTTCAATCGGCGGTCTGCCAATACGAGATCGTGGCTTTTTGTCACGTCGATAGCCGTTTTCGGGGCACCTGAACGTGGCTCATCAAAAACCGACGTGCGACCACGTTGAAACTCGTTAAACCAATTTTTGATGGTCGCCATCGAAGGAGAAGAGTCACCGTACACAGCTTCCAAACGCTCTTTGATTTCTCTGCGTGATTTCCCTTCTAAAAACAAGAATTGAATCACCGACCGATACTGCTCTTTTTCCATTCTTCTAAAATCCGCGGACACTCCCGCTTCCACACGCGGTCAAAACAAAACTGCAAGTCCGATCCGTATGGTCAGTCTTCGAACGCATTGTTACTTCCGTTGTCGGATGAAATTAGAATGGATAGATATTTTTCAGTCAAGTTGGATATCATCATAGCTCCTGTGGGGTGAAGAAGGTGTGAATAGAGATCGAATAGAGAGCGACGCGGCGCAGTGGGTAGTGTGTCGGCCGCTGACGCAATATGAGCGAGTTCGGATATCGACAACACCAACGCCATCGAATGATTATTTCGTGGCTTCTCTCCTCGGCAGGATACTAGCCAAATCGCACACAACATAAGTGAATAAAAAGAAGCTTGGCTCTGGCTTCATGAGCTGTAATGCCATCTAAGGTGTCTGTCTGGCAGTACAATGGACCAGTGTTTGTGTCTGAGTGCTCTCACAGATAGCAGCAGCCTCCAACCAGGAAAAAAGAATATGAATGTAACTTCGTTGTTTGTTAGGACGTGGACAGATAATAATGGGGCAACGCCACCCCATGCTGTGACACATCGGTGATGTTAGGAGGATTCGCAAAGGTCTCGAGTCTCGGGTCTTGCTGGGTTGGGACATCGTGGTTGTTCGTGTCACAACGGAAATGTTCGTAGATGATTGTTCCGCTGCTGTGGCATGATATTTTTTGACCTATTCTGACGTGACGTATGGGTTGGACCTTATATTACTGTCACCCAGAGTCAGTTAACGTCCGCGCTCGGTTTTTACTTCAGAAAGATCTGACCAAGCACTGTTCACGTACTAGGACTGTATGGAACGACTGGAGCCCGACTATGAGCAAATATCCCAAACGGCCTATAACCAGTAAGAAAAGAGTAATGAAAGTATTGCGCCGACACAGCTAGTGTGTCTACGAGAGTAACAAAAATAAATTTATGTATCGGACCCAGCAAGTATACCTCGGTCCGAAAAGCTCGTAAGAAGCTGTGAACAGTAAAGTTAGAAATTAATCGCTTAATCACTCGAAATTTGTCCCATGGCGCACTTTGAAGTTGCATTCCCTCCACTCACACATCACCACAATCTGACAACCACACGAAAGCTTGTGGCGGTTACCTATTTTCTGTTCACGTTTTTTGTTGTCGGCTTGAGCCATTTTTTATCATCCGGTGTGACTCGTTTTACAAATAAGCCTAATATATCTGGCGTTTTTACGATAAAACCTAAAACTTTCCTTTTCATCAGTTCTCCTTTAATGCCCAATGAGGCACGCAACAATTCATTCTTTGTTGTAACGAGTTTGTTCCACATTTTTACGGCTTAAAAACATACAATGGTCAATCTCAGGTTTCTTAGTAATCGTTCAATTAGCCACCATTAAGCATAATTTTTGCCAGAACCCCTTCCGCCGTACACCCCAAAAATCGATTCACTTGTCTGAACCGCCGACGTATCTAAGAAATTTCAAAGTAAATTATTAATAAATAAAATTAAGGATGAAACGCTAACACATCCTCGACCGACATCTCACTTAAGGACTTGCAGGATTTAATTCTGACAGCGAATTAATGCCTAAAAACTGATGTACCAAGGAATGACTAACATCGAGAGATCGATTTCTCCCCAATCAAAATGCAAGGCTCATTTTCATTGATCCACAATTGTCAACCATTTCGGAGGAAAGAAAGAGACAGAAACAAAGACTGAATATATTCCAACTCGGCGCGGCCTCGAAAATAAATCTCAACAAAGAACCAACACAGCATTCCGACAACTTAACAGTTTATCATGGCCCAGAGTATGGAACCATTCAAATGTCAAAGAAATCACATGATCACCCTCTCGACCGACAGCGTATAGCAAGAGCAGCAGCGTCAGCTCCGGCATTGTACGAGTATGTCCAGCCGTACTTTGCAAAGTCGTTCGTAATCCATAATGTTAACTCAAGTGGCCATTTAAAGAGTCTTCGTCGCGCATTACAATGCCAACAACGGTAGCGTTGAGCGCGCATTTTGACGCCATTAGTCCCCTCGGACACACCGGCCAAGTGTTGCCACCCCACACCCAATTAGCATTCAAATGTGGTATTCCCCGCGCACAATAACAATAATAATTGCTCCCGACTGCTATAGGTACGAGTTCGTTGGATGTCTGTTGCTCGCCTTGGTCAGGGGCAAGAATCCTCGATGGTTTTTCGATCGTTGTTTGCATTCAGCTGTCGAAAAATATTTTGATGGATGACATTTGATGTCCATCGTTGGGTATAAATCAAATCGAATGGACGAACCAAATTGAAATTTGTTTCGAGCTCGAAATGATGGTTCGCTTGATGTGAGCGACGTTAGCTGGTGATGGCCGTGGTGTGTTGTGTTTGGATGGTTTTTGATGTGACGTCACGTTGAGGGTTGATTTGCGTGCGATGAAGAGGGAAATTAGTAACAAATGAATGGAATGAGACGAGTGTCGTTATTATGAGTATTTCAAAGGCTAACAAACGCCGATTTTGACAGTCATCCCATAAACTATGGTCATTCCACTGAAAGCCACAATTAATAGCCTTCGTAAAAGACATTCGACTGGCGATGACGACGACAACGACAACGAAAACGACAACGACGACCAAGACGACGTAGAAAAAATGAAGGGAATGGAATTTCATCCGAGTATAATTTACACCCAACTTTAATCTGTCATCATGCCACTCCCTGGGTCATTCATCAAGCCGCCTGTTTTGTCATCTCTCAAATTCATAAACGAAACACCGCTCAGTGTGTCGTCATCACATGCGAACGGAGTAAGCTTCAAAAAGGCCCACCATTACACAATCCACTCGGCACTCGTTCATTCGTCCGTCGCGTCGGTCGTGGCCGGAGCAGCCTGAAAGATTTCTCCACTTCTACTTATCCAGCTAATTAGAGCTGCCGCACATTCATGTGCGATCTCACATTGTGCTCTTTCGGACCATGCCTAATGGATCATCTTTGTCGTCGTCGTCATCATGATCATCATTACCAACGTGATCGCGCTTACCAGCCTTCGACCGACAGCGAACAGTAGTTCCAGCCTCCGGTGGCTGCAAAGAATGGACTACAACAGACTCTTGATTGTTTGTCAGGTTAGTTAGCTGACCAAGAGAGCTGACTGCTGGTTGCACGGAGCTACGAATAATAACAAGAGAAGATCACAATCGCACAATGAAATATGGTAAGAATGTGCGGCACTACTTTACATAGCAACGCGGACGCAGAACAAAACCACTGATTATGATGATCCATCCGTGGAAATGTCAACCGAAATGTCATGCAGTAGTTCTTCATAGGCAGGAAGATGCATTGCGCTGTACACTACACACAATCGGGTTGAATGAGAAAATGAAAAGCGTAAAATGGAGGAAGATGAGAGAAAAATGCAATGTTCCAGTGAACAGTGAAAAGACCACAAAGGACGAGGCACGTAGCACGTGTATGGGCCGGGATTCGGTGTGCCGCAGCTGAAATGTGTTCCATGCCATTAAGCGGGCAATTACACACATTTGTGATGAAACATAGCATGGGAACTCTCGGATCCAGATGAATCTGAGCTACAGTCTTGCTACATTTAGCGGGTCAACAACGGTTTAACGTCGAAATTACTTAATTGACAAACGAACTTGGTAAGAATGGAGTAATTACCAGCAGTCTTGTGTGAGAAGATCCGAGAATCACTCGAGTTTGATAAGCGATCACAGCTCTTTCACTTGTTTGCCATTCTGACTCCTCTATGCAGACATTACCGTTAAATGTCAGAAGCGAAGACCGCACGTTGAACTCCCGTCTGTGTTTGAGAATGATTGCCATAATTGCCGCTTAAAATACACGACTTCCAGTATCCGGCCTTCCCTCCGACCTGACTCTCTCCCAATTAAGGGTGACCAAGCAAACGAAAGTGAATGAGAAAATTACACGAAAATTCGTTGTAAGTTTTCAAAATTTTCACAAAAAACACAACCGAGTCGAGCAAATTGGCTTCCGAAGTACCTATTGCTGCTTGCCGGCTCCTGTTGCTGTTGCAGATCGCGAGAAACCCTTTAAATCGATTGCTCAACGCTCGCGCTGTATCGTTATTACAATAGCTTGCACCCAAGCCCGTAATAAGTGGCCAAACTACAAATACCAGGCTGACTCCCGCTGCACCGGTACAAGAATGTATGCACTTTGTACTATAGTCCATCAGAGCTAGTCGAGAGTCGGTGCCTGGGTAATCACTTGGGTTAATTTCACGCAAATTGCCAGCTAACTGAAAAATCGTGCAGTACACATTTGGATCGGATGCAAATCAGCTGGTAATTGCCCGGCTTTAAGGCTCCTTCTATGCATCTTTGGTGCTTTTAAAGCCAGTCAGTCAGTCAGGCAGCCATCTAGCTTACTCCATTCGATTCGAGGTGTAATTTCCAATTCCCATGGCCAAATGGCGCGGAGTACACTTACTCCTCGATCTCGATCATACTATGTCGTAGTTGGCGCTGCAGCGGTCCCTGTCCCTGCGAGTCATTTCAATTGCTGTTAATCATATGGCAATTGATGGCAGTTGGCAATTATTTGCAAACACAAGACTACCGGGAGAGTGGTGAGCTGTTGCGCTCAGTCACAATCACTCTTTTCCTCTCGATCCGTGCGTCTGTCTACCGTTTGAATGGTTAAAAGTTCAAATAAAGATGCAGCCTATTATTTGTAGCAATTGCAACCACATTTATGCGAGTGCGAGTGCATACGAGCGAGCGATTGGAATTCTCTGAATCACTTCTAGCTATTGCGCCGGGATGAGGGGCTTGCTTGCATTTAAAGACGTAAAGACGTACTTACGTGTACGAGTATGTGCCTTCTGGCAGCCGTAGGCTGTAATCGTAAAATTGCATAGGAAGAGGCGTATGGTTAATATGCCATCCTTTACTCCTTGCTCTGAAGTATCTTTCGGATTTGCAGTTTCACTTGTCAATCGCCTGGTCTTGATTGTGGCAAATTGACGTTTTTAAACGTCTTCGCCAATAAAATTGCAATTACAGTTGGAAACGTCAAGCTTAGTAGTGGCAGACATATTGAGTGACATTTTGAAGGTGACATTTGAGAGCTTGAATTGACGTTGCGTGCAATGGCTATAAGGCTTTTACTATTTAATATAATATGATGCCCCTTGGTGGTTATTTAGAAATCGACTTGGTTGCAATGTAGTGACTTATGGCTAGACGGAGGATACCAGTTTCTGTCTGACAGTTTAAAGATGCACCTTGTACGCTGCGCACACAGATCTGCTATTAAGTGAAGCGTAGTTGTGATCCATTATAGCTCTCATTGATGTTGATTTTTTTTACAATCGGCGAAACTATTAATTATATTAAGCTGGGCTTGGTTTGTAACGCAAAAGCCAAGTGATAACCTGTTACTAATAGTGTATGTTCTTAAGCAAGTAGGCTAAGCTAACATTGCTTAGGCTAAGCTCACATTGCAAGAACCTCCTAAAAGAATGAACAACGGAACTCAAGCTTAGGTATTAGGTCTCCTCTTAGATGTTGGGTCAGGGTTTCTGAATAGAGAGATATTGACCGTGGGGCCCTTTTGAATGATCAAATGACCTTGTCCTCACCCTCTTGCTCTAGGTTTGGGGACTATCCTGCGGATTCACCCTTAAGAGAGGCTTTACAATAAATTAATGATCCCGAAACAGCTATCTAATCACCTAGCTGTGATCCTAATTAAAGTCAAATCATACAACATCAGCTTAATGTGTTCACATGACCCTATCTTAGAAGCTTATAAGCCAACAAAGCCTTTCAATTATGATCAACCTGATAAAATCCTTGAAAAGCCGTACATGACTAGGTTATAGGCTATAGGTTATAGGTTTTAAACGCCTTGGTGAAAAATTCACTATTCACGTGCTACTATGTGCCACGTATAACAATGGACTTTACACAACTGGCGATAGAAAACCAGTGATAAGCTGAAAAATTGTGAAAAAAAAATCGGCGGAGAATGCACGAATGAAAACGCTGCACCGGAAAACAAAAGGAGAACACAGCAACAGAAGGGAGGAAAATACAAACGTCTGTCGCTGCTCATATAATATATAGAAAAGTCACAGAAATAACATCTTCACATTAACAATTTTTTCACAACCTCGGCGAAAGCAAGGTCGTTCGCCTTGATCCTTCTAAAACTCTCGAAATGGCGTGCTTATTTTATCGATGAATCACTCCTTCTATAGCTTAGTAATAACCTTTCAGTCCGTTAAATTTAAGCCGGATATCAACACTGATATTCACCAAATAAGTGCTGATGTTCCCCAAGACTTTATTCTGTCACTAATACCCTTTCTCTAAGGCAATCCCCTCCTTCTTGATGACAGTATTCTCAGATTTTCATATCTGTTCCAAAATGCGTATCCCTGCTCTTCGGTCGTAGAAGTATAATCAAGAGTTGATTTTAGTGCTTCTAAGTTCGCCAAGAACGCTGCGAAATACCTAGGTTCCCTTAAACGATGCAAAGAACATTTAACCCTAACTTTAAAAACAAAAATCCGTTTCTAGACGACCATTAAGAAATGTTGGTAGATGTTAGGTTCTTTTTCGGATATTCTGTCGGATACTTGGCCTTGTTTGCGAAGAGAAAACATAACAGCGAGCTCGCTGAATTAAGATATGATTGTGGTCCAAAAGCCCGAAGACAAACAGATTCCAGCAGGTTGGTCGGGGACGAATGAAAATAATTAAATCCCGGCTTAGAGATTAATCTTAACTTGCTTAGAACTTTTCATAAAAGTTCCATGCTTTGCATGGCTAAAGAAGGTTTGGGACTAAGTGCCTAAAAGGCACACTAGACACCTGCTAATAGTTGCACTGAATCAAAAACAAAAGCAAAATTCAAAAGCTTTCTTAAGGCGATACTCTAAAAAAACAATTCACAGAAATATTTTGTTAACCGACGAAAGAATGGTAAGGTTAAGGAAGGGGAGTGTGATGGTTAAGCATCACTTCCACTCGGAGGCCAAAAGGCCCATTGTGATTCCCTTCATTTGTGGGTGTACACATATAATTAACCTGTACTATCACGTGGTGGCTGAAACCACCCCGTGCTCTTTATGAATTTTAGAAGATCCGATATATCTGCATTTGCCACATCCGCAATCTCTGTAAAGAATCTTTGGCCCAGCGACGCTAGGCGTCGATTCTGGAGAGCTGGGCAGTGGCAAAGCAGATGTTGGATCGTCTCAGTTTCTTCCTCATCGCCGCAGCTCCGGCAGAGATCGCTAGATCCCGAATACCATTTCCAGAGCACTGCTCCAATGGGACAGTGTCCTGTGATCACTCCGACGAGCATACGGATCTGACGGATAATGACGTGTCCGCCTGATGTCCATTTCAGACCCTTGCCTGGCCAATTCGTCCGCTCTTTCGTTCCCTGCGATTGAGCTGTGACCCGGGACCCAGCAGAGTTTGATTTTGTGGTGTCTGATGGACTTCAGTGAGTCGCGACAGTTCATGACAGCCTTCGATCTCGTTGTACAGGATCCTATTGACTTCAGTGCAGCCTGACTGTCTACAAAGATGGCGATATCCGATGGTGGGATATCGGTTACTTGTAGGTGTTTGGCTGCTTTCTCTATTGCTAAGATTTCTGCTTGGAAGACGCTGCACAAATCAGGGAGTGTAAATGATTCCTGTTTGTGGAGGGTATCAGAGTAGAACCCGGCCCCAGTGCCTGTGTCCATTTTCGATCCGTCAGTGAAGAGGGTAATCTCGTGGTCGTTGATCACGGCGTTTGATAGCCACTTTTCTCTGTCGGGGAATAGGATCTGTATGCTGAGAGAGAAGTCATTTTGGGGGGAAATATAGTCGGTCGTAGCTGCGAGGCTACTAAAACCATTCCCAGGTCATCTATTATTCTGCGTATGGCCGCATATCCATAGTTGGCTTGTTTCCACAAAGAGGAATCCCTGAGTCTGAGAGGGTTTTTTTGCAGCATGAATAGATCCAGGGGGAGGAGATGAAGTATCATGTCCAACCCTGCTTGCGGCGTGCTTTTCATGGCTCCCGTTGTACAAACAGCGGCTGACCTTTGTACTTTGTTGAGCATGTTCATATAGCTTTTCGTGCTGCTAGCAGTCCACCAGACTAGGGCCCCATAAGTTAACCCTCAAGAAAAGCACTATAGCAGCTTCTCGATTAAGGAGCACATGGGTATGCCATACCCGTATGTCTTTGATAATTAATATCTTTTGATCTTTTTGAATCGGATAATTCGATTTAATAATTTTTTTTTTAAATTAAACCTCAGACTGTATGGAAAAAGACTATATTTATCTGTAGAGGGATAATGGAGTTTTTTCTCCCATTCAGAGTCATCCCCTCAACGTAACCATTTATAAGGGACAAACACTTTCAATTCAACCCTGGGTATCCTATACCCAGTGCTTCTCTTGAGGGTTAAAATGGGTCTGATGATTGCTGTGCACATCCAATGAATGATGTACGATTGCAAGCCCAATCTTTTTCCGAAGGTCTCTTTGCATGCATAAAAAGCATTCAATCTTTTTTCATTCATTCCCCCAGGTTCCTTTTCCAGGAGAGTTTGGAGTCAAGAATGATGCCTAGATATTTGACTTCCGCTTTGAGTTTGAGTGGAGTGCCCTCTAACTTTGGGGGAGCAAATATTGGAATTTTCCTTTTCCTGGTGAACAAGACCAGCTCGGTTTTCTGGGGGTGTATTCTCAGACCGTTCTGTCTTGCCCACGAGGAGAGTTCCCTCAATGCAGATTCCATTAGTTCACTGATAGTTGGTAGAAATTTACCTTTTATCAAGATAACCATGTCTTTGTGTCTTTCTCCATAAAGAATTTGAGGATTTTGTTAACTGTAAGAAGCCACAGTAGGGGGGGAGAGAACTCCCGTGTTGAGTGTTGCATAAGTTGCGTGAGTTGATGAGTCCTCTGATGTATAGGTCAAGGAGTCTTTCCAAGGTTTTTAATAGAAACGACGAGAGATTAATTGGCCTATAGTCCTTTGCGGCAGTATGGGTTGGTTTACCTGCCTTAGATATGAAAATTACCTTTATTTCTTTCCACTGTGTTGGGATGTACCCCGCGCGCAGGCAATTGGAAAAAAAATGCTTACGAGGTGGGGTACAGTGTGGGTCTGTGTTTTTTGAAACATCGCTGGCAAGATATTGTCCCGCCCCCGAGATTTAAAGGGTTTGTACGAATTTATTTCCCATGATACTTTATCCGTTGTGATAATATTGTTTATTACTTCATCGGTTGTGTGAACCGTAGGAACCGTCGTCTCGAAGGGGACTGTGGTTTCAGGGGTTTTACAGCCTGGGAAGTGGGTTTCAGTCAGCAGTTCTAAGTATTCCTGACTGGATTCTGTCCAAGAAAGAATACTTACCGTCGAGGTAACTTTTAACAAACAAAATTATCGAGTATATACTAGATGCCAGGTCACAAGGGCAAAAGGAAACGAAGTCACCCATCAGCTCGCTAGGAAAGGTTCAAGCGAAAGGTACATAGGTGCCGAACCTTTCTGCAGAATACCAAATCAAAAATTAATTTTCTCTTAGACAAGTGGGAGAAATCGCAATACCCGCGGTTTTGGAACAGCGTTCAAGGTCTCGGACAGTCGAAGAGATTAAAATTTTTTAGAAAATGGAATAGAGTCGATATCATTAGACTGATCAGCTACCTTTCGGGACATTGTAGTCTGAGATATCATCTTAACAAAATTGACATCTCGTCTGAAACCGGGTGTCGATTCTAGACGAGGGCGAGGAAACTGCAGATAGCACGTATTATGCGAATGTGATGCCGTCTTTTACAAGTAGTTGGTGAATTTTACGAAAAGACTTGACGTCCGTCCGTATAAGTTCCATTTGGTTCGCTGATCGAAACAGTGATTTTGGGCAGGTGGTGACATTGGGCCTTACATCTTTCCAAACGAGAATGGCCAGACGGTGATTGGCTTGCGGTTGACTTCCAACAACACGGCACAGTGTGTACGCACAACAAATAACCAACAATTGACCGATTGGAGAACAAAATTATTCAATGCATTGGTGAAATATAGGCCGATTTAAGCAACAGAGTTATACAAAACTAGACCTCTCGGATCGAATCATGTAAACAGAGCCGCTAAGATCATGTACATATATGATATCTTCAAGAAAACTTTCTGTCACATTTTACCCACAGTTTTTTTTATTGCAGTATTTAGTCAGCTTATTTTCAAATTGTAGTGGATCAACGGTGTGAGGCTTCTGGGGTCCGAACCAATCGTTTTCGAGAGATGTAAATGTGTTCGTAGGATCATGCTCCTCTTATCGTGGCGCGCATTTTGGAAACAAATTAAGACATCATCTCCAATCTCGAATCTTGTAGCACTTAATCATGTTGTTTTTGTTTTTTTTCTTGTTATTTTTTAGTTTTTGAGAAACTTTTCATTTATCAGCGTTTGCCTAAGCACAACAGGTATTGCATAAAACGCCGTCTAAACTTCGAGCCATAGGAGCAAAGTTAAAAAACTAAAAACCATTTTCGTCTGATGATGCATCTTATAAATTATTTTTATTCCCGAGGGTCAAAAAAGGTGTGCTAAAAACGACTCTTTCCGCTTAGTATTTTTGATGTACGAGGCGTTTTCATATTCCACGTTCTACTCATCGTCTCCGGTGGTCCAGAACACACTCGACGAAAATGTACTTTCCATGTTCATAACTCACCCTCAAATTAGGCATCACTTCAATTTGTACACTTAACTACAAGGAGACCTACCACGCATCGGGAAGCGTGAGTCAAACAGTAATTTTCTCATATTGCATGCAAGAGCCTAACAACGCGACGTTCACACCCACAACCCAGTCATCTTACACCGCAAATTGTATGAAAGGAGAAAAAAAGAAACATCTCTAGCCGTCTTGTCGCGTCCACTTGACGGCATTGCGCGACCATCGCATCGACCGACCGGCTAACAGGTAACGGCCCCGATCAGTATTTGATTTGACATGTGTCACTAATTAGACAAAGGGGACCGCACAAGTTGCACGAGCACTAGACTGGCGCAAAGTTATGTTATGTTCAAATCACGTAAGCTACACCACACCAAACGCTGGTATGGCTATTGCTCGTGTCCTGTCAACAGGCAGCAAACAAAACCAAAGAGAAAACACAAAACAAAAATAACTTATCAATACAAAACCTTTGCTGGAACCCAAATCAATCGGACATCTGTAGGTCCCATTGACAGATCACTTAATTGACAGCGAACGAAATTGACGGTTTAAGCATGTAGCCCGTAATTATAGGATTAGTGGGAGCAGTCCGTGGTCGCGGACCTCGATCCCCTTGTATGCCACGATATCATGGTGTTCGTATCGATTTCACGATTATATGATCGCTCGATCAGATTAGTAACGGGATTAATTAAGGCTCATCGAAAAACGTGAGAGATGTGGTACAGAATGGATACTTTTCATCGTTGGATCTGAGCGTGTGATTGTCCACTGAACGTGTGATCGATTTCATCCAAGTTGTTGTTTTCTTTGTTCCCTGGCTAGAGGTTAGTGATCATGCTGAGACAGCTGGAAGGCAATAATCTGCAAATTATGTAATGGTTTCCTCTGTACCTAATACTTATGCAACTACCTTCAAACCAAGAAAACTGGAAAAAAATCCTCTGCTCTCAATTAGCATTAATTCAGTGAAGCGTGAATCGAGATCACCAGGAGGATCTCTCTTCTCATCGTGCTAATCCCGCACCCACATCACACGCAAGACTCACATCATCAACTGCATCATTTAAGTTCATTACGATTAGACACAAAAAGTCAAAAAGTTCCTGCAAAACTCACAGCTCTCAAGGATCAAGATTAGCCGGTATGGATTCGATATTATCCTGAAGGTTACAAACTCTCGCCAGTTGCACATGTAAACATACTTGACTTGATTCTAAGCCAATTTAGAATTGTTTTCAGCTCTGAGGATTACCCAGTCGAATAAGCATGTGCAAAGCGGAGTCCTGTCCTTTGAAATAGGAAATCCTAACGCAGGACTGTCAGAGTTAAGTAGGCCGATCGTGGTATTGTTGTAACCCTGTGTACCTTCCTTTATTGGATTGAAATTGATTTTTTCTTTAACCGAGGAAAGAATGTTTTGATAGTTTTTGATGTGCAGTGACTTCAATAGTCGAATTAGGGATACATTTTTTGCAGTCCACAAAAAATTGGAACCTTTTTCAGAATTAAATTGCCTTTTGATTATGTTCACAAGTGCGTACTTGAGAATGTGGGTGGGAACGTGAAGAAAGCAGGTATTCTGTGTGGTGTAGTCCAGAAGCCGAGTCTTGTTATACCGATTAGAGATGGCAATTTTGGAACGGAATGTATGTAAATGATTTCCTTTGAGCTCATGCGTCAGACCATATGCGCAGCTGATGGGATATGGGATTAATCATAAGTTGTGATTGCTCACGTTATGATTTGAGAATTAATTAGAATTTGTAGCTGTTGTGTTACGATTGCTTTTATTAGCACGGAGATAACGCGAACAAAATGGTATGGAGGTCAAAGAGTTTAATGGCGTCAACAGTGGGGCCGTGCGAATATTTGCGTTGAAGAAATAAGCCAAGATTTTAGAGTTTTGAGTCTGAGCCGGAGTAAAAGGCTGGTAGGGAATACACTGGCTCAGCATTTAATATCCTGGCAAATAATATCCGCTAAAAAGCTGTCATAAGTAATCCATTTTTCATCACCAGTCATCAACTGCTTCGGAAATCCGTCGATTTTGATGCGATTCAGCAGCGATTCCCAGGTGGAAATCTGGTCCAGGAGGCGTTTTTGCGTTAACTCGTGTGACATCCAGACATCGAGCTTCTTTTTGCATTCAGTCTTAATCAAATATGAAATATTTAGCTCCAGAGAAATCGAAACAATGCTTACGTGACAATCAAACTCGACAATTTCCTTCCAGAGTGTGGTGCATTTTTGACATCGAAATCGACACCGGAACGGAATAGATGAAACCAAAACTGCACATGATTGCCCGTTACAGTATCGCCATTATAAACACTATTCACTTTTTCGGCCATCTGACTTGCGTTTTCAGCTTTTTTGAAGAATAAGGCGGCTTTTCCCTATCCTGGTGTCTATCTCTAACTCGGGCTCCATCAAAATGGGTCAACTAATCACGAAACTGTCAGAGAAGTTTTTTTTTAAATACTAGTTCCTACATAAATATATGACCTGTGGCGAGCCTGTTCTTTCCGTGTCTTTATTACAGAATCTAGGTGTAATCTGTGAGAGAAAATGTTCGTCATCTTATTAATGTGATTTATTGTTAGCAGAACCAACTTCGCACTTAGTTCGATTTATAAAAAGCTCGTCGAAAAATTATCCAATCCTTATGTCACTAAATTACCCTTTTCGCTTTTGTTATATCAGTTTCAGGAATAACTAATCCAGTATTGTCGTCTTTTTCAATACCCATTCAAACCCCATTAAACTGAGGTTATTCTGTGCGGTCTTTTCTAGATTCGCAGGTTTAATGTACCCCTATGAAGATCGCCCAATAACTAACTGAGCATTTTATTTATCCATCAGCTTTTGCCAGTACCGTTGATCAGAATTTGTCCACGGCCAACAACTTTAAATTCTTCGATTCTCAGTGCAGCAAATTTACCCTTTGAAATCTGCTTCTTAGCTGGCTTGTACTAAGCCTAAATAAGTAAATAAATAATCGTTGTCAGCTTTTTGATGAAACTCATATTTTATTTATTTAGCCAAAGCTCTGCCAAGTCTTAAATCAGAATCCGTTCAAGAACCGATACAGCGATAAGAATTGATATTAGAGATGGTTCACGCAAATGTTTATTAAATAACCGAGCTGCCACAATCAGCGTCGATTTAGGCGAAAATTCTCTTTTAAGAGTATAACATGATCTTTATCCGACAGCTTGGTTGCATTAATGTCAATAGATGTTGTTTGGCAATGCGCTTTACCTAAAAAGAAATGTTGGTAATTAGAGCAAAAATGTGATTTCTGTGAATAGTTTACATACTCCTTATCGGGATTTACAGATGGGAGTCCGACGTTTATTGTTACATGCTTATTCTTGAAGGTATTGTCCATCCCTAGCTAGAAGTTTTAGTCCATCTTTCTGGTAGCATAGAAACTCTGCGGAATATAACTTTTGGCTTCTTTGAAAGATGCTTAGCAAGGTCGTGCTTCATCGATCAGAATGGCTGATAGTCAGAAAGCGTGATATCGCGAAAATAAGGCGTATGGGGTATAACATCCTATTCCAGTGTTTCCATGTCGGTTCTGACGACCAGAGGATCACTTTTTCCTGTTTTTGCTCGTATTGTGGCTTCCATGTGTGCCTAAAAAACACAATTCTTTGGCGAGCTCCTGTAATAGATTCACCTAATTGCAATAAGTCATAATATACGACGCCAAGCTTCTCTTATTAAACATGCCGCTTTAGCTTCGACCTATAGATGTTTGGATAGGCCGTCGATTTTGATGCATGACCGAGGCGCTTCCACAACCGTCAACACAATGCAGAAAATCCTTTATTCTGCTATTGCGACTGGAGCAGCAGTTCGGTGGAATTATTGATTGATGATTTAAAAAAGACACAATATTGCATCCTTTAAAAGTTTATTTGTTAATTTCTTCAGTTTTTTTTTACATTTTAGACTCTTATCACGAGTCTGTCACAACTGCTTGGCAGTTCCAGGAATGCGAACGTTTTTTATAGACTTTATTTTGCCTTGATTATACAATATTTCTTGTGACCTAAAAACGCCACTTCTCTTATAAGAAACCCAAAATGTGTTTTGTTGGCTTTTTGTAACCTTTTGAACACAGTGGTAAGATTTTGGATACACTTTTAATGAGATGTTGAGAGCACGTTTATATTGCCTATGTAAACTAAAACTCTTTCTCAGAGATCACCTTGCACGTTATCCATGTGAAAAAAAAAAGTGTGAAAGGAAATTTGGACGTATAATTTTCTGGTCATTGATCTGAAGGCGAATTTTATCCTTGATTCCTACGTGATTGATTCCTTTTGTATAATTTTTACATAGATTTGTTACCGCACATTTTACAATACAGGGATTTGATAAATTTATCCTTCCACTGAATTTTTTGCTCATATTGTAAAAAAGGAATTTATATTTAGTAAAGCTTTGGTGTTAACAAAAGAAAAAAAAGACGAAAACCCTTCTATGTGAGAAAAGGAAGAAAATAAACACAACAGTAAAAATCAAAAATAACATAACATAATATAAATAAATAAATAAACAAACAAAAGATAAATAGATAAATATATAGATAAATAAATAATTGGAAATATATTTCACTGCATGTTTAATACGTTTATAAGTTGGTTGTCAGCAGAACTGCATCGGTCTACAAATTTAGGTTTAAGTTTTTCAATTCTTGCATAAATCAGTTCAACATTCGCTTTTTCGCGTAGATCTAGTGTGGAGAAATGCCAAGGTAAATTGAGCATCATTTTCAGAATTTTATTTTGACATATTTGCAGTTTTTTAATATGGCATTTTGCATAGTCGCCCCAGACTTGGCAACCATATAAAATAATGGCTTAAAAAATGACTTTGTATATTATAATCTTGTTTTCTGTAGACAGTAGAGATTTTCGGTTTTAAGGGTACAACATTTTGATGGCGACATTTGCTTTTTTAATCGTTCTTTTTATATGTTCATTGAATATTAATTTTGTGTCAAAATGTATTCCTAGATATCTGACACAGGACTCTCAGGGTTTGCTTATTCCATTAATCTGTAGTTGAGTGGAAGGCAGGAGCCAACTCTTTCTTTTTCTGGTGAAAAAAATAGCTTGCACTTTATTTAGGATGCACTTATTTTATCCGTCGCATTCGGTAGGCTGTTTTCAATATTCGAAACAAACGCGTGCGATGAAAATATTGCAGTATCGTCAGCAAAAATCGCTGCACCACAGTTATGCAACCTGGGGAAATCAAAAGGATAGAGGTTATAGCTGACTGGACCTAATACAGAGCCTTGGGGGAAACCAGTAGCGAATGTTATTAAATCAAGCTTTAAAACGGCGACTGGATAGAAAATTTTTAACTATTTACAAATGTAGAATGGGAAGTTAAAGTTAATCATTTTAAACAACAAACAGTTATGCCCGACAGAGGCGAATGCTTGATAGAATAACTGATAGATATGAAACATTCTGGAGAGCTTAACTGATTATCTCCACATATGAATACCGATTCTATGCAATGGCCCACAGAGTCCTATCTCATAGTTCATCTCCTAGATGACGACTTAGAAAATTTATTTGAATGATATCATTTATACACTTGGTCCTATCCTACGTTATCAAGTGCGAGCGAAAAAAAAACTCCGTTCGAAGTCTCTCAGCTTCAACTTCTGTGAAACCCGTTTGATTTTGGACCATCCCTAAGATAGCCAAACGACGGGAAACATCTTGTTGAGTTACAGTCAATGAATCTACAAGTACTTGTTTCATTGGACATGAATCTTGATGCAGTATTGCCTCCATCTTTGCGTTTTGAAATTTGTTCAGGGGTTTTTTGTACTATTGTAAGCATTCGCGATATGTTCTTTGATCAATAGCAGCCTCATTGCAGTTATTCAAGACACCTCAGTCACAATTGTTTTCGATTTGAACGCGAAGAGCAAAACTTCACGCAAATTACAGGTGCGCCATCTCATAACGGTCCATGTAAATTTCGAATAACAATTCTCAACCGATTTTGAAAATTCAAAAACTTTTATTGAATCTAGACCTTTACAATTTAAGTTGGCTCGTTAAAAATGGGCTCGTTTTCGCCCATTCTCCATGACATTTTCGAGCATTTCGGTCGAAATTTCTGCGATTTCCGCACGAATGTTTCTTTTGAGCTGTTCTACTATATTGTCTTCGGGCCGTTAGCATACACCTTGCTTTTCAAGTATCCCAAAGAAAAAAGTCTGGAGGAGTCAAATCGGGCGATCTCGACGGCCAGTCAATATCGCCCTTTTTTGACACCAATTTTCCAGGGAACTTCTTACGCAAAAGTTTTATTGTTTTGTCCGCAGTACGGTATGTCGCGCCGTTTTGTTGAAACCAAAAGTGAAATAATCCTTTTTTAGGCATTTCTGGGACCACACAATGGGCCAACATCCACTGATATCGATCGCCATCCACTGTATCGCCGACTTTGAAGAAATACGGTCCAATGATGGTTTTAGCGCATACACTGTCCCAAACAGTCACTTTTTGATCATATAGCGGCTCTTCGTGAATAATGTGACGATTTTCGGTGCCCCAGAAGCGACAATTTTGTTTATTAACTGAGCCAAAAAGCGTAAAATGTGCCTCATCGGTCATCGGTCTCCGGCTCAGCATTAATCATTGCAACGACATTTTGTGTGTATGCCAAGCGCCGTGGCTCATCTTGTGGCAAAATTCTTTGAGTTATCTGCACTTTGTATGGAAATAAGTGAAGATCACCCTTTAAAATTCACGCCGATATTCACAGACTGAATAGATGAGTTTGAACGCCGCGGACGTGGCCTAAGTTGCTCACGAGGGCTTGCCACAGAACCAAATTGAAAAAAATTCGAGGCCCAATGACGAATTGTATCTTTTTTGGGCGCAACACGATCACGATATTTTGCACAATACGCACGCGATTCATGGTTAAAATTGTACTGAATTGACGTTCCCAAAATGCTATGACATATGAAATTCGGTTGACAATTGTTGAAATTATTCGAAGCTTACATCGACCCATATGAGATGGCTCACTCTATACATTTAATGTGGAGTTACATTCGGTCTTTTTTACGCGTAGACATATGTACTTGTATATGGGCATACTATATAACGCTTATGAAAATGCACAAATGATGAGGTTTTTACATATATCCAATCTTACCATTAGATGTTTATGATCGGACATTTCTGACCAGCTTGTATTGCTAACGCCATTTGTTGAAATATAAAAAATTCTGATTTGTACACATAAAACGCCAAAACCAATTGACTTCCTTACAACCAAAATATTTCAAGTACTTATGTAAAGAAAGATAAGTTTACTGACTCCGTACAAACTTACAAAAAACTCAATTGACTACATTTAGTCTGAAATTTCTTCCCATTTTACATAAAGTGACAGAAGTCATAGTGATATCGAACCCTGAAAAACTACTAAATAAGATAACATCCTGCAGGCCGATGTTGCCGATAGCAACATCTACTACATATAACTACATATGATTTTCGAAAAAAAAAAAAAATATTTACCTTTAACAAATCGGTTCCCGAAAATACTCTTCTGTAATTGATCAAATTCACGGAATAGTTGACATCATGACAAATGTTTGTTTCAAGACGCAAGTCAGGTTTCTGATAAAATCCAATGGAATGTAGGACTAAACTTTATATGCCTCCTGAAGTCGTACTTAAATAATAAGTTCAGAAAAAAGAAGATACCCATTCAAAACTAGAAAAAAAAAATAAAAGCAACTATATCCAAAGGATGTTTTTTGCATTCCAACGATCTTCCTCCAATCGAAACCAACACGATAACTATTGCGTCGTTGAAATTGCCATATTTTCTGTGTAAAATTTTAAAAATTTAGAAAGTTTATTCCAAAAAAATATCTGCATGTACCTCTATGATATTTTTCCTTCTTTAGCAAATATATGCCTTTTGGCCAAGGAGATCTCAAAGTCCTGTTTTATGGGCTTATGGACTGTCTGCCTTGGAGATGATTACCCAAAATTTGTAAAAGGTAGTAATCGAATGGGAATAAGTCTTAAGTAACGTTCCATCCTATTTGGGATGCTGCATGCAGAAATATGCGATCATGCCTATTTCCCATTGGTGGCTGATTTTCGTACACTTTGTTATGAAATATGGCGGTTTCTCTAAAGTAATACCTGGCCGTGGTTTCACCCTATTTTAGAAATGAGCAATGGACAACTGCCTCATTCTTCGAGGTTGGGAAGCTCACCGGCATCTACCCACTTTTCTAAATAGGTGACGAGGAAATCCAAAAACGGATTCACATCGTGTGTTTAAAGAGCATATTTGTTGGTGTTAACACTTGGGACAACCGTCTCTCCGATGGCTAAAAGTTGACGACTTATGGTTTAATTGCGTTTTCTTTAAAAAAAAACTTCTTTTTAGGCCACAATGATAACTTTGGGAATGGCCTAATTTGCAATTGACACTGCTGTTCTAGAAGCAGGCAAGAGCTATAGTATGCCAGCACAAGCTTTCAAACATCTGTATATAAAGTTGACTGAATATCAAATTGAATGAAACTATGTTTGTACTTCAAAAATTTGTACTCTCTGGGTGCATTTTCAATACAACACCTTAATGACATATAAACAAAAACAGTTACTGTGAATTACAACCAATGCAAATTCAGTTGATTCTCTCAAAACCTATCTAGGACAACCACCACAGTGTAGTGAACGAACGTCTTCGACACAAACCATCTGCACCCGGTCCAGGTTGTGTAACAAACACCATAAGAGCGTACACTCTTGAACCTACACGTATTATAGAAAAAAAAAAACATATTAGCAATGGCGTTCAATTTTAGGAGTGCATGAAAAAATTAGGACTTTACCTAAATTCCAAAAACAAGGTACTAGCAAGCAGCAGTATCCCTTGCTACAACATCAACAACGATCACCTCAAAGCCGTACAAAAAGGAACCAGAAAAGAAATGGTAATGAAAGACTATAACACCTTCACAGATAAACTACGAAGCAATTCAGTGATAAGACAAAACTAACAAGAAACAAGAATAAGACTCAAAAGAACGAAACCAGCGAAGTGTCAATTTATTTCCCAACCTCTTAGATGGTTTATGTATTGTATAACTAGCATGAAATTAAATTAAATTAATAAAACAAAAAAAACTTAACAGTTTGTTTGACTAGATTGCAATGACTTGTGGGTTTTTAGTCAGTGAAATCCACTCATACTCGATTTATCAGTGTCTTCCGAAGATTACTTCTTTTTTGAAAAAAAAACTCCAAGAACTGTTTCGTTTTTTTCTTTTGTTTGTTTTTCAATATATTCTGAATTTTTTTCCACTTCTAGTTCACGGCCAAAATATATGCCATCACGTGTCAATAATAATTAGAGTTCTTTCTGTCTGATAAACACTTCCTTTTTTTTGCGATTCCAGAGTCCATCAGCCCGAGCGAACGAAAGTATGTTACAAGCCTAACTAAACCGAACGTTCTATCCACAACTAATATAAAACAAATCGAGCTCACCGCGCTACCGTTTAGCGATTATGCACGCTTACTCCGACCGACAGCTAATTATCAGAAATTTATATTCCAACACCATCGACAGCGTTAATTGGTTAATATGGTGTAAGAAGTGTCAAGACAAAAGACAATCAGCGGCTTCCGGCAGTAAGTGCGATAAGCGTCAGTCACCCGAGACCACCCATGCCACTCGTAAATGGATGACCTTATACGGGACGCATGGAACAAACAATCGGCTGCAACGTCTGGCTACCCAACTTGGGCGGCCGTTTGCGCAATTAGTTGTTGGCTCAATCAATCGGTTGACCATTACTTCGTATTTTGCGGTCTTTTACCTAAAAAATGTTTGCAAAATGAAAGGAAATATAGTTATGTGCGCGGCGATTATGTGTGTTCGTATGCAAATCTGGATTGTGGTATCTTAATGTGCTGTTGGTTTTGGAGATCACAGATGCCGCTAATGATGGTTATCACGAAATGGAAGCGGCAGATCTTTTGTGACTGGGATTTGTCCAGTTTTTTTTTAACTTTCAGATTGATAATTGCAGTGAACCAAAGCGGAAGGGGCTACCGGGAAGGCGGCGTATGGATGGATGGCTGGTTGCTGCGAGTGTGAATAATTAATTGATATGGATGGATCGAGATTAAAGCTGACACACACAACAGTTTTCTGTTTTTAGTTTTCAGTATTTAATGAATGCGACATGTATTGTTTGTTGTTTTGTGTTCATTCGTTAGATTGTTTGTCGAGGTTTTCAATTATGCAAAGAGGTCGCAGCTAATGGTCAAGTTTGTGTCACATTTTGGTTTCATTCACTGATGATGAATAATTTTGACTTTCATAGTTAATATTGATTACCCGGAGTGGTCCGGCTATAAAGTGAAACCTGAGACACCGAGCAATATCTCATTTTTATCTCATAACAATTATGTTGACGTTCCTCGAAATCTTGGACTGTCTTCATGGTAGGTAGGTAGGTAAGTAAAGGTGTCAAGGAAATATAATAAATCTACTTGTTACACTCCCACCTTGTGTTAAAATGATCTAAAATTGCTAGAACAGTCATTCAACAGCCTTTTTTTATATTAAATGCTTTCTGCACGAAGTCGTTTAATGGACTTTTTTGTTCTCATAATTGATCGCATAGCTTACAAGCTGCAGAGTCAAGTTTTACAACATGACAGCTTACTAACAATAGCCGTTGGCATGCAGTCTATAGAAAATCACCAAGATCTTTATTCGTATTCGATAAATAACATTTTGATAATGACTTTCTCTGTCATCGACACACGTCAGTACTAACTGATCTGATAGACCAATCTCTACTAACAACTAATCACCCAAATGGCTACTCTAAGTTTAGTGGGTTCCGTAGGCAACATTACATAAGGGGTTCTTCTTTAAACTATAAAAATGCCATCCAACAAGAGGTATCGTTTTCAATTTCGCACCATTGTTAAACCATTGCGATGGCTTTTGATACGCTAAATCAAGAGAACTATTAATCATGGATCGATACCTAAGCGAATAAAGTAGTGAAATTATACCAGTGAGCCACAAATGCGATAAAAATGCACTTCATAAGATGATGGTTTTGGTGGTCAGAATTTATATAATGAATCTCAGCGATAAGCTTGAATATTTCAGACTGGTTAGCGGTGTGAAGACTCAAACTCGTGTTCGTCCGGCAGAGTTAATGGGACGATTACAGGTATTACTCCTATCCGTGCCCACTTTGCACCGCATTTTGCATAACGACCTTGACTTGTTGGTAATGTCCAGTTGGCACAAGACTAAATCACAAATAATGAACAAAATGGTCGCATAAAATTACTCTTTGTCCGGCTCCGAAAACCGAGGAGAATTTTGGACTTATGACTGTTTCAGTGAATGGATTTCGTTGTAGAACGTTATCGACTTATGTTTTTTTAGCCGAAATTGATGTTATGAGCTTGGTACCACATGCCACATGTCTGGGGAAATGAAGGCTCTGTTGCGTGACGAATTTTCTGGACATGTGATTTATTGAAATGGCGATTTCTCTGGGCTATGTAAAAGATAAAGGCTACTTCGATGCTGCACCAACGATTGATGTACTAAAATAAAATATCAACGCCGTTGCTTGCAAAATACAGATTCAATTGGGAGGGCATATTTCATGTAATTTTTCTACTCATTTAATATGACACCTATTTTTGAATGACTCTTTTTTTTATAGAACAAACAGTATATAGCCTTGCTGAGATCAGGCTAACACTATAGGACACATCATCCTTTATTCTTGAGCGTTACGGGTATGATTTAGAACTATGTTTTTTTTCGAAGGTTGTTGGTACTATCATTGTTGCTTGCGTTAAATTTCATGTCATTATCTCCGTTGACTTCATAGTTGAGTTTGTGTTTTGTGAATAACTAAAAGTAAATTTCTCTGATCTTATTGTGAAGAAGTTGCATTCAATTTTGCTTGCGGAATGAAATTTCTGCTTCAGAATCGTTAAGGATGTTGTAGAATGTCTTTGGTGAAAGGGTTTGTGGAATAAAAAAAAATTGACAAGTGGTACAAGCAATTTCAAGAAGGCAAGAGAAAATATTGAAAAAATATGGTTTCTAACGTAATCTGCCAGAAACATTAACTGAAAACAAGGAAATCAAAAATTTATTTATTTATTTATTTATTTATTTATTTATTTATTTATCTATCAAGTGTACAAAAACTTTAGTAGATAATAGCAGATTCATGTATTTGTTGAATTAAAGTAAATTAATAGTGTAATTACTCTTATCTACATGTAAAAATAAAGTTAAAATTAATCAAAATTACGTAATAGCATTCAGTAAAGCAATTTTGCACAAATTTCGACTTAGATTAAAATCAATAACATCATCATATAAATTAAAATTAAGACAAGCGCTATTGATTGGATTAAACCGAGCATAATTAGAGCTATGTTTAGAGATATATAAGAAATCATGTTGTTTGGGTCGCAGGCCGCGCGACGGAGCATATATTTTAATAGATGATAGTAGAGCCGGACAAGTAATATGTCCAGCGATTACGTCCCTAGCGAATATTGCCGAGTAGTATACTCTCCGCTTGCTTAACTCCTTTAAATTAATCAATGCACATCTGGCTTGATAAGGGGGGATAACTGAGTTCCAAGACATCTTACGCAATGCAAACTTAGAGAATCTCTTTTGGATCTTCTCAATTCGGTTAGATCTATTCAAGTAGAAGGGGTTCCACACAACACAACAGTATTCCAATACTGACCTGACTAGAGAAATATACAGAGTTTTCAGTGCATAAGGATCTTGAAAGTCCTTTGTGTTGCGAAATAAGAAGCCCAACATAGAGTTCGCTTTAGATACAATGTAGTCAATATGCATCGAGAAGTCAAGCTTCTTGTCAAAAACTACACCCAAATCTTTTAGTGTATTTAGTCTATTCAGGACGCTACTGTTAAGAGAGTATTCAAAGACAATGTCGGAGGATAACCTAGAAAAGGTCACTATCGAGCACTTGCTAATGTTAAAGTGTAGGCCGTTAGCGCAGCACCATTCGGTTAGACTATTAATGTCATGTTGCAGATCTATAGCGTCAGAATAAGTCGATATCGACTTAAAGATTTTGAAGTCATCAGCGAATAGTAGACAATTAGAATAACGAACATACAAAGGTAGATCATTTATGAATAAAAGAAAAAGGAGTGGACCTAGGTGACTGCCTTGTGGAACTCCTGAGTAATTAACAATTACTTTCGACAGCGTAGTTCCAATACGTACATATTGTGTACGACCAATGAGATAGTTTCGAATCCAGAGCAATAAATTGGAGTGGAACCCTAGAAGATGCAATTTCGAGATTAGCACATTGTGCTGAACGCGGTCAAACGCTTTCGAAAAGTCTGTGTAGATAGTGTCAACCTGACAATGACTTTCCATACTTTTGATTATATAATTGGTGAAAATTACCAGATTAGTTACCGTGGATCTACCTGTAACAAAACCATGCTGGAGTTCAGAAATATGATTCTGAAAAACAAAGTAAAGCTTTTTCTTAATGATTGCTTCAAAAATCTTGGGAATAAGCTGAAGTTTGGCAATGGGCCTATAATTTTCAACAGAATTTTTGGAGCCGGCTTTATGGATGGGTACAATAAAAGACGGTTTCCAGCGGCTTAGGAATTCACCACAACTCAGCGACATATTAAAAATTATGCAAAGAGGTTTAGCTAAAGACCGACTACAAGATTTTAAAAGTAACGGAGGGAAGTTATCAGGGGCGATACTTGCACTGGACCCGAGGGATGATAGTTCCAAGAAAACATCATCTTCAGTTAGTACAAGAGACCCAAGATCAGTTACAGATGGCACATTGTGGGAATTACTACCATAGTCGATATTTTCATTAATGAAGTTGGATTGGAAAAACGAAGCGAACATATCACAAATCGTATTTAAATCATTACTAGGAACTCCGTTAAAGATCATGGTATTCGGAAGACCGACAGACTTGCGCCTAGAATTTAGAAACGACCAAAAACATTTACTATCGTATTTTATTTTGCGCTCAATAGAGGAAATATACTGTCGAAAGGTGAAACGTTTTAAAAACTCATATTCCCTTCTTAATTGGCGAAACTGGCCATCAAGAGACGCTGAATTTTTGCTTAATTTATAAGTTTTAAGCATTGCGTTCTTTAGACGCGATAAACTTTTTGTAAACCAGACAGGTCTATTGGAAAATCTGTTACGTTTTAGTGGTGTGAACCTCGCAACGTATGATTTAAAAATATCTTCAAACATAGCATACGCATTTTCTAGACTATCGGTTGAAAGGATTGAGTGCCAATCAACTTGTGATAAAGCATTATTTATAAAGCAAAAATTGGCTTTCTTATAATCCAGTGATGATATATTGGAGGTATTTACCGAAGTAAACAAATTTAACACAGATAAATTGAACGAAATATGCAGTGCATTATGATGAATGCTATCACTAAGCAAAGGAAAAGTAGCATTATTAACAGAGACTTCAAGTTCTTCATCGATGAAAATTAAATCTAACATATTGCCTAAAGAGTTAGTAATTACATTTACTTGTCGAAGATTTAAAGAATACATAGAGTCGATTACTTCAAGTTCATGGTACTTTGAGACATTAAGCGGAAAAACACATTTATCATCCACAGAGAGAATCCACTTTACATTAGATAGATTAAAATCACCTAAGACTACAGCAAAAGATTTACTATCTAGAGATTTCACAATGGATTTTATATTTCTTATATGAGTTTCATAAATTGCATTATCTGATCCGGGAGGAATATATGAGACAAAGAAGTAAATATAAGAATTATTCATCTCAGTTGAAGATTTAATATGAATACGCACACAAATTTGTTCAATCATACCTGACGAATCAGGTAATGCAATTTGTTCACTCTTACAATATGAACGAACCGCCAGCAAAACACCTCCACCTCTGATGAGACCAGTTTGAGCAGTACATCGATCTTTACGGAAGACATCATACATAGAGGTGAATAATTCTTCGGAGAAAATATTGTCATTCAACCACGTCTCGGTTAGGGCGATAACATCGTAGGGAGAATCAGCAGCAGCAGAATGGAACAAGTTCGTCTTTGTTCTTAGCCCCCCCACGTTATGGTAGAAAAGAGAGAGGGCGCCAGAAGTGGACGACGGGGTATCAGAAAGATGTGGTGGCCGGGATGGAATATTATTATGTTGCATTATTCGATGGTTAGAGAGGGGTCGGGTACCTCGTTTTTTGAGTGAAATTGGAATACACGCACTCGAATACCTTTCAGCCATACGTTCGAATTTAGGAAAGTTGGCATCAAATCAGCCGGTACACCAAGTTTGAAGTTGACATGTTTGAGCGAGTTCTCATTGACCCCGACTTTTATTAATTTATAACATAACAAAAGTGCAGAGTCCACATCAAACGCCGATGCCACATAATCAAGCACAGACTGACAAGTTGTTGTTGGTTTAAACGATGATATATGAAGCCATTTCAATTTAGACACAACTTCGAGTTCCAAACCAGAAGTTGTGTTTTTATTTGTACCGATGATTGTTTTGGTCCGTCTAGCGGTTCGCTTTGATTTGGTAACTTGCCAGCCATCGGAGTTAGATGGCCTAGGGTGAGAAAGTGCAAGCGGAGCGTGGGATAGCGCATGTGGAACTGATGAAACGGGAGCAACATCAACGGTAGAAGCAGTAGGGAGGACAAGAGCATCACAGACCGAGACGGCAGGCAAAACAGCAGCAGCAGATGAGGGAACAGCAACAGCGACCTCCGGAACTGGAGCAGCAGCAGATGAGGGAACAGCAACAGCGACCTCCGGAACTGGAGCAGAAGAAGCCGGAAGATTTGTAGCAGGAACAGCAATGACATTGTGTGGAGTGCTTGTGCTCACTTTGGTGTTGGTGGGAGCGCGGTTTATTAGTGGACTAGTAACACTCACACATTTGGAAGCATCACGAGGCACTTTAGAAACAGATGGGGAGTCCCGTAAGGAAAGCTTGTCTTTATTCGCTGATTGAGAGCGTGTGACAATTTGAGATTTACCACTTGAATTACCAAGAGATCGCGAGATTATAAGTCTTAGTTCAGCGATTTCAGATTGTAAATGATCGATTTTTGACACTATAAAATCAGCATCTAGCAGGCTACTATCGCACTTAGGGCACTTGTTGTTAGCCATGATAAAAGAGAAAAAAAAAAAAAACAAATGATTAAAGCACTTGAGCAAAAAAAGACACAACCGATCGCGATGAACGACAGTGAAAGACTGATTTGGTGCTCTAAAATGGTCGATTGACTGTAAGAGTCCTTGCTGATATTGTTGGCATATCGTATGAATCAATCGGAACACCATTGGGCCTCAAATACTTTTTATGTCGCTTGTTTTTAAAAACCGCATTTACAACTGTAATAAGACGGTAATGAAATGTAACTTAGTTGGACGTTATTCCTCAGATTCAGCTCCATTAGACTTCTGTCCATTCAATCAGCTTAAAAGACTACTCCTGGGGTACCTTTTTAAATCCATAGAGATGTAAATAAATATTGGAAGATTGAAAGACTAAATCACAAAAATAGGCTCAATTGCTTAAAACTTTATGAAGTTAGAAGCACGGAATGAAGTATAAGTACTTGAGACTGATTTTCAGGCCTATTGTATGTCATATTTAGCCTAAGAGCACGGAATGAAATAGCCTAAATCTACGTGGGACTGACTCTAAGCGACGGGCCATCTAGTGGTTTTTTATTTTTTAAATCAGAGGTTATTTCGATATTGACAGCTGTTTCCCGCTTGAAATCTTGCCAGAAAGTCAGTATTATACCGGAACGAAATGAGTCACCTTACGCTTAACAACGTTGGGAAATATTGAAAACTTATTTCCAAAGCAAGTGCTGTGTAGCCCAAACAGAGCTTTTTTTTTTTAAGTTTTGGCCGAAATGAAGCACCCACCGCGACTGCTGTACACAAGTTTGTGCAAAAGTTCGTGAGACTGGCACGCTAGTGGACAATACCCATGGTCCCCGTCGTACGGTGCGCACAGATGAGAATGGCTGCTGTGGCCGAGAGTGGGAGACTCAATTGACGAACATAAACTCGCTATCGATCTCAACAGCCCAATATTTCACGAACTAATCTGAGGAGAATTCTGCACAAAGATCTCGGATTATTCGCTTACAAGGTCCAATTGATTCAGCAATTGAAGTCGCGCGACCATCCGCTTCATTATCGCTTCGCGGTTTGGGCCTTAGACTATCTTAAATTGGACAACGATCTTGGGCGAAAAATCGTCTTTTCTGACGAGGCGCATTTTCATCTCTGCGGCTACGTTAACAAAATTATCGAGAGGCCAATGCATTCACAGAGAGTGACAATATGGTGCAAATTGTGGAGTGGTGGCATCATTGGACCATTTTTCTTCGAAAATGAGGCTGGGAACAATGTTTCGGTCAACGCCGAGCGTTACAGAGCCCCGTTAACCGATTTTTCCTGAAATGGAAGATATGGATTTGGACGACCTCTGGTTCATGCAGGATGACGCGTCATGCCACATAGCCCCTGCCACAATCGATCTTTTGCGCATAAAATTCCCAAATCGTGTTATGAGCTGTCTTGGCGATGTCAATTGGCCGCCTCGGAGCTGCGATTTGACCCCTTTGCACTTTTTTTTGTGGAGAACCGTGAAGGACCGATGTTATGCCAACAATCCGAAAACGATTCAAACACTTAAAGCCAATATCATCCAAGCAATCCATAAGCAACAGCCCGAAACCATCAAAAAGGTCTTGGGAAATTGGGGTGACAGAATGCGCTACTGCCAAGTCAGTCAGCCGAGGCAGGCACTTGAACGACGTTGTATTTCGTAATTAAGGGGAATGTTTGTTCTTACTAATAGAGCCATAATACATGAAAAAAATTATTTTATTAATTTTATTGCATTTTTAAAAAGAAACTTGTATTTGGCCCACTCTTTAAGCCTTTGCAGAAAAGGACATATCCATAATAATCAAAAGTGAAACTTTTAGTTTAGCCTGTAGTCTACCATCTGGAAGAGAGCTTCCTACAATCGAAGAAATTATAATGTTCAATGAAACACTTTTTTTTTTTTTTTGTTAAACTTTAGTAACATATTTTAAAACTGCAATAATTCCCACTCAATAGCTAAAGCCATTCCATCTTAAACTTGGTAAATCGCGTAACAGCCAAGCGAGATAAGATTATAGACTTGCTCACATCTTGGAAAACATTTTGAAAAACAATACTAAAACTAAACTTTCGATTTCTCTCACATGTACAGAAGTTTTTGAATGAAAGGAAGTTCACTGTTTCTTACAAAGGCCATTTTCTGGAGTAAGATAGATAGTTAGATAGAAAGATACCTGCAGTTGTTGCACAGGGTTCAGTACTTTATATACATATGTATGTATGTATGTATATACTGACAAAAAATTAATACTGCTATAAAAATGCCTTGTCCCTTACATAAAACACATAATTTCTTAGCAAGCAGAATAAAGTAGTAATTTTTAAAGCTATATATGTACATATATATTATAAAACCCACGGATCAGCACTCTAAGAAGACTGTGCCAAAACCCAAATTGCAAAAAAAGGTGCTCGATTGTGACTCTGAAAGGTGATACCGATTGAATGTTCCCACTCAAAGGATACAAACTCTCAACAAAAAGCCTCTGGAAAAATTCGTGATCATGAGAATCCTCTCATAAATAATTTAACAATCTCAGATTCTCCAAATTTTATAGAATATTTGTATATCGTAACTCTTTATTAACACTTTCATGTCTAAATTTGTTTTTCTATTTATTTATGTATTTACCTAGCTAAATTGATCATATGAAGGTTTTTTCTTAGTTGTTTCCAACGGTAAGACAAGATATCATTGAGACAAAGATGTCGAATCCGAATCAAGAATTGGATAGTGATACAATTACATATGCACATATGTACATATATCTGGAGTCACAAATGATAGTTAGATCAGATTCGAGACTTTTTTTAATCTACCAAATTATGTATGATTATTTTTGGCTAAAAGACCTACCTACTATTTGCTGCCGACTCCAAAGGTTTCATTCTGAAATGCCTCTGATAGACAAATGTGCTACAGCGGGCTTTTGAAGATTACTTGGCTGCTGCCGAAACTGGAACCGCGTGTCATAGGTATTTTTCCCATAATTACGACCAATAGATCAAGTTTATCTAACAATCCAAGTTCTCTTACAAGACCACACCCCAAAGAAATCACATTTCACGTTTTTATAACTTTAAATAAAGGTTCCAGCGTGAACTCCATAATATCACTCATATCGCCAGCGCCATCGAGCTTTTTACTCAAGCGCTGACGTGATATTTGCCACATCCGATCTAATCCCACACTCGAGCAAAGAGTACGTTCATTAAGCAAACCGACCACGCACGCAAATTTGCGCACCTAATTTCGCGTAATTTTACTTCATCTACGCCATTAACCATTTGTGGCGCTAATTCATATGCATACCACGCCCCGCAGTTCAAATTTGATAATAGCTGGAATTAATAAATAGAGATACGTATGTGTGTACGAGAAGAGAAGACATCCGCCCGTAGTTGCCGCATTATTGACACCTCCGCAGCCCACGATGACCATAAAATATTTGTTTGAATTCCAACACCTTCTGTCAGTATAGCAATATCAATTGAAGACGAAAAACTATTAAATCTATTTACCGGGTGAGTGGAATTTTCAATTTGGACGCCAGTGAATACCAGCCAATCGCGTTTCACGTCCAAATGCCTGTCAAATAAATGTCATCGAAGCGCATTTTATTGACGTCACTTCCTCGCGTATGGCGACTAGTGAGTGGAGAATGCATGAGGAAACGGAAAACCTAAACGTCATCGGCTTCAGCATCGGCTCCTAATCGAATTTTTACACTCTCACCGGGTGTCGGATTACTACCGGCAGGATATCGCTCTTTTACGACTTTTCACCTTATGTAACGTCATTGTCAATTGTCAATGACGACAGCCAGCGACTGTCATCCAAACAACGGCGGATATTACTATAAACGAGCAAACCTAAGCGCCCACATGGGCTTCTTGATTGAAGTCGATGGGGTTCTGATTCAGATTCAGATAGTTTCAGACCGCGACGATCAAGCATTCGAATTCTATTTTCTTCGGGTGCTTATCGGCTCCGAAAAATCTGTGTGGGTGAACGTGTGCGTATCAACAGACGAACTTAATTATTTTTCATCTACGTAAACGAGAAATGTCTCAATTAATGGCTGCCCCGAGATAAGGCATCTCAAATTGGCTCATTTAGCTCGGCGTCGAGGACGGATTAAGTAATTATGATTTATACGGCGTTTAGGCGTTAAGGCTCACAGGCGGCTGCTGGCTTAAGCTCATGCTCGTAGGTGGGTATTTCGCCACAGTTAATTGCTCAATTTAGAGCGCAACGCCTGATATTTGTTTACGAACTAAAATTGGTTACAGATATTCCTGGAAGCCTGATCCAACTCTATGACAGGTAAATTACGTTCATACGCTTATGCATCTGGTGCCAATTGAGGAATTTATCTCATTCCATTGTTGGCGATACATGACATGGACTTCGATTAACTTCCTCCCCAGAATGGCCTGGCCAGACCCACACCCTTTTCATGCGCCTGCTGCGGGCATTAAACAAGTTGTACGAGTAATTCGATACCTAATTGACGGATCGCTCGTAAATCTGTTTGCCAAAGAAAACGAAACTTAACCTGGGGGAATCATCGTCAAATCGAATTCACGATCCCATACCAAGGATACATGTGTGGTACATTGGTCAGTCTATACCAGGCATGGTGTCTATATACATGTTCAGTGTCAGGAGGAATTTGTGTGCACTTGTTTTATGGGGAAAGAAAACATAAATCCCAGGAAAGTACGCTTAAAGTTCGTCGACATTAACACTGAAGGGAGACAGGTATGAGAGTACGTTCCCCTTGGGAGGCCCCGGCGTTAGTGATAATTTATCTGTGTTGCTCTTTGTTTCGTAGTCGTTTGTCGGTAACACTAACATATGTCCTCGCTTCTCTGAAAGGGTATAGACTATAGAGATTCAACGCCTACAAGCCTGGTTTACTCGATCACATCCCTATTACACGAACAGATGTAGGAGCTACGACAAACCAGTTGGAAGGCACCTCAACAATAACTGTCGTCGGAACAACCTATTTCCACATTATTGCCAAGAACTAATGCTTCCTGCATGGCATCTCAATATATTTCAGCACATTCACTCTCAATTTTTACGTCCATCCATCACTGGTTCGGGAATATGTGAAAATGTACCAACATCACGAGAGAAAATTATGAAAAATCATTAAAAGCACTCGCCACTTAGTCAAATTGCTTTGGAGAAGGCACAACTGAGCGGGCATTTCCTCGATGCTGAGGCAGACAAATCGTTCCTCATTAATTTATCCACTCATCATCAATTGTGCGCCCATTATTCCCGTGCGGCTGTATTCTCCAGCGCAAAATAATTCATTTCGGTGAGGGTGCGACGACCGATGGTGACGGCGCCGGGATTTCCAGATTTCCATCTGCTCCACTAACTCTATTGGCTCCTTGTTAACATTAATTGCCACAAAATGATTTCGTGTTGTTAGGTAGGAAGTCCCCTTACACCCGCATCCCTTCGTCGTCACGTGACGTGTGAAGTGCAAAGTGTGAAGTGGGGTGGTGTCAGCACTATGTGTTGGAGGCCTTCGAACGACTACATTCGTTGGAATGGAGAAGTCAATTAACCAAATCCCGGAGTCAATGAGGGAAATACTGATGCAATGAGTGCGCGGTGATGATATCTGCACTTAAACTCCTCGATCATTACCTCAATCTGCAGATGCAGTTTGTTCAGTCAGTGATGACAAGCAGATAAGAGCATCCTGGATCGGCTGTCGATGCTTGTGTCGCTGGTTGTTCTTTAAATAGAAGCGAATTCGGTGGGAAAGTGGTGGAAGTCAAAGTGGAGGACAGTGCGGAGCTACAAATTATAAACTTGTTTTATTGGTTTGTTTTAATTCTTCGGAATATTAAGACAAATGCGGAAACTGATTTTTGTAATCGATTTCATTAAGGGGGGTTTAATTTATGATTACATAGAATCTCTTAACATCCTTGGGAAACGATGGATTCGATGTTTCCAGTCATAAATTAAGCACACATATGTAGGAATGCACGCGTAGTGCAGGGAAACATGAATTCCCTTTTGGTCTACCTTATCCTCGTCCTCCAATCTTAATCAGAAAAAGATTCGCGTTATGTCTGGGCTACTGGCTGAATTCTTGTCTCAATTGGACCTTGTAGGCATGTAGGCCAAGAACTCTATGCGGTGCAAGGGGATTCTGGACAGATTCAATTTCTCTGATCGAAACGGTCACACTAAAGTTGACAGTCACAGTCACCTAGGGCGGCGACTTATTTAACTTGCCTTACCAGACGAAGACGAGTTATGGTCTTAATATCACTAATCTATCTGAGTCATCAAATTTATCGATTAAATTCACTATATCTGAAGAAGTTTAATTTTGTGCAAATCCAGTACGAATCTTATGAAACTTTTCCGCAAAATTTTTAACATGTTTTGAAGGTAATTTTCACTATTTCACTACGTTGTCCAAGCTTGCATCGCCACACATTTAATTATCTTTTGATTTTAGTTTAATATGTTACATTGCATATGTAGCTTAGTGTTAACAGTTCAACCATGGGGCAACATTTAACATGACACGTCTTATTGGATAACCCCCTATTTTGAGCTTTAGTAACGTATGGAACTGTTACACATGCAAGTTAGGGTTTCTCAGTTAAACGGTCAACGACTGGAGCTCTTTCGACACTCATATTTCGATCTTAGTGCCATAAGCGTGAGCCATTGCGCAGATCGGGGACGGTTACCGTAGAAAATCTACTTTCATCGCATGCCTAACCCCCGAGTTAGTCATGAATGAATGGACAACCAGATGGATGGAAATACTCCAGGTGGCACCCGCAATAGCGGAAATCCACCCGCGATCTCCCTGATCGCGGCCGGGGCAAGGATTCTAGAGGCCCCACCAGTCATTCTTAACTCTCCGGCAGCCCGGAACGACACCGACTCCTGCGGCTCATTGTCCGACCACTTGGTTGGACTGAGCGTGAGCGGTGCAACCGACAGAGGCGACACCGACGATGGTGCGGCACGGGAAACCGCCAAGGTTGAACGAGCCCCAGAATTGAGACGTGCTGTAGATTGCACTGCTAAGTGCCCAAAAAGAAGGAGGAAAAGGCGTGCCCGAAAATCGTGCAAAGAGGCTGGCACAGCCGAAGGCACGAAGATTGAGGGCGAACCTCTGGGAAAGGCAGGTAAGAGGATCAGATCGGCGGAGGTATCCCCTACCGAAGCCCATCCGACCCTCTCACCTGCAGATCCCGCACTTCTTGCCGGCGCGCAGCGCAGAAAACGTCGGCGGCTAGTAAAGGCTGCTGCTGGAGGCACAAGCATGCCAGCACTTTCGGCATGCGCCTCAAACACTCCTCCTCTTATTGGTGACGGTCAAACTCCCAATAAGAGCGTGCCAAGTTCCAAAACTGACGGAGCTGAAGATGTTCAGGGTCCTGTCATGGTCGGTGCCACCGCCGAAAAAGGTGATGATGCTGGCAGACAGACTCTGATCGCAGAAGGCGAAGCGGTCTTGGATCATAACAACCATCAGGCTGGCAAAGCTGTTCGAAAGCGGCGTCGGAAGGGAGCAGGAGCTCGAACCGAAAAAGGTAAGAGCACTTGCAAGCGGAAGATGGCCGCCGGGGACAATCTTGCTGGGGAGAGAGAACGTGATGTCTCCTCCTCTGATACGGCGGCGGGAAATCGGAGTCCAAAGGCAGATGCGGCGATCAATAAAGATCAAAGCAAAAACCTGAAGACGGAGAGGACCAAAGGCTGCTCATCGGAGGCGGGCACTTCACACAAAAAAACCCCTTCCTCTGGAAAGGCAACACAAATGACCGTAAAGAGTCGAGACAAGCACCTCTCCTACAAAGAGGCAGCCATCTCCTCCGAAAAGGTCAGAATAGGGAAGGCTGGCAGTGACAGCAGAATGACCAGCGCAGATTGCCAACACTGCGAGGATCATCTACTGGAGCTAGCTTCAGCAACAGGCTTCTGTATTCAAGCGGAGAGGTCTGCTTTGATGAATGGTACCTTCGTGGTGAGCTGTTCCTCTCAGCAGACATCTGCCTGGATCAGGAGCATGGTGCCGAAAATCCCCCCCCTGGGAACTAGCACTTATCAAGTAGTTAGTCTCCCGAAACTAACGCGCGCCATCTGCTGGATTCCAGAACCCGGGACTCGACACGAGGGCCTGGACTGTCTATTCCTACAAGGAGAAAAAGAACTCTCTGAAAAAAGAGGGCTTCACTCTGGTAGTGGGAATGGACAATGGCTCTGTTGAGGCCCTGAAAACCGCGTACGACTCACGTCCCTACTTCGGCCTTGGTAGGATTGTATTCCATTTTGATGTCAAGTAGTCGAAGGATGGAACGTGTTCCCCAGTATGAATCCATGATTTTTACTCAGATCAACCTACAGCATTGCAAGGCTGCTACCGCTCTTCTAAGTAGCAGAATTGCATGCAGTAGTACACATTGTATCCATTCAAGAACCATGGGTGTGGAACAAACGCCTGTGTGGTCTTGGTGGCATACGTGATGCTACAATCCTTTATGATGAGCGATCCGAAAGGCCCAGGGTCTGCCTCATCATATCGAATACGCTATCGGCAACCAAACTTGGTCAATTCTGTGGTCAAGATCTGGTAGCTGCGGAAGTGAGCTACAAGGCGCACGGAGAAATTGAACACTTCGTCGTGGCGTCTGCTTACTTCCCCTACGACTCGGTACTACCCCCGCCACCTAAGGCGGTTTCCGAACTCTTAGAGTACTGTGAAGCCAGAAGGATTGGACTCATCATCTGTTGCGATGCTAACGCTCAAAACACATTTTGGGGCAGCAGCAAATGCAACCGGAGAGGAGACCATCTTTTAAACTTCATTCTTTCGTCTGACCTTTTCATCAACAATGTTGGCTCTCTACCAACCTTTGTGACGGCGAGACGACAGGAAGTGATTGACCTAACCTTATCTAACAGGCATGCGAAGGCCATCACTAACTGGAGAGTCTCACCAGATGTTACGCTGTCAGACCATAGATACATCGAATTCCAATTGAAGTGCGGGATCTCCCCCTCGCAGCCCAAGCGGAATCCGAGAAAAACAGACTGGGTGCGATTTAGGGAGGAGCTTGAGAAATCCACTCAAGCCCCGCCTAAACTCAAAACTAATCAATCGGTGGAGGATGCAGTTCATAACCTGAACAGCGCCATCACCAAATGTTTTGAACTCGCATGTCCTGTCAAAAAACCTCCCAACAGGAAGCCGGTTCCCTGGTGGAATGCTGAGCTCCAACGGCTTCGTAGGGAAGCCAGAAGTCTTCTGAACAGATCGCTTAAATCGAACTCGGAAGATGACTGGAATAAATATCGATCGAAGCAGAAGGAATATAAGAAGCTTATTCGAAAATCGAAGAATGATTCCTATAAGTCCTTCTGCGAAGAGATCAAATCCCTGAGCGCGACCAGCAAGTTTATTTAAAGTCCTCAAACGAGGAAAATCGACAAGGCTGGAGGTACTCAGAAAGTCTGATGGTACCTTTACTGAGTCTAAAGCAGAAACTCTTAGTTTACTGTTTCAGACCCATTTTCCGGGAAATCAGACTGTCATCGGCTCGTTGCACACTCCCTCATTGGATACTGCGGCTGTAGCGATGAAAACAACTCGGCGTAGCTGGTATGTTGCGTCACGCGTGGCAACTACTGAGGCCATTGAATTTGCTGTGGCATCCTTCGATGGCTTTAAGTCGCCGGGCACTGATGGGATATACCCCGTTATGCTGCAAAAAGGTATAAGACAGCTGCTTCCTACACTGAAAAGAATTTTCACTGCTAGCCTGGCACTTGCCTACATACCTATCCCTTGGCGCGCGGTGAAAGTGGTCTTTATTCCCAAAATAGGGAAAGAGGATTACTCACTAGCCAAGAGTTTCAGACCAATAAGTCTAACATCATTCCTGCTGAAAAGCATGGAAAGACTAGTAGAGTTGCACGTGCGCAAAGATGCCCTTCGAATGCATCCTCTGTCGGACATGCAACATGCTTATCAGCGTGGAAAATCCTGCGAGACTGCGCTTCAAAACCTAGTTGGGAGAATTGAATGCGTTCTCGAAAGGAAAGAGTACGTACTAGGCATTTTCGTCGACATTGAGGGAGCTTTTGATAACGCTACCTTCGACAGCATGTGTAACGCTGCTAGACGGCATGGCGTAGATGAAGCACTGGTTTTGTGGATCAAAGCAATGCTTGTGCACAGGACATTGATCGCTGATACAGGCCTCGGACCATGTGTCAAGTCTGGAGTAAACAGGGGCTGCCCGCAAGGTGGCGTCTTGTCTCCGCTGCTATGGTGCATGGTGGTCGACTCTCTGCTAGATGCTCTCAATGCCTCTGGAATCTATGCCCAGGCCTATGCGGATGATGTTGCTGTTCTCTCTGTCGGCTCATGTTTAGCGAATGTCTGTCTCAAAGCGCAGGCGGCGCTAAACGTGATCGATGACTGGTGCACGAGAAATTTGCTGTCGGTTAATCCTCTTAAGACCGATGTCGTTCTCTTCACGAGAAGGAGGAAAACAACTGGCATTGCTCAGCTGGTGCTAAAAGGCATTCCCATCCCTATATCCAAGGAAGCTAAGTATCTGGGAGTCATTCTAGATAACAAACTTCTCTGGTCAAAACATGTTGAGTCCAAAACCACCAAAGCGCTGTCAGCTTTCTGGCAATGCAAAGGTGCCTTTGGCGAAACATGGGGCTTATCGCCGAAAAAGGTCCTTTGGATCTACACGGCAATGGTAAGACCGATAATCTCATATGCATCGGTTGTTTGGTGGAGCAGGCTGACACGAAAACACGTTGTGGCTTCACTCACCAAACTCCAAAGAGCGGTCTGCCTCAGTTGCACGGGGGCTTTCCCCAGTACACCGGGAGCTGCTTTGAATGCTATGATGAACCTTCCACCCCTTGACATATATATCAGAGGGTGTGCACTGAAAACTATTTCTCGCCTAAAGAGGAATGGTCTTTGGTACAACTCGCAGTGGAGTGAAAGTGTACTTGAGAGAGAAATATCCTACGATCACTGTCTCATGGATATGCCCTCTGACGCAATGACACCTGCCATCCTACTGCGCTGTAACTACACAGTCACATTTCCTTGGCGTCAGGACTGGCTTTGGCCAGACACTGAACCTGGAATAGAATGTCTTCGCATCTTCACAGATGGCTCCAGGACTGATCAGGGATCCGGCGCCGGAGTTTTCTTCGAGCGCGAAAACATTCGACTGCACTTCTCGTTAGGAAAATATGCGTCTGTCTTCCAGGCGGAGATTTACGCAATCCTAATGGCCATGCACTATGTTGTGAAACACAGATGGAGGGGAAAGAGCATATGTGTCTGCAGTGACAGCCAAGCTGCACTCAAAGCTGTATCCAATCCTCTGTCCAACTCCAAACTAGTGCATGAACTCAAGACCTTGTTGAACAAAGTCGGAAGACTTAATTCACTCAGGCTTGTATGGGTTCCAGGTCACTCTGGAATCCCAGGAAACGAGATCTCCGATGAACTCGCTAGAAAAGGCTCAGAGGAGAGTTTGTCAGGGCCTGAACCCGCCTTAGGTCTACCAGCTTCAACGGTTAAATCTGACATCAATGACTGGGTCTTTAACGTACACAGTCGCAGATGGAAGGAATATCCAGGATGCAGGATGACTAAGCGCGTACGCCCTGACGTCTGTAAAAAGTCCGCAACATTCTTCTTATCCTTAAGAAGAAATGACTGCAGAAGGCTAACGGGCGTCATTACGGGCCATTACACTTTTGCCAGGCATCTTTACGTGCTTGGCATCAGTGAGACGCCTACCTGTGCTGCTTGTTGCGAGGAGGACGACACAGCGGAACACTTTCTCTGCGACTGTCCCGCCTTCGCTCGTGCACGGTGGCGCACCCTTGGGGCCGACGTGGTGGGTGCCGAATCTCTTAGCTCAACATCACTGAAGCCCCTCCTCACTTTTCTCCGGACAACGGGGAAAATACAATAAAGACAAGGTGTCTGTCTGGTAGTACAATGGACCAGTACTTGTGTCTGAGTGCTCCAGCAGATAGTAGAAGCCTCCAACAAAAAAAAAAAAAAAAAAAAAAAAAAAAAAAAAATGCCATAATCCTATGCAGAGGAGGATCTTTTCTGCGCCGGGAAAGTAAAGAAGTGCAATGGCACCAAAGTATCATATTTTGCTCAGTCATCTCATGAAGGACCTATTTGTCGAACTTTTTTACTTTTTCAAACGCTTACAAGTGACGGGAAATAGAGTGCACACTCAATTCCTCTATAATATTATGCAGGAATTTTCAATAGGGACACAGCAATTAGGTTTTTTATACGGACGCTGTTCGAGTTACATTAATCACTATTGAACGTCACTGTGACAGTGAGACAAAGCACCGGTCGAAGAACCGAAGGTATCGTACCTATAAGTGCTTCAGTTCAAAATGAGCTAATTCGATTCTGCGCGGTTCACGTGAACTACAGGCCTTTCGGCCTACATTGTGCACAATTTTGCTCAATTACTTTGTTCTACACCCTTACACGATCAAATTAAATCACTCAAGAACTGAAGCCTCTTGATCACTTCTCCAATTGTGGTTCGCAAAAATGTATAGAAAGTCCTAAATTTGATCGAAAATTCATCCTCAGCATAATTGCTTTATCTCGAAGCAAAATATGCATTATTGGACACCAACAAGATCACTAGTGCCTCTAAATGTTCTGTTACATCCGCAAAAAGTGACTGTGTCGTGGGGATTTCATGTCGGAGGTGTGACTGGACCGTAGTTTTTCGTTGGTAAAAATGGTCGTTGTAGACGACTAGCACTATATGTCCACATGGCTCGTTTTCAAGAGTCATGTTACCGGATCATAATTTTTCCAATCACCCTTGTAGGGTCCATCTTTACTTTACTATGCCAGGTCCAAACGCACTGTTGATGTCCTTGGGTGTCCCTTCTGTGTTGGGGCCAAGTTTAAGCTCATTAAGAGAAGATAATCGTTTTTGGTTAAAGTCCACATTCTTCTGCTTGGTTTTAAATATGACTACCCAAACTGAATAAAATACATTTTCTAATCCAACTGTCATATATCCAGTTGTTTAAAAGACGCTTCCAGCTCCAGGCTGCATCATGTCAATTGTGACAATCTTTTATCCCCTTCTCTTAAGTTGGCTTGGGACAGATGGTTCTGCGCTAAAGCCAGCGAATTTATTCACTTCGTATCGCTTAACCGACTTTGGTCTTAGGAAATTAATTCGCTCTGAAGCTTGTGATTGAACCTCCTTTCTTAATTAATTATAAAACCGTTCCGGAATTCAGAAGTTATTTTGCAAAACGCTGTTAGGTGGCTTCCCTCCGTAAAAGTGGTGGGGATCACTTAGACCAAGAACGGTCCATTGTGTTACCACTTGAGTCACCGTTACTCTTGGAACCATTTTGAGAGCTTAATAAAACTAGATATTTTGTACGAGTAGATTTCCGTTTCGGATAGATCTGTTAGTTCATTAAGGAAATATTCTTCCAAAAATCGTCTTCTTGAGGCGGCTGGAGCACTGCAGTAGTCGTTGTGTGGCAGTCCTAATCTTGCGGCATGTTTCCATAAAGCGCCCGTGCCCTGTTAGGCCTCCGATTAGGCTGCTTATATGCCGCCTGCGTATTTTTAGCAAGCCTGTGGTTTTACCCAGCACACCGTTACAGCGCATCTGCTGATATCTCATTTAGAGACGTGCGGCAGTGCCTGACCAATTTTGATCTTATTATTGGTGATTTGAGTGCTTTCATTACCACTTGGCTATCTGTGACATTGTCATGTCCCTGTTGTTCATCGATCTCACAATAGCCAGTCTCCGGTCTCACGAATTGCCGTTAATTCAATTTATAATATGATTGCCCGATTTTTAGGATCGGTGCGTAGACACCAGCACCCACAATATTGCCTTCTTGGAAATTCATTCCCCACCCATTGTCGTAGATTGGGAATTGTTGTTTTATAAAGAATCTTGAAGTCTAGGGTCGGCGTAGAATACCAGCGTGCCTTCTTTCGGAGAGCTTCCAATAAATGATGATCAATCTTTAAAATTTGCCATAAAGTGCCGCAAGGCCCAATTGTTGATTTGTTCGACCAATTAAGGTGTTTTGGCGTGTAAGCATATTGGCAGGGAGTTAGACCTAGTACCGAACAATTTCTTCAAAACGCCCCATCAATGTACTGATGACTAAAATTTCTAAAGACTGTACTAGATCATAAGACCAACCATATTGATTTCAGTCTTCAAAAATATATTCCAACATCTGTACCAGTTTAGACAGAAAACTGCTTTCAGCCTGTCTGTTTTTTTGATTTCGACATGATTAACTACAAAATACTCGTATTCTTGGAAAAGCTGTAAAAATCAAGTTTTCGCGGCTTACTTAGAAAACGGATCGTATAATTTGATAACTGATGATGTGAGGAGTAATGCATCAAGATAAATAGATTTATTAATTTCGTATAATAATTTACATTAGGTTCGTTGCCGCACATTTAACAATGCAGGGATTTGATAATATTATCTTCCCGCTGAAATAATTCTTGAAAAATTGGAAAAGGAATCAATAAATAACAAAAAGAATTCAGAAGGAAAATACGACAAAAAAAGGAAACACCAGCAAAAACAATAAATAAATAAATAAATAAATAGGGATGATGAAAAGTACAGTCTTAAATAGCATTAAATTAGTACACTATTAAATAATGAGTGGCAATATTAGATTGAAACTTTTCAATTTTACGATAGATCAATTCAATATTCGCTTTATGGTGTAGATCTAACCGTAGAGTGGTGACAAGGTAAGTTAAGCATAATTTTCAAAATTTTATTTTGGCATATCTGTAGTTTCTTTATGTGGCCTTTTGCACAATCCCCCCAAACTTGGCATCCATATAAAAGAATCGCTTGAAAAATAACTTTGAAAATTATGATTTTATTCTCTGTTGAAAGCGCTGATTTTTTGTTAATAAATAGGTACAACATTTACATTGCCACCCCTACACTCTTGATCGTTTTTTTGGTCTGTTCTATAAACACTAACTTTGAATCTAGATTAATTCCTAAATATTTTTGCTTGCATTTTCTTGTTTTTTTCTAATATACTCATTGAATTATTTAGATTGCAATATTGGAAGCAAATTCATGTGATGAAAATATTGCAGTATCATCAGCAAAAAGAGTTACATGGCAATTGCGCAAATCAGGAAAATCAGACGTGTAAATGTTATATAAAAGTGGTCTTAATACGGATCAAATGAATTGATTGATTAGATTTTTTTTCGTTTTCTGTTTGACAGAGTTTGTTCAAAATTAATAGTTTAAAGCCCAACATTTAAATTGTGAAGCAAAAAAAGAATAGCCGAACAGTTGAAGTGAAACGGTCAGAGCAATGTGGGAAAAAGAGGAAGATGACACCGCGAGATGTCACTTTTTTGGTCAGAAATAGCAAACTGAATCCAAGGAAAACTAGGTATAAACTACAAAAAGACTTAGATGATGGCGCAAAAGTACATGACTCGATGGGTCGTAGGAGGCTTTTAGAGTCTGGATGAAAAGCTATTCGACCACAGAAAAAGCAACTCCTCACTCAGCCAATTATGAAGAAGAGGCTTAGCGGAAGCCTAGAAAAGTAGCCGGATGGAATGAGGAAGACTGGAGAAAGGTGTTGTTGGCGTGTAAGCGAGTCACATTTTTTGGTGCAGGAACAGCGATCCGAGTTTGTAAGAAAAAGTGTAGATGAAAAACTTACTGTGGCGCATATTGATCAGACCATCCAACATCCCTTAAAAAAGATGTTTTGGGGATGTTTCTCATACGTGGCGGCTCGATCACTGGTTTCTATGGAAGGCATGATAAAGCGCTACTGAATAAGTACTTAGAAGAAGAGCTTAAAAAATATAAACCAAATGGAAATTCAATTTTCTAAAAGGACTCAACTCCGTGCCATACCACATCGAAGGTTATGGTTAAATAGTTTAAGGAAAAACGAGTAACCCGGCAATTCACCAGACTTAAACCCGATTGAAAATCTGTCTGCCATTGTAAGGCTAGGTTACATAAAATGGGCTGCACAACAAAGACAAAAATGATCGAAGCAGAATTCAGGCTTGGGTTCGAGACGAGAAAATAAAGGAAAACTGTCCAAAATTAATAGACTCCATGCCGAAAAGAGTTCAGGCTGTCAGCACAGCCAAGGCTCGTCATATTTCATATTAAATAACTAACAATTTATAACATTATAGTGATTTTCCGACAAACAAACGGTTTTTAATGGTGTTTTATTCAACTAATTTGCACAATACTGTAACTCTTAGATACTACAATTAACATGAACTTTAAAACTACGACTAGATAAGGAACTTTTACTATTTTACAAACATACGACGTAAATTAAGCTGCATCATCTTGAATATCAGACCATTGTGCCAGACAGTATCGAATGCTTTTTCGATATATAAAAGAACCATTCCATTAGCGATTTGCTTTCACAATATTACAAATCCTAAGCACCTGATGCGTAGTATTATGAAACAACCTGAAGCAAAATTGTTCTTTAAGATAAATATTGTTATCACAGATATGTTTGAGTATTCGTGTCTTAAGAACTTTTTCTCATTGGACTATAACTTTCTTGACTTCAGGTGGCTTATCAGCTTTAAGCACTGGGACAATTTTTGCTAACTTCCAAGCCTCTGGAAAATATTCTATTCTCAAGCAGAAGTTGATGAGAAATGTTAAATACTTTATTCTAGGTTATGCTTTATATATACGTTACATATGTATACCATCAATACCACCTGTTTTTCTTATTTTCAAGTCATCGATTATGTACTGAATATCTTCTTCTGAAGCAAAACTTACTGTAGATGTTTGAAAGACACTATTTGAAGAATACTCTTGAACTGTAGTGTTGACAATATTTTCTGTTTCTGCATCACACAGATTTCTGAAAATGTTGTGGTTTTTTGCAAAGTTCAGCGCAAGTGCATTTGCTTTGTCCACATCAGAGAAATACGTAGATGTTAACAGAATCTCTTAAGAATAGTAACTGCTTTTTCTAATTTTTTATTACCCTTACAATGTTCCAAAAAGGTTGAGCGTTTTTTCCAAGCAAACTGAGTTTTCTGTTCTATTTATTGCAAACTTGTGATATATTAAGAGCAATGATCTTGTCGAAATTCGATACCGCATGTCTGTGAAAAGGATCCCCATATGTTTGCCAGGTTTTTCGGTAAACGTTTATTATGTTTACAAGCTCTTATATATAAGGAGGAAGTTTTAAGTTAGCTCCAGTTATACATATGTTTTTTTGGAAAACGTTTTTCAGCAGTTATTGATATTTTTTTCGAAAATTGATTTAAAATAGTATCCAAGCGTTCTTTACTAGAAGCACCTTCTAGATATAATTGATTTCAGATCGAAAGCGTAACCAATTTGCATTTCTCAAATCTTATATGTTTTGCACTTGTTTTACCCCTGACCAAGTAATGGGTAGACGTGAACGACAGGAACCACAAGGCAAATAGGTGGGACTAGGAAGAAACTGGAAAATTAACACATAATTCTGACAGAATAGAGAGGATAGAGGAGCCACATAAACTAAGGAGTATCCCAAGGGTTTGTACCTGGACCCATCTTATTCTTAATCTAAACTCTTTGTTCCAAATACAATTAGAAGGTATTTGCGGATGATGTTGTTTATCGCTCTGATAGTTCTTCAAAGTTAATTTTGGACGAAATATGGTCTGGTTGGTTCGGCATAATATATTCATCAGCTCTAAAGGGGATAAAATGGTTTTGGATGCAAGGTGTTTTTTCATATCCCTGAGTATCGCAAGCTTAAATTTCTTTGCTCCTTCTAATCAATTTAAATCATTATTGGTAGTAAACTGAACTTCGAATCACATCACTTCCCTTACAAAGTATTAGTAGCTGAAATTAATGGATTACGACCATTATTAATCGTACAAAATAGTTATAAAAAGAATATGCACCGATTGCATTCTAATTTTTCGTTATTTCAGGATTTCAAAAATCTTCTAATTAGTTACCTTTAGTTTTATAAGACTTCCAAACAACATTATATAATGTATAAATAACGTAAAATTTATAAGTAGTTCGGTGGTCTTCCTCTACAGCACTGAAGTTTGGGCCATATCAGAAGAAGATATAAAATCATTGGTGTGCTTGGAGAGAGTGGAGTTACTTGGAGTGGAAAACACGTACATATGATCTCTGATGTAAGGGGAATGGCTTAGGAAGTTCGACAAGTAAGACTCTATAGTAAACGATTAAACATTTACGAACCCAACGTTTACGAGTAATAGAGCTTGCAAATGGAAACATTAGTTGATGATGACTGCAGTTAGGGCAGAAAATAACACCATTCAATGGTGAATGCTGGAAAGGTTTGTTGTCACAAAATCCCTAAACTAACTTTACTACTTATCGAAATTAAATGAAATAGAAATAGAGATAAATGGAACATTGGAAGCTTTGAATACTTGAAATCAATTATATTGTCTACGGCAGGGAAGCCCGAAAACACTCAACCTACATTTTAGGCTTTATCTTTAGAATGTAACAATAAATAATTTCCGGAGCGGTCAAATCTGGTGGTCCTGCAGGGAAAGGCATATCTTCAATACGTGACACTAGACGACCCAGAAGCGCAAGCCAACGTGTGGTTGCACCGTCCTTTTGGGGTCACGTGTCCCCGAATCCCAATTCATTTTTACGGGGAATAGTTTTGTATCACTCACCAGCCACAGAAACCGTGTTAGAAATTGCGGCCTAGAAAAGAATGAGGCCCGATGGCACTTCCGTCTTAAATATTCGACGTTTTGTTTCTTTGCGTATCCGTTCAGTTGGACCTGGGCCTAGTGATCAATTTCGTCCGAGTATCGTCCACTTCGTTGCTGAGGTCCAGGAAAGTTATTAAGATGCGATTGATGGTGTGCAGGCAAAAGCCGATGTACTTTGAAAAGCAACATCTTCAAGTCTTATACCAAAACGTGCTGCACCAACGTTGTTCGGCCCATGTTGAAGCCTCATTTGAATTAGCCCCGACAGATTCCAGAGGCTCTTCTGTCACATGTTGTTCCAGTCTCTTTGAGTCGAGCGGCTAATCGTGTTAGTATTCGATCAGACAGTGTAAGACTGGCGCTGAATCTGTGCTAAAATCACTGACGAGTTATTCACTAAAAAAATAGTACTCGCAAGAACTCCGCGATCTTGATGATCCTAGCATCCCATGACTGATCTACGTGCATTCCATGTCTGTTAACTTTAAAAATAACTGACCTAACTGCCATTATATAGTAAATTTTGAATAGTCCCGAAATATATTGTAATAAACCTACGGAGAAGGCATAAAGGTAATAAAGCCTTAAAGCAATCACTTTAACAAGATAATTTTCATTGCGGGGTAATATAGTAACTGACTTTTGCGCTAATTAAATTATTTCTTTGCAATTGCCTTTGTCTGCTTCACATGAGGTCTCACGAGTTTTGCCGTTGCGCGAGTCTTCCCCGTACTCTGGGTTTATAGCCCCATATCTCGTAATTAAGGCTAAACGTTAATTTTTATATTCTTTTATTGATTTCACTCCCTTAACTATTAGCCGTACCGTCTTTTAGGCGATATATCTATAGTCACTTCTTTACGGTCACTTCATGGAAATTATTCCTTCCTTCACTAAGCCTATATCTCACGCACCAGATAATGCGGCAATTGTTCTCGAAACATTACAAATATTTTCCTTTATTACACAGATATGTGTTCTTAATTCCCAAGAATCCTAAACGAACTCGCTAAAGTCGCTAAACGATCCCAGATTTGTGTATCGGTTGATAATCCGCTGGATCGTCAAACAATAAACAAACAATTCAAAACCATAAAAGTGCATGCGACCCCGTGACCGTTTCCAAGAAAACGTCTTCTACCACTCGCTCTCTTACTCGTCTATAACCTACTTGCCTATCAAGGCTTATCCGCTTATTTGCAATCCAATTATCTATGGTTCTTAATATGTTCGGTAAAAGATTTGAATTGCAGGTGTGTGCACAAATCGGTAAACGTCTGCCTCTTGCCCGCTTCGGAGGGATGTTACTAGGCGTGACGGTAGCAAATTGTCCTTACTCTCTCCGTGCTATGACTGGCGAAGGCAGCGAACAGATCAGTACTGTGGTGTTATTCAGTTTATTACAATTAGCCTCCGTGAGTTATTCGCGACCGTGTCTAATTGTGTACTTAGAAATTACTAATCCCTTGCTACTGTCGGGTTTTCAATGGACCGCGGACAGATACCTGAACCTCTCTGTTGAAATGTCGATGGTTGTATTGGCAGCGGATCACGGCAAACAAGTCTACCAAGCCATCATGCTAACGTGGAATGGGCCCATGGAATTCCATGCGGATTAGGCTAAACGTGAAAATATTTTTCAACGAATGTCAACACAAGACAATGCCCCAGGATGGTCAAGCTACAACTGTCGCGAGTAGGTACTCGCCTGTGTTAGTTACGAGAATCCATCCACGAAAGTATTTATATCTGAGATTTGGCTTAAATCATAATTTGCATAATGGGGACATCAAACTGAATTGTGTCTGTGGTTTATGAGCAACCGCGATGGGTGCGACCACACCCGACGGACGGACGACAGACGGGTATTCTGTTGACGTGCAAATTTGTTACCTCCGCAGATCTGCATTCTAATTATCCAATCATGTGGGCAAGAGTTGGACGGCGCGCATTCACACCTCGTTATTAACCAGAATATCGCAGAATTAAGTACGTTTAAAAACGTGTTTAGACCACAATTTGTGTGTTATTATTGTTTTGGTCAAATGCTTCGCCGTCTGGCTGTCATACTATATGTGACGGGGGGGTTGGAGTCTTGGATCGATTTTATGATTCGGACGAAATTCTAATTTGCACATCAGGGTGTGCATACATTATTGTTGCTGGATTGACGGAGCTCGATAAGGAACTTGAGATGTTGTGGCAGCTTGGTGATGGCAGGTGGTAGTTTGATAAATGCCTTATTGCTCGATTGGATGCACGTCACATTCGAAGTTACAAATCGTGGGATAAGTTATGTTTTTATACTCACCTCTTCTTAAAATAAAATAAATACGAGTATGGATTGAGAAGACTTCATACGAAACTGCTTAACTTTGCCATAACTAACTGGAAGTATTTTTAAAGATTGCCATTTCTATTGAATCTGATCACACATCTACAACCACATATTTCGCGGATAATCACCGTGAGTAATTGGTCTTAAACTATTCCCATACACATCCATAAATGACCAACTACACGTGTACATGAAATCAACCCTAAAGATGGCATGCGCGTTCTGATTCAGTTCGCTGTTTTAAACACAAAATATTCATTTGACTGGTGACGCAGGCATACATACATACATATTTTTTAAAATTCATTTTGCTGGATTATGGATCATCCAATGACCGTCTTAATTCCTGCCAAAATCTAAGTTTTTATTTTTGATCATACAACATAACACTGGTGCGAATAAAATAATTTTTTTGTATCGACAATATTTGGCCGTTGATGTAGTTTTTATATCCAGCAGGACATGAGCCTTTTATAGTATTTAATGTTTGTATTTAATTTAAAGTAAAAAGTGAAAGTTTTCATACGAAAAGCTAGAAATCCACGGAAAAATTTGTTGAAACCTCGAAATTTCTATTCCATGCGACTAATAACCGAATCATTATGGTGACCGCAATATATGTAAATTTTATATGACTTTTACCCCAGGCTTGTTAGGACTTCCAAAAAAGTGCTTTCAACTCACCGAAAAAAAATGTCATTCCTGGGTACCAAAATAGCTTACTGCTTCTCTGAGTTCAGCTTGAGACCATTTACTGCCGAAACACCACTAATTTTGAACCGAAAAAAATTTTAATCCTGTAATAATACTACATAAAAATATCTTGTATTTAAGATACAAATATTTTCAAAATTTTTAGTTTTATTATTAGCTTCATTAAATGTTTAAAAATATTTTCCATTGCTTATGAAATTCCATCAGCATATGAAATCCGCGTTCTTAGGTATTAATTTTTTTTTCGCAATTTTTAACTTCTTTGAAAGATCGAAAGAGCTTCTCAACTTTTACAGGTAGATTTTGTCGATTTGAGCAACATGTGGAAAAACATTGACGTGCTGCAAAACCACTGACGTGTATTGTCACATATTGTGGCTGTTTTTCTTTTAATGCAAGACTCAAATGCAATGGTTGTTGTCGGTAGAGAGCTCCTGCTTGGCTTCACCAAGTTGCATAATATATCACAACGGTTAATTACATTTCATCGCCAGTTCCAATGCAATGTAGTATTTTTTTTTTTTTACTTTCTTTTGTTGTTAACTCGAATTGCAACCAACTTCCTTGCTTTGGATCCTTTTCGAGGGTTTCAAACGATGGGAAATTGGTTATTGAGGTAGGATAGAGCGTGGCTAGTTGGACCACTTTTTACTCGAAGTCTCATAATTGTCAAACTATTCACACTATTCACTTTAGTGTGACTAATATCAAAAGAAAGAATTAACATCTGGCTTCTAAATGAAATTTGAAAAAATTGAAAATATGAAACCCCAGAAGAATAATGGTACAATAAATAAATCAAGTTCAGTGGGTGGGCTGAGTTCGACGAAGCCCTGAGAAGTGGAAAAATGAGTTCCATAAAGGACAAAATTTAATTAATTTGTTTACTTAAAACGGCCAAACAAACTTAACAAAAAATAAAGAAAAATACTTCATTTAGCGATAATAAGAGAAATAAATTAAATCGTGCAGGGACGGGTTAAGAATATCCCTGCAGCGATACCTATCGCTTGTCGTAAAAGGCGACTAAACAAAGGTAAACAAAACTCACACCTAGGCAATTTAGAAAACACCAAGGTGAGCCTAGGGACACATATACCACCATTAAACTGCCCCACAAGTGTGCATGCAAATCAGTGGGTTGACACGACTGGAGATCACCGGTGTTGTAAGAGTAAGATCAATCAAAAAAAAAAAAATAAAAAATCTGGAGCATGCCCGTGTCAAAAAGGAAGGGAAGAATGAAAACGGTCAAACCGTAGCATTATGGAAAAGAACGCTAAAAGGAAAAGCACTACCCCGCCAGGCACTACTAATGGTCGTGATCCTGGGACGAGCAGCAATGCTCGGGTCAGAGCTATAGGATTTCCGGGGGATAGCAAAGTAATGCAACGGCGTAAGCCACATTTAAGAGTCGCGAGTTGGAACGTTGGAAGCATGAGTGGGCGCAGCTATGAGCTTGAAGAAATGATGGTTAGAAGGCGAGTAGACATCCTGTGCGTACAAGAGACGAAATGGCGAAACACCGGTAATCGGGCACGTTTCTTGGACGTTAAAACAAAAGCCTACAAGATGTTTTACTATGGATTGGAACAAGGAAAAAACGGAATCGCCATCATCCTTGCGGCAGAGTTACTTGGCAACGTCTTAACCATTTCAAAGTCCAGTGACCAATTTGTCCAATTTGGCTCTCAAATTGGTGATGCATAGTGAGGTGTGGAACATCGTAAGCGCATATGCCCCTCAAGTAGGATGCGAACAAAAAGAAAAAGATGCATTCTGGCTAGATTTCCACAACCTTGTCAAAATCATCCCGAAGGAAGAGCTTTTGTTTGTTGGGGGAGATTTAAACGGACATGTCGGGAAGACAAGCGAAGACTATGAAGGCTACCACGGAGGGCTGGGATACGGCACCAGGAACTCTTCAGGTGGAGAATTCCTAAACATGTGCAAGTCCTACGGTCTTATAGTGCTAAATACCATGTTCGTCAAACAAAGCCGGCACCTGATCACTTATAGCAGCGGCGGAAATGAAACTCAAATAGACTATCATTTGGTATCCAGTTTCATGAAGCCACGAGCTAAAGATTGCAAAGTGATCCTGGGAGACGCGATCGCCCCTCAACACCGTCTCCTCCTGACTGAATTTTTTATGGATGCGAGAAAGAAGTCAAAGCAGCAAACGAAGGTATCTGAGAGAATCAAGTGGTATAAGCTGGATAAAGGAAAAGGCGAAGCTTTTATCACCAACATGGAAAACTACCTCTCTTCCATTATCGATGAGGTCGGTAATGAGGAGTGCAGAGCACAAGACATGTGGGATTCCCTACAACAATCTGGCCTGGAGAAAGCCAAATCACTGCTCGGAACATCTAAAGGCCCCTGCCAACACGCAACAGAAACCTGGTGGTGGACAGACGAAGCCAAAGCAGTGATACACGAAAAGAAAATGGCTTTCCAAGCTTGGTCAAAGTGCTCTTCTACTAATAGAGAAGAAAAAGCTCGCCGTGAAAAGGTATATAGATGTTGCAAAGGTATCGCGAAGAAAAAATGCGCCGAATTCAAAGCGAAAAGCATGGAAGGCCTCTATCAGGAGTTGGAAGAAATATCGTCTTCCGCGTCTGACAGGAACCAGGCTACCCAGGAGCTTCGACAAAACAATTTGAACAAAGGAGCAAATATCTTTAAGATAGCCGCCCAGAGAAGAAGAAATGCTCAGGAGATTCGTTTCCCAAAGTTTATTAACAATGCTGAAGGCCAACTCCTTGTGGAAGACGAAAAAATTCTCCACAGATGGCGACAGTATTGCGAGGAACTTCTGAACGAACAGTTTCCCCGAGTGTACTTTCCAAGAGCCGCCCCGAATCATGCCGAAATATCCGACATCACAGTCGAAGAAATTCAGTACGCGGTTAAAAACTCCAAGAAAAGAAAAGCTGTTGGGCCGGACGGGATACCCTCTGAGTTCTGGAAAAAGATGGGAGACATCGGGTCTAGATGGCTCATGGTTCTTATCACCAAACTTATGAGAGGCGACACTATGCCTAATCAATGGAGGGAAAGCTATCTTCTTCCATTGCACAAAGGAAAGGGTGATACGCGAAATTGTGATAACTACCGTTCTGTCAAGCTGATGTCGCACACCATGAACATCGTTGAACGGGTATTAGATAGCCGACTGCGGAAAATAATACGACTATCTGATGACCAGTGCGGGTTTGTCTCGGGTAAATCAACAACAGATGCAATCCAAAGTATAAGGATCATGATGGAAAAGCATCGTGATTCTTCAAAGGACTTGCATATGGTGTTGGTTGATTTCGAGAAGGCATTTGACCGGCAACCAAGAGATCTTTTATGGGTAGCGCTAAGACAAAAAGGAGTTCCAGAAACCTACGTGCGAGTGATTATGGACATGTACGAGAGAGCAACGACAAGAGTAAGATGCACCGCAGGAGTCACCGAAGAGTTCGCAATCAAAGTCGGTGTACACCAAGGGAGCGTCCTCAGCCCACTGCTTTTTATAGCAGTCCTTGATTGCTTGCTTGAAGGAAAAGTGACGAACCCCAATGTGCACCAGCTATTCTTTGCTGACGATGGGGCCATTATAAGTGATGATCAGGCGTCCCTACAACGAGCACTTGATGTGTGGGTGGACATTTTTGAGGGACACGGGTATCGTATTAGTTCAAAGAAGACAGAGTATCTGTGCTGCCCGTTCTCTGACCCTCATCAGCCTATTCCAGACATTTACTTGAATGGAAGAGTGCTTCCCAAGTGTGAAAAGTTTAAATATCTGGGATCTATGATTAATAGAGAAGCAACTTGTGATGACGACATCAAACATCGCGTAAGCGTAGGGTGGATGAAGTGGCGGGAAAACTCCGCCATCTTCTGTGATCGAAAAATGCCCCCTAAGCTGAAAGGAAGGCTCTACACTTCAGTTGTACGTCCGGCGCTCACATACGGTTCACAATGCTGGACAATGCACAAAAAGTATGAGAGCAAATTAACGGCAACTGAGATGAAGATGCTTCGCATGACAGCGGGAGTAACAAAGCGTGACAGAATTAGAAGTTCAAAGATCCGAGGAAGCCTCCACGTAAAACAAACCATCACAAGAAATATAGAGCGCGACCGACTCAGTTGGTATTGCCATGTTCAAAGGAGAGATCCTTTGAACCCCGTCCAAAAGGCGTTATCAATCAACATTCCAATTTCAACACGCAAAAAAGGCAGGCCGAAAAACAATTGGTGCAAACAAATGCAAAAACACCAGCATTTGATTGGCCTCAGCGATGAAGTAATCCCAAACCGGGAAGCCTGCCACTACTTTCTGAGGTCAAACCGGCGGACCCCACAAGCGGACCAGTAGGAATGCAGTTAAGTGGGAAGGTTATGGTCCTACACTTCTGACCATAACGACGCCGGGATAAAAAGGAAAAGAAGAAGAGAAATAAATTAAAGTTTAAAACAAGTTACAAAACAATTGATGCATACAAAGAAGGGGCTATCTCCGGCTACAGTACATTTTGTATGACCCCACTTTCGACAAGTATCCACTCCTTACCCGGTAAACTTTCAGCCACACCTGGTTTGACGAACATATTTTGTCATAAATAAAAAAAAACTCTCAAAATTGTTAAATATAGCACACATAATATAAAAATAAAATATTTTTACTTACAGATTGTGAAATTTTAAAGACTTCGGGTCAGAGGTATGTACATAAAAGTTCGAAATTTGTCCACTTTTTAACCATTAAGCTTGAAACCAGATTCATTTTCGTGGGGGTAAACACCCCATTTTTTAAGCTTAATTCAAATTTTTCAATGTCGTTATGATGGTTTGATAGCGTCGTGGCGCTGTGGGTAGTGTGTCAGCCTCTGACGTACGATGAGCGAGTTCGGATCCAGATAACACCAACGCCATCGGATATTCATTATGCGGCTTCTCTCCTCGGCAGGGTACTGACAAATCCTCCCGTACTACACTTGACTTGGGTGGCGCCGGGGCGCAGTGGATAGTGTGTCGGCCGCTGACGCAAGATGAGCGAGTTCGGATCCCGATAGCACCAACGCCATCGAATGACCAGTATGTCCAAAGTGTCTAAGTGCTCCAACAAATAGCAGAAGCCTCCAAAAAAAAAAAAAAACACTTGCCTTAAAAAAGCTTCTCGGCGCTCGCCGTTCGGAATCGGCATTAAATTGTAGGTCCCGTTCACTTGTGTGAAAAACAAATCGTCCACATCATAAGTGAATGCTAGAAACTTGGTGCCGGCTCTCCGTGAGCTGTAACGCCATATAAGAAGAGGAAAAATATCATTAATGGTAAGAATGAAAGGGAGTTGACCTAAGGGGCTGCCTTGGGGGACGCCGGAGAAAGCTAAGAAATGGTTAGAAAATGCAGTTCTGGCAATGCGATCGAAGCCAAGGGAAGACAATTTGAAGAGTATTAATCTTTGGGAGATTTTATCAAAAACTTTTCTGAAATCGGTTGAAATAACGTCGCCTTCAAAGCCGAGAGGGTAAAGTACACATATTCAACAAGGTTTGAAAACTTAAACTTTCATACAAAATACTCTCGAAGGGTTTGGGTATATGTCACAATTTGGCAATGGGACGATAATTGTTAATATCGTTGGATCTTTTTTAAAATATAGCAGGGAGTCAGATCCAGGAGTGAATTTCTCATTAAGTTGATTTAATTTGTTTTCGATCGAATGTATGTCGACTGTACGAGTAAGAAACGTTCCAAGGGGTATACACAGAAGAGTATATCGCTTTTTTATTTTTTTTAGATATCTTAATCGATGGAAAGATATTTCCTTATTAGCCTGGGGAAAAATCAGATTTTCTCGGGAATTCTTTCTTCTACAAAAAACTACGAAATTTAACAAGATTTCATAAATTTTCGTAAAAAAATCGCTATTTTCGGAAGGGGACGCCAACACACTTATTATGTTCCGCCCTGAACCAGTGAAAGTTTTCAACATCCACCTGATTTAATTTATTGAGGCACCGTCGTTGGCCCTCATTATATCTCACCAATAACTTTTTCCCAAAGTTAGATGGAAGTACGCAGGCACAAAAATGCTAAGATCTAGCTATACAATTTTAGTTACATATGGTTAAGTTACACAGCACATATTGGACTTAAACTAGCATTTTTTTAATATTAATTCAAGTGCTGAATTGACCAAACATTTTACAGTTATTAGAATATCAATTTATTTTTCTTTAAATCTTGAATATCATAGTATCATAAATTCAATGCACCTGCAGTGCTGCATCTCCGTGCTCTGCACTTGACCTCAAATTTCAGATTTTATAAAGAATTCAATTCCTTCACAAACAAGAATTGATAACGAAGTAAAAGAACCTGTTTCCAACAATTTTGAGTTAGATGAGCGAAGAAGGAATAAATAAGCTTTCAATGATTAATTATTAATTAACTAATGGAAGAAGATCCATCTTTCCACAATTAGTTGTGCTGTCTGTTAATGTGGTCTTAAATCTCCTAGATCTCGTTTGTTATGATCTCTTCGCATCAAGACTATTCGATTTTCAATATTTTTTTTCATAAGAAATTATATTCACTTGGGTCTCCAATTTTAATTTTATGCTTTATGAGAATAAACCATTTAAGACCATAGAATTATTTACACATCTACCTCTATGTTTAACTTACGTTTAAGAGTAAGTTGAGGTAATGAGGATTTTTTTCTCATTGAGCAGTACGTTGGCTTATAGCTTATAGCAAAATTAACAGCAAAAATGTTTGGACATGTTTATTAGATATTTACTAGTATCAAAACTAGTTTTGTAGGTTTAGAAGACATGGCCTTAAAATCCCTACTAAATGTAATAAATATTCTGCAATGATTTTCTTTTTAATGGCATTATTTAAATCAAATAAATTTCATGAATTTTTTGGTAGAAATTGAAATTTATTTTTCTATAGTTAAAATTATTACATAGAAAAACATGAAAGTTGGGCTAAACGCTGTGCGAAAAGGATACCAGTCCCGATTAGAATCGATACAAGGGGAGCTTGTTTCGAAGAACAAAAGAGTAGCAGCTCAATGAATAGAGCATTGAGTAGAAATTTAGTGTTGCACTACGTAATGAATCTCCTCAGGAAAATGGTAATGGAATAACACTAAATGGAATCACACCCGCTCTAGCTTCCGCTAAAGATCTAGATATTCTTGGAGATAGTGAAGGGAGTGAACCTAGAAGTAAATGAAGAAAACCAAAATACGAAGTTTGGTCAAAAATAAAGTGACATTTTATTTTTATACGGAAAATATTTATTTATTCGTCAATATCTATAATATACTTGAACCAACGACTTTTCCAATCCTCGAAACACTTCTGATATGCCCTTTTTATTATAGCCTTGATCTCTTTAAACGGTACGGTCTTAATTTCCTCAATCGTGGCCAATTTCCGTCCTTTTCATTTTAGTTTGAGGAAGAGAAAACCCAGGTGCATTATCGTTAGCCATTTTTTTAATAATTTTGCTTCATGCAAGGATGGCAAGATCTTATGGCAAGAACTCAGGATGAAATACGCCATTGTAATCGAAAAGAGACTGAGCAAAACTTTCATATTTAACTGACCTTCGCGTTCCTTTAGTTTTGACCATATATGTATACATATACCCATGTTGCGTCACCAGAGATGTGCTACTGCGTCCAGGACGAGAATCGTAATTTCTTTCTCGGCCTTCTTGGAGAGCTTATATCAGTTATAATTTTTTTTTTGATTGCACTTAATTTTATTTTTAACACAAAATGTATAAATTCTTCGATAGTAAAAAATTGCCAAGTATTCCGAAACACGTCAAAATCTTTATATCTATAAAAAAAACAAACTTAATATATAGGTATATCCATAATGGGCGACAATATAAACAAATGTTAGGAGACATGGGTACCAACATTCGAAAATCGAATATACCTAGCCCGCAAAATTCAAAAAATCACCTTATTTTTTGAAAAAAAGTCGTATATGGTCACAGAGGACTTGGAACGAGCCAAACCTCACACCCGATTGTACCCGATAAACGCTTTGAGGAAGTGGACGAGTTCAAATATCTAGGAACCATATTGACTGCTACAAGCGACATAAATAAAAGTCTGCATATGGGCAAAAAGTATTTCTTTGTGATGAAGGAGCTATACAGAACAACTCTTTTGTCCCACAACCATGATAATGGCAGTGACAATTTACGTATGTAAAACTTGGTGCCTAATAAGAAGGAGTCTTTGAAAACAAGATTTTAAGGACAATCTATGGTGGAAAAAAGGATGAAGATACAGGCGAATGGAGAAACTATACAAACAAGAATTCAAGCAGTTCCATTAGCCCAAAACATTGTTCGAGAAATAAAATCGCGAAGACTAAGACATGAAACGAATGGACAGTGGACGGACAATCGAAACAATAATGACTGGAACGTCCTAGAGAAACAGACCGCTGGAAAAGCCCTGCCGTAGATGGGAGGACAATATAAGGATGGACGTAGAAGAGATGCGTAGAGCAGCGCAACATGAAGAGAACACACTCATGACAGGATGCCTTGGCGAAGGTTTGTCAACGAAACTCTAAACTTTCGAGTTAAAAATGGCCGATAATTATAACAATAAGATGGATCAAATAACGTCCATTATTACCAATGATTTCTCGCTATCTTTAGGCAAAGTATGAGTAGGATCTCGGACATCAACATCTTACTTAAGAAACTTCTGTAATACCGAAAAAAACGGTAGATAGATAAGTATAGATGTGGCTTTATATTGACGTAGTAGAAGAGAACGCCAATATTATTGATCAATTCACGGTATTTTTCCTAACCGTTTCACTTTATCTGGTTAGCTTCTTTTCTCTCTATTTCAGCTCATAATTCAGGGTAACTTTTCGATCCCATTAAATAGTAAATTTTTATTGAAACGCTATTTCAAAAATTAACAAAATATATTCAAAGAATTATGCGTTACAATCATTCGACTACACTCTGCATTATTTATCTGTGCTTATAATTGTGTGTTTTGGAGATGGTTGTCCAAACTTTGGATAAAGCAGAAATCGGTCGGGATAAGTGTTGTAAGTAAGGCGGATGAGGCAAAGCTGCACACCCCAACTGCGCCAGATTCAAGTACCTTGATGTGCTGTATGCATTACATTATCATGCAAAGTATGGGACCATGACTATCACCTGTTGAGCACCTATCTTTCTGGTATTCTTTTTTGTACCATTCCGGAGGATGAAATGTACCGGCTTATGGTTAAAACAACTACCTCCCTCCATAGCCTCACGTTACAACGAACACTTTAGGAATGATCGCCATTTTCATATGTAACGATCTAATACATATGTACATATATGCCTAGTCTATTCATAAATATTGATACGATTTTTAGTGTAACCATTTTAAATAGAGTACCAGTTGTACTGCTTAATGTTATTTTGTCACAAAAAAAAAAAATTGTATTTAGTAGTGTACAACCATGGATTAAGGTTTTATCGTTGTGAGAGCTTACAAATAGTATAATAAAACTATTATAGAAAGGTAATATTTTTCGGACTAAGCAACTGTTTGGAATCACTCGCTGTTTTATTTATCGTACTGTTAAATTGTTCGAGGATACTGGTGGGGCACGAGACCGTCAAAAAACTGGCTGTTCACGCATAATGAGTATCCTGGGAATTATCGAAGCCGTCCAGGCTCGAATCTGACACAAACCACTGAGAAAACAAAAGATCTAATCGTGGGAAATGAACATTACACAAAAATCTGCATCTCATATCATCAAAGAAGCCCTGCTATCAGTCGCATTGAAGCAAAAACATAAGCGAGAATGAAAAGCTGTCTGTTTGTCGATGAGAAAAATAAGCAAATGATCAAGTGTATGCTTTAGAACTTATTCCAAGGGTTGCAAGAAGCCACAATCCTTCAAATGAAGTTTGCATGGCAGTGACTGAACTATAGCGGTATAATCAATCTTCTCCTCCAAGACTTCGGCGAAAGCTTATTAAACAACTGTTTTGGAAAACGCGGTTAAACCTCAAAGCTGAAAATTATTCGCACAGAAGCAGTGGGCATTCCAACAAGACTCTGCTCCAGTCCACAAGTCGAGAAGCACACAAAAAAAAAGGACTCAACTTCATACCGTCGGGCCAGCTGATAGTCTGGGCCTCAACCATTTGGGTAACGAGTTCTTGTCCGTTCAAAAGGGCATGCTCCTTCCCTACTCATCATTGAAATAGTGCGTCTTTAAAGCCAGTCTCTGTCCGCGCTCTGGACGACTTTCTAATGAATGAGATCCGTAAAGCGCCAGATGATTGTCCAGTGCCAGTGGCATACGTTTTTCCCTGCGTCAGTATTTATGACTAGATTAAGTATATTTATCACATATCAACCATGATTAGGGCCCATCACATTTTAACAAAAGTATGATTAATAACTCTACGGTATGTTTTTTTTTCATTTATCCAGTTTTCGGTAGAACAGGAGCGAATCACATTTAGGCACTTTATTGCGACAGACAAGTTTTACCATAAAAAACACACATCTTTTCACACGCCGAGCTGAGAAAATATAGCGGTTCTTTCCCCAAAATATCACTTACCTAAGCTTTGAAATTATGTATTTTTGATACTACACCCTGGTCTCATTAAAATGTTCCACATTAATCAGCTGATCTGTCATCCGCCAAAAAAGAGCCGCTAGTTCTGCATTGACAACATCATCATGCTTTGAATAGACTTCCCGACCAACCCAACACAAATTTATCAAAATATGTTGTTGTTTTTCGGCAAATAGAGAAAGGAACTTTAATAAAAAAAAAAAAACTGTTGCATCTGAGATTTAAAGCTAGTCTTTAACGGTGTACTATTTATTACCCAACACAACCTTACACCCACTTTTCGTGGAATTCGTAGAGTGATGTTGGAACTTGTCAAATAGACATCACCACTTTCTAAAGATTAAGGTTATTTTAGGGCTTAACTTCATCTTTTTGCTTTTAATATCACCTCATAAATTTTCTATGAAATTAAGGTCAGGTGGAGAGGCAAAACGAAACGTTAATTCATTTCACTTAAAACCACTCCACAGCTCTTCGACTTTGTGTTTTGGTTCATTATCTTGCTAAAAAGGCTCGTCTTAGTGTCATTTCATATTCAGCATTGGAAAGTTTATTATTTTCCAAAATTTAAGATATAAATTCACAAGGTAATAGGAAGAGAAAACGCAAACTGACAGTAAATGTACAAAAAAATATTTTTTTTCTACCTATGAATTATTCCAAGAAATGATTTCGCGATTTTTTAGGGGGAGAAAATGAAAATGTTTCTTTTATTTGAAACAAAATCGTTCTTTCACCTTAAAAGGATTACCCGAGCTTAACCTATAGATATAACCAATTAGCCTTTATTCCAATATCTCACGTACGGCTCTCCGTTATCCATTTTCTATTTTTCGAATATATATTCATTAACTTTCGCCTTTCACCACACCCTTTTGTCAAAAATTTAATTAATTACACCATAGCCATAGATAAAAGTAGGTTTCCACCTCCGGCGTTCCCGACGCAAACCAATTCAACCCTTAAACGCGATAAATCCCCAAATAAACAACTCACACCCCCACGGTCGCACCAGCTAACCAGTTGCCCTCATCAAACATACCCATGACGGCGTATCTGCCTACCACTCGCAACGTTTCAACTTTAATTGGGCTCGAACCACCAGACGCTCATTTGCTGAACAAATAATTCCAATTAGTTGTGTCAACAATAAGCGCAAGGAAGCAGGAAAAAAAGCGTAAAACCACTTCACCATTTTGATATGAATCTATCGCCTAACGCCTCATACACGAGAAATGGTCTAAACAACAACTGGTCGAATGAGCAAATTCCACAGCAAGACTCCATCTTGGATTCGCACTCACCGGCAACTGCTTTATCTCGTTCTCGCTCACACCACCTCCGACCATAATGACAATCAACGGTTTAATCTGCTAATTAACATCCATTCTCCGAGTTTGGTTTGCTTACCGGTGACACTTCCCTTCACCCGACGCCGGATCATTCCACAAACTGAAATTAATAAAATGCTAACGAGACTGGTTAGCGAGCCATTTCGTTCCTCTCCCATCTAATTATACCTTGTCTCGCATTCACACTCATGTGCGCCCGTCCGATTTGACACTCTCGCACCCGTGGTGAAGGTGGGAGAGAAAACTAACCACTAACCAGTCTGGAAATGACAATTACCAAATGAATTGCAATTTTAGTACGAACCACTCGCACATAATACTCGTACCTATTGCCCAGGATAGCTTTGTATCAATCTTCTTGCACAGGAGATGGGGTACCGTGTATATAAGATGTGTCGTGAGGCGTGGTCTGTCACGCAGTAGTAGTCCAAGTCGGCAGCCAATCATGGAACATGCGCTGCTTTCCCAGAGAGTGCAAAGAAGGAAAATAGTTTTTCTATGATCCAGTCTATGCGTCAGTGTGTGTTTTGTGGGGTGTTTTCCCTCTTTTCGAAATCCGGAATGGCAGATTTAGGAACTGTCATTTATGGGTAATGTAAATAAAACGATCATTGACAATGAAATCGAACGGAAGAACGTTACGGGCATTGCCAGATAGTCGTGCAAATTGATTTTTAATATGCAAAGGGAAGATGAGTTAAATTAGCGTTGGTAATAGCCTTCAAGGGTTCATGACAGTAGAGACTTAAATTGAAACCAAAATCTACTCCATCTTATTAGCTAAAAAGTCTATGCAAAATCCATTTATTACCACCTGGTAACACATTAAGAGAACGTCCATTCGAAAGCAGCATTTCAGCTCAATTACTGCGTCGGTGGCAATGGCATCCCGGCGTCACATACAGGTTGTTTACCTAAACCACGCGGCGACTAATAGCCCAATTGCATCCAACAAGGTGATTATTGCCCCCATACCCCGGACAACAAACAATTACACTCAGTCCAAGTGCAGCGCAACACCGATGGCGACTGGGACCGCCCTTTCCTGGCAAGTTCTTCAACCACTCACATTTACATGGTGGTAGTGTGGAAGTGTTCTCTCCAAAAATCAGGTTTTGAATTTCAAGTTTGCCTTTCGATTCTGCTTCGTGTACTCCGTGCTGCTGCGCGTTGTATACGACTGTATGTTGCGCCCAGATGTCTGCGATTGGAATGGTTCTATGTGTCCCATACACCACCACACTGTTGACGTTTCGCTGTTTGTGTTGGACAAAAATTGGACAACGCCAATGGCTTTCGTTGTATTCTTGACGACTGCCAGTTGTGCAGATAGCATACAGTGCAGATACGATTCTGTTATGTTATTCGCTCGCGGTAATATTTTCGAGTTGCCGCCGCTATTATTATTTTCACCCGTGTCGCTGCATCTTTGACATCTGTCATTCGAAAATAGTGTGAAATCAAACAGATTACTTGTGAAGTTCGAAAATATTAGTGATCGTAGAAGTCAGTGAACTCGATGCCAAATATTGAAAATTCAGTTGCCAATCCACTTTTGATTTGTGTTTCCCACAAAGTGATTTTCTCTATTTGTGACTGAAGTGAGTCGGACGTTTGTCACCCTTAAATGGTCACTTGCGGTCAGCAGCGTGTCATAATGCCAATGACAACGGTCACAAATCCTTTTGTCAGCGGCAATAATTTCCAATCGTCAACGAAACCAAAAATTGCTTTTAGCATCGATTCGATAGTGGGAGATGCACCACCATCGTCACCCTCGCCGACCTCCGTCCGATGTGATAGTCCCGTCGAGCGTCCGTTGAGCGCGATCAGTAACGAGAGCAATTACCAGCTTCAGCACGACCATCAACAGCAACGACAAAAACCATTAGAATTAAGGAATAGTGATAGCACCAGGCTTGTCGATCATGACAAGGGAATGTCAGCCTCACATGCGGTCCCGGTCAATTTGAATGGCAGACCGGTTGTTGTGCCCGGACTACCTGCTGGATTGATTCGACCATTCCCTTTGCAAGTACCGAATGAAGCGGGTAAATCGAATCCTCAATTGCCTCCGCCATTTCCAACGGGATATATAAACGGACCAGATGCTGATGTCCTACGCCTGCCTCATCACGGTGGACCAAATCCTCATTTTCTAGCTGCTCGGTTTCAAATGGCTGCAGCATTAGCGCATCAGCATGGACCAAATGGACCTGGAGTGCTTTTTCATCCAAATTCGCATCCGCACTTCGGAGGGGGAATGATAAGGGACACGTATCCACTTTATCCGTGGCTGCTGAGTCGACATGGACGAATATTTCCGCCGAGGTTTCCTGGCAGTAAGTTATTTTTATCAAAAATGTATTATTTGTCACTTCCCTTCTGTAGTATGGTTTTCATGATTTTGTCACCAAGTTCGCGTTGAAAAATAATTTCTCGATGTATCGTATATAATTTGTGTGGAAAATTATAAAACAAAGGATCATGATTTTTAGCAAAGGAATCTTGTCAGAAATATTTGTCAGGGATATTGTCAGAAAATCGTTAATATTTATTATTTTGTTCTGCCCCATCTCATTTTTATTTATTTTTAACTTCAACATTTTTTTTTTATTTTCTTTTTTTTTTAAGCAAAGAGTACACTGTCAGAAATAGATTTCTAAATTTTTAGAATAAAAAGTCATACATATTTTCAAAAAGGCTCTTAGTGGTGATCACTGCACTCTGAAATTGTTTTAGTTAGAAAAACTAAAAAAACTTCCTTCTAAACAAAGTAAAAACAAATTGAGAAATAGCTGCCAAAGAAAATCTTTTTTGAGCGAAAATCCATATCCTTTTCATAAGGAATGTTGAAATTCAGGAAAATTAAATTTATTATTAGAACGATTGGTCCAACCAAATCTAAATCTTTGATCAACCCTTTCGAAACCTTCGTTTTGAGAAAAATGCGTTTAAATTTTTAAGAATAAAAAGATATGGCAAATTGGTGCTCCTCTCTTATAAAAAGTTCTTATATAATCAAAAAGACATTATGAATCGGCTTAAGATACATAAGTATCTACCTCTATTTTCTTGTATGATATGTAAAAATCATTTTTTTTGTTAAATTTCAAATACGAGTATTGATTGATATCGATGTTTTTGGACTTCTGCCACCAGATTCATTGTTGTGCTTTATCTCTGATACTTTTGCTTTACCAGCTATTTGGGACTCGAAAGTTCAGAGCCCTTCGCCAAGCCTCTCTGTCATGAGTGTGTTCCTTCCCTGTTTTCCTGTTCTGCCCCATCTCTTCTAGATCCATCTTTATAGATATACTTCAACCATCGAATACGTTTGTGCTTCTGGTCAAACCCGACGACGCCATAATATCATACAAGTCCTTGCACCTTACAGACCCAACATTTTTCTATCAATCCAATTCTCATGTCATATGCCAAGAAAGGAGTTTAGCAAAAGTTCTTCTTTTTATAAGAACCTTTTCTTGTTTGTTAAAATGTGGGTAATAGCTTGGCCAAAATTAAGGTAGAAGTCTTCGACCCTATTAGTTGGAAGTTGATTTTTTTGAAAAAAAAAATGCTAGAAAATTTGTTAGATTTGACTTATACCCGATGCGATTTTATGAAAATCGATGCTTTCATCGTCCGGCAAAACAATATCACATGAGGTCGAGCTGCATGTTTATACAGGGTTATCCAACAAGGAGTGTCATTTTAAATCAATGAAAAATTAAATAATTTTATAAGCCCTGAGAATAGTAAGATGTGCAATGTGAGTCAAATGTTTGCCCCCAGCTCTTCTTACAAATTTTTATTTTTGGGCGAATTTTTTTTATCACGTTTCTGCATAATTGTGAATAACAGGTCTGAACGTTTCATAAATCGTTGGAAGAGCGTTGTCGTAGAAATTTAAAAAGTCTGTTGGTAGTCACCAACCTTGACAGCCAACAAAGGTCGCTATTTTGGGGAATCACACGTCTAGAAAATTGGTCACTCAATTGTCACAGGCTAAAAAACGGTCGCACCAGCATGATTTTCGAAAAAAAAAATATGGACCAAATACAGCGCCGTTCCAAAAGTCACATCAAAATATCACTCGATGTGACTGCTATTCTACTAATTTCCTGGGGCAGACACATCACTCAGAACAATTTTGAGCAAAAATCTTGCTCATTCGTTTCCAGCATCCAATCAGAAAGCAGCGTTTACGCGATATTTTTCCTAGCAGGCGAAATTCTAACATTCTGAGATTTATTAGTGAGCCTAAGCCTAACATAGGTTTTTGTTCCTAATGTTCCGACAACAAGCTTAGGCCGTTTTTTTTTCAACATTTCCACTGTTCAATTTTTATTACCGAATTGGGTTATACATATAAGCTTTATGGCAAACATCTTAGTACATGCCTTGGGCTTTACTTCATTATCGACAACCCACTAATGTTTACTTCGGCTCTTTTCAAGAAGGAGCTTAGAAAGGGATTAGTTTTCATTAGATATGTTCTACCTAAAATGTAGGCATAAAGATTAAAATATGGTAGCAAAAAGTTAGTTTTTTATAATGTTTTAGTTTTCTACATGTTCGTTTAAAATGCGACTTCTTCTCACGTTCTATAAGAGGAAGACGTATGGGGGCGTTTATAAGAAAGATTTTTGAAGTCTTGACAGATTGCATAAACCAAAGTGCAAGATCTAAGATACACACAACCCAGCGTTATGATATGGGGGCTATATCCTGGTGTGGCGTTGGTCCATTCCATGAAATTGAGGGACATACCTATGGACCGGTTCCAATATTGTGACAGTCTTCAGAATGTAATCCTGCCATATGCGTAATCTTGAACGCCCGCCAGTAATTTGGAAGTTCCAACAGGGTAACGAACCAAAACACACGGCGGCTCGCACAAAAAAGTGGTTTAAAGAAAATAGTATTACCTTATTGGACTGGCCGTCGTGTAGCCCGGATCTAAATCCTATTGAGAACCTATGGCATTATTGTAAAAGGAAGATGAGATCCAAAAAGTTGTAAATCTTTACATATTTTTGAAGAGACTCAAAGGATATGGCAATCTATACCAAAGTCAGTCTATGAAAATTAATTAATTGTATGCCTCGCAGATTACAGGCTGTGATTGATAATCGTGAGTATTCAACAAAATATTTAAAAAATTGAATAAATACCATTTGAGTGTTTTAATTTCATGCACGACCTCTTTTACGTGTATGTGTTTTTACGCAAACTTATCTTAGATAAAAAGAAATAATTTGCTGATTAAACAACAGTTTCAAAAAGTTCAATATGTGTGTAAACTAAAAGCAAAAAAACTCAGTAGACTTTAGGCTAATACACAAGACCTATAAGTCTCGCAATTTCTGTTTCTGGAGAGTTTCTAATTGCGTGCAGCCACTGTACTTAGAATCCTCCATGTTTACTGACTTTTGTTTTTGTTTTTTTTTTAAACATTTTGCCATCGGTTTTGCATTTTGGAAAAATTTCATTCAACTTTTATTTTCTTTTGGTCTTACAACATGACATTCTCACTTTCTTAAGCAACTCCAATACGCAATATTATTGTTGTTTTGGTGTTGTTCCTTATTTTTATAAGAAAGGACCTTAAAATGTTCAAGAACTCGCTCACACATTACCGCAAAGGTTCGTAAATTTCGGTCCTAATGTAGTTTTCCAGCTGTGCAATAACTTCTGGCTTATCCTCATGGATATTACTTATGAAATTATTCCAGGGCTCGGATTCGCATTCGTCCCAGATGTAACAATTTTGTTTGTTGACAATTCCATCCAATATGTAATGACTATCTATATAAAAGACGATTTTGCGTAAAACACTATCGTCATGTTCTAACCACCAATAAACGAAAGGTCTCCGCTGATAACGATCTGTTGACTTTCGGTCTTGTGTTGAATTTTGTACCGATACTAATGCAGATCATGATTGACGAGGAGGGGTCAACGGCCGAGTTCCAAATGGCCGGTAATAATAATAATGACAAATGTAGATCACCGAACACTCGATGGATGAATGCCTAATGCCAGAGATCGTCGAATGATGGAGTCTTTTTAACGTCTCTGTGTGCTACAACAGCTATGTTCTCAATAGAGCGTCCATGTTCTGGGTCCTCGGCAGAACCAGTTTTTGCACATTTTTTCTGTAACATTTGATCTGTTGATTTATTTGAACGATAACTCACACCAAAAATTACGAATTTTAATATGTATTTTCTAAAGATCAATAGTTTGCATAATGTGAGAAACTTTAACGCATTGCTGTAGCATGAAGTTTTTCATGGTTTCAGTTGTACATGTGTTTATTCTGCAAATGTCGAGTAACTTTTTGTAAAAATACTGGGGCTCCGATAAGGCTGTCTTCAGCCCGAAGGGCATATGTAATAATTTGTAGTGTCCGTTCTCAACGCTAAATGCTGTCTCATGGATGTGTTCTTCCTTCCCTCTATTTACTAAAATCCTTCTTGAGCCAAGTCGAGTGTCCTAAAATTTTGACGTCACTCAACATTTGATCGTCCTATGGAATTAGAAGCTTGCCATCGATGGTTGCCTCACTCAGTTTACGATAGTCTCCACTTAGATCTGCTTTTGAATCCGGCTTCTTAGGCACGATACAGATTGGCGCCCGATAAGAGGAATTTCTATGCTTGGATTGTATTCTCTAACAGATCTCTAATTCTTTTCTCGGCTTCATTGAATTTGGTAATACGAGTAGTTCTTATTCTATTTTCCGTTGCATTAGTAAATCTAAAATTAATTTCTTCCTCAGAATGCATCTTGGTAGTTTCGAATTTTCGTTAGTTCGGATTCTTCCTTGCTGTTTAGCTGATCGAAATTTAATTGTTCAGAATTATGTATACTAAAACGTTGGAAATTTTTTGCAAAATGTTAGACTTTTTTGTAAATCTAACTTCGATTTTTATTAGCTGCATTTCCGTCCGTACAATCTTGCTCTTATGAAGTACAGGTGGATCTTTTCCACCTTTTGATCGCTTTTCATCCTTTGCTGTCCGCTTGGTTGTCTGCCGATTTGACTATGGAGTGTAGTGATGAGTCCAGGTTTCATCCATTGACACATCTTGCTGGAACAGTTCCAAAGAGTGATCTTAGATTTTTTGGATCAACTCCCGATTTTGGGCGACCATAGTGATCAATCAGTGATTGTTCGGCCGTTTAAAATCAGGTCGCCACTTGTCTACCAATTGTTTCGATGGAGCATTTTTCAAACCACTTTATCAATGATTTTGAAATTCAGATTTTTCCGTTGATCTAAAATTACAAAAGTAGCATCAGTAAAACCATTTTAACTTCAGAAATAAAAGTCAGGTTGTCAGATGACTGTGAAATATTTATGACCACAATGATGGTCAAATCCAGAAAAAAATTCAACCAATTATCACAAAATTTGGAGAAAGCCGTTTAGTTGCTGAGCACACCCTGTACGACATCTGAACGTGCAGTCAAGAGAAAATACTGCTGCTGTTGTTGAAAACTACTAAAGAGCCAAGCCTAGTTTCCCTATTTACGAACTCAACTTGCAACATTTTACGAAAAGACTTAGATGTGCTCCTGTATATAAGATCCATAGTAACAAAATTGAAAGCAGCAAGATCTTATGTTTGTTGATTGAGAGCAGTTGGAAAAGGATTCAAATTTTGGCGAAACTATCAAGAGTCCCCGTTGTAACCGCGGATACGGACTCTTTTATATGGATTTTCTGCAGGTGGGGTTTTTGGGCCGCACATTTTCCGAAACTGGAATGACCAGACGATGAAGTTAAAAGCAATTGGACCTAAAAAGGATAATGGACCTAGATGACATGTGGTTCTAACGCGACAGCGCAACGTCTCATGCATTTGGATTTGTTTCATGAACATTTTCTAGATGCGTTATATTCAAAAGAGGCGATATGGAGTGACTTTATTCATGCCAGAATAACAAATATCAGTTTCATAATGACAAGAAAAAAAGTCGTAAAGTGAACAACAGTTTAGTTGCTGAAGTCAATTCAATAGTTGGACTCAATTTTAATGCGGCACTGTTTTTTCACTCATGTCGTCACAACATGATTTCTTAAAACCACGTTTCGGCTGCCACATTTCGAGCAACTTAATTTATCCACGACAGTTGTATGAGGGACACCTACCTCATTAACAAAGTGACTATCCTGCAACATCCCTGAAAATATGATTAACTCAAACGTCATTAATCATCATTCACATTGTGTGTATGTTACCATTTTGACAGCTGTACATTATTATTACCTCGAAACCAACCAAAACCCATAGGATGTCCATCACCCGGACTCGGGATTAGGAATTCGGCTCTAAGGGACCAACATTTTTAATTTAAATTTCCACACCATTCGTTATTAGATCATTGTGAAAGCGCCACTCCTGGCGGGCAGCAGTCTAACACGAACAAAACATACCAAAAATCGAATGACCATTGTATCGCTTCATATTTATGTGTAATTTCTGGAATTGATTAGAAAATCCTTTTTACACATCAAACGAGGATAGGTAAGATGGGTATTCGTGTGTCAGATGACAAGGGTGTGCAGCGCGCATTCCGAGAAATCCTCTTCTGCCGCTTGCCCTTCTAATTGGAAGCATCTCGACAAGGGTGACAATGACAAACAATGACTTTTAAAGTAGCCAGTTTACCGACCATATGTGTATGTACGTAGATGCTATAGATACATCGCTAAGGACCCAATAAACGAAGGTTTCTCGATCGTAGACAAAAATAATTAACTTCTATTATGTGCCATTTACTATGAGATGCATACGATGATGAGGAAGAAGAAGGTGAACCCGTTTCGCCCAAGGCTGCAATGTACCTACTTATGAATGCATATAGCTCGGTCGTGATATGCTGAGGGCTAAGAAGCGCAATCAGGAATGGGTCCATAAGCAACTGCACTACATTAATACCCTCAGGACGCACATGCGAACGAGTACATGTTTTATTCCTAGTTAATAAAAAACGGATCAAGAGAAGATCAAATATCACACTTGGCTGCATCTGTCAGTCAGTCAGTCAGTCAGTCATTCAATGGTTCACCGCGAGGGGTGGGACAGCCGAACTCCGCTTGGTGTGAAGAGCATGCGCGTCAGAATCTTGTTTTGTTTCATATTTATTTATTGTCAGTTTTTTTAGGGTTTGACACGATCACGGTATGTGTTAGGAAAACAGGATTGGAATTGTTGTCTTTTTATGCCTCCTCTTCAGTAATAATATTGGTGCGAAAGGACAAATGCAATGTTTTTGTTCGACAATCTGACATTATCTGAGCAAAGATTTTTGATGTTTGTTTAGCTGTCTGTCATACCTTGTTTGCAGTCGCCTTCTTCGCAATTATTTCTGATTAAAGAAGGATCGAGTTAAGGCGAATGATTTTTATTTTTATTTTATTTTAGTACTCCGAAGTAGAATTCCTGTTAGCACTGCTCCGAGGCAATATCTAATTGGCTAATGAGTTAATTTACTGCTAATAGCAATTCAATTATAAAACGATAAAAACGGAATTGGCTCAGAAAAGTCCCAGTGACTATTATCTAGGTACAATGGGTATAATACGAAGATACCTAATGTGTTATTAGCAAGGTTACGGTTGATAGTGACGCGGAAAGCAGGAACAAGGGCTGCAAATAGGAGCAGCTCATTTATCTTGCTCACTTACAGATAAATATCTGGTTAATGCGATTTTAATTACAGCATACGGATGTACGGCATGTTTCAGACATAAAGGAATTCCGTTTATTCCAGATGCGGTTCAGCGGCGAATAGCGGTGTGACAAACACACATGTGAACATTTTTCACCTAGCTTTGTGAAATCGATGATAAATGTGCGAATTAAGAACTGTTTTTATAGTTAAATCTAAAATAAATTTTCTTTCTGGAACAATTGGCATTACAGCGTTACATTTCGAACTTTGAATGGCGAACTTTGAGAAGCTTTTGTTAAAAATCAAAATATGAATTTCCAAATTTGTCAAAGGTCTGAATAAGACATTCCACTCGTTTTATTCTTCTCATAGGCCTTATGACGGATACACTTAGAAACTTTGGGTAGGTGAAGTTCAGGATTTGGGGCTATCCTGATCTTCAACGATGAAGTGAACAATTTTCGGTCGCTACCCATTTCAAACAAAATGTGCGATTCTGGCCCTAAAAATCAACGCATTATTCACGAAGAGCCATTGCACCCATATAAAATCATTCCATGTGGCGCCATTTACGCGTTGAGGTTTCATCGGGCCTTAAGACGCCGTGGTGAAACAAAATTGAGGGGAAATTAGTGAATTGAGTGAGACTTGGGGACATGTGGTTCCATTAAGACACTGGACATTTTTAGACATTTTGAAGAATGCTTTTCCGAGTGTTTATGTCTCATTGGTGACTTTCACTGCTACTCCAGAACTCATGGTCTTTTACGTGTAGTTCAGAGAGATTATCGATCTTTTCCGAAGCCAATCCGATTAGAAATATCCTATCACAAGCAGACAAATTCCAAGTGGCGCCTAGTTTGGTTGGTCTAATAAGCTTTGTGTTTGAGGAGAGTCACAGATTTATTGTGGTTTAATACTAACTTTCAACTATAAGATGAAATTCAGCCGGTCAGAGTAGATTACTTAGCAGCATACTACGAGTTCTTAGGTAGGTGATAAGTTCTCAGCCGACATAGAGATGGCGTTTCAATCAGCAAAAATGCTTGTTTCTTGCCTAGGTGTACGTGTCATTAGTTCGTATGTCAAGTGAAGGTGAGTAGGGCAGTTGAGCTTGTGGGGATATGGGAAGAAAGCATGGGAAATATCTTCTAAAGACATAAGAATGCGTAAGGGCTGCGCAAGATGGATATTTATCAATCGCAGCAGTCTTTTGACTGGTTCAATGGTGATCAGACCGATTTTGTGCAACAATGTCATCAAGGATGAGACGTGGGTCCACTACTTCGATTCAGAAACAACACAGCAGTCCAAGCAGCGGGTGGAAGACAGTTGTTCAACGTCCAAGAAAGCGAAATTGATCGCATGTGTCGGGAAGTTCATGACCAGCATGTTTTGAAATGCGAAAGGGATCCTGTCAATTGATTACCTTGCAAAAGGTAGAACAATAACAGGCAAAATGGTTCACTTTGTTCAGAGTCTATCCGGCTATCCACCCTTCGAAGTGTTCCAAAGACTTCGAAATGCTCCAAAATATGAAGAAATTTGTTTCTTGAAGGCGCTTTTAAAGAAGAAGTTAAGAGGCCGTAGGTGAATATTTTCACAGCCTTCAAGACTTTCACTTCTGGGAAAGAATACTGATGTTGAAGAAACTGTTGTGCTGAAGTCAAGCGAGATTATGTGGAAAAAATAAAATCAATTTTTAACTGAAAATTGTAGTCTTTCATGGTCAGATCGAGGACTTTTCACCTTATCCGCGTATGAACAACTTTTGCATTTTTTTCAGATCTTATAATATGAGAGCCACCGTTCGACGTGTCAATCTAAGAGGATTTATAAAACGAAAGTGCCTGATTCGTGAATCAATCCAACGGACTTGTCAATTCTACGCCAGTGGACACCTCTCAATTTTGCCATAAATTCTCTTTAATATTTAAGTCCAGTCGTCTGCTTGGGGTCTATATAATAGATAAAAGTGGAGTGATTCTTCTGTACCCAATTTTTAAGCCCTTTTTGTTTAGATATTTAAAAATTGGAATTCGTCCATATTTCTTTCAACAAAATGCACTTTACCAACACCAGTCGCTGAACGTGCACTCTAGGGCAAACATCGTGGATTAATTTTTTACCGGGTTTTCGCCAAACGTTGGCTTTTTCATTTGATACAAAAAGATTATATCAGGATTGCAAGCATTTTCCGGTGCTGCTCCACCATATCTCAAAATTTCGGGGCATTCAGTCTTGGATTATTCTGAGGTTTGTTCACCAGCCATTTATCACTCTCGGAAAAAGCCTTTCGGCCTTTTTCTTATTAACTACTCTTTTCTGTTTTTCGAACTTTACCTTTTAACGCTTTGCGTTTTTGTAACGTTCAATTATCAATTTCCGAATTGCCCCATATTGCAAAATTGTAAAGGATAAAGTTCGGGTGTAATTACTGACTGAGCTGGTGCGAATATATTTAGAATTAGAATTCTCCAAGATAATGCCTTACGAACTTACCATTCTAGATTGCAGTACGAAATAAGCTCTTGTTGGACTAAGGTTCCTCCCAAAATGATAGAGCCATTGAAAATCTTGAAAGTACAGACAATAAATCAAAAGTATTAATAATAATAAAAATTCTTTTGTCTAGATTATCTAGAAAAAAACTTGCTTCGTTTCTAAAATTATCTAAAAATTTAATAGTACACAGTATTTAAAAATAATAATTAATTTTGATGCTCCAAAATGATAGTGCCACTGGTTGTATCTGTATTTGCGCATAATTAACATCCGATGAATCCTTTTCTTTTGAAATTGTGTCGTAGACCCTGTTTGGCATGAAGCTTTCTAATTTTTGGATTGCCCCTTTTTTAATTTTTTGCCAACTGTTGTTAAATTGCCGCCCCCCAGCATACTGGTATCCAACCCCGCAGTCTTGCTTATAAGCCCCATAAGTTTTCGATTGGGTTCAAGTCTGGCGAACGTGCTGGCTATGACATACATAATTGGAATCTCTTTCGGAAAACCACTTTTTAGAAGAAGTCGCCACATGAATTATGGTCCAGTTCTTCGAGAAATGGTATAAGGGTTCCTCCAACATGTCTTGGTACTTCTCCGCATTCATCCTGTTAGGAACAGTTGCAAAACTCGATTTTCCATACCAACTAAAGGCGGCCCCTACCATTACACTTCCTCCTCCATGCTGACATTTGGAGAACGAAATTTCTGCTTTTTCTTGTCATGTGCTTTCGAGGGCAGTCCAATCTGATCTTCCTATGCTGTATAGTAAGTCGTAGAAGGCCAATTTCACGCGTAGATTTGCTACTTTTCAAAGATTAATTTATTTTACCTTTTCTAAATTCACTTCACGATTTTTCACTTCTCATCTTGGCAATGTCTACTCAAACGCGAAACGTTCGACACTGATCGAGAGCAAATCATAGCTGTTCATACAGTCACCGATTACATATTGTAAAACTTATTAAAATTTTACCGTTAGAGAAGGGAAACAGCTGCAGTCGGTGTTTGGCACTAATTAATCACCAGCACTATGGGACACTAAGTTTGTGTGTGTTTGCCCAAATGGAATTTTGAGTATATTTTATATTTTCGGGTATGCTTCGAAGAACTGAGTATTTTTTCCCTGATTACTTTTGGCTCATTATTTACACCCGACGTATAGAGGGTGGCACTCTCATTTTGGGACGCACCTTATGTTTACCACATATCAGTAAAATCCAACAGTGGCCTATCCTATCCTCAGCTCGCTTGGCTCACACTATAGAATTATTAAGGCGTCTCAAGATTCTGCTTGAAAGGCACCTATACTATTTTAAAGTTCTCAAAATATTTTGCTTCTTGGTTTTCTGATTTCTTAATACACTGAAATTGAAATCTTGTTGCACTTCGTGGATTATCCATCAATTTTGATGACTTCACGAACTCTTCTTGGACTTTTTTAGAATCCATATAAATTTGCCAAGGGAAATCGGGGGAATGGGCGAGCCAATGCATGAGGTCGATATTTTGTTACTCCAGTCACCTTTAGGCTGTGTCAGCCGTTGTCGTGCATAAACTGCCATTTCAATGCCATTACCTACTCAGCATATCTAAGCATGACCTCTTCTAGTATCTTGGTGTGCAGATGCTGGTGTATAGTCTTCTTAATCTGAAATATTGGAAATATTGCTTTCGCCTCCATACTTCAAACTCTTGCTCGTGTATTGAGACTGGTGTGCTGCATTTTCAAGAAGCCTGACCTATCGTTTGCCATCCGATGCTATCAAATTTATCTTTAGACCAAAGAATGTTTCGTAATCTATTTTCGTTTTTTGCGCCTATTGCGAATTTTTAATGGTTGTTGGTGAGTTTTAGAGAGCAACTACTCTGGGACTTCTTTCAAAAAGGTGTTGTTTTCGAGGTTTTGTTTTCTAAAAGCAGACTGCCAAGTTCAATTCAGTCTTAAGGGGGTAGTCTCATGTGAACGCATAAATTTTACCTCTTCTTAGGGAATTTTATAAAACAATTCTTTTTATGTTTTTATTTGTATTTAAACTGCATACATTGTTTTTCTCATTTTATATTTTTTATATATTAAATTAGATACCAAAAAAAAAAAAAGCAGGTCATTGGTCATGGTAATAGCAGCTGTTCTTGTTCTCTGAAATAAAAACACCGAATGGATTATTGTTCAGTTTGGTTCAGTATTGTTTTGTAGGTCGAAAATATTTTCTTATTTTTTTTAAACGATTTTTAACAAAAAACAACAAGTTTTATTCTACAATCCGCCATTTTTTTTTCAATGAAATTGATTAATTTTGGTACGGCCGATAACCATTAATGAGTAGAAGAACATACATATATAAATTTCAAAGCAATCGGTTGAATAGTTTTTTTTTTAGGTCCATGACAGTTTTAGAAAATGATATTTCGAGAAAAATGCGTTTAAAGTTTTAAGAGCAGAACAAATCGCTTACGGCGCGTCGGCGACTATGAGTTGTAACTTATTTAATACTAGGAATTTTGGTCTGAATTTTTCATAGCATATTTTCGATAGGTTTTACTATCAATTTTGGAAGTCCCATGAAATTTAAAAGGCTTTTCTTCAATAGTTTTCGATCTTCTCTTTCTCCATCCTTCTCGGTTATGTGTACACCGTGGCCCATTTATCCTGTTTTCATAAATAATTATTTGTGTGGAGCTGGGCATCGGCAACTTTAATAGATTGCCTAATTTCCTGATGTGTTAGAGTTTTTTTTAATTGCTTCAAACATTGTTACAGCTTCAACATATACGACAGCAAAAGAAGTGTTATGTTGATTCTTTGAGCCATCTATAAACAAAAACTTTCAGCATTTCTTGTGAATAATTTGTTTTATAAATTACTTGATTAATGTTTTCTCCTTTAGGTTCACACAGATTTAGAAAGAAACGTTATTGGGGGCAATTGTGTTTAATTAGGTTGACATTAGTAAGTATTTCCAGTTTCTTCCTCAGATCCAAAGAGGTCCAATATTTCAAAACAAATGTAAAAACACCGTTTTACTCAAAAATGTATTTTACTTTTTTAAGCTTTTAGTTGTTGCCGCGGCTGCGGTTGAAATCCAAGTCCTTCAGAAATCACTGCTTAAGTACAAAAATCGAATCCAGGATTCATTGCGTGCTTATACAATTAATGTGAAAATAAAGAAAATAATAATAATAATATGGCAATAGTTAAAAGCTCAGGTGGCGTTCTCAAACACCCTTTCTTCTACCAAATTAGCCGCGCCTCCTACATCTATTTATCTTCATCGTCTTCTTACATTTTACACAAAAATGTTACTTTTTTGTTTTTTTTCATTGCTGGTCTTATTGCTTTGTCCGCCACTGTATGCTTGTTAACCACACTTTATAATATTTGAAGTTACCTTTTCCTCTATTTCATTGTCAATTAATTACTTCCCTATTTCACAAAATGAACCCGACGCCCATAATCCATGCGGAAAATGAGTGAGAATTATGGGAGCAGCAAAATATTGAGCTTAACTCCAGCGTCGTTTAGAAACCAAGTAATTAGCTCTGCCTGAGCCTTAAACAGCATACGCTAATCACTCTATTTTCGAATTATGCAAATAATACAACCAAGCTCCTTTTACGGTTGTATTTCGTACTTCAATTAGCGAACAGGGTAACGCTCTGTCTCCCATGCGCATACTCCCTCCATTAAGCCATCACCCCTCCGTACCTCGAGCAAATATGTAATACATGTTCGTCCCATACCTCATCTTGTTTGTTTAGCTTTAAGAAAGAAATTAAATTGAGCGAATCGAAAAATGCGCGCTACACACACCAAAACAAAACAATTTAAATGTCATCTCTTCGATACTTTCGTTAAAAATACCAACAAACTCGAAAAAAAAAAACGATAAACCCGCCTGTCGATAAGCATACATACGTCGTCAGCCGTCTGTCCATCCGCAGTAACTCTTTCGTACATCTGAAGGGGAAGGCGAATTAAAAATAAATTACAGCTAAATTAACCCCTAATTTATTAGGGCTAATTTTCTTATAATTTACGACGTTCTAATGGTGTCTCGCCTATCGCAGATACCTTATATCTGCGTGAATATCTTCAGCAGGTGCCGGACGACGACTGCCGGTTACTGCCATTTTGACGATCGACACAAACGGTTATAGAAAATTAGATGCACTCGCTTGATAGTCATGCTGAGATAGAGATACTCAGATGCGTGCATACTGACTCTTGAAGATGGAATTAAATTGGAACTTAATCGCTACCGTTAACACACACTCGCGTGTGTACATAAGTGACAACGTTTATGCGTCATTTTATGTAAAATAGTAGCTTCTAGCGGCGGAGGTTTATTGAGAAATTTGTAATTGACGAGCAGTGCTAGTGCCTATAGGGGGTGGCATATACATCCGGTATGCAGTGGAATCTGCTATTTGTAAAAGCGATTGTTTCTCGCACGACTCCAAGGTTGGCAATCCCTGCTGGTTGCGTGGTTCTTCCACATTTACTAGCTTTGGCTTGCATCGGCGGCTGTTTTGACTCTGATTACAAATGCCTCATTACGAAACAATAAACAAATGCAGGACGGATGAACTGCGGGTACACCATTCTGCCTTTCATCACCAGCACTAGCCCTCGACGAGGAAGCTTAAATCACAGATAAGAAAAAACAGGCTGAAAAGGGAGCTGCAAACATCAACATCGAATACTTGCCGTCACCATTGTGGTCTCTTGACTGCTCGGCTTCATGGTTCTTCAGCGACCACCACCGACGATGAGTAGATTCGTATGTCTCATCTTCTCCCGCTACGGCACCACATAACATCATTGTGAACGTGCTGCCTCAGACACCGTCTCCCGACGCAATCGCTGGCGTTCATCGCAAACGTTTATTGTTGCCATTGTCGTTACTGGAAATTATGCATGCTAAAACGCTTCTGTTTGGCCCTGGTTCGCGCTCTTGTCGGCTCCGCAGCCTTTGTATCTTCGTATTCTGTTCTCTTTCCGATACTTAAAGTGCCACCCGTTAGCACACATTGCAGAAGATATTTCACAGAAATCGATTTCAAAGAAATTCAGCGCCATTTAGAAATGCGCCTAATCCCACTTAGCCTACCCGTATCTGACAATATAATTCATGAGGTCCCCGCACTGAAAATCCTAGCCATATTCGCGCAGTTATGGGAAAATAGTTGATTAAGAGACCCGAGCGAGCAGCTCGGCTAGAATTACAAAAGCCTTCAGCTATCAGAGATAATGGTTGCCATCGTCCCCTTGCAAAACCACTTTGTCTTTGTCCAGGGACAGGCATCAATCATGGCTCAAGCGCTCATGCGAGCTACAAAATGGGACATAAACGGCGGCATGAGCATTACTGTCATCTCCATCCATCGGACATCGTTATGCAACTGTGCAGCCGATTCCGAACTGTGACCCAATTTGTGTGAAGTCATTTGCTTTTCCGATTCTGCAATCTTGCAATTATTATATGTACACACGTACCTGCCTACACCCGAGCCTATGATATCATCCGTGATGTGTTTTTCGTTGTAGATTTCCTGCTGCAGCCGTTTCGCAAGCCGAAGAGAATCCGGACGGCATTCTCGCCGGAACAATTACTGAAATTGGAACATGCTTTCGAGGGTAATCATTATGTGGTTGGAGCCGAAAGGAAGTCATTGGCGCAGTGCTTGAGCCTCACCGAGACACAGGTGGGTTTTTCATTTTGATATTTTTGTTTTCGTTCAAGACAGGTTGATGAAATATTTGAAAGGAATGGCAACGGAAGATGCTAAGAAATGTGGTAGGATATCATGTTAGTAGTGCGTGGTGGTGACACAAGCCGAAAACCACGACTTGAAAGGGCGAATAATGGTTTTCAATTCATTTGACAAATTTGTGAGTTTTTTTCTTCGTTTCTGTCATTATGGTGCGATTTGTTGACAGCACACGACGAGAATGGGGATGGCTGTTGACCACGAGGACCACGAGTGACACTTTCAATTTAAGGGAATACCGATCTCTGGCATGTAAGCAAACGCCGAGGGTAGCTTTCTGACATAAATGGAAAATATGGTCAAGATAATTGGTTTAGAATTGTTTTTTTACCATCTGCATCCTTAAGTAGCTTTCGCAAGACAGGATCCGAAGAGGTATATAAGAGTACATATTGTAGGTGTAACAAATAAACATGGAGGTAAAAGGTGAGCCAACAGGTAGTGTAGAAATTCTTATTAAACACACTTTTTTTTTATGAAATTAGTGTTGATCTGTATTGGCTAATGAAGCCCGATCTATGGCAATTATGAATGGGATATCACATCGTTCATGTGACCAGCACGATTTCTATCGTAGACGATCATCGGAAGGTCAGACTGATTTATAATTATTGAAGAATAAATGGGTCAAGGGCCGATTTTCAATTTGCATGTTATTTTTGGTTTTGGGATCCCGAATTGTCGCTGGGAAGACCTATTCAATAAACATCTAACGATGTTTTTTCGCATGACTTCGAAGGCCAAATAAACTTCTCCTCTAACAAAAATAATGTAGTCTTCAAATTTCGTACGAAATATGTAAATTGATCAGTGATAGGTGAGAGCAGTAAGGCCATTCTGTTAAATCCAGAGGTAGTTCAGACCCAATTTATTAAATTATGAAAAAAGAGGGTCAACATGTTGCGATAAAGCTCTTCATTCACTTTAACCTTCTTTTTTCGATTTATTTGTTTGTTATGTTGGTACACATGTTCCTTAACATATGGTGGCATTGTCAGCCATTTTAAATAGTTAGTTTGTTATTCACAGATATAAAGGTTTTGGTGTTTTGTGTGGAAAATTAAATTAATTGCTCTAACGTACTTTGCCAAAGGCCGCGGAAATGTCAATGACGACGAATGCGCAATTCAATTACAGATTAAAACTTTGAAGTAAAGAAAAATGTTGTGAAAAATCGTCGAATCACTATTAGAGAAATTGCTGAGGATATTGCCATCGGTTGGCTCAAGCCATGATTTTTTTTCAGATACATATGTTGGTCATGGAACGTGGTCAGCGATGTTTGTTCCGAAATTGATAATTTTTCACCAAAAGGACCGTTATATGATTATCGCAAGGAGTCGTTGAATGACGTGAATGAGGATCAGATTTGCTAAAAAGGGTCATCGCTTTAACTTGGGTATATGGCTATGACGTTGAAAACAAAGCCTAATTATCTAAATGAAAGCAACTGGAAAAGCAAAGATCGAATAAAGCACACTGACTTCGGTCGAATGAGAAAGTTTTTCTCACATCTTCTTCGATTAAACTGGTGTGGTTCATAATGAGTTCTTATCGGAAGGTCGTACAGCCAATGAAAACTATTATGTACCATTTAAGCTGACCAAGATTGTAAATGTATTTATAATAACGTTTAGAGGATTTTTCTGAGGAGACAACAGCGCGAAATATATTTTTAACGACTTCGTTATAACGGAATCCACAATGAGTCACTGAGTCACTGTGCTCTTTTAGTCAGGTAAACAGTCATACCTTTCTTATGTAAGAAGAAATACGATTAATACGGCTGTTTCCTGCCCAAAAACTCTACAAAACAATAAAATGTTGTAAAGGGTTGTAAAAGTTTCTACTATTGAAATATAGTACACTGGCACAACCTTTTGAAAAGGAAAGAATTGACCACCAAGACAGTGAAAATTTAGTGGAAACCTTTCGTAAAGTTCATGCTGATTTTAGTGATGAACAGACTTTTTCTTACATAGCTGCGGTAAATAGTAATGTGAAGACACCAACACTTGTTCGGTTGGCAAAGTCAGCTGCCATTAACAAAACTGTTAATTTTCAAACAATCGTGGGCATTGGGCTTATCCGCAATCATAGGCCTATCCAGTTTGGTAAATACAACATTGTACCTTTACTGACTAAAATGAATCATCGTGATTTACAAAATTAATCTGGGAATTAGGGGTCTGTCTCCAAAACATGTTCTTCCATCGAATAGAAATTTAGTACAGATTTTGCGCTTGCGAGTCATTTTGGCCATATTTTGTTCACAAATGATGTTGACTTTTTTAGTATGATATGAAAACTATATGCCCACTGCTGATGAAACAGTGTCTCTATCACCTGAAAAATTTCCAGGACGTCTGATTTCTTGAAATGGAGGCTTATGTTGGTTGCCCAAATCATGCAATTCTATACTATAAGAGTTTTTCCTAGGATAGTGGAAAAGATAAAGCGTACTCGAGGATGACTTTCCACACTAACCTCGGAGCTAGTACTTTAAGGATCCATTCAGATAGAGCGAATCAGTTTTTAAAAAAACATTTCTGAAATGTTTCCCAATTGCTTGAGTAACATTTAGGAATTTTCTTTCTTTTGGGAAAGAGAAAGACCTGTACGTGATTTGTTCCACATTAACATCTAACGGGGAATCAAAAAGACATGACAATGTCTGACCCTCAGACTGTCAAAAGTCTGCCAATATTATAAATGACAATGTCCCACAATGGACCACTCAGTAAGTAGAAGAGCGGGACATAAAGTTCACCAGATGAGCCGAAGGAGAAGAAAGTGCGGATGCAAATGGGCTGAATTTTGGGATATTCACCGTTTTCTTGTCCATTTTCTTTGATATTCTGAAGAGATTTTAGGACAGAATTCATAGTGTTCGAGCGGAGTAACGTAAAGTCAGGAAAGTATTACAACATTCGGCCACCGCCATACACGCCTGACATAGAGCCTTTCGACTTCTGACTATTTCCTGAAATCGGGAGGGCTTCGACCGAAATCATTAGATATACTTCGACAGGTTTTATTATTATTTTACAACGCTGTATTGACTGAAAGAGATTATGTTGAATAAATATGATGAAAGACTTGCCCTGCAAAGCGTCTGCAAAGTCCCACATCGAAAGAAACTTTTCAAAAATATTTCTGAAAGCATATTGTCAAAAATATATGTGCAAAAATATTGTCTTTGCCACTCTTTTCTGTTTTAATATTGTATTTTCACCTGCTACTTATGTACATATATTGAGTTTGCCATCTTTAAGTGTCAAAAAAGAAACATATCACAAATGTTTCTTGAATGTTTCTCTCTGCACCTTTGAAATTAAAATGTCACAATGTCTTCCAAATATTGCGTTTTTCTATTATATCATTTAAACATCTCTTATTAGATATAGGGAGGCAAGTTCTTTGAAAAGTACGGCACGCACTCTTCCACTGCACTTCAAAGGTCACATTTGTATTGAATTTAAAATGAAGCTATTTAATTGAAAGATACTTGCTTCTCTTAATTTCATATCTCATTCTTGCGGAGATGATTAGCCAGCGATAGGGACATACGACGTTGGTTCAAAAAATAAAGTGACTTTTTGAATTTTGCAAGCTAAGAACATTCGTTTTCCGAATGCTTTTTTTTAGGCTAGGGCGTTTTGGTGTACTTGGCGATTTCTTGCTACAAAGAAGTTGTACCTATTAAATTTTGTGTGAAAAAAAAATTAGGTGCTCCGACGTACATCTACTCCGAGTAAAAAAATGTTTATAAGTGGTACGAGCTCTTCACAGAAGATCGAGAAGATGTTTTTAACGATGCCCGCCCTGGGCACCCCAACTGATGAGAACATTGAATCAGATAGGAAATTGTTTTGGAGGACCGTCGTATCGCTATCAGAGAAGTTGCTGAAGATATTAGCATATCAGTTGACTTATGCCATGATTTTTTTTTCCGATATTTAGGGCAGGAAATTTGTTCCGAAATTGCTAATTTTTGACCAAAGGAACAGTCAGATGACTATTGCTCTGGACCTGTTGTATGACCATTTTCTGAACCAAGGCCCAATCCACCTAATGGAAGCGACTAGAAGAGTCTAGATCGAAGAAGTACGTAGTTCGATCAAATGTGAACATTTTGCTCACAGTTTTCGTTGATTATAATGGCGTCGTTCATCATGAGCTTTTGTCGGAAGATCAATGCTATACTTAAACGCATATCAAAAAAATGTTGTAGCAAATGCCTTATATCTGAGGAAACAATATAGACATTGATTAATAAGTAATTTTTAAGGAAACTAAAAAGTAACTTCATTTTTTGAACAAACAGTGATGTCGATAGCAAATTAACTATTTTCGACGCATAACTGCATAATGAACACCAGGTAAAATTGCCAAAAAAAAAAATAAATCGGGGGCTTGTTTTCTATAGTGAAAAATTTATCGTTAAGTTACTGTACAAGGGTTCTTATTCACAATTACGAATTTCGGGAAGTTGGTAATTTGGGTAAGTCAGTCAATCAAAGGTCATGAGTATGTGTGTGCCTGGACCAATTTACGATTGCATTTTGCAACATGATAAGGACGCCTCAGTATTTCTTGATTTCCCCCACCACGGCATTCTTATTTCATCTTCATTTCGATAAGTAATATTATCTAGGGTCTTATCATACGATGGTCCACTGACTTTTATATATTTATGGCCTATTTAGTCGTCGAAAATTATCTTGTGAGAATCGAGTCCTGCGAGGACTCTCATGGATGACCTTTGAATGATATTAAATCGCATTCGCAATGACTAGATCCAGGCAATATACTGAAACAAACATTTGATCGAATTCAATATCACGAATGTGTTTTATTTAAATTAACTTTGGGAATCACAAATTGTATGACCCTTTGCATGAACGCATAGTACTAACATATTCGTTGCTATGTATTCCCATGACGGGCACGGTGAAGCGATATTTCATACGAGAAGCTTCTTTTAAATATGTATATCATCATATGTCATATATGCCGTCGGTAAGACCAAAAAAATTAACACCACACCACCAGTAAAGAAATTGATTTGCATCTCCACACTCTGCCACAACAACCCTCAATAGAGAAAAATGAGGAAAAAGAAAAAAACTTTCAGCCATACTCCGAGTCAAAAGGCTCACCCGCTAAATTGATTGCATGTCTAACAGTAGTTAACATTAAGCCATTTATCACGCCCTTTTAGCTTAAAAATGTGACCTCCATCGAGGAAGACACACGACGAGGTCCCGGACAAGACTACCACCGGCACGAAAATAACAAGGGTCTGGTCTCAAGTGTTTTTCCTCCCTTTCCGTTGCTCACAGTTTGTTGTTACCCATTCAAAGGGGGAGGACAAGCAGCCGAGTGGAATATGTTCGTTAAACTTATTTATTGGTCTTTTATTTGCTGGAAAATTTCAGCAATTTTCCGCCCCGAGCACATGGGTAAGCATTCGTTTAGCTCGAAAGGGTTGCGAGGTCTATGAGAGCATTGCGAATGGGTGGGCTAATTGAATGATTGAGTGAAAGTAAGCACTCGAACGGTAAGTGCTTAGTGTTCGACCATGGTTCTACCTTTTAGGATAAGTTTATACCTTTTCGTCTCGTATGCACAAGTGGATATCGCTTAATTTGGTTTCCCTTCGTTTCAGGTGAAAGTGTGGTTTCAAAATCGACGAACGAAGCATAAACGTATGCAGCAAGAGGGCGGCGAGCGGAAGAATGAAAATGATGGCGATCAAAAGGGATCGCATAATGATAGCACGCAGAGCAGCTATGACGAAGAGGAGGCTGATGAGGCTGACGAAGAAGAGGACGAAATCATTGATATGGACGACTGTTCCAGTGATGTGGAGTCCGACGAAAGAGATTTTCATTTTCATCAAGAGCAATTTGTGCAACAATTTCAGCAACAGCAACAACAACAACAGCAATTCCTACAACACTCATACTTACTGCATCAGCAGCAGCAGAATCAACAGCAACAGCAACAGCAACATCAGCAACAGATGCAGAGGCAGCAGTAGAAATTATAGCTCTCCCATCGGTTAAGGTTTCACATGTTGTCTGTCCACCCTATTTGTAAATGTTTGTGTTCCTTTTGTTTATAAAAGAAAAAAAAAAACTTAATTGTATGAAACGTACACTCGTATTCTAGTTAGATTTAATGATTAACGAATTAAATGCCAAAATCGAAGAAAATATTTCGTTTTTATTTCATATTCCGAGCAAGCCTCCACAGACCATAGTCATGCCTTCAGCTACACGCCCAACTCACAACGCGGATATCAGGCGCTAATTCAAGTGAAATTTATAGCAAAGTTCAATTAAGAAATCATCACTCTGCATGTGTGCTTTTAACACTTCCCCGCAAGCGATGGAAAGCCGTAGATACAATGCATGTCTGCTTGCCATCGCTTAGTCGAGCAGAGGCCCCCGCCTCGAGGATAATTGCAAAATTACTCGCTGCAAGGGAATCCAACTGTCAGGAGGTGTATCCTGATAATAGGCGAGTGAGTGCACTCAACCTGATGTGCGGTATGAATAATCTACAAATTCCTACTAAACGTTGTTAAGTATTTCAATTGGACAGTGGGGGCATGTGCGAGCGGCGGCCACGGATGCGAATACAGTGAAGCAATGCTTCCGGAGTTCGTGACTTGGGAATTATTCCAGTAGTAGTGGTATTTGTGCTGTGGATGATATTTGAGGTACTATTAGTTGCACGATAATTGGACAGGTATTGCCCTGGATTGAGGAATTTAAGTGGGGCTGGTGTGCATATTTCTGAAATGCAATATCTAAATTAACAGGAAGTTGGCGATGGGGCTGATTTGTATAGCCGTAATTGGTATTTCAGACTTTATCCTATGCGGATGGGTGGAACAGAGAAGGCTCGAAAGAGGCAAAGAAATCTGTTTGTTAAAGCCTGTAGCTTTAAAGTGGATCAGATTAAATTAGCGCTCGCTTGGATATGAAGCATTATGTCTACTTGCAATTTATAGCATCTGAACACTTTGGCTCAGTGATTTATATGCACTTTCCTCTAAATTATAGTTGGTGCAAAGGAGATGGATCTGTCTTCGAAATGCCACTGAATATCCTGTCCTCACCTGCCATCCAGTGGCCAAAGCGTTCCTTTTATTAATTACCACGATTCTCTTACACAGTCCTTATCCTATAAGACTAATCTAGGCATCATAACAAAATTTCACTATTTCGGATTCAATTGCTTTTCCTGCAAATTCAACCAAACACACATGACGATGCCGGTGTACAAGCAACAATTCAAATTACCATCATTGATCGAAGAGGTAATACGGAATGCTTAAGTTGTCCAGCCACAACCAAGGCCATCTTCTCAGTTGGGTGGAATAACAAAATCAAAATTTCCTCCGCGTCGTGCCTTGCGCTCAATGCACTTAGTTCAGAACTGGCGCGCTGCAAAGACGAGATGTTAATCATCGCTCATTTTTGTTGAAAGAAACATTTTTATTCAGACAGAGTCAGCTTTGGGATCTATGATTACTGCTTCACCTTGTTCGGTCGTACGAAGAAACGAAATTGATGGAGGAAATTACAAGTTTGCTGGTATGCTGAAGCCACTTATCACCTCGTGTAATTTATCTGCCCCTTGTTGGCTTCGATTTGCGCAGATTGAATGGTATCTACGCGAATAATGCTTACGTTGTTTGCAGAATTTTGGTCGACGGCTTGAGTTTTCGACACGACATGACCGAGAGGCAGGCTACTTAATAGTATGCTGGGTTGTATAAGATTGCTCCGCCGTGTTGAACTTGCGACATTAGAAGGGATGCTAGGTGGGTTTGCTGGCAGAGGTTATATTGGGTAGCGGCAAGGCGGTTTATTGGATTGATTTAACATTAATAATATGAAATTGTTAGACGTGAGTAGGTGTCTTTATACGATAAATTATCAAAAAACAGCTTCCAACATCGAAACCAACTACATAACTCGATTGTGTGTTAGCAACTTCCCATTTAGTGCCACTAAAGGCTCCAGTACGTCCATAATTAGATCTACATACGTAGTCAAGTGTTGAATAAAATTCGTCCGATTATGATATGTTAATACTTACCAAAGTGTATGCAACCGTAAGCATCTCTACAAAAACTATAGATTCGGACACTAGAGGCTTTAAAACGTAAAATTTTGTGAAAATGCTCTGTTTGAGAGATCACTGACCATATCAAGCTACAAATATGTAATCTCTTTGACAACTGACAGCAGTATAAGTTGTTAAACAGCAAAGTTTTGATACAAACTTGTTAGCATGTCTGTCAACACGTTTCAGACATGTTTATTATACATAATCCCAATTATATTGTACATTGAAAGTTGGAATAATATCATACCGCTGAAAAGAAGTAGACCTAGTAGGCTGCCTTGGGGAACGCCGGAAGAAGCTAAGAAAGTGTTAGAAACGGCAGATCTAAAACGAACACTGTAGTGACGATAAGAACGCCGACGGAACACAGTTTGAAGAGTATTGCATAGTTTGTGGGAGATTTTGTTGAAGGCTTTACTGAAATCAGTTCATATGACGTCGACTTCATTCCCATTCTCTAATGGTTGTAGACCTGCATTTGAGGAAGCCATGTTGTTTAGAGGAGATTAGAGATATGCGGTGGAAACTTAGAGTGTCAAACTTTCGAAAAGTTTGGGTATCTACGAGGGTGGTCCGATAAGTACTTAGCCTCACCGCCAGATGGCGCCAGTATCGCAAGAGCAGCTTACTATCGTGTAGTACATTCTAGTAGACGGCTACTGTCTACCGGTGTTAGCCGGATCGGACTCGTAGTTTTGTTTTGACCGCGTGTGGAAGCGGGAGTGTCCGTGGATTTTAGAAAAATTGAAAAAGAGCAATATCGGTCGGTGATTCGATTCTTATTTTTGGAAGGGAAATCGCGCAACGAAATCAAAGAGCGTTTGGATGCTGCGTACGGTGACTCTTCTGCTTCGATGGCGGCCATCAAAAATTGGTTTAACGAGTTTCAACGTGGTCGCACGTCGGTTTTTGATGAGGCACGTCGAGGTGCCCCGAAAAAGGCTACCACGGAGGATAACGTGACAAAAATGACGATCTCGTATTGGCAGACCGATTGACGGTGCGCGAGATAGCTGAGACAGTAGGCATTTCAAAAGATCGCGTGGGTCATATATTTTTGGGCATGAGAAAGCTGTTGGCGTGATGGGTGCCGCGTTTGCTCACTTCGGACAACAAGCGCTACCGTGAGACCACTTCAGAGCAGTGTTTGATGCTGTTTAAGTGCAATCCGAAGGAATTTCTGCGTCGTTTCGTGACAGTCGACGATACATGGATGCACTAGTACACACCAGAGACCAAGGAACAGTCGAAACAGTGGACTTCCCCCCGCGAACGTGCTCCGAAGAAGGCGAAGACTGTCCCATCGGCCGGAAAGGTGATGGCCACCGTTTTCTGGTATTCACAAGGTGTGATCCACATCGACGAGAGCCGTGGCGCAGTGGCTAGTGTGTCGACCTCTGACGCACGATGAGCTAGTTCGGATCCCGATAACACCAACGCCTCGGCGTTTCCCGACCGGGGAACTGGCAAAACCCCCTATAGTACATTGCCTCGAAAAAACTTCTCTACTCTCGCCGTTCGGAATCGGCATTAAACTGTAGGTCCCGTTCACTTGTGTGAAAAACAAATCGCACACAACATAAGTGAATGAGAGAAGCTAGGCTCTGGCTCTCCATGAGCTGTAACGCCATCTAAGAAGAAGAAGAAGAAGAAGATCCACATCGACTATCTGGATTATTGGGCCGATTCGACGCCGAATTGAAGAAAAAACGGCCCCACTTACCGAAGAAAAAAGTGCTCTTCCACCATGATAACGCACCGGCTCACACCTCCGCCCTCGTCACGGCCAAATTGGTCGAATCGGGCTACGAACTGCTGCTCCATCCACCGTATTCTCCAGATTTGGCCCCGTGGCCCCCGGCAGAAATTTCAGTTGAATGAGGAGGTCATTGCCGCCACGGAGGCCTACTTTGCAGACCTCGAAAAAAGTATTTTTCAGACGGGTTAAAGAAGTTGGAGCATCGCTGGGTCAAGTGTATCGAGCTGAAAGGAGACTATATTGAAAAATAAATCGGGATTTCTTCAAAATTTTTGTTTTTCTTAGGCTAAGTAAGTACTTATCGGACCACCGTATCGTATATTAGCTGATAAGGTGCAAACAAAAGTGTTGTGGCATCTTCAGTACATTGGGCTCTGGTCTTCAAGGATACCAAATAGCAAGCAAACCAACTAACCAACCAACCAAATAGAAAATTTACCAGGCCCAACCAAAAATTACATCTTAAACGAGTTTGACCTTATTGAGGAATCTCAAACATTTAAGTAAAGCATTCAAAGCTATAAGAACTTGGAAAGAACGTGAAATGGTTTCTTGTGCGAAAGATAGTCCATCGAAAATCTTTTCATTGATGGGACTTAAGAAACTGGTAAAAGTAGGGTCTTGGTGGGGTAGTGTTTGTGAGGATCGCGTTCTGCACTATCGAGTGATTCCCTCGGTGGAATATAAACCAGAAAGTGCCATCTTTATATACCATAAAAACTATGGATGAGAACAGTTACGAGTACAGTGAGCATTTCTCGGAATTGCTTCTTTTTTTGTTAAAATTCGTTTTAAATGCATCTAAAATCTGACTCTTCTGTGTGAGCATGTAGCAATGTACCGATTGAATTGGAATGCGTCTCATAATCCAACGATCCATGTCTCTAATCAAAACATCGATTCCTTACCTAGAGTTTCAAAAAAAAAAAATTTACGAACTTTTCACCTCTGCCAGGTGAAAGCAATCCATCAATCGGTTTTTACTATGAGAACAGCAACGCTTCAAAACCCGATGTATGTCTGCACCGGGCGTGATTAATAAAACCATAAAAATTAATTCCCAAACACGAGCACTCGCGTCCATTCTGAATGCGCCTAACCGCCATTAATTTTCAATTCCACAACAGAAGCCATCATAATTTCCAGCTTTTGACACCATCCGCCGCACTGCACAACTAATGGGAATTTTAATTTACTTTCCAACACCGAGGCACCGATACGATGGATGAATGGATGGATGGATGTTGGGTCGTGTTCTCGGGAAATGTGGCGATTGAGTGTAACTCAAGTCGATGGTGGTGTTCTTAGAAACGCCTGGGAAGAGTTGTCATCGTTGCCGCCATGCCACCGGCCCCGGTCAAGGTTTGTGACAATTTGCGTTGTCACATCGTATATGGTGTGCTATGGGGACGAGATCTAAGCTCAAAGAGGCATGCTTAAATTTATGGTGCTCCAAGTACAAATGCGTATGTTATAAATTTCCAAGATTATTTCTCTCGGGCTTTTGTGTGTGTTTTCTTACCTTTTCAGGAAAAGGTTGTTTTTTGGATTTAAAACACATGTCTTGCAATGTCGGACATTCATTTCGGGTGGTAATTGGCTTAAGAATTTATGAGGGTAGATTGATGAACTTAGATGGCGTTCTTGGAGCCACGTACATGTCATGCCGCTTGTGATTGGTATTCTGCTTCCACGAGATACACGACCCGTAGCGTCCTCGCTTTCTTCCAGAGATATCCATTTCGATCTAGTTCAACTACTCAAGTAGTTATAGACATGCTTCTTGATGTTCAAATTTATTGGATTCCCTTAAATCAGAATTTAGCCAATAAAGAAAAGATATCTATATCAGGACAATATTTACAGACAACATCGCATAATACTCGTAAAGAATGTGAAAATAGAGATGTCACAGCTTGATGCATGGGGCCCTGCTGTTTCTCCTGCGCATTGGCAATTCCACGCTTACTTCATCTGTTCCACCCCCACTGAGTGACCGACGAAGAGGTAAAGGAAAAAGATGAAGAAGTTCCCATAACGCAATCTATGCATTGTCGGCCGCTACCACCTGCGGAGACCATGACCATAACGAGTAGAACGAGTGGACTCGGGCAACGATATGAATCAACCGAGATACTACAATACAAAGCAACTCCAAAACGAGCCGAGAACTCATTAAACATAATCACACGCCCGCTTTGTGGCGATGTGGCACCATTCGAACGATCCAAGGCGTCGGTCGCATGTCTCTCTAACAACTTCAGCTCCGACTCCAGCTCAAAGTCAAAGTGATTGCGGTCAGCGACGACACCTATGGCGTTGCGTGATTCCGGCTCGTGGTCCTGTCCTTTGTTGTACCCCAATGAATTCCTAAACGCTCCGCTAATACATCATAATCACCTGGGCGCAGGCAATTGACAAGAATGAAATTGTAAATTTGACAGTTTTTTTTTCGCTTTTTTAATTCCTCCCCTCGAATTGAGCACGCTGCATGGGGGAGTGATCATACAATCCAGCAATCTGTCAGTTATTATGATTCCTTCGAATTTCGTTCTTTTTTTGTTTAAGTTGTGCCGATGCGATTGCGCAGGTCGTCTGAGTTATAACCTGTTCTAGGCAGCCATCAAAACTCGAGGGTAATGGTGTAATTGCTTGGAATTTGGGATTTGAGAGAAGCAATTGATTTGGGGTAATAGGAAAAACCGTTGTTAATTGTAACTGTAATATTGTTAGCGGCGCGACAAGGTGGCGCCTAAGATTTCATTTTCTTTTAGCTTTGGCTTCAGATGCAAGCATTTCTTGAATAAATTTGTTTAAATCGAAAAAAAACATTTATGATGGAATGTCTCCAACCAAATTCCGATAAATGTCATCCAAATTAAAATGTCGACAGTCGGCGGTTTTTGTATACTTGTCTCTTCATTACTGCAACACTACTATTCTACGGTTGGTTACAATGTTTATATCTGCAGGCGTCTTCACTGGCGTATATTAGTCTCATTGAGGTCTTTCAGGCCCTTATTATACCTATAACTTCAACCAAGCTTAAGTCGACGGAAAGTAAAGAAGTCGGATTACTTATTTACTTACTTACTCGTGGGTCCCACTACAGAGAAGGGTGGACCAAATGTTGTGTGTTGTGTGACACTAAGGTCAAACAACTTGCTTCTTCCACTAGCCTAGTCGTGCGCCAACGATCTCCAGTGGTTGTTGGCTGGTGGTTAAGATCCTCTAAAACATGAATGTTTGGTCGACGTGGTCGTCCCTTAGGTATGAACTATACCCTCAACATGACCCAGCCATCTCAGACATTGGTGTCGCAGACAGCCCGACTAGGCCAATGTCGTTTTACAGTTTGTGCAGTTCTTGGTTGTGTCTCTGAAATGTGTATTCAAAATGATTTTGTACTTTCCATTCCAATAGTTCCTCTTAGTCTAAATTATTGCTAGAATCAGACTTACTTTCTGATAATTTCAGGAGTCAGTTTTAAGAGAAGTGTCTATATACACAGAGAAATAGGAGACGGATAAGTTTTCCATAAGATCCATTACCTTGCATACGTAGCAATATACAAGTAGATAGAACCGCACAAACACAGCTGTGTTCACTATCCTTACAATAGTAGAGAGTTTTCGATGTATCCTTTTAACACATTTCCAACTTATTTCTTTACTTATTTCCTCCTATGAATCATTATTATTGAAACTAGCGTTGAACCCCTGGGGGAGTAGAGACTTCCCTCAATCAACCATGTTGTTTGTGATTTATTTACGCTGCAAATTTCCCAGACAAATATGATACTGCACCTCTCTGGTGAAGACACTGCGAAATATGATTTCGATGACTTGGCTGTTACGGCACTAGAACCCCATGTTTCCGGCGACAGAAGCCAATAAGCCTTAGCTTCGAAGCCACGGTGCACCTTGTCTATAAGTTAATCTGGCGTTGCACCAAAGCGAATTAAATTTTTATTATTTTGGGAAAAATATTCTGTCATTTAATCATTTACTCAATTGGAAAGGATTATCCAACAAGAGGTGTCATTTTAAATGGTGTCCTACTGCTTAAATTTCAACATCCAACTACCACTGCAATAGATTTGATGAGTAAATCTAGGATATTATTAAGAATCGATCAATACACACACGCATAATGTATTGAAAAGATTCACACAATTCTAGAGTATCGGACAGGTTAGTAATATAATAGCGCCAAGCTGTGTCCTCACGACAAGGTGATGTGTAGGGCTAGGATTTCGATGCATTTACAAATATTTTTTTGAGACACATTAGAAGCAATAGGATAAATTATCTTTCCGATTCGTGAATTTTCCTTTAAATTGGCATCCAATCGTTAGTGCATATTTTTGCATATATTTCCGAAAAAAAAACTCAAAATTGAAAAAAAAACAAAACTTCTTATATTCTTTTTTTCATTTTGAAAACCTAAATTAAATGTTAAAATAGTGCTACTTCTATTATTGAATTTTTCAATTGAAGATCTTTATGTTTGTAGGCCTCTATATTTATTTAATTAACATTGTTGTTTTTTAGTACTTAAAATAAAAAGACTTATTTTTTCTAAAAGCTGAATAACATGTCTTTTTTGTTTATCATTATAAAAATGCAAGGTTAAATTGCAGTTGTACAGTTTAACTGGTCGCTATAGCCAATGGGCGTTTTATACGACTTTTCAAAAATAAAAAGATTACTTGTGCAAAAACCAACCACGTGGGGGAAAATCGATCGTTAAAAGCAACTGGTCGTTATAAACCACGTCGACTTCGCCGTGGTTTTAAATGCATATTTAAAGTGCATATTTCCCATTTTTATAGAGCGTATTTTAAGCGCATATTTTGCGTTTTTTAGTGCATGAAAATCCTAGCCCTAGTGATGTGAAAATATCCACAAACCACAAATTGGGGTGTGCGATATTTCATGGCCGAGATTTTGCAATTTAACTTTAACAAACTTTTTTCTTCGGCGCTGTGAAGTCATAACGATTTCTGCACCAACCATTCATTAAAATGAATTATGGAGCTGTTATTAGCGAAAAATGTGCGAAAATTTGTTCATTTGGTGGGTGTTTTAAGTCGATAGAAAATGCTGGAGATGGCATCCATAGTATCGAAAATGATTGGCTTGTGGCAGCTGTTAAATTCATAGTTACATATATTTTGTATTGTATTTTTATTTTTGATTGAAAAACCAAACTTTATTTAGAAAAGTGAAGAAATTGGCTTCAAGTGGTTTTAAACTTTATATTTATGGTAAATGGCTTAAGACCGAAAGATATTAAGGCTGGGTTGGATAAAATTGGTAGCACATAGCACAACAATTTATTATGGGGTAAATTTAAATGTGGATATAGGTACATAAATATGAACATCGTTTGGGACGTCTACTGGAAGTGACTACCCTCGGAATTATTGAATTATTATTATAATTATTACCGGCAATTTGGACCTTGAAAGTTGAGAGCCTGGATGACCACCGTTCGCCAAACTTCCTTGCTATGAGTGTTACTTCCATGTTTTGCTCTTTTATCTGTGGTCTCCAATAAAAATCTTCTAACTGTCCGTCCACTGTCCATTCGTTCTACATGTATTGTGCCTTCGCGATATTATTTCTCGGACAATGTTTGGGTTGAGAAAAGTTCCTAAAGATTTCGATTGTGTGTTAAACAGATTGTGTGTAAAAAAATGAAATAGCCAGTTGCATTTCGATACTTCAACATTTCTCCCGCAACACACTTCTCTCTAGGAACGCACAACAATATACTCTGAAGTCCACTTCCGGACGTACTGTCAAATATACAGAATCCTTCTTTAACCCAACCACATGAATATGGAATTCCCTCCCGGATTCGGTTTTTCCCCCTCAGTACAACGTGCAAGCATTTAAGACCGATATCCATCGGCATCTCCTCTACCCCTCTTCCCTTTTACCGCTTGCCCGCAGTGTATTGTCGACATGATAAGGTTATTAAACCCTGAGTGGGCTTAAATTATAAAAAAAAAAGTTTTCAAAGACCTGAAATCACTTTTTCCTCCTTTTTAGTCAGAGACAATAGTCGGGTGGCTCATTTGTGTCTAATTGTGATACCCTTAGCAAATATAATGGTTTCTAGTTGCTTTGTCATAATATCGACAAGTTTTTCTTTTTGTAGAAGTCAGCTTTGAATCTGGGCTTGGAATGGAAACTCGCATTCTCGTTGTAGAGCTTATTTATGTACGCTGCTTGGTTCTTTGTTAAGTCCAACTCTGCGGTTAAAATTATTTGGCTTCAAGAGCCACCTTCCTGCTTCGACACAAAAGTATTTTGTTAATGATTTCTGACATCCCGATAATTTCACTAACGAGTTGGGGTTCTGCTCGATTTTCTGGACAATATATCTCTCATTTACCTCAGATATTTTAAGGTGTGCCAAACGGAAATCAATTACTTTTACATAAAATTGAAGGCTTTGTTTGGCATAGTTAAAATGATCCGATTTAGGTCGAATATGAATATGAATTTTTATCGAAAAATTGTTGCTATTTGGAAGGTTATTGACAAAAAACTGGGACAAGCCTTTGTTGAGGCGAAATTTTACATATAAAATCGTTCGCCATGAACAGGAACAGATGGTGAATGTTTGGTGCCAGGTCCGGACTATAAGGAGGATGCATAAGAACTTCCAAATCAAGTTCCCGAAGTTTCTGGCGAATTACTATCGATTTTTTTATTAAGTTCTTATTTTTTATTTGTAGCTAATAATAATTTGGTAGAGTTAAGTTTACATTTATTTTATGTAGTGAAGGTAGACAGGAAGAGTACAGAGTGTTTTTGACGTAATAACTAATATAAATGCGTACGTGTATTACAAGTGCTCATCACAATGTTTTCAGACTTCTTTTGCGAAGGCAGCTGATGTCTTCATGCGCTTCATAGAGACGGGTTGAGGATTTCAAAGACGAATCGCATGAACAAAAAATTGTCGACTAGTTACAATATACATACTTACTGTCTAGGTAAAATTATTTGTAATTATTCGGGCACTCGCGAATTTAATTTTGTCAAAAAAGTGATATGGTTCTTTAGTAGTCATTATCTTATTAATTGTTAACATGGCCCGATATTTCATTAGTTATTGATTAGTATTGGAGGCAGATCTTCTTTGCTTCGACCTCTATTTATAGCAATGGTTTTGTTTCTTTTTCGGGTTTAAGTTAAGCTCATTTACTATTGACCAATTATATATATTTAACAAGTCTTGGAAATATTTTATATACTTATACGTCACATCGTGGTGTTCACAAAATGAAAAACATTTCGAAATGTCTTAGAGCTACCTTACGCTAGATAATGTTTAACACTAGCTTAATAACCTTAAATATCTTAAAATACCTTACTAGCCCGTGCGACCACTCTAAGGTAAACAGCAAATTTTTTTGCCTTTCGACTGTTAATATCTATAGTTATGGGCTATCTTAACTTAATTTAGGCTCAGAAAATGTATGTATTTAACAAAAAACTTAGCATACGAATCACTATCGAAGTATGTGCCCTGGCGTTGTTCTGATGGAGCACAATTCCTCTGCTATTGACCAAAGTTGGCCGTTTCTACGCGATTACTTCTTCCATGCAGTCCAATTGTTGACAGTACATGGTAGATGATTCTGCCAATCCCACCAAACACACAGTAAGATCTTCTTGGCTTCGCCAACAATTCCACCATGACCGCTTTATCTTGAAGTTGTCGTAAGTTTCCTTAATTGATCTGGTTGCGAGAGGAAGATGAAATTCGGTTCGGGTGACACCCATACATCAAGTTTTTTTTGGTATCGAGCGCTATTAAAATGGTTCCAAACGGTTTTTTGTGTCTAACTTCAAGGCAATAGAAACACTGCTTACATGATGATCAGACTCATGATTTTATCAGCAAATGGCTTCCAGAGAACGCTCCATCTTTGACATATGTACATATACTTAAGGAAATCAACGAAAACAAAACCCGCTGTCTCAGTAACATAATAACTGTTAAATTTTCGGCCGCCTGGCTTGCGTTTTAACCTTTATCGAAGAGAACTGTAAAATATGGCATATTTTCTCTTTGCGGGAGTCGGTCTTTGGCTCACGCTCAAACGAATTGTAAACTAATCACAAAACTGCTAGAGAATTTTTTTTAGTACGAAACCTCATCTTTCTAACACCATATGATGTGCTCGTATGCCTGGTACGATATGTAATGCCAGATACAGATTACTAAAGCCTTCTGTTGGGGAGCGCCGTGGCGCAGTGGGTATTGTGTCGGCCGCTGACGGAAGATGAGCGAGCTTGAATCCCGATAATACCAACACTATCGAATGATTATTTCGCGGCTTCCCTCCTCGGCGGGGGTACTGGCAAAACCCCCCGTTGTACACTTGCTTAAAAAAGCTTCTCGGCTGTCGCCGTTCGAAATCGGCATTAAGCTTTAGGTTCCGTTCACTTGTGTGAAAATTAAATCACGCCATCTAAGGTGTCTGTCTGGAAGTACAATGGACTAGTATTTGTGTTTATTGTGTCTGAGTGCTCGAACAGACAGCAAAAGACTCAAAAAAAAAAAAGCCTTCTGTTGGAAAAATATGGTTCTTTTTACGACATCTATTTTTTTTTTTTTTTTTGAGCTTCACTTTTATTTTTTCCTAAACATTCCTCATTTCTGCACAACATCCCTAATTACGATGTAGGGTCTTACAAGTTCACCAGCCTCTCGGTATGATTTGCCTTCACAAAGTAACTTTAAAATAGGCTTTTGCTCTTCTAAAGAAGTTTCCAATTTTGTGCTTCCCATTTTTTTGGTTTTTGTTCATTTTCGAGAAATATCCTCTATCTTTAGGTATGTTGCCTCGAACACAGCATCCACGTTTGAGCTTGTGGGGATAATTTTGTGTCTGCTTTCAATATCAATCAATTTGGGTTGTAAAGTTTTTGTGTAAATAATTTTGCGAGGATGTAGACATCAATTACTTGGAGTACTTCGTATATGAACAAATCAAGGAAAAGATCCCGGCGATCAATCTTCACTTTATGTCAAAAACCCTCGAACTGAGTATTACAAGAAAAAATGTCTCCTAAGTAAGGCTTTCAAAGTAAAAAGACCTCGTATCCGACGTATGGTGAAAAACGTTTTTTTTATTTAAATAATATCTCAATAGTTGAGACTGATGATGCACAGAAAGTAACCCGTTTGTAAGATCACAGATGAATGGAGATGCCAGATATGTCTCGATTTCCAAAATTATGAAATTAAAGCTCAAATGATTGCATTCACTGAACTTAGAAGATTTAACCCCATGTGACTCATTTTTAAAATGTTCAAATTTGAAAAAAAAGTTATTCACCTTGAACGAGAAAGTCATCGTCTAATGCAAAATTTATTTTCGGAACTTCTGGAATCCAATTTAACAAACTACTTAAAAAAATTTGGACCATCGCATCGTCATGAAACCACTTTTCACAAATACGTTGAAATAGTAAGCAGTAATACGATTTCTTTGCTTTTGGCAGAAACCCAACAATTTTAAGCGATGGGAAATGTCCGATTAAGCTAAGGCCAATGAATCTGAAGATGGTTATTCAGTAATGATTTCAACTCCGCGTCCTTACACATTTCATCGGTTCGGGACGCTTCTGGCCTTCCACTCTTCACGGTACGTTCTTTAACTAAAAATCTTCTCGTACATAGTTTTAGATTTTTTTGTACTGAGGCCGGAAAGAAAAATTATATATGAAGTCGGTAAGTTTTCTTAAACCTAATTATAAGGAATTGCTGTTGCTGATATGACATTTCTGACCAGCATGTACCTCCAGCGTCACCTATTGGATAACGACAGAAATCTAAATTATTTTGTTTTTATAAACGACCCTTGTATACTCCTCCTACACTCGCGTGATAGGGCCTGAATAGCCAATAATATTTTTATTATAGGAATCTGCATTGAAAATTTGCATAAATAAATCGTTAGAGCCTTCCTCTTCCCCTTATATGTGGGTTGTGGGAATATTGTCACCCGATTACCAACAACTCCATCGCAATAACTTGACCATAAATGACCGTTTCTAAATAAATATGATGATCTCACGATAATTTAACATTTAACGCCGGCGTTTTTTTCTATTCCTCAATTCGACGATATCAGATTGTCGACAATTATTTTCTGAATTCACTCTTTAACGCTGTTACTAATGACTTTATTAGGAATCCCCCAACCATAAACACGCCTTCCAGGCGACACCCCGTCGACTTGACCAAAACCTGAACTTCGACAAACAGGTAAAAGTGGGAAAAAGAAACCTAAACTCCCTCTTCTAGATCCATAGTCGTGTCCAGCAAACATAGCAAGCAACATGCCTAATCACCACCTATCCATCAGAATGCAGCGTGGCTGCAATAAAATCCCAGCACATACAGAGCTATGTATATCCCAGATAAAGATAAAGATGAGTAATCAAAGTAATTAAACCAATATAGATATTTTTCTTATCCATTAATACTCGTCTACCTAATAACTCGAGTGTTTGGCAAGAGGTGGATCCAACCTCGGCCATCCATCCATCCGGTTAACAATAGTCAACTCATGCACACCACCATCAATCCCTAGAATATTACCTGCAGTCATCTGCACAGACACGGACACCACATAGCCCTACTCATTTGTCTCTATCGACTATGGGAGTTGATTAGTTTCTCCAGGCGCTGCTACGCCCGAGATCACTGGAGCACACCGCCGAATGGATCAAAATGATGACCAACGGTTATTAATCATTATTTGCATTAGTCGAACATTTGAGCGACGCTACGTGATGCTGCCGTGGCGTGGTGTGTGCTGTACAGCGATTAATATTTGTCGACTAAACATGTTAATTTAGGGGAATTATCAAGTCGGCCCGAGGCCGGTTTTTGTTTTTTTGTTTTTTTTCAAATCCAAGGCACATGCTCGGATGAAATGTTGTGTTTGGTACTTAATTAGGTTTTACTAGTCAATGACTAATGTAAGGCCTGAGGCGTATATTAATTAGTTTCGACCTTCCACAGCTTTAAATAGGCCACGAGAAGTATACGAAGCCTTATTATTCTCATTCCTTTTTGTGTAGGATTGCAAAAAATATCATTTTCGAACGTATCAAGCTATTTGAGGATCTTTATTACGATTTCGAGGAATGCCATTGTACCCTAGTTCTAAGAACGTCCAGAATCCAATTAAACAGCATCCAACGGTATACAGTGTGAACTCCTTGAGGTGTTATTAACGTTACCTGTTCCAGATAAAGTACCTGTCCGCTAGATTCTGGTATACAAGAGCACATGAAGATTAATTTACGAGCATTGCCCAGTACAATGCTAACAAACCGAGCGATGATTGTCTCCTCTGAAGACAATTGCCTTCTGATTATATTCCCTAACGGTGGGACCTCTAACCGGGTATACGGCGCGTTTTTGTACGCTTCTGTTCTCTACCATTGTTCCTTTCATTTTTGTTTTTATGGTTTCGATTTCGAAAAACAAGTGAACTGTTAGAGCCGTAAAACGATCACAATAAAAAATGCTGGTATTTATGATTGGGCTGAGATCGGTTTTTTTGCAGACGTCATGGCGCTTGAGGAACATGCATGGGACGAGCAGAGAGCACCGATTGCGAATGACACCCGCTGAGTTAGCGAACACCTGTGGAATTGTTGTATACTGATGTTTGGGGTACGATCTGGATGTCCTCATTATTTTATTGGTTTCGACCTTTTTTGTGAGTTGGCGTTTTCCTCGAAAGAATCTCAGCAAGGATTCGTTCTGGTATGATAGAGGCTGAGGTACAGTTTTCCTTGACCAGTTTTAATAGCGTACACAAGTTGGATGACAGGACATGACGATTATATTAAGAGTACCAGCGGATATTTTATAACAATGGTCTCAAGAATTAATTGATGCTATTCATAGGTTTCCGCGGTAGATGAAATTATTAAGATACTTCAGAAAAACATCTTCACAATGATGGCTTATGCAGAATAGATTGTCATACAGATCTGTGGATCTTATGATCTCCTTGCGAAAAGTAAGTTTCTTATCGGAAAAGCATGGTTTGCCTCATAATCGGAGTCATATTTTTAATTTATTGAATAGCCAGAAGTTCAAAATCTGAGTCTGATTTCCAGTTATGTTCTCCATGACTTCCTAATTGTCAGAAGTCATCTCTTTACAGTTGTTAAACCGACCATATTTTCCAAAGAAATGTAATGTTTTTGAAACCAAACGAGATGAGACGCGTCTGAGGTGCGAATAGTCTTTCAAAATTGTTTGAATTGATCCACACAATATCAACAAGGCCTCTTATGACAATGAACAATTTTTAATTCAATTAATATTTTTCGCCGGGCAAAAATCACATTGTTTTCATCGTTACTAACATTTTTTCCCGACAAATCCCGATCGCCCAAGACTTTCAACAACGTCCTCATCCCGCTAAGTTTAAATTGAAAAGTCATCTTTCCATTCGATTACAGTATATATAAGGTGCGAGATACACTATATCGAAATAAGCCAAGCTCCAACGAAAGTCAATAACAAGGACAATTTTTTTTTCTTTTAAATCAAAAGGGTCATACGACGACGCGAGACTTATAAATGGTTCTTCAATTGGTGCGGGTAGATTTTGGCGACTTACGGCGGCTATATTGTTTGGTGACATTTGTCAAATCGTTTGTTTTTTATTCAGTTGCTAATGCCAAATCACCATGACAAATAACATTATTAAACAGCACGTCCAAATGATAAAATTTTATTATCAAAATGAGTGTTCATTAGCGCAAACGTTGAGCGCATTTAGCTCATTTCATGGTAGGCTTGTTGGCCTTTTAAAGTAGACGCTTCAACGTTTGGGGGCCACAGTCAGCCTACATTCGTACGATAAAGGAATTCAAGATCGACCGACAGCATCGCCGTGGTCCGTGAAAGTGTACAGTATAACCCGAGGCAGTCGATTCCTCGCCGTGCACAAGAACTCGGCTTTTCACAGACTTCAAATTGGCAAATTTTGTATCGTAACTTGGGGCTGCAAGCGTACAAGATCCAACTGACTCAGAAGCTCAAACTTTATGACCATAGACAATGCCGTTTGTTCGCTGACTGGGCCTCGGAGCACTTGAAAGAGGAACATTTTGGCCGAAAAATCATCTTTAGAAACGAGGCGCATTTTTGGATGAATGGCTGTGTTAACAAGCTAAATCGCCGTATATGGGGCAACATTAACCCATATGAGGTTCACCAGATGACAGTGCATCCCCAACAAGTTACCGTTTGATGAGGATTTGGGCCGGCGGTCACCGTCACCAGACGGGTCCTACAGCGAATTTTAGTGAAAGACCTACACATGTTACAAGGTACAAACAGTGCATCAGCTAATGCCTGCTGGCCGTCAGTCGCGTGTGAATTACTGTCAAGCCAACCTTAATCTCAACAACAAAGAGGACGATTTTGTGTCATATACATATGTATCATAATGAGCGACGAGGTGCATTTCCATTTAAGCGGTTACGTCAATAGCAAAACTTAGTTTTTGGGGCAATAAAAATCCGAGTGTGATGCACGTGGAATCAATACATTCACTCAAGGCCAGTGTGTGGTGCGGCGATCACCCGGGAAGAGTGATTGGGCCGTATTTTTTTGAGCACGCCATCGGCAACACGGTCACTGTTGCTGACGAACGCTACAGGGCCACTCCTTACTACCGGAATTGGATGAGCGAGACTTGGTGGACATGAGGTTTCAACAAGACGGTGCAACCATACACACAGCACGAACTACAATTGATATTGTGAAGGAAAAGTTTCCTGGTCGTTTAAGGAGAACATTTGACAGGAATGCGAGCAGTTATCACCGGAAGTCTTGCGGAAAGTCATAAAAAATAAAACGGGTACAAAATTGCACTAACACTGGCGGCAGCCACTTGATGGATATAATTTTTTCCACTTAACAAAAAAAAATTGTAAGGGTCCAAATAAAGATTTCCATCTCAAAATCTTTTTTTTTTTTATTTAGTAAGAAAGTAAAAAAAAAAAAAAATGGATGATTAATTTTGCGCACCTTGTATATGGGCATACATACGTATGAATTGATTCTGCTGCTAACTCTGTTCGCGCTAAATAGTGGCGAAAATAAATTGAAAAGAAAAATGAACCAAACGAAATCAAAATGAACAAATTTTCTTTATTAGCCGTGTGAAGAGAAAAGTACACGTGTTTCGCGGAAGAAATCTGGTACAAAACTGAATTGACAAAAATAGCAAATACCATAGTAACAAGAGTAAGGTAGCATATTGTATTAATGTAAAGGGTAGGCTTACACATTCCGCCCACCTTGAAACGAATGAATAATGAGTTTGAAAATTTTAAAGTTTAGGCAGAATCCTCTACCGATTCATCATGATCATCCAACAGTGGAGATAGCTTGACGATAGGGCGAGTCAGCATTCCGTCAGCTGTTTTCAGAGTAACTACGCGTACCTTATGGTCTGCTCCAGGATGAATGTCTGCAACTCTTCCTAGCTTCCATTTAGTTGGCGGCAATCTCTCATCACGGATGACGACCAAGTCACCTATCTTCAAGTTTGCGCCGGAACGAGCCCATTTCGATCGTTGTTGGAGCTGTACGAGGTACTCAGAACTCCACCTACGCCAAAAATGTTGTCTTAGGCTAGATATTAAATGCCATCTGTTTAGTAAGTTTCCGCTGAAGTCGACTAGGTTAGGTTCTGGGATCGTTTTCAAGGGCTCCCCGATTAGAAAATGTCCTGGGGTTAAAACGAGGAAGTCATTTACATCAGAGGACATAGCGCAAAGAGGCCTTGAGTTTACGCAAGCCTCTATCTCGGCCAGAAGCGTTGAATACTCCTCAAAGGTCAATAAGTTGTCTCCTAATGTGCGGCGCAGGTGATATTTCACGCGTTTTACTGCAGATTCCCAAAAGCCACCCATGTGAGGAGACGCCGGCGGATTAAAATGCCACGTAGTGCCATCGTCTGCTAGATGGTTGATTAGCACCTCGTCCTTGATAGCTTGTGATAACAGGTTGCTGAGTTACCTTTCCGCCCCGACGAAATTGGTGCCATTATCGCTGTACAACTCCTTGCAGTGACCTCGGCGGGAAACGAATCGTTTAAATACAGCAATAAATGTTGGCGAGGATAAATCGCTGGCGAGTTCTAGATGCATAGCGCCAGTTGCCATGCAAATGAAAATTGAAATGTACCCCTTGATGGCTTTCGAGCCTCGCCCTTTTGACAGACGAAGTTGTATTGGGCCCGCAAAATCCACCCCGCTGCGTTGAAACGGTCTACAAGCCACAACCCGAGGACTTGGCAAATCACCCATTAGCTGTTGTTGAAGTGTGCGAGAGTGCCGGCGGCATTTCACACACAATCGGTAGATCTTTCGCAATATGTTGCGAGCACCAATTACCCAAAAACGATTTAGAAGCATGGCCTGCATAGCTTGGGGACCTGCGTGAAGTGTTATACGATGAATGTCTTCGCATATCAACGTGGTGATTCTTCCAGCTCCTGGTAGTAAAATAGGATACTTCTTGTCCGGTAGAAGCGGGGCGTTGCGTAACCTTCCGCCCACTCTGAGCAGCCCTTTCTCATCTAGAAATGGACACATTCTTAAAAGTTTGCTATGGCGACTCACCGGTTGGTTAGACTTTAGGTTTTGAATATCCTTTGCGAAGTAGGATGCTTGAGTTAATTTGATCCACATAATAAGGGCTTCGTCCAGTTCAAAAAGCTGAAGAAGTTTACTTGTACGAAAGAACGGGCAACTGGTATCTTCGTGCACTTTGATAGCTGCTCGACTATTGTGCAAGAACCTTAAGATATATGCAGTGACACGTTTCAACTTTCTTAGAGACGAATAGCGATTGATGAGCTCCCATAGTGGCGGTTCTTGTGACGTTCTTGCTATGTAGACCGATTCTGAGCGCTGGTCTAAGTTGGTGGTGAAAATTTGCTGTTGCGGCCATGACGATTCGTGCTGTGCTAGCCAGCAAGGACCATCCCACCATAGTGGATGATCAGCTAAGAGATGTGGTAGTACACCCCGTGTAGCACAGTCAGCTGGGTTTTGGGAAGATTGAACATGAAACCAGTTGCTTGCAGGCACGGTCTGTTGGATCTGCGAGACACGGTTGCTAACGAATGTACACCATTTGCCGGCTGGTTCAAATCCGGCTCGAAGGACCAGGGTTCTCTTCGGGAAAGTCGTCGACACAAGGCTCGCATGCACCGCTCTCAGTACGGTCTGCATGCATACAGACAATTCCCTAGCGAAGGCTGTATCCAAATTCTGGGAAATCGGATCCTTGCCCCAGGTCAAACATCTGAGATAGAGGCTTGCGTAAACTCAAGGCCTCTTTGCGCTATGTCCTCTGATGTAAATGATTTCCTCGTTTTATCGTTTCCGCCAATTTCTCTCACAGAAATTGTTACATTTCCAGATCTTACTTCGTACCATTGGACTCCGTTGGTCGGTTCGAATTGGATTCTTGCCTTCTTGGAGAGGACTTCAGTTTTTCCAGTATTCGTTAATCCCAACAGGAGAACGTTAAAATCGCGCCTGGAAATATTTAACTGGGTTATCCGGTTGTGCCTTGTCCAGCAACAATTTGCGTAGTGTTTTCGCCGAGCGTTGATGGTGTTGTTCAGAGGAAGTAACCGTGTACGAGGAACCTGCGGTGAATGTCCGTTTGCTTCTGAATTGTTGGTTTGACTTACTGGGGGCTGCTTGATGGTGTGAGTTTATTGCATCCAAAGAACGGCATCTGGTTTCAATAAATGATACTAGCGCATCAAAACTGGCAACGACGACGTTTGTTTGAGATAGTTCCCATTGCCTATGAGTTTCAACATCAAGTTTGCTGACTGTCAAATGCACCAACCAATCGTCCCAGTTTGCAACTGGTCTGCCAAGAGCTTTAAGACTCTGAAAATGCTCCTGAGTGGCATCCAGAAGTGCTTTCAGAGCAGTCGATGATTCGACATTGATTTTCTTCAGGGCGAATAAAGCGCGAAAATGTGAATCGATAATGATTCGCTGGACGTCGTAACGCTTTTTCAAAAGTTTCCAAGCTTCCTCGTAATTTTTGTCCGTCAATGGAAAACCTTTAATTACCTGGTGTGCTTCTCCCTGCAAACTACAGCGTAGGTAGTGCAGCTTTTGGGATCCGCTAAGTGATGTCTCGTTGTGAATCATCGACTCGAAGGCGTCGCTAAACGGTCGCCACTCTTTTGGATCGCCGGAAAACTGCGGAAGGGGGATAGTAGGCAATTTTAGATCAACACGCACTTGTGCCTTGCTGCTGCATGTGGTTTGTTGCTGCGTATTGTTTTTTGTTGTTTCCAGTTTATTCATGGCGCGTTTGTAGTTAGCCCATGCTTGTCGATACCATTCCTCACCTTGCTCCCTTTCGGCGTCCTGCTCTTGCAGAGTCTCACTGCCACACGTACATTCTACCTCGTCTTGGGCTTGACAAAATTGAGTCCACGCGTCCGCTAGTAATTGTATATACGACTCGATTTCAGCCTTATCATAACTCTCAGCTTTTTTGCTAGCGCCGAGAATACGTTTTAATGATTTTCGAGAGGTATCACATTTCACTAGGCTATTTTTCTGCATGGCGACGGTACACGTAAAAAAACGCAAACGTTACAGGCGAAAAAATGCACTTAAAATGTGTGAGGCGATTGGTAGAACTGAAACTAGAAATTGTTGCAATAGTTTAATTATTAATCCGGCTCGAAGGACCAATGTTCGCGCTAAATAGTGGCGAAAATAAATTGAAAAGAAAAATGAACCAAACGAAATCAAAATGAACAAATTTTCTTTATTAGCCGTGTGAAGAGAAAAGTACACGTGTTTCGCGGAAGAAATCTGGTACAAAACTGAATTGACAAAAATAGCAAATACCATAGTAACAAGAGTAAGGTAGCATATTGTATTAATGTAAAGGGTAGGCTTACACAAACTCGGTAATGTCGGCTTGGCTTTCACTGCAGACAACTGTCACAGTGTTGTGTGGGCGGGTTGGTTTGTGTCTTTTATTCGTCCGCCTGATCGGCAGTATTTCGGCTTGAAAGATCTCTGATCCTGCGCCGCGCACCATCTTGGATCCATAAGTTTTTCGTTTTTTTTTTTTTAATTCGTGCAGGATCAAGAGTGTTCGTTCTTATGGTGTATAAGAAAATGCTGCTAAAATCAAAAATGAACAGCCCTGGGCATACAGCTTAGGTGGTTCTTAATCCATCGCCTTAAATCCGACGGTGCCAGAATTAATCATACAATAGGTCGTTACATATGAAATTGCCGATGTACTGATCATTCCCAATGTGGTCGCTGTGAGAAAGAGATTGAGAAATCGAATAGCTGCGTGCACCTTACGGCATCACATCTCTCTCTTAATTTAGCAGTATCAAAACATCTCAAAATGTTTAATGTTTGTAATTTGCAACTGGAACTTGAGAATGCGGATTATGAAAGTGTAAATTCGTTTTATTTTCATTGGAATCGGTATAGATTCTTAACTCTTCTATTTTAGAAACTACAAAACTCAATTTTTACTCGACAATGCCATCACTGGATTGTCAAAGGCTCAAATAAAACGCCAAGTTGCTTACAGAGTGTCAAAAATTTAAAGAAGATATGTCAATTAAGAAAAGAATATGAGTTTATAAAAAAGTTAATGTACAAGCAATGCAATGGCTCCTTGAATCACAAATTATTGAAAAGTACTTTCTTAAAATTAAAAAAAAAATACTAATTTTATGTCATATAATAATATCAAATTCGATATTTACATTTTAATCTACAATCGGGGAAATCTGTTCACTACGAATTTAGATGTTGTTGTTATTCACCAGTTGATGTTAGCTTTTTATGAATAGGCGGAAATGAAGTAATTGAATTAATATCAACATCAAGTTGCAAAGCTGCTCCTAATACTATTCCGAAATTACGTTTCTATCCTTCAGCATGGTCTTGTTAGTGGTAGATTTACAGCCACAATCTTACCCATTTTCATCAAAAATTGCTTAAGAAGCTGAGGAAAACGTTATAAAGTAGACGAAATTTATAACGATTTTGCTGAAGCATTTGCCCGTTCAACACAGTGTACTTTTTAGAAAGTTTAAGAGTTTTGCTTTCCACTCAAATCTCTTATGCGGGATTCATAGCTATCTTAGAAATCGTAAAGAATATGTAAAAATTGACTTCGTCTTATCAAATGATTTTTTTCTAGTACCTCAAGGTAGTCATCTTGGTCCACTCTTATTTTTGCTTTTTATTAGTGATTCGCCGTCTATTGTAATACATTTTAGTGCCTTTTGATGATGTGTTAAATGTAAAAGAAGACATCGATTTGAAAAGAAGGCTGCACCTTGGCTGCGATTCGATGATTCTCCTTTTGAGAATGGATGCTAACCATTATGGAAGGCGCTGGAGAGCAAAAAATTGCGGGAAGATTTTAGAAACTCATTTTCAAATACAAAAGAAATGTACGTTTTAGTTTTAGTTCTAAATTTCATTATTATTTATATTTTCTAGAACAAACTTATTCTAGACAAAAATGCTTAAAACAAACTTAAATAACAACTAACATAAAATACCTTACTGGCCCTATACAGCCACTCTAAAGTAAGCTACTTACATGAACAACTTAGGCTTTTTTAAGTGCTTAACAAAATGTGTACTGCTTCCCTTGCTGTCGTCAAAGGGCCCTGTACCAATGTTATTCGTTTATGATATGTCTCTTATGTCTTTAGCGGGCAGTGTAGCCAGTTTTTGCAACAAGTACCCAATAAGCCCAGTGCCCTTTACAAATTCAAGACTCAGATCAGTCAATGAAGGGAAAATTCAAATAGAAAAACCCTCCTTTCGTTCATATTGAACAAATTTATTTGTCAATGGAGACGGAAAGGCCTGATCATTCACTCATCATTCGAGTGAATTGTTTTTAAACTTCAAATATAGTTGCTAAAATACTCTATAAAAAAAATACTAAATACAAGATTATAGTGAAACATGCTCGGCATTTACAACAGCAGCATATTTTTTAGTACTTAAAGTCAAATGTCAGCGACTAGCTGGGCCGACATTGGAAACATTGTATGTCTATGAGATGCATATCATACGAATAGCATTTGATAAAAAACAAGAAACGCAATTAATGGCCGTAACATGCATGGCTAGAAACGAAAATAATATCAAGCTGCAATCTGGCATAAAAGCAGTAAATTCTATTTTAAATGTCAAACGTACTATTCACATACGACGAGATGACGTTCATAACAGTAATTATCGGTTATTAATCATTTAACGATTAGAGCAAAACGACCGTTATTTCTGCATCGCATGCACTTTATAACGTCTCAAAAATATAGTCATTAACTGGCATGCAATGGCGCCATCTTCTCGGTTTCAAGAAGCGTGCGAAAGCCACCTAAGGTCAGCCATCCGCCCGAACTGTTCCACATCGAAAAGCAGCAAAGCGAGGGAAAAAAAAGTGACTTTTGAAATCCTTTTAACCATAATAAATGATCCTTAATTAGGTGGTAGTTATATTAATTTCATACGCCTCGGTATTTGCTTGTTTGCATGTACGAGTATGTTGGATCATCCAGTTGCTGTTACGCCACATTGGTCGACCGCAATATGCGCCCAACCTTATGCACATCCATACGTTGTACACATTCACGTCCGTTCGAGTTATCCACATCCTCCGTCTAGGACGGCCCCATGTGTTAATGGACTACCCGCTCACTAGGTTGTAATTAAATTCAAATTAGCACAACATTCATCTTAGGCTATACACGGCCAGTTCATACATAGGTTTGTACATAACCTGTACAACCAACAGCCTGCATTGGGGATTAACTTCTATTCTGCTTGAGCTACATAGTTGAGCGTGTGGATGCGGATGTGGGCAGGTAGTGTGCTCCTGCAGATTGCATTGGAAAAAGGTCTCTCGAGTCTGGTCCGAGTTAACCTACCATTAGGGGTGGGGACGTCCAGTGTTTAAATCTTTTCTGACGAATATTTATTTGCACTCGCTTCGCGTAGCGCTGTGTGGAGCCGGGGGTTGTGGGTTTTTTAATTGTTTTGTTTCCGAATGCATGCCCTCTGAGCCCTCGGCAAAGGATGTTCTTTTGCCTTTTTTGTGACGTCTAATTGAGTGAATTGTTGTATCTCAGTTGCGAGCTTGCGAAATATGTACACATCATAGACCTACAACAAATGGACTTGGGTTAATTGGCGATTGTTTGGTGTTTGCGAATCGCGATGGGAACAATTGACTCCAGGGCATAGGTGAGGATTATAAATTATTCTATCCACTGGTAAGCCGAACTGAACAGATGGAGGCAGAGATAAATTAGAAATTTAATTTGTCTACATGGAGGTAGATTGTGTGCGATATGCCCGATAAGCCTATGTAAGACTCTAATAACTATTATAGCGAACATGCCTTAAGTCTGCCATCATAGGTGCTTTGAAAAGGGCCGACAAAACTTGAAAGAATGAAGGGAATATAGAAGAAGATATAGAATGGTACCGGCTATTCGGGACATCAATAAAGAAGACGAATATATAAATTGAATTATAAATTTTAAAGCAGAGAAAATTATCGAAGGAGTCGAAAGGTCATTTCGAAATAATTAAATGTGGCTTGAATCAATTGGTTCAATATTTAACGAAAATTATTGGGGCGCATATCTCAATATTTCAGTAAACGAACCACTCCTTTTACTTAAGGTAACCAATCGTGATCATAAGGCATTATGAAAATACCAAAATATTTATATTCTTTGCGCAATAATGGTATGAATAACGGCCGTTATGTGCAAGTTTGACTAAGAAATATATTTTTCCAACGCCAACAACAACAATGATAGGTAGGTAAGTAGAAGTAAGTATCCATCCATTAGAATACAGACAGAGGACCAGTTGACCGATCCATTTGTAAGAAACCTCTTTGAGGTGGTTAAAATATTAGAATATTTGTACAGAACGCGCTACCTGGTCCTTGACCAGAGCCGAGCATCTGCATAAGAGGTGGTTGAAAGACTCTCTTTCACCGTGGGTTCGTCATAGTCGAGTCAAACCTCTGTAGATATGGCGCAGCTCATTAGCCTTTCTGAGTAATGAGTATTGTCTTTACCTGTTGGTTGAAGTAGCATCCGGATTTTTAAAGTTTTTGCATGGCACTGTTAGCCGTATTCTTAATTGGAAAGTCGGGCAGGCTCTAACAGCCTAAGCAGGTCTTATGGATCACTGGCCGGTCAGTGCTGCATTATATGCGTAGGATAGGGCCCTATATGAAAAATGCTTATATAAAAGTGGAATGCATGTCCATACGCTCAGTTATTTTAACCGAAAGCCAAAGCCTTTGAAGCCCGCAGTTTGATGCCGGTCCCCAACTAAGTTTTTGATATAGGAAGATTTCCAAGGTGGCACAAAATGTATCACCCCATTGGAAGTGGATATAAGTCTTGCAAAAGGTGGCAATAGTCAGTCTTGTTTTCAACGCTATACTTCTTAAGATCGCGGAATACTCGTGACTACTTTTTCACGGAAGGATTCGTCAGTGATTTTGATGCGCCTTGAATTTCGCCCCAGAGTTATCAAATTGATCAAACGCCAAATCCTTCGGCTCCTCTGACGACACCAGACGAGACCCATGCAACTAAAGGTACACCAAAGGCTTCAGGCAAGACTACACGGGTTCATTCAAATTTCTTTTCATGGCATTAAATATAATAGTGCAATACCTTGACTTCATGTTTCAGAAGCACTAATAACCCCTGAACGGGTGATCTTCAAATCTTAGCATGGGCGATTGCTCAGAACCGAAGGAATGAGCGGTTCAGAACGGAGAAGTCTACATTAATATAGGTTCCATTACTGATTTTTTTCTTTTGGAGGCTTTTGCTATCTATATCGGATCACTCAGACTAAAATATTGTGACCATTGTCTTAGCTTAAGCTAGATATAGTAATGTTAGTGGTAAGTTGTTAAGTCTATTTTAGAGTGTCCGCCTAGGGCCAGTAAGATATCTAGATTCTTAAGATAGTTAAGCTAGTTTTTAAGCATGTTTGTCTAGGGTAAAATAGATCTAAGAAATTATGAATAAAAATGAATTAAAAACTAAAACTAAAACTAAAACTAAAAACTGTGACCATTGTACTGCCAGACTTTTGTTTTGTTTTTTACACAAATGAACGGAACGTAAAATTTAATTCCGATTTCGAACGGCGAGAGCCGAGAAGCTTATTTAAGGCAAGTGTGCAATGGTTTTGCCAGTAACCTGCCGAGGAGGGAGGCCGCGAAATACTCATTCGATGGCGTTCGTGTTTTCGGGATCCGAACGGCGTTCTCCTCTACAACTGATTGAGCAGAACTAAAAAATACCCAATAGAGACAGACACATCGACCATCGAATCATCAAACTAAAGAGCACTGAAATAAATTAATAATAAATCAAGTGAATAATTAGGAGTACGTTAAGAAACTATCCTCCTCAAGTTTATCCCTATCTTAATTTTCAAATCAATTTGTCTTAGTCCAAGCTCCCATTTGAGCGTCTTCGATATCTAACCTTATTGTTTCATGTTCACAATGCAGGAGGACGGTCTGACAAACATATGATAGTATTCATCACTAGAAAAAAACCCATAATATCGCGAGTCAAAATTAAGTTCGAGAGTCCAACTTTAAATAAATAATTTTTTTTTGTTTTTAATATAGAGTCGGTCAACAAAATATACGTATCATCTGAAATCAACAGAGAAGAGCAAAATCATTATGAAAAATGTTTATTTTCATATAAAAAACAAGTTCTGAGGTTAGTAATCCACTCCGTCAACGACGGTTTCCCTGCCTATTGGGAAAGTACTTCATTGTTTAAGATAGTTTTGTGTAAAAAGTCTTGATACTGTTCGCCTCATTGAAAGTACTCGTATGTTAGCTTAAAATCTTGTGTCAAGGGTATCTTGTAAGTTCTTTGTTTAAGGTGATTGCGTATGGGACTAATTTCTGATATCGTCTCAAAGTTGACACACCTGATTTATTAGTAACAACCTTAACTACGGCGGTATTTACAACTAACATTGCAGGGTGTTCATATTTTCATTCTTCTTTTCCTTTTTATCCCGGCGTCGTTATGGTCAGAAGTGTAGGACCATAACCTTCCCACTTAACTGCATTCCTACTGGTCCGCTTGTGGGGTCCGCCACATGTTCATATTTTCATTAAATACATTATACACATATGTAGCTTGGTTGGCTTAATGCGAGCCCTTACAAAGAAAAAAAATGGCTTGCAAAATCTTAGCCTAAAAAAAAAACTTAATATCTAATAAGGATAACATTAAGATGATGGTGATTGGCGGCGGAAGAGTACATTTCTGAGACCGGGTTGGGTAAGGTGTAAGCCGATAGAGTATAGTCCGCTTCGCGCAGCACTCTGGACATTATAGTTCGTTGGACTGAATGTTTAAGTGTGGTGCCAAGGGGAATCATATGAAGCAATATCGGGCAGTCAATATTACCGGTAAGTTTGTCATGGATAAAGAGTATGTTTGCGACCATGACTTATGTTTTATGATTAGTTTTAAGTGATCCTTATAATGTGGTAAATTAAGGCCCACGAAAGACAAAACGAATAAATGTATGTTGGACGGCCTCAATGCGCGCAGTGTGAATACCGTAAGAGAGAAACCACACTTGACTATCATATTCAGGAAGGGGCCCAGCGAAGGTAGTATAAGGATGTTGTAATATAAGATTCGAAAACTCCTTGGACCAACGTTGCACAAAGTCGAAGACGGAATTGGCACGTTTGATAATGTAGTCGATGTAAAGGCGAAAATTAAGTTCTCGGTGAGCAGTGATTTTAATTCGATGATTTTGTCGAGATTTTGTCGAAAGCTTTCTTAACGTCTGTAATATTTTATCGTAGACAATGTTCTCAGGCTTGAGTTAGACACCTCATTCCTTCATACTATTTCCTGAATTTGTGTAATATAAGCATTTTCTCAAAGCTGAGGGAAGAGTCTCTATGAACTGAAACTTAAAAATAAAGACATGAGGGATAGAAGCAGGCTGGACCACCTTTTTTTAAAACTATGACGCTAATGAAAGCAGTCTGAAGCGGATGAATAGTCGTCCTTTAAGTTATATATTTTTTCGATAATAGAGGCACCTGAGGGCATTCATATAACGAAATTATTCATTATCTGGTTGAGTAGATTGAGAAAATTAGAAATGTAAGATCAATGTAAGAGAATTGCATTTGGTTCAGGTAGCGGAGATAGAGAGATTTGCATAGTTGTGCGAATGAATTCAAGTAAGTAAAAATGTCGGAAACAGTGTGGGTTTTAAGGTAGGCCTACCACAGTTTGTTTCTATTGTTGGGTCTTTTGCAGGGTGAGAATGAGGTGCAATTCTTTTTTATTGACAAATATGGGGCGGATAGGGTAAGGATAGGATAGGCTATGTCTTTAGAGTACAATAGAGTTAGAGCATCATCGAAGGACATCTGAGTGTTAGAGTTTAGGACAGAATTAAAGTTAATATTGCCGAGTAATATATTTCGTTTTGCGCTGTTTGCTTTTCGGAAATTGAAGCAATACGTATTTTAGGAATGAAGTGATAAAGTGGTAAAGATTGGCGAGTAAAAGAGTTCCCGATAATGTTCGATGGAGCGGTTCTATTGTAAAGAAGAGTTGATGGTTGACCAGAATCAGAGAGTCAATTTGTGAAGAGGATTTCCGAATCAGACGAGGTGTTATTTGCAAAATGTGTTATATCGTATCGTATCTAGCCCTATTTGAGCTCAGAACGTCGGATTCATTGACGAGTTGATAATAATAAGTGAGTTGTGAGGGACAAATTAAACAGCAGGCAAAGTAGAGCTTCCGTTTCGAAAAAGTTATTAAGGCGACCGACCGGATCGGCAGAATTGTCGGGCCATCAGCACGAAACAAAACAAAATTTGATATGGATAACTCACTGTCTCTAATATATATGCGCTACAGATTAGTTTCAGTTAGGGCAACATTTGGCAATTACAAAAAATTGTAAAACAATTTATGGGATAAGGCTAGAATTGGAAATAATTTTTGAATTTTTTTGTAGGAGGGACTTGCAGCTGACGTAGGCAGCGAATCATGAGAGTTACTTACATAACTGGGTAAATTATTTAGTCTCTCGTGAAACCGGATAAAGGTATTTTTAAGTTCGTGGGGGTGAGTTGAGAAGCTTTCTTGGCGGATCGATACTACGACATTGGTTTTGGCTCGCCGTCAATGCAGATGGAGTCGGTTTTATCATAAAGGTAGACAAAATAGAGACGCACTATTTCATAGATTCTTCTGTCTTTTCATCGTGACATATCGGTCTTCAGCGCACATTTTGTTAAGTTTGACCGTAGCGAAAAACAACGGATCTAAGAAAGATGGAAAGGGGACCGAAGGCAGTAAACATTCGTTAACCTTTCAGAAATGCATGTCTTGCAAAAAAATTAGGATATCAGCTAAACATGCACTTACATATATCGTTATTGAATTTCATCACTCGAAGGTGGTAGTTTCTGCAAAATAATGTTAAGTACAATGCATTCTAGTCTTTTAGAGTACCAAAAAGGAAACAAGCTTTCTAAAATTCGCCGCTCTAGGTCTGCAATCATCTTTCGGCAGAAATGAATCGCACACAACATATGTGAATAAGAGAAGCTTCTGATCTGTTCCTCCACAAGCTGCAGTGCCAAATATAAAGACAGACCTGCTGTACTCAAACATGTTTTTGTAAATTTAAAATTTCTACACATCACCGTTTTTGAAAATTATCACCTAATACCCGGCGAAAGAAACAAAAGCAAAAGGTGTGCAGAGAATAAAGCAGAAAAGACCCAAAGATCTGGAAATAAGACTAAGGGTAAAACACCATTCAGTGAGAATTTTTCTTTTCCCTTTGGAAATCGTGGACACAGAAATTATTAAATGATGCGTTCATCTCTTTGTCCCTTCTATGCCCCAAGCATCCTATCTCAATTGCCGAATTCTTCTCTCTGTTTTCGGAAATCGTATAAAGTTCTGTTTTACTCAATCAAAATGCACATTATTACCACTAAAACCCTTCATTTTACTTAGGTATCTATAGTTTTATACCTTTGCTAAAGGTCACCACCAAAAAGCCCAATTAGAACGTAAATGAACTAAAAAGAAATAAAAAACCTCTCATTGTTGTCTTAATTCTAAACATACAACACTTCTGTGTAGTAAGTACCATCATTTTTATTGCATGCTCTGATTTCTCATTTCATACTTTACTACTCGCACATCCTTGATTCTTTATCTTTACAACTGAAAAAAAAGTGACATTGTTAACAAGGTCCGCTCAGTTATAAGTCCGTTCCGTTTTTTCACTCCTTATCCAAAACAGAAATCTGTCAACAAGCACTGATTCCGAGTTCAAGGAGTTGCCGAACGCCTTTACGAGTGCTGCTCATAAAACATGGTGCAAGTGTCCTTTAAAGTCTTGCATTTTATCTGATTGCTATTGCAACCATATCAGAAATCTACCCTGGGGCATGAAAACAAGAAGCCGTAACACGGGTAATAAAAACGTCAAAGGAGGAAAACTCCAAGCGGCTAACCGTTCGGCGAAGTGTAATTAAATGATTAAATGAAACTCTTTTCCAGCCTCATTTCGGACGCTTAAGATCTTAATTTTATTTTTGGTGAAATTCATAATTAAAACGCACTCCTTGCACCGGTGTGCGTGTACGGTAGGGCTGATGATACACAGCACCATCAAGTTCTAAGGGTGTCTTGATGTTATGATTCTATTGTAAAGATCCCTGGATAAAGCCAAACCGATTCGAAGGGCCGATAACGATATTTTATAGAAGAAATGAAAAATATTTCCTTGAATCAGAAATTAATGCCCGAACAGCCTAATCAAGTTATTTCAGTCCGTCATTGCCAACGTTAGGTGAGTAATTTCACTTGAGCGGCTTAGTTGCATCCACGACCACTTTTTCTACGCGATTTGTTCAGAATTAAAGTTTAAGCCGACAATCGTCCGGAGACTAATGAATTATTCCACTAATGCAAGTATCAATTACTTAATTACGGTCGTGGAGCAAACCGCGAGCAATAAATGCCACGAATCCATAGAGTCGTTCCAAAGCGTTTTCCACCGCCTGTCGTCGCCGTTGTCAGTCGTTTGCCAACGATGTCAAATTGCATGTTGCTGCAGTCAGCTAATTAATTTCCAATTAATTTCATTCACATATCCCGTAAGTTGTCTACGATAGCACTGTATTTATAGTTCGATCGTATACCGGCAGTTAGTCTAATCGCTATAACCTTAATGGATGTGTTTTCATCCGTCGGAAAGGCTACTGCCCCTCCCGTCCGGGTATGACTATCGGCCGAGCAACAGGCAGCACTGCCTCTCACACTATGATTAAATTGCAATCAATTTTAATTGAAAGCTAAACACATAGAACAACTGTTCTTAAGTGGATTACGATAATATCCCAGGCATTAGGCCGCTTCGACATATCATGCGGATGGAATGGTGAATATTTCTTCCTTCTTTCGATGCTTTTCTGACCCGAAGCCAATCCCTCAAGCGCGGATCGTGCGACTCAAATAGTATATCTATCCATCATACATGTATCTAAGCTTCGTTTTATTTGTTGTTAGAATCAAATCACATTTTAATTTCAGTTCAAAAATGATATCGATTAATTTAACAAATCGAACGAGACGAAGCATTCCGCGGCTAAATCGCCGATTTCACTAGGACTGTACTGAGGTTGAGGCCGAGAGCGAGGGTGCGCCTGTAGAAATGAATGCTTGCCGAATGGTGTGGAGTTTATAAGAACTACAAACATAAATTAGTTATGTGGCAAGACTTGCGGTTAATGATTGTGTGCAATGTTGTTAACCATAAATAATGAGCCTTAATAAATCAGAAATAGTTAATGGGGAGTGCGAAATGGTGCAAAATCTGAATACAGTGTTGATTGCTGAGCTCGCGCCCATGTGAGTTATAATCTGTTGTTAGTACGTATAAATCCGCAAGACAATTATAAGAATTTATTGGGCTTAAGCTTGTTTGTCGAAGTATGTAGTAGTAATTGAATCAGAGGGTTTAATAGGCTCAATAAACTCAATAAATGTAGAAAGTCTAATAATGGCAGAAAAGGAAGTAGATTTAGAAGTAACTGAAGAAAAAACCAAAAACAATCGACTCACTCTAAGTCGAATTTTCACAGGATATCAAAATTATTTCCAGTTAGAGGGAGTTTTGAAAAAAAATCGAATTAGGGGGGTTGATATTTTTTATTTTATTTAAAAGCCTTTAGACGATTCAATTTCCAAAGGCACTTATCCAGAACATCATCTGTAATTTCGATTGCAGTCTACAATATTACAGTTGTGTTTTCAATGTCATCCTTGTGTCAATATGTCAATATTTGAATATTATCTTTTTCCGTTTCAACTTCTTCTTCTTCACCTTTACTCCCATCATGGTTTGCAACTGATTCGCGATCAGATACTTCTGTGGCTACGATGCCGTCATCGACTTCAACATAACCTTTCCAACTCACGCTTTCAACATTATAATCAGATCACCTCGATGTCATTGGTATCCTCAATTAAACACTGAGTAAGTTAAGCGGAATATCACCTTCATCGGCCCATGTCTCGACCTTAAATCCGGCCTTTTTGAAATAATTCTCAATTGTCAACGGAATTACATTCATCATCGCCATGTCTTTGAAATTTCTCGCACAAAGCAGTGATATCTTATTTACCCCTTTTTTGGTTTCCCAAATCCGGATTTCAAATTTTGTATAATTCTCATGTCCATCGGTTAAACTATTGAGGTCATATTGGGAGGGAAATACGCAAGCTTTATACACTTTGACTTATCCTTTACTTGCTTTGAGTGGGCTGGGCAGTTTTCGATGATGAATAATACCTTGCGTTTTGATCTTCCAAGTTCTGCATCAAGCTTCAAAAGCCAACTCATAAAAAGATCTGCGGTCATCGAATATAATTGGTTGCCTACATAATCACCGGCAAAGATTTAATTTTTGCTCTTTCCGATAATTAAGAGAGGTAACTTTTCTGAGCCAGTCATGTTGGACCTCACTAGACATGTCACTCTTTCTTAAATGTGCTTGCCTTCAAAACATTTTTTCTCTTTAAAAATCAAGGTACGTGTCGGCAAAGATTTAAAAAAAATTCCCGGTTCATCGATATTAAAATTATTGTCCAGTTTAAGTCATTTGATCTTTGAGATACATATGTTGTTTCCTTTCATCGGCTTTTATCTTATAAACAGAAGCACTTTTACCAGATAAAACTTTGCGAAAAATACCGTGTCTGCTTTTAAATCTGGTCAGCCAACCTTCACTTGCCTTGAAATTAGAAAAACCTAAACTACTTGCAAATCTAAGCGCTTTTCTTTTTAGGATAGGGTCACTAACTGGTAAATTATTTCCATGTATATTCTCGAACCACTTGAAAACAGCGTTGTCAATACTTTCATACTCACAAGCCTTGTTCCAAAATTCGAGTTAAAGGGAGATCCGACTAACAGGAAGATCGACTTAGAGGGAGCGACTGTGTCACTCCAAACCTCACATCTGATTGTACTCAATAATCGCTTTGAGAAAGTAAACGAGTTCAAATAAAGTGAACAGTTCCCGGCCTAACAAGATAGCGTTTCAAAAATGTATATTTCCTGCCTTCAGTTCATATAATAAGTTTCAACTTGCAATAAAAATTAGGGATGCGAAAGCCCTGCGCAGGATGGGTGCCGTATGTGCTGAATGTCGACCCAAAGCAAATTTTGTGCAATAAACTTTCACTACAAATGAGATATGGATCCACCACTACACCTCAAAAACGAAACAAAATTCAAAGCAGAGGGTGGAAGCTGATGGTTGAGCTCCAAAGAAAGTGAAGTCGATCACATCTGTCAGAAAGGTTATGGCCAGTGCGTTTTGATATGCGAAATGAATCCTGTAAATTGATTACCTTACAAACGGCAGGACAATTATAGGGGAATATTACTCCGACCAGCTGAATGCCAAAATTCGCGAAAAGGGGGCTGGCTTGAAGAAGAAAAAAAATCACTATTCACCAGAATAACGCAAGAATGGTGATGGGACAACTGGGGGTTTTGGCGTACGCTTTTCTTGGCCTTCTCCCTATTCTTCTGATTTGGCGCCCTCAGACCATCGTCTGCTCCAAAATTAGTTTGATGAATTTGTAGATGAATATTTTCACAGCACTCAAAATTCCCACTATCGGACAGGAAAGTTGATGTTGGAGAAACACTAGGATGTGTTGAAGTCAAGTGAATGTGTTGAAAATTAAAATCATTTTTAAGTGAAAATTGCGGTCTTTCATTGTTAGTTCGAGAACTTTTCAACTTATTGAAGTGATGGGGTACGTGAAGTAAGGGATACAGGTTACCATATTGGCTGCCAAAAAAGCATAAAGATCGTAATAAATAAAAGGCCGCACATGCGCAACGCGTGCTGCTTTACAATGAAGAGACTATTCAGAACAACTCTTTTGCTCCGCAGTGTCAAAATTCGTATTTATAAAACCATAAAAATGCCAGTGACATTCGCGGATGTGAAACTTGATTTTAAGGAGAATCTATGGTGGAAAATATGATCAAGAAACAGGCGAATGGGGAAAACTATACAGTTAAGATGGACAGGACATGTCGAACGATACTGGTGGAATATGTGATCATAAAAGATCCGACCGTTCACACTGTCAGAACTCTGCAAGCCATCAAAGCCATGAATGGTCGAATCAGATGAAAACCACTGCGAAAACAGAATATCCAGTAGTGGGAAATTAACGTTTCGCAAAAATCCTGCAATCCTTACATTAAAGCAAAAGCGTTAGCAAAAAATCAAAAGCTCTCTTAAGTACGCTAAAAAGACTGACAGAAAAATTTCGTTTACCAACGAAAAAATTTTAACCGCCAAAGAAATGTTCAATAAAAAAAAAGTGTTTATACTCGGACGGAAAAGAAGCTTCAAAACTTATTTTAAGAACTAAAAAAGGCAACCTTCCTGCGAATGGTGGAGAGTGAGCTATTTTGGCATAACACCTCTATTTTTGTGAAAAAATGTGTCTGTTTTGGAGGATTATTTGAAGCACTAAATATTCCAACAAGATTTTGCGTCAACCTATAACGCAATAAGCACTTAAGAATGGCTCAAAAATAATGTGCCCGACTTTATATCATGCAATCCATTGCATAATAAGTTGTGCTCCGTTTTAAAGAGAAAAACCTGCAGTACTCGTCTTTTTTTTTTTTTTGTTTTTATAATTTGCGCGCGCAAAGGGGTTATGACTACCCTTAAGTGTCCGGAATCAAGACACAGCACGGGCCGAATGTATAGAGGGAGAAAGGGAGAGGAGGTACCTATGCAAATTGGTCCTAAATGTCTGTGGATTGTAGTGAGTTGGAAATATTGGGCTGGGAAAAGCATTCCATAATCGTGTTGTGCGGCTGAAAAACGAATCGTTGAAGTTAACTGTACGTCCGAAAGCAGGCTTAAGGGTGAACTGATGAGCATTCCTGGCAAGACGAGTATTGCGGGTGAATTGATGGAGATGAGGAATGCATTTGGCTAACTCATTTGAGCAATGGTTGTTAAAATAGCGATAAAACAGTGACAAGGAAGACACATTACGTCGGTGTTTGAGCGAGTCAATTGACTTTGCGATATTACTCTCTCCTATAAGTTTTATCGCTCGCTGTTGTATTCTATCTAGTAGGTGCAGTGAGGTCTTAGGGGCACCAGACCAGATATAAGCGCTATAATCAAAACTTGGGGCGGATGTAGGCCTCATAAATTGAAGCCATATCGGAGGGGGTGAAATATTTCTTGCATCGTTTTAGGAAACCTAGACATTTTGTTGTGTTTTTGGCGACTTCAAATATGTGATCATTCCAATTAAGTTTGGTATTAATACACATACCGAGGATGGAATGTTTTTCGGTTTCGTCGACACAAGCGCCATTCATGGATAATGAATTGAAATATTGAATCATTAAAGCGAGTCCTTGCCCGCATTATCGATAACTTTTCGATGAATGAGGCCCGTCAGCCGATTGATGATTGGCCAGTGCGTCGCGCTTTAAGGCCCTCCATCATTTCCTTTGTGAAAATATCAGCGCGTTTTAATTTGGCGTAAGTTTTTCTTTGTTCCAGTATTTATGACTAAAGTAGGTAGATCGCTAGCTATAGTTTTTGCCCGCCTTTCTGGCAGCATTTTCACTTTTAATCGATCATGATACAAAAAACATTTGTTTTTCTTTTCGTTGAAGCAGCATTTCACGTGTAATAAAACGTTGTTCAACGTCCCTCGGATTGAACTCATACGGCACTCAATGCCTTTAATAATTCATTCCTAATGCTTTCCAACGTTTCGAAACTGTTGCGTGGTCTACTTGAAATGGTTTTACAAGTTCAACTAGCATCTGACATAAGTTTTCATGAAGCACTGCCTCCAATTTCATGTCTTTAAACTTTTTCGATGCACATAATAATCATTATTTTTGAAGCCCCGAAACCAAGATTTCAATGTCGTTTCCGGCAGAGAATGCTCACCGCAAGTCTTAACAAGATTTTAGTGTGCTTCAGCTGAAGAATAAAATGATTCAGTAAAACTCTCCGCGAATATTCTTTTCTCGGAACGAAACGTAACATGCTTAAAACTACGAAAAAGATATTGTTTACCTTTTGGCAAACTGACATTCACTGAAGTTCAAACCTGAACACAGTACTTTTTTGTAGACGCATCACCATCTTAAATTACTGGTGCTCGTTTTGGACGTGCTCGAAATTCTGGTAACGTCATCTATTGGAAAACAACGAGAGCTTATTTAAGATCCTACAAAGGGCGAGGCAAGGTGTGGATGTTAACTGTCAATTACCGTCATTTACTTGATTCAATATAGTTGCCCTATTGACAAGAAGCAACGCATTTTTGTATTTTTTTGTTTTTTTTATGAAACATGGCGATTTTTAAATGTTTCATTTCGTAAGATTCGTGAATTTTTGAGTCAACATGATTACGCCAAGAAGTCAGGAATTTGTACAATAGTGAAGTGTTTAGAAGAAACGATTTTTTTTCCAACAATCTTGCGTACGGAATTTGAAGAAGGCACTATTTAAATTTATCATTATTAATTTATCCATTTATGGAATTATTTGTAGAGTAAAGTCTTTATTTATAATCCAGTTACGAGTTCATACACATCTTAACTGAAATTTGGGCTATTGGCTCAATATTCATTAAAAAATATCCATAATTTGGACGCTCGTACTCGTATTATAATTGCACCTAAAGGCGTGGTAGGTTGGAGTAAGGCTAGATAACCGCTCACTGAGTTAAAAGTTACTGTCCCATCAGTCTCAAGTCAGAAGAAAAACTAGTCGATCTTTATATTAATGGAATATGGTATCGCAAAAAAAAAAATTTTCTTACATAGGCATCAATATGCGTATCGTAAAGAACTATCAACTCAGCCTCAACACAACTCAACGCCTTCTGCTTTATTACTGTCCGATAACTTTGAGGTCTTAGTTGTAGACAAGTGTGAAGCCAAGAGCTGTGATTCAGTGGTGATATACAAACAAAATCATAACAAATGTATGGGTGGTCGTAGTTCAATGGTAATCATCACTTATTGTTGAGCGAAAGGTCTGTAGTTCAAATCCGTCTATAGCAAAGAACAATTTCTATACGGAAAAAACTGTGCAACAACATCAGTTGTGAATGAGAGATGAAAAAACAAAAAAAAAATTCTGACAAAGGCATAACACTCGCAGTATAAGATCACTTCAAAATTCATACACTGTGTGTTAATTTCCAATATACGAGTAATACCTAATAACATGATAACAAAAAAAGTTATTGTGAACTACAACCAACGTGACAAATTCAGTCGAATCTCTCGAATCCTATCTAGGACAACCGCCCCTGGAGAATAGTGAACGAACATCTTTGACACAAGCCATTGGCCCTCTTTCCAGCACTCACACCGTTCAATCCGCCGAGTTCACTCAAAAACTCGCAAAGATCGCCATAATACTATTGTAACTGTCACGCATTCTAATTGAGAAAAATCACACTATCCGCCTTAATGATTAAAGATCAATATGTCTTGGCCACGAAGCCATGCAACATAAAACTTTTAAAATAACTTTAAACGTAAAGGAGCCGATATCAGAAGACTTGTCAACTACTTTTCTTCACACTGAAGTTTTAGACATCACCTCCGTTAAATTAACTTTTCCCCTGAGTTAGAGTGAAGACTCTGTTTTGAATATGGCGGTACTACAGAACACACACTCTGTATCTTTCTCGGAGATTATATTTAACCTAACGAAAAAGAATAATGATAAAAAAGCCTTACAATAACATGTCTATTGGGTACCTAGCCATGCGGATGTTCAAGTGAATTCAGATGAAAAGTACCCCGCTGCGAATGGCAAAGCATAGTATTTGCATGATTTAGGGGCCTACTAAAGTCGAACAATTATCAGTCACCACCGAACGACTTAATCCAGAGCTCTGAATTCAGGATTAATTCGTTTAAGTGAAATCTTCACCTTCACTTCACCTATACAAGATATGAATAAAAGCCCGTAAATCCTAAAGCCACTTTTATCAAATTTCCGAATCGACTACAAAAGACCAACAAGTCCCACCAAGCCATGCAACAGTCCACCAACAACAAACAAATTATTTCATTCGTGTTTAATTCTTATCAACTACAACAACTAATTAGACATGTAAAATAAGTCGTTGGCTAAAAGTTTCTGTTAATTAATTAGCCTCGCACTACAACTCAACTGCTTCCCAGAATCCGTGTCTTTTTTCAAAACACGGCGAGAGCCCACGAAGGCGACGTCCAGTCTGCGACCGAACATACGACTACGGATGCTGCACTCGACCAAAAACAAAGAACAACCGATAAGCAACACGATAAGATGTTAGGTTCAAAAAGAAATCCGTGCAATTTATTGAGAAATTCTCGGCAGACACTAAATTAGTCGAACTAAAACGGAGATGAGCTCGAAGAGATCGAATCCAACGCTCCCAATGGATACCAGAATTCCGCAACGTAAATTTCGACCATAGGTCGCAGCATTCGGTTCCGATGGCTATTTAAGGATATTTCCAGGGCATAAATTAAAAGATTTACATAAATACACACATTCCGCATGCGGGTATGTATAGAACACAGGTGTCAGATTACCGAGGCAGCACTCCGCGCCCCTTCGTCGAGGTGAGGACAGACCGCAGACTTTTGCGCGTTTAATTTCTCCCGAAATGAAATGATTAAGATTTTATTAGCCAGCGTTTTGGGTTTCAACCAATTAATATTCAACCTTTGTAAACAGCGATACGCAGGCATTCGCTGCGCGACGGGTGTGGGGACTTGAATGAGAATCCCAACTCGAGGCATTCTATTCGAATGGTTCGAGGCGAGTGTGTGACTCTCGGGAGATCCATATCAATATCAAATGTAATAATTAATATTGGAGACGGAGCGGTCGGGAGGCACGACGATGAATGGGCAAGGTGTCTTTAACATACTTAAAGTTGATGGTCATTATGGCTTTCGGAATGTCTTACATTTCACGGACCGTCATTGGTGACTGTTGTTTGGTGCTGTCTCGTGTGGAGTGTGACAAGTTAACACGCTCATTTAGAAGGGCTAATGATGGACAGTTCCTGTATATGGATTGTTATTTCTGAAGAAATGTCATCTTGGGCGAAAGATTGACGGTTGAAATGTACGGCGGGAAGGAAGTGCAATGTCAAGTTTTACGTACGAGTACTTTAATGATCGAAATTTTCTGTTGCGATAAGGAATTAAGTTTTAAAGGTGACTCAAAATGCTATAGCTTTTGCAAATGGAAATAAATACAGAGTCATCAAATTTGTGGTCCCGATTTGACATGACTCTTTCAATCACATTCTTCAAACGAAACTGTCATCGGAAACTGTGGGTATTTAGCTTAATGTTTGCCATATAGTTTAACAACTGCTAAGGTTATTAAAATTTTGAAAACTTACTAGAAAAAAGTAATTGTAATTAAAAAAAAAGGAATGCTGTTAAGTGGGAAGGTTATGGTCCTACACTTCTGACCATAACAACGCCGGAAAAAGGAAAAGAAGAAGAAGAAGACTAGAAAAAAAGTAATTCTCTAATTTCTTTTCCGAAAGTCTTAACTCGTACACTTTAGGAACCTAATCCGTATTTTTTTTTTAGCCCATTAAAGCCAGTGTCCGGCTTAATTTTGGCAGACTATTTGCGAGGGTACATGCTGATTAGATTTTTTATGGGTTTTCGCAAGTATTTCAGGTTTAATAGATCGGTGTGTTGTCAAACTGTTTTTTATCCCCATCTTGCATCAAGTTTCTGCGGATGTCATAGTGACCAAATTATTGTCCTTCTATACAACTGTAGACACGTCGATGTCGTTGACATTAGGTTCCTTCAGAATATCCTCGATCTTTGTTCATAATTACTTTTTCTGACAACAGTTTCACCAGATCGTGGTTGGGCGAATTCTATTATTCGCCTTGCACAGTTCCTGGAAGACAAATCCTACCTTCGCCACCTTCTCCTGAGGCTCCTTGATCCCGAAAAAGTTCTCATCTCGGACGGCCCTCTCTAGATCCATGCTGACTGTAGCAAGTGATAATTATCTGGCGTTCTTAAAAGCAGAACCTGAATGTCATTCTGATTGTTTCTCCGAAATATTTTTTTTACAGGTTTGATTTTTAAGCTGGCAGTAAATAGATTATAGATTGTCAGATTGTCAATTTGGCAGTTGAACGACAAACAGTGTGAAGAGAATAAGTTATTGCCGTTGTGGAGCGCAGTGTTGAAGAGATTCCGAATGAGTCGATACGTCATCGTGCACAGCAATTGGAGCTATGCCCGTCTACTTTGTTGAAGATTTTACGAAAAGGTCGTGGCTTAAAAGCTTATAAGATCCAGGTTGTGTAAGAGTTGAAACCGCGTGACTATTATAAGCGTCATAGGTTTGATGAATGGGACGGAAACATGATTCAGCTTAATCCTCATTTTCAACACAAAATTTTGTTCTCCGATGAGTTTCATTTTTGGTTAAATGGATATGTAAACAAGAAAATTGCCGAGCTTGGAGTAGAGGAAATCCAGAAACTTTTGTCGAGACGTCCCTACAACCATTAAAACTCACTGTTTGGTGTGCTGTTGGATACATCGGCATGGGGAATCATCTAAGGACGATGACGTTTTGTATTTTTGTATATATATTTTAGTTAAGGTAGGGTTAAGTTGTTTTTAGTTAAAAGCTTTTTTATAAAAAAATTATCTGATGCTAAGTTTTTAAAAAATAACACTTTTCTTAGCCTAAGTTGTTTATTTATTTTAATTATGCAAATTAATCATAAGGCCGAAAGGCATAGTCTTAAATTGTTCTGTTTGCTTTAGAGTGTCCGTATAGGGCCAGTAAGGTATTTTATGTTAGTTGTTATGTAAGCTAGTTTTAAGCATTTTTGTCTAGGGTAAGTGTGTTCTTAATATATAAAAACAAAAATGAAATAAATAAAAAATAAAAAAAACGGCTAGAATGTTACCGTCAATGGAGGACGCTATAGAAACCTGGTTTCTGACTTCTTCGAGTTTTAGTTAAATGGCATTGACGTGATAGAGCTTTAGTTATAACAAAATGGCGTGACATGCCACACGGCGCGCGATACAATCAATTTATTACGGGAAGCATTTGCTGAACTGGCATCTTCAACTCTGTGATCTTACACCTTTAGATTATTGAAGTCAATGTGAAGTCAATACTGATAAAGCAAAGACGTTGGACTATTTGGAAGTCAACATTCGTCGTGTTATAGCTGATATACGGCCCGAGTTGCTTGATAAAGTTTTCGAAAATTGAACTTCAGGATTGCCCTTCATTCGAGCTAGCCGTGGCACGTATTTGCCCGAAATCATATTTAGGGACTAATGGCATAAAATTGTCTAATACGAGGGTGGTCCAATAGGTAGGTACTTAGCCAACAAAAGAAAAACAAAAATTTTGGAGAAATGGCGATTTATTTTTCAATATATGTAGTCTCCTTGTAGCTCGATACACTTGACCCAGCGATGCTCCAAGTTCTTTAACGCGTCTGAAAAATTCGACTGAAATTTCTGCCCGGCGAGTGACTTTTTCAAGTTTGGAAACAAAAAGAAGTCGCACGGAGCCAAATCTGGAGAATACGGTGGATGGGGCAGCAGTTCGTAGTCCAATTCGACCAATTTGGCCGTGGCGAGGGCGGAGCTGTGAGCCGGCGCGTTATCATGGTGGAAGAGCACTTTTTTTTTTGCCAAGTGGGGTCGTTTTTTCTTCAATTCGGCGTCGAATCGGCCCAATAGGTGGCCATCACCTTTCCGGCCGATGGGACAGTCTTCGCCTTCTTCGGAGCACGTTCGCCGGGTGAAGTCCACTGTTTCGACTGTTCCTTGGTCTCTAGTGTGTACCTGTGGATCAATGTTTCATCGACTGTCACGAAACGACACAGGATTCGGATTGCGCTCAAACATTATCAAACACTGCTCGGAAGTGGTCTCACGGTTGCGCTTGTTGTCCGGAGTGAGCAAACGCGGCACCCATCGCGCCGACAGCTTTCTTATGCCCAATTTCATGCAAGATATGACCCACGCGATCTTTTGAAATGCCTACTGTCTCAGCTATCTCGCGCTGCTTCAATCGGTGGTCTGCCAATATGATATCGTGGATTTTTGTCACGTTATCCTCCGTGGTAGCCATTTCCGGGCACCTAGACGTGGCTCATTAAAAACCGACGTGCGACCGCGTTGAAACTCGTTAAACCTATTTTTGATGATCGCCATCAAAGGAGAAGAGTCACCGTACTCAGCATCCCAACGCTCTTTGATTTCGCTGCGCGATTTCCCTTCCAAAAACAAGAATCGAATCACCGACCGATATTGCTCCATTTTTCCGATTTTTCCATTTTTCTAAAAGCCGCGGACACTCCCGGTTCCACACGCAGTCAAAACAAAACTACGAGTCCGATCCGGCTGAAATTTCGACAGTAGCCGTCTACTAGAATGTACTACACGATAGTAGGTTGCTCTTGCGACATCTGGCGGTGAGGCTAAGTACTTATCGGACCACCCTCGTAAATAAAGCTAATACCATAAACATTAGCTTTAAATGTTTTATTTCATATTGAATTTTTATATCTCTAAAAAGACTTCCTTCATAAGCCGATCACAACTAATCGATTTTCGGATCATTTTGGATGATCACAACACTCTCTTGAACCATTTGAATCAACTGATGAAGCGTTAAAAAAATCGAAGATTTGATATTAAAAAAATTTAAATTGCTCACCTTGGTGATATTATTGGTAATATCGTACACGTGATGCAACTCATTGTGATTGGTCCAAGAACACTCAATTTCATTAAAAAGGAGCGTCGTGTTAACGAATTAAAGAAATAATTTCTGGTGATGAAGAGCTTGTGAAATGTTTCATAATTAGAGATTGAACTCCGATAAGGCTCAGTATGACTTTTAGCGATTTGATAAATTAAAAAGATCACTTCAGGGACAAACAATTATGCTTAAGCATTTAGGTCATGGCTTAAAGTATTTCCATATTATTAATAATCTTCTGATTAAAAACTTTTATGTAGCCAAAATTAAAAATTAAAATAAACTAAAAAATAAATTTCATTATATCTTTCAAGGGAAAATATATCATAATTAATGACAAAAGCTCTTCATAACGATAGATAAAAATGTTGTCAAGGATAAAGTTGATTTCTTCTATTACTCCTGATGAATCATATCTACTAAGCATATTTTTGCCATACATTGCAAACGACGTAGAGAATGTTGGTCGTTGAATCATGCGTGTAACAAGTTCACGAAATGAATCCGTTGGAGAATCAGTTGGTCAAGAATAAGGGTCTCATGGTCACATTTAGTACTTGCTTAATACCTGCGATATATTCTGAGCCGAATTAACAAGACGTATTACCTTCCATGATGATAAGGGCTTGTTCGATAACTCGTTGCCGTTTCGAAGGTAATTGGATAGGTAATACCTATCTCATAGATGCCCTTGTTATAATACTTTTGGCAAAAAAGTGGTATAGTAATTTTTCGTAAACCTCTCCTGAGGCGAATTTTTCACCAGCAAAAGTGGTAATCAGTGCCAGATCCGGTTTATAAGATAGACGTATATCAACCTCAAAATCAAGCTCCCGAAACTTCTGGCGATATGTGTGGCCTAGCGTTGTCCTGATGGAACACTATTCTTCTCTTATTGGCCAAAGGTGAGCGCTTCTAGGTGGTTTCTTCTTTTGGTCGGCACAATTATTGACAGTGCCGGTCTGAGCTAAGAGTTTTACCGTATGGGAGCAGCTCATAATAAAAGGATCACCATTTGCGTCGGTTCACCGCGATTGACTGTTGTAGTAAGTGAAACACCAGCCAACATTCCTTGTGATTCAGTAACGATTCGCAGATGGATGGCTAACTCGTGTTTTATTATCCAGCCTTATTCATATAGTTCCAAACTGGTATTTATGCAATATTTAGTCCCTGGGCAATTACGGAACGGAATCGAAGAAACTAAAACAACGCGTGATTGTCTATTACAGTATAGGTTCTTTTTTTTTTTTTGATTCATTTTTAAGATAATTTTTAATAATTAAGATAATAGTATAATTTTTATTTCCTAGACAGAAATACGTAAAGGGTCTTACTGGCTCTGGTAAGACTCTAAGGCTTACTATATTTCTGAATTACTAATGCCTTCGGTTTAAACTTATCTTTTATACTTTTATATTGGGTTGGCAGAAGGTAATTTCGGTTTTGGAGTGTGAAATAAAACTCAATTTTTTTTTAGAAAGAATAAATTTTAGTCAATTATTAGTCGATGATCTTTTGCCATCTTTCTGGCAACTTCATGATTCCGCGCTCATAGAACTTCTAGTCCTTATCATCAAAAAACTGAACCACGTGTGATTTCAGGTCATCATCATTATTGAAAGTTTTACCATTCAAGGAATTTTGCAAAGCTCGAAAAATGGTAATCATATGGCGCCAGGTCAGGACTGTATAGGGGATGCAATATTACTTCCCGGACAAGCTTCAATAATTTCCTACGAGTTACCAAAGATGTGTGAGGCCTGCATTATCATGGTGGAACACAATTCCTTTGCGATTTGCCAATTCTGGCCGTTTTTCTTTGATTGCTTCGTCCAGTTTCATGAGCTGTCGACAGTAAATATCTGAATTGATCGTCTGATTTCTTGGAAGCAACTCAAAATACACAACACCTTTGTAGTCCCACCAAATTGACAGCATGACGCAAGTCAGCTTTCGATGTGGTTTGTGCTGGTTCATCGCGCTTGAACCATGATCGTTTTTTAACAATATTACTGTATATGACCTATTTTTCATCACCAGTGATGATTCGCTTCAAAAAGGGTCGAGTACATTGCGCTTGAGATAAATATCGCAAATATTGATTCGTTGTGTTAAATGAATCTCTTTCAATTCATGCGAAACCCAAATATCGAGCTTCTTAACGAGTCCATGACACTTTAAGTGATTTTCAGTTGTTGCGTGCGATACATTTAACATTTCTCCAATCTATGGCTTTCATTTGGTCATCATCCACTTCAGTTGGTCGATCAGAACGTTGGTCATCTTTAAGTGAAAAATCTCCAGAACGGAATTTTTTAAACCAATTCTGATACGTGCGCTCTGTTATGCAATCAACACCATATACTTCACATATCTCCTTGTGAGCCTCAGCAGCTTTCTTTCCTTTACGGAATTAGAAAAGTAAAATATGCCGAAAATGTTCGTTTTTGCACTTCATGTTAAAACTGACCTTAAAATAACAGCTACAAACAAAACTACGCACAACTTGCTTGTAAGCTAACCTAATTGTGACTGCAATATCAAATGTCAAAAGGAAAAAAATCATAGCACTGACAGAAGTCCTTTATAATCACAACACGATCTACATATGTGTGAGCACCGAAAATACTTTCTTGCCAACCTTACCTTTTGAGATTGGATCTTCTAGAAAATTTACCAAAAAACCTTGATTCATGATTTTGTTATTTTTTTGCCAACGTTTTTTTTCATAAATAGAACGAAAAATATAAATTCTATCTGCCTTAGATGCAGGTGCAGTCGAAATGACACTTATTTTTTGACGCCGAAAAAAATTCATAGATGTAATGATGAATAAATATTGACAGATGCCCGAGCTTACCATGTGACATTTCCCCCTGGTATTTCTGACCTACATGTACTATGTACTAGTGCCATCAGCTGATAACAGAGGATTTCCATTTGTATACCTGACACAAAGGCACAACGCTAAATCCATGAGTGTATAAAAAATAAATTTTAGTTTATTACAATCAGCAATTACGGAAAAACTGTGCAACAACATCAGTTGTGAATGAGAGATGATCAAAAAGGCATAACACTCGAAGCATAACATCACTTCAAAATTCATACCCATTACAATAAAAAAAAATATTTTTAAAGGGTGAGTCAAAAGTTTCACGAAAGAAAATAACTTCTTATTTCGATTTCGATTGATAACTAGAAATGTCGACCAAATAACGTTACCAAAGGACTTGGCTTTGGATACAATTTAACTTTCTTTATCAATCATTATGACCAATGGCTTATTCAACTAGTCACGAAAACTTAACCGACATCCTAAAGCCCACACAGTGGAATATAGAAGATATTTTATCATAATAAATCTCGTAGGTCTCTTTCCAAGACTTTGCTGTTGGGCATTCGAATTACGCATTCATCCAGCTTCTATGCAATGACTCATCAGAAGCTTTTAAAACTGACTTAAATGTATCCAATATGATTTATCACTTCGTCATGATTTCAAAGGAATGTACTTTCTTTACTCTTCCAGAACCGCTATAGATCCAAGATACAATGTTCTACATCTTCTGGTCACTGAATACCTGTGCCTGCCATAAAGACACACCTAGAGTTATGCTTCTTTGGCTTTTATGGACATTTTTGACATTCCGTGTGGTTTTTTCGCCAATAAACTGGGAATTTTTCATAAGTAATTAAAAAAACAAATTGTTGAGGACCATGACTGATGCCGGTACATGTATCTATGCCCGTATGCCACACACGATGATTAGGGAGGCATTTTCGGAACTCATAATCATAAAACATTCCCGTTCCACTATGAAGCCATGTATGGTAGAGTGGCTCGTCATAGCAGGCGTTCGTTCCCGACCGCTTATCGTCATCGAGCATCGTCACAATGTCATAAAAATCTGCAAATTTACTTACCTGTAATAATTAATCAAATTTATACGTACATCTTGTCATTTTTCTGCTCATCCAATTACGAAAGCCTACGGGAAAGGACGTTAACCGGCAGATGCGGAAGGCTTTGACTTGTCGGGTTTCATAATTTTGGTTTTTCACTCACGCACTCATCAAGCACTTCTAACCCCGATTGCGATCAAACAGAAATAATGAGTTAATGCGATGCTACTAACGACAGTCCTGACCATTTGAATCATTTACGAGTGCGAGTACGAATACGTAAGCGTATTTTTACCGCACGCACGCCGACCGGTCGGTCGTGAGTGACTAATACCCGAAGCATTAACCCCTAATGCGCGTCTAATGTTATGACATTCTGTTCCTGTGAATCAAGGGCGGATTTCCAGATATTCAGATTTTCGTGCCATTATGATGATGTCCGATGATGCTACGATACGCGTAGCTGTAGCTTTTTATTTGCAGCTGACCGAGAAAGAGGTTAAAGTTCTTCATTAAAAACTGACCACGAGATACACTGAGCACGTTCTGCGCTGGATCCACAACAACCATTACGCGCGTGCTCAATGTGTTCGCTCTACCCGTCTTCTTTGGAGATTTCGGACAGGTAGCAAGATACATTTATGACTATAACCATTGCCAATTAAAAAATTATTACGAGTTGTTAACGCGCGCTTCTGCCTAATCGGAATGTCATCTCGAAGAAACAGGCCAGCACAACACTCCTCTCGTTGTTGTTTTGAAAAAGTTCCAGACGGAAGCGGGAACAACGCCAGCTGTCGTCGACAGGCACAGCTACGATGATGACTCGTAATTATCTAGATGTTTCAAATAGACAAATTTAAACTTTTTGGCTTAGGTTTTGAAGGCAATATACCGTCACCGACATCGGTCGTGGTAGTGTTGTGACATTTTGTTCTGGGGTCAATGAAGTTGTCCTCCGTCTATAATGCCACATGCTCTTAGCTGGAATGAACGAAGCAGCCTAAAACGTGTTCCTACAATTAATAGCTAGATTTGTGGAACTTGTAGCACATCTGCGTCTAGTGCTTTTAATCGACGATAATTCTGTGGCAATAAACTTCATAATGCGAAGTAATGAACTCGTTTTGTTTAACGTTAGTTCTTTTTTTTTTTTTAACAGACTTCCAAGCGTGTTTGCCGTACAATGTTCTCGCAATACCCTTTCAGGCGCGAGTGGTAATTCGTGACTGAACAGCGGAATTTGCTAACTAAAGGCATATGATAATTGCTATCTATTAGATTAGTGCTATGCATTTGGGTAGCTGCGAAGTAGAAGAACGATCAATGGAATTAATAGAAAATAATTAACGATATGTTTCAGATTAGTTAAGAGCTCTTTTGGAGCAGTGGTTAATGTTCTGAGGGGATATAAAGCGAACACAGCACTGTAACCTTTGCCTCACCATTGAGGTTCATCCAATAGGAGGTGACATTTAAGTTTCATCATTATGAACTTTTAACAAACAAACAAGATGGGACTAGGTTGCCAGAAGCCAAGCCGCAATTCCAGGTCTCCTACCTTGAATTTTGCGAACTTATGCGAAAGCATAAGTAGAAGACTGAAACTAATAGTGAAAATTAATTCTAACTACTTTTGGTCAACAACAAGCGACTCCTCGCATAGCTATGGTGAATTGAGTCAATAAACTTGTACTTTTTGGTGTAGTTAGTGATGTTAGGGCTCCAACCCCAAGGACAACTTTAATTATCGCCGCCGTAACAAAGAGTGTGAATGACAGCCCCGTCGTATTCATTTCGAGACAGTGATACCCATTTTGTACTCCATTTAAAGCATCAATAAACCCCCCCACGGCCTAATTTTAAAGTTCCATTTCACTAATCGAGTTTTTGTCATAATTCTTGGGTACTCTTATAGAAGTAGATGTTGTCGTCACCGACTTTAGCAAGGCCCTCGACAAAATTCCACGTTAAATTATATTTCCTAAATTCACTGTTCTTTGTGATCACTTCGGCTTTATCCTATGTTTTAAGCAAAATAAATTAAATCTTACTAAATAGCCATTCACATTTAATTAAGCACAACTTGTCATCCGCGGAACAACATTTTGAGCGGTTCTTTCAAGCATTAATGACCGTAAGTCCTCAATAACACGAGTAATGATAGCTTCCAAGGGGTGTCAATTCACAACATATTGGAGTCAAATTTAAAGATGGATTACTTGAAATTATACGTTGATTCCTTCTAGCTGATTGGCATGACCTGTCGCCATTCCGCTGAAATAACATCTTTTTCACATTTATGCTACTTAATCGGCGAACGAAAAGTCACTTATAATGACTGCATAGCGAATACCGTTAACCATAACACGCTGAATAGCCTCATTAATAATTAAATATATGGCCCAAGGACTTAGTCAAGTCAATGACCTCAGTCAGGTCAGTGACCTTAGTCAGGTCAATGACTTAATCAGGCCAGTAACCTTAGGCAGGTCAATGATCTTAGTCAGGTCAATGACCCTAGTCAGGTCGGGGACCCTAGTCAGGCCAATGACCTTAGACAGGTCAATGACCCTAGTCAGGTCAATGATTTAGTCAGGTCAAGCGATGGTCTTTCGGCTTCAATTCAATTCAAAAATAGGCCTCATCACTGAACGTGACTTTTGAGTTGATTTTAGGGTCACCGACATTTCAGATGATGGTCTTTCATTGAACCAAAAATTGGGCCTCATCACTGAACGTCATTTTGCCATAAAACGGTGGCAAATGCAAGTTAATTTTAGGCCGATTTACCAAAATTTTTACACAAACTGTGGTCATTCAGCATCCTAATAATACGTTCGGATTGGCCATAGTCAGTTCAGTGTGAATGTAAGCGGAATAATGGTAGTGATGTAATGCGGTGGGGATTGGTATATAGGGAGACCATCTCTAATTATTCGGAGAAATCAATCACTCCATTCGGGAGTCGATACAAAAAGATAAGCTTTTTTTGGCACTAAGTGAAACAAAGGTGGGTGAAAATACCGACTTTTTGTATTTGAACCTGCCTCGATATAACTTGGTGCTTATTCTTATTCTTTCCACACCGCGTTCTTGGCATTTATGTCCGTAATGATGTAGCTTATCAACTTCAAGCGCAATATGGTCACTGTTCCAATCCGGAATGTAATTTCATGTGGCTAAAATTTCGGTTCCGTATGCATTTAGTTCACTACTGTTTCATTTACAGAAGTTCAAACCTGGATAGCAACTCGACTTTTACCGACTTCGATGCGCCGTCCGACTCCATTACAAGAATTGTATCCCTGTTTTCTCGCATTGAAATCGCTATTGTGGGCGATTTGGGTGTACACAATTTTAATGAGCTTCAACATACATAGCATCTGTAGGAAGGTATGTCGAGCTTTGCTGCGGTAAACAATATACATAAGCCAGCTAGTAAATGAGCCAACACAGTTCAGATCATTTCGCCAACACCCTGGATTTGTTCCTCACCTCTACTCCTGGTAAGTAAGTATAGGCTCGTCAGACCACTGTGTTGTCTCAGCTAACCTCTCGTATTCAAACCACATTATTGGAGAAAAAAATCGTAAGAGAACAGTTTGGCTATACGAGAAAGCCAATTGGACCGGACTCAACAACTTCTTTAAGAATTCCTTCATTTCACATAAAGTGAAGAGTATCAAACCTAAAGCAAATGCGTCGTGTGACTCGAGCTGTAAAGATTGGGAGAGCTGAGTTTTCGGACTTACAAAGCCAACCTCTCTGAGGACAACCAGAATAAGTTTAAACGAGCCAGAAATTACTGTTATGCATTGAATCGACGCGTCAAATTCTCTCATGACCAAAAGTTGAGGCAAAAAGTGATAAATTGTCCCAAAAGTAGCAAAAACTTTTGATCATTTATGAAAAACATAAAGAATTCCGCCTCGCCCTCAATCCCTACGCTCATTTACAATGACATCCCAGCTCTTGAGACAAAACCAACCTGCTAGCCGCACGTTTTGCAGCCAGCTCAATGCTCTCAGATTGCACTTTTTCTCCGCCTGTACTTGGGAATGTAGAATCTTCCATGAGACAAATCCACTTTTGCATTTGTACAGTTGAAAGAGTACCTTCAACGTGCACAAATCTACTGGAAGACAGCATTTGTCCAGTCCGTCACTAAAAAGGGCGAATCTTCGTCTCCCACCTCCTACCGATCCATAGCACTAACGTCCCTTCTTTCTAAGGTCATTGAAAGGCTAACACTTTGTCAGCTTATGAACTATCTTGAATCGCGGAAATTGATCAATGACTGGCAGTACGGTCCCCGCACAAGAGGTCCACTGGTGATTTGATGGCATATCTCACTGAAAAGTGAAACCAATCTTTTAGCGAAAGTAAGATTGTTGCGTTCGATATTTCAAAAGCATTTGACAGAGTTTGGCATCAGACTCTTTTTTCGAAAATGCCGTTCAATTCAAGTCAAGAAAACTTCCCAAATTACTTTAAGGTTTGCAGACCGATGAGTTTAAACTTGTCTTCGTATGGCGGGAAGTTGTCTGTATAAGCCCGTGACCGCGACGGGGAAGACCTAAAAATCTGCAAAGAGAGGTTGAAAACTTAGTGCTTTTAGCTTCAGATACATAAATGATTTGATGATTAATCTTATCAAGGGCTTTGCTATAATCGGTTGTGATAACATTAAATCTTTTATATTTCTCTAGCGCAAGAAGGATTTTGAACACATATTTGGCGAGTTAATTACCTTTCAAAAATCCGTGTTGTTGGGGGTAAGGTAGACTTGCAGTGAAATTATAAGAAAGTATATTATAAGTATATTATACTCTCAGAGAACTCTGGAATTGTATAAGGCTTGTTCATCTTTTTATAAAATGGGAGGATGTACAGTTTAGGAAAAATTGCATAGGGCTGTAAAGGACTTAGAAAACATATCGACACATTTTTCGAGGACGATTGCTGGCAAGCCATCAGGATGAGGAGTGTCGTTGTCGTCTTTCAAGGTTATTTGTTCTTTTCTTTAACAGGAACCTACTTTGTCTGTCATGAAGTTGCTTTCTCCCTGTCAACCTTTTTGATTGACTTGTGTGTATCTGCCCCTCACTATTACATCTGGGGGCACGGCAGTGCCCCCGCCAAGTCGAGCAAAAAAGCGGCACGGCCGTACCATCCTTTTCTCGAAGCAGTTCGGGCCATTTTCGACCGCCTATAACTTCGTTGTGGATAAAACTAGAAGCTTGAATTTTCAGTAACCAAGCAGGCATCGCATAGACACGGTATATTTCAAATTTCATTAAATTTGAACCAGTAGTTTAGGAATTATAACTAGTCAAAGTTTCCTAATTCTGTCACTCACTCACTCACTCACTCACTCACTCACTCACTGACCGATCATCAAAACTCTAGGGCACTTCTAGCAGACATAGAAGCTTGAAATTTAGAATACAATTAGTGTTTAGTGTATAAATCAAGGAAAAACTAAAATATTTTGCAATTTCGGTCCAGTTTTCTAGATACACCAAATATTATTACTAATAGGATAGTGTCTCTAGATGGCGATTAACTCCTAAAAATATGCAATGCAACAATCAATTGGCGGTTGGGGAATTGGGTTTAGGGGTCAATGTGGTTCATGTATTTGACGGAATATAAAATAAATATGTTTATTATGTACATATATTTAATAACCATTTGATGAACTTATAATTAAATCAATTTTAAAACAAATTGTATGTTCGGTGTCAGAGTTGGAGACTACTAACTTGTACAGTTTCGCTCAAAATTACGATATTGTTAAAACACGCCCAGTCTCCTCTAAAGTCGAGTGCTACGAGATAAATGACGGTAAAAAGTTCCTGAAAAGAAGAGATAACCCATATTTGATCAATCACTATTTCTACGACGGAGAACAAGTATACCAGAGAAATATTTCTTCTCTTTACTTCTTTTATTCAAGCCATGGCGTTCCTTAGATGAACTCTAAATGGGGTGTGATACTTACACGGAGGCCTTTAATTTGGCGAAAGAAGATTTAAAAGAAGGAGTCGATTATGGTAATTCAATGATAGAGTCAAGATATAAGATACAAAAAGCATGTGAAATGATAGAATTTAAAGTTGCTGAGATAAACGAAGAAAGGGAAATTGTTGATGATGACGATGGTCCTGAAAACCCTTTAGACTTTGAAGCTGCAAACGCAATGGATGACTTTCAGAGAATCAATCTGGTAGAAGAAGAGCAGACTGATCTTCAAAGTATGATCGCAAAACTTAATGCCGATCAAAAAAGAGTCTTCGATATGATCACACATAAAATGGACACAACTGATAATAACGCTGACGTTTTACGCTGTTTTGTGAGTGGAACTGGTGGCACTGGAAAGAGCTTTTTAATAAAAACTCTGAAAGTTTGGGTTAAGATGTATTTAAACAAAAAAGTAGCAGTTAGTGCTCCAACAGGCATAGCTGCATTCAATGTGAATGGATTGACTATACACAGACTATTGCAGCTGCCTGTGGAGGTACAAGCCACTTTCCGATGAAGTGCTCCAAGTTCTGAGATCAGATTTGAAAGAAGTAGTGTTGTTTATCATAGACGAAGTGTCGATGATATCCAATGTTACTTTAACATATATTCATTTACGCTTGTCTGAGATATTTGACACAAGCGATGATCAGAATGGGTGGTTTGGAAAAAAACATCTTGTACTTTTCGGGGATCTTTTACAGCTTCCGCCGGTAAGAGAAAAGTCACCTTTTGAAAAACTCTCAACTGCTGAAACTAACAAGTTGTTAGGTTCCCTCAGTATGCCAAATCTGTGGATTGAACTGTTCGTATACGATGAACTTACTATTAACATGCGACAGCTCAATGATTCTAACTTTGTTGAAATGCTAAATAGAATAAGATTAGGTGTGACTACACAAAAAGACCGCGACTTACTCTCGACTAGATTAATAACTCTAAAAACCAATTCAAATGAAAACAGATTGATTGAAATAATTGAACACCTCTCGAAAACATGTGTCAACAATTAAATACTGCAATGCTTAGATCTCTCCCACATCCCGAAATAAAACTTACAGCTGTAGATAGCATAGATTGCCCCAGATACCTAACAAAAAGAGCTCGTGAATGCATAAAAAATGATGAAGACGATGCTTCTATGACTGCGGGCCTAGAAGAGAACATAATTATAAAAATAGGAGCAAGAGTCATGTTAAGGCGAAATATTGACGTGAGTCTTGGTTTAGTTAATGGTTCTATCGGTATAGTGCAAAGAGTAAAGGTTGATCCGGAAAATACAAAAATAATTAAGAAAATATACATTACATTTGATAAAGAACAGGTTTACGAGCTTGGTCCGGTCACAACTAAATTTGAAATTATTAATAGAGCTTATGTTCATCGCGAACAGTTTCCTATATGTATAGCCTATGCTATAACTATACACAAAAGTCAGGGCCTAAGTCTAAATAATGCGCTGATGGATATCGGTTCTGCAGTATTCACATCCGGTCAAGCTTACGTGGCACTTTCGAGAGTTACAAGTCTGGGCGGCTTACATCTAATTAATGTCGACTTTGGAAATATTAAAGCGCAGGAATCCTCAATTTGTGAATACAATAGATTAAGAAGCATTTACCGTCCAGACTTGACAAAAATTGTAACATCAAAGCCTCCGAGAAAAACCAATAGAGACAGGGAGTGGGCTTTGAGAAAAACTGCAGCTGAAGCTCAAGAAGTAGTACCGGAAAAGAAAAAGAGGAAAACAACCTACAAAAATAAGAAAAGCTCATAAGACACAGAGTGGGCTTTAAGAAAATCTGTTGTTGGTATTCAAAAAGTAGAAGGTACCGGAAAGGAAGAAAAGTAGGACTATCTACAAAAAGAAATGAGATGCCATCAAAAACATAACTTGTAAAAAAACCAAGTCTCACAACTCAGTTCTTCTACCGTAAAAAGTTGTGAGATCTATGTAATACCAAGTCGGTTAATTTATTCAGCTCCTACTTAAGGGACCTTCTGTCTTAAGTTATTACGTAATTTGCTAACCTAACAACATCTTATAGTGACCATATTAATATTAAAAATCTTTTATATTTTAAATAAATAGATTGACTTGGCAATCGCACTAGACAATCTAATTTAATATAATATGTATTACTTGTGAGATGCATGCGATGGACAAGTCAATCTATTTATTTAAAATATAAAAGATTTTTAATATTAATATGGTCACTATAAGATGTTGTTAGGTTAGCAAATTACGTAATAACTTAAGACAGAAGGTCCCTTAAGTAGGAGCTGAATAAATTAACCGACTTGGTATTACATAGATCTCACAACTTTTTACGGTAGAAGAACTGAGTTGCGAGACTTGGTTTTTTTACAAGTTATGTTTTTGATAGCTATGGTTTACTTCAACAACAATCCTCCAATCCATCGGCCCGTGCATCTCTTCCCCATCAATCTCCAACGAACTATAGCTACACTCCATAATTTTCGATAGAAAGCCAAATCTTACAAATTTTACCTACTATATAAATATTATTTGTAGCAAACCCAGATACGTTCGATTTTGTACCTTTGACTAATATAAGAACATCACCAATTTTAATAAAAATATTTTGTTATTTTGTGATTTAAAATGACACTTTTTATTGGATAGCCTTACACAAGAGATACACCAGACAAGTTTCGTCAATATGCTGTTATGGATTACTACCCCAAAATATGTTGGAGTAACATAAACAACTAAATAAAACATTGCTCATCTCTACGATTAAACTAATCAGAAAACTTGACAGGCAGCCCCTACTTAAAGTTCATGTTCGGAACTCAATATTCGATTTCATGAAAGCAATCCACAAATCAAAGTTTTTAACGATGGTTCGAACCATCTGTAAAAGCTATCTGAAAATCTCGATATCTCCGGCGAGACATAATCCGAAGTACATTATTAGCTTCGCGGCGCAAGCCAGTATTTAACATCTATTAACAGATTTTAATCTGAGCTTATATTCAAATAAACATTGAGTCACAAGAGTGAGTTCAAAAAAACAGTTGCCGATGCCGACAAGAAAAAGAAAAGAAATTAATTAAACTAGCAGTTTGCGATTCGCGCTCTTTTGCTTCTGGGGATTAGGGAAACCACACGCCAGAAACAAACGTAAAAGAACTGAAAAGGATGATGGTGGAGGCGATGATGATGGAACTATAAAGATAATGCAACTAAACTAAACGAGCTGCTGTTTGCTCGTTCGTTACCTTGTGCTTTCTGTCAGGACTGAGCGAAACGATGCTTTGCGTTACGGTCGGCTCAATGGCAAGGCAATAGTGTGTGCTATAAATTAAGTAGGATTCTTGAGAAAATAAGAGTTATCCTGGCTAGATCTTTTGCATTAAATGTGCGACCACTTTAGCACATCCAAGCGGTGTGTGACGATAAATCCTTTAGTAATTATACTTTGACTGGAATGTTTACCCAGCTGAGAAATTCTAGAACTGGAGGGCTACATTTAAAAGATTTTTATTGCATTTGTCTTATACGTGTCGAGGTTCACAGCACTATGTGTTCGATATGTTTCGTGGCAGGCAGGTACCAAGGAGACGTCAATCGTTGCCCCATTACCTCATGGAACATTTGTTAATATGCTCAAATATTTAGAGCAATGGGTGTGATAGGTTTTTTGTTATATTTTATATATTTTAAGTATATACGAGTATGGTAGTCATCCAACAAGAGGTGTCATTTTAAAAAAAGAGAAAACTATAATATTTTTATGATAAGTGGCGATATGTTTATTTTAAAGTCTAAGATACGAGATTAAACGGTAATATCGGTCAATTTTATTTGACATTTTCTTTATTGGGGCATTTGTATAATTGAATAATGCCAGGGGAGATTTAGCATAATCTTTAATATTTTGTTTTGCATAATTTGCAATCTTTTTAAATGAGACTTGGCGCATTTCCCCCAAATTGGGCAGCCATATAATAAAATTGACTGAAATATTGTTTTGTGAATTAATATTTTGTTTTCATTTGAAAGATGTTTATCAATGAATATAATATCCGAATTGCAATATTTACTTTGTTTAGTGCCTCTGTAATGTGATTGGTAAATGTTAATCTAGAATCAAGATGGATCCCTAGGTGCTGCGCTGACGATTTCCAAAGTGTCGATTACATAAATTTATTAGACGGCAAATAAGAAGTCCTTCTTTTCCGGGTGAAAAAGGTAGCTTGAATTTTATCCGCATTTAGTTTGACTTTCTAGTTGCAGTAAAATTTTTGTATTATATCAATCGCATTCCTAAGTTCGTCTCAATATTAAGACCAAACTCATGTGATGATAGTAAAGCTATGTCATCTGCATAAATTGCAACAACGCAGCATGTCAGTTTGGGAAAATTAGATGTTGTATAAAATATGTTGTACAAAACAGGACCAAGAACTGAACCTTGGAGTACACCTGCATTAAACATAACTAAATCAGACGCACTACTATTAACAAATACTTGAAAAGCATGGTTTGACTAAGAACTTTGGACAATTTTACAAATGAATAGAGGAAAATTATTGTTTAACATTTTGTAAACGAGACCATAACAATAGCATGCCCGTTGATCTTCCTATTGCACGTTTTTTTTCAATTAAATGGCATATCCTGAGAACTTGATGAGAAGTTCCGTGGCCAGGCCGAAAACCAAACTGCTCATCAGGATAAATATTATTTTCCTCGACAGTTCTGATAATTTTGTTTTTAAGTATTTTTTCATAAATCTTACTTCTTCTTCTTCTTCTTTTCCTTTTTCCGGCGTTGTTATGGTCAGAAGTGTAGGACCATAACCTTCCCACTTAACTGCATTCCTACTGGTCCGCTTGTGGGGTCCGCCGGTTTGACCTCAGAAAGTAGCGGCAGGCTTCCCGGTTTGGGATTACTTCATCGCTGAGGCCAATCAATTGCTGGTGTTTTTGCATTTGTTGCCTTTTTTTTTTTGTGACACGGGCATGCTTCAGATTTTTTTGTTTGATCTTACTCTTACAACACCGGTGATCTCCAGTCGTGTCAACCCACTGATTTGCATGTACACTTGTGGGGCAGTTTAATGGTGGTATATGTGTCCCTAGGCTCACCTTGGTGTTTTCTAAATTGCCTAGATGTGATTTTTGTTTACCTTTGTTTTAGTCGCCTTTTACGACAAGCGAGAGATATCGCTGCAGGGATATTCTTAACCCGTCCCTGCACGGAATTTTCATAAATCTTACTTATACTCCTCAATACGTAATTGTTCTAAAACTTTGAGGATCATTAGGAGGTTTTCCTGTTTTTTTGGATTGGGACTATTTTTGCTATTTTCCAAGCATCGGGGAAATATTCACCTTAAGAAATATAATACCTTCTTTAGGCCGGTTCTTAAAGTACACATTTTTAATATTATCAACGCCTTCTTCAGAGACATATTCACTAAAGGGCGTTTCACAGAGGGCGACATTAAAATTTTCCAACGCGTTTTCAACGAGCCTACTAGTATAAACGCTGCCTAAATGCTGTGATACTTTGTGGTTGGCTAAGAAATTCGAAGCAAACACTTTCGATTTTTCTGAGTCTGTGAGAAAGATATCAGTACCATTTTTAAGGCAAGGTATTTGTCTGCCTTTGTTTCTAATGATATTTGCAATATTCTAGAAAGGTTTTGAAATAGCAATATAAATATATTCTGACATGTTGTTATGTGAAAAATATATACATATGTATATAGTTTGCATCATAAACAAGTATATTCGTATTTGTAAGTCAATTTTTTTTTTAATCTAATTGTTAATTGCCTGATTACTTATCGGTTATCTCAATATTGCAGAGTTTCGCTCATTCAATTTGTGGCCAAGCGTTAATTTAGTGGTTTAAAAAAATCCGTTCTCAAATCTGTTCTCAAAATAAGGGTGTTACAGTGAGTATAATTTTTCAATATTTTGCGATATCGAGTTATGTTGGCCCTTAGCTTACTTATTCGGGCAAGTAATAATTTGAAATTTATTTTCTGTGTACTTCAAGGTTCATAGAAGACTAACTCAGGCCCAAAAATCCCGATTAAACAACTCAAACCTTAGAAATCACATAGGAATTAATCGATATTTCAGTATCATTTAATGGAAAATGCCATCTACACAACCCATAAGCCGACATACAATAGGCCGTTTGACTGCTCGAGCTCGCCAGATATAGAAATACTAGTGCTCCTTTAAGTCTGGATGCTCGCGACGCGCATCGTCAACACTACGCCCGTAGAATGAGAACAGCTTGAAAAACCAGCAATGGCAGTGAGATTTAAAGATCAATTGTACGATAAAGTGTCAGCATTTTGTTACCGATCTTGCCCAAATTGCAATGCATTGAAATTTATCAATGTGATAAATGCCGTCACAAACTCATTAAATATACAGCAGCATCTAATATGTATCCTGGCAGTCAGCCAACAGTTTTTGAAGATTAGACGCCTGTTGAATACGAGGGTGATCCGATAAGTGCTTAGCCTCGCCGCCAGATGGCGCCAGTATCGCAAGACCAACTTACAATCGTGTAGTACATTCTAGTAGACGGCTACTGTCGGATCAGCCGGATCGGACTCGTAGTTTTGTTTTGACCGCGTGTGGAAGCGGGAGTGTCCGCGGATTTTAGAAAAATGGAAAAAGAGCAGTATCGGTTGGTAATTCGATTCTTGTTTTTGGAAGGGAAATCGCGCAACGAAATCAAAGAGCGTTTGGATGCTGCGTACGGTGACTCTTCTGCTTCGATGGCGACTTCGATCAAAAATTGGTTTAACGAGTTTCAACGTGGTCGGTTTTTGATGAGACACGTCCTGGTACCTCGAAAACGGCCACCACGGAGGATAATGTGGTAAAAATCCACGATCTCGTATTGGCAGACGTCCGATTGAAGATGCGCGAGATAGCTGAGGCAGTAGGCATTTCAAAAGATCGCGTGGGTCATATCCTGCATTTGGCCATGAGAAAGCTGTCGGCGCGATGGGTGCCGCGTTTGCTCACTCCGGACAACAAGCGCAACCATGAGACCACTTCAGAGCAGTTTTTGACGCTGTTTAAGCGCAATCCGAAGGAGTTTCTGCGTTCTTTTGTGACAGTGGACGAAACATGGATCCACTGGTACACACCAGAAACCAAGGAACAGTCGAAACAGTGGACTTCACCCGGCGAACGTGCTCCGAATAAGGCGAAGACTGTCCCATCGGCCGGAAAGGTGATGGCCACCGTTTTCTGGGATTCGCAAGGTGTAATCCACATCGACTACCTGGAGAAAGGCAAAACGGTCACAGGGCTGTACTGTGCCAAATAATTGGGCCGATTCGACGCCGAATTGAAGAAAAAACGGTCCCACTTGGCGAAGAAAAAAAGTGCTCGTCCACCATGATAACGCACCGGCTCACACCTCTGGCCTCGCCACGGCAAAATTGATCGAATTGGGCTAAGAACTGCTGCCCCATCCACCGCATTCTCCAGATTTGGCCCCGTGCAACTTCTTTTTGTTTCCAAACTTGAAAAAGTCATTCGCCGGGCAGAAATTTCAGTCGAATGAGGAAGTCATCGCCGCCACGGAGGCCTACTTTGCAGACCTCGAGAAAACGTATTTTTCGGACGGATTAAAGAAGTTGGAGCATTGCTGGGTCAAGTGTATCGTAAGGAGACTATATTGAAAAATAAATCGCCATTTCTCCAAAATGTTTGTTTTTCTTTTGTAGGCTAAGTTCTTATCGGACCACCTTCGTAGATGTTGATAACCCGTTATGCGCGTATACCAAATTCGAACATGTAGAGGGGAAGGACAACTCCGATACGAAATCAATATAATATGTGTCGAACAAGATCTCCAACCTGTTGCTGATAATCTGCCAAGAACTCCCGAGAATCTTGATGTTATTCACGTTCGCAAGGTTTTACTAGAAGATTACAGAGACTTTCATGTTCGACTTGCAAAAGTTTAAGACGCATTAACTTGGCTGATAAGCATTACAAATGTTACCTTTGGACATATTTTGTATGAATTTGGAAAGAAAGATGCATTCTAAACCAAATATATACTGAAATGTGTCGATTTATTTAAAAAAATTAATATCTGGAAAAAAAATAAGTACATTCAATCTCCGCTCCACGCGAAGCCCAATGGCTAGCACTGCGGCTGCCTAGTATTATTCATCGAAGAATTTCCTCCATTGGACTGCGACTCATCCATTGTAAGAAATGGGCTACCCATCATCGATGCATATACAATAGATCCTGGTCGATCCTGGCATCCGTTCATCGTTTGCCCCTCCGTATATTGCTGTCTTGCTTGCTTTAGGCCGCACATCATTCCTGAATATGAGCAAACTTTTTCCACTGCCAAATTGTATTTTATTCTGAAGAAAACGGCTGACATCCTTTCGCAGGGTCTGTTATCTTGTACACATGATTTTTCCACGATTTTTCAGTGGTTTGCTTCATCTTTAGTTTCCATGCCACCGAGAAAAATAAACCGGTTATACATTTCGTCTTGGCATTGACACTAGTTACGAGGGTCCTTGACTTTTCAACGTCGATTTTTTTTAAGTATACCACACTTCCACTTCTGTGAATTTAGATTTGGCTCAGAATCGGAATCCGCTTCTCTGTATGTATTAAGAAAGTGCCCATACGCTTCGTATATTCCACATATCCTTAATTTTTGTGTGTTCGCATTCATGAAAGCTTCCCCTTGGATATTTTCCACCCGAGGATCCGATCGGAGGTCCTTTAGGAACTATGTCGAATCTTACGTCTGGAATTCCGAGCGGGCAAATTCGTCTAATCCCTACCCCGCTGGGGGGAAACAGCGAAAATAAAAGCTGGTGTTAATTCTCATGTTAATTTAGCCTTAAAAACATGAAGGCCAAAATCTTTATGGTAAATATAATGCAAACTGGTTGCAGAGAGATCCAAATTCTCTGCCCCTGTATTCGTCACAAATTCAACAATAGCAGCGATATTTGCTGACTTCGTTTTAAAATTTTTAATAATTCATCGCGTTATGCGAGTGTGTACCAATTTATATTTAATAAGCTCTTAATTTAGATCATCAAAGCCATCGCAGCGAGTATTGAGCGCTGAGAAGTCAACAATGACCTAAAATATTAAATGACACCTCTTGTTGGATGGCTAATTTTTTTCATTTTAGGCTGAAGGAGAGCAGATAGAAATTATTACACGATCTCTTCTTTGCAAAAAAACAAAACATTTTTTGCATGTTCCCAGATCAATTACCTTAGCTATTGCAAACATCACATCTGCTTTGGGCCTTCCTACACACTTTTTTTTCATCTCATCATTTAAAGTATTTATGAGATTTATTGTGTACATTTCATCACATAAGAAAGCCCGACACCTATTCAAAATCTTTTTTGCCGGGACCCAATTCTAACATCAAAAAGATACATTCCAATCCAACTGTCATCATGCCGCCGCCTGTGGATTCCACTCATATTTGTGGTGCTAAATGATTGGATTCGTTCGTTTCTTACATCTTTGCGTGAACTGACAAAAAGATACAACTAGCTTGGTTAATACCCGATATTAAAATATTTCAAGTCAAATCAATGTCATAAATCAGGCTATTCATGCTTTTTAGTCGGTATAGAGTTGACAGATAAATGGAGAAGGAATGGCATGGCCAGAGCGGTTCCTCCTTGTATTTGTATCAGACACCAAACGTGTCTGTAAACAATTTGGCTTGTACATATGCAATGTGTACTTTGGACGGATGACGAATCTTTTTGATATCATGGCTTCGTGAGAAGGAATGTACTGCGTTGTTATTGAATTTAGTGAAGAAATTTCTGGCCCGGGTTTTGCGTGCATTCCGGGCATTATAATATGTAGGTGTGTAACAAATATCTCCCCTAACATGCGGCCTTATAATTCATTAATTTTAATCTTGAAAATGTTATTCACTCACAGGACTCACGCAAAGTAAAGAGAATCATTTTCGATAAGTGACTGTACGACATTATACCAAAAGGCGTACAATTGGGAATCCGTTGTTTTGCAAAAGATGGAGCTAGGGATCAGGAATGTAAGATCGAGAACATTACCTTGAAAGCTTGAGCATCCGTCAATAGCTTCTCGACGTCGAGTAAGCGAGTGAGCCACGCGGCCAAGGCAAATGGTTTCAACGCTACAAAACTGGTGAAAAAAGTTAGAGAAAGCAGTTCGAAACGCAACAAAAACTTTCGGATTCATTGACCGTAACTCAACAAAGCGGTGACCCATCTTTTGGAAACCTTGGGTAAGGTCCCAAGGAAAGGAAATTGGGTGTCAAGGAAGTAAGGGTTTTCTGCATGTATTATGACTGCCGATGTTTAGTGATTCCATTATATTAATCTGAAGCGCAAAAAACTGTGGGGCTGGGGTCATTTATCAATGGTTAATCCTGTATACCTGGTTGATGGAACCACCACCGTATATTGATATTTTTGCAACAACGTAAACCGCTAATGAGTTGAGCCGAGCATTAAAAATAATCGCGACTATTCGAGCAGAGATACATGTTGCCCAAATCGTCAGTCAACCTTGGAACACACAAATGAGACGTCTTAACACATCCATATAATTTTCCAGAATTCACTCGTTCCGACTACCACCGCAGCCGATGACGCTTCGCTTGGCTGATCAGCACTTCTGTATACTTGCACTATGTATACTTGAATCATTGAGCCAACTCAGCATTCTTTTTGCCTTACCTTTGGATTAGATGTGGCGCTTCTTTAACTAAGCCCCCCCCAGCCATAACACTCAGTAAAACCTTTAAAACATTGGTCAGACCGCATAGCAGAAACCAAACATGCTAAAGCCAACTTTTCTTTAAGCCTCAAAAAGGTTAATTTAAATTATTTCTTTAATTGACTTGACATCTATTATTATATAGATGGGAACTTGATGATTAAATTCTCCACTTTTGATCCTTCAAATGCAGCACAGAAATCTTCGAATAATATCTTTCCGATTTTGGAATTATCCATTTCCATCATCACACGACTCGCCACTTCCACTATTGAATGAATGTCTGAATAGTGTGAGAGCAACCTATGAACAATTTCTAGAAGGTCATCCTGATCGATCCATCCATCCTTGTTCATGTCGTACATTGAGAATAAAACTGTTTCAAAACAAATATTAGATATGTACAATATATAAACTCAAGATCCTAAAAACTGGAAAAAGTCCTCACGTTTCAGTTTCTTTGTCTCCATATTAGTCACATCAGATGAAGCGGCTTTTTTGTCGTAAGGTCGGAAATGGTGCAAGAACTTGACAAAGTCGATGAAATTAAGGCGGTTCTTGTCGCCGAACATTGCACCTAAAATAATCGAGCGCAAGACGGTAGAAACGAATTCAAAATCCTTCTTGATTAGAAATCGTACTCTTCCACTGGGCACGCCAATTTCTCGAAAGCGGACATAGAGATAATCGATCTCTCCTCGAGTAACTGAAATTCTTTCCTTTTTACATGGAACAATATTTTTCCAAATATAAATTGAATATTCACTTACACTTGGTGCTGGCTTTTAGCTCAGTCATATCTGCTTTCGGCACAGGTAAAAAACATGATTGCTCAGCTCCCATATTCACGCAATGCTTCTCCTTTAAAGGCTTTATTAAGTAAGTTTTTGAAAACACATCAACTTATTTTTCTTCTTTTCAGAGCCTACTATAACTTTCCGTCTATGTCGATCTCGCTCATGATTAAAGTATGCAAGTGAAAAGTATTTGTTTCATAACATACTCAAGTTCATCATTGGGTAGGAATCCTATTTGGGAGTTCTTCGAGGGTTTGCTAAATTTGAAGAAACCAATCGTAATCGATGTATTTTCGAAAGAGAAATGCGGTTTCAAAAGAATAAAAGAGCATTATTCCGCAACTATGACACCAATATCCTGCGAGTCAGGGGTAGGGTGTTGTAGGAAAACACAGAAAACGAGAATAGCGAGATCACAAAGATGGAAAGATGCTACTGCATGAGTAAAAGTAAAATGAATATTCAAGGCAAGCCTGCAGGGATGAACATGGACTACCTGGTGAACGATTTAAAACAATTGAAGGTGCATTTTTTGGGAACATGCACCAACTATAGCTGCGCCAAGTATAGGGGCATAAGTCTACTAAGCATTTATTATACTATATATAGATCTTCCATGATATCGTTAGTGAACCACCTGATTTAGGTTCTTATTAGTGTGTTTTCGGCCAAAAAACAAGACACAATAAACCAATAATTTATGCTATGGCAGATCCTTCTGAAGTTGTCAGGAATATCATCTATCTTGGCCGATTAGCAGCAAGAGCGGAACAACTTCTAGCCAACCACAGTTTCTTTGGACTCAAAAGCCGACTGAGAAGTAGGTTTACGAAACCTTAATCATCCCGGTCAGTGTCATAAGGATAGAGTGTTGGACTTCATCGAAAGCCCTTGGCTTCTTAAGAGGAACATTATACATATATAAAATGGGGAAGAATGTAGAAAGATTTTTTTTTTATAGGTTTCGCGCAGGTTGTCACAAACTCTCCGAGGGTGATTGTCCTAGATAGGAGTCGAGAGATTCGACTGAATATGTCGCGTTGGTCGTAGTTCACCGTTTTTTGTTTGATTTGATTTGATTTGACGCCCCATAGGGGCACTTTATTAGCTTAATGCAAGCCTTAACAAAAAACTTTAACTTAACCATAAGTTATTATGTAACTAGGTGGCAGGATGGAAACGATTAAGGAAAGTGTGAGAGGCTATGGTATAGGGCAATTCTAAGGCTGGACTTTTTGAGGTGAAGGTCGAAAAGATTGGTGTTAGCTTTGCGAAGCATTCTGGACTTTGGTTCGTGGTAGCCATAATTTGCACGGTGAGTGTTTATACGGAAAAGGGGCGTGGACCGAAGGTTACGTGGGTTGGTGTTAAGGGGAATCATGTGCAATAATGCGGGGCTGTTACCGCTGAGAAGGTCGTGAATAAATAGAATATCTGCAACATCACGTCGTTCTTTAAAAGGTTGGAGGTTGATTAATTTTAGGCGATCCGTATAGGCTATGAATGGCAAAACGGATAAACCTGCGTTGAATGGCTTCAATACGCGTAGTAAGGGATTCGTAAGAGGGGGACCAGACTTGGCTAGCATATTCGAGAAGGGGCCTAACGAAAGTGATGTATAATGATTTCGTAACGTAAGGATTCGATAATTCTTTGGACCAACGTTTCACGAAACCGAGGGCATTGTTAGCACGTTTGATAATGTTGTCGATATGGAAGCGAAAATTGAGTTCAAGGTCACAAATAACCCCTAGATTAACTAAGAAATTGACAGGGAGAACGATTTCATTGCGAATAATATAGATTTTGGGTGGTGAGGAAGAGCGCTTGCGGGAGTAAGTGATGGTTTAGCATTTACTGACATTGAGCTGACATTTCGAGATGGTTTCTTTGACACCAAGTAGTGAACCTGTTAAGGTACAATTGGAGAGAGCAGGAGTCGACAGGGGAAGATATGTGTTTAAATATTTTTAAATTAATATAATAATATAATATTTAAATATTTTTAATAAGATGGTTCGCATATTTTTTTAAAACTATGGCAGGCAGACAGTCGGGACCGGGAGAGTAGTCGTTCTTTAAGTTGCGTATTTTTTCGGCGATTAGGTCAGGAGTTATGTTCAGTAAAACAAGAGACGTCTGGGGACAGTCTTTCAAATATCGAAAATAGTCGTGATCGAGTTGAAGATCCTGGTCGGTCAATGATTGGTTGAAGAAATGAGCAAAGAAGTTGGCGATTACTTCGGGTTCGTTGGAAGAGTTATTGAGAAAATTAAATGTAGCGGGGTAGCTATCGGTTTGTCTTTTTATATTAATGAAATGGAAGAAACACTTGGGGTCAGAGGTAAGGGAGGATTGCATTCTGTTCAGGTATCGGAGGTAGAGTGATTCACATAGCTCTGCAAATTTAGTGTAGGACTGCATGTAATAAGAAAGGTCAGATGGAGAGTATGATCTAAGATAGGCGTGTCCATTTTTGTTTCTTTTATTGCGCAAAGAGCTTAGTTCCTTGGTATACCAGAGCGGAGATTAAGTGTAGTTCTTTTTTGGTGAGTATGGGACTGAAAGAATGAAGCAGCTGAGGATTTTGGTGTAAAATAGCGCAAGGGTTTCGTTTAAGGATATGTGTGCGTTAGGGTTAAGGAGGAAGTTAAAATTAACATTGTTGAGCAGATTATTTAGTTTCGAGAAGCTAGCTTTCCGGAAATTGAAACAGTACGTATTTTCGGAGGGAAGAATAGTGTATTGGGTCTGGAGTGAAAGAGTTAGGTCTAAAGTAGAGAGAAAATGGTTGCTCAGGGTAACAACGCAGTTTACGGCATCAGATCAGATAATCAGGTCGAGTTGTCTGTTCATGTTATTGGTGATGTTACTGAGTTGCAGAAGGCCGGAGTCAGTGAAAGGATTTCTTTACCTGAGGAGGGGTTAGCGGCGATAGAATGGGTCTGATCATCGGATTGAACCCATTTCAGGTGTGGGAGATTGAAATCGCCACAGATGATGATGATGTCATTGGGTTCGGCAATATCAAATATGGAGTCGACGAGATCAATGGCGAGTTGGTAGCAATGTTTGGGCTGTGAGGGTCTTAAGTAACAGCAGGCAAGATAAAGTTTCCGTTTAGGGAGACTTATTGAGGAACTAGTGAAGTTGAAGTCAGGTGAATTCGACGATTTGAAGAGCAAGGGATCATAGCGGCTGTGGATTGCTAAGAGAACTCCGCGACCATCCGGATCGGCAGAGTTGTCGCGTCCATCGGCCCGAAACAGAATGAAATCTGAGGTGAATAACTACCTATCTCCAATGCTGGAGCATAAATTCGTTTCAGTTAAAGCAAATATACCGTAGGGTAGGTTTTGGGAATTAAGGAGTACTGCGTAGATTTTGGTGCGTAATCCTCTGACGTTCTGATAGTACAGGGCTACGATTATGTTTTTGAAAGAAATATTCGATGGGTGGGGAGATATAGTGGTGTTTAGGTTAGGATTTAAAATAGTTTTTGAAATTAGAGCGGGTACTTTGCAAGTGTGCGATGCGCTTTGAACAGACATGGGCGGCGAATGTGGGGAGGTCGTTATTTACATCAATGGGAGAGATATTAAGACTTTCGTGAAACCGTATAATGGTCTTTTTTAACGCGTGGGGGTCTGTGGGTAAGCCTTCTTGGTGGATTGAAACTAGGACGTTGGTTTTAGTTTTGCCGTCGATACAAATGTAGTCAGGTTTGTCGTGGAGGTAGGCCAAATAGAGGCGTACATTTTGATTCTTCTGTCTCTTAAACGTGGCATAACATAGCGGTCTTCGGCGTTAAGCTCGGCGAGATGTTTGATGAGTTTGGCCGTGGGATGGAGAAGTGTGTCCAAGAAAAAGGGGGAGGAGAGAGGGAAGGTCATGTTGTAAGAAGCTAGGGAGGTGGAGGGGCTGGAGGTTGTAAAAAGCTGAGGAGGTAGAGGGAGTTGGGTTCAGAGTGTGAGAGTGTATACAATTTGGGTACTGTAATTTGGGTACTGATACATGCGGCTGTTACGAGAAGCTCGGTTGTTGGGTTTATGGGTACGTGCTCTGTTTGGAGTATTATTATCTGGAGGGATGAGAGCTATTGGGAGAGGAAGAGGTCGGGAGAAATTGGGGAATATTCCAGTCCTTAAATCCCAGTTAGTTCCTAGATTGCGAGGGGGTTGAGAAGGGGAGGAGGGTCCAGGTTTGGGTTGGTTAGGGGATTTAGGAGTGTTGAGTTTAGACTTATATTTAGGTTTAATGTTAATGTTAAAATTGTCCCTTATGGTAATCCGCATCCTGTCGACTTTGATTTCCTTATTGGGGGAGGCTGCGGAAAAGCCATTCATATCCCGCAGGGATGCTAATTTCAACGCAGTTTCTAGGATGGAATTTGGGAGGGGTGAGCTTCGTGCACTTAACGAGGTTGATGGCATATCGTTTGCGGAAGAAGTTAAATACCCAGCGGTCATCAGCGTCGCGTGGGGCGTCCCATAGGATGTTGGTAGGCATAGGCTCCTGTATCATCGCATTATACTAGTGGAGCTTGTTGATTCTCTTCCCCCAGTCAGATAAGGTCGAAACAGTTCCGAATCGTCCAACGGTCGGCGCTGATATGGGAGGAGTTGCGGCAGATGGGGACTTCAGAGGTCTCATGCTGGTCTGCGCTTGGACAGAAGTTGTAAGAGGGGTTGGAATGGTACGGATGGTCGCGTTTTCAAGAAGCTCTCCCATAAGGAGACGTTGTAGGTAGTCCTGCAATCGCAAGCAGTTACCGGGAAATTGGGTTGCGTACATTTCAGTTCCTCTATTATATTGTTAATCGCTGACCTTGTGAGGCTGGAATCAACGTTGAGTGTGTGCAGGGCGTCTTCGATTTTATTCAGGCATTCAAGTTGGTCGGATGTTTTGTCATCCCGGAACTTTAATTTTGCTGAATGCTCTGAGTGTGCTGACGTAAGCGTTGAGATGTCCGAGTAGAATTAAGGTTCAAGAAAACGGGAGAGCAGTTCGCGTTTACAAGCTTTGTCTGGTCGGTGTGTTTTCGCGGTTTTCCAGTTTGCAGTTCAGCTGGGATATAAGGGAGAGCAGATTATCATAGTTTTCCGCACTTTTTCTAGTTAACTCGTTGTATTTTCCGAAAGCTGACTGTTGTTTCGTTGCGGGGTTGTCTATGCAAAGGTTTATGGAGTCAAGGTTGTCGGTGAGTAGTTCGGACATTTTTTGCGAATACGAACGTAGTTCGGATTTAAGTCCGGCCAGAGTGTCATTTACTGCACACATTTGCTCGTTGTTACATTTAATGGCAAGCAGAATATGTGCAGCCGATATGTACTTACATGCCTCACAGAAGAGTGTAAATATTCCATCATATTCGTGAAGGTAGTTCTTCGCATTCCTACTTAGGCCAATGAAGATCGGGTGGAAAGTTTTACCAAAAATCTCCTTACAACCGATCAATTCAGATGAATGGGCAGTCACCGAACAATTAACGGATCCGCAGGAAGGCATTATGCAACTGGGGTGATTGCACGTACAGGTAAACCTATTTATTGAGTCAATAGAGCAGTGTAAATTGCAGGCTAATCAGAATTATTATTATTATTTTTTTTTATCAATTTGTTTTGGTTTTTTATTTTGCTGTGATTTGCAACGGAGAACTGTGGAAACTCAAAGGCACGTCCGCACAGGTAAAGAGTTAACTGTCTCCACCTCATTAAGGTGTTATGCCTTCGTCAGAATGTGTGCTTATTTTAACTAAAACTTCCCTATAAGTAGATTGGATAAAATTAAATTACAGGTTAACTGACGTCAATCTCTACTAACGTTACGACGCTGTGCCTACCAAACTACAACACTAACGACATCGCGCTTAAACGTTAATTCATTTCATGATTGCCAAGAGTTGGTAGGAATCTTTTTTATCGCGGGTTTAGTTTTTGTTCTATCGACAATAGAATTAAAACGTCATAAAAGAAGTGCACCATCTCACACCTGGCCAAAAAGGTTGGAGTAAAAGAGAAAAAAGTTGATTGCCAAGTGGCCCATTGCCAATCACCATCTTTTCTGGCGAAGCATCATATATAATTGAGCAACATTTTAACAAGCGAAATGATCGTGTTTGATGGTTTAGGCCTTAGTCATAGCCGACGGTTGGTCTCCGCTCGTACTTTGGACGTGGCATTAAGATAAAGGCTGCGGTTTGTCGTGAAACTGTCTTAGAGGTTCCGCATCCAATAGACTTTCCTGTCTGGGGTATTTTGAAAGCCAAGATTGACACTACGAATAACCAAACGACGGACGCGGTCAAACTAGCCCTTCGGCGAGAAGCGAGCGCATTCCACAGGCGCAATTAAGTGCAACATGCGATACATTTATTGACTGTCTCAAGGGGATTGTTCGTGCAAGGAGGGCCAACATTTTAAACTCTGTAAAACATTGATTTTTTTTTCAACAATTCTTAAGCAAAACAGCTGATAATCCACTCTTTTAAGATGATAGTTTGTTTTCTACGGGCATTTTGTTTAAGACTTCATTTTCAAAACTTGCCTTAGGGGATAATCTCAAATAGCCCTTCCCTTTCAATAATCTAAAACAGCGTTACAGAAAAACACATTCATGTTCATTCAATCCAAGTAGTCCATCTTAAAAGAAGCAAAGAAATACAACGCGAGTAGTAGCGTTACCTCTAACAGAAGACTCCTTTCATAGAGGTCCCTAAAACAATTCTAATGTAGTGATATCATTAAGCATGTAATTTGTCTACCTATTATGCGGTCATCTTCACGAACTAGTTAGTGGTTTCGAATCATATATCGCGTGATAGTTTGCATCACGATTATGCCGAGCCAAGCAACCTAATCGCGCTTTATACAAACCTTTCCCGCCGTTTTGCGCGTTGGTCCCAGTTATTAAATATTTTGATAAGAGTTTCCTTAATTAATAAACCCATAAGCTTAGCCAAAAACCACAACCACTCATCACACGGTTTTACCATTTCTACAGACCCATTAGGTCCATAATACAGGCTCCGACAAATGCAGGGTTTACAAAAAAGTCGCCAGCAATTAATTAGCACGACAAACTCGTACCAGTTCGCTCAAACCATGCGTATCATCACCGCAACAGTGACTCCATGCATGCTCTTATGCGCACGTATGGATGTACCATACATATGAACGGTCAAGCCTTCCACAGGAACACATAAATCAGCGCCTCTACACTTGTACCACATAATCTTGGAAAACATGAAAGAATTTCATTTTGCATGCTACAAGTAATTTGCACTCTAACCAAGTTCCGCAGAGCCCATCCGGCCGACCCTCGTGCACGTCTACAACGACTGCCGCCGCCGACAAGTGCAACACTCCAGCTCTAGCCTCGCACCACGCTTCGGGCAAAAATGTGACACAATTTTTGCAATTAGTCACAGAAAACACGTAAACATGAAATTGTTTCCCGACCGCTATTCTCCCTTGGTTTTCGTCTTTGAGCCGGATATCCATGATAGGGCAGCGTAGCACACCTGAAATCCGAACATGTTTACCACTCGACCAACGAGCAAGGAAACCAGGAGAGCGAGAGAGATTAAAATTTTAATTACATCAATAAATTATCGCTCTTAGGTTAGGCGAATGTTTACATCATAATTACTGCGAAGGTATCAGGTAATAAGCTTGAAGCTAACCATGCTCCGAAGAGTGCCATTCAAGTTCGTGTAGTACTTGCACACATTTCCCATAGCTTTCCTAGTCGATGAGCAGAGCAACACCCAGTTTTACATATACTATGTCCGTACCTTGGGTACACATTGTATCCTTTGGCCAGAACTACCTATATTACTACGTGCCGGGCTGCACCGCCTCGACAACTCGACACAGTCGTCGAGAACAAACAGCAACGCAATCATTACCGAGCGTACGAAAGCATATATCAAGGCGATAGCCATCTTGCACCTCATTATATTTTATACGCAAAATGTTTGTAACTCAAAAAGGACTAACGCACATGAAGACGACGCGCGACGCGACGCGATGCACGCTGGGGGACAAAGAGGGTGACTAACCACTGCAGTCCGGCGAGATGTTCGGCGTTGATGTTTATTTTAAGGTTGGGGGAACCGTCAGCAGTTTTATGAGGGCTTGCCTGTTGTTAATCCTTGTACTTGTATTCTGCTGATTCTTATAGCCTGCCTGCCTCTTTGTGGCTGATATGTTGGCGGGTTAACAAATTTATACAAACAGGTAGTTGATTGCACATGGTCGTGTGTGGAAAGGATTCGGATTCGTAGATTTTTTTTCTCATATCGAGTGTACAGGGAAACCGTTAAATGAGACACCCACGTGTCATGTTTTGTTGGACTTAATTTGATCCTAACAAGACCAGTCAGTCATGCAGGAGTTAAGCTGTATGCACCAAGATTCCCAAAAAAAAAACAAAAAATATAAATTCTGTCGTGCACTCCGTCTGTTTTTCGTTTCGTACAGCAGCAGCAACAGCTTGACTTCGGGATTCGATATGATTGCATGTTAAATGGTTCCCGCTGAGTTATTACGAGACAAAAATTCTTATTTATCGCCTCCTGATTTATTCGAAATTGAGCATTCTCGCTGTCAGCGTTGCCCCGCAAGTGGTTAAGACCTTGTTACCTTTTCTCACATACCATACATGCCCGGTTGCCTGACGCTGTCCGCTCCAAGTGTCCATGCGATCATTTCTCCTCGCGTTTTCGAACCGTCGAATATCGTTCGCCTTGTCTTGTCGCGGCAATACGCTCACGGACAACGGATGAGATTACCACGAAATGGTGTTTGTTCGTTAATTAGTGAACATATTTCGTATAATCGGTGTCATATTAGTTATAAAGGGGATAAAAGCACAAAACGACAAGTTAATTAATTTGATATCCCTTTCTTCCATTCGTTCGTCTTCTCTCCTTCTTTTCCGTGTTGTCTTTGCCTCGCGATCTTTTGGAACATTTCGAATTCCTGGAATCCCCGATCGATTCAAGTGCCTTGATATATGGCCGAGGTCGCCTGCGATTGCCTTAAATTATAACTTAATTCATTAGTAAATTTATGAATTGGCTCGCTCGGATCGGGGAGTATTTATTATCCGAATGTAAGCGGTTTCGGATCGGTCTACAGCACGATCGATAGAGTTGTCCGCATAGAATCGACTCGTGTACTCAGACGGGTTTTTCGTTGGCGTTGATTGATTGATGGAGGCTTTAACACGCGTCCACTTCATCCGAACAATCAGATTGTTATTTAAATTTTGAACTGATCGCTGGTAAAAAGCAATACCATAGATTGTATTTTAAGTATCGATATATGTATGAATGTATTTTTCAAGTGAGGAAGCTGCTGCCTGAATGTCTTCAGTGACAAAATAGATGCTTACGAGTCAGATGGGTGATTTTTCGTCGACTTAGACTTGGATTGATTCAGGATAGTAAGAAACTGTGAAATTGAATTTTAAGAGGATTAGAGTAATCAGCGAGATACAGATATCTATCAATTGTCATCTAACAGTGTGTGCCCAATAGTGTTATTATGATTCTCTTTAAAACATGTTTTCTGAAGTAATAATACGATAAGCCAGCTTCTGGGCTTAATGGCTTTCTTATGGTTACAAATGACTCTTTGGTTACGGCCACCTATGTTGACTTAGATGCCTTTATATTCACTGACCGCATAAGTAATTAAGAATAAAATCGTGGTTTGGGCTTGCATTTTAACTACCTTCTCTAAAATGAACGTTTACTAATAAAAAATACTTAATTAAGTTCCACGACCAGCTAGTGATCTTCATAAGATCAATGCTTACGCTCTTACACCAGATGAAACAAGTGGGCCCCGAACTTACTATACATGTAGCGTTAACCAACAAGAGGAGTTTGTTTTTTAAATCAATAAAAAGACGCAACCTCTGAAAAGTGGTGATCTCAAGTCTCAAGTACAAATGTTGAGGTTAACAAAGGAATATAATATCTGTCACATGTCGACTTAAGCCCTGCTTATAGGGTTTTCACATAATCGCAGTTGTTAGTCAGTTTTCTTTGTCAAAGAATCAGCTGGTAGATCGCACCTCTCTCGGGCACCCAAGTCGGGCGATACGTATTTTCCATGCCCGCCATAAACGTGTATCAGTATAATTACTGGAGAATAGGGCTTGTCATTCACTTGTCTTAAACAGGAACTCGCTCTTGTCTTGTGGAACTCTCTTTTTTGATGACTGCGTCGGGTAGCAAAAAATAGTATCCTAAGTTTTCTCTACTTCATTCATGTGACCCAGCTCCAAGTGCGTTAAAATGAACCTATTTTCTATCTACATACTATGGCATGACATTATGGATTATATATTTCTTACACTCAGCGTCTTTGGAAGTACATCATCACTTGCAACAAATCTACTCTCACTGACTTCAAAAAGGTAAAATCGGTTAGCATGAGTCCAGTAAGAAATTCCCATTCTAATATTATTAAGCCTTATCTGTTTGTCTTGTCTCAATGCAAGTTTCAAGGGTTATACTACTGGTGTAATAAAATTAATCTCGGATCCGGAATCTAATCAGACTCGAAACGGTATCACATTTTTTGTACTGTAATAAGCCTTTGGGATAGCTATGACTAGAAGGATCTGGTTATATGATTAGGTTGAGCAAAACATCGCGTCGTGATGGCTCTACTTGTTGATGTTTATTGAAATGAAAAATCGGTGCTTCGGCATTCATCGAGTACTCTGTTGGTACTGGGTGTTACCCAATATATTGAAGGAGACTGCCTTCTCCAACTTCGATGACGAATTGAAGTGAAGCAGTTAATGGCAGTAATAATGTTAACGACCTCTTGGACATTGCTCCGATTGATGGCTGTATGGCAACCATAGAGAATAATTTTTTTTTTTTCAAAAAAACGCATGCCTTTCATTGTCGCACATCTGACGAGAGACCTCGCTGTTTTGGGTTTGAAAATGATAACTGCATTGATTCAAAACTTGCCACTGAGTATCAACCGTGGGTCTGATCTCCTGTCTATCGTAGCCTTCAAAGTACGGAACAACGTTTCTAGCCACTTTTCCCATAGTTGCGAATCAGTACGATTATAACCACTACATATCCATAACTAGAACCTGATTTAACAATATTTACCAGGAATCGTGCATGGTCGTATCGATCAGTAAAATTCGCCAATGCTTTAGAACAATTGTCTTCATTAATGCCAAGGTCAGCCCAACAAACATATGTATGGCTTCTTGTGAATATGAAATGTCGATTAAGCTAACAGAGGGAAAAACTACTATATGTATATGTACATATGCCATGTCAATATTATGTCTTATGATGTCAAAAAAGTTATTTTAGAGGGTAAACAGGTTATGATTGGACACATGACAGTGTCGAATTTTTATTCACATAAAGATTTGTGAGCAATTTTATTATATTATTCTCTTTTCGAAACCGTTGCTGAAGACCTTGATTGTTAATGGAAGCCTATGTGTTGTGAAAATGCCCAACTCAAAGGATTCGTTAACTTTAGTTAGCTTGGTTCAAAAATAATGATTTTGCCATAGACAATAAAGCCTGTGCAAGATCAGAAAAAAAATTCGACGATACTTGTTCCATGCTGATTACTACTTGCTTCATTCAATGGACTCTGGAAACAGCATCTTCATTCTTATGAAAACATGAAATGGATGGCCTCAATGGACGAGCAATGTCCATCAATTGCAAGAAAGTAGGGAAAGCTCGTAACTAACAGTGTCGAACACATTAGTTTTTGAATTATTCTATTATATTGTTTTTTGGGCATATATTGTTTTTTGTGTAAAGACTGTATGATTTATGCAACTTTTCGATTTTAGAGAGCGTTGTATATTTCTAAACTGGTGAGAGAAATATGTCCCGAAATGACTTCCACGATTCAGTTTCAGCTGATTGTTTCAATTCATGACGCACCTGACACTATCACAGAGTTTATTACTTGCATCAAGCAAATCGCTCCGAGATTTTAAATATTTTTTTTTATTTAATTGTCTCATATACTAATTCGACATGCTCCGAGGTATCGATGTTTCTAGTCTCGATGGAAATTAAAAGTCTTTCATAGATTGAGGGACACAGAAATAATTTTGGGTCCTATAACTTACTTCTGTCTTCGAGAAACTTATCTGATCGTTGGTAAGCAAAGAGCCTATCTAATGGTGTTAAATCGGCTTAGAATAGAAATCTTCATTTCAGACAAAAAAAAGTCAACATCGTTCAATTATATCATACATACATATTTACTGAAACCGTCGCACCGGCATCACTTTTCAGGAAAATATGATTCAATGATACCGCCAGTCCAAAAACCGCGCCAAACTGTCACTCCTTGTGGATGGAGATTCCCATTTTTTTTTCTTGGACTTTCGAAACCCGAGATGTCTTTGTTGACAGGTACCCATACAAATGGAATTGAGCATTATCGAACACGGCTTGGAGTTTTAACATCATAAACGTTGCTAAGACGTTCACTTTTACCTATTTATTTCAAGTATTTCAATATAACTTTACGTTAAAGAATCTTCGCTATTTAAACATGTTGAGAGAAATAGCCAATTCTTGACCTGGACTCTGGGCAACGCTCTCATGAACTCATGAGTTTTGTGCTAAATGGCTTGTTGAAGAATGGCCAGAGTGCTTCATTCAGTTATTGATCCGGCCTCACAAAACAACAATAAAAATGGACAGTCCTTTCGTGTAGTGCTTCATTATTAATAATTCATCCTGTCAAGCTGGCTTTTTTTTACAAGCAAGTGGCGTAAAACTCCAATCCTGAGTGAATTTCTGGAAACCTTGTAGTTAAAACTGATCATATAAGTATGTATGACAGAGGAGATCTTATTGGTGATTGTTATTCTTCACGGAAACCGTGAAGAGCTTAAGTGTTCTGTGTCAGCTTAAGGAAAATCGACTATAAAGTGTAATATCGTAAATTCCGCGCCCATACTTACGAGTATGTTACAATAAATTGGAAGGATATCAAACACTGGTAATGATGTTATCAATCTAATTTCCACGCCTAATTCTGCAAAACATTATGAAATAGGCGTATGCCTATAGTCTTCCTAAGAATAACCCTCTTACTCAGCCTTGGGATTATTCATCAACATAGTCTCATTCATTCCAAAGGCATTAATAACGTCATATTCGTTTTGTTGGTTCTTCCCTTTTCAAGATAATCGATGAATAAAATACAGTGCGCTTCCCAAAATATGGAAGTCAAAACTTGACCTTTGTATTTTTGGTAGCTTTGGACCGTTATCACCCCCAACTGAGGGTGAGTGCTGACACAGCTCTATACAATGCTCTGATATTGAAGCATTGTTATTTTTGACCGACTGTAAGGAAACCCATACCCATATCGAACAGAGCTCTCTCAGGACCAAATTTCAATATTCATGCAAAATGGTTAATACAATGCTATCTGTCAACAAACGAATTTCCGTTAATCTAAAAATTACAAAAATAGCGTCAGCAAAACCACTATAGCTCGTGAACTATATCGGTGTCGGTTCTGGCCTTTTAAAAACTCACAACTTTCACAACATGCAAACAACTTCTAACACGTTTGCTCAGGGTGGCTGACACGAACTAATTTAAATATGTACATAGCACTATTTTTAGTCTTCTACCTTGCAAAGCTCAGGCAGGGAAGACTTATGAAAAGGCTTTCCTGTTTTTCTGTACGCATACACGCATACAGGGGTGCTCGGCCAGCTGCGAAGACTGGTCGTGAGTTGGCGTGTTAGGGTGGGCGCCACGCGATTGCCCTTCCCCAGACTTACCCGGAACAAGAATCGCGAATTTGATGCGAGACTCGCGGAATATCCGATCCACCACGCGTAGGAACAACACGATTATTAAAATATGGTTCTATACAATTTTAATTTCTTAATTTAAGTTAAACTAGGTATACAATTTAAGCCTTAAAACTACCCTACACCGTATCGTCCATTAAGTTTAAAGAAAAGAAAAAAACGTATCCAAGGAAAAAAAAAAGAATTCACCCGCGACTCGAGGATTCGAACTGACTTAATCCGCACCGGCCCTTAGGTGCGCGTTGTAATAGGCGTGATGTCCGGATTGTTATATATTTAGAAAATACTAACACCGTACTTAATTAGCCGACGATTTAATCTAAGGTTTATATACGTATATACGTGTATATATGTATGTATGTATGTACGTTAGATACTTAATCCCTTGCGGATGACTGCCGATGTCCCTTTTTCTCCCGGGTGTCTTGATTTTCTTCTTTTTGTCCACGGGGCTTACAAGGGGGGGGGGGGCGTCATATTGCCTTGCGCAGCGTCAGACAAAATTAGGGGGGCGGGAGGATAGGAAAACCTCCACATACAACTCGTTCCTGCAAAAGAAAGAAGTTGCCCACAAAAAAAAAATAAACCAGCTGACTAACAGGTTACCAATGATGAAAATCCTTCACCCGCACTGTCACTGCACTATGCTGTCTCGTCGTACGTGGTGACCTGACAACGAAAACCTTCCGCAGAACAAATCATAGCAATATATGTATATAAATATATATAAAAACATGATCTGAATTATAAACTGTGAATGCCATACAAATTATAAAATCAAATACATGAACCGCAATGAAGAATAAATCCAAATCACCAACCGTCTATTTTTAGGATATGATACATTTTAATTCACATTCACTTAGCGCAAGTTTGTAGATATGTATATGATATATGCGGTTTGGATAGAAGGACAGATAGATATGTGATATATGCGTACAGACAGACAGGAAAGCCTTTGCATGAGTTTGCAAAATTCAAGGTAAAAGCCTTGGAATTATAGCTTTGCTTCTGGGGAGCTGATCCCATCTTGTTTTGAATGTGAATATTGTGAATATTTTTGATTGGATCCCAAAAAAAAAATCAAAACTTTTTCAAATTCAAAGATCTAATTTGTATTTCACTGGTGCACTTTTTGGAACTTTTAGGCCTTAAATTTGAGCTCATTTATTAAAATGTGTTACATTCGTCTTTTGGACTTGTTTAGCTCTGAAGTCATTTGCCTTCCACTACGCCAAGGATTTCGATCGATTTTGGGCTTCACACTCCGAATAATTATTTGACAATGTTGCTATCTTTTCGGACCACTAACTTTTTGAAATGCTGCCAGTTTCACCAGTATATTTACTTATTTTCAAATGTGCCAGTTCACAAACAATAGCTGGTTGTGATATTCCAACCAAAAAAAATTTCAATTTTTTGTCCATAAAACAAAAACTAAGCCCGCGATAAAAAAAACCCTAGCCAACAATGAAATTAATTAATATCTGTCAAAGTTTCAGCAGAAAAATGTTTCGTGACTTTTGATTATGAGCGACTGCGAGACCATCGCAGAAATTGGGTCCATCTGCAGTCGCTTTAGACCGCATTGTGCATAAAAATCTTGACTTATATGTTTGCAAGGTTTAGTAGACTCAATAATTAAATCTGACAGATCACACATAATGTCACTCTCATTGCGATCTCTCTTGGTGCTGAAATTTATTGAACAAGATCATAATTTTCTATGAAAAAAAATTTCATTAGTCTGGGATTGTGCGAGTAACGAAACAAAACCACTTTTCAAAAATATATTTCGTCTTCCTATTAATTTCACAATTTTAGTTCTAGTTATAATGCTATAGCTACTGCGGCTTCTGTCCGGGGGTAGAGAACGTCGTAAAATCGCAAATTTTTTCCCAAAAACAAAATTGAATGGCAATAGTAGCCAACAATTTTTTTTTCCGATTTCCGAGACTTGTACTTTCATAGTTAATTTCCATTTGGTGACAAAAGCTTTTCAACACTGTCATAATAAGTTAGGCATAAGTACATCCTCATTTCATATATATACTTAAAAGAAAACAATCGCCATCAGCATGTGGGCAAGGAAACAATTTTATTGCTTACCCCAAGTTCAAAAAGTCAGTTTGTCTAATGACTCCTTAGATATTCATCTCCTCCGAATCAAGTCGACTCCACTCCAGCTGCGACGCGTGTTCGTTCGCCGCTTTCTCTGTACACCAGATCCCTACACACCAGACGCACTCGTTCAACCAATTCCTCCATAGCACAGTGAACGCTATGCTACGCGCCCCCCCATCGAGCTCCAAACACTTTAATGCGCTATGTTTTATTTATTAGCATTGTTAGGCACTGTTATAAATGTACGAAAATTATTTGCCCGATGTGTACATCAATAATACATCCCTCCGGCGGTTTCGTCCTTTTTCTTGTACAGGCCTTCCTGCTGCCGTTGCTGTCATTTCCATTTAATGTGTTTTCTTTTTGTTTTTTCTTCGATCTGTTCGCTCCTTCCCCGATTGCATCGAAGAATGATGTGTGAAATGGACATGATCAAACACCACCAACACTGATTGGATTCAAGGCTTATCTGGAGTGCGGAGCATATCTTAAGCTTTACAAGTTCACAAGCAATTTGCAGACTGAGCGAATGTACTGCCGTAGCGTTCGTATCTTTCTTTGTAATAGGGAGTTGAAGACATTTCCGGGTATCAGATTTTTGGGAATTTATGCGACAGTTATTGGTCGCACCTTTGTTGACGTTTGCGCTGCGGTCGCAAAGGTGCGACCATAAATTAAGCTTTTTTCGTGAATGAATAATCCCAGGAGTTATGATGCTCGATTTATGGGCCAATTTGTATTTTTCGCAATAATTTTCGTGAGTCAAATGGTATCTGCCGTTGGCTCCGTGCCAACAAAAACAACACATTAGTTACTTTAATACATTGGCAACGACATGGATGTCCTTTGGGTTGCGGCCAAAAGCGAATTTCGTAAACATTAACGATGGGTCTTCACAAATAAGCAGTTAAACTGTCCTCCACAAGCATAATTTCAAGGAAACTACGGATATGCATATTCGGTAGTCGTAATTCGGGATTGCTGTGCCAAATGTTTGACTCCTTCATGGGATTTGGCCATCGGCCAGATGATTCTGTGTAGCCTGTAGATTGGTTGTCGCATCACACAGTCGCATGCGCATACATAATGAACTTGTTACTCACATTGTTTGCGGAGAGAATGTCGTGAAATTATTTAACAATTAATCAAACGTGTTGTTCGGAAAATACTCAGATGTTCTAATTACATGAGCGGCATTTAATTTGCAGTTGATGGTATCCTTGTGGCCTTATTTCGATGTTGCGTGAGTTTTCTGTTCTCTGAGACAGAGATAAAAATCGGAGCGGGCTAATGACAGGCCTATGATTATTATTTAAAGTTAAATTAGTAGATATTCCTGCACCTACATACATATGTACATATGTACGTGTATCTATTGGAGAATGTTATAGTTTCCAAGATGATTTTGTGCCGAGGATGAACGAGAATCATTAAAAAGTCATTAATTTTGAGAATGACTTCCCTAAGGCACAGGCATGTGACTACATATGAGTTGCGGTAGAAGCATGTTTGTGAGACATTTGCTTAATTTAATATTGGGTGTATGTAACTAACAAACTATAGAGCAGTATATCCATGACGACCTGGAGGAAAGGGAAAACGAGAATGAACTTTTCTTTGAAGTATCAGGTGCACAGAAGGGAACCTGCCTTTTGGTTCAAATTTTGCATTTCTTTTTTGAATGAACGGTGATATGTTCATTTTTGGAAGAACCATATGAATTACGCGTTGTAAAAGTACACGCCTTTTGAGCCGATCTACAAATTTACCCAGTTGGTTGCTTCGAAAGTTAAGAAATGCTATTTAGACACTGGTAATCGATGGATCATGGGTCATCAATTGGAAAATCTAGTAGTCGGAAGAAGCGACGTCTGGAGAAGACGGATAGTGGAATTTGATGTCATATTTCTGTGTTTCCCAGTAGGTTTTAACAACCTGAGCAACATTTGGCCGAACATTATCGTACTGCAAAATTACTTTGCCGTGCCTTTGCTCGTGTTGTCGCCGTGTTCTTTGTAATGTTTGGCTAAAACGCACAAAAAGTTTGAAGATCCGTTGCTGTGAAAAAAAAAATCGTACCTCTTGGAATAGTGCCCATAAGCTTTGGAACATCTTTCCTTGCATCATGATTCCATTTAAACTTTGGCGCCAAAAATTGATAACGGTAGAGGGATAAAAAAAAAACACTTTTTTACTATGGGTAGGAGGGTCTATCGCGCCTCTATCTAGGTAGGGGCAATTTTAGAAAACAATGACTCAAAATGAAAGAAAAATTATTCACAAACACGGCAACACTTAAATGAAGTACTATACCGGTTTGAAAGCAAGAAATATTTTCTGTAATGCTCAATTTATATAAAATTATTTATGTCAATAGTTTTTGAAAAAATTCGAATGCAGACTCAAAATTTTGATAAAAAAATATTTAAAAAAAATTTTGACCAATTTTTTTCAAAATTGTGAAATGACGTGCTGAAATGGCTTTTTGTGGTCAATGCTTATATCAATTTCGAACCAAACACAAAAAACCGTTTTATTTCTTCTTGTTTTTGAGAAAATGGAAAATTACTAAAACTACTTTTTTATGAGATTTTTGTTTTTTTGGAGTTTACGGTGATCTCACTTTGAGGATTAATGTTGATGATAGGTTCATCTTTATAAGTAAAATAAAGCAATTCATTTAGCGTTACCCAGAATGCACCGCGAGGAGGTACACTTTCGGTGCATTCCGCGTCCCGCCTAAATCGGGAGTTAGTCAAAAATAGTCAAGTCAATTTTCAATGTACTAAAAAGGTATGTAAGTCTCGTCAATAAAATCATCGTCTGTACTGGTGTTACTGTCGAGTTCGTTGAGTTCGTCGTTGACGGCGAGGAGCCGAGGTTGTTTACGCGGTAAAACATCTTCTAACTGCTCACTAAGAACGGTGGGAGGGTCAAAGGCCTTTAGTTGCAAACCCAGACTTTCACACATTTTTCACCATCGGTAAAACATGGGTACACTTTTTTTACGTCTAGTAAAAATTCCATGATTTGGGAGTCAAATCGTCCTTATATTCATTTTCAAGGTAGTATTTTCGATAAAAGAAAAGTTCCATATATTGATGAAGGTTGTACGTTGTTTTGTGTCATAAAATAGTTTCTTTTCAAAAGCTTGTTCTGATTGTTCAGGTCACTAATAGTGTTGGTTGCATCAGTCTTGTTAACATATTCGTCTTTGCTGTGGTTCGTAACTTCATGAGACGTAGAACTAGGGAACATTTTCTCAAAACTGTAGTTGCGTGCGGTGTTGGTGCAAGTACGACTGGTGTTCGGGTTAACGTATTTATGGATATAGGGCCACAAATCTTCCTTACATTTGGAGTTCACTTTAAAGAAGCGACTTTATCTTCTTTGCAAAACAACCCCAACACCACGATTGTCATCTATTCGGTTACACGGCATCTGTGGTATTTTCTTTTTGTAAGAAAAGTCTCGTCGATTTGTATAGTTTCTACATGTTAACATCAACGTGAGACGTTATTATTTTGGCTGTTTCACGACAACAGTTAAAGTAATATAACATATTATAGTAGATTTACCAACTTCAGTTTTATTGTTTGGAAAGCGTCAAGCGATTAAATGCTAATGTTAAAATAATATTTAGAAAAAAATCCTCAAGTTGTAGCTTAAGGTTTAATTAATTTACTTGAAAAACCGTGTTCACAGGCATTTTGGTCACAAAAGGGATGATTATCGCAAACACCTCGCGAATCTCTAGCCGACATTGAGGCTCATGGAAAAGTGTGCCTACAATTTTTGTCACCTTTTTTAGCGCTTTTTTAAGCATCACATCCAACCGAACTTAATATTTTTACATTTTTCCAAAATGTAACAATTAACATTTATGTTTTACTGAAAACGTATGGATTAATAGTTCACTACTTATCACTAGAAAGCGCGTAATGATCTTTAATTGGCGTTCAGATTTTGCGTGAACCGTACTTTATCCGGACGAACTGGTCTCACCAAATACACAACATGAGCTTCGTCCCACCCTGATGATTTCTTTCGCAAATATCGAGTAGCGAATAGTATCATAATACGATGTAGAAAACCCTGCCGTTCTTCTCGTTGGAACAGATATTCGCTAATTAAGGGAATTCGACGGCACTCAATTTCCTTGTTTTAGCATCATACCTAAAACATTTAAGCCACGGAAAGGGAATAGTTACCGCAAATGAATTTGCAACTTCCTGTTGGATTTGAGAAAGTAATGCCTCGAATTCTACGTTTTGCAACTTTTTCTCCGTTCGAAACACTTCGTGTCTTCCACATCGAATTCACTAATTTCTTGACGTTAAAATAATTTGCGAATCGGATTTTTTGTACTGAAGGTGAAAAGCAATTATGGGGAATTGTTATCAGATGCCTTAATTTACCATAAGGCGTTTCTGATATTATTGAGCAGAAAGCCCTACTAGCGCATCGGACATTTCCGATTCCTTTTTGCACACCTAGTGCTTTTGATCCACAAATTTAAAACTTCAAAATTTATTTTGTATCCTAAGGCTTAAATATAATCAGGTTGGCTAGCACTAAATGGCTAAATGGTCATCCTGCTGATGGCGTCTTTCAACGAATGGGTTTCGCCATCTCGCTCGGATCCCAAAAACTCCTGGCAACCTTTAGCCATAAAAAATATGACTAATAATTTGGGAACATTGTGAGGAACGGGTTTTTTCAATATGCCACAAACGATTTCTTTAATTGTTTGCGAAATTGATGTAGGGAATGTCCCAGCCATCACATTGGATTAAGAAGACTGGGAGACAATTCTTAATAAGGCGCCGAAAGCCGCAGACAGACGTATTCATTTTAACTCTAAAAAAAAATAATAAAGAAGGTTGTGCTCCCAGAACCACAGAAGCTGCAACTCTTAGTACTTCCACTATAAGAAAATAAACCACCCGGAGATCCTACGGTATATCGCCAGATAAGTTGTAAGACATTATGGAAGAGATTTTGTTCAATGTAGCAGAGGAGAAAGTTTTCAGAAAGTTGCATTCTACTGTCGAAGCTCTTAAAACAATAGTCGATATTGCATCTCAGATCATGGAAAACAAATCTAAGGAAGAGCTAAGAATACTGCAAAAGAGTACCACTAAGTGACGAAAAAATGTATTTAACTCTGTAAAGTGTCGCCTTATTAGGAGATCGCGTGGAAAGAGAGAAACGACCCACTAGGCGCTTAGGATAGTTTCCAATTACCATACTATCCGGTACGTAGGCCACGAAGGTTATTATGGAACCTAATGTACGACGAAGTTCTTCGGTTACGGCTGCTTAGAACATCAATATCATCCGTTTCGCAGATAATATAGCTATCATGACCATTGCAAATACCCTCGAATAATCAAATCAGGAATAAGTGCAGCAGTTGCCCAGATTAAGGGATAGCTCGAAACTGGTGGATCATTAAAAGGAAGTCGTTCCCATTACGAGTTGGAAAATTAGTCAATACTTCAATATCAAAATCTGATCAAAGTCGCCTCCTTTACATATCTGGGTACTATACATATATATCTATCAATAGCAGGCTACAGCTTTATGTGTAAGTGTTACTATCTAAGACTTCAGTCATTCTGACACAAATGTACATTCATTCAATTTTATCCTCAACTGTGAACTGAATTAGTTGCATATACATATGTATGTTTGGATGGATAAAGTTACAACTTCATGAGGAACAATACAATTTATAGAGCATCCATCAACTAGGTTAGTAATTTATTTAAACAACGTTAGGATTGTTGGTTCAGTAGTCATCAGCCATTTTTAAATAGCGCGCCTCGTATATCGTGTACCTCAGGCTGTAATACCGATTGTAAAATTAAGAAAAAAATAAATTAGGACAACATATGTACATATAATTCGTTTAAAGAGATGACCGACAAATATCCCATATAAAATAGGACAAAAAGTGAGTATAGCCCCAATAATTAAATTGGTTAAGTCCACAGTCTGTAATTGACCCAGAGACTCAAATGCCGGCCATATTACCATCAGGCAGACCTACAACTTCTATCTGCCACAATTTTTTCTTGCGGTTTAATGCATTTCTCCTGCCCCATAACGATCTCATCAGTTGTCCACTTTCGAAACTGCTCCCCTCTGTGCCTACTACATCTCCCGCCGCCGCCTCCGTCCTGCAACTCAATCATCTAATTTGTTATATCTTGTTGATTGCTATTAGCAATATTTTTTAACTCAACACACGCTCGTACCTACCGATGTTAAATGCTTTTTTTTCTGATTTATCTATCACGAAGGTAATTTTTCATCGGATATATCTCAATTATAACTCGATGCGATGTCAAAATAAATCAGAATTCTCCCGGTACTTATGGTATACGAGTGTACGTATCTAGATATGTGTCTGGCTGTATGGCGATTGACGTCCTCCTTCCCTTCGTCGGACATTGACTTATCGATGGAATGATTGCCCTGAAATTATGTTGCTTTTCGGCGGCTTGACGTTTGTTGTTTGGCTAAATGTTTTCGAATCGATAGAAGCAGACAAAACATTTGTGTTCTTAACAAATAAATCAGAGCGTCTGACGTGATTATTCCGCATATATCTTCCAGGTTTCATGAGCGAAGGCTGTAGCTGGTAATTTGATTTGTTATTTGCATGCAAGCAATTGATATGCGACTAAAGATGAGGGATCTTGGAAAGATGAAAACGGATGCCTAATTTCGTTGAATCAGAGCTGGTAGCGTTTTATTGATTTTTAAAAAGGGTCAACCTACATGTTTAAGTCCACGATATTATGCTACAAATCTCTTTGTCCAATATCCAACCTGTGGCTTTCATTATATCTACCATGCATAAAGAGCGGTCGCAATTTGTTTGAGTTACGGCGCTTGAAAGCACACTTTAAGGGTCCATTGTATTCCTGTCTTCCGAATAATATGAATGTTGAGATATTTCTTCTTCAGACCTTTTCTCGCATCTAGTCTGCACCGGCGAACGATAAACCATTGTAAGTCAGCCTATCGACCGACGACCAGAATCACTGCTCATCATATCTGTGGCAAAGGCTAATCCTTCGTCTCTTCTTTAAACCATTCGATCTGCAGGCAATTCCTCACGGGGATGCCTCTAATTTGTTGCCCTGCATTGTCATTGTCTCACATTGTGAGAAGCTGGCGAAACGATGACCAAGCCAGCACGTTCATGAGACAGATCAATATGCAGATTTTTTTTATTGTTGACTGCAAACATGCCGTACACATGCATACATTACTATCGGGGGCATTGAAGGCGATAGCGGTCGCGATAAATATGAATGAAATTCAAAATATTTTGGCATCTCGCGCTCTGCATGTGCATAGAGCAGTATTAAAACTCCTTAGCCGCTCGTTTGCGGCAGAATAAGTATTCTTTTTTTCCAGACTCGGCATATAGGTATTACCGATGGCGTTTTGCATTTTGATTGCAGAAGGGGTGAATAAATTTGTCGTAGACGGTCTTGGGCTATAAAATCTTGTAAAAAGTTGTTGTGCATTGAGAAATATGCATCCGCGAGGTTTTTCCTTTATAAATATGACAGAGAAATGCCCCAATGGAACTATGACTTAATTAATTATTCTCGCATAACTTAAACTGGTATGATTGAACCGCCTCTGTTGTATTACAAAGTTAAACTCTTTAATGTGTTCTTAAGTGCAAAAATATTAATGACTTCTCCAGTAAAAGTAATGCTAGCCTTAATCAAATGTCTAATTTAGGGTAGCTAGCTATAGCCTATATTTCTAATTTAGACGTCCCGTTTAAGTATTATTATGTCTTAGGACCTGGCATAGATTGCGAAGAACACCCAAAGCTTGAAATAACTAGTTTCAAGATTTATCGGCTGGACAATTTTCTGATAAAGCTGATTCGAAACTACGTTGCACAGACTTCAGTCAAATAACTCCTCCGAGAGGCATTTCTCTATTTCGATAAACAAAGCTGATTCATGATAGACTAGCGGTGCCGCTAACATTTTAACATGACGTTTATAGTGGCTGGAGGAAGCTCCGCCGTTTGATTTTGATCGTTCTCTTCAAGGCAAAGCCTACCAAGCACCAATGGCTGACTTACACATGTTAGGGTAGATGTATGTTAGTGTTTTTCAATAAGGGCGGATAGATATTAAAATCGAATAAAACAAGCGGTGTATAAGGCATTAATATTATTCGTTTTTGATTTAAAAGGCATTGAAAAAGTCATTGTTCAAATACCCGTCTCGGCTTCTTACGGTGGCACAAATTCGACTAGTTCAATTTTCAATGATTCTTCCGCATAAATCCGGCTGAATTTGAGCCATGGCCTATGTTATGTTCAACTCAATGGCATCGGTCGATTGTGATTTATTGGCACAGACCAACTTCAGAAAACCCTAACAAGAAAAAATATAGCGGGGTCAAATCGCATGAGTTTTTTTTTTTTAGTTTTTAATTCATTTTTATTTAAAGTTTCTTAGATCTATCTTACCGTAGACAAAAATGCTTAAAAACTAGCTTAACTATCTTAACAATATAGATATCTTACTGGCCCTAAGCGGACACTCTAAAACAAACGCGACAACTTAAATCTATGTCTTTCGACTACTATATCAACTTACAATTAACATTATTATAACTAACTCAATGTTTTTGTTTTATTAAAAAACTTAGCATATGATAATTTTTTTAGTATTATATGTATATAAATCTTAAGCCTACCTTAACCTAACTGTTAATTATTGGTGTGACTCTGGTATTGACCTGAGTGGACTGTACAAAACAATGAGCCGGAAGTCAAGAGGGCAATTACTTGACGGAGTCACACGTCCAAATCAACTGCTGTTTATTTAATCCTTTTAGTACTATTACAAATGATAATGTTTAATACCGTAGAAGATGATGCCGAAGATGCTGATGAAGCTGATGATGATGCTGATGATACCAATGATGAATATGATGCCGATGATGTTGATGATCCCGATGATATGATGATGCCGATGAAGTTGCTGATGCGCCTTTCTCGTTTCTATTACCCTTTTGATATTCCTTGTTGCCTTCGCTTCGATGAGGCTGGATTGCTCTTGTCACGAGTTGTTGTCTCTTTGGATGCCGATGGATAAGTAGTGTCGTCAAGATGGCCGACCGCCCCCAGAGGAAGTGCCCATTTTAGCCCCAAGCCGGAAGGTAACGCTTTAGTAACAGCCAGGGATGTTATATGAGTACCTTGTGTTTCTTAAACATTTTAACACTAACTAAACCTAACTTATTCTAGCTTAATTGAAATATATATGTATAAAGTTTATACATAATATATATTTAATATACATATCTTTTTTGTTAAATTTTAAAATATTACAATTTTTTTTCCCCCTATACCACACTACTACCACCTACCCTATCCTATCCGACCTTTCTCTATCTTAACCTATGTAAGCCTGCCATTGATGTTAGGCAGACCTTGCCATGAAGAGGCTACCCCTATCAAGGTGTCCGTTGACGGAGTTCTCTTCAGCCACCAAAAGCGTTGATGCTGGCGAACTACGTCTCCTCGATCCCGGCGTGAGACCGATCTACAGAACCTGAGGCGCTCGGGCTCGTTTCACGGAATTGCGACCCACGTGGAAGATTATCGGTGCCACCAATCTACCCTGGATCGGCCCACATCTATCTAAGTACAGGAATGCTTCTGGCGGGACAAAGCCGTTAAGGCGCACTCTCTCATGATATAAATCGTTGGGGTAGTTAGCCCCGAAGATCAGGCTATTGACCGAAGTCATTGCTCTTGTAACTATTATCTATCCGTACAATCCTGGCCCTATTGTATAGGACCTCGTTCGGACAAAATCTCGAGTACTCAGATTCGGGAGTCCTACGAGCCCGCGACAAGTCCTAAGACATTGTCCCTCAAACACCCGAATCCTTTCCATTAATCTGGCTCTCACATTGAACCAGACGGGACATCCATAGGCAACCATGGGCCTGATTAAGGGCATATAGCAGATTACCTTCACTGGGGATGGCTTGTTTGCCGTCAAATAGCATGACCTTGGTGGCTAATTCACGTCACCTCTGTGAGAGATAGCCTTACCCTCAAATCGTCCATGCAGAATCGCGGGGTCCACTGTGTAGCACATAGTGCTATCCTGCTGGAACCACATATCGCCTAGTTCCATATGGTTCAATTTGGGCAATAAGAAATTGGTTATCATCGTCCCGTAGCGCTAGCCATTGATTGTGACCGCCTCACGAACGTTGTTTACGAAAAAGTACGAACAAATGATGCCGCCGCACCAAAATCCAATCTGTAACTTTTTGAGGATAGATTTTCACCTGATGAACCTCGTCGGGATTAGTGCTGTTCCATATGGCAATTTTGCTTGTAAACACAACCATTCATCCAAAAATACGCCTCATCGCTAAAGATGATTTTTTGTATTTGTGATCCATTCCATGAAGGATTAAAACAAACTAAAAAAAAACCATAGTTATTATTATTATCAGTGGGCATTCGGAATTTGGTTATTCTCGGAAATATTACATCTTGAATTGCGGAAACTTCTTAATGACCGATAGTATGGTTTTTGTAGCAAGAGGACCACTGGAGATTAATGACATACATATATCAGCGAAAAAAGGGAGCCTATATTTGCAAAACTTCGGTGAAAGTGAGGTCGTTGCGCTTGATATTTATAAAGCATTTGACAGAGTTTGGCGTCAAGTTTATTATTTGTTGAAAATGCGTTCGGAGGCATCGATGAATCTTCTCTTCTATGGATCAGAAACAACCTTTCAAGTAATTCAATTCTTTTTCGATGATTTTAATTTTGATATTCACCAAATAAATGCTGGTGTTCCTCAAGGTTGTGTAGTGTTACCAACGCTCTTCCTATTTTTTATAAATGATCTTCTTCTTCTTCTAATCTAATCCACTCTTTCCCTAATGGCAGTACTCTTAGCTTTTCAAAAAAAAAAAAAAAAAAAAACAACGAGGGTCGTCGACAACGATTGTTTTACTTACATGTTTCACTGTTCTGTTCCATTTCCTCTAAGTCCATCTTTGTCCAACTTATTCTTACTTCAGTACAGTTTGGAAGGCTCCGCTCCGATCGAGCAATTAGTTTACCTCCAGAATATTATACCCCAGATAGACGAGTCATATTTGTTACGTAAGTGTGATTTCTATTGATGTTTTTAGTGTGGTATCGTAATGGTATATGGTTATAGTGACGTGGGGGTGTGTAGTGCAGAGTCATCAGCCTTCCTCATGTGGCCCAGATCCATTAGGAATGTAATCGTTTCTTACAAGAGGCTTTCCGAATCGCGGATATAATTGAACCCCCATTCTGCATGGAAAAAGATAAAGAAAAAAGAAAAATTAACCATAAATTAAAAAAAAAATTAAAATATTTGATAACTACATATTTAATTCTATTTAACATATAAACATAGAAAATTCACAATGTGGTTATGGTAGCTTAGTCTTCATTTCATTTATTTTGATTAGAGAAAAAGTCATAAATTGTGGTCTGCTTACCAACGGTGTTAGTAATCATATCTAAAGCGCAATCCAATTCCGTAATAGATTCGACTACACCGTCATTTACACCACATTTTTTTAGAAATACAGATTTTGGAACATCTAGAGCGTTACGAGCATCTTTTATTGTACTCGTAAAATCACGTTGGTTAATTTTACTCTCTTCTTCCTCGCATTCTTCCACTTCTTCATTAGCAACTGGCAAAATAGATGTGACAATTTCAACATCAGTGAGTTCTCCACAGATGGCTAAATCATCATCAAAGCTAACAAACCCTTCAAACTCAGTCTCTTGAAGATTAAATTCTTCTTGAACTCTAGGTTTTAGCAAGTTCTGCGAGTTCTCATCATCACATGGCACTTTAAATCCACTTTTCTTGAAACAGTTTGTAACTGTTTTTCCACTGACTTGATTCCAAGCTTCGGCAATCATACACATGGCTTGTAATACATGTGAACATGGTGTTCAATATCAGTAAGATACTGTCTGACAACTTCCTTTCCATAATTCATTTTGCTTTGAAGCTTTGAATGATACCTTGGTCTGGTGGATGAAGTTTCGAAGTGGTGTTTGCAGGCAAGTACTTTATTTTTATGTTTATTAGATTAGGAATGTCTCCATGTGCAGTACAATTATCGATGAACATAAGAATTTTCTTCTTCTTTTTCTTCATCTCCTTATCAAGATTTTTAAGCCAATTGTTAAAAGCATCACAGGTCATCCTAGCCTTAGTGTTTGACATGTACTCTGTTGGTAAATTACTGACATTTTTAAAACATTGTGGCCTTTTGTATTTTCCAATGATGAGTAGTTTAAGTTTGTATGTCCCTAGCAATATTGTTAAACGAAGTTTGCTATTTTCCCGCCAGTACACTTATCGCTTTTGAATGATAAGGTTTTGGCAGGTAAACATTTGTAGAAAAGTCCTGTTTCATCGACGTTCATCTTCGGGGTCATATCCCTCGATCTGCTTTGCAAGTTTGTCTTTCCACTCATCACATACGCCTTCATTTACTTCTGTACTTTCGTATTTTTCGAAAAATAATCTCGTTTCTACAATAATTAATCTCGTCCCAATTCTACTGGCAACTGTTGAGCTTTTTCCTGAAGAATAGGGCCTCCGATTGCCACATTTTTGTCCCGGCACTGTTTTAATCATTTCAAAACACATTCATCTGCGTCCATGTATTCAAATAATTTCAATCTTTTACTGTTTGCACGCAGCCCACTTTCTTCGGAAAATGTTTCTTTAGATTTTGGAATTGTCGCCAATGTACTTGTGGGAATTTCGAATTTTTTAGCGACTTTAATTTTTGTCTACATACTTAATAATTTTTCGTTTCTCTGCAACACTTAAGGAACACCTTTTTTCTCTCAGCCATTGCACATTTAAAGCTAACAATTGCAAACAGCAGTGTTTACATCAAACAAGTATGACTGAATTAAACGTATCTGAACATGTTGAGACATGAATTATTGTCAAATTAAGTGGGAATATTCGGTGGGATACGTTATTTAAAGGGTTCTAAGTTGCGGGCACTCCTAGGGGATTTTGAAAAGTCGTTAAATCGAGAAATTCGTTATATTGAGGTTACACTGTATCTTAATAACTTAATTAGATTGACAATTCCAAAAATTTAAAGAAAAACCAAGAAAGGTTATTGATAATGAAATAATAAACTTTGTTCTCTGGTCAGCAAAAATGGAAGATTTAAATCTGCTCGTACTAATCGTACTAATCTCTCTCAAGTGCGCTGGTAGAGAGTTCCAAAGCCTGGCAGATTGTACGAAGAATTGTTGTTCTGACTGGAGACAAGAGTATCTTGGTTGAATAATTCTTACGGATCTAGGAGATTGGAAAAACTGCTTTTTTTCAGAAAGATATTCAGGTTGTCGAGTTATAATCAGATTGTGTAGAAAGCAGAGTCGTTTTATTTTCAATAGATTTGTTAGAGTGCAACCGGCAATTAAAAGGTTTTCCAATGGGGACTTGACAGCTTTGAATTTAATTTGTGAACGCACCCTTTCAATAATCATCAAACTGCCATTTTCAATTTATTCAGTAAACTCAACATTTTCATTATGGTGAAATACACGAACGAGCAACGTCTACAAATTATAAAAATTTTCTACCGAATTTCGGAGTCGGTGACCGCAACTTTAAGAGCGTTAACTCCAATTTTCGGTCGTAATTCTCGCCCTAGTAGACAGGCAATAACAAGCTTAGTGCAAAAATTTAAGTCTACATATTCGTTGTGTGATTTTGCCGTGTCACTGAGACAACGGGTTGGTCGAAGTGTCGAAAATATCGCTGCCGTTCAGGCGTCCGTAGCAAACGATCCAAATCAGTGAATTCCACGGCGTTTTCAAGAATTGGGCATCGCTCAGACCACAATATGGCGTATTTTGCGTAAGGATCTTGGTTTACACCCATACAAGATCAAGCTGACTCAAGAATTGAAGCCGATGGACCATTTAAAGCGACGTACGTTCTCCGATTGGGCTCTGGAGAGGATGCGCCAAGATGATGAATTTCATCGCAAAATTATCTTCAGTAACGAAGCTCATTTTTGGCTCGATGGGTTCATCAATAAACAAAATATGCGTTATTGGTCGGGTGAAAATCCACATGTGCTTCATGAATCACCACTTCATCCACAAAAAATAACTGTTTGATGCGGTTTGCATGCCGGCGGCGTTATTGGGCCATATTTTTTCGTCGACGATAACGATAACAGTCACGTTACTGTGAATGGCCAGCGTTATCGCGCCATGATTACCGATTATTTTTTGCCTGAATTGGAAGATATGGACTTGGACGACATGTGGTTTCAACAGGATGGTGCCACAAGCCACACAGCACACGTTACAATCGATTTATTGAAGAGTAAGTTTGATGAGCGTGTTATCTCAAGAAATGGGCCAGTCGATTGGCCGCCTCGTTCGTGCGATTTAACGCCTCTAGACTATTTTCTTTGAGGCTACGTTAAGTCATTGGTTTATGCCAACAAGCCGACGACGTTGGAAGAGCTCAGAGCCAACATTGAAGGCGAAATAGCGGCCGTTTCGGCCGAAATGTGTGGCCGAGTCATCGAAAATCGGGTCCAACGAATCGACCACTGCAAACGTGCTCGCGGTGGCCATATGAACGAAGTCGAGTTCCATTCATAAATGTTTTGATTGTACTTCAAGCCTTCAAAAGTTTTTGAAATATCTCAAATGGTTTTGCGTTTTATTTAAAAAAAAAGTTGTCAAGTCCTTTTTGAAAAGCCCTTTATTTCCTTTTTCTTAGATTAAATAAGTATCTAGCAATATTATTATATAACAGAATTAGTTTTCCCATGCTCTTTTCATCAGGCTGGCAGGGGATTCAGTAAGCATCAATTTGATTTTCGTAGGTACTAAATTTTAAATAGTCCAGAGAGTGCGTAGTATTCTATAAACCTTTGCAATAGCTGTATTAATCTCAGGCAAGAGTACGATTGAAATTTCTATAAGATTTTGGTTGAGGAGAACACACGTAAGCAGTGAAAGATCATTTACCTTGCGGTAAATAAGAACAACTTTTGATTTATTTGGATTGAGCCGCAAATCATATCTTACAGACCCATCGTAGATTTCTGATAGATATTCGTCCAATGCGTTAATTGCATTATTAAGTTCTTTGAGAGGTCGACTTAGAAAAGGCTGAACAGCATCCGCGTACATATAGATTTTACAGTGCTTAAAAATTCCAGGCAAGCCATTTACATATAAGGAAAATAACGTAGGTCCGAGGATTGATCCTTGTGGAACTCCATTTAACACGTTCGTAAAACTAGATGAACTATCATCAGCAATTACGCATTGTTGTCTTCCATTTATATACGATAATATTAGCTTCTACTAAGCTAAGGATTGAATGGCTGACTGTATCAAAGGCTCTTGAAAATTCGAGTTGAGTTAGTGGAGTTGTTTTCTTATTCTCTAAATCTTGTCGGAATTAATCAGCTACTAGTAAAAGCACGGTATTACAGGTCCAAAGCCAGACTAAGCTAGTTTTTCCTGGATAAATAATTTCGCATTTGGTGCAAGACCAACTTACCAAATATATTGGAATTAAAGGATAGGATATCTACAGATCTGCATTCAACAGCAGTTTAATAAAATTTGGACATACAGTTTGATTTAATAGATTGCATGGCAAGAACATAATCTGGCGGATATACGCTTTGGAAACAAAATGCATCTTCATAATCTGATGCAGGACTTAGGTCAATTGAATGCTTTCTTGAAAAAGCAACGGATGCAGTGATGAATTCAGCATTCAGCTCATTGCAATCAAGACTATTTGTGATTGGGAGTTTTCCTTGCATAACCCAATGTTTCGAATCTGTTTCCAAAGATGTTTGCTTGAAGCAGACATGTCCAACTTACTACCATAAGTTCTAGCAGTCCTAATTTCAGAGACAGCTTTGTTGCGTAGGAAACGATAGGCAATAAGATATTTTTATACTTTTTCCATTTTCGATATATAGAATCTCGTTCATGTACTAGTTGAATAATACAAACCAAGGAGTTGAGAGAGGTTTGTATCCTTTAGTTCTTAAGGGAATATGCTTATCGTATAATATTATAAATACATTTGCTGTTGAAAGAAGGCTACTTGCTCGTCGACGGACTGCATATAATAGATTTGATTCCAAAAGATTTGGTTAACATCAGATACTAAATCTTCGCAGCTCAGGTTTTTGAAATCTTTGTATGGGAGCTGTCATTGCCAAAAACATTGTCAAATTTAAATGAAAGATAAACCTATAAACATAAGGAAATAAAAATGAATAGCATTCGATGCACGCTCCGAGAGGATGACAAGTTAAATGAATGCTATCCTATATGCTGCTTGGCTGGATGTAACCTGTAATAGCAATTATAAAAAAAATGGCGGAGCTAGTTGTAATATACATATGACAAAATGATATATGACTAATGAAGTTAGCAAAATAGTTTTTAGGTGATAAAATTTGATATAATGTGCGGTTCTCTTCCAGAACTGTCGAAACTCTTCGTCAGTGTCCATTGCGTACGTAAGAAATTGTATGGACTTAGACTAAGTTGTGTCACTTATGCTGGACGAAGAGTTTAAGTAAAAGAAACTAAAACCATCTAACAGAGATCCCTGCTGAATGAGACTTCTTCACCACTTGACAACATCGATTAAAGGAGTTTAATTTGATAGTTAGCCATCTTACCTTACGTAAGTCTATACTTATATGAATCAAGCGTGTTTTAGACGGCGCTAACACGATAAATTAGGGAAGGTCTTATAAGCAATGGCTCTTATAACTAAAGCTCGGCGGGCAATCCGCTCGTGTTCACTAAGTTCACTTCATGTGAATTGAGTTAAAGCGTCCTCGGCCTTTTTGACAGCAGAATTTTCGGCATGATCTGCGACTCTACTTAGTAAATTTTAGCAGTCTTACTTGAGCAAAAAATCTACAAATAAACTTCTTAAGCAAATAAACTTGTCAGCGGTGTCGCTGGCTCAAAAGTAACGGATCCCCAGTCGTGTCATCTGCCAAGGCCGACACAGCCCTTTAGATTTGGATGTTCTTCATATTAACTAAGCCTTTGGACGCCGTCCTTAATTTATTTGCAGAATACTGTTGAATGTAGAAGGTATAGTCTTACTGATATACTGCTTTCTGAATCAGAAACCAACATGACACCCCCTGATCTCTTTAACTCTAATATTCTTCTCTTCTGTTCTATTACACAATTCCGAAAGTTGACGCAAGCGCTTGGTTATGAATATGAACTTAACTACTTCCTGGCTAGTCACCATGCTTGAGTCATCTGGTCAGCACCTGCATAGCACAAATTACCTATGAATTATTCAATATTGATTACCCTATTCCTTCCACACACCCCAAGTCTCAGTTAATCTATCACTTCTCTTGTCAACAGGATATGTATACGCAAACGTATTCGCCTGAAATTCCAAGGAAACATCATAATATATCGGAAAAAAACCACCTCCAATCATCGGCAATCGGTTATATCCACAATTAATGAGAACACGATGCCTCCTTTGGGTTAAATAACCCGAGCCAGACCGCGACCGGCTCGAAACAAATTCCCAACAGACAACAAAATTGCACAATGCGCATACCATTACCACATAATTTTCACCATTCCTAATAAATTCGACGTCCACGTTCAGGACCACGTCCAGGTCGACATGCAGACATTGGACGCAGTCGATGCGAATGACGATGACGGGAGAATTGTTCGCTGCACCATCATCAACCCTCCCGGTGCATCACGAAATCGCCGATGTTCTTCCTTCCTTTCTCAAAATTTCCTCTCCCTGCGTCCATGGTCCTCCCCTCCCGTTCTACTATCTCTTTTCGCGTCCATTTGATTGCATCCAGCCCGCCCGATAGCTGACGCTGAAGAAGTGGTCAAATGGCAACGCTCCGCCGACAAATCTCCACTACCAGCACTATCATCTCCAGCACAAGGAGCACAACCATCTCACCATCGTCAGTTAAAGCCAAAATAATTATAGTTATTAATCGGCTGTTGAATTGGCTGCTAATTTGCAGTTTAGTTACAAATTCTACCCGCTGGCGTGCAATTATGGGTTAAATTATAGCATAAAAATAAACAAAACGCCGCGATAATTCGCCACATTCGCTGCGAGTACGAAGTCTGTGCGACTTTCGATGCGCAGTGCATCGTGTCGCTGCATCTCTTCGGTAAGAGTCAGTCTTTGAGTGGATTCTGGCGTTCCGCGGTGAAGATCGGGACAGCGCCATTATATCGAAGAGATTTCCTCTCATTACCCACGGATACTATTGCATGTGTGTGCAAAGTATAGTCTAATAAACCTTTGCGCCCAAGATGGGGGAATCATCTCATCTTGCACGATTTGCGCACCACAAATAGCTTCTTGTGATGAGCAATGCATGCGAAACGGGCCTGAAAGGAGAACGGCAGCGGCGGCAGCAGCAATATCAACAATGCGGATCGACGAAAGCTGTCCACTTCCATCTACGAGTACCTTATGCGCCAGGTCCATCAGTTTGACGCATGGGGCCAAGGAACAATGCATAATGGGTGAACGTGTCGTTGATTCTTTTATTTTTTATTTTCTTCGTCGGAACTTCTGAAACTTACATGGAACGATCAAAATCTTTGTTGAAAGGGAGATGAAAATGCTTGGTTGACTATAAGAATTCATAATTGAAGGGGAGTCGTCATCGTATGTCTAACTGAATTTTTATCGCCTTTAGTATGGAAATCTTTTTTCTAGGCGCCATCAGGCCTTCGTAAAGTTCAATTATGCAGTTTAGGCTTCTTACCGATCAAGAACATGAAGGAACTCTTATGCTGCCACGATCATAAAGCCTATATTCATTCTAATTAAGTGTGCCTACACTCATTCAATATTTCTCTGGCAACCATTGTTTACAAGCAAGCCGAGTTATCCTCTAACCGCTGCTTCGTGCACAGTGAATGCAATTTTTGTGTGAAGTCAATCTACGCAAAATTGGAGGACGTGCCTTAATCATGACTTGATTGCACTGCCCTTTATGTCTCGAGGACTATTATCCTCCTATTAGGCGAACTCCTGCAATGCACACACTCCTATTCACCATTGTGCTTTCGAGATCTTGATGTTTACACGCTTCAAACGATATTAGGGTACTGCGCCCAATTAGGAATTACTCTCCGTCTTGATTCCACCCCTAGCATGTAGGACGGGACACCAGTCGAGACATTGTTTTCACCTAACACTTTAGAAAAAAAAAACAAAAAAAACGATTCAAGATCCACGACGGAGCATCGAATGCAAACATTCCACCGTTTTCGTGATCCGGCGACGCGCACTCATATCGCTGTTGAGTTATTTCCAAACGCGATCCACCTATGCAGATTTATTGGGCCCCCAAATGGACTACTAACTAACTGCGACATATGGCGAATCGTTACGACTAACCTTATGCCTTTTCCCTTGTTGTGAGAAACCGAAACATAAAAGAGGAGATCTGAATCAAGAGATACACAACCCGCACACGGTGCGATGAGGACGACTATAAATTATGCAATTAGGAATGCACGAATTGTTTGTAGGTGTTGAGGTGTTGATCGTTGAGTTTCAGTAATATGATCGCGGATATTGATTGTCGACAAATTGGCGGAATTGTCAGAAGGGAAAGTGTTGACTAACTACAGGCAAATAAACGTCGCAGGTAAGATGATGTTTCTAGCAGTTCCAGGAAAAACAATTAAATTTGTGACCGAAGGTGGCCTCAATAATGATGATGCGATGTAGATGTCAGCATGCAATCGGAAATCAACATATATATATCAAAGTACTATCGGATATTAAACGGGGAAGAAATGACAGAACTCTCAACTCAATTACGATCTCGTCCATTGAGATAAGACGTGAGAAGTCATCCAGCAAGAGGTGTCATTTAAAATTTCGCGCTATTATTAAACTGTTAAAACTCAACTACAATATCACTGCGGTGACTTTTGATAATTACAAGATCGATACACACATCGCAAAAACATTTTCAAAAATTCTAAATATTACGGTGAATTCAAACAAGCGATTCTAGCGTTCTAGGCGTGTTAGTGATATGAAGGCTCTAACTCGTGTTCCTTCGACAATCTCAGCTAAAAATATCGATGTCATAACTAAGAATTATTATTGTTGACAATCCTGTTATAAGTGTGTTCTTTTCAAGCTTCCTTGTTCAGTCCATCTTTTCTAGGTCAGTCCTTATACTGTCGTTTTTGGTCGCCAGATATTTGAACTCGTTTACTTTCTCAAAGCATTTATCAGGTGCGAGGCTTGGATCGATCGAAATTGTTTTCTCTTCATTTGTTTCTAAGCCTACTTCCTTTCCTGCCATTATTATACTGTGCGTTTCTCATAGCTGTTTCGTCAGCATAAAATAGAGCGAGTGCGATTCCATTAAGGGTTATTTCCCTAAAGGAACAAGATTCTCACATAAGGAAAGAGGAAAGAGGTTAAGGATACCCGCCCTGGACGCCCTAAAACGTCAACAACAAATGAGAACGTTTAAGCAGTGAAGAAATTGTTTATGGGAATCGTCAAATCACTGTAAGAGAAGTTTTTGACAATATTGGCATATCGTTTGGTTTACGACATGAATTTTTTCAGGTATTTTGGGCATGAAACGTGTGTCTGCTCCGTAATTGCCAAATTTTGACCAAAAGAACCATCGCATGAGCATTGCTCAGGACGGCCCAAATTTTCTGAAAAGAGTCATCACTGTTGACGAAACATAGATATAGGGTTATGACGTCGAAACCAAAGCTCAATCATCCCAATGGAAATGTTGCAATCTTGAATGTACGAGGGTGGTCCGATAAGTACTTAGCCTCACCAACAGATGGTGCCAGTATCACAAGAGAAACTTACTATCGTGTAGTACATTCTAGTAGACGGCTAGTCAGATCGGACTCGTAGTTTTGTTTTGACCGCGTGTGGAAACGGGAGTGTCCGCGGATTTTAGGAAAATGGAAAAAGAGCAATATTCGATTCTTGATTTTGGAAGGGAAATCGCGCAGCGAAATCAAAGAGCGTTGGATGCTGTGTACGGTGACTCTTCTCCTTCGATGGCGACCATCAAAAATTGGTTTAACGAGTTTCAACGTGGTCGCACTTCGGTTTTTGATGAGCCACGTCCAGGTGCCCTGAAAACGGCCACCACGGAGGATAACGTGACAAAAATCCACTATGTCGTATAGCTGAGACAGTAGGCATTTCAAAAGATCGCGTGGGTCATATCCTGCATGAAATTTTTGCATTGAGAAAGCTGTCGGCGCGATGGGTGCCGCGTTTGCTCACTCCGGACAACAATCGCGACCGTGAGACCACGCAAAGCGCAATCCGAAGGAGTTTCTGCGGTGTTTCGTGACAGTCGACGAAACATGGATCACATAGAGATCCATCACATACCAGAGACCAAGGAACAGTCGAATCAGTGGACTTCACACGGCGAACGTGCTCCGAAGAAGGCGAAGACTGTCCCATCGGCCGGAAAGGTGATTTCTGGGATTTACAAGGAGTGATCCACATCGACTACCTGGAGAAGGGCAAAACGGTCACAGGGCTGTACTATGCCAAATTATTGGGCCGATTTGACGCCGAATTGAAGAAAAAAACGGCCCCACTTGGCGAAGAAAAAGGTGCTCCTCCACTATGATAACGCACCGGCTCACACCTCCGCCTTCGCCACGGCCAAATTGGTCGAATGGGGCTACGAACTGCTGGCCCATCCACCGTATTCTCCAGATTTGGCCCCGTGTGACTTCTTTTTGTTTCCAAACTTGAAAAAGTCACTCGCCGGGCAGAAATTTCAGTGAGGAGGTCATCGCCACGGAGGCCTACTTTGCAGACCTCGAGAAAACGTATTTTTCAGACGGGTTAAAGAAGTTGGAGTATCGCTGGGTCAACTGTATCGAGCTAAAAGGAGACTATATTAAAAAATAAATCGCCATTTCTCCAAAATTTTTGTTTTTCTTATGTAGGCTACGTACTTATCGGACCACCCTCGTATATGCCGTTGTGAACCACTGTGAAAAAAACGTCTGGATTTGTGGGAAAAAAAATCCAAGGCTGTTGCACTACGATGCTTGTTGCACGTTGCTTGTGCTTAATTTTTTAGTTAAAAACGGGATTTTTGTCTCTTACCAAAACTGAAAAAGCCCATGAAAGGACGGAGATTTCTCTACGATTGAGGAGATAAAGACCACATCGCTGGAGGAGCTCATTGCTATAGCGCATATCAGACGTTGTTTGAGGATTGGAAAAAGCACTGGCGCAAATGTATCATATTTGAGGGGATTACTTTGAAGGAGACAAAATAGATATTGATGAATACGTAATAGAAAATTACCTCATTTCTTGAACAAACTTTGGCAAACATACTCTTAAAGGAAACGGCTGACTTCCTTTCCTATATCTTTCTCGCGCGATCTTCAGTATTTTTGGATACATTCCTCGTCGAGCAAAAGCGTTTCTTTGACTCTGCCACAGCTTAATTCGTTTTGCTGCTTGCTCTAAAACACTTTTTATTATTGACCATACTGTTTCGACGCGTCTTGCTTTATCGTTAGCTTTAACCATTTTAACGTTTCTATATAATTCTGTGTTCCGCCTCTGTGAATCTGGATTTCGCTTTCCATTATTGCGCTGAACCCTCGGCATCCCGGACAGTCTCCTAGCAAGTCTGTACATTTAGTCCATCTTTTTTCTAAGCCCAGTATTCCCTTAGTAAATAATCTTTGCTTTGACCCTCCCAAAACGCCTCAACAGCGGCCATGGTTTCGTCTTCAAATTTCTTGCTTCGGATGTGTTCCTTGAGCCGAGGAAAGAGTTAAAAGTCAGTGGGAACTAGATCTGGAAAATAGGTCGGCTATTCGAGCAATTGGGATCCCGTTTCATGAATGGTAGCCACCACAACTGCGGTTTGTGAGCCAGTGCGTTGTCTTGTTGAAACAGCACTCCATCTCACAGTTTGTCGCATCTTTTCTAGACGCAATATTTTTATTTTGTCTGCGTAGTATGATGCCGAAATAGTGGCTCGCTTTTCCAAATATTCCATCATAATTATTCCTTCAGCGTCCCAAAAAACGGATGCCATAACCATTCCCGCCGAACTTGACACTTTGGATTTGTTTGGCGTCGGTGAGGCGGTTCACTTCCAAGAAGCATAGATTGTTGTTTGGTTTCAAGATCTAAATGGTGAATCTTGGTCTCGTCCATGGTCACGAAACGTAACAAAAACATTTCTGATCTGAAACTTCACCCTACCCAACGCTCAGAGACCCTTTTCATATGCAATTCGTTCGCAAGAATTCTTTAAACGCTGCCATATGAGATCCCTGTGACTTCAGCTATATGTCCGACCGATCTGCAGCACAACATTTTCGACTTTTTTCACGTTATCTCAGTGAGAAACGTGGATGGGCGTCCTTCGCCATGTACATCTTCAGTGGATGTTCCGCCCAGCTTTTGGCCTAGCATGCTGCTGTGGAATAAGGAGGAGCAGTGTCCCCTAATTTTTTTCACTAAGTCGCTGTGTATGGTAGACAGTTCTGATGGCAGCTCTATTTTGGTTTTTCTCGTGGTCTATTTATATAATTTTTTACGCTAGCCTAGGGTATATAGTAAGCAAGCAAAAATGTCAATTTTTTGGATTGGAGATAACCTATCCATTACTTTTGGATCACCTTAGTGGAAATAAGATGCCGCGGTCACGAACATACTTTGACTGGGTATGAGATCCTTCATTTCACATAGAGTGAAGAGTATCAAACCTAAGCAAATGCCTGGTATGACTCGAGCTGTAAAGAGGCAAACAGATTGAGAGAGCCGAGTTTCCTGACTTACAAGGCCCACCCCTCTGAGGAAAACCGGAATAAGTTTAAACGAGCCAGAAATGACTGTAATGCATTGATTCGACGTGTCAAATTCTCCCATGAACAAAAGTTGACGCCATTTGTAAAACATGAATTCTGCCTCGTCCTCAATCCCTACGCTCATTTACAATGATATCCCAGATGTCAGCACTTTAGACAAAGCCAATCTACAATACTAGTCGCACATTTTGCAGCCAGCTCAACGCTCCCAGATTGCACATTGTCTTCGCCTGTACTTTAGAACGTAAAATCCTCCAAGGGAAAAATTAACTTTCGCACCCGTACAGTTGCAAGGGTACTTAAGGATTTCAACGTGCACAAACCCGCTGGCCCCCATGATATTCCCCCAATACTTCTGAAAAAGTGTTTTTCCACTGCGTAAGTACGGTCTCCGTAGCTACAGGTCCACTGGTGATTTGATGGCATATCTCACCGAAAAGTGGAACCAATCCTTGCACCATTGACAGAGTTTGGCATCAGGCTCTTTTGTCGAAATTGCGTGCTTATAGTATCGATGAGTCTCTCCTTCTATAGATTAGTTTAAGAATAGAATTACCTTTCGGGCCGTTCAATTCAAATGGTTTTGGACGGTTTCAAGTCTGATATTCACCAAATAAATGCTAGAATTTGCTGTTGTGGCTCGTCGATCTGTAGACGTGCTAGTTTCGGTGCCAGCGGCCTGATGTCCGTGCCTAAGCTCGAGACTTGGCTTGAATACGGAAAAACTGTGCAACAACATCAATTGTGAAAGAGAGGTGTTCAAAAAGTGCTGATGAAGGCATAACACTCGCAGCATAAGATCACTTCGAAATTCATACTCTGTTTGTGCATTTCCAATATATCACCTTAATGACATGGAAACAAAAGAGTTACTGTGAACTACAACCAACGCAAATTCAGTCGAATCTCTCAAATCCTATCTAGAACAACCACCCCCCGAAGAGACGTGAACAAACATCTTCGCCACAAACCATTATGGTTAGGTTATGTGACAAACATCTTAAGACGACCTGCACGAATTATAAAAAAAAAAAGAAAAGGCACGAGAGCCAGGCTGGGAATCATCTGCGGGTTCGGCAACTGAGCCTTTTGTGGCAGTTGCTGCTGTTGAACATGCTGTTTCTGCTGCTGCGCTTGCTGCTGTTGCTGAACTTGTTGTTGCTACTGCTGCTACTGCTGTTGGGCCTGCTGTTGAGCAGCCGCAGCCTGTTGCTGCTGATGTTGCAGCATTTTTCCGCATTTTTATAAATGATCTCTTATCTGCTACTTCTAATCCAATACACTCCTTCGCTGATGAACGTACTCTTAGCTTTTCATATTCGTTCCAAGACTAACGTCCCTGCACCTCGACCGTACAACTGAAACGACAGCGTATATTAAGCACATCAAATTCCAACTTGGACAGCATAATTTCATAAATGGAGTATAAACAATAGTGTGAAATTTACCGAATACAAAACACAATGCTGTCTACTGTCACTCAACTATCCATTACTAATCAGCCTTTATCCTAGAATGGCGCTTGTGTCGATAAAACCGAAAAATGTTCCTTTCTTGTGTTTATAAAACTCTTAATTGGAATTAGTTCTTCGAGGTCCCGAAGAACGCTGCGAAATGCCTAGGTTTGCTCAAACCAGAAACCACCAATGAGACGTCCCACTCAAAATGGCCGCCGACGTTTGCCTACAAGCTCGGGCGAGCACGTGGGTACCTCAAGTGCTGTCAAAAGAGCATGTGGGTACCTCAAGTGCTGTCAAAATTTTGTAAACAATCGCGCACATTGTTATAATTCCAAGAGTGTGTGTGGCGGGAGTACACTGCGGTAAAATGAAATGAGCTCACACGTATTCACGGATAGAAGCTCGTTTGTAACGGGTTTTGTCGCTACGCACCTGAACCGCTGTCAAAATCTCGTCAAAATTTCAGGGTGCTACGGGGGAAGACGTACGAAAGACGCACGTCTCATTCTGGTTTCTGGCTCAAACGATGCAAGAAAATTGAGTACAACGCTCATATCTGGTCTGTTGCTCCGAAGCCCTCTCTGCACCTGTTAGATAGAATACAAATGCCAACGATAAAACTCATAGCAGACAACAATATCACGAAGTCGATCGACTCACTCGGACATCCACGTAATTGCATTCCTTCCCCTCAAGAATTTAACCGCAATACACGTCCCGCGTGGAAGTCTCTTACCTGATTCACAATGCCGCGTGAGAGCGAGGCGAGAGCGGAGACGAGTATAGTGCGTGCTGTCAAATGATTTCCAAGCAAAGGAAATATATGTAGTAAAGCACAATGGCGCGAGAGCCGACGCGCATAACGCCGTGGTTTCAGAAAGTTGGAATACTCCCGCGGCGTGACAACGTGACATTTGTAATTTGACACTTAGAGAGCGGCTATTTTTTAAAAATGAATAAATTAAGTGAATTATTATACAAATGGAAAAATTGATCGACGTTAATCTTTAACAAAGCGGATAAATATTATAAGTTCCTTTTCATAAAAGCAAAGATATGGAAGGATATTTCCGAAATTGTAGGAGCTGATAGTACATACTTTTTTTCCTTAAACTTTTTATGAGCTAAAGCACCCACAACTGTTCATAACACTGTTTTCTTCAAAACGTTTTTCCTCATTTTTTAGTAATTACACTTTAAATCGCACGACTTTAAAACACAATTGACATTTGCTCTCAAATAAATCGCCAACGGGCATCGCTCAATTGTGCATTGAATTAACCAACTGTAGCGAGAACAGATTAGCGCGTTTCGCGCACCGTTCTAAAGTGTTGAAGTAGGAGGAAACTCGAATTTAATGCCAGTTCCTTTAAAGACCCAGACCCATTCATTGATTTACATATTTTTAAAATCGCTTTTAAATTAAACGACTTTAATGGTATAATTGAATCTACTACGTTTTGATTGAAGTACACTTGTAATCCAGTTTATTCGAGGCAAGAACCGCTGGCAACCACCACTCGATTGCTGTTAAATTAAATCGTTCATTCCTATTTATATACAACAGGTGTAATTTTCTTAAATATTATTTTATGAACTCTTCAAACACCATATTATCAGGTATGGTAGAAATATCAGAAAATAAAGAGCACTTTCAGTCCGATTTGTTTTCAACAAACTTAATAAATAAATTATTTGAAAACAATTCAAATACGGCGTACTCTGTGAACGCATCCCATGCTCCCTGTTCGTCGTCATTCGGCGCCATTTTGTATTTTGGTTGTGTCATAATTTTTTTTTCACGTCCAGTCGTCGAAACGAAAGCAGAAAGTCGTAAAGTGGTCTTTTCCCCCTAAAGTGTGTTGTTATTTTTGATTTTCTTCTCCTATTGAGAATTTCATTAAAATCATAATTACCCCGTTCCCTATTTTCGCAATCGCTCGTGTGCAGACAAAACGTTAGTATTCCAATTGGGTGAGGAGAAAAACAAGATTTTCCGTGATTTCCTTGAATTTGGGAAATGCGTCAAAATATTCCTTTTCCTTTGTTCTTCGCGATTAGAGATCTGCTCGAGACCAAGCAAAATCTAATTTGTGTTGATAAATAGATATAAAGTGCGTCGAATCGACTCTGGGAAATCATTTTAATCCAATGTTCATGCTACCTGATGAAAAATTGCGTTTTACGATGGCCAGCGCGACGGAATCAAACAACAAAAAAGATCAAAACGACGTCGTCACGGCTTACGTCAGGAATGTTAACATTTTTTTTTTCACATTTCCTCTTGTTTGCTCTTGTTCACTGGAAACTGGTCGTGTCCGTCTCAAGGAAATGGAAAATTTAATTAACACGACGAGATGTGGAAAAATGTGCGCGGAGGGGTCGATTGGAGTCGAGAGGAAAAGTGAAATTATGTTTGGCTCGCCATTGATTTTTGCTTGTCCGTCAAAAAAATATGGGAGGGTGGCCAGATATGTAGATCCCACAATTGATTGTCCATTATCAGGGCGAGTGTGCATCACAATCAATGAGTCATACACGGGGACTGTTGGTGTTGGTGCGAGACAAGCGACTAGATAACAAAGCAAACAGCTTGAAGTATCAAATGTATGGCGATGTCGGCTGCCCTTGCGTATTCGAGACGAATTAATCGGCTCGCCAACGGCTCGCGTGTAATTCGAGTAGGCAGTCCTACCCGTGCAAGCTACAATGTGCAATAACACGCACAGGAATCATGAAAGTTAACATTGAAAACAAATAGCGGTACGCTTGAGTCGCTCCAGAGTAGCTGACGCGTTAGGAAAAGGAATGTTTATATCGAGAATGTTTGCTTTCTAAGTGATTGTTTGGATTCCGTGACCAGTATTGTGTCCCCAAAAAGCACCAACTAGTACCGGTCGATACACACAGTTTCTCTAACATTTTGTTTGTTTTGCAGATTTTTTGTAAATCAACTGAAAACTAAAACAATGGCTACAAGAAAGAAATCTCTATTGAAAGTCATCATTCTCGGTGATAGTAGTGTTGGCAAGACGTCTCTCATGAATCAGTATGTCAATAAGAGATTCTCAAATCAATACAAAGCCACGATTGGGGCCGATTTCCTAACGAAAGAGGTGGTCGTCGACGATCGTGTTGTTACAATGCAGGTTTGTTTGCTAGTTCGTCATTTGTTGATAAGCAAATTATAGTTTCCGATTGTAGATCTGGGACACAGCCGGTCAGGAACGCTTCCAATCATTGGGTGTTGCCTTTTATCGTGGAGCTGATTGCTGCGTGCTTGTGTATGATGTAACCGCGCCAAATTCATTTAAAAATCTCGATTCGTGGCGGGATGAATTCTTGATTCAAGCTAGTCCACGGGATCCTGAGCATTTTCCATTTGTCGTGCTGGGCAACAAGGTAGATTTAGAGAATCGCCAAGTGAGTAAACGCATACGATTGACAGGAATGGATGGTGAATGAGACGGGTTCTCTGTTTGCAGGTGTCGAACAGACGGGCTCAGCAGTGGTGTCAGTCGAAGAATGATATCCCGTATTACGAAACGTCGGCGAAGGAAGGAATCAATGTTGAATTAGCTTTCCAGACTATCGCCAAGAACGCTCTAGCTCAAGAAGCTGAGGTATGTACCAATTGCTTTTGTCATGAACGTTGTTATTGTTGTTTCCTTTCGACAAACCCAACTCTTTTGTCGCTTCACTGATGCCCCTAACTATACTAAAATCGATTACTCATAGAATCCATGAAAACACTCCCATGGAACACTAATTTTTTTTGAATCTACATCTGACGCATGAAAAGAGACCTTGAAAACAATATCACTGATAAGTGCATGAAGCAAATCCTAATCAACTCGACTTTCGTTTCAGGTTGAACTCTACAATGAATTTCCAGATCAGATTCGCCTTAATGCCGATAGAAACAACCGTCTCAGAAGCTCAGACAACTGTCAATGCTAATAAACTCATCGAGGGAAGTACGCGCGACTAAGAATGAATAAAATTAATTCTATTACGATACGATTGTAATGATTATACAGAAACAAGTAAATTCTACTCTAAGTAAATTAATTAAAACAAAAAAGTTTTTTGGAAACGAGAAACCAACTGTGAAGTTCTGCTAAACACTAATCGAAATTTTATTTACTTTTCTTGATTTGAACTCCATTCCTACTTGCTTTCATACTATGGTCCGAAACTTGTAATTCTTTCGCCAGAGAAGCATCATTTTTCACAATATCCTTCGTCCCTCTTGGTGCTTTATATTCCCTATTCCGAAACAAAGCTCCATTTCTAGAGGAATTTAACGTTAAGAGTACACAAAAAACCTATAAATATATCAAACTATATAGCAACATACATCCTTAATCGAATATATTTGTAAATTCATATAAAACGATAAAAGGAACAATCGGTTTAGGTCGATGGTTCAAGTAAAAATCAAAGTAAAGCAGCAACAAGGGAACGAAACTGAGCGAAGCTGATATTTTGTTTCTTGTTTAGCATTTTAATTTGTTCTTTTTTTTTAATTTTAAATATTTTTTTGTACCTAAGTTGAACGCTAAATATATAATTGGATGGAGATAAGAGGTATCTTCGTGGTCAAGGAATAAAACGAAATGATATAAGATAAAGTCTAAATCTAAAGGAAAAATCTCAATTTCTTTTGTTGTATATAATATTTTTTATTATAATAAAGTAAATATTAAACTCACAAGCTGCTGTTCGCATTTGGTTTCTCTTTGATTTGCTGTCAGTTCTTTTTCGCAGGACATCAGAGTGTACGGGCGTAAGGTGACAAACCCTTATGTTCATAAAAATTGAGCTTAAACTGGAGCCATCGTTGCATTCGCACCCGGGTACCCACGTCAATAATGAATCAGAATACATGCAACATTTTTTTTTAAGACATTAAAATATTTATTTACTGAAAAAGATATGATACAACAATAATATAAATTAATTATTTATTAATTATTTTATTTAAAAAAAAAATATTTTATTGTTTCCAATCGGGCAGCGTGGCCTCTTACACTTGACTTAATTCTCTACACAATGAATTCTTACACTACCTTAAATACTAATCGGGTGCAGCCACTTGCATGCATTACTTCCAGCGATGGGTACTCAGGTGACCGTCGCGTTCTCCTCTAGTGTGGGTGCTCTCAGGTGACCGTCGCATTCTTCTTTATCGTGGGTGCTCGGGTGACCGTTGCCTGTTGACTCTCTGCTGGACGTGTGAGTCTCCCAGACGCTGCGTCGGCACATTCTCTCACGTAGATTTGATTTGTCGTACGTTAACTTATATGTTTATAAATAATGTCATGGATCACATTCCAAACATTTAATAATATTTTTTGAATGCTCATCGCAAACTGGCAATTCCAATTCACTGCAGTTCTTGCGCGTTTTCCTTCGTCTTTTGATCGTAATTTTATAACAAATATGACAGGATCCCGTGATTTTCTTCCTTCCCGTTGAATCTCGCTCAACCGATGGTCCAGGATTTTCAGCGATAACTGCTACCTGACGGCATATAATGCTTTCAACAGCAATTCTTGTAGTGTAGTTGCGCATTACTTGAGGACTTGTCATGCGTGCTTCAATCATTGGCTTAGCAAGTTCCTCACCTAGTTTGCGCAAAAAAAGACGTCGTTCCGTTGTTTTCTTTGTGAGTATTTTATTATTTTCATAATAAATTAAATATGTCGCGAGTGAAGCGATGTCCAGCATGTTGAAGAACATTGCTACGTCCAGGTGCCCCGAAAACGGCTACCACGGAGGATAACGTGACAAAAATCCACGATCTCGTATTGGCAGACCGCGGATTGAAGGTGCGCGAGATAGTTGAGACAGTAGGCATTTCAAAAGATCGCGTGGATCATATCCTGCATGAAATTTTGGGCATGAGTGAGCTGTCGGCGCGATGGGTGCCGCATTTGCTCACTCCTGACAACAAGCGCAACCGTGAGACCACTTCAGAGCAATGTTTGACGCTGTTTAAGCGCAATCCGAAGGAGTTTCTGCGTCGTTTCGTGACAGTCGACGAAATATGGATCCACTGGTACACACCAGAGACCAAGGAACAGTCGAAGAACATAACCAAATGTACACGTTTGATTTTCAAAGAGCACATTGGTTACGTTTTTCAAGATCTTTAAAGCGTGAAATACTTCGTCAAGAAATTGACCCACCAACGAACAGAAACATGACCAATGAAGAGATAGACGACTACCTACTCCAATTTGAGAACGCTATCAAACGAACAATGGATCATAGCATCCCTAAAGCTCAACCTCCGTACGATTTAACCACAAAATACTCTAACCCTACAATTAGAGCTTTACAAAAACATAAAAGTATGCTATTGTCCAGACTAAAACAACTTTACCGACAATTCACTGACAGACGAGACCCGGAGATAAGAACACTGAAGTCGATGATCAAAAATCTTCAACAATTAATCAAAGAAAATTACAGAATATCTATTAGTTTGCATTGGAACAAAAAAATTCGGGCTATAAAACCCAGTGGCCAGAATATGTTCCAGCAAATAAATCAACTATTTAGAAGAAAAGATCATAACGATATTCCTTGTTTGCGAATCCCCCAGACAGACCAGGGACGACAGACACTAATCGGTGCAGGGTTGAATCCAGAAGAAATGTACTCAGACGAAGACGTTTTTGTAATTGAGGATCCACAAGAGAAAGCTTATATAATAGGTTCATACTTCCAAAGAGTGTACATGGTGAATGACTCCGTTCATCCGAACCTCGATCTGGAAAATGAAGCACGGTTAAATCATATACATCTTCTTAATGAAATTGGTGTCTGGCGATCTGAGAATAGTGGTTTCACCACATTCAATGATGAACACCCAGCAAATGGAAATATCGCCAGCGAACGATCAATCCACCTGTTCGTCGAAAGAGATGATCTCATGTGCATCCTTAATTCAATGAAAAACAAAAAATCGTCGGGCATTGATGGGATTCCTAGCATAGTATTACGGCATATGCCCGAGGTAGCAGTCGATATATTAGTGACGCTTTTTAACAATATGCTGAATAATGCACATTATCCAGCACATTGGAAAATGGCGGTAGTCCACCCTATTCCCAAAAAGGGGAAGAATAAGAGCAACCCAGCAAATCTTCGGTCAATAAGTTTGCTTCCGAATATTAGCAAGGTTTTTGAGAAGATAATCAAGAAAGCGTTACTAAAATGGGTTGAGCACAATAAGGTTCTTCCGGAAAACCAGTTTGGTTTTAGGGCGGGACATGACACTATTCATGCTGCGTCGAAACTGGTGTCCGACATCCAATGGAACAAAAGTAAAAACCAATGCACAGGGGCCTGTCTGGTTGATTTTGAGAAGGCCTTCGACACCGTGTGGCTAGATGGACTTTTCTTAAAATTGACCAGGCTGAATATGAACAAACCGCTGTTATATATGATATATGACATGTTATTAGACAAGAAGTTCGTTGTAAAATATAGCAACGTTACTTCAAGCAGGACTTACCAAATCAAAAACGGTTTACAACAGGGGGCAGTAAATTCTCCTCTGCTTTTTAACATTTACACAAGTGATCTAGTTGGTTCTCTTAGTCACGCTTTGGCGTATGCAGATGATCTAGTGGCATACAGATCGGGTAAAAAAATTGAAATCATCAATTCGCTCTTGCAATATGACTTCGATAAAATTAAAAGATACTGTGATGATTGGAAATTAAAAATCAATTTTCAAAAATCAGAAACAATTCTTTTCAGAACACCATTGAACAGGGCCTCTAGGGATACTAGGCGAAACTGGCGCAAATTGACCATCATTGGACAACAAGGGCAGCCATTGGCGACACGAAATGTAGTGAGATATCTTGGAATTTGGCTTGATCAATATTTATATTTCAATAGACACATAGATGTTGTTCTTGACAAAGCCAAGAAGGCTTTTGCTCTTACGAGAAGATTGTTTCAAAGCAGTCTACTTAACGCTGGGGTAAAAGTCAGATGCTACATGGCTCTCATAAGGCCAATTGTCGCCTATGGCTGTCCTGTGTGGTTCAATGTGGCTCCATTTGATATGGAAAAGCTTCGCTTATACGAAAGGCAATGTCTTCGATGTTGCCTGGGCTTATATCGAACACCAGAGTCACAGTATGTCAAATACTATCCTAACAAGGTTCTGTACGATAAGGCTGGGTTGATTAGAATTGATAACTATCTTATTAAATTGACTCGGGGTCATATTGCAAGAGGAATTATGAGCGATAACAGCCTGATCTTTGGGGCTTATTACCCCAACCAGTTATACCACGAGAAGACAAAACTGTCTGGCTTTATTCCACCCGAGGCATTTATCTATTTAGATACTAAGGGCTACATACAGGATGATAATGGTATCCCTCTGATATACCACTTCCGACGCCATGCGAGGGACAGGCGACTCTTATACGACCCGGATGTCGTCGCTCGGTCTGAGTTCTTTCGGTACAGCACCCCGGCTTCAATTCGGGATAAAGAAGACGCGATCAGACAAAAAAGTTTGTTCTGGTGGTTGCATTCACAATCCACTCATGGAAGTGAAATCAATCCATAGGCGGCACGTATATAATAGCGCCAACAATGACCCTTACCTTAAAAGGGTGCAATTAAAGGGATGAACACATGTCCGATGCGATTTACACACTGGACATGTGTTCATCTCATTAATTATAGTTTAAGAATATTTTAGGCTTAGGTTAAGTTTATTTATTTATCTAGTTAAGGTAGGTTAAGTTTAGAGTTAAGAAATGAATTATAGTATCTAAGTTTTTTACTAATTTTCTTAGAAATAAGCCATATGTAAGCTAGAGGGCAATAAATGAAAATGAAGTCGAAAGACGTTAAAATTAAGATTCAGATAAGCTTAGAGTGTTCGTTAAGAGCCAGTAAGAAAATGAAGTATAATGTTAAATTAGATTTAAGCATTTTGTCTAGTAAGTAAGATTATGAATAATGGAATAAAATGCGATTAGAAAGAAAGAAAGAAAGAAAGAACAGTCGAAATAGTGGACTTCACCCGGCGAACGTGCTCCGAAGAAGGCGAAGACTGTCCCATCGGCCGGAAAGGTGATGGCCACCGTTTTCTGGGATTCGCAAGGTGTGATCCACATCGACTACCTGGAGAAGGGCAAAACGTTCACAGGGCTGTACTATGCCAAATTATTGGGCCGATTCGACGCCGAATTGAAGAAAAAACGGCCCCACTTGGCGAAGAAAAAAGTGCTCTTCCACCATGATAACGCACTGGCTCACACCCCCGCCTTCGCCACGGCCAAATTGGTCGAATTGGGCTACGAACTGCTGGCCCATCCACCGTATTCTCCAGATTTGGCCCCGTGTGACTTATTTTTGTTTCCAAACTTGAAAAAATCTCTCGCCGGGCAGAAATTTCAGTCGAATGAGGAGGTCATCGCCGCCACGGAGGCCTACTTTGCAGACCTCGAGAAAACGTATTTTTGAGACGCGTTAAAGAAGTTAGAGCATCGCTGGGTCAAGTGTATCGAGCTAAAAGGAGACTATATTGAAAAATCAATCGCCATTTCTCCAAAATTTTTGTTTTTCTTTTGTAGGCTAAGCACTTATCGGACCACCCTCGTAAGAGCACATCGTAACTTTCTCATGAAAACCAAAAAACTGTAGAATATTGTTCTCTCAATTTATTTGCTGCCATGATACTAGGTATGTATGGTTTAATTTTTTTTAATTGTACCAACAATGGTTAGATTCCACGATAGCAAGTGCTTTGCAACGGGTAGAGTTGTAAAAAAATTATCCATGGCGATATTTCTTCCACTTCCTCGGTACGGAGATGCCAGTTCTTTTACTACTCTCTCCCCTTGGTTTTTTTCACGAGTATCATTCGTTTTACCGGTGTAAATAATACCATACTTCGCTGGCTTTGAAGGCAGATATTGGGTGAATCCTGTACGACCTCGAAAAGGATATAACTGTTCGCCAATGGTCAAATTTGCTGTCGGCTAATACATTTCAGATAAATTTGCATTCAAAATTGTCCATAATCGACCGGCCCTATCTTCTTTCTTGCGTTGACTGCGACTATTATTATCATCAAATCTTAGGAATCTCATAATGTTGTGGAATCTGTTAAGTCCAATTGTCGCGCGATATAATGGATATGAGTCGGAATGCCACATGTCAGAAGTATGGTCTGCATTGGAATTATTGGCACCAGCACAAATCAAAAAGTTTAGCATTCGGGTGAGTTTCATTGTAATCTGCATAGGCAGCCAATGCTTTTTTTCTGTGAATATTTTTTTTAACGCGTCACTTATCGACAGCGTTTCTGTACTGCGATGATATCATATTTTCCACTTAACACAAAAAATTGTAAAGGTCCAAGTAAAGATTTCCATCACTCAAAATCATTTTTTTTTTTGTTTAGTAAAAAAGAATTCAAAAACAAAATTGGATGATTGATTTTGCGCCACATTGTACATTTTTACGGAAAACGCGCAAAACGTCTAATATAAAAATTCGTGTAAACAAATTACTTGAAAGAACAAGTTGAGATTTGCAATGCGTACTAGATACGGCAACCCAGAGAGAAAGCATACATTTGTGTTGATTGGAGCGCTATCTCTGTGTGTTTCACCTTGCCTACGTCTAAGTTAACGCGAAATAGATTTTCGCCCCATAATCAGCAACAAACAACATGCTACGTGACGGAATTCGCCAGGTCAAGATTTTGCGCACCATTCAACCATCCAAGATTGCACACGCCGCCACCTGAGCTGCACACCTAAGCCCAGAACATCTCATTCGAGTGTGGACCCACGCGGACACCTGAGCCGCGCATTTCCGTCGTCTGGCAAAATCCACCATTGCCGACACCTGACCCCGTACGCCAACTTCGCAGCAGGCAGAACGAAATAGTATTCAAGGTATGTAGTTGTAAAGAAAAATGCCATCAAAAACATAACTTGTAAAAAAAACCAAGTCTCGCAACTCAGTTCTTTTACCGTAAAAAGTTGTGAGATCTATGTAATACCAAGTCGTTTAATTTATTCAGTCCCTACTTAAGGGACCTTCTGTCTTAAGTTATTACGTAATTAGCTAACCTAACAACATCTTATAGTGACCATATTAATATTAAAAATCTTTTATGTTTTAAATAAATAGATTGACTTGTCCATCGCATGCATCTCACAGGTAATACATATTATATTAAATTAGATTGTTTAGTGCGATTGCCCACTCCCTGTCTCTATGGGTTTTTCTCGGAGGCTTTGATGTTACAATTTTTGTCAAGTCTGGACGGTAAATGCTTCTTAGTCTATTGTATTCACAAATTGAGGATTCCTGCGCTTTAATATTTCCAAAGTCGACATTAATTAGATGTAAGCCGCCCAGACTTGTAACTCTCGAAAGTGCCACGTAAGCTTGACCGGATGTGAATACTGCAGAACCGATATCCATCAGCGCATTATTTAGACTTAGGCCCTGACTTTTGTGTATAGTTATAGCATAGGCTATACATATAGGAAACTGTTCGCGATGAACATAAGCTCTATTAATAATTTCGAATTTAGTTTTGACCGGACCAAGCTCGTAAACCTGTTCTTTATCAAATGTAATGTATATTTTCTTAATTATTTTTGTATTTTCCGGATCAACCTTTACTCTTTGCACTATACCGATAGAACCATTAACTAAACCAAGACTCACGTCAATATTTCACCTTAACATGACTCTTGCTCCTATTTTTATAATTATGTTCTCTTCTAGGCCCGCAATCATAGAAGCACCGTCTTCATAATTTTTTATGCATTCACGAGCTCTTTTTGTTGGGTATCTGGGGCAATCTATGCTATCTACAGCTGTAAGTTTTATTTCGGGATGTGGGAGAGATCTAAGCATTGCAGTATTTAATTGTTGACACATGTTTTTTGTAGGTAATAAGCAAACGGTATCATCAGGAAGTTTCGAGAGGTGTTCAATTATTTCAATCAATCTATTTTCATTTGAATTGGTTTTTAGAGTTATTAATCTAGTTGAGAGTAAGTCGCGGTCTTTTTGTGTAGTCACACCTAATCTTATTCTATTTAGCATTTCAACAAAGTCAGAATCATTGAGCTGTCGCATGTTAATAGTAAGTTCATCGTATACGAACAGTTCAATCCACAGATTCGGCATACTGAGGGAACCTAACAACTTGTTAGTTTCAGCAGTTGAGAGTTTTTCAAAAGGTGACTTTTCTCTTACCGGCGGAAGCTGTAAAAGATCCCCGAAAACTACAAGATGTATTCTGATCATCGCTTGTGTCAAATATCTCAGACAAGCGTAAATGAATATATGTTAAAGTAACATTGGATATCATCAACACTTCGTCTATGATAAACAACACTACTTCTTTCAAATCTGATCTCAGAACTTGGAGCACTTCATCGGAAAGTGGCTTGTACCTCGGTGTTTGCTTGTGTTCCACAGGCAGCTGCAATAGTCTGTGTATAGTCAATCCATTCACATTGAATGCAGCTATGCCTGTTGGAGCACTAACTGCCACTTTTTTGTTTAAATACATCTTAACCCAAACTTTCAGGGTTTTTATTAAAAAGCTCTTTCCAGTGCCACCAGTTCCACTCACAAAACAGCGTAAAACGTCAGCGTTATTATCAGTTGTGTCCATTTTATGTGTGATCATATCGAAGACTCTCTTTTGATCGGCATTAAGTTTTGCGATCATACTTTGAAGATCAGTCTGCTCTTCTTCTACCAGATTGATTTTGTGAAAGTCATCCATTGCGTTTGCAGCTTCGATAGCTTCAAAGTCTAAAGGGTTTTCAGGACCATCGTCATCATCAACAATTTCCCTTTCTTCGTTTATCTCAGCAACTTTAGATTCTATCATTTCACATGCATTTTGTATCTTATATCTTGACCTTATCATTGAATTACCATAATCGACTCCTTCGCCAAATTAAAGGCCTCCGTGTAAGTATCACACCCCATTTTGAGTTCATCTAAGGAACGCCATGGCTTGAATAAAAGAAGTAAAGAGAAGAAGTATTTCTCTGGTACTTGTTCTCCGTCGTAGAAATAGTGATTGATCAAATATGGGTTATCTCTTCTTTTCAGGAACTTTTTACCGTAATTTATCTCGTAGTACTCGACTTTAGAGGAGACTGGGTGTGTTTTAACAATATCGTAATTTTGAGCGAAACTGTACAAGTTAGTAGTCTCCAACTCTTTAGGTCGTTTGGGATAGTGGTCATCAATCCAAGACTCGTAATAAATATCGGTGGACTCCGGTTCCAGCATCATCATATCATATTTAGATTTAACGCGCCGGTTACGAAAGATGTTGACGTCCAGCCATCGAATTGTTGTGGTAGGATCTGTACCGTACAAAGGAATACCAAGTAGAGTGTCACTGGCTTCCAAAGAGCCGCACTCTCTATTAGATAAAACTCTAAGGCCAATGTTAAACAGGCGGCTTCTTAAAGGTTTTGTAGAGTTTATGTCTTGAAAGATATCAGCAACATGAGTTTTCTCGCTTTTGGTGGTATATTTAGTGACGTAATAATTTAAAATAGCTGTTTTTTCGCCTACATATTGAATGTCTGTATTGCCATTCCATGCTAGCAAAATTGCGGGATTATAATCATTAACCATAACCCATTCTTTTTTGCGTACAATATAGTAAAGTATATTGTTAGGCGACAATGTTTTTCTTGCAGCTTTGATTCTATTATATCTCTAATAGTAAGTACTTCTCTGACCGGGCGGGGGAATTCGAAACGACAAACTTTTACGAAATCTCTTCTTGTTTTCTTTTGGCGCATGCAATACTTATTATGTTTATGGGTCTGATATGACGTAACTCGTTGATAGAGTGTTGGTGAAACATTCTTGTCAGGTATAGCACAAGTTACGTACTTTGAAATGAATGATGCAACCTCATCAAGCGAGGACTCGTGAAGTATGGGGGCGTCTTTTACCCATAACATTAAATGAAAGTGTTGCGCTCCACGCGATTGATATTCTCGTCTCCAAAAGTAATGTATTACTTTTCCAAGCGGCTCATCGGATGACATAATGAAGTCTAACATAGTTTTAAACTTGTTATCAATAAATCGAGAAGTGGAGACAGGATCTAGTGCAACTAATTCACTAATGCTCTTGTTCGCCATTTCAGGACCATTAACTTCTTTAAGGTACTCGCCTAAATCATCCCACATCCATTCTGAAGGACTCATGGTGAGAAACCAGGTTACTGGCCCGTAGTGTTGTGTCATACAGTCGACATCATTTCTCGGTTTTTTCCAAAACTGTTCCGTATTTCTTAATCTACCAAATATCGCTGTTAAGTCACCTTCTAACTCATCTTTATTAAGCATCTCAAAATACTGTTCAGCTGTAATTTTTTCTTTTTGATTAACGCAATTCATTTTATAGAATATGCCTGAATTTATTTGACGTATATTAGCATCATTAAGTAGAAAAAATAAATATTGTTGATTTAGGCGGAATTGAGAATGTTTTGACATTAGTCTTGCTTTAGTATATTCACTAGATGTTAACTTTTGCTGCCGAACATAAAACTGCCCATATTTACCTTCAACATAAAGATCAGGAAAGTACTTTACATCTAAATCTTTATCTCTAGAATCAATTGGAGCAGCGTTGACTTTGAGCATTTGGTAGAGTTCTGAAATAGGAGCGTTTCTCCTCCTTTCATGCAAGGGGTAAATAGTGTATTGTTCATAGTCAGCCTCTTTTTCTGATGTAACTTGTGTTAGTAGCCCATCGTTTCCTTCTACAACGTTATCTACTTGAGATTCTAATTGGTCTACTATATGATGGATATTGTCCTCTTCGTTAATATAACCAATAAATTGTTGAGGTGAATGTGAAAGTTGTATCTGAGAGTAAAGAGCATTTATACCTTTTAAATATTGTAAGGCTTGGTAAACCTTACTGACATCTACAATATCCTCCCACACTATTTTTGATTTTGTTGGCATACCTCGTACTATAATATACATTTCAGGGTTAGTAATCGGGTGTTCTGGTCTAGGCAGCTTTTTCAAAGTTTCTTCAAAAGGTAAAGGAAGATGGAAAGTTCTGCCTTTTACTTTTTTCACCATATGCCTATTAGGTAAATGTTTGTTTGCAACGGGATTCATTAGCATTACTACCTGAAATGCTTTGGCGCGTTGAATTAATATCTTTTCATAGTCATTTAACTGGGTTATCTGTGGTGGAACAGCACTAACGTGTAGATCATTTAGAACACAGGCTGCTGGCAGCTGATTTGCTCTAATTTTTTGTAAACACGAGTGACAAATATATGGGCTGTGATTTAGATTGTTGGTTTTGTAATAATTAAGAAGATTATTCCAAATACTGGTGTCTATAGCTTTTCTTAATTTGTTCAGAGATGAAATATCTCTTGAATAACAAAGTTTTATACACGACATGCACTCCAGCTTTGGAGTATCAAGACACTTTAGTTTTAAAGATTTAAACGCAGCCTTGTGTTTATCTATGACCTCATCCTCTACAATTTCATGTGACTCTTCACTTTCCACAACAATACTGCCAACTTTTTGTTGTTTTCCGTGTTCTTTTATTCTTTCTACGTCAGATTTTTCTAATGATTCATCAATATCTTTCAAAATGTTAAAAATATCCTGTACTTGATATATTTCTCTTGAAATTGTCCTTAGTCGAGGAAAATGCGCTTTGAGAGTGTTAATATAATTTAAATACTCTAATATTTTTTCTTTTTCAATTAATGTGTAATACTGAGCTGCACTTTTGTTCACCAAGCTTTCGAAAATGTTCGTTAATTACGTTTTCATCTAGTTCACACAGATCATTACAAGACCAAACTAAACTATGGCCATGCTTTTTTACATTGCCAAAGACCGCTTTTCCTGTATCGTCAATTTCGATGGCTTTGTCCTTGTTTTCAAATAAATTGTAAGCTTCTTCTGCGTAATATGGCTCCTGGTTACTTCTATGCTCTGATTTTCCAAGAAAACATTCTAACTTGTCATTTAAAGAACTATCTGGAGGGCACGAACTTAGTTTTTCTAACGATACTTTAAATTTATCTTTCAATTTATCAATAGTTTTATTAAAGTTTCCTAATGTTTGCTGCCTGCTATGAACTGCCCATTTAATTAGTTTCTCCGCTTCTAATCTGTTCTTAATTTTATTTGTTAGCGCTTGAGTAATTTTTTCTATTTTTTTAGTCGAAATTGTAATTTTTCCTTTGATCTTTTTCTTTGGACAGATTCAAGATTTAGCTCAGGGTGTACATCCTTATAACGTGCCACAGCTTCCCGGTTAACTTCGGGGTGAAAAGCAGTGTAACGTGCTACAGCTTTCCTGTTAACTTCGGGGTGAAAAGCAGTGTAACGTGCCACAGCTTCCCGGTTAACTTCGGGGTGAAAAGCAGTGTAACGTGCCACAGCTTCCCGGTTAACTTCGGGATGAAAAGTAGTGTAACGTGCCACAGCTTCCCGGTTAACTTCGGGGTGAAAAGCAGTGTAACGTGTCACTGCTTCACGGTTAACTTCGGGGTGAGAAGCAGTGTAACGTGACACTGCTTCACGGTTAACTTCGGGGTGAGACGCAGTGTAACGCGCTACAGCTGCTCTGTGAACTTCCGGACATGAAGAACTGTAACGAGTTAATGTCTCCTTACGTTTTTCGGGGTTGTTCTGGCGATAACGAGCCGCTGCTTCTCTGATTTGTTGAGAACAGGATAGCGCCGAAGTTTTAGGTCTTCCTTTATTAACCTTTTTAGGTCTTCCGCCCTTTTTAGGTAAGTTTTTTATTATTTTTATTCACATTATCATCATTCGGAGGCACTCCTGGAAGGAGCACTTCATAATGGCCGCCTAAGAAACTTCGAGAAAATCGTAAACGTTTCACCGGATTACCAGAATCACCACCGAATGATCCTCTCAAAAGGCCGTTTTCGTAAACCTCGAAAGCATACGGATACAAAGCGGCGGCCGCCATAAGTTCAGACGTGGCACCATAGGTAGTTGATTTTACCATTGCCGTCGTGTACAAATCAATGTTAACGTAGGGATCTCCGCGCTCGTCATAAGTATAAAATTGTAACTCATCCCAATGCTCTACCACATACTCGACTATAGCAAGTCTAATCTCATACGACGACTCAATATTCCCATACATAGAGAATGACAAAGAATGAAATAAACACGAACCATCGCCAGGTACAGGGACAACCCTGTGTGGGCAAGGATATTAATTTACATACAGTATCCATTGCGACTACTAGTACTGGTACGCAAGAGTTTTTTTGTGAAGGAATACGATTAATAGATAAACGTGATTTTAAAATACTTAAAACGTATTAATATATTTTAAAATTATCCAAACAACAAACAGCAAATTTAAGGTACGATTACAACGTATTAATATACATACCTCAAAATTATCCAAACAACGTCCAAATTGTTGGCAAATAATAAAGGTAATCCAAGGAGTAAGCCTTCCAATCGTCAAACAAAGTAATAACCGAAGTTATAAACGAAAATCGCATTCTAGGCACATCCAAACAGCTTGAGGACACTCGCGATTGATGTTCTCAAGTAGAACGTGTTAAATTTAAAAGAAAAGAAACGAATGTCAAAGTTTTTATTATTTCACTATTTTATATTATTTTGTTTTAAAAGAAACCGAACACGAGGAGATTCGAAGTTGCGTTCTTAAAAATTATCAAGAGACTGATCCCCGATCGTCTTCAACTACTCTTTAAATATGCTATAAAATGCAAGGATATTGTGTTACAAATGTTTTATTATCGAAAATTCCCAATATCCTAACTTAGTTTAATGACAGAAAGCGACCGAAGGGTCTTTGGATAATTAGTGTTCCTACTTCCTCGTTTTCTTTCGGAAATATTCCTATGGTCGAACGGTCCAACATTTGTTACCAGGGTACCACGTACGTGGGTGGCATGGCAACAGTCATCATACGAGACGAGAGCGGCCGCGTCGTGTTCTTTATTTTAAAATAACTTTTTTTTTGCATTAGTTAGTAATATTTAGGGCCGCACTCGTCAAACGTCAGTTAAAGTTAATTCTTATGTAAAATTGTTATCTCTCATTCACTATAAATACTGTCAATGTACCTCAGAGAAAATTACAACATCAAGCTTAATAGAGGATTAACTTGAACTAATGTACGGCACTCCCTGCCGCACTCAACGTGTTTTCAAATTAATAAATTACTTAACCCATTATTTTTCTATAGAATTAGATTTATATAAAGATTATTTAAATTATACCCATACTGACTGATACAATTTGCGTAAGTTAAATAAAAAGTAGTTTGTGTGTATATGTACCTGTGATATCGCAGTAAGACTCAAAGATTGCCTGGAAGAAAGTGGTCGCCTTTCTGTGACGGACAGGAAGCGTGGAAGCCGCGCGGTTATGATTATTAGTGATCTTTATTTTAACGCAATTTCGGGCAATTTTGTCTACTTAATAGTTTGCCGGATTTTGGTACAATTTCATAAGACATGTCCCATTATTGCTTTTTCATTCCGTTGATTGACCATTTTACAAATTACCTTTGAACATACAGTACGTTCTCGATTAACGCAACTCTCGATTCACGCAACTCCTCGATTTTCGCAAGAACTGAATTTACATCATTGTTGACGCAGTAATCGCAACTTTTCAAATAATTTTGACTCGATAACTGCAACTTTTGTTTTTATATACTTATACATACTCGTATCTTTGCTTAGTCTAGTTCTTGGCTATGTTTGTGTTTTGAGGTTTTCTTTGTATGGGCAGTTATTTTACCGCTAGTTTTGAGTGCCTGTATGAATGTGAGTAAAGTTGTATGAATGTATCTATTTAAAGCAAGATTTTGTTGTCAGTTAAATTAATTTTGTGTAGTGATCAGTCTCTTGTGTGTTTCGAAAAATGGGTATTATGAAAAAAATTGTGAAACTATCAATTAGAAATAAAAGTGAAATTTTAGAAAAAAATAATAAAGGAACTTCAATCAAATCAATATGCCGTGAGTATAATATTCATAAGGCTACAGTAAACAGAATAAAACGAAAAAAGGATGCATTAGGAAAGTTTGTTTCTAATGCTGAATGTGGACCCGGAAAGAGGATTACATTAAAGGGGGGCGAATATCCCAAGATGGAAAAGGCTTTGTACAAATGGTTCCTAAATCAAAGAAAGCTAAATGTGCCAATTTCTACCGAGGTCCTAAAAACAAAGGCGTGCTCATTGCATGAAAAAAATTAAGGAGAGGCCAGGATCTTTTAATGCTAGCAATGGCTGGGTGATACATTTGAAGAAAAGAAAAGGAATTCGTCTGTTAAAAATTTGTGGAGGAAAACTTTCAAACAAACCGCAGCTTGTAGATCCTTTCTTGATTAAATTTAAGGAAAAAGTCAGAGAGCTCGATTTGACGTCCCATCAAATTTATAACGCCGATGAGTCCGGGTTATTCTACCGACTTATGCCCAACAATCCCCTTGTAGGATTTAAGGAATTGTCAGTTCCTGACCGAAAGACAAGCAAAGAAAGAATCACGTTTCTTGCCTGCACTAATGCTTCGGGTTTGCACAAAGTTAACCCTTAAATGCATCTTGTATCAAAAATGATACAATACTTTTTATTAGCTCTAAAAGTGTTTTTGTTTTGATTAACAACAATCCGTATTTATTATACGATAGAACAATATTTCCTTAACCAAATCAAAGTAAAAAAAATGGATGATGGACCCGTTGTCAGTAGTTTTTTTTGATTTCGTTGATCTATAGCCAACAATTATGAAATAGAGTAAAATCAAAAAAATAAAAAATCATGCATTTAAGGGTTAAGTTATTCGTCATTGGCAAATCTATAAACCCACGATCTTTTAAAAATGTTGACCACATGCCCGTTGTATACAAGGCAAATAAAAATGCTTGGATGACGATAGCATTATTTGAACAATGGTTCCACTCGATATTTGTGCCTGAGGTAACAAAATTTTACCGGCCACAAGTAGGTCTTTTTTCATAGGTTTTTTGTGTCTTTTAAGTAAGACTCTTTCTAAGTTCGAAAGGACTTCCAACAAAGGCGCTATTACTTTTGGATAATGCTCCTTAGAGAGCTCAAATGATCAATATCAGGTTAACAAACGTAGAACCATATCAACTCTCTTCAATGATATTTCCAGCAGCGAATCCATTTCGAATGAAAAAATAATTGATTGGGTACGCGAAACCATTTATAAGAATGACGAAAACTATGAAGAAAATGAATCAGTTGAAAGATCCAGTGAAAGCGGAGCCGAGGTTGAGATTCATGCTTCCAAAATAAAGGCTGAGACTGCAATACAAGCTTTCAACACAACAATTCAGCCCCCATAGAACAAATTTTTAGTCTTCAAAAACTGCGAGAAATGGCGATTTTAAAAAATGAAACAAACCAAAAAATCCAAATAAAAATGTCTAATTTTTTCAAAAGAAAATAATGGCACAAATAGAGAACTATACATATTTATTTACTTAAATGAAATGTATATCTAAATGAATCAACTTCCTTTTGTTTTGTTTCTTATTAGAATTATATATTGAATATAAATTTGTTGCAGTTAAATACATATGTATGTGCTGGTTTTCTAATTTTCAGTTTACATCTCTAATTGAGCCTAAAAAAAAAATTACTCGATTAATGCAACAACCTCGGTCATTTCAACTACCCTCGTTTTAATTAGTTGCGATAATCGAGAATGCACTGTAATTATATTTAGGTACCTATCTATTATACACCATTATTCTTTTATATTATACATATACACTGTTTTCATTCACTGCAAATGTAACTTTGTAATCCTTGTACTAGAAAACCCGCGGCCGGACACCGAACATACAATTTGTTTTAAAATTGATTTAATTATAAGTTCATCAAATGGTTATTAAATATATGTACATAATAAAGATATTTATTTTATATTCCGTCAAATACATGAACCACATTGACCACTAAACCCAATTCCCCAACCGCCCATTGACTGGGTTACATTGCATATTTTTAGGAGTTAATCGCCATCTAGATAAATTGCATAAGGATACATACAGACACTATCCTATTAGTAATAATATTTGGTGTATCTAGAAAACTGGACCAAAATTGCAAAATATTTTAGTTTTCCCTTGATTTATACACTAAACACTAATTGTATTCTAAATTTCAAGCTTCTATGTCTGCTAGAAGTGCCCTAGAGTTTTGATGATCGGTCAGTGAGTGAGTGAGTGAGTGAGTGACAGAATTAGAAACTTTGACTAGTTATAATTCTTAAACTACTGGTTCAAATTTAATGAAATTTGAAATATACCGTGTCTATGGGATGCCTGCTTGGTTACTGAAAATTCAGGCTTCTAGTTTTATCCACAACGAAGTTATAGGGGGTCGAAAATGGCCCGAACTGCTTCGAGAAAAGTATGGTACGGCCGTGCCGCTTTTTTGCTCGACTTGGCGGGGGCACTGCCGTGCCCCCAGATATTGTCAGAAGATTAAGTGCTGTGTAGGGGGAAGTGCTGCTCCATTGAAAATACAATAAAATATATTTTTTTAAAACCTTTAAATTTAGAATTTGTTAATTTATACATACATATATGTATAGTTGTGAAGTGTGGCGGTTCCAGTTGCTAGAGGCCTGCGTTGGGTGCATTCCTCTTCAGAATAAAAAGAGAATTATAGCAGCACATGCGCCTGAAGGGCATTGTTCAAGAATAGTACTATATAAATCGTAATCCACTATTTTGTTTGTTTCGTATTGTTCTCGGATTGAACGTGATTATTAATCCTATCTAAAATTGTACATTTTCTATTCGTTTATTTCATTTATTATTCGTTTATTTCATTTCAATTATATTACTATAAATTCACTTAAATTATAAACGTGAGAGTATCCGTGAATCGCTGCACATGCATCAGCCAATACTCTCGATTTTTCTCTCGTATTCGTTATCTTCTGATGCATTTGCAACGAGTCGCAAAATATCCTCCCCGCAGCTTCCATTAGCCCACTCCCGCAATTATCACTCTCATTTCTCGGCAATGGCATTTTCTCGCTCTTGTGCTCTTCATGTACTGCCTAGCTAGTGCGTGGTTGGCTCAATGATGGCTGCGGAGGAAAACTCTGGTCACTTCTATTTCGATCGCCTCGCAAACAACAATTATCCAAATCTCGTTTTCATTTTAAATAAACCTTTTTGTACATACTAACGATTATCGAAACCTCGAAACAAAGTGTTTTATTTTTCGCTGTTCACATTTCATACATTACTAGACAGACGTCAACCCCATATTCTCATTGCAGAGCTCAAGACTGCATGTTTTTCGATCTCTGCGCTTGAACTCTGTAGAAAACTTCTATATTCTGGCCGGAGATATAAACACCAAACAAAGTGATTGGGTAAACAACATACTTATTTTCCGACCTACTGATGGTTGTCCGTGCCGCCGTGTTCTTCTAGCTGTCCGGAACTCAATTGACTCCTCTCTCATAGCAACTTCATCTTCGCCATGTCTCGACTTTGTTTCCATTAAGATTGTATTACCCCGAATATCGCTCTACGACATCTGCTTTTACATTTTGTAATCACGACCTACTGAAACATATAACTTGGCCATTGATACAATCGATAATTTAATTGAATTACGAGATCCGCAAGACGAGATCCTAGTTTTCGGTGACTTCAACCGAATCCCTTCAGACGACCAATCGTTTTACATTGCCTCTAATTCCACTGCAGCCAAAGAATGCCCCCTCTCTGACCGCCTAGCTGATTCCAGCCTTAACCAAGTTAGCGGCATTTTGAATTACATGGGCAGACAACTCGACCTCATTTTCACAAGTGACCCCTTCAACTCCTCAGTTTCAGCTTCTCCGCTGTCCCTATCAACCGTCGACAACTACCACCCTCCCCTTCTTCTCTCGTTCTTTCACAACTCCCCTATACAGAACTTTCCACCCACTGTCCGATTCTCTCACGATTTTCACAAAGCCAACTTCCGTCAAATCAATGAATATCTCAATAATGCCCCTTTTAATTTCAACAACCTTACCGTAAATGATGCCATATCTATATTCTACAAAGAAATATTTAATTCCTTCTCCCTTTATGTACCCTTTTCTCGACATAAAACCTCCTCCACCTCCCCTCCATGGTATAATCGTAGGCCATGGTATAAGAACAAGCTCTGGACAACTTTCCTTCGTACTCAATCCCCAAATGACTTCTCGAACTATTTCGGCACTTACCTGCATTTTGTAGAGCTTTATAAATCTCTCTATCAACACTACTTAGTTGAGATGCAAACCAACCTTATAAATAATCCCAAGTCCTTCTTTCAATTCGTTAATCACAAAAGAAAATCTGATGGCTACCCAAACTCACTCGCCTTCAATAATGAAACTTCCAATGATCCTCATTACATCGCCAACCTTTTTGCCACATTTTTCAATCAGTCTTTTACCCATGATTCCTTTGCACCCGATCATACCTATTTCAACTATTTACCAAACTTCTCCTTTGGACCATTTCTCCCTCGTAGTGTCGACCCCGTTATCATCGAAGAAAGATTAAAGCAACTTAACGATGAATTCACCCCTGGCCCCGACGGCCTTCCAGCTATATTTTAAAAAAAAATGTTTCTCCTCCTTTTCTCTACCTCTCTCAAAAATCTTCAGCCTATCCCTTTCCCAAGATGAATTTCCCCGGATATGGAAAACCTCTTTTATAACACCTATACACAAAAAGGGTCCGAAGAATGATATTAACAACTACCGTCCCATTGCCAAAATTTTCGAAAGTATTTTGTATGATAACTCAAGTTTTCAATGCAAGTCTTTAATCTCCCCCAGCCGTGCTTCCTTAAAGGCAGGTCTACAACCACAAACCTTATTGAATTCGTTTCCTTCACCCTTTCAGCCTTAGAAAATGGCAAGGAAGTCGATGTTATCTCAACTGACTTCAGTAAGGGCTTCGATAAAATTTCACACAGATTAATACTCTTCAAACTGTCTTCTCTTGGCTTTGAGCCCATCTTATTAAAGTGGATTTCCTCTTATCTGGAAAATTGCAACTACAGCGTTCGCTTCAGATCTGCCCTCTCTAACCCTTTCCATGCTTCCCCCGCTGTCCCCCAAGGCAGCCATTTAAGCCCGCTTCTTTTTATCCTCACCATTAACGATATTGAAATGGTTATCAAACATTCCCACATCTCTCTATATGCCGACGATGCTAAATTCTTTAAGATCATTTCCTCAGAACATGACTCTTCCCTTATTCAATCGGACCTCAACAGCTTTTCCACCTGTTGCTCCAAGAACTGCCTCGACCTTAACATTTCATAGTGTCAATCTATTACTTTCTCCCGCAAACCTAACAAACCTCCTCCCCGCCTCTACTTTCTCCATAATCAACCCCTTTTCACCGTTCAGGTGATCCGTGATCTAGGTGTATTATGCGACCAGGAACTCAATTTCCTTGCACATATCAGCGATACAATTCTTAAGGCCACTTCTGCACTCGGCTTCGTGAAACACTCTTTACATAACCTTTGTTCGCCCTATTCTCGAATACGCGTCTCAAGTGTGGTCTCCTTACTATCATTCACACATTTCCAGAAATGAGAGTGTCCAACGTCGTTTTCTCCGTTTTGCTCTTCGCGGCTTACCCTGGGACAATCCTCTAATCCTACCTCCCTATCAAGACCGCCTTAAACTTATTAATTTGAGCTCGCTGGAAGAACGAAGAAGGATATCCGGCATCCTTTTTATCCATCGACTCCTCTCAGGTACCATCGACTGCGCGTCCCTTTATAACTCTATCTTTTTTAACACTAACCCTCGTAATACACGAAATCCACGTCTCTTCTATGTACCCACCTCTCGTACCTCCTATGGCTCCAATGAACCTATCTCCCGTATGCTGCGGAATGTTAATGTCAAAAACTGTTTCGACTTTAACATCAGCACTCCTTGTCTAAAACTCCGTCTCAATCGCCATCTTTCTTAGTCTCTTAGATTGTAAGTTAAATTAAGTATGTAGCTTGAATTAAGCACAATAAAATGGGGGTATAGCCCCCACCAAAATCAAAAAATATTCAGGAGAAACTTACTAAGCCATAATAGCTTAGTCAAGTTACTCGCAATGGATAGTCCGTCGTTTGCTAGGAACCTTTCTGAATCGCATGCTGATGGACTCTCAACTAAGACTGATTGTAACGAACGATTGGTCTACTAACTGTCTGTGGACGATTATATAACTGTTATAGTAACCATTGCGGACTATGTACTACAGTACCTGACGAATTCGCGAAGATGGCAGAATATGGCTAAACGCAACCCTACGATCACGAACTACTTAATCCCGACCCTAGACTTCAAGATTCTTTATAAAACAACAATTCCCAACCGACGTCTTTTTTCCCAAAAAAGACACTGCGAGAAATAAACCCGTACGGGTTATTAAAGGCAGGCAATTATGTGGGTCTATGCACCGGCGCTAAAAATCAGCTAATCCTCTAGCCTACCGAATCACTGTAGCATATTCCAAGCTGAACTAATGGCATTTCGTTAGGCCGCCAACTAGCTGTCTGTTAGGTCGATGAAAAACAGAGACATGGTCATCTACATAAAAGCACTCGAATCACCAATAATAAGATCTAAATGAGATATCGAACAGATGCACTGTAACGTTGTGCTGGGTACCCGGACATAGTGATATACCAGGTAATTGTGAAGCAGACGAACTAGCCAAAATAGGCACCACACTGGAGCTCTCGACTGTTAAAGTCGTTTCCACCCACCAATGGAAACGCAGAAATATAAAATTGTAGAGCTCGGCTTTAGCTCTGTCTGGTCTCCACTCTCCCTCGGAGAAAACCCCCCTCCCTTTCTAAACACCTCACTCCTTTACCTACCGCGCGTATGCTGTCCGTAGACCGCAGTACACGTTTAATAGGCAACGGAGCAGAGTGATTTCAAAAAGCTATTTGCCTTTCCCTTCACCGCGCGCAGGCTGTCCGGAGACCGTCGTGCACGCTGAGTGAGCGGCTAAGCAAATGAATATATATATATATATTTCCCTGAAGGGGAAAAGAATCAACAAAATTGCTTTGTTAATAAAAGACAAAAATATCATTTACAAACTCTGCTTTATTTAGTCAAAAGACTAGCTCGAGTGTGGCACTTTTTCTTGGACGCTCGTAAAACTTCGCAAGACGAAATGCCAAACCAGAGTGTCTGTTCACTGATCGGGCGTCTCCTTTTATACACCCGATCGTGGGTGTGCTCTTAACAATTTCTATACAGGGTGTCCCACGAGCAGTGTGCCAAAAAGCTAGAGCGTGTAGGTCTAGTCAAGACAAGAAAAAAATCGTATGGGAGGGGGGGTCTATTTCCCCCCGTTTAGCCGGGAGGGGCAATTTTCTAAAAAATTGACTTAATTTGGAAAAAAAATTATTAAAAATCAACAATTACATCCACAATGCCACGATATACCTTTTTGTAAAGCCAGAAACCTCTTCTTTCATATTGATTTTAAATGAAGCTGTTTTAAGGAGTAGTTTTTGAGAAATTAATTTTCAAACTTAAAATTTTTAAAAAAAATTGAAAAAAAAAAATTTCAAACTATTTTTTTTCAAAATTGTATGTAATTAAGTAGTATTTTTTTTCAAAATTCAATGCTCTCATTAGTTTTTAGTTAAAAGCAGAAAACCGGATGCAAAAATGTCTTGTAGTTTTTGAGAAATTAAAAAAAACCCGAACCATTTTTTTCTAAGAAAAACCTTATTTTTGGTTTTAACGCGGCTGGACTTGTAAGCAAATTAATGTATGAAACATTGACCTCTTTTTTATTATTTTTAAAAAATTCGGAGTTTTATGAGGATACAATAAAGTGATACAGTATTGGATTAACCCTGGATTAATTCTTTTTTTTCATTGATAACGCCTGAAAACTGACCTGCGAATTTCGCCAGGGTCCGCCCGCCGCCGATGGGTTCTACCCGAATTTTGGATTTGATCCTACGCAATCCATCCCTTGGTACAAGGAGGATGGCTATTATGCTGGGACTGCCCAAATCTAGAGTATGGAGACTGCTTCATACCGAAAACTTACACCCGTACCAATTTAGGCCAGTTCAGGGACTCACCTCAAATGACAAGTTTTTGAGAGCAGAATTTTGTCGATCATGACTGCTTCGAGATGAAACTGAACGAAACAATTTTGGAAGGATATTCTGGACGGATGAAGCACAGTTTACCAGAGATGGGGTTACTAACTTCCACAATTTGCATCATTGGAGTAGCACCAATCCACACAACAAAGAACAAAATAAATCACAACACCGCTTTAGCTGTAATGTTTGGTATTGTTGGACAAACTGTAATCGGGCCCCGGATTTTGAATGGCGTTATTAATGGAGAATAATACCTGCACTTCCTACGAGACCTTTTGCCCGATTTGATGGACAACGTTCCTTTGGCCATAGCAGATAATTTAATCTACCAGCAAAATGGAGCACCAGCACACTACAGCTTACGGGTTAGAAACTGGCTGGATGATCATTTTAGTGACCGTTGGTTCGGAAGAAGGAGCCCCACGGAATGGCCACCTAGATCACCAGATTTAACTCCTCTAGATTTTTATGTGTGGGGATTCATGAAGAATTATGTTTACGAAGTGGAAATAATATCTTTGGAACAACTGAAAGAACGGATTGAAGTCGCTGGAGTCAAATTGAAGGAAAACTTGTCAAGCATAGATATGTGCAGCCATTAGGAGAAGAAGGAGATATAATCTTTGCCTTCTAAAAAAAGGGGATCATATTGAAAATTTATTATAATAAAACTCCGAAGTTTTTAAAAATAATAAAAAAGAGGTCAATGTTTCATACATTAATTTGTCTACAAGTCCAGCCGCGTCAAAACCAAAAAAAAGGTTCTTCTTAGAAAAAAATGGTTTGGGTTTTTTTTTAATTTCTCAAAAACTACAAGACATTTTTGCATCCGGTTTTCTGTTTTTAACTAAAAACTAATAAGAGTATTGAATTTTTGAAAAAAAAATAGTACTTAATTACATACAATTTCGAAAAAAAATAGTTCGTATTTTTTTTTTTTTAATTTTTTTTGCAAAATTTTGAGTTTGAAAATTAGTTTCTCAAAAACTATTCCTTAAAGCAGCTTTGCTTAAAAACAGGATGAAAGAAGAGGTTTCTGGCTTTACAAAAAAATATACCACGGTATTATGGATGTAACTGTTGATTTTTAATAATTTTTTTTTCCAAATTAAGTCAGTTTTTTAGAAAATTGCCCCTCCCGGCTAAACGGCGGGGAATAGATCCCCCCCTCCCATACGATTTTTTTCTTGTCTTGACCAGACCTACACGCTCTTGCTTTTTGACACACTGCTCGTGGGACACCCTGTATAAAGTAATGTTACAATAGGGTTACCCTGCCTATATTATTTGAATATTTTCTAAAAAGGGTTACCATGCCTACTCAAATATAATTTTAACATTTATAATTTAAAGTCATAAAATAACACATTATGATATACATACATATATATATATATAAATATACGTATACTGCGTTACAAAATGATCTTGAAACATGCAACCATGCGAGACACACCAGGCCCAGGTATTATCAACGTAAAACCACAGTCCTGAGGCCTGCTATGACGCAGGTAGCATATAAGCAGCCTAATCGAAGTACTAATAGGACATTGCGTTTTGGGAAACATGCCGCAAGATTAGGACTGCCATGGAGGAAACTCCTGTCAGAACTCGAATTATTGTGCGATACAAGCGCTTTAACGAAACATAAAGCTTGGAGGTCACTTAGAAAGCAATACCCTGAAATCACAGATTAAAAATCTCCAGCAATCAAAGAAAATTGCAGAATATCTGTAAATTTACAATGAAACAAGAGAATTTGTATTGCAAATTTTTTTTATTGATTTTTTAACTAAAGAACATATATCAGAAGCCCAACATGGTTTTATATCTGGTCGTTCGACCTCTACCAACCTATCAGTTTTTTCCTCATTCATAATTAATGAGATGGAAAATAAAAAGCAAGTAGATACTATTTATACAGATTTTAGTAAGGTATTTGATTCTGTTAATCATTTTATACTGATCAGCAAGCTTGAGGCTTTTGGATTTCACTCTCAATTACTTCGTTGGATATCTTCTTTTCTCTTAGAACGAACCCATAGAGTTAAAATTGGCAATTCATTATCGAAACCAATTAATTGTTATTCTGGCGTTCCTCAAGGTAGTCACTTAGGACCTCTATTATTTATTATATTTGTTAATAACATTACTCTCTCGATTAAGCACAGCAAGTGTCTGCTATATGCTGACGATATGAAAATATTCAAAAGTATCAGAGATGTTGATGACTGCAATTTGCTTCAATTAGATTTACACAGAATCTTTCAGTGGTGCAAAATCAATGGACTTAAACTTAACCTAGACAAGTGTTATTCAATTTCGTTTTCTAAAATAGTCCTTCCTACAGAATTTAATTACACTATTAACTCATCACGTCTTTCAAGGGTTAATAATATTAAAGATTTGGGTGTTAGGCTCAGCTCTTCTTTCTCATTTCATACTCACATCAACCAGACACTGGCCAAAGCCAATTCAACATTAGGCTTCATTAAACGTAATACTAAAGGGTTCACCGACCCATTTACTCTGGTGGCACTATACACTTCTCTCGTCAGACCATTGCTTGAGTATGCTGTTGTAATCTGGAATCCTAGCTCCATAACTTATTCCGAGCGTATTGAGAAGGCCCAAAAACGATTCACAAAGTTCGCAATCTTTAAACTGCATTGGAATTTTGGTCCTAACTATAAAGCAAGGTGACAATTACTTGGTTTGTAATCTTTGTCTTCTAGACGCACTTTTTATGATGTAATGTTTGCCAGGGACATCCTTTCATATCACATAAAGTGCTCTTCCCTTCTTGAGTTAATACAATTTTATGTGCCCCCCAGGCCTCTTCGTACTCGACGTATTTTAAACGAAAGATTCCATAATACAGCCTATGGGAAAAACGAACCACTAACAAGAATAATTAGGGCTTTTAACGAATTGTCCATACAATTAGACTTATCTGATACTAGACCTAACTTCAAAAGGAATTTGTTAAGTCTTTTTATCTTTTAAAACCTTTCCTTTTAGGTATTGTATGTAATTTAAATAAATAAAATTGTACAATACAATTTCTCCAATCTGTTAGTACGTAAGTAGCTTGTAGATGAATAAATAAATGAAATGAAATTGTCTTGAAATTGTCTTGAAAATCATTCGTAGAAAAAATGAGAATAACATTCAGTATATAAAGTTTCCAAAAACGACAGACAATGAGCATCAGCCTATTACAAAAAGTCAACAAAGACCCGAAGGTTTATCTCGAATGACGATTTTTTTCGTGTTCGACGATCCACGGGACAAGGTGGCGACAATGGGTGCTGTCTTCCAGGAAGTGTACAAGGTGCATGGTTGAAATGCATACTATCCGGTGCATTGGAAGAGAGCTGGGGTGCAACCAATCCCCAAAAGAGACAAAGAACATCCAACCCGGAAAAACTTCGGTTGATAAGATTCTCTCCGAATATCAGCAAAGTCTTGAGAAAGTGGTCAATAGAGTCATGTCTAAATGGGCTGAGGAAAATCATTCCGGCGAACTAATACGATTTAAAAGCAGAGCAGGACACTATTCATGCCGCGTGGAAACTCGTATCGGATATCCAATGGAATAAATGCGAGAACCAATGCACAGCTAGTAGAAAATTAACTTTCAAAAATCAAGGCGTTACAGCTCATGAAGAGCCAAAGCCAAGCTTCTCTCATTCATTTAAGTTATGTGCCATTTATCCACTACACCGGCAAACCGGTGTTTTTTGGTTTAATGCTGATTCCGATCGGCGGGAACCGAGAAGCTTTTTCAAGACAAGTGAACTGCGGGGCTTTTGCCAGTATCCCTCGAAGAGAAAAGCCGCGAAATGAACATGGATGGATCGATGGCATTGGTGTTATCGGTATCTGAACTCGCTCATCGCGCGTCAAAGACCGACATTCTACCCACTGATCCACGGTGTTCTCAAAATCAGAAACTATTTTGTAACTAAACCTGTCTGTCTAGGGCCCAGGGGACACTAAAAAAATTGGCGCAGGTTCAAAATTTTTGGACCGGACGGGCGGCCTTGGGTACCGGGTAGTTCTGTATCTATATTTTGACCCTGAGCCTTTGGCGAACAAAACATTTTGTAATCATTCAGGAACAAGTGCACGGAGAGCAATGTAAGCAAGGATAAATCAGGTCATATCACGATTTATGGACAACAATAATGGAAAATCCGTTTCGGAAAACGATTGAGTTTCAGCCCAATGGAGAAGTATTTCGATAAACTACTTAATGTACATGGAAAGCAATCAGCATTGGAGAACGGTGTTACCCACGCAGCGGAAATTAAAGTAGAACTGCCAACCATCGAAGAAGTAAAGGAAGCAATCCATTGACTTAAGAATAACAAGGCCACAGGAGTCATCCTAATACTATAGAAATTAATAAAATATTCAGGATAGGAATTAACAGGAATTAATGGAACAACGAAGCTATCCTCAAGGAATGGAAAACCTCGGTCACCATTCCTGTATTCAAAAATGGTGAATAAACATGAAGCAATTACCGACGAATATCGGTATTATAAATACGGGTATATAACAAGATTTTGTCGAATATTCTCTAAGGAATGTATAATGCTAAGGAAATAATCAGAAATCACCAGTGTGGCTTCAGGAGAAACCACCCAACAAGTAATCAGATTGTCACAACAGCTTTTAAAAATGAAATAGAGAAACCGATCGAAAATGCAGCATATCCTTGTAAGGCTGGGAATCCTAAAATGTCAGTAAAATTGATACAAGTATGCCTAAATAGGCATCAGTGCGAGGACGATGACACTTTCTCTACGATTGTCCTGCCTTCGCTCGCGCACGCTGGCGCAACCTTGGGGCCAACGTGGTATCTGCCGAATCTCTTACATACATCTCTGGACATGGATCAGGTAGTAGAAGTCTAAAGGAAAGTAAAGCACGAGTTAACGTGGGTAACGCCTTATCTGGAATATTCGATATATGTAAAGGATTAAAAAGAGACGCCTGATGGAATATGTAAGTAATGAGATCCTTTCAGGAGAATGAGAGGGAATCACCCTTAACGTAATCATCACTCTAGCCTACGCTAGTGATCTGAACCTTCTGGGAGATAGTGAGAAAACAGTTATGAATAACGCAGAAAGTCTAATAATGGCAGGAAAGGAATTATAGTGGAAACACAATCTGGCTTTGCCGCGTGCCGACTTTTGACAGGCTTTGCACTGCTTTTCACCGACTTACGATCTCTTACGATAAAATGTGTCAAAACGCCGGCAACCCGCAATTTGCATTCACAATGTGGCTTTGACACAGGAGCGCGTATAGAACTTAGGAATATGACAACACTAAGTTCGGTTTCCTCAAAATCTTTACGTATGATTTCAGTGCAGAAAGAAGTGTAGACTGGTGTTATTATTATTTATATGATTTAATTGAAACATAACAAATCAGCTCAAATAAAGGTCTACGAATATGAAAAAAGAAAAGAATTTATTACTCTAACCTCCATCATGATTAGTTTGTATCGAAAAGTCCAATAATAAGCTATGAAAATATATGCATATTGAAACGAACAGCTCGGAGCACAATACGTTACTCGCTTTTGCTAAAATCAAACAAGTCAAAGACAATTCATCTGTCAAACGCAGGTCTGAGTAGAGAGTAGCTCTACTCTGGCGCTTTGCTTAACTTTACGATATTTACGATATGAGGTCGAGCAAAAGCCTGAGGTAACATTGTAGGAAGCTCCATAAGATTTCGTTGTTTCTACTCATGCTGTCAAAGTCGGCACGTGGCAAAGCCAGATTGTGTTTCCACTATCAAAGTCGGCACGCGGCAAAGCCATATTGTGTTTCCACTATTAAGCTTAGCAGTAAATGAAGAGAAAACCAAAAATATGGTCACTGACCGACTTGAATCGATCTAAACCTCGCATGTACGCGATAACCTCTTTAAGAAAGTGAATGAGTTCAAATATTTGAGAACTGTATTGACTGCCAAAAACGGCCTAAAAAGCGAAATGAATAAATGTTATCCGTATTTATAAAGCCATAATAATGCCATTGACATTTAACGACTTTCTAACTAACAAGGACAATAGTTTTCGCGTCTTTGAAAACAAGATCTTAAGGAGAATCGATGGTGGAAAACAGGACAAGAAAACAGGCGAATATACGGTGCTACCTTGGTTTTTCGAGAGAGGGCTCTACTTCTCAATTGACTCTTGAGCCTAAAGAGGCAGCGGTTGGCAAGAGTAATTTTGGGTTTGATCTCAGCGCTGCTGTTGTTGTCGCTGGTCACTTGTAAGCCAAGGTAGACGAAGTCCTTGACCAGTTGAGATTTTTAAACGTCAATTGTGATGTTCTGGCCAAGACATCGGTGTTGTGCGTCTGACATCGTATATTTGGATTTACACTCGTTCACCGAAAGACCTACATATCTTAGCCGCTTTCGCTTCAATGCTTTTGAACACTTCATTGACGTCTCGCTGTGCTTGCCTAATTACGTCAATGTCATCCACGTACGCAAGTTAATGCACAAACGTGAAAAAGATCGTACCCCTTGTGTTGGCCAATGAATCTCGTATGGTCTTTTCAAGCACGATGTTAAGAAAGACACATGCCAGTGCGCCACCTTGCCCAAATCCTTTTTTAACATCGAAGGTCTCGGTCAATTCGCTACCGACCTTAATGGATCAGCGAGAATTCTCCATTGTCATCCTGCACAATTCGACAAAAAGATAGCGTGGGTCGATTTGGAATTTGTGGGTCTTTTCCAAGATCTGCCGCAGTGTGGAAATTTGGTCTATTGTGGATTTACCTGGCCTGAAACCACACTGATAGAAACCCAACAGATTATCCACAAAGGCTTTCATGAGTGCACACAGTACGGCAGAGATTTTGTACGCGGTGTTAATGAGACTTATTCCTCTATAGTTGGCGCAGGTATAGGGGTCTCCTTTCTTATGGACTGGGCAAACGATGCTGAGACTCCATTCGTCGGGCATGCTTTCCTCCCACCATATTTTACAGATGTGCATGCGCCCTACCAAGTCATCTCCAACCGTTTTAAATAGCTCAGCAGGCCGTCTGCGCCCGCAGCTTTGTTGGTTTTAAGCTTCGAAATAATAAGCTTAATTTCATCTAGGTCAGATGGACGGAATTCTTTTGTATCTTCTTCTGTTACGAATGAATCATTCTGCCTGACAGCGGTATCAGATCTACCATCGCCGTTATACAGTCTACAGAAGTGATTTTTCCGTATTCTCAGCATCGGCAGTGACTCTAATACTAGTTGTCAGTCTTTATCCCTATATTTATGTTGGCGTATGGCATTTTCGTTTTACTTTTTCGTAAAACTTACGAGCGTCATTCTTGTGGCAGCATCTCTCCATCTCGTCGACCTCACGCTTTTTGTGCTCTCTTTTTTTCTTCCTTAAAAGCGTGTCTTCCTCTCACCTTTTCTGCTCGTAAAGCTCACGAGCGGCTCTCGTGCGTCTGCGTAGCGTGGCTTTGTAGGCGGTTTGATTTGCTACATGGGCTTGTTTGCATTGTTCATAGAACCAGAGGTCTCGAGCTGGTGGCGGTTTGAAACCCAGCACATCAGAGGCAGCGTCTCTGATGGCGCGCTGGCAATGCTTGAAAGTTGTTCTGTGGATTGTGCCGATATCACCGGACCTTGTGAGGGGTTGGGGAAAACTCGATCGGCGAGGATTCTAGCGGTCTCCTGCGATTGTAGCTTTCCAATGTCAAGGTTAGGTTAGGTTAAAGAAGGGGAGTGTGATGGTTAAGCATCACTTACACTCGGAGGCCAAAGAGCCCATTGTGATTCCCTTCATTTGTGGAGTACATATATAATTAACCTGTCCTATCACGTGGTGGCTGAAACCACCCCGTGCTCTTTATGAATTTTAGAAGATCCGATATATCTGCATTTGCCACGTCCGCAATCTCTGTAAAGAATCTTTGGCCCAGCGAAGCTCGGCGCCGATTCTGGAGAGCTGGGCAGTGGCAAAGCAGATGTTGGATCGACTCAGTCTCTTCCTCATCGCGGCAGCTCCGGCAGAGATCGCTGGATCCCGAGTTCCATTTCTGGAACATTGCTCCGGAAGGACAGTGTCCTGTGGTCACTCCGACGAACATACGGATCGAGTTTCAGTCCAGCGCCAAGAGCTTCTTTGTTTTTCCGATATTGAGCTCTGACTACGATGATCTTGTCGTGTGGTTATCGTTTCTTGTAAGCCAAAACGAGTTGACTTCTTTTATAATTGTTTCATTTATGATCTGGTATATAACTATCTAATGACGTGTCCGCCTGATGTCCATTTCAGACCCTTGCCTGGCCAATTCGTCCGCTCTTTCGTTCCCTGCGATTGAGCTGTGACCCGGGACTCAGCAGTTTGATTTTGTGGTGTCTGATGGACTTTAGTGAGTCGCGACAGTTCATGACAGCCTTTGATCTCGTTGTACAGGATCCTATTGACTTCAGTGCAGCCTGGCTGTCTACAAAGATGGTGATATCCGATGGTGGGATATCGGTTACTTGTAGGTGTTTGGCTGCTTTTTCTATTGCTAGGATTTCTGCTTGGAAGACGCTGCATAAATCAGGGAGTCTAAATGATTCCTGTTTGTGGAGGGTATCAGGGTAGAACTCGGCCCAGTGCCTGTGTCCATTTTCGATCCGTCAGTGAAGAGGGTAATCTCGTGGTCGTTGATCACGGCGTTTGATAGCCACTCTTCTCTGTCGGGGAAAAGGATTGGTATTCTGAAAGAGAAATCATTTTAGGGGGAAATATAGTCGGTCGTAGCTGCGAGGCTACAAAAACCATGTTTCTTTCCCAGGTCGTCAATTATTCTGAGTATGGCCGCATGTTCATAGTTGGCTTGCTTCCACAAAGAGGACTCCCTTAGTCTGAGAGCGCTCTTTGCAGCGCAGCCTTTTATGAATAGACCCAGAGGAAGGAGATGAAGCATCATGTCCAACTCTGCTTCTGATGCGCTTCTCATAGCCCCCGTTGTACAAAAAGCGGCTGACCTTTGTACTTTGTTGAGCATGATCATATAGCTTTTCGTGCTGCGGGCAGTCCACCAGACTAGGGCCCCATAAGTTAAAATGGGTCTGATGATTGCTGCGTACATCCAATAAATGATGTACGGTTGCAAGCCCCATATTTTGTCGAAGGTCTTTTTGCGGGCATAAAAAGCATTCAATCCCTTTTTCATCCTTTCCGCCAAGTTCCTATTCCAGGAATGATACCTAGATACTTGGCTTCCGTTTTGAGCTTGATTGGAGTACCCTCTAATTTTGGGGGAGCAAATATCGGGACTTTCCTTTCCCTAGTGAACAAAACCAGCTCGTTTTTCTGGGGGCTTATTCTCAGACCTTTCTGTCTTGCCCATAGAAGAGTTGCTTCAACGCAGATTCCATTAGTTCGCTGATAGTTGGTAGAAATCTACATTTTATCAAGATAATTAGGTCATCGGCGTATGCTACTTTCCTTACTTACTTACTTTCCTTATAGAGCTGTGCTCAATGTCTGCATTGATAATTCTGTTATTTAACATATTTTCAATCAAGATTACAATGGATTTGTCTAGTTTTATGTCCTCTAGAGCTGTTATTATGGCCTCTGTGTTTACATTGTTGAAGCCCCCCTCTATATCGAGGAAGGCTGCCATTGTAAACTCTCTTAGGTCCAGCGAGCTCTCAATTTCACGGACAACACTATGCAGAGCACTTTCCACTGATCTGCCTTTAAGGTAGGCGTGTTGAGTGTTGCATAAGTTGTGTGAGTTGATAAATCCTCTGATGTATAGGTCAAGGAGACTTTTCAAGGTTTTTAATAGAAACGACGAGAGACTAATTGACCTAGGATCCTTTGCAGCAGTATGGATTGGTTTACCTGCCTTAGGTATGAAAACTGCCTTTATTTGTTTCCACTGTGTTGGGGAATACCCCGCGCGCAAGCAATTAGAAAAAAATGCTTCCGAGGTGGGGTAAAGTGTGGGTTTGTTATTTTTGAAGCATCGCTGGCAAGATATCGTCCGGCCTGTGATACTTTATCCTTTGTAATAATTTCATTTATTACTTCTTCAGTTGTGTGAACCGTGGGTACCGTCGTCCCGAAGTGGACTGTGATTTCAGGGGTTTACAACCTGGGAAGTGGGTTTCAGTTAGCAGTTCTAGGGATTCCTGACTGGATTCTGTCCAAGAACCATCTGGTTTATTCCGAAGTCAAACTCTTGTTGTCTTCTTCGACTTCGTGGCATCTTTGATATCCTCATTCGTACCTTGGCTACAACAAGGTAGTGATCCGAATCGATATTGGCTCCTTGGGAAGTTGGTATATTTAGTAGGCTGGAGGAATGTCTGCTGTCAATCACAACGGGATCAATCTGGTGCTGGCCAAGTTCCTTTATGAATGTTGAGATGTGAGAATTGTGTGCTTGCTACAAGGAGGTTACGTCCTGCTAGGAAGTTAATTAGCCTGAATTCGTTATCGGAAGTGGTGTTATGGAGGCAATGTTTTGCTATGGTCCACTCAAATACAAGGGTGGTCCGATAAGTACTTAGCCTCACCACAGATGGCGTCGCAAGAGTAACTTACTATCGTGTAGTACATTCTAGTAAACGGCTATTGTCGAAATTTCGGATTTTAGAAAAATAGAAAAAGAGCTACATCGGTCGGTGATTCGATTCTTGTTTTTGGAAGGGAAATCGCGCACAGAATTCAAAGATCGTTTGGATGCTGTGTACCATCAAAAATTGGTTTAACGAGTTTCAACATGGTCGCACGTCGGTTTTTGATGAGCCACGTCCAGGTGCCCCGAAAACGGCGTCCACGGAGGATAACGTGACAAAAATCGACGATCTCGTATTGGCAGACCGCCGATTGAAGGTGCGCGAGATAGTTGAGACAGTAGGCATTTCAAAAGATCGCGTGGATCATATCCTGCATGAAATTTTGGGCATGAGTGAGCTGTCGGCGCGATGGGTGTCGCGTTTGCTCACTCCGGACAACAAGCGCAACCGTAAGACCACTTCCGAGCAGTGTATGACGCTGTTTAAGCGCAATCCGAAGGAGCGTCGTTTCGTGACAGTCGACGAAACATGGGTCCACTGGTACACACCAGAGACCAAGAAACAGTCGAAACAGTGAACTTCACCCGCGAACGTGCTCCGAAGAAGGCGAAGACTGGAAGATGGAAGTCACTCGGGGGCAGAAATTTCAGGCGAATGAGGAGGTCGTTGCAGCCACGGAGGCCTACTTTGCAGACCTCGAGAAAACGTATTTTTCAGACGGGTTCAAGAAGTTGAAGCATCGCTGGGACAAGTGTAACGAGCTAAAAGGAGACTATATTGAAAAATAAATCGCCATTTCTTCAAAATTTTTGTTTTTCTCTTGTAGGCTAAGTACTTATCGGACCACCCTCGTATTCCCGAGGATGCCTTTGATGCGAATTGTTATGAGGCGTGCGCTTACATTCCGGAAGCTTAAGACTTTTTGTCGGACTCTTCCTCGAATAACAAATCCGCATCCGAAAAGGCGTTGTTTATTTTCCTTGCAGCACTTACCGTTGTAGATATCAGTTTTTCTCTTTTTGCCTGATCCATCCCATCGCACTTCTTGGAGTGCGGTTATATCTGTTTTGTAGCAGTCGAGGGTTTTTTCGAGTTGGTTGTCTGCATCTGGTCTGTTAAGGGACAGCATTTTCCAAGTTCAGGCTCACAGATCTTTTCGTTTATATGGGTCGTCAACAATGTATCCGTCCGTATCCGAGGCTTGTTGTTGCTTCGTAACAAGATTTGTTTTCTGCGATGTCAACCACAACTCCCTACCTGGAGGGTCAGACGGATGCCAGACCAGCTATCCAGGAGATGCCGCGTGGAGGCAATATGTCAGCTTGGACATTGTTAGCGACAGTGATAGAGATATTTGCGAATATTTCGTCCGATCCGACTCGAGTTTCCTCAGTGATCTGGTAAGTAAGCCATCAGTCAGCAGTCAATCGCTTTTATCATGTGTCGTGCAAAGACGAGGGACAAAGCCGCCACTTTTTTAAAGGCTATTGCCGGAAGCGTTAACATATGGAGGTATCCTTCGGCAAGAATAGCCGAGCAAGAGCAAGTGATTATTGAGTCATTCTTCCATGGTTTGATTGTGTTTCCATTGTTCTTTCGCTTCGAGGAACACGTTTCGCCGAGCCTTTATCTTCTGTGTAAGATAAAGTAAGCGAAATAGTATTTTCACGATTAATTTTCAATGACTTAGATTTTGTTTTATACTTCACTATCCACTTGTCATATTTGGAAAGAAATTTGCTAGCAAAATGTTACAAACACGGTCTTAATCTTAAATCTATGGAATATGATCTTAGGCTACTTAGGTCAAATACATTTAACTTCGAAAGCGGTTTACTTCCTTAATCCTATAGAGAACTCAATATTCAATATGCCAAAACCACTTTTCGGGAAAACGTTCGGCACCCATTCGAGTTTCAGTCCAGCTCTGTGATTCTGCGGCATAAATTCAATTAAATCAAATTTGGTAAACCGTCACGTGAGACTTACATTCGTATTGCAGTCGAACCAAATGTGCGCGACACACATTTTGGGTGAGATTTTCTTATACTTCTTACTGAGCACGATGAGATCAGAATGTTCGTCCACGTAAGGGACGTATGTGTCGCCATTGGGTTGAAATTTCCTTTCCAGCTCGACGGACATCTGAAATGGATAAGGTTTCTGGTTAGCCATTCGTGATGGGTTTCTCGATTAGAATTACGTTTTTAGTTGAAAATATCTTCTGCACTTTAGAGGCCGTCCGCAGGATCCAGGTGTATTTTAGAAGTCCTTTGAATTTGCCCTTTTTGATTAACACGGTGCTGTTTGGTAGACGACATTTGACTCCATTGGCAAAGCTCTTACTAAAGTGCGCGAAGATGTCCTGAATAGAAGCAAAACCCTCAATAATAGCTATGCAGGATCAAAAGGATCTTAGTTTACCTCATGAACATTGAAACTCAACACCACGTTGGGCTCTTTCGTATTGTAATCGATGCTCATGTTGATGCACTCGATTACATGGTCCAGCCATACGATATATTCCAACGATGGCCCAGGATCGACTGGCTTCGGCGTAGTCGCGGCGGGTGCTGACACAACTGCGGAACTATGCGACACAATCATTTTCTTTGGTTTCTTAGAGGCTATCGCGAGCGTGGTATTCTTCACAGATTGTTTTGGCGCCACTGGCATAACGAGTTGCGTTTGGTTTTGATTTTGCGCCACAATCAGGTCGTCGATTATCGTGTCGGAGAGATCAGGCATCACTATGCCATTACCCTGGAAGAGGTCGGAATCAGAGAGGATGACTTCATCATTGCACAGGTCGATTTGGTTGGTCAATTGAAATTGATCCATTAATTCGATATTGCAGTCGCTAAGTTCGAGACGCGTGCTTTCGTCGGCTAATGTCTCAATGCCGCAACTTATGCGTTCCAAGGAAATGTCGGCTTCGTCAACGGTACACCCGGAAACCATACTAGGATCCCCTTGGTACATGTTTTGGTGGGTATTGGAATTTGCGTTCTCGTCCTTGAGAACCGACTTCAGAATATTATCCGTAAAGTCGGTGAGATCCTAGAAAATCGGTTAGAGAGCTAGTTTAATGAGAAATCAAAGTCTAGAATCTTTATTACCGTAGCGGGGAGTAGTTCATTGTCGAAGATAAAAATATCGCCGTTTGCCGATCCGTTGCCATTCTCCCTTTCATTGTTCGCACTATCTACAGCCCAGAACGCTTTTAAGTCGCTGGTGAAAAGGCCAAATTCTACACTCGGTGTCGGCTTACTTAGAACTGCAGCCAACACCAGGAGCAGATGATCACAGATATCTTCCTTAACAACCACCGAGTTATTGGGTGACAAGAGAATTTTCAACCTCTTACAGGCACACGAGCAGGTCTCCGTTTTATTCGGCCCCGAGTCGTTCGCCAGTATAGTGACATGTAACCTACCGGAAGGAAACACATGCGACCGAGCACATTTCGTCACAAAAGTTGTCCTACTAATTCGCTGAACTGCAGGTATATTCATTTCATCCTCCTTGTACATCTCCCACAACCGTACTTTCTGCTCGACACCGATTCGAAGGCTCCACAGAGCGTCATACTTGATGGGAAACTCTTCGGCTAGCTTGGAGGACTCCGATGCGCTCTTCACATGCTTGCAACTGATATCAATATCATTTGAATCGTATTTACAAGTATCAACGTAACAGATAGCATTCCGACTGACTATTGAACTATCTACCTCCGAAATGAGTGTGGTATCCGTAATCTGGACAAAGTTACGCGGCGAACATTCTCTTTCTTTGATACGAACACTATACAATTTGGTATCCGTGTATGAGACCAATTGAATGGGGTCCATGGACTTTTTGGAATTCAAAATCTGCCGTCGTAGAGGACATTCAACGTTGCGGCACATTTGACTACGGTTGCCATTGTATTTGCCACAACCTGGACAACGCTTTAATCCTCGTAAAGTGTGCCTACTGCCCACGTTCAATTTGGCATAATCTGACATTTTCAGTTTGTTTTTGTTTATATTTGCCTCCTTGCGACGGCGGGGCCGTTTACCTTTTGAACGTCTCTGTAAATGACGAAAGATTTCTCAAAACAAAAAAGATTTTTCGCGTTTCGTGGAGGATTTTTCGTAATTTCCCTTTCTGTCAAAGGTAAAAGCAAAACTTTACTTGATTTGCTTTTTACGGAGAACTGTCAAATGCACGAAAATAAAATCCCTTTAAGTTCGAAAAATCCTCGCCTGTCAGGTGTATGGGATATTTGGTTATTTGTTTTATGACTGTCTTCCGGTGGTTGTTGTCATTGATACAAATTTGAACTAAACCAATTTGAATTGTAAACGAATGAATAAAAATAAATAAAAAAATCCTCGTGTTTTGTTCCCTCCTCCTTCGTGTGATTACGAAAGGGTCGAAAGAAAACGTGGAAATAAAGATAATGAGATAACATCTGTCAAACGAGCAATTAACTTCGCTGAAACAACAATTTGTTCCCAACCGTTTTTCTTAAATTTAAACTAGTTGCCCTAGGACCAGCGTACAGTATAGAATCGAAATAAAAAGGGCAGGAAATGAAAATAATCGGAAAAAAGTCCTAATACGCCATGTGTAGCCCCAGGGCTTTAGTGTCGAAACGCGGGCTCTGTACGTAGGCATGAATGACTACGGTCTCATATTAAAAATAAAAGAAACACTCCACTCGCTTTGCAACAATAAATTATGTAATACATTCACCTTTTACAATCATTTCCGGGCCTCGTAAACTTGCTTGTTATCAAGGGAATCAAACTTCACTTTCCCCTCTATCCAAGCAGCCACCTTAAGTAGCAGGGGTTCGGACAATTTCCTGCTCATTAACTGCAAACTGATGGGCAATCCATTCTTAGACAGACGAATAGGGATTGAAATTGCAGGGATTCCAGCCATGTTGGCGGGTTGAGTGCAAAAGTCTTGTACGGCACATTGATCTCGATTCGATTGGGATATAAAATCCTTGTATAAAGGAGCTTCAGTTAAAGTTGTTGGCGTCAAGAGCACATCAGTTGTTTTAAATGCTTCCGTAAAATCGTTCGCAATAAGGCGGCGTACCTTCAGAGCTTTCTCAAAGTACTTCTCATAGTTTCGTCGAAGTAAAAAATAGTTTCCTGTTAAAATCCTCGTCTTTACCACCGTGTTAAAGCCCTCCGCTCGAGATTTTGCATACAGCTGTTCTGTACTGCTCTCATCATCAGCTCGATGACCGAATTCAATGCCATCGTAACGCGCCATGTTGCTGCTCACCTCACACTGATTCAGGATCGAATAGACGAATATAGAGGCCGACGTATTGGGCATAGAGATTTGCTTAACCTGCGCACCACCGTCCTCAAGGATGTCTGCTATTTTCATCCAAGTTTGCTGCACCTCCGGTGATAGTCCTGGACAGTGATATTCTTTGGGAATTCCGATTCGAACGTTCGATACGTCTACGTCGTCAGTTAGATCAGGGGACAGAGGGGTGAATGGCTTCTTTATTGTCGTTGAATCAAAATCATCGGGTCCTGCTATGGCATTCAAAATCAAGGCACAATCTCTTACGGATCTGGTAAAAATCCCAGGAACATCCATTGAATTAACCAGGGGAATCAGGCCATGCCGTGAAACAAGTCCGTAGGTGGGTTTCAAACCGACCACGCCGCAGTATGAAGCTGGATTTCTCGTTGAACCTCCCGTATCCGAACCTATTGCACTACATTGAAAACTGTTTATGTCATATTCGCTCTTCCATATCAAGTTTCTTACGCGAAGCAAATGCCAGTGGCAACAGCGGTGGCAGAACCACCTGAACTACCCCCAGTAATACGCCAGTTGTTCTCACTTAAGTCCTCACTCCAAATGTTTTTCGTCGGTCCGTATATGGAGTCCACCGTACCCGATCCCATCGCATATTGGTCGAGATTTGTTTTTCCGATCAGGACAGCTCCAGCGTTGACAAGCCGTTCGTATACAGTTGCACTGTAGGTGGGTACAAAATCCTTCAACATTCTGAAAATAGTTCATGTATTATTCAGGTGGCCGGGAGCATTGGATTGCATTGACTTGCTTTGAGGCACAAGTGGTGTGTATGCCATTTACACAAAAATTGTCCTTGATTGCTATGGTTACGCCGTCCAGAAGACCAATGGGTTTCTCTTCGCTGTATCGGAAATCTGATTCATTGGCTTGATGGAAGGCTGATTCTGGCGTAAGTCGCGCAAAAGCATTGAGGGCTTTTAGTTTAACAGCATCTTCTAAAGCGTAGTCAGTAACCAGCCGTGGATTTAGGTAGCCGTTAACGTAACATGCTGCGAGCTGCAAATAAGCAAATGTAATCCAATAAATGTCCGCCAGAACTTGTGTTGTTTTTTGAACCTCTTTTATGGTGAGATTAATGTGGCGGTTCATTGCAGATCGCCTCTGGCCAAGATTTCAAACAGCGCAATAACTTATTTACTATTCCTCCGGTTCGGACTAGCTAATTCACTTAATCCATGAAAGAAGATTTGACAGCAGGGATATATTCCATGTTCGACAGCTGTTTGACAGCTCGCCGTTTGAACATATGTTATTAGCGCAGAGCTGCCAGACCATAGGAAAAGTGAAATGGAACTACATTTTTATATTTATGTATAATTGGCTTTCTTTATCGACTTGATAATAAAGGAGTAGGACCTCTGTCTATTAATCTCCATTCTCAACAATAAATTAGTAGTTCTCCGTCGGAAACAGAGCAAAAGAGACCTTCTTTAGAACGACTGTGGTAGAACTTGAATAAGTCCCGCTCTGTTTCCGCCCTTTCTACTTATTTGCAGTCGTATACTGAATTCGCGCATCTAAACCAAATGCAGTCCTCTCTTAACGCTGATCCCAAGAACTTCTATCACTTTAAAAATGCAAAAACTAAAGTTGGTTTGTCAATGACCGGAAAATAGTTGCCAATTTCTTTACGTAACTTAAAGGACGACTACTCCTCCGGTCATTACTGCCGTCCCGCTACAGTTTCTTATAAAATGCGTTTCATGGACTGATACTTACAATTTTCCGGATCACTTAAAACTAATCTAACTACAAGTCCTAGAAGAATGAGGCAAGGTCGCAGACATACTTTTTTCCTTGACCTACTTATCAGTAATATTAACTGTGCCTCATTGCTTCAAATGATTCTCCTTAACTTCAATCCCTGAAACCTTCGGTTCTCTCTTCCAACTTGAACTGAACGAACTACGGCTACCAGGAGCCAATGTCCAGAAAGTTGCCCGAAACGAACTCTCTTCTTCTCCACCTACATTTCGCCAAACCCTGTTTTCAATATTATACTTTTTTGAGCACCTTATGTAGGCTACCACGACATATTTGAAGCTCAGGCAGTTACAAGGCGGAACTACGCGACTTCTTATTTTTGGCGCAAAAGTGGACCTGACCCTGGCATCACTATCGCGGACTATTTTGAGAATCGCCTTGGATACTAGCGGATTTTATATTGACGCAGAACACTTTGCTGTATTCTCTCTGCGGACTGTGAGAACTACAGAGAGAGAATCATCAACGTCCATTTGAATACGGATTCAATATTCAATCGTAACATAAAGTTAATATGCGTTCACGTCCCCACAGAAGAAAAAGATGACGTAGTCAAAGATAACTTCTATGGCCACGTAATAGAACTTGCGCCCAACGCCCCGAATAAGAATGATATTTTTGAAGGAGTCACAAGAAGACATAGGCTACAGAACACCAAGTCAAACAATCGATTCCTCATTTCACGGCGATTCCAACATCTTAACATCCTTAAGGGGACATGGCAGTTCCCTGATCAATTGGCAACGACCGAATTGATCATGTTGTGATCGATTTTAGACACTCCTCCGATATCTTGGGATCCTCAACACTCCGAGGAGTCAGCATTGAGACGGATCAGTCCCTTGTTCTAGCAAAGATACGAATACGGATTCCACAGAATCATAGGATTTGAGCACCAAAATTTAACTTTTACCGATCGTGTCTTCCTCAAGCTCTCCCCAAACCTGTGCAATCAATTCAAACTAAGAATAAAGACGTTCATTCGGGATGCTGATGCGCTCAAGGTGATGCGCAAGCGCTTTCAAGCCGCTACATATAAGAAAGCCTCGACTTATGGTCAAGTGCAAGCAGGCCCATATAAAGCATGTTAATGGCTACCCTTCAACGACGGTTGAGAGCTCTATAAAGAGATAAAAAGAGAAGAGCACATGTTTTTTAGAAGGAAAAACACGAGAACACCGAGATAATGGATATTATTGCAGGAATGAAGTTCGAAGGTTTTACCGAAAATTAAGCACCGAGCATGCCAAGGATACGAATCCCGAGAAGAAGGCTACAGGGATTATCAGGGACAACAGGGGCAAGTCGATGACGTGAATATGGCAAGATTACTTCTGCAGAGTGTACTCTTATAATAGTTATAATAGTCAAAGTACCACTGTCAGGTAGAATATACAATGGGCAAGGGCGGAAGAACATTTCGTTCAATTGATTTAGACGAGGTTAAGAAGCTGAAGTCTCAAGAAGCTGTGGCGGGCATCTTATCGAATTATTTGAAGCAGCTGGAGATGAGTATGTCGGAGGAAAAGATGCTCTATGAATGGAATCTTAGCGTCGTTTGCCCGGTTAATCAAAAAGGGGATCCTTCTAGCTGCGTCAATTATGGGAGCGTGAGTCTCCTAAGCATTTCTTATGTCTCAACGTCTGAAATCGTTCGTAAATAATTTAAAAGCGTCCTATCGATGTGGTTTTAGGTCAGAAAAATATTCATACTTTGGCAGATCTTAGAGAAGATCCACAAACTTCAAGTTGACACAAACCAGCTTTTGTCGACTTCAAAGCCGCATAAGACATACAGATGCACAGAAATAGCTGTGCAAAGTTTTCAACTCGTCAGGGTTTGTAAAGTTACAATTTTCATCATTAATAAACCTTCCGAGATCTAAAGTTATCCAAAAAAGGTTCGGACGTATTGTCCTGTAATCTAATCAACATTAAGCCAACGCAAGAGTTCTATTTCAAGTCTGGAGAATTGCTAGCTTACGTAGATGATATTGACGTAATTGGACGAATGCAGCGTGGCTTCAATGAAGTGTTTGAGAGTACTAAAGCAGAGGCAATTCAAGTGGGTCTGTTGGTGAGAAAGTGGATGGGAGAAAAACTAAATATATGCTATCATCAGAGCAAGACCTCTGATACCGACGTCTTGCCCGGAACGCTACCTTTGGCAGCTACAAATTCGGAGCCAAGAATTTCGTCTACCTCGGTTTACTAGTCCAATACCCTAGACGACCACACCAAAGGTGGCGCACGCAGGTGAAAATGGATCTCAACCAACTGTTTGTGCGGTACTTGAAGCAGCTGTCTAAAATCAGGTTGACTGAATTGGCTTGTTGGTTGAAGCCAAGGTTCATCCCGAATAGCGTCATCTTAGTAATTAGGTCTTTCTTAGATTTTATTTTTACTTGCAACCAAACATAGGGGAAAAAAACGCATTTCGAACCAACAGATGGTGTTGATATTTGCTGTCAATTACTGCCATTTACTGAGTTCAAAATAGTTTACCTTATTGACAGATGTGAAATACAGTGCTTAGCGAGATAGATAGATATGCAGTCGCTCCTTACACAACAACGCATTTTTGTTAACCTTATCACGAAATGACTGTCAAAGTCATTTTTTCTTCAACATATTCTGCGTAATAGGTCTGAAATTGATTTTCATTTACTATGAAAATTGCACAACGTTTGAAGTCTTTAGGTCATCACTTAATATCTAAACTGAAATTGCTTTTGACTGTTGGGTAACCCTATACCTAATGTAATAAGCTCCTTTATTATTTACTGAACTCAATTGCTGTTTCTTTGATAATATTAGACTACGCGAACACAGCCGAGTAAAACGTCATCCTGGCAATGCCTGCGATAACAAACTAAACGTCAGGCATGAAACCTGAACAAAACACAAACGATTCAAAATGTACCTTTTCGTGGGCATAGCCATAATTACATTCTTCCTGACTTACATCCAGAATATTATAAGATTTGTAAGAAGTTTTCGTTTGTAGAAATATCCCATTTACTCCCGTTTCAGTTGTCCATAGGCTCACGTTTCTTGAACTACGAGAATGATCCAAAAACTTTGGAGGAGATCGAGTCGGCCAAAACGGAGCTTAAGGACCTGGAACAATCGGACATAGGGGATTATGCCAAAATGGTCCGTAGAATGAGAGCAGAAAGTAAGATAAACGAGCTTCGAAAAGCCCTGCGAACAAATGAGGACCTAACCCGGCTGAAGAGCTTCTCTGTCGACCTGTTTTGTGCTAACATTATAAAGGGCCTATTCCTGCTGACACTATTCATAATATCGTTCAAGTATCGCTACACACCAGTGGCGGTATTTGATGACCGATTTAATTTCGCTCCTTTCAGTGGAATTATTACCTTCCCGACGGGGGTGAATAATGGCATTTCTGTGCCGTTTTGGGTGCTGTCGTGTAACCTTACATTTAGGTGGCTTGCAAGTGTAATAAAAACTAAATAAACTGTACACTCGTTGAGCGAATCAAAAACAAATTTTGTGTTGTATTTAAATGTTGATATTTCACAGTCCACACAAGAAGTTGGGCTCTGGTCTCCCAACTTCAGCAAGTGTTCAGGATTTGACCAGGAAAAGGTTGATTCTAAATGTAAAGTCGGCCGATATATAAAAACCGATTTCCCAAGATGGCATCAGAAAAATGTACACCAATGAAGGTACTATGAAGCCGGCATACGTATCATATCCTATATGGACTTCCTCCCAGAGATAACTGACTCTACTGATAGTAGGAAGAGATGTTTTTGAAACTCGAGGGACCCAAAAACTGTTCTTAAAAATCACGACGTTGATACACCATCGCAGGCAAGCAGGCAATCTTCGAGGAATAGAAACTTCAAGGCTCCTAGTAAAGTTCTTGAGGCACTTCGCCGCCCTTCTTGTTAGACGTCACAGTTCCTTTTCTCATATTTTTTTCCTAAACTTGCCATAAATATTCAATTAATTTATGTTAATGTCTGGAGATTGCGGAGGACTATTTAGCTACTAGCATGCTATCATTGTTTGACAATCGCTGTGTACTTTGGAAGAAATGTACGTGTAACTATATTTTTTCTTTGCTACACAAAAGAAACGGATATGGAACTCTTTAAGAACTGGGCGAATTTCCAGTTCTTGTAACACACCTTCTCGTCGATGGGGAATATAGTTTAACCTAAAGAGTTCATCTCTTACTTTAGTTTAGTTTATTTCATCTACCGAGTTTGACTCTAACAGATTGCAGAATTATAAGTATAATACATTTGTTTATAGTAAATATAAGTTCTAAGTTAACAATTGGTATTAATATACAGGGTGCCCCACGAGCAGTGTGCCAAAAAGCTAGAGCGTGTAGGTAGGTCTAGTCAAGACAAGAAAAAAATCGTATGGGAGGGGGGGGGGGGTCTATTTCCCCCCGTTTAGCCGGGAGGGGCAATTTTCTAAAAAATTGACTTAATTTGGGAAAAAAATTATTAAAAATCAACAGTTACATCCACAATGCCACTATATACCTTTTTGTAAAGCCAGAAACCTCTTCTTTAATACTGATTTTAAATGAAGCTGCTTTAAGGAATAGTTTTTGAGAAATTAATTTTCAAACTCAAAATTTTGCAAAAAAAATTAAAAAAAAAAATTTCGAACTATTTTTTTTCGAAATTGTATGTAATTAAGTACTAATTTTTTTTTCAAAAATTCAATACTCTTATTAGTTTTTAGTTAAAAACAGAAAACCGGATGCAAAAATGTCTTGTAGTTTTTGAGAAATTAAAAAAAAACCCGAACCATTTTTTTCTAAGAAAAACCTTTTTTTTTGGTTTTAACGTGGCTGGACTTGTAGGCAAATTAATGTATGAAACATTGACCTCTTTTTTATTATTTTTAAAAAATTCGGAGTTTTATGAGGATACAATAAAGTGACACAGTATTGGAATAACCCTGGACTAATCCTTTTTTTTCATTAATAACGCCTGAAAACTGATCTGCCAATTTCGTCTGCGTCCGCCCGCCGCCGATGGGTTTTACCCGCTAGGTCCTTAAGACAATAAAACCACAATTTTTCTTTATTGAAAAACAAAATATTTGCAACCCAAATGTAAATAAAAGGCATCGCATTTTTAATAAAAAACCATTTCCAAATTGGATGTTAAATAATCAACACATTACGATTTCTAACTCATACTCTCGAGAAGAATTAACGGACATGCACTTCTGCTACGGTTTAGCTAATGGTCGAGATCGTGAAGCCGAAAGACGATCTACGCTGAAAGATATCCCAATCGGAGGTGTTCCAGTCGTAGCATGTTTTCAAGAATCCACCGATGTCTGCGAGAGCACGGAGTGCTAGAGCATCGAAGAAGCGAAAGATCAGTTACAGATGGATCAGGAACCTTAGATGAAAGAATTTTGGATTTGGTCCGACGTAATCCCTCCCTTAGTACAAGGAGGATAGCTATTATGCATGGAGTGCCCAAATCTAGAGTATGGAGAGTGCTTCATACCAAAAACTCACCAGGAACCAGGAACTCACCTCAAACGACAAGTTTTTGAGAGCAGAATTTTGTCGATCATTACTGCTTCGAGATGAAACTGAACGAAACTATTTTGCAAGGATATTCTGGACGGACGAAGCACAGTTTACCAGAGATGGGGTTACTAACTTCCACAATTTGCATCATTGGAGTAGCACCAATCCACACAACAAAAAACAAAATAAATCACAACACCGCCTTAGCTGTAATGTTTGGCTTGGTATTGTTGGACAAACTGTAATCGGGCCCCGGTTTTTGAATGCCGTTATTAATGGAGAATCATACCTGCAATTCCTACGAGACCTTTTGCCCGATTTGATGGACAACATTCCTTTGGCCTTAGCAGATAATTTAATCTACCAGCAAGATGGAGCAACAGCACATTACAGCTTACGGGTTAGAAACTGGCTGGATGATCATTTTAGTGACCGTTGGATCGGAAGAAGGGGCCCCATGGAATGGCCACCTAGATCACCAGATTTAACTCCTCTAGATTTTTATGTGTGGGGATTCATGAAGAATTATGTTTACGAAGTGGAAATAGTATCTTTGGAACAACTGAAAGAACGGATTGAAGTCGCTGGAGTCAAATTGCAGGAAAATTTGTCAAGCATAGACTTATGTGCAGCCATTAGAAGGAGATATAATCTTTGCCTTCTAAAAAATGGGGATCATGTTGAAAATTTATTATAATAAAACTCCGAATTTTTAGAAATAATAAAAAAGAGGTCAATGTTTCATACATTAATTTTCCCTACAAGTCCAGCCACGTTAAAACCAAAAAAAAAGGTTTTTCTTAGAAAAAAGTAGTTCGGGTTTTTTTTTAATTTCTCAAAAACTACAAGACAGTTTTACATCCGGTTTTCTGTTTTTAACTAAAAACTAATAAGGGAATTGAATTTTGGAAAAAAAATAGTACTTAATTACATAAAATTTTGGAAAAAAGTAGTTCGAAATTTTTTTTTCCAATTTTTTTTTCAAAATTTTGAGTTTGAAAATTAATTTCTCAAAAACTATTTCTTAAGACAGCTTCGTTTATAAATAAGATGAAAGAAGAGGTTTCTGGCTTTATAAGAAAGTATATCACGGCATTGTGGCTGTAACTGTTGATTTTTAATAATTTTTTTTCCAAATTAAGTCAATTTTTTTAGAAAATTGCCTCTCCCGGCTAAACGGGGGGGAATAGACCCCCCCCCCCCCTCGTTTTATTACGAATCTTGTAAAGTACTTTTGAACTCTTTCCAGACATAAAACATGCTTTATATAGGTTGGACACCATATAATAGAACAATATTCAAGATGCGGACGTACAAGGGACATGTAGACTGACTTGAATGTATACGGACTAGAAAATTCATAACATGTACGTTTAAGAAACCCAAGCATTGAGTTTGCTTTAGCTACAACGTAATCAATGTGAAGTGAAAAAGTCAACTTCATATCGAAAATTACGCCAAGATCTTTGATGTCAGTTTTCCTCAAAAGAATCGTCCCATTTATGGTATAGTCAAAAACTGTAGGCAACAAAACATGGAAGACAGAAAATGAATGACATTTATCTACATTTAACTGAAGATGATTGATATCGCACCATTTAACCAGTTTATTTAAATCATCTTGGATATTTATACAGTCTTGGATGCTTCGAATGCGTAGAAAGATTTTGAGGTCATCTGCATACATTAAACAGTTAACATAATTGAAAATTGACGGAATATCATTAACAAATATAATAAATTGCAATGGTCCTAGGTGACTACCTTGATGACACTTTCATGATTCTTGACTGACACTGACTTAAGGAGTGTTGAATGAATACCATATAACTTAAGTTTATCAAAACAGAGGCATACTGTATCAAAAGCGTTCTTAAAGTCTGTCAGAATCACATCAACTTGATATCTTGATTCTAATGAATCAAAAAGATATTTGGTGAATAATGTTAAATTTGTTAAAGTTGATCTTCCACACATAAATCCATGTTGTTGTGCGCATATTTGTTCTTTAATTGCAAGGTAAAGTTTTTTTGTAACAGTTAATTCAAACAATTTAGGAATAGCAGATAGTTTTGAGATTCCTCTATAGTTCTCAACTTTCTGTCGAGATCCAGCTTTGAATATAGGAGTTATAAAATAACTTTTCCATTCTTCTAAAAATGTACCAGATTAGAGTGATAAATTAAACATTAGTTTCAAAGGTAAAGACAAGGGTAAGCTACATTGTTTAAGAATGATAGATGGCACATTGTCAGGACCAGGACTTTGACAAGATTTTAGAGATCGTATTCCTTGCATTATATCATCCGTAGATAAGTAGATTGATCCAACACTCATATAATAAACATCCTCTTTTAGAGAAGGTGTGTTAATATTTGAATGATCAACATATATCGTTTTAAAAGGATTTAGCAAATAGCTCGCAGGTTGTCTCTATGTTATGGGATATTATACCTTTAAACTCCATATTTTGAAAAATATCTTTTAATCGTCTCTTACTGTTTAAAAACAACCAGAAACATTTGGGATTGTTAGAAATGTTGGATTCTGTATTCAATATATCATTTTTATATAGAAATTTATTTAAGAATTCATACTCTCGACGTAATTGGCAAAATCGCTTCTTGTAACGTTCTGAATTTGAGTTTTTCCATTGTTTAAACGCCTTGTTTTTCGCATTTTTTAGATTGATTAATCTTTTATTATGCCACGGCAGCTTAAAATAATCTCTTTTCTTAAATTTTGGTATGACCTGAATAAATCCTAATTTAAGTATATTCAGGATTGATGTATACATTTCCCGTAGATTTAGATCGGAAAGAATATTCAACCAATCAACGGACACTAAATAATTATTCAAACCATCATAAAAGCCTTTGGCAAAATTATACCTGTCTATATAATAATTTAAATTTGGTTTTGATACAGAAAGAACTGTATAGACGACATTCAAACATAAAGCTACGTGATGAATAGAATTTTTCATTAAAGGACATAAGACTTCTCTAACTGAGCAATTTAAGGAATTGCTTGCAAATATTAAATCAAGAATCCAAGAAGTCCTTCACACTCTCAGCATTGAGAATGGAGAATGGAAATGAAGTCGACGTCATTTCAACCGATTTCAGTAAAGCTTTCGACAAAATCTCTAATAAACGAATATTCTTCAAAATGTCTTCTCTTGACTTTGAACCCACTGCGTTGAAGTGGATATCTTATTGTTTAAAAGACCGTTACTACAGTGTCCGTTTTAGATCGGCCTTTTCCAACCCCTTCTGAGCTTCTGCCAGCGTTCCTCAAGGCAGCCATCTAGGTCCACTTCTGTTTATTCTTACCATAAACGACATCGAGTTTGTCATCAAACGTTCCCACCTCTCACTGTACGCCGACGACACCAAGTTCTTCAAGACCCTTTCCTCGCAACAAGATTCTTCCCTTATTCAATCGGATCTCAACAGCTTTTCCGTTTGGTGCTCCAAAAATTGCTTGGAACTTAACATTTCCAAATGCCAATCAATTACCTTCTCACGTAAATGAATCAAACCTCCCCCTCGTCTCTACTTCCTCAATAATCAGCCCATTTCAACCGTTCAGGTTATCCGAGATCTTGGCATACTATGTGACCAAGAACTCAATTATCACGCACCTATCGACGATATAATTCATAAAGCCAACTCTGCACTCGGTTTTGTGAAACGTTGGTCTAAAGAATTCTCCGATCCCTACCTGACTCGATCCCTCTATATTACCTTTGTTCACCGCCTTCTCGAATACTCATCTCAAGTGTGGCCCCCTTATCAACAAACCCACACATCTATAATCAAAAGCATCCAACGTCGGTTCCTACGTTTCGCTCTCCGAGGTCTGCCCTGGAACAATCCCTTGTTCTTACCGCCCTATCAAGACCGTCTTAAACTAATCAACTTGAGTACTTTGGATTAAAGAAGAAGATTGTCCGACCTAATCTTTATTCATAGACTTCTTACAGGTACCATTGACTGCGCCACCCTTTATAACTCCATATCTCTTAACACTAACTCTTGTAATACACGCACTCCTCGTCTCTTCTATCTATGCACCCCCGGCCCCTCATACGACTCCAATGAACCCAGTTCCCGTATGTTGGCAAGTGTTAATTCGAATATTAACTTCGACTTCAACCTCAGCACTCCATGCCTAAAACTCCGTCTTTTCAATAACCTTCCCTCCTTTAAAGGTCATATTGTCAGTGGTGGATGCGATCAATCAGTGAGAGAGCATCGGACAATAAAGACGTAGTGGCAAAAAGTATAAGTTGTTTTATTCTTCTTTGATCCCCTTATCTCCCTACACTAGGTAACCTGATTAACTTTTCTATTTGCGAAGATTATCCTTTAGAATGCAACTTATATACATACACAGAACATATAGCACGCTTGGCTTCCGCTAATTTAGTTTGTAGGTGCTTATGTAGATTTAAGTTTGAAACAATCAAGGCTCCCAGGTGCTTATATTATTTAATTATTTCTTTTGGCTGCTCCTCAAAAGTTCACTTCTACACGCCTTCGTAAATATCTCCCTCCGCCGTTCCTGAAAGTCTTAATTTTTGAAGATTCCATGTTTTCCAGTAGAGTTGGAGCCTGTTTATCATCAGGGAACATCAGTCCTAGCATATTCTTTTCTCTCACAATAACACCATCATTCCATACTTGTGCAACATTTTCATCGTACTCTCTCCCTACTTAAAGTCCCAGGAATGCGTAAGACCCCGGGTGGCAGACTACTAAGGGATCCCCAGGATGGAACAAAGCTAATATTTGTGCATAAAAAACATAAGGAAATCACTTCTTAATTAAATAGACATTTGCTGGTAAAATTTCAAGTTTGCATTCGTTGTGTTTTTTTTCTCACTAGCTTTACTAACGTAGATAAGTAGACTAGATTGCTAAGCGGACCAAAATATGTGGATTTCAACAGCGGAAAATCAAGAAGGCAAAAGATTTGGCAACTAAGTTCAGGAGACATCTACAAGTACGTATGTGACACCAATGGCTTCTACATCTAGTGCAGAAATTGAACCCTCAAGTTCATTAGAAAAACCTACTCCATCAAGTTCATTAGAAGAAATCGAATTACGTAACACTGATGGAAATGCAGAAGGTTTGGACCGCGTTGATAACATGATATCAGCGCTTGGGAAAAAGATGATTTTGGAGAGATGGAAAAGCAAACGACAAGCAAAGAGTGCTCTATTTATCCCGATATTCCAAATTGGCCAATTCCGCTGTCTGATGATTTGAGAGTTGATGTAGTGAAAAAGGGTAGTACTCATTTTCAAAATAAAGATGGTCCTTTTAATACAGCCGAAGTTCAAAGGTCAAGCGATAAAACCGAGGGGACGAGTAGGCATCTAATACGGTCTGGTTTTATAGTACCCTCCCAATAGGTGAAAGAGTATTGCGGAAATTGATGATATACTCCAAACTAACAAACAGTTTGTTTTGTTTTTGCTGTCATTTGAATGTTATTTGCATGCAATGAATCACAATATTTCGTCGCTGGGTTTAATATCTGGTGGAAGCTTAACCCTAAGGTATTTGAGCCCGAGGCATCTGATCGCCACCTAACTTAAATAGAAAAGTGGAAAACCTTGGAAATGGGCTTTAAGCTGCAAAACACAATCGACAACAATTTGCAAATCTCAATGGGTGCAGAAAAAAAGAAATGGCGCGATATTCAAAGACGGCTTTAGGAAGTTTTCTTGCTCGTCAAACATTTCTTTTCGAGGCCACAGAGAGGACTTGCCATCGGAAAATAGAGGCAATTTCTTGGAATTGGCGAAACTTATATCCAATAACAATATGACCCAGTTTTAAGGGAGCATTTGTTGAGAATCGAGCTACAATAGGTGATAAGACACGAGTCAGCTCGTATTTGTCGAAGAATATTCAAAATGAATTGTGAAAGACATCCACCAGACGAGGTACTTTGGCATTATATTCGACAACACACCCGATGAATCACGTATCGACCAAATGAGAGAGGTCATTAGATACGTTCACATCCAGGATGGCAAAGTTGAGGTGAGGGAATCCTTTCTAGGGTTCTTTCCTACATGTGGAAAGACTGCCAAAGAACTGACCGACAATATCTTAAAATAACTCAATGAAGATAGTTTTAACATTAACCTTTGCCGGGCTCAGGGATATGATAATGCTACGACTATGGCGGGTATTCATGGAGGAGTTCAAAAATGAATTCGGCAAATTAATCCAAAAACTTTGTTTACGCCATGTGCAAGCCATTCCTTAAACCTTCGTGGAGTTTACTCTTTGGGAAGCACTCCTTCAAGAACAATGTTTTTTGGGACAGTGGAAAAACTTTACACATTTTTACACAACGTTGGGATATTCTCATAAAAAATGTTGGTGTGTCTGTCAAGAGACTTGTAGACACTAGATGGAGCGCTCATCACGAGGTTGGTAGAACATTGAAGGACAATTTCCTTTGTGATCCTCTAAAGGAAAATTTGGATACAAGAAGTGCTGCAACCATACTCTTATCTGCTGTATGCGAATTTACGATTTTGTGTTATCTTTCATGTTGGTGCGATATTTTTGAAGAAGTTGATTTAACACAGAAATACTTGCAAAAATCCGGGCTCACTCTAGAAAAAAGTGTTTGTGAACGAAGCTTTTCAAAATAAAAAAATTAATTAAGACATCTAAAATAGGTTGTGTAATCTAGCTATACTTTCAATCGAAAAGGAGCACACAAAAAATATATTTACATTTATTTATTTATTAGAATATTGATATACAATTAAAAAAAAAAAATTGTAATTAACATTGGGATAAGAGCAACTGGCAGCAAAGGCTTTCGGCTCTCAGATATAATATTAGACTTTACAGTTTTCGTATATTCTTCTTATTTTTTGTATATTGTTTTGATTGGGTCCGCTGAGAAGATCTAATAGGATTGTGTTGTAGCAGTTGGCACAAGATATAAATTTTAATGATTTAATCGAAACATTCAGCGCAATAAAAGCTCGAAAGCACATTTGAATAAAATCCTTGTTCGTGTTTTTTTCTTAAATTTTTTAGGGGTGTAAGCTTGCTTTACCGCGCCGGGTGCCACTGCCTCTTAGTCCGTTAGACTTTGTCGACCTTGGTTCACTTATTAACAGCGACAACACCAGCGTTGAGGTAAAACCAGCAGAACTACTTTTGCTAACCTCCGCTTTTTTGTGCTCAAGAGCCAAATTAAGAAGTAGACTTCTTTCTCGAAAGACCAACATTGCGTTATACGAAACCTTAATCATTCCGGTCTTCCTCTATGGCCTGGGCTCTAACTAAAACTAAGTTCTGTGTTTAATCTATGCTCCCGTTTGTATAAACTGAGTTTGGAGGAGAATATCCAAATTCTACGAGCTGCACAACAATATCGGCCTGGTACGACGCCTCTAGATCCATGGCTATGTCATGTAAAGCGCATGGACAACGCAGCTGCCTCCCGAAGAATCTTCGAATCCAACCCGGCGGAACGTCACAGCAGAGGACGATTGCATCTACGGTGGCGCACACAGGTAGAAGGGATCTTATCCAACTGGAGGTGCAGCACTGGAGAAAACTAGCTAAAGACCGTGCTAGCTGAATGCGCTTGCTGGTTGAGGCCCAGGTTCACCCCGAACTGTAGCGCCACCAAAGAAGAAGAAGATGCATAAAACCTGACTGTTACCACTTGGCTTGTTGATTGTATTTCAGTACGTCCAGGTAATTTCTACTGTTCGTCAATAAAACAAAGGTCCGTTCTCGGTTCTCCGTTCTCTTGGTGATCTCAAGACCTTGTTTCTGCGTTTTGGACCAAAAGCCTTCTTCACTAAATATAACATTATCTCAAAATATTCGAAGATCGTTCAAATGAGTTTTGGCAGAATTTAGGCTCTTGAGACGATTAGTAGGAGAAATGTGTTTTTTTTTTGTGTCGTACTTTTACATGGAAGCCTAGAGCCCCACGAATTGTTGACATAAATACTTACTGGTTCGCAGTTTTGGCGATTTTCCCAAGAAATCTGACTTGTCTCCTTTAATGTACGATTAAATCCCGCATTTCCCTACTTACCTTTAAGCATAGTGTGTTGTATTCTAATATTTGACAACATGTTTCAAATGATTTTAGCACGGATCGTCAATATTTTCTACATTTATTTCATCTTCTTGGTAATCCAACGCGGGATAGGAGTTACGTAGAACAAACCCACGGCTTTGAATTCAATTCATAAGAAAAAACAAATTTCCTAATGGATCTTTGCCCCATGAAACACAAATGTCTGAGTTAGGCGAAGAGCTGAAAAACATCAGATTCAAAACAACATCAAAAATCGTTGACAGGCCTGGATGTTAAATATGCCTGGTCTTCCTTGAGTAAAATTAAGTTCAACAATTTCTCATCCTTCGACGCGAAAAACATCCTCAGGACTTGGACTATTTGGATATCACCGGATGGGGTAACTCGCAATCAATATTGATCATTTTCTGATAAATAAAAGACACATTACCAGCTTCCTAGATGTCAAAGCATACAGGAGATCGTTATTCTGACTACATTCTAATCATCGCCAAAATTTAAGGCCGAATCCAAATTCACAAAAGTAGGACGCAGGAAGTAAGAGGACTCACGTATCAAGCGCCAATACCAGGAGGAAAATAATAACCGTAATAATAAGCCCAGCCAAGTAAAAGCCCGTAAAATTCTATGACTTCAACAGCTCCACAAGTGACCATGTTTTCAAAATACGAAGGAAATTCCTCGAAGCGGTCTGAGTATTCGGAAATTTTAAAAAGGCGCATTATTCTTAAGCCGGTTGAAAATGTAACAAGTCCTTGTAAGGTTGGGAATCTCGAAAAATGTGGTGAAACAGATACAAGTGTGTCTAAAGAGAAACAAAGGACGAAAGGTGCAGGACTTAATGACGATCTGGACCTTTTGTAAGAAAATGGGGAAACAGAGAAAAAGGAGAAATTCTGCAACGCCTTCCTCTTCGCAATGAAGAAACTATTTAAACGACATCTAGAACGAATGAACGGTAGACGAATAATGGAAAATTCGGGAAGTGGAAAACTCGAGGAAAATGGATCACCAAAAGATAAAAAAATATCACTAAGAGGAGATGGAACAAAGCAGAGAGATTTGGAAGGACGAGGCTTTGAAACTCATAGCTTCAAATGGCCGGTAATAATAATGATAAAAATAAGGACACGTGCTTAAGTCTCAGTTTTCTTTTCCTTAAAATCGGTAATCACATAATCACTATTGAAAAAAAGTCAAGATAACTAGCTTAGTGCAGACAAATTACAGAGCACACACAAGACAATCTTCAGACAATCAGTGCTAGCTTTCGCTGAGGGGGGGGCTGTTCTTCTGAGCAAAATTGATACGCTTATGACTGCAAGTTAAATAATGCAAAAAATTGATTACGGGAAAAAAATTATTGGCCTTGATTTCCAGCACCCAAACAGTGAAAGTGCGGCGTTGTGACCTTACCGGATGAGCACGAATGGATTCGTCACTCGGACTAATTTGTTTGAGATGTTTAAATTCACTACAGTTGTAGAAAAAAGCCTTTGATGATGATGATTAAAACAGGACGAACTATATAAAACATTTTCGTGATATTTTCCCTGTTTTTGGTGTTGAATTTTCGCTAATTCAAAACATTACGCGAGTGTGAATCGATCCACATTTTATTAGCTCCTGGACCACGGAGGTGAATGCTGATGTCTCATTGAGTGATAAAAATTATATAAACCTACATAGTTAAATTACAAATGACCCGTCTGACGTTTTACATACTCGTGATCATGTAAGTAACGCACTATGAGGACTAACTGGAGTAATTAAGAAAACTTGTTTTCTTTATAACCTAGAAAAGCAATTTAGAATACTATTTTTCCAGTCGTTAACATAGTTGTATATACATTGGTAAAATTGCACTTACGTATAGCCACTGCGAAGGCTGACTGTTTTCAAACTCAATCACTTTACCTATATAAGAAATATTGTCTTTTTTCTTTTCAGGTTATTGAAAAAATTGAGTAATATAAGTATTTATGGCCTTTCAATGCTATTCATGACAATACTTGTTTTTTTTTTTTATGTAAATCGATTGAATAAGAAAACCTCACTTCATGGCATTTGCCAGAAGGCAAAACACTCACAGGTGTGACACCTCCGTCCTTCGAGAGCCTCCAACTGTATTCTGCAGTTTCTTCGTCCTCAAAGCAGAGTCTATTTTTCTGCATTTTGATGGATGCTTCTACTATCTGTTGAAGCACTCAGACGCAAATACTACACATCACGTTGGCTCAACTGTGTCATCCTCCTCGCAACATGCATCACAGGTGGGCGTCTCACTGATGCCAAGCACGTAGAGATGCTTAGCAAAAGTCAAGTGGCCCGCAATGACGAAAGATAGACGCATATTTTTCCAACGAAAAGTGCAGTTGGACTTTTTCGCATTCAAAGAAAAACCCAGCGCCCCGCCCAAACCTGGAGCCATCTGTATGAATGCGAAGATAGTTCTTTCCAAGTTTAATATCTGGCCAGAGCCAGTTCCGACCCGACCAGTTGGAAATTTGATTGTAAAATTACAGCACAATAGGATGGCAGGTGTCATTGCGTCGAATGGGATATCCATGAGATGTACGCTGAAACTCCAATGCGAATTGTGGCAAAAACCATTTCTCTTAGGTGAAATATGGCGGTGAGTGTGCAGGTCAATATATGGGGTGGAAATTCATCATTTGCTTAAGCTGGCAGCGCTTCGGTGGTTTTTGATTCCACATGCTTTGACCCAAGATGCTTGCTATCTAAGATGACTCCCAGATACTTAGCTTCCTTACATATCGAGATGGAAATGTCTTTTAGCCTGAATCATGCCAATATTTTACCTCCTTCTCGTGAAGAGAACTGCATCAGTCTTTAGACGATTAACCGACAGCTCTGTCCTATACTCTGCTTCGTTTTGTGGAGGTATCCTCAGAACACGATATCCTGTATTTTACCTCCTTCTCGTGAAGAGAACGGCATCAGTCTTTAGACGATTAGCCGACAGCTCTGTCCTATACTCTGCTTCGTTTTGTGGAGGTATCCTCAGAACACGATATCCTGTCAGGTAGTTAGTCTACTGATATGATCTCTATGAAAGCCTAGAATATTTAAGAGGTGCGGAGTCCTTGGACTCTACCCTAATAGGATAACGTATTATTTCCAACTACCCAAAAGCATGTTGACTTGCTTGTGCCGGGGTATTCGCCATAGTTTGGACTTAATATCTCTTTTTTTTTGTCAAAGGCATGTATGTATATACATATGACAAGGTACTTTCTACATACCTAGCTCAGGAACTTCGTGAATAATGGATGTGTGATCCGATATTCGACAAAACCATTTACTTTCTAAACAAATGAATCTTGCCGCACTACTTCTTACTGGTTTCTTAGTGAAATTCAGTCAGTGCTTCGAGAGCTGCGAATCGGTAGTATGACACTTATGATGCTACTTGACTTGACTTACTTGACTTTGTTCCATCATATGGCAGAGGCCCCTATTGCAGATTATAGCCAGATATAATGAAAGGTTTTCCTATAAGTAAGACGACTACAACATTGTGTCGAATCGCTTTTTAACCCCCGACGCGACGCAAAGTAAGGGGTGTTATAAATTTGAAGTGTCTGCTTGTCTGTCTCTGGCATCGTAGCTTCTGAACGAATGGACCGATTTTGATGCTTTTTTTTTTTGGAAAGCTAACGTGATCGAGATGGTTCTTGGCTACAATTTATGAAGATCTGTTCAGGCGTTTCAAGGCCATCATCTCTTTTAGGTGGCGCAAAATAAATCACTCTATCGAAAGATGTTATAATTTTTGCAAATGACTCTGTACCTCAATCATATGACATTAGTGAACTAGACAGCTGCAGTATACAAACAGATAAGCAATGGTGCGCTATACTTCGCAAGAGCGTGGGATAATTGTGTCGATTTTTTTACCAATAATCGGTCGGTGGAATTTCGTGACTCGACTTGAACAGACTGGAACGATAGGAGACTATGCAGGACGTGGCCGCCATCGGCCGAGAATATCGCGGCTGTGGCTACCGATGTCGCTAAGAACAAAGACTTATCAACCAGACGCAATTGGGCATAACCAGACGGACCCTACAGCGAATTTTAGTGAAAAACTTACACATGTTCCCGTAAAAAGTACAAATAGTGCATCAGTTAATGCCTGTCAGTCGCGTGTAAATTACTGGTCGCGTTCTGGCGATTTGCCATGACCAGCAAGATCGCCAGATTTAACCATCCCAGACTTCTTCCTTTGGGGTTACTTGAAGTCGCGAACTTATGCCAACAAGCCTAGGACGTTCGCGTTCGCAGCCCTTAAGGAGAATATTCGACAGAAATACAAACAGTTATTACCGGAAATCTTGCGGAAAGTCATTGAAAATGCGATAAGACGGGTAGAAATGTGTATCAACACTGACAGTAGCCACTGGACGGATATCATCTTTTCCACATAATAGTAAAAATTGTAAAGGTCCAAATAAATATTCCATCACTCAAAATAATTTTTTTTATTATTTTTTAAAATATTTTTTTTTTATTAAAAAAAAAATTAAATAAAAAATTTTATGTAACCCCCGACACAAAAAAAAAACTTTAAAAAGTAAAAAAATAAAATTTTTCTCTAGGCTTTTTGATTTCATTAAGAGAACCTATTAATATTTTTAATATTTTTAATTTTTGTACTAAAACAGTCTGGTTAATAGGAAAACCTAATAGACTAATTGAATTTAGCATGCGCACATTTTCGACCACCTGCCTGCAGCTATGACCTTAAAATTGTCGGCGTACCGGATGATTTCGTAACCGATATCAGTCATAATGTTGCTAGGGCGAAAATTACGATCTCTTTCAAGTATAGACAGACCTCTATGTATCCAATTACATGATCTAAGGTGTTTTGATGACTATAAGTGTATGTAGTTCGAGGAGACTTTCCATTAGAGGCATTGGATTTGTTTATTTTGCACAAAAACTAGATTAATGGCTTTCCAAATTTGAGGTAAGTGGGAGTCTCTAGTTGAATCTAGAATTAAATACATATGCAAGAGGCGAGATAATGTAATCCAGACCTTTTTGGAGGAAACTTAAACGACAGCACTGCACTATGTTTTGAAGCATAAGTGGAAAGGAAAAAGCATATGCGTCTGTAGTGACAGCCAAGCTGTACTCAAAGCTGTGTCAAACCCTTTAATCAGCTCCAAATTAATGCATGAACTCAAACCCTTTCTGAACAAAGTCGGAAGACCAAATTCACTAAGGGTTATCTGAGATCCCAGGAAATGAGATCTCTGATGAACTCGCTAGAATTCAATAGAAAGAAGGATAGTTTCTCAGGACCTGAAGAATACCTTAATATACTTTAGACTTCGCAAAATCGAAATAGCTTTCGTCAATTGAAGCTTTTAGGTTTTTTAAGACTTCTCGTCGACTCTCATATCGTTGCGCGTATTTGGGGAATAACTAAATATTCTTGGGAACGTACAACCTAAACACCAAATCGAACAAAATTTTCACTGACAATCGTAAGGCAAACCCCCAACAACGTTAGCTTAGTAAAGCACCAATCACCACTGAACCTCTAAACAGTAGACTGTCAGCCGTATTTCTAGAATGAAGGGAGCAATCGGCTAATTAAGAACCTACAAAGGCTTATACGGGTATATTTCTCCCCATGCCACTTAAAAATCGTCTGAAGCCTGTCATCATGCACTTAATGATTTTGATTTTGGTGGGGGCTATACCCCCATTTTATTGTGCTTAATTCAAGCTACATACTTAATTTAACTTACGATCTAAGAAAGATGGCGATTGAGATGGAGTTTTAGACAAGGAGTGCTGATGTTAAAGTCGAAACAGTTTTACCCATTAACATTCCGCAGCATACGAGAGATAGGTTCATTGGAGCCATAGGAGGTACGAGAGGCGGGTACATAGAAGGGACGTCGATTTCGTGTATTACGAGGGTTAGTGTTAGAAAAGATAGAGTTATAAAGGGACGCGCAGTCGATGGTACCTGAGAGGAGTCGGTGGATGAAAAGGATGTCGGATATCTCTCTTCGTTCTTCCAGCGAGTTCAAATTAATAAGCTTTAGGCGGTCTTGATAGGGAGGTAGGATCAGAGGATTGTCCCAGGGTAAGCCGCGAAGAGCAAAACGGAGAAGACGACGTTGGACACTCTCAATTCTGGAAATGTGTGAATGATAGTAAGGAGACCACACTTGAGACGCGTATTCGAGAATAGGGCGAACAAAGGTTATGTAAAGAGACCGAGTGACGTAGGGATTGGAAAATTCTTTAGACCATCGTTTCACGAAGCCGAGTGCAGAATTGGCCTTAAGAATTGTATCGCTGATATGTGCAAGGAAATTGAGTTCCTGGTCGCATAATACACCTAGATCACGGATCACTTTAACGGTGGAAAGGGGTTGGTTATGGAGAAAGTAGAGGCGGGGAGGAGGTGTGTTGCATTTGCGGGAAAAAGTAATGGATTGACACTTTGAAATGTTTAGGCCGAGGCAGTTCTTGGAGCACCAGCTGGAAAAGCTGTTGAGGTCCGATTGAATAAGGGAAGAGTCAAGTTTTGAGGAAATGATCTTAAAAAGTTTAGCATCGTCGGCATATAGGGAGATGTGGGAATGTTTGATAACCATATCAATATCATTTATGGTGAGCATAAAAAGAAGCGGGCCTAAATGGCTGCCTTGGGGGACACCGGAAGTAGCAAGCAAGGGGTTAGAGAGGGCAGATCTAAAGCGGACGCTGTAGTTGCGGTTTTCCAAGTATGAGGAAATCCACTTTAATAAGATGGGCTCAAAGCCAAGAGAAGACAGTTTGAAGAGTATTAGTCTGTGTGAAATTTTATCGAAGGCCTTACTGAAGTCAGTTGAGATAACATCGACTTCCTTGCCATTTTCTAAGGCTGAGAGGGTGAAGGAAACGAATTCAATAAGGTTTGTGGTTGTCGACCTGCCTTTAAGGAAGCCTGCTGTCGGGGGGAAATCAAAGACTTGCATTGAAAACTTAAATTATCACACAAAATACTTTCGAAGATTTTGGGTATATGAGAGAGTTTGGCAATGGGACGGTAATTGTTAATGTCATTCTTCGGACCACTTTTGTGTATAGGTGTTATAAAAGAGGTTTTCCATATATGGGGAAATTCACTTTGGAAAAGGGATAGGCTCAAGATTTTTGAAAGAGGTAGAGAAAGGGAGGAGAAACATTTTTTTTCAAAAATATAGCTGGGAGGCCGTCGGGGCCAGGGGTGAATTCATCGTTAAGTTGCTTTAATCTTTCTTCGATGATAATCGGGTCGACACTACGAGGGAGAAATGGTCCAGAGGAGAAATTAGGTAAATAGTTGAAATAGGTATGATCGGGTGCAAAGGAATCATGGGTAAAAGATTGATTGAAAAATGTGGCAAGAAGGTTGGCGACGTAATGAGGATCATTGGAAGTTTCATTATTGAAGGAGAGTGAGTTTAGGTAGCCATCAGATTTTCTATTGTGGTTAACGAATTGAAAGAAGGACTTGGGATTATTTATAAGGTTGGTTTGCGTCTCAACTAGGTACTGTTGATAGAGGGATTTATAAAGCTCTACAAAATGCAGGTAAGTACCTAAATAGTTAGAGAAGTCATTTGGGGATTGAGTACGAAGGAAAGTTGACCACAGCTTGTTTCGTTTGTTTCTCAAAGAACGGAGCCTGCGGTTATACCATGGTGGGGAGGTGGATGAGATTTTTTGCCGAGAAAGGGGTACATAAAGGGAGAAGGAATTAAATATTTCTTTGTAGAATATAGATATGGCATCATTTACGGAAAGATCGTTGAAATTAAAAGGGGCATTATTAAGATATTCATTGATTTGACGCAAGTTGGCTTTGTGAAAATCGTGAGGGATTCGGACAGTGGGGGGAGAGTTCTGAAGAGGAGAGTTGTGAAAGAACGAGAGGAGAAGGGGAGGGTGGTAGTTGTCGACGGTTGATAGGGACAGCGGAGAAGCTGAAACTGAGGAGTTGAAGGGGTCACTTGTGAAAATTAGGTCGAGTTGTCTGCCCATGAAGTTCAAAATGCCGCTAACTTGGTTAAGGCTGGAATCAGCTAGGCGGTCAGAGAGGAGGCATTCTTTGGCTGCAGTAGGATTAGAGGCAATGTAAAACGATTGGTCGTCTGAAAGGATCCATTTAAGGTGAGGAAGGTTGAAGTCACCGAAAACGAGGATCTCGTCTTGGGGATCTTGTAATTCAATTAAATTATCGATTGTATCAATGGCACAGTTATATGTTTCAATAGGTTGTGATGGCAAAATGTAAACGCAGATGACGTAGAGCGATATCCAGGGTAGTACAATTTTAATGGAAACAAAGTCGAGGCATGGCGAAGATGAAGTTGCTAATGATTATGCTTACAATCATGTTTACAATCTGGTCTGACGTTATCCCTTCTGAGATCGATTGAAAAACTTGAACTTCATATCACATACATACTGGCGAAAAGCAAGTCAATGCATTCTTACCAATATGCATCAGCAAAAAACAATCAACTGAGAACGCTATACAGCATCAAACTGAAGAGACCAGCTGAAATATAAAGGATATCAAAGAAAAATGAATATCCCACTTACCTTTGGGTATTAATATATTAATATAAAATTCATCATGCAAATATGAAAGACTTGACTTCACGTTTGCATTTTCATTGCTTAAGTCCTACTCGTACCTCGATAAAGTAAAAAATGCATTAATGATGAGGTTACAAAATAAATACGAAAGGATCATCTTATTTGTGATTTCGAAAATAAATTTAGATTAAATATGTATAAGATGTACAGCCGGTAACGGCAAGTAGCGGTCAAACATTAGTCGATTTGTTGTTCTCGATTGAAAATGTCAGTTTATGAGCCAAATTCTCGTCATTTGCGGGAGGTGTTACTGTTTCAATATGAAGAAAACGGCGGCTGAGTCTCATCGAATGCTCTCAGATACGTACGAGTATGGTGAGGACGCTATTAGTGAAAGAACGTGTGAGTGGTTTCAACGCTTCAAGAACGGTGATTTTAACGTCGGAGACCGGCATAGCGGTGGAAAAGAGAAAGTTTTCGAGGATGCAGAATTGGAGACATTGCAGAGTGAAGACTCGCGCTAAACTCAAGAAGAATTGGCACGATCCGTGGGAGTGACACAGCAAGCCATTTCAAAACATCTCAAGGCCATGGGCAATGATTCAGAAAGAAGGAACTTGGGTCCCGTATGAGTTAAAACCAAGAGACGTTGAACGGCGTTTGTGTGTTTGTGAACAGTTGCTTCAAAGGCAAAAACGGAAGGGATTTCGGCATCGCATTGTGACCGGGGACGAAAAATGGGTTCATTAAGATAACCCTAAACGCAAAAATTCATGGGGATCGTCGACAGCCAAACCGAATATCCACGGCTCCATGATCATGCTCTATATTTGGTGAAACCAGCTCGGCGTCGTGTACTATGAGGTGTTAAAACCAAGTGAAACAATCACAGGAGCTCGTTATCGAATGCAATTAATGTGTTTGAGCAGAGCATTCGAAGACAAACGACCGCAATACAACGAGAGGCACGATAAAGTAATTTTGCAGCACGACAACGCTCGACCCCACGTTGCAAAAGAGGTCAAAACTTACTTGGAAACGTTAAAATGGAAAGCCTTACCCCACCCGCCGTATTCTCCAGACTTTGCTCCCTCTGACTGTTTCGATCAACGGCGCATGGCCTGGCTGACCAACACTTCCGATCTCATAAAGAAGTCACAATTAATAATATATTTCGTAAATATCGTAATACACTTATGATCTAGGTTACAACTAAATTTTTATATTGCTTGGGTCTTGCCATTATAATTTAAATATCATATCATTTAAACGTCTTCCAAGAGAGTGCTTGCAGGACTCGATTCCAGCGGAGTAATTTTCGTTGACTTTTGGACATGCATCAGGCAATTACTCGGCTAGAACTTCACGTATGTATATTCTTTTCCAAAACATCAGGCGCTTGCGAATCGTGTGCATAATTACGATCTTTTGCGTAACCTCACGAATAAAAATCCAGCTGCGATACAATCTTTTTGACCAATTCACATTACCGAAACGCAAAACAACTCCGCCGAGAAATTAGTTTGACAATAAAGCCAAAACGCATCATGTTGTGTGAGCATGTTTTTCACATCCATATTTTCGATTTGAGGCCAAAAAAACCTGGCCCAAGTGCTAGCTGTTAAATCGTTAAATTTGTTGAATTAAATTATTCAACACGGTCATTAACGGCAGTCATACTTTCTGCGAAACATGAATTTCGATAATGGTTAGGCCTTAAGTCTTCTGTAACATAGCCAATCTCGTCCATTTTTTATAATCTGTAGTACCTTTAGATGGACGATTTCGTCGACCACAATCTGCTCGTAATCTGCTCGCGAAACTTTCCTAGTAGGTACAGCGATTATTAAGCAATCGTTTTGGATAATCCTCTATATGAGTGTTTTGCTGTTTACTACCTTAGGAAGCTTACTTTCCTCAGGGGAAGTAACCTCTATTTCTGCATGATTAATCACTAGGAAGGTTGAGGACATCATTGCCTAATTGACTTATAGTCTAGTATATAAGTAATAAGTTCAGTCTGTCAAAATATAATATAAGCGAGACTCAATCAATAAAAGCACCACAAATCAATTAATCACCATACAGGCTCCATTTGAAGCGTTACTTATTTTTCAACGAACAATATTATTGTGTATATCGGATCGTCTTCTTTTCTGTCTCGGATCGACTTACAACGGGTATTTGAGTTCCCAAGAAAGCAAGGTTAAGTTAGGTTAGGTGGCTGCCCTTCGTAAAAAGCGATAAGGATCACAGACCAAGAACGGTCCATTGCGCTACCACTTGCGTCGTTACTCTTGGAACCATTTTGAGTGCTAAATAAAATTCGATATTTTGTAGATCTCCGTTTCGGATAGATCCGTTAGTTCATTAAGGAAATATTCTCCCAGAAATAATTTTCTTGAGGCAGCTAGAGCAGGGCAAATACATGGAGATGGGATGGGGATTGTTCTTCATCCTCATCATGACACCTACTGCAGTAGTCGTTGTAAGGCGCAATATCCTGTTAGGAATCCGATTAGGCTGCTTATATTCTGCCTGCGTATTTTTGGCAGGCTTGTGGTTTTACGTTAACAGTACCTGGGCCAGGTTTGTCTCGCATAGTTGCATGTTTCAGGGTCACGCCGTCTCTCATTTGCCTGTTGCAGTGCATTTTTCCCCTTTAACAGTCGAAAGGTCCAGTGTGGTGCCACAGTTACCTGGTATATCGCTATGCCTAGGTACCTAGCACAGCGTTACAGTGCATCTGCTCGATGTCTCATTCGTGCCGCAGTGCCCAAAGAATTTTGATCTTACGTATTATTGGGGATTCGAGTGCTTTTATTGCAGCTTAGATGACGATGTCTCTATTGTTCATCGATCTCACAGACAGCCAGTCGGCGGCCTCACGAATTGCCGTTAATTCAGCCTGGAATATGCTGCAGTGGTTCGGCAGTTTAAAGGATTGGCTGATTTTTAGGGACGGTGCTTAGACACCAGCGCCCACACCATTGCCTGTCCTAGACCCGTCTGTGTACATTTCAAGTGCAGTGCCTTTTTTTTAGAAATTCATTCCTCTCCCATTGTCGTCGGTTGGGAATTGTTGTTTTATAAAGAATCTTGAAGTCAAGGGTCGGGATTAAGTAGATCACTTAGATCATTGCTTTGGCAAAGAATACCAGCGTGCCCTATTTAGGAGAACTTCCAGTGAGCGGATTCCTTAAGTCGCAGCGCCGATTTCTTTGTCTTTTCCTTGCCAAAGAGATCCAAGGAGAGTAGGTGAAGCATATTTTCGAGCACTGCAATGGGGGTTGTTCGCAGTGCTCCTGTTATCGCGATGCACGCCATCCTTTGAACTCTGCTTAGGACTCTCTGCAACTCTGCAATAGTCAGATATGCACAGTGCTGGCCACCAGACAAGGCATCCGTACATTAGTATAGGTCTAACAACAGCCGTATACAGCCAGTGGGTAATATCCCATTTGGTGCCCAAGGCTTTTTTTCCAGGTGTATAGCACAGTTGTTGTATTCTTGATGCGTTCTTCCGCATTCAATTTCCAGTTGAGCTTCCTGTCGAGTATCACGCCAAGGTTTTTGGCGTGGTCTGCGAATCTAAGGTAAGTCCCATTAAGTTTTAATAAAGAATAAAACTAGCTCCGTTTTGGAGGGATTTATTACAAGTCCGCAGTTCTCTGGCCAATTGGCCAGTTTGTCTGGGCCTGTTTCCATCAAGTCCCTGATTGTTGGGAGATGTTTCCCGCTAATTGCTAGTGCAATATCGTCGGCATACACAATGACCTTGCACCCGCTGCCCTCCAAGGATAGGAGTATTTCGTTTACAACCAGCACCCACAATTGCGGCGATAATACTCCCCCTGAAGCATTTGTTTGATCCAAAGTATTATATTACTATTAACCTCTAGTTTACTTATTGATGATGATGTAGCTGTGTCTACTGATTTCGCCTTACAGTAAGCATGTTGCGATTTTGAAAGTTTTACCAGCCCTTCTAGCGTCTTGAGAGGAAAGGAGGAGAGACTGATAGGTCTGCAGTCTGCTGCAGTTGTGTGGGAGGTTTTACCTGCTTTTGGTATAAATGTAACATTTACTTCCCTCCAAGATAGTGGTCCCCAGTCTAGACTGGGGATCGAAATTCATGTTTCGCAGAAAGTATGACTGCCGTTAAGGACCATGTTGAAGAAGATCCAAATTTCACGATTTAACAGCTAGTACTTGGGCCAATGTTAACCGGTTTTTTTTTGGCCTCAAATCGAAAATATGGATGTGAAAAACATGCTCACACAACATGATGCGTTTTGGCTTTATTGTCAAACTAATTTCTCGGCGGAGTTGTTTTGCGTTTCGGTAATGTGAATTGGTCAAAAAGATTGTATCGCAGCTGGATTTTTATTCGTGAGGTTACGCAAAAGATCGTAATTATGCACACGATTCGCAAGCGCCTGATGTTTTGGAAAAGAATATACATACGTGAAGTTCTAGCCGAGTAATTGCCTGATGCATGTCCAAAAGTCAACGAAAATTACTCCGCTGGAATCGAGTCCTGCAAGCACTCTCTTGGAAGACGTTTAAATGATATGATATTTAAATTATAATGGCAAGACCCAAGCAATATAAAAATTTAGTTGTAACCTAGATCATAAGTGTATTACGATATTTACGAAATATATTATTAATTGTGACTTCTTTATGAGATCGGAAGTGTTGGTCAGCCAGGCCATGCGCCGTTGATCGAAACAGTCAGAGGGAGCAAAGTCTGGAGAATACGGCGGGTGGGGTAAGGCTTTCCATTTTAACGTTTCCAAGTAAGTTTTGACCTCTTTTGCAACGTGGGGTCGAGCGTTGTCGTGCTGCAAAATTACTTTATCGTGCCTCTCGTTGTATTGCGGTCGTTTGTCTTAGAATGCTCTGCTCAATCGCATTAATTGCGTTCGATAACGAGCACCTGTGATTGTTTCACTTGGTTTTAACACCTCATAGTACACGACGCGGAGCTGGTTCCACCAAATGTAGAGCATGATCATGGAACCGTGGATATTCGGTTTGGCTGTCGACGTGGAAGTATGGCCTGGATATCCCCATGATTTTTCGCGTTTAGGGTTATCGTAATGAACCCATTTTTCGTCCCCGGTCACAATGCGATGCAGAAATCCTTTCCGTTTTTCCCTTTGAAGCAACTGTTCACAAACACACAAACGCCGTTCAACGTCTCTTGGTTTTAACTCATACGGGACCCAAGTTCCTTCTTTCTGAATCATTGCCCATGGCCTTGAGATGTTTTGAAATGGCTTGCTGTGTCACTCCCACGGATCGTGCCAATTCTTCTTGAGTTTAACGCGAGTCTTCACTCTGCAATGTCTCCAATTCTGCATCCTCGAAAACTTTCTCTTTTCCACCGCTATGCCGGTCTCCGACGTTAAAATCACCGTTCTTGAAGCGTTGAAACCACTCACGACACGTTGTTTCACTAATAGCGTCCTCACCATACTCGTACGTATCTGTGAGCATTCGATGAGACTCAGCCGCCGTTTAGTGGTCCCCAGTCTAGACTGGATGAGAATAATACCAAGAGCCACGGTTCGAGAATGCCGTAAGCACGTTGCATCTCTACCGGATAGATTCCATCCGGACCTGCAGATTTGTATGGAAGGAAGCTATTTACTGCTCATTGGAGTTCCCTTTTGCTTACTACTTCCATTGAAATGAACCGAGGACTCGGTATGAGTTGTTCGAAATTATGGTTACTATCCTCTGCGTTGTCGGAAAAGTGTGTACTGAGCAAAAGGTCTAGTGACTCTTCGTTTCTAGATGATACCTCACCACCTCATTGAGAGTGGGCGCCGTAGCAGAGCTCCTATTCCTCTTTGAGGTAGTTGGGGTTTCATCGTGAGATCGAGGCCTTTTTGTTGTCCAGCTCTTTCTAGGTCGACTCTTCCGCTCTTCTATTATTTCTGACAACGATTGATACGAGGCTGCACCCTTCTCATTCCAATTGTACTTGCTCTTTTTTCCAGTCGGCTAAGGACTTGGAAAGCAGCAGGTCTCTTCCTATACGCCGTCGCGCTGGCTCTTATGTGCTTCCCTGGGGCCGATATTGTTGCCTGGGAAGCGTTTTTTTTTCTCAGTCTTCTGAGAATGTTGGGGGGTAACCCGCAAGTGTTTTTATTTATTTTTATTGGTTTCTATTGTATCTTGATCCCACGAGTAAGACGTTAGCTGACACTAACCGATGATTAGTCATTTCCAGCAGATGCCCACGAGAAGGACTAAAAGAAGAGGATTTTTGCCCGCCAACGAAAGAAGAAAGCAAAAAGCTACAGGGTGTAATAGCTGAAGAATACAGATTTGAATTGTGGATGGTGCATTGCCCAAGAGGTGTTTTCTCTTCATCAAACGCTTCATATCGCTAAATAATATAATCCATTCTTTGTTTGACTCACCGGAAGACATTCCGGGTGAACCACACTAGGAATATCGAAAGGAAAGATGAGTACAATCTTGACTTTTGAACGACTTAGACATGGTTTTTTCTGTTTTGGTTAATTGGTTGATGGTACCACCATTTTAATGCCACAAGTCACGCTCGTAAGCCCAAGTCTCGTCGCTTGTAATAATGCGGTTCTCAAACTATAGTGACGATTTTCGAGCACCAGCTTTCTTACAAAGACGATGTATCCTTTAGTAATTATTGCCGTTGCAAGTTTTCAACAATTTCACGGCCCTTTTTGACTGCTATGTACCACTCAGATACCCTTGTTCTCGATGTTACAGAGACCGCGTAGTATCTGCCAAGTCGAGCAAAAAAGCGGCACGGCCGTACCATCCTTTTCTCGAAGCAGTTCGGGCCATTTTCGACCCCCTATAACTTCGTTGTGGATAAAACTAAAAGCCTGAATTTTCAGTAACCAAGCAGGCATCGCATAGACACGGTATATTTTTTTCACGGTAATTTAATTTCATTAAATTTGAACCAGTAGTTTAAGAATTATAACTAGTCGAAGTTTCTTAATTCTGTCATCACTCACTCACTCACTCACTCACTGACCGATCATCAAAACTCTAGGGCACTTCTAGCAGACATAGTAGCTTGAAATTTAGAATACAATTAGTGTTTAGTGTATAAATCAAGGAAAAACTAAAATATTTTGCAATTTTGGTCCAGTTTTCTAGATACACCAAATATTATTACTAATAGGATAGTGTCTGTATATATCCTTTTTCAATTTATCTAGATGGCGATTAACTCCTAAAAATATGCAAGGCAACAATCAATTGGCGGTTTTGGAATTGGGTTTAGTGGTCAATGTTCATGGTTCATGTATTTGACAGAATATAAAATAAATATCTTTATTATGTACATATACATATTTAATAACCATTTGATGAACTTATAATTAAATCAATTTTAAAACAAATTGTATGTTCGGTGTCAGAGTTGGAGACTACTAACTTGTACAGTTTCGCTCAAAATTACGATATTGTTAAAACACACCCAGTCTCCTCTAAAGTCGAGTACTACGAGATAAATTACGGTAAAAAGTTCCTGAAAAGAAGAGATAACTCATATTTGATCAATCACTATTTCTACGACGGAGAACAAGTACCAGAGAAATATTTCTTCTCTTTACTTCTTTTATTCAAGCCATGGTGTTCCTTAGATGAACTCAAAATGGGGTGTGATACTTACACGGAGGCCTTTAATTTGGCGAAAGAAGATTTAAAAGAAGGAGTCGATTATGGTAATTCAATGATAGAGTCAAGATATAAGATACAAAAAGCATGTGAAATGATAGAATCTAAAGTTGCTGAGATAAACGAAGAAAGGGAAATTGTTGATGATGACGATGGTCCTGAAAACCCTTTAGACTTTTAAGCTATCGAAGCTGCAAACGCAATGGATGACTTTCACAAAATCAATCTGGTAGAAGAAGAGCAGACTGATCTTCAAAGTATGATCGCAAAACTTAATGCCGATCAAAAAAAAATCTTCGATATAATCACACATAAAATGGACACAACTGTTTTGTGAGTGGAACTGGTGGCACTGGAAAGAGCTTTTTAATAAAAACTCTGAAAGTTTGGGTTAAGATGTATTTAAACAAAAAAGTGGCAGTTAGTGATCCAACAGGCATAGCTGCATTCAATGTGAATGGATTGACTATACACAGACTATTGCAGCTGCCTGTGGAACACAAGCAAACACCGAGGTACAAGCCACTTTCCGATGAAGTGCTCCAAGTTCTGAGATCAGATTTGAAAGAAGTAGTGTTGTTTATCATAGACGAAGTGTTGATGATATCCAATGTTACTTTAACATATATTAATTTACGCTTGTCTGAGATATTTGACACAAGCGATGATCAGAATGGGTGGTTTGGAAAAAAAACATCTTGTACTTTTCGGGGATCTTTTACAGCTTCCGCCGGTAAGATAAAAGTCACCTTTTGAAAAATTCTCAACTGCTGAAACTAACAAGTTGTTAGGTTCCCTCAGTATGCCGAATCTGTGGATTGAACTGTTCGTATACGATGAACTTACTATTAACATGCAACAGCTCAATGATTCTAACTTTGCTGAAATGCTAAATAGAATAAGATTAGGTGTGACTACACAAAAAGACCGCGACTTACTCTCGACTAGATTAACTCTAAAAACCAATTCAAATGAAAACAGATTGATTGAAATAATTGAACACCTCTCGAAACTTCCTGATGATACCGTTTGCTTATTACCTACAAAAAACATGTCTCAACAATTAAATACTGCAATGCTTAGATCTCTCCCACATCCCGAAATAAAACTAACAGCTGTAGTAAGCATAGATTGACCCAGATACCCAACAAAAAGAGCTCGTGAATGCATAAAAAATTATGAAGACGGTGCTTCTATGACTGCGGGCCTAGAAGAGAACATAATTATAAAAATAGGAGCAAGAGTCATGTTAAGGCGAAATATTGACGTGAGTCTTGGTTTAATTTAATTAATTCAGCCCCTACTTAAGGGACCTTCTGTCTTAAGTTATTACGTAATTAGCTAACCTAACAACATCTTATAGTGACCATATTAATATTAAAAATCTTTTATGTTTTAAATAAATAGATTGACTTGGCAATCGCACTAAACAATCTAATTTAATATAATATGTATTACCTGTGAGATGCATGCGATGGACAAGTCAATCTATTTATTTAAAACATAAAAGATTTTTAATATTAATATGGTCACTATAAGATGTTGTTAGGTTAGCTAATTACGTAATAACTTAAGACAGAAGGTTCCTTAAGTAGGGGCTGAATAAATTAAACGACTTGGTATTACATAGATCTCACAACTTTTTACGGTAGAAGAACTGAGTTGCGAGACTTGGTTTTTTTTACAAGTTATGTTTTTGATGGCATTTCAGTAGTCCGAACAAGAAATTCCGTTCACAAAACAAAACTCCAAACTCTTTGCTCAATATTTTATGATTTCTAATAACCCCGACTACTAATTGCGAACTAGTTGACAGGTGGTGTCAATGTAAATGACAGTTAAACCAATATAAAGCCTTAACACGGTACGTTTGAACGTCCCGCTTGGTATTTTTTTTAAAGTTACTGAGAATGCTCAATGCCACAGAGGTATGTATGAGCCTACTATGTTAATAAAATTATTGCTCTGTTGATATTCTTTGTCTACGACATAAATGGATCAAGTTGATTAAAATTGGAATTGATTTCATTTTAGCCTTTTTTTACAGAGACTGTAAACTAGAAGTATGTACCACTACACCGCAAAGCAGTTGTATTCCGTATTCGAGATCAGCCACGCTCATTATGCAAGGGTTCATATTTATTAAGGAAAGCAGTATGCTCTGTGGTGCCGCAATGACTAATAAAATCTAAAACTAATTGCCGATATAAATCAATTAATTGAGACTCATTTGAAATATTAACATCGCTAATCAGGTCAAGTCTTTTGGAAATATGCACATTCAAGCTGCTCGTCATCAGTGGCTTGCTACAGATTCGTGCTTCGACTTGAGAGAGTTAACATCACTCTATCGGCATCATGTATGATCCATGATGCTGTAGTTGTATTCCACTGGTTAGGCTGCTGCAAATACAAGGGCGGGTAAATCAAGAGCGGTGAGATCCAATTGTTTTGTTGTTGAAATCGTTTCACTTATTTACTGTCGAGAGTTAATCACAAGTTAATGGTAATTAACTGATCTTGTGCCCTTTATGATTCCCAAATGATGTAATTCCTGTCTGTAGGTAAGAAAACATAGTTTCTGAATGTGATTAGTCACGAGGCACAAGGTCAACGTGCCGATTAGTGATAAGGAGGTGGTACCTCCGCCTTGGCAAAAGAATCGAAAAAGACTTCCGTTTTGGTTCATTTAGTTTGATGTGCAAGAGTAAAACAATTAATTTCAACCTTACTGACCTTAGAAAAGCAAAAACTTGTACAGAATAAATTTATTCATAGTGCCAATGCCCCTTACAAAATACGTGATCGTGGTATCGTCCGAAGAAGTAAGTAAGTACTCATGATCATATGGTTTGGTCGGACAAGTCGACCGAAAAATAATTGCAATAGTGAATAATGTTAACACGTGCAGTGCCTTCCTTTAGTCATTACCAATAAGGAAGTAAAAAATGCACACGGGCAGGTATCTAATCCATGTGAATGTACTTTATGGACAATAATTCAGTAATCTTACTGGTTTTCCAAATACCACACGCGATATGTTTTCAAGGACGTCACAATTAGAATGACGCTTTTGTTAGTTTAAGAAACTTGTTTCTTTTATTTTTGGACCATTCCAGAGTATGGATTGAATGTTTAAAGTCTCAATCCTTCAATAAAGCGAAACCCATACGAAATGCCCTTAAGTGCGATATCACGATATGGACTTGTAGATATCACAGTTTGTTGAACTACTTGTAATAACATATAATTAAGAAGTTAATCGACAACTCAGCCGCAGGTAAAGGTGTCGAAAAGATACAAAAAGCATTCACCTACGAATACAATGCCGCGGATTTGTGGCATAAAATCAATCGTGCAGCTTCAAGCTAATTGACAAGGTGAAGGTTATATCTATCTATTCAACTTTTCAAGTGACAAACGACAATTCGTCATGAAATATGCTTGGAATGGATTGTCCACACAAGCATACCTATCCACATGCTACGAACATTCACACATACCAGACTTCCAAATACAGAGGTTAGCGATGGGTGAGAGGTGATTAGTTATGTTGTACTCTTTACCGCAGCGATGAATGAATTACGTAGTAGCATATGTAGTTTCGGCTCTGGCACGAGTACTATAGACCCATAATAATCGTAACCATAATAGCTGCATACTCGTCTGTGTTATAACTATCTAATATCTAAGAAGTGTATGCGGAAAAGCTCATCCATTGTTCTTAGGTTTAAATCACAGTAATTAATTCAAGAGTCGACCGAACAATGGAACGCGTAAAGGTTAAGGCTATTCGCCATTGGTCATATGGTAATTCTGAATGCAGAAGCATGTGGCTGTTGTTTATTCTATCCAAACAGATTACTATTAATTTGGATATTTTCATTCAATGTGGAAATTCTCGTGATTAATGAATTCCTACTGATGACTTGGTTCATCGTACGTATGGGGTGTGCAATAGTGGTTTGAATAGTTTGAAAACATCGCGTTTATGTATATCATAAAAATAGATGCCTTCTTTGAAGTCTGAATAAATTAAATAAAGCTGCAGTATGAACAGGTTTCGGAGCAAGAAAATTATGAAAATCTTACTTTTTTGGGACATGAAGGTTGAATTTAACATGAAATGTGTGACCTACTGTATGAAGAAGAAAAGGTCTATTAGAATGTTGATGGAAGCCTATCTTTCATTTCATGAACGTTCAGTGAAATGAGAATGTTGGTAATAGGACTTAGCTCGCTTCGTAGAATGACATGTAGAGGCAGCCACTATTGCCACATCCGTCTGATTATTATGAAGCAACAACCTCCAAGCTATGCGTGTCAAAATTGTATGACAAACCAACGCTTACAAGAGACAGTGGTTTTACGCAAACTACTTTTGTAATTTCCGTTTCTATGGAAAAGTCTGAATTTCACAGAAAAAGGACCGTCAAGCAAAGCAATGATTCAACAAATATTTTATTTATTTATTTATTTCATCTACCGAATATATTCTAAGATATGATGGATATATGCTTGTGATATTTTTTATATTATTCATATGAAAAAAAAAAAAAAAAACTACTTCACTAACAATAAGTAAATAATACAATAGTAAATAAATTCTAAAGAATCCAAACCAATTAAGGCACATCTTGTTCGATATGGCGGCGTGATGCCAACATTCAATTGCATTCTTTTTATAAGGAATCTAGTAAAAGACTTTTGGAGTTTTTTTTTTAAACGTGCCACAGTATTCATAAATAACGGATCATATTACAGAACAACAGTCAAAATGTGGACGTACAATTGACATGTAGACAGATTCGAGGGCACATTAATTAGAAAATTCAACACATGTCCTTTTAAGATTTCCAAGCATTGAATTAGTTTTTGCGACTTTGTAGTCAATATGAAACGAGAATGTAAGTTTCGTGTCAAAGATCACGCCAAGGTCTTTCATTTCAGATTTCCTAGAAAGACAAGGTCCACATATAGAATAGTCATAGATTACAGGGAACACTACATGGTAATCAGAAAAGGAATGATATTTGCTTATATTTAACATTAGTCTATTGAAGTCATTTTGAACTTTCATACAGTCTTGAATGTTTTTAACGCGCAGAAAAATTTTAAGGTCGTCTGCGTACATCCAACAGTTGACATGAGTAAGGATTGAAGGAATCTCATTGATGAATATATTGGAGAGTAGTGGACCTATATGGTTACCTTTGGGAACACCAGATAATACTTTAATGATTCTAGATTTACAGTTACCAATATTTACCATTTGAGTTCTAGTTGATAAGTAGCTCGATATCCAGTTAGGAAGGATGGAGTGTATACCAAACGATCTTAGTTTGTTTAAGAGAATGGTAAGGCATACTGTATCAAAAGCTTTGCTAAAATCAGTAAATATTACATCGACTTGATATTCGGACTCTACGGAATTAAACAGGTATTTGGTGATAATGCTAGATTGGTTAAGGTGGATCTACCAGAAACAAAGCCATGTTGTTGTAATGTTATTTGTTCTTTGACTAGAAAATAGAGTTTCTGACGATTAGTTCAAAAAAGTTGTATATCGGTGTTATAAATGAAACTTTCCATTCGTCTAAAATGTACCCGATGACAAAAACATATTAAACATTAGTTGTAATGTTAACGACAAAGAAGAACCACACAGTTTGAGGATAATAGACCGAACACTGTCAGCACCAGGATTTGAACAAGAGTTCAAAGAATGAATTCCTTGTAGTATGTCATTAGTAGAGATATATAGTGATCCAAGACTTATATTATTAACATCTTCATTAAGAGAAGGCGGAATAGTATAAGAGTGAACAACATAGCCCACAAGTTATCTCAGTGCTATGGGATATTATACCATCGAAAACCATATTTTGCAAAGTCCTATTTTGCTTCCTTTTATTGTTTAAAAAATGTTCAGAAAGATTTAGAATCCCTAGAAATGTGAGATTCAGTGTTTATTACATATTGTTTATACAAACATTTGTTTAGAAATTCATATTCGAACAGGTGTATCAGAAAAGGTAAAAAAGACCACAAATGGTTTCTGCCGATCATAAATTGAAATTCCCTGAGATATTTGACATCTTAAAGATATCCGAAAGCATCGAATTCACTATTTTGCATGCATCTTGAATGTCATAAATCCTGCGTTTAGCTGCATTAGCGTAATGAAGGATTTCTTTTATGGAGTTTGGATCAATCAATTCTCTCTAGTGTCGAATCGGCAATTAGCTGTATGAACGGCAATGGATGGAAACCATGTAAAGCAACGAACAATGCAAATGTCAGCTGGGAAGGTTTTTTCCTCCGTACTTAAGTATCCGCGCAATATTACCTAGAACATTAGACAAATGATGTCAAGAAAAGACAAAACGAAGCACCGTACCATGTCGATTGCAACGATGGCAAAATTGCCCGAATGGCTCGAATGGATTTGGCTCTGTGAAAAAATGATTCCGAAAACTGAAGGATATTTTGAGGTCAAAAATTCGAGACGCATTGGAATGAATAAATCACCCTGAAGGAGACTATAGAATAAAATTTGGATTTCATTACTTAGATCCTTTTTTTTTAGACACCTTAATCCTTAACTATATGTCGGCTGAACTTCTTTGTAGGCGATGCCCAATGTAATCCGATTGACCATTTAATTGATTTATAGAACCACCATGTTTAAATCCTTCTTTTTGTAGACTAGCACTTTCCTCATTTTAAATGAACTTCATCAGACAATCAATCGTCTTATATTGCCTTGAGTCCCACGACTGCTGAAGAATGTTCTTTTTAGATCGCCTAGCTGATTCCAACTTTTACCAAGTTAATGGAATTCCAAATTATATGGATAGACAACTAGAGCCCATTCTCACGATTACCCCATTTAATTCTTGTCTAATTCTCTCGGATCGGGAATCACTACAGAACACCCCTCTAAAGCCCTAGCTTCTTAAGATTTCCTAAGTACTCAATCCTTTAATGATTGAACTGTTTTGGTACTTATTTGCACTTTGCCAAGGTTGACAACTCCCTCTTAAGATAACTTAATAAATATCCGACCTCCTTCATTCAATTTGTAAACTATAAAAGAAATATCCAAACTCCGAACTATCTTTAAGGACAAAACCTTAATTGATTCAAACACTGTCGCCAAATTTTTTTTTTTTTGCTACTCTTTTCAGAAATACATATCTTTCACTAATTATACCTTTGTACCTAATACTGTTTACTTCATCTATCTACCAAATGTCGACATAGACTATTTGTCCCCTCGACCCCTATTGAAAATAGATTCAATTTGGTCTCTCCGATAAATTTCTTAAAAAAAAGCTCGTGTTTCTTTCGCTCTCTCTCTCTTAAAAATCTCAGTTTATTTCTTTCCCTAGGAGAATTCTCTCAAATATGCAAACAAGACACAAAAAAAATCCGAAGACTGTTAACAATTATCGCTCCATTATCAAATTCTCACACCCTTACCTTGAAAGTATTTTTTTTTTTTTTTCCTGATATATTGGTTGTCGAAAAAGTTTTTTCGTATTTTGTCAACAGATGTCGTTGGAGTCGTCTATCTCCAAAAAAGGCTGGCTACAAAAAGAAGCTCGATGTTTGGGTACCACATGAATTGTCTGTGAAAAATTTAATGGACCGAATTAACATCTGCGATTCTTTGCTGAAGTGAAATGAAATCGAACCATTTCTGAAGCGAATGGTAACAGGAGACGAAAAGTGGATCAAATACGACAATAATGTGCGAAAAAGATCATGGTGCAAGCGTGGTGAAGCTCAACAAATGGCCGCAAAGCCAGGATTGACGCCTCGAAAGGTTATGCTGAGTGTTTGGTGGGATTGGAAAGGAATCATCCACTATGAGCTGCTCCAGCCTGGTCGAACGATTGATTCTACACTTTACTGTCAACAACTGATGAGATTGAAGCAAGCAATCGAAAAAAAACGGCCAGAACTGATCAACAGAAAGGGTGTCGTCTTCCATCACACACATCTTTGATGACTCGGCAAAAACTGGGAGAGCTTGGCTGGGAAGTTTTGATGCATCCACCATATAGCCCTGACCTTGCACCATCAAGAGAAGCCTGTAAAAATTACTTGTCGCAGTTTTTCACCGAGAAACCACAAAAGTTTTACACTGATGGAATAATGTCTCTAGCGGAAAAATGGCAAAAGGTGGTCGACCAAAATGGTACATATTTGGTTCAATAAAGTTCATTATAAATATAAAAAAAATGAGTTGAAGTTTGATTAGAAATACGAAATGACTTTTTCGACAACCTAATATTATATTTACAACTGGCTTAGATTTTAGACATCCAGTAAATGGTATAAAAATTATTGACATTTAAGGAAGTTTTACATGAGCAGGGACCATTGTCCGAAAACATCATCATCTTTAGTTTAATATTGAGGCACAGGTGGGTTTTAATCCACCCGAAACGTTTGAGGTTTTGTTCACTCCGAGCGCCTCTTGTCGCTCGTTGTTGTCGCCTGATGATTGATAATGTAGTATGTATAATTGTAGAATTGCATAATATTGATACATAGTACTAAGATATAAGACTAATTTTAGCAAACATAATAAGAATAATTTAAACAAACATAAAACAGAAGATTTACAGGCAGTATTCAAAGACGTGATTTGCCATTAAGAGAACGTGAGGTCGCAGGGCCTTTTGCGTTTGAGTCTTCTTTCTCTATTCGTCTCTTGGTCGAGAAGAGTACAAATGTCGTAGATTGAGTGTGCCAATATTTTTAAAGTGTATTTCGAACTGATTTTCTTAATCTCGTCGTCAACTTGTAGGTCTTGGTGTATGTCCTGATTGCTAACATACCATTCAGCGTTGGTAATTTTTCTTAAGATTTTTCATTGTTGTCTTTGTATGATTTGAAGATTAGTTTTTTTGGATGTCCTCCAAATTTGGATACCGTACGTCCAGATAGGTTTTATTATACTTTTATAAATAAGCAACTTATTGCTTAGTGAGAGATTTGATTGGGGTCGTAGCAGCCAGTATAGGTGTCTGAATTTAAGTTTTATTTGTTTTTGCTTTTGTTGAATGTGGTGCTTCCATGTCAATTTGTTGTCTAGATGCGTACCTAAATATTTAGCTACAGGTTGAATATGAACCTCTCTGTTGTTATTTGTCAGAGGTAAGAGTGGGTGTGTATTTAGTCCTTATTGTATATATTACTTGGATTGTTTTGTCTTCATTGACTTTTATGTGCCAGTTTGAAAACCATTCTAACGTTTTGTTTAATTCGTCTTGTAGTTGGCCAGTTGTGGTGTGGAGATTACAACCCGAGTTGAGTATAACCGTGTCGTCGGCAAATGTTGCTATTAGGGCCGTATCTTTTTCAGGATGTGGGATGTCGGCTGTAAATAGTACGTATAAAAGAGTTCCGAGAATGCTTCCTTGAGGTACTCCAGCATTAATGGAATGTATTCGTGAGCATTTGTCGTTATATCTGACATAGAAACATCGATCTGTCAGATAACTTGTCAATAACTTAAGATAGTCCTTTGGTATAGTCTTCGCGAGTTTGTATAGAAGTCCTTTGTGCCAAACTGAATCAAATGCCTTCGCGACGTCTAAGTATACTGCCACAGAAAATTCTTTTTTGTCTAGTAAAGAGGATATTTTGTTTGTCACCCTATGTATCTGTTGAATGGTTGAATGCTTTCTTCTGAATCCGAATTGATGATCAGGTATAGCATTGATTTGAGCCAGAATTGGCTGTAGTCGTCTTTCTAGAAGTTTTCCAAAAATTTTAGAAACAAGTGGAAGCAAACTGATGGGTCTGTATGATGTCGTATTGGTGGCTTCCTTGCCTCGTTTGGGAAGTGCTATTATCTCGGCAACTTTCGACAATTTTGGAAAATATTTGAGCCTTATCACACTATTATATAGATTCCGCAAGAAGATAAAGGCAATTGGTGGTAACTCTTTTAAGATTTGTCCGTTTATAAGGTCATAACCAGGTGCCTTTTTTGGTTTAACGTCAGTTTTGATCAGGGTTTCTATTTCTTTTGTTGTCATTCTTCTAATGTGTTTGTTGATTAGGCTTGTACTTATATTATAGGAAAGTGATCTTGGGTCATTATCACCTTCACATTCATAAAAGTCGTCTCGGAGTAGTCTGCTAGTATTTCTGCTTTGTCTTGATTGTCTCTTGCCCATGTGTTGTCCTGTTTTTTTATGGGTGGATAATGCCTTGTCGTGTTCGATATTCGTTTTGTGACCTTCCATAAAAAATAATTTGTTTCCGATGTTGGGGTAAGATTTTTCAGGTACTTAGCGAGGACGGTTTCCCGATGTTCCTTTAATTTCTGTTTAAGGTCCTTAGTGATTTTGTTAAGTTTTGTTTTGTCTGTCGGTGAACGAGTCAATTTTTTTCTCAACTTTCTTTTAGCTAGCACTAGTTTCCTAATGTATGGTGTTGAAGCAATGTGGTTGGACTTGAGTTCTGATGGGGTCGTTGCTCTGTAAGCCCCCTCGTTTATTGTGTCATTTAAGTGTATTATGGCATTTTCAATGTCGTCTTTGGTTTTGAGAGGAATGTTAGTGGATAGATTTGACGTTATATAATGTCGATAAGTGTTCCAGTCTGTTTTTGCGTTGTAAAGTTTGCTGGATTGGGTTGGCTGGAGTATTCAATTAAAACGGGTGAGTGGTCGGACGAAAGGTCGAATGAGGATTTTATTTGTATGTTTTTTATATTGACGTTTTTGATAATGTCGAAAAGTCGATAAGATCGGGGGTTTTTGTTATGTCTGTTGGCCAGTAAGTGGGTTCGCCAGTACTTATGTGCTTACAGTTGTTTTTCTTAATTGCGTCTAGTAGATTTTTTCCTTTTTTTTTGTTATAAGTCGGAATCCCCACTCAGTATGCTTTGCGTTGAAGTCACCTGCAACTAAGAACCGATTTCCCAAAGAGTAAAGGCCATATTAAGGCCAAGTAAAGGCCATATTGGGACACGGTGATCACGTGTTTAGGGGGACAATAGATTGAAGATATGACTAGGTCTCCACGCGCGTCTTCCAGTTGAATAGACACTGACTGGATGTAGTCAGTTTGGAAATTTTTGAATTCAGTGCAGTGAATTTGTCTTTTTATTACTATTGCGGATCCTCCATGTCCTCTGCCATCTGGGTGATCTGTACGGTAAATGTCATATCCAGGGAATTGGATATATTTTTGGGTAGTAAGGTGAGTTTCTGCAATAAGCATTATGTCGGTTTGATTGTCTTTTCAGTATTGCTTCAGTTCCAGATAATGTTGATAAAGTCCGTTTGGATTCCATACAGTAATTTTAAGGTTTCTATTGTCTGACTCCAACATGTTTGCTAGTCATAAGTAAGGTCAAGATGTTTAGCATGTTAGTCATTTGTGCAACGAGTTGTTTCATCATCTCCTTAAGTTCATGCATGTCAGATGAAAAATCAATCATTATTTCTGGTGCAGTAGGTTGTGGTAGTTGGGAAGTAGTAGTCAGTACTTTTTGTGTGGGAGGTGGTATTGACGGAATTTGTTGAGTAGGCAAGTTGTTCAGTACTGCGTTTGCGTAACTTATTTTTGGTGTAGTGGCTGATTTAGGGATCGTTTGCATTTCCTTGTCCTTTGGTTGAGTCACAGGTTGAATATCTGATTTTGGATTTTCTCTCCGACGTAATGGGGGAAAGCGTTGTATTTTTAATTGTTTGTAAGCCTCACAGCCTTTGTAATTTGCGGTGTGGTTACCGCCACAGAGAGCACATTTGGTGTTTCTGTTGACATCTCTTGATAGTTGACAACCGCTTGTCTCATGATTCCCTGCAAACTTGAAAGTATTTGATATGAATTTTAAAGTTTTCACTGCAAATCTCTATTCTATTAAGAGATGACAACCCCCAATTGATTGAGGTGGATATACGAGTATACCCAGAAAGCTGATAGCACAAGGTATCGTTTCAGCTGGCCGATTTGCGTTTGGATGCGAGCAGGATAGAATAAAGGTCCACCTCGACCTCCGGTGCCTTGGTAGTAGGCACAGCGGTTTTGAGAACAGCCACAGGCTTTTGTACCGTCTGCCTCAGACCTGTCGCCATTTGGGGTGTGACGGCTGGTGCTTGTAAGCTACCTGAGGGACATTTCTCTTCAGCCTTTTGCTTTTAAGCCCGATCTGCTTTCTTCATATCTTGGAACTTAGGACATCTCAAATAGTTTTCTAGATGTCTCCGGTTCCTACAGAGCACGCATTCGAGCTCAATGCCGTGCTCTATGACCGGAGAGCCATTACTTCATTGCATGAACTTGCTCTCAATATTGAGATCAATCTTAAGCATGCAATTAAATTATTAGAAAAATTATATTTTAAACCATTCTTTTGCACACTTATCCTAAAAGTAGCACAAGTATCCTAAAATATATTATTAAAAGTGATGCTCAGACTGGTCACTCGTCGACTGGTTACTTCTGAAACTTCACTGGCTTATTTCCTTTTCATATGATATCAGTCTCTTTAAGAAAATATTTGACAAAACCTTTTAACAACTTGATAGCAGGGGTATTCCTTGATAACTAGTTGCATTGTGTTCGGTCACCCTTTTCGAATACAAGAATGATGATCAAGCTTGTTTGATCCATATACAATAGCTGTGATGAGCCCGTGCAACGTTTCTGTCGTATCCTGTTTATTTTATTAATTCCGATGGTATTAGTACGATACCAGGAACCTTGTTATTCTTAAACCGCATTTCTCCATTAAAGTTCAGCTCATTTCATGTCCGAAACGGGCTCTCCATTATCGTTGCGTATAAGTACTGATCTGGCCTGGTATCCTTTTCGTACAGCGTTAAGCCTTACATACCTTGTTTTTAGTTGCACATTAATTTTAGCTGTCGTTTTTTATCCCGAACTGACTTCCTTTCGTATGGTTTAATATCTTTTACGTGTGATCTCTTCACTATTTTCCAAGACTTGAAGTTTTAAAAAATGTCCTCACATTCTTCATCGAACGAAGTCTTGCCTTTGGGCCTTTTGTAATAGCCTAGTTTGTTTTCCGCTGCTTCCTTTACACAACTTACTTTTGATCATGCTGCTGCCTGCCTTGTTTATGGTGTCTTCTATTTACAAGAAAATTATCAACTTGGTTGCGGGTAACTACCCCATCCGGTTATATCCATCTAGCCTTGTGTATTTTCTCGTCTTGAATGCTGCACATTCAATACTTTTTGCGCTAGCGAACCTTATTGTCCTAAGGCCATGATATGAGACATGGAGACTTTTTTCACCTATTGGCCCACATATCGCTTCGTTTCCTGCGTTATAATCGAAAGATGAGAATTTGTGAAATATTTCATCCATTAGTTCGTAAAACGCGTCCTTTACGTCTTCATCTTTATCTACTTTAGGACAGTGAACGTTCAAAAGTACGTAGTTATAGCGGAGACCCTGGATTTTGGCCACCAACGTTGGCCATCGTCGTTGTGATGTACTACGATAGGTACAGTGGCGAACATAAAAATAGTAGCACTCAAAAAATTTTGAAAATTTCATATTTATTCGAAAACAAGGAGTTTCTTCATCGTTTTAAAGTTTAATTAATATCTTAGACATACTACAAAAAATATATAAATCACATTTGAAAGATAAAAAAATATTTACAGAAAAGAACAAAATTGAATTCAATGAGTAACATAAAAATAGTAGCACTTTGACATTGTGGTCATTTTTTAATACCATATTACTTAAAAATTGTTGCGCATACTAATATTTGGTGGGGTAGCCTTTAAACTTTAGAACTGCCATACATCGTCAAGGCATCGAGTTCACAAGGCGTCTACAGCGGTCAAGAGGTATGCCAACCCATGCTTCTCGAACAACTTCCCACAATTGATTATTGTTTGTGGGTTTTTTGTTCGACACAGCGGTTTTTATATCAGCCCAAAGATTTTCAATGGGATTCAGGTCTGAAGATTGAGCTGGCCATTCTGAAACCTGAAACCAGCGTGAAACCAGCTTTTTGCTCAAAGGCTGGTGTGTTTTGGGTCGTTATCCTGCTGTAGGACCCATTTTAGAGGCATTTCCCACTCTGCAAATGGCAACTAATATTTTGCAAAATTTTGACATAAACATGTCGATCCATCGTGCCCTCGATTTTATATATGGGGCCAGTACCGTAGTATGAAAAGCAGCCCCATACCGTTATTTTCGAACCCCCATGTTTTACCGTCTTTGTGGTGTACCTAGGCAGGATTTCGGTGTTGGGAGGACGCTTCTCCATTTAGAAGCGGGCCAATCAGCATATTTCCTTGCGAACTCAACGCGTTTTGCCATATGTTTTTTTGAGAGTAGAGGCTTTTTTCGTCGAATTCGTACTGATAACCCAGCTTCTAATAGTCTTCTGCGTACTGTCATAGTACAGACAGGTAACTGTAGTTCGCTCCTTACCTGCGCAGCGTTTTTAAAGGGATCTTTTTTGCTGAGGAGGACAATGTTGTGGTCATCTTGCTTGGTTGTCTTTCTTTTGGCTCCTCGTTTCTCCGCTTTTTCTTTAAAATGTATCGCGTTGTAGATTTTTGGAGCTGAGCACAAAATAATTTTTTGTATTTGCCTATATGATTTTCCCTCATTGTGCAGCTGGACGATGAGCCTTCTTTCCTCAACAGTGCAGTGTTTTCCACGACCCACTTTTGTGAAAAAGAAAAACTACAGGTTAACAATTACCACGATTCTAATTTTACTCAAAATTACTTTAAATTGACACTCTTTCTTGAAATTATTGAAAAAACAAGGAAGCGCTACTATTTTTTTGTTCTCACTACACTCACAGTTGATGATAAAAATCTACCGTTATCTCTCCGTTTGACAGATGATCATGTTTATCTACAGTGTTTTGGAATTATCAGTATGTGAGTTTGTTCTGAATGCACTCGTTTCAATGGGTGACTTCAGATGTGATCGCAAGAAATATTTTAAAATAATTATTCGAGGTGCTACTATTTTTATCTTCGTAGCGTATTCGTACCACCAAAAACCAAAGCGTAGCCATCCTTAACGGTTGTTCTGTTCGAAGGTCGAACTTTTTGTACTGCTGCAATATCCAATTTGTACATACTTATTTCACTGGGTCTACAATACAAACTTCGACGGATCTATCCTTAATGTTTGTGCATTCCTTTTCATGGATGCTCTCCATTGGAAAGTTACCATCCGGAAATCCAATCGAAATTTTTACTTCTAGTTATCACCACGGCGTCTAACTCTGCTATAAGTCTCATACCTTGCAAAACTGAGGCAAAGAAGACTGAAGGTCCCGTCTCATAGAATTCGTCGTTGGTTGTAGCAACGTAAATTCAGTGGAATCTCTCAAATCCTATCTAGGACATCCACCCCTGGAGAGTAATGACCGAACATCTTCGACACAAACTATCTGCACCCCGTCCAGGTTGTATGACAAACACCAAAAGACTCTTGAACACTCTTGAATCTGCACGAATTATAAAAAAAATGTGCCATATCAAACTATTGTAATCTGAAATACTCAGATAAAGATCTAGATTAAATTGTCATTAAACGGGGCTAAAACAAGCAAGCAAATAACCTCAGCAGATCCTTGATAGTCCATGACATCCTCAGTTCGTTACAACCTGCAATGTCAACAACGCAATACCACTCTTGTTAATCATTTCTTTCTTAGAGATCTGGTGGCTCTGAGTAACAGCCTTTTCTCGTACAACAAGATTGACCGTAAGTAATGAACTGAACATTTAGCTCCTGCTATTCTCTTTGGTCCTACCGTGGAGGTACAGGACCCAATCTGTAGTCCCACCTACATGTTTAACAGTTAATTTCATTAATTAGTCATTCCAACAGAAAGATGTCATATCTTCAACAATATTGAGTTGAAATTTGTAAACTAATCCATAAACTACAAATAAATTGCAGCTAATTTCGAACTCACAGACAGTATGTCGGCCACTGTCAATACATTCAGTTAAAATTGCTTTAAATTTCATTTGCGTCGTTTAACATTCCTCACTCTAATAGAGGTATAATCGCCTCTTTTATCTCCACAGAGGTGTTTAATTACTTCACACTAATATGTTATTTTAATTTATTGGAACTACATTGCTGCGGTTCTTGTCTTGAGCTTCTCTATATATGTAGTAGATACTTTGAAATAAATTAAATCAATTGCGTTTCAAGTGACACTTCTTTCATTTTTTCTGTCATAGTCAACGAATTGTGGCGAAATGACCAGTCTTAAGGTTTTTACGACCATAAGTTGGCGCATTCCGCAAAAAAAAAACTTGGGCATGTATCTATTGAAGTAAACGTCCTAGATCACTCGTCATACATTGGAAATGGTTCAAAATGTGAGTGAAAAAACCATCTTCAGAATATAAGCCCACTTCAGATTGAGCGGCTTCGAGGACAAGCAAAATTGTCTCATTGGATGAATGAGTAATCCACAGAAGTATCAAGAGGCTCCATTGCACCCGGAGAAATGTAGTGTTTGGGGTGGATTTTATGGAAGTGTCGTGAATGGGCTCTACATCATCCGAAATTAGAATCGGCATACGGTGGTGGTATCGGTTCTTGGATATTGACTTTTTGGCCTCGATTGGATGACATGGACCTTGACGACAAGTTTGCAAGAAATTGTTACAAGAAACGTTTCCAGGATGCGATATTTCCAGAAGAGGCTATGTGGAATGGGCGCCAAGATCATCCTATTTAACGTCCATAGATTTTCTTTCATGGGGCTAAGAGTTTGATCTTGAAAGTATTGTCCATCGCTATTTATAACTATTGTTCATGTTATCAGCGCCATACTAATCCACTTTGGAAAAAAAAACTGCCGCTTACTTAGGTGATTCATGAATCGACCGAATTTCTGGCTGCTTCGAAAGATCGGAAGCACTTCCAATGTAACGAATCCTCTAAAACGTGGTATACTCACCCGCCGGGTTATTTACATGTCTTCATTTCTGTGTCACTAACATCCTCGCAAGCTGTGTTGTCGCCTTTTAAAGATTACACCATACGTCTGGATCAGACCCCGTTCGGGCACTTAGTTGTAGCTTAGCGCGTTGCCAGCTTGTTTCACTTAGTCCTGCAGCGTTAACAGCTGGACGGTAGCCGCTCGTCTGGATTAAAATCCGATTCAGAACTTTAGTTTACATACGTTTAGAATCATTAATGAACGGTAATAACGCTAGACCAGGCTGCTCTGGGTCAAAACCTGAGGCGGAGAATTAGTCTTTTTGTCATCACTATCTGCTCTCTGTTCAGTTCACGGTTCAATAGAAAGGCTCGCTATAATGAGTGTTGTCTTCACTACCCACATTCCACTATCTAACTTAAACTTCTCTTCCCGCTTCAGTGTAAGCTTCGTCCTAAAATTCAGTTCATCTTGATGACTTGCTTGCTGAAAATTTCTCAATCTACAACACGGATAGCCACACCAATGGAACTTTGCTTCATTGACTTATTCCATTTTACTCGTCTTATTATAAGGTATAAATATTTTTTTCAATTTTGGAGCTTTATTTCTGAAAAAATGGTTTCATGTTTACTTTCAAAAATGTTTTCAATCGTTAGCTACAACTTTTGACTTTCTTTCTAGCACTATATGACTTCCGCGTTGGAAATCCATTCTACCTTATGGCCGACGAACGCCTATAATCAACATTTCTGAACGTAATCACATCTGTACATTTTTTTGTTTTTTTCTTGCCAAAATAGATTACTCTCTAATATATCCCCATATGATGCTACCGATTTCGATCTTAGCAAATACCCCAACATAAAAAAATAATATTAACCCATTTAGGGTGTAACATCCAATTAAAAATGGAACCAGAAGGGTATGGAGGAATTCAAGAAGTTCGATCCCATAGCCCATACACAAGCTCTAAATCATGGCGCTCTTGCTGCAGGCACAAATACTGCTCCACTCTACTGCCCGATTTCTTTATGGAATTTCTTCGTGTTCCGGAAAATGTGGAGTAGTGTTGGTCGTCCTAAGAGTACATCACTTGATGCATGCAAAGACAGGACATTCACAGAGGATTGTAAGTAAACGATGATGATATCTGTAAGCTTTCTGCGGTCAGTTCTTCTTACTCGTAGTCATACTCATCACACTTATCACTTTTAGACATCGGGGACGCTTCGTCAGCCTTCATCCAGGATCCAGTTGTCAACGAATAAACCATAACCAAGGGTGTACATAAAGCCATGGCGGGATAACTTCCTGCGAAGCCCCTCTCTGAGCCATCTCATCAGCGAGCTCACGATCCAGGAAAGGAATACCTTTCCGAGTTCAGTATCTCGAATGTCAGATCAGATCGGAAATGCTGCCAAAAAATACGACACCAATCGAAATAGTAGGCAATCGGAAGGGGCTATGCCTGGAGAATGCAGCGGGTGGAGAAGTAAGTCGTATAATTGTTCCCAGGTAGCTTGAGCATTGTGTGTCCGAGCGTTTCCGTGTTGCAAGAGACAATGTAAGTAATTTTCCAATGTTCGGCTCAAACGCATTAGCTGCGTTCGATATCGAACTTCTGTGATGGTTGTAGTTGGTCGTAACAGCTCATAATATACAACACCAAGCTGGTTCGATCGAATGCCTCGAACTCTGGATCTTAAGTTTAGTCATGAATGTTGATGCCTGTACTTGGCACCGACACGATTCCTTTAGCTTTAGATTATGGCAATGGACCTGCTTTTCATCGCCAGTCTTAAAACTATGCAGACAACTCTTCCTTTCTTGCCGTCGAAGGGGTAGTTCACCTGCAAAAAAAACATCGTTCGACGTCTGTCAGTCTCAACTCGTATGGCACCCAATTTCCCTGCTGTTATGATCTTCAGAAGACTTTAAAGCGATGTGAAATAACTTGAAGAGTCACAGCCTATAAGTTCTTGTTGCGTTTGAAATTGATTTTTCACCGTGTCGAAATCACACTTTTGGAGCGTTGAAGCCATTCCCGATATATTCTTTCAGTTACAAAAGCATCACCATAATGTCTATAATCATTAGGCGCGTCTAAGGCGCATGCTTTTTCGAATTGAAGAAAATATATTGATGAAGAATTTTTGACGGATCCCCAAGCTTGTCATGTGACTTTTCTGAACTGACATTTCCGACTAGTGTTTGCCCAACATATGGGAGTGCATCTGATAGAAAATCTCGCATGCGTAGATTAGGTTTAGCTCAGCTTCGAGCTTGTGATACTCTTTACAATAATTTGGGCTTAAAATACCAATGCCTGATTCCATCTTTGAGCCATCCACCAATCAATGTAACTATAGTTGGGCTTACAAATTTCGACTCGCCTAGCATTACTGTTAAAACTTGCTTTGTCTGTTGGACGGATGCGTGTCTTATAGATTGGAGCTCCAGGATTTTACGAAGGTCTCTCTTAACAGGAGAAGATCTAACGGAGGCTAGACCCTCGTGCCTTCTTTTGGTTTGTTTGATGACAGTGTTAAAGCGACTCTACTCATCCGGACTGAATTTGATAAAACTTTCGAAACCTACTATTATATACAGGCGTGCTGACGGTTATGCGTGACTAGGTAACATGAAAGGACACTTGTTGAGAACCCTTTCAATATAGTATAGAAATCAGAAAGTGAACATATCTTTTCCGCTTTCCATCGGGCAAGTATATGAATGAAAAGAGCAGTTGTAAAGACGCCGCAGGAAGGCTGAAATGGGATCCGAAATTCGCATACTAGCTTCTAAGAACCCTCCCAGGGATGCATCTATCGATATATGCGGTTCCACCTTGGAAATCTATAACATCTGAGCAGAAGTAATAAAAATTCATTTAAACGGTGCACTTCTTCATTGTCAATTAATAAAAAATAAATTAAAACTGCAGACGAGTATGTAATCCTTTGTTGGAATTTCTTTCGATGATGAAGCACCATTTACAGGTTCATCAAATTAAATTGACAGATGAACGTATGCATGTTTCCTACAATGTTGCCATCCACCATCACACATATCTGCTTGCATCGTTCACTTATACGTACAAGCTTTATTAGGTGAGCTGGGACCTCAGCAAATGAAACTAAAACAACGTATATACTAACCCGCCAGACAAGACCAGACTACTAATTGCTTACAGAGTCATGTCCTGACTAAAATGTTGCACTGCATACAAGGCCCGAAACGAAACAATCAATGCACAAGAGTCGAGCAAACTTTCAGTCTCTTCGAGTCTTTCTTCCGGTAGGCCTGGCATCGCCAACCTGCTACCGCTTAAACATGTTGTCTGTACTCGTTCTCATATATGCCTCTGCTTCTCTATATGCCCATATGCCGCTATTGCAATATTAATCAAAACACTAGGCGCACACGCAATCCAAACGCTTCACTCGAGATGGCATCAAGCCTCACCGTCTGTCACCAGCAACCGCTCGAACTCGTCTCGCATATGTTAGCTGCTGACAAAAGTTGGTTCAACTAACAACATAACACATAACATACTATGTACTCGTACTGTCCAATCCACTGCATGGCACTTGAACTCTCTGTTGATTCATGTTGCGCTGCGCTGACCAGGGAAAAATTCTCAGTTCCGATTTGCGATTTTCGCGCACGGTGGTTCCCTCCGCTGAAGTGTGACTAGTTTTAGATTTTCGTACAGCGCGCAAAGCTCGCGGAGGGACTTGCAACAATATACTCGTACTAGCATTCGTACTGTTTTTGTTTTTCATTGCTGACTACTTAAATTAGTGTTTATCGGTGTGGTATATAAGTTTGCGTCGCGTAAAATTCTTGTTAGTGAATGATCAAATATTACCTCGTGAAGATTAAACCGCTGGCTGGTAGGAAAGAGCTGCGCGTACCACTAATTGAAAGTAGAAAAACAAATCGAGAACTGACAATTTAAAACATTTGCCTTTTTTACGTTTCGATAGTTCAGTGTGCTGTGATTTTCCGAAAGTTGTGCAATTTCAAGAGTGGCTAGAAAATTGGTGATTTAATTGAACGGCAACTGATTTTGGTGGAATTTTAAAAGTGTTTTAAGAGGTGTGTTAGTTGTTTAAAAACAATTCGTGAAGGGTAGTAAGCATTCGTGCGATATTTATTTAAAATAAAAGATCTACAATCAACAAGTTTAAAATACAAACAGAGTGTAAGCTCTGAAATTGAATATCCTGACGCATTTATATTTAAGCAATTTTATAAATAAAAACAAAAACAACGCTTTCCTTAAAACTGTGTTTTAAAATAAAATACATTCAGATTCGAACACTGGGTCATTTTAATTATCATAATGATCTCTCTAAACTGAGTAAGGGTCTCGAAAATCTAAGCAATTTGAAGTTAAGACGGTGGGAATAAATGGTTAAAAATTAAAAATTATTTAGGCTTCATACCTGCTTTAAGACTCTTAGACGAAAAACCTTATATACGAAAAATAACAAAGTGTGTCAGTCTTATAAAATAAAAATTTTCGAGGAAAACCAATAAATGGCATCCAAGTTTGATTTTAAGACGAACATCCTAGCCCAAAATACAAACTATTCCTGTGCATCTTCATTTAAGTTTTTTTTTGGTTTTTGTTTTTCTTTTGTTATGATTTTCTGGTTTAATTATACTTTTTACGAACTAGCCTTTCAATTGAAAAATACAATAATTATTTTTCAATTCTGTTCTGTATTTGCAAATTTAAGCTCAGCATGTTGTCTTTCATGCTTACATCTGCTTTATTGGGTAAAAATTGTTCAGAGACTTTTTTGGCATTTTTTGATAAAATATTTCTTTTACTTAAAAAAGTACCATTTAGTCATTTTCAGAATAAAAGTAGCATTAAAACAAAGCCTTTAATTCTTTTATTTTTTATTTATTATCACAAAAATTATAAATAGAATTAAAATTAAAAATAAAAAATAAATATATATATTTCATAAGAAAAAAGAAATAAGCTTCATGATTTAGTGTGAAATTGTGAATCAAAGTTCAAAATATTAACATAAAAATAAAAACATGAAAAAAATTTTCTTTCATGCCTCCTTGACATGGTCTTGAAAGTTTTTTGGTGCAGTCAATTGAAATTCCCGTTGAAGGACTAGTTTCAGCTACTGGATATTTTATGTTTTCGAACGCGATTTTCCAGTCCGTTCCAGAAGTGCTCAATGGGATTAAGGTCGGATCATTTCGAGGGAGTTGGCAGAGTGTATTGTAAGCGATCGATATTTGTACATTTTAAACGGTACGCTGTAAATCATAATCCCATTGAAAATAGAAGTTTCAATTTATTTACAACTTTTCGGCGCTTTTCGTAAAGTTTAACTTACGGACGCATATTAATTCATCGGTCGACACCCGATTTCATAAATTAGATTTTTTTGTGTCGTTTGATATTACCAGTGCTTGAAATTGCAAATCGATTTCTTTAAAATGGAATACAATTATTTGCCTTTCTTCTTTTTGTTGTTTCCTTCTGACTCCTCTGACTACTACTCCATGATGACGATCGCTATACAAATAAGGAAAGAAGCACTCGAATAGGCTTTATTGCTGGTCAGATCTTAAGAGGGGCTTACCCGTATTCATAATATCTATTATATGATCAGAATTTTGGTTGTGACATTTTAGGAACAGTGTGTACGAGAGTTGCACTTTATTATGTGAAAACCTTTGTCCATCAGAATAAGTACTTATTGGCCATTATTTTATATGACCATTATTCCATTAGTGTAAAACTCCTAGAATATCGGGCAAAAGAACTGAGGCAATTCACAGTATCCTTTTTAATGTGAATTTCCTTTCATTAAGGAAGTTTTGTAGAGACCGGAACAAATGATAATCTATAAGTGATCTGGATTCGAGTTCTAGGATGGATCCATCAAAACTTCCCAACCAACTTTCTATCTATCAATTTTCGCTGCGCCATTAAAGATAGTCACATGTGTCGGACGTCGAACGTTGTCCTGATGGAACAATAAAAAGCTTGCAAACTTTCCACAAAGTGTTCATATCTTACAGAAGGAATACCCCAATCTATCTTGATTATTTTTCAAAGTTTTGTACATTTTTCGAAGTTCCTAATGAGCAAATCGATATCATTCAAAGGGCTGGACAATCAACCACAGAAATTGATCGCTCCGAAAGCCAGTTCTTGACTAGCTGCGATGTGTGCTTTGGTCCATTATCATGCATACAGGTCCATAAAACCTTGACATGACATTGCCGCCTACACCATTACGCTCCCACTGCTTTGCTTAACGGTCTTAACGATGTACCTAGGATTACCTTGTTGGCTTTCTGAATTCTTCACATACTTCTTGCCATCTGATCCTTGCTTTCGTCGGTCCACAAGATTTGTCTTTGGCTGCTTTTGAAAAAACAAGTTTCCTCTTTCGGTTTTTTGGGACACAAGTAATTTTTTTTCTGACGATTCGCCCATTGAGTTAAAATTCCATCAAGCGACGACGCACAGCACCATGATATTTCAACACCATGATGATCACTTATTTGTATATTTATCTGCCGTGAGTTTGAAGAATGGTCGTTACAGCTGATTCGATGTATGACCCTATCAGTAATTTCTGAAATTTTTCTTTCTTTACTTTTTCTTGCCAGATTGGCTAAAGATTAAATGTCTTCTAAAACTTTTATGGAATTTTCTAACAACTTCCATTATGGTTGCGATCACACTTAGGCCTGTTGTTTACTTATATCATCATGAACTAGGTCCGCCATTGCGGTATACACGACCTTATTAGGATAATATTTTTTGTACGTATGTACGGAGATTCCGGCGTTCAATACAATCCGAGACAGACCTAAAAGCATTGCTTCTCGAGCACATTTGACTTATTCCTTCCCATATGTCAAAAGGACCTTCTATTTATGGCACACTCCGAAAGGCGAATTTCGAGAATAGGTTGCAAGCCTCACGTCGTCGGTGTTAGAACCCAATCCACATCTGAGCCACAGTGCACTTTTTTCATATAATAATATTTTCCATTTAATAACACTAAATTATAGTAAGTGATAATAGGACTTGTATGATTTTTATCACGAAGTCAAGTTGACTGTTGTGAAACAGTTTCCTTGTCTTTCCGAGCGCTTTCTTATTCATAGCCAGTAACATGAGTACCTATACACTGATCAAGTCAACTTATGTAATGTATGTATGTTTTCAATACATTTTCTAGAATTACGAATTACATTACCAATCTACTCTATAGTTAGTTGAGGTGGGGACTTCTTTATTTAACTAACTCTTTGTTTTTGTACTTAAACAATAGACTTTAGATCACTTTTACTTATGGGAAAACTGAATTACACGTAACACATGTAGATGCTTGAAGAAAACAACAAATAGTTATTTCCCTAGTTAGTTACTTATCGTAATCTGGTATTGTGGATATATCAGGAGCTTATCGAAATTAATATCTCACCGGGGTCTTCAGTAATAGATTGCAGAGGAGAACCAGGAATGTTTTCTTTGGATTAGGTCTACACCGCAAGGACAATACCAATATCCAAGTTGCAAGCACAGTCACTTCTTATCTTTTTGGGCCATATGATATCTGGGAATCATGAACCTTTTTTGATGTCTTCTTATTTTGTTGACTACTCAATGCATTGCCCTCTTGTAGGTGTTGTCTTCTTTGAAAGTTTTCAGAATCTGCATTTTGTAGAGCTGGTCCACGCTAAGAAAACATTTGCTTTCATCACAGTGATACGACCTATGACCTCTATTATTATTTATATGCTAGTAGGTGGAGAATTAAACCTTTGAAGTAATGGTGGGATTCCAAAAACCTGAAGTCGCATTGACTCAGAAGGTCAGTTAGGCATCGATAGCCTAAGTAAAACAGAGCAAGAACCGATTGCCTCCATGTTTTTACTAATGACTCTATTTGGTAGCTCTTTTTAAAATTATTATCTACGATAACACCTAGATATTTACTTGTCTATCTTCAGTTTGCAGTATTAGATTACTTTGTGGAGGCATTCTGAGCTGTGCATTTCGATGTTTATTTTATGCTGATATTTTCACACTGAATCACTTTTTATGGCTGATTACAATAGCTGTATCATATGCATACTATATGCGAAAATCGTACTTTTTTTTAGAGCACTAGTGATTTCTGATTATAGGATATGAATATTTCTCGAGAACTCTTCGTTATTTAGGTTTTCCCTAATTTTGAGTTTATTCCTTCTATTTTTCATATTATTTTCAAACCACAGAAAAGCATGGAAGGCCTCTATCAGGAGTTGGAAGAAATATCGTCTTCCGCGTCTGACAGGAACCAGGCTACCCAGGAGCTTCGACAAAACAATTTGAACAAAGGAGCAAATATCTTTAAGATAGCCGCCCAGAGAAGAAGAATTGCTCAGGAGATTCGTTTCTCAAAGTTTATTAACAATGCTGAAGGCCAACTCCTTGTGGAAGACGAAAAAATTCTCCACAGATGGCGACAGTATTGCGTGGAACTTCTGAACGAACAGTTTCCCCGAGTGTACTTTCCAAGAGCCGCCCCGAATCATGCCGAAATATCCGACATCACAGTCGAAGAAGTTCGGTACGCGGTTAAAAACTCCAAGAAAAGAAAAGCTGTTGGGCCGGACGGGATACCCTCTGAGTTCTGGAAAAAGATGGGAGACATCGGGTCTAGACGGCTCATGGTTCTTATCTCCAAACTTATGAGAGGCGACACTATGCCTAATCAATGGAGGGAAAGCTATCTTCTTCCATTGCACAAAGGAAAGGGTGATACGCGAAATTGTGATAACTACCGTTCTGTCAAGCTGATGTCGCACACCATGAAGATCGTTGAACGGGTATTAGATAGCCGACTGCGGAAAATAATACGACTATCTGATGACCAGTGCGGGTTTGTCTCGGGTAAATCAACAACAGATGCAATCCAAAGTATAAGGATCATGATGGAAAAGCATCGTGATTCTTCAAAGGACTTGCATATGGTGTTGGTTGATTTCGAGAAGGCCTTTGACCGGCAACCAAGAGATCTTTTATGGGTAGCGCTAAGACAAAAAGGAGTTCCAGAAACCTACGTGCGAGTGATTATGGACATGTACGAGAGAGCAACGACAAGAGTAAGATGCACCGCAGGAGTCACCGAAGAGTTCGCAATCAAAGTCGGTGTACACCAAGGGAGCGTCCTCAGCCCACTGCTTTTTATAGCAGTCCTTGATTGCTTGCTTGAAGGAAAAGTGACGGACCCCAATGTGCACCAGCTATTCTTTGCTGACGATGGGGCCATTATAAGTGATGATCAGGCGTCCCTACAACGAGCACTTGATGTGTGGGTGGACATTTTTGAGGGACACGGGTATCGTATTAGTTCAAAGAAGACAGAGTATCTGTGCTGCCCGTTCTCTGACCCTCATCAGCCTATTCCAGACATTTACTTGAATGGAAGAGTGCTTCCCAAGTGTGAAAAGTTTAAATATCTGGGATCTATGATTAATAGAGAAGCAACTTGTGATGACGACATCAAACATCGTGTAAGCGTAGGGTGGATGAAGTGGCGGGAAAACTCCGCCATCTTCTGTGATCAAAAAATGCCCCCTAAGCTGAAAGGAAGGCTCTACACTTCAGTTGTACGTCCGGCGCTCACATACGGTTCACAATGCTGGACAATGCACAAAAAGTATGAGAGCAAATTAACGGCAACTGAGATGAAGATGCTTCGCATGACAGCGGGAGTAACAAAGCGTGACAGAATTAGAAGTTCAAAGATCCGAGGAAGCCTCCACGTAAAAGAAACCATCACAAGAAAGATAGAGCGCGACCGACTCAGTTGGTATTGCCATGTTCAAAGGAGAGATCCTTTGAACCCCGTCCAAAAGGCGATATCAATCAACGTTCCAATTTCAACACGCAAAAAAGGCAGGCCGAAAAACAATTGGTGCAAACAAATGCAAAAACACCAGCATTTGATTGGCCTCAGCGATGAAGTAATCCCAAACCGGGAAGCCTGGCGCTACTTTCTGAGGTCAAACCGGCGGACCCCACAAGCGGACCAGTAGGAATGCAGTTAAGTGGGAAGGTTATGGTCCTACACTTCTGACTATAACGACGCCGGGATAAAAAAAAAAAAAAAAAGGAAAAGAAGAAGAAGATTTTCAAACCACAGAAAAGTAACCACCTACCTTATTGTACAATTTTTCCATATACTTTATTATGTACGATTTTATAGTATAGTGTATCGAAGGCTTTGTCTATAAATACATACTACAATAGTAATGTAATCTTGACCTGCATTGATTCTGTTTGAAAAGTCTCCGATTAGCCTATTGATGCTTTTATTTAAAATTTTTGTTTTATTATAAAAACCAAACTGGTTTTTAGTTAAGATTTTATATTTCTCTATGGAGTCGGTTGGCTATAAATTCCTTCAAGACTATTACGGCGAGGATTGATCTGTAGTTTCCGATGTAATTTTACGTGCCCTCCTTACAAATTGGTCTGACAGTTGTAACACTTTAAGTTTATCTGGCATGGTTGATTGTTTGAGACTCTTATTAAGGAGCCATCATTTCTGCATTATTCCTTAGATCCTTTGGTCATATAAAATAATCATTGCGCAATCATTTTGTGTATTTTTAAATGAATAAAATTAACTTGCGGGATTGTTGGAGTCTTCAGTACCAATGTTTTTGGCCATCATGCAAATTCATTGATTTTTTACTAACCACAGAACTGACAATCTTCCAGGTTTCTTTTGCATTATTTTTAACCATTTATAAATTGCTGCTTATAATAATTTGGTTTTATTTAAGTAGATTCCTTGCTGTATTTTTATCAGATTAATTCCTCCTCGTATTCTTTGTTTTTTTCTTTATACAACTGATTTCCTTCTGGATATTGATGAGGCTGTTACAAGATCTGTAAAGTAATTCCTAAAGTTTTCGTCATTTGCATCATTAAGTATATTTAATTGTTCCCACTTAAAGGCTTCGATCTCTCTTAATAGTATATCGTTCCGAATATAATTGTGATTTTATGTCTGTGATAAATATGAAATTATCATTTCATTCAATGAGGCAACCCATGAAGGTCTTCAATATTGATTTTTTATTGCGCCAGATTAAGCATTAAAGTGTTAACTGGATGGACAAGTATTGTGCAAAATACAATAATGACTTCAAACTTTAAAATTAATTAATTTTACTTGAATATTCTCACGAACTTACCAGACAAACGAATACTTCTGTTTCAAATCCGTTAATAAAAAATGTTAGAAACAGTAAGCTTTGGGTATCATTCCCTTCTTTTAGATGGTCAATACTGTGCTTACTACAGGTACAACAACGTTATCCAATTTGTGGTTTCGAAAATAAATTTAAATAGAAAAAAAAATTTTATTAGATTTTTTTTTTTATTTCACTATATTGCTTGTATACTGCCATTGTAAATAAATATAACATCGTTTAAATATTCTGCATTTAAGTCCTTGCAGGACTCCATTTTAACAAGGTAATTTTCGATGGCATTTCCAAAGGTACCGTGCAATAACTCGGCCATAACTTTTCGTTTTGACCCAAGGTCTTGCAGATTATATGATCCTTTGTATAATTGGGGAAAAATCACACGATCTTGGGGACCAATTCACATCAATATAATGCGAAATACCTCGTCCAGAAAATATTTCTTGTAAGAAAGTTATCACGGATCGTGTTGTGCGTGATGTGACACCGTCTTATTGAAACTACATTCATATCTTTGATTTGAGGCCAAAAAGACATCTCCAAATTACGCTCAATGATAGAAAGCCATAAGCTTTTATAACAGTCAGTCCCCTCATTTTTTTTTTTTACAATTCTCTTATTGTGAGAAAAGATCCATGTATTCAAATATATAGAACGCCAGAGACCCAGTTAATTAAGAATTTGTATAATAAGGTCCTGTACGAAGGAGCAGGCATATACGGAATCGACAACTTTCTTATTAAAATAGTACATCGCAAGGGCTATGACTAACGACAATAACTTGAAAAAATTAACTAGAAAGCCCTAAGCTTTTATAACAGTCAGTCCTCTCATTTTTTTTTTTTTTTACAATTCTCTTATTGTGAGAAAAGATTCATGTATTCAAATATATAGAACGCCAGAGACCCAGTTAATTAAGAATTTGTATAATAAGGTCCTGTACGAAGGAGCAGCCATATACGGAATCGACAACTTTCTTATTAAAATAGTACATCGCAAGGGCTATGACTAACGACAATAACTTGATCTCCAAGACTTATAACCCCAATTAAAGATACCACGAGAGTACACTCCGACCGGGCTTTATTCCCCTAGAAGCATTTCTCTATATAGATTCCGAAAAGTTTGTGCGAAATATCACGGTAATTTACCAGCAATACCGGGTCGCCAGGTACAAACGGCCCATTCGTGACGTGGCATTGACAGTGCCCAGGAGCTCACCGCAATGGTTAACTGGGATTTGGCCGATGTTGTGAAACAGCATGCCGATTTGTGAAGGTTGTCGGAAACAAACGCTTCCCAGAGCGGTGCTATACTCCGGTGAAATCCTGCTCACTCCTTTGTTCGTAAGTTAGATCAGGGTTAGCTAGGTGATCTTTTGAAGGCTGGACGCGACATTATGCTTAGATGAACCTGGGAACTGAGTGAGGCCTATTAGCCTTAGTGAGGTCACGGGCATGCAGAGTGAGCGAGATGGCGAAGTCCAGTAGCTAAAATATGCAATCGAGAGGGTGACCACTCACTTAGAGTTGAACTTAGAGTGCCCGCACAGTGCCAGTATGACCCAATAAATATTATAATATTTTTAAATCAGACTCAAACTTCTTATGTAGAATAAGAACAATAAAAATTAATTAAAAACTAAGAAAACCTAAAAAAATCACTATTTCTGCAGTAAGTTTTCACAATTTTAACACGTTCAGTCACCAGTAAATTACAAAATGGCAAACCTTAAACTACTCGTAAACACGTACAGACTCGGACAATAGTTCAGTTTGGGATATATGGTTAAAACAGGTCAAATCCGGACGATGAATTGGATCACCCTGTGTGCACATGCTTAATTTCGTGATAAGTCCACTCATTTAGCCTCGTGTTTCAATTCTTTATGCATGAGCCAAAGACAAAAGCTTGGCAAAATGGATTAACACCAACAAATAAAAAATGATAGTTTTGCAAACTTCTTAAAACCAGTCTAATTACGAGCAAATATCGCAATCAATTTTTTTATTTGCCTAATATTGGCGGATTCGTAATTACTTATGAAGATAATGCAAGTTTTATCCAAAATCTTAGTGGTATCTATGGTGGTATGCGCCAACCAGTGCTTGAACAGGTAACAAAGTAATATAAAACATTGTCTACTATATGATAATTACTCCGATATAATATTTAATGGCTTAACTCAGTCTTTCCACCGGAAGAAAACTATTTCAGCAATCCCCAAGGTAGTATTGGGCTATTAGAGTTGCTACTGAATAATTATGAACACATCGCAGTGGCATGGAAGACAAAGGGATGTCAAAACTTTTAAATGCAATATTGCAAAGTAGCCGGGATGCATGGAATTTAAATTGATTATAATCGATTAGAATTACAGTACCGTGAAAGGCAATTGCGATGCCTGACATTAAATATGTGTAATAAATTTAAAGATAAATGGCGAAGACATAATCATAGTATCAGCTGATTAGCACATTAATTGTCTTAATAAATACTCGTAACTCGAACATTATTCAACACTATTCAATGCGGCAAAAATAAAAATAAAAACAATATCTTGAGCGGCATGCACGATTAAGGCTTTCTTTGTTTTAAGTTAAATACTGTGCGCGAAGCATAGACCTGCAAATATTCACATGCAAAGGTGGGTTCTTTTCTTTGGAGGCACATTCCAACAATATTTGTGATTTACTATTTTCAATTTGCTGAGACCATTGTAGCCATTTAATCTTGTACTCTGGATCCCTTTAAATTTATTCGAATATACAAAGATGGGCATTTAAGATTCCAATCTATTAAAAAGACACCAAGCCCACACATTTCAGAGAGTGACGAGTGAACTTTCAAAAGTTTCCTTGAAGTATAACGATCAAATTGCAGCACGCATCCAATAGCTACAATCGACTCGTATACCATATACTAAAGATAGTTGTTTTGATTTCATTTTACTCTGCAAGGGAGGTCATGACCTTTGAGTCGTTAATGATAACAATGAATGGTAAAGACTAATTACGATAATAAGCATAAGTATAGGTCGTTCCAGTTCCGAATAAAAATAAGTAAAAACAAGCTCTGCTGGTACATACCTCTGACATCAAATACCTCTTAAGCTCCATGCACTTTTGCTACATGCATATCAACGAACGATTGCGGAATCCATCAGGCCTTGGAGTAACACAATCGAGTCCAGAAGATTTCTCCTCATCAGTGCGATCAGCGAAGGTGAACAATTGGCTAGAAGCGGTGAGCACTGCAGAAAATCTAAATTTCCGTAGTCGAATGTAATCTGGCCGGGTGAGCCGGAAAAATTATGTTTTTCGCAATTCCTATGTACACGAACACAACAAGAGCTGTGGTCACATCAAAACCCGGGATTGGACTCATAAATGTTTTGCAACTCTGAGTGCAGTAGCTAAATAGTCGGCGCCGGTAGGTGCATGCAGGTGCACATAATCAAAGGCGTCTCTGACTACTGGAAAAGTATCTTCTTACATGTTTAACTGCCACAGTAGAGAGGTAAACGTGAACGTGAAATTTTTAGTGGTACATTGAAAACAAAAGCCATTAACTTAGAGAAGGCAATGTGCCTTGCCTCGCTTGTGCCGAGTGAGTTTTAAGGTCAATCGTAATGACATAAAAGCAAATGGTCGAAATAATTGTATTAAACAATCGAATTGAAATTTCTAGTTTCTTTAGCCCGACTAAGGCTAACTGGAAACGGTTAATTTGATGTTGTGACCACGTTTGTGCCACTATCAGGCATCGATTTGCTTTTCCGCAAAACCTGATTGTGGATTTGATACATCGCTCATTCGAGGTGTCGCAAATTCAAGTTAAATACATATATCTAGCTCATCGGATAGATTTGTTTCTATTCAGATAAGATATACTAGTCGATCAAAGTAGGCATTGGACATGACTAAGTGGATGGAAATTACTAAACCACATGTATAGATAGCATAACAGGATGGCGTTGAGCGGCTCTTTGAGTCGCAAGTATGCCTGAAAGCAATGTAGTTAAATTAACCCATTGACAGAAGTGATATATACATAGTATGACTGTAGAGTTAAAATGTTTCATTTGGTTTCCCCAATATAAAAACGAATGAAAAATAGCCAGAAGAGCGTGTTTACAAATCGAATTCAGATGAAATATGAAGTTTTATGATATCGTATATCGATACGTCATACAATATACTCAAAACCAAAATCGTTAGTCATTCCAAACAGGCCTTGTTCATTAGTTTTGCAACCAGCCCCAGTTATCCCATTATTTTGCAATCATTTTTGGCTACTTTTCTATTCAAAAATGGTGACCAAAAATATCTTTCCAAGATGATAGAGTGTCAGAACTTGTGCTGCTCAATCCATCTTAGACATGTTCACTCATTTCTGATATGGTTGCAGGATGAAGGCACCGATGAACGTCAGGCTAAACCAGATGTGCTAGAAATGCCAAGCATAATGACTGGGGAAACGACATACTTAACATTAAGGCGAGCCTTCTAAATCATTAGTGAGTTCTACAAAACACTGAATATAGAGCCAAGTTGCTGATGAACTTTCAACTGAAACTGGCTGACACGAACGAATGGTCTACTGTCTATAGAGTGTTGTATACAATAATGACCGTAGCGGAATAGGGCACGTTGGTCACGCCAATTTCTGACGAGAGCGCTAACTTCGAGTGCTTCCTTTAGGTATATTTAATTTAACAACAGAATGACTTAATTAAGTAGACGGTGGACAGTATGATATGAAATGAAAATCGACGCATTGTACAGACAAAGAAGAACTCCCGACAAGGCTCAAACTCTTGAACAGGCGGCTTACCGACAGACAATTATTAATCGAGTTTGCATTGGAACAACAGAATTTTTGTTGGCAAATGTTTGTCCAACAGCGCGTGGGGGTGGTCGTGGTGCAATTGTAATCATTGAGCTGAAGGTCTATAGTTCAAGTCTGTTCATAGCCAAGAACAATTCCTGTATGGAAAAACTGTGCAACAACATCAGTTGTGAATGTGAGATGATCAAAAAAATGCTGACGAAGGCACAATACTCGCAGTATAAGATCAGTTCGAAATTCATACTCTGTGCGTGCATTTCTCATATAACACCTTAATGGCATGAAAACAAATAAGTTACTGTGAACTACAAACAATGCGACAAATTCAGTCGAATCTCACGAATCCTATCTAGGACAACCAGCCCCGGAGAAAAGTAAAAGAAAATCTACGACACAAACCATCTGCACTTCGTCCACCATAAGACCGTAACTCTTGAACCTGCGCGAAATGAACAAAAATGTGTTCTGACAAACAAAAAATGGAAAAATGGTGACCAGAAACTTTATAAGTTAAATTATAGCTTTCGCCCGAACCACGACCTGGAAAATAGAACCCTGCTTCATCACTTTTACCTTCGAAATGATATCGATCATTGGCGATCAGAGAACCTTGATTTTAACAGGAAAATAATGTCGTCGCCAGTAAAAAGGCTAACACACTGTTCATTTCGACGGAAGATCTCCAGATGATCTTCGAGTCATTGAAAAGAAAAAAAATCCATTGTGCTCAGGCAACTCCCACCAGTGGCTCTAGAGATGTACACCATCCTGTTCAACAACGGACTGAATAATGGATATTTTCCAATGCGCTGAGAGATAGCAACCAATTCCCGAAAGGGGTAAGGACACCTCCAATCCGGTCAATAAGACGTCCTCCGAATTTCAGCAAGGTCTTCGAGAGCCCTGTCTAAATGGGTTGATGATAATAAAATCATCCCGGATAACCAATTCAGTTTCAGAGCATCACATATCCAGAACAAATGTAAGAACTAATCATAATGTAACCATAATCATATGGTTTAAAGGACCATACTTCAAGCTCAGTCGGCTGGGCATGTTGAGTTCATTTTGAAAATTGCCAACAAATCTTCTACCCCAAAATTTGAAACCAAAAATGAACTGCAAGAGAGCACGTTGAACTCGCCCATCCTTTGCATAATTTACCTAAGCGATCTGATAGTTTCGCTTCGCCATTCAATAGCGTATGCGGGCAACTTAATCGCATGCAGGTCAAGTCCACCGTCCAACGACGTTATTGTCATTTTGCTGCAGCGTTACTTTGAAAATCAACTTCCAGAAATCAGGTTTTATATTATTAAGAACCATTTTGTCTAGGGACACTAGAAAATATAGACGCAAGTTCTCACTTCTTGCAGAGGATGGGCATCCACTGGCGAAACAGAGTGTAGTTAGATCCTTGATGCTACATGTAGATGCTACTCTGGCAAAAGCCCTGACAAGATGGCTTTTTCATAGCAGCCAACTAGATTCCAGACTGAAGATATTCTGCTACATGGCCTTGATTAGGTCCATGATTCTGAGAGCCAGCTTATTGCAAATGATTCAAGTGTTTGACAAACAATATCACAGGGCCCATCTCGGGTTATATAGGACTACCGAATCTGAGGTCAAATTGCAAAAGCAATGACGGCATTGAGGGGACCTAGTCTTTCAGCATCAACACTTTTAGTGGCTGAACAAAACTTCGTCAACGGACATTTTAATAGGAACAGCCTCTCCGGGACAAAGCCTCCCTTAGACCAATGGCCATAAGAAGTCATCAAAAATACACGTTGCACATTAAGCGTTGCTATAGTGGATCTAAACCGAGTGGAACAAAAATTAATTAATTAAGAACCAGCACCGGACCCAAATCCAAGGCTCTCCTAATTACCTACTTCGTATTCGAATTAAGCATTCACTGCTTGTACGAGTACCTCATAAGAACTTCAAGTCTCTTTCTTCTTTTTTTCATGCATCTAACATAATTGGTTTTTATTGTTCAAAAGAAAATAAATCAAAAGTCCTTGATTATTCTGAATGTACAAAACGATTTCCATCCACTGACCAGTCATAGTACTCGTACTTAATTACAAACTCATAGCAAATGACTGGCGAAACATCTGCTATCCACCCGATTCTGGTGGAAAGCCACAACTCATTCGAAATGCGATTAAGTTTATGTGAATTAATTGTGTGCACACATAGTCGAACTCGGATGCTAGAAGAAACACGGTGCTGGTGAGAGTTGTTCTGCAAGTGTTCCGTGATTGATATTTCAAGGCCGAAGGAGATTCCTTGTCGCTCGTATTTCCGCCTACGACATGGTTGAATAAGCTGCCTGCCGGTCACCGTGCTCGGATTTATACTTGCACACAACATTAGAACTTGCCCATCAATTGGTAACTACTAATGACATTACGTTTGATACACATATGCGCCTATGTCCCATCGACTACTACTACTATATATGGTCAAGCTTAAATACGTGGTCATTATGCAAGGCATTTGCGTTTTTTTTTTTTACAAAGTTAAACGAATAATGAGGATGTGACTAATTGGAATTCGGACCTACCCATGCAGTGGGAAAGTATAACAAGTATATCACCCGCCGCCTGATGCCATGTTGTTTTGCTCAGCTGGATTCTTTGTCATTGGTTGCATCTCCTCCATGTTTTAGCAACTAGGGGAACTCCTATGCGATTTTAAAACGTTATTACGCATTGGTTTTTATTATTTACTATTTTCCCCAAGTTCACGGACTTCCCGGCGCTGATGATGAACGTGCGTGGATTTAAAATGAATTGCTGCTACGATATCATAACATTTGGAAGTGAAACCGCAAAAGGTGAATGATTCGTCTGTCTGTTTACCTCTTCTACTGCCTTTCTTTATGACTTCGAGCAGCTTCTGCAAACATGAAAGGAAAAACACAACTTTTCTGTTGCAAATGCACTTTTACATTTACCGATTTCTGGAAAAGCCTTTAATTGCGGTGCATTAGAAGGAAGCTGAGTCTGTAATGTGGTCTTTTTAATTTATACGTTTTTTATTGCTTTTTTTTCCCTGCGTAAATTAGCAATAATAATGATTGTATTAACTAAAAAGGCACAAGTTTAAATGTGAAGGTTCAAAAGCATATACCGCGGCTCCAACACCATTATGATTGAACTGAATATAGTCATTAGAACCTGCATTCATTTTATGGTTACAATCAATGTCCAGAAGACAATACGCAGAACAATCATATGAGAAAAGAGGGAGTAGCAAGCTTGTAACTAAATGGCATTTGGTTCTTATAGTGAAGTGAAGTGCAGTGAATATGGCGACAACCAGCCCGCGCTAACCAACATAAATCCTTCTTACCGAGACGGTATCACAGCAAGTTATGATATCCGAGACACCTGACGTTGTCGACATATTGATAAAATGTGACCGTTTGGAATGAGGAGTCAATTCTCCGCCGTAAATAAATCATTCTCTTGGTTTTTAAAAGATTGAGCCTCAACTTGTTAGAATATGACCAACCTTAGACATTTACAAGACCCACATTTACAGTGGTGGCCACGAATTAACACAACAAAAGTGGTTACATTGATTTAAAAATTTCTCTTTTTTTTTCTTTCCAACTAACTGAATTTTTTTTTACTGAATTCCTCACGTCTATACCGCAATGTATATTCCATAACTTCAACGAAGGAATTTCGCTTTGACTTGTGCAACATCGTCAATTATTGTCATTCACTCGTGTTAATAGCTGGACATAAATTTAGCACATTTGGAATATTGTGTAGTTTTTCAGTTTTTTTTTTGTTTTAAATCCAAATAACGTTTGCGGTAATTATACAGTTTCTAGGGTTGAATTAAAAAATATAAAGAGAATTGTAATTAGGTATGGCAAAAAGACGTTGGTGTTCAGAAGAGAAAAGGGCTCTTATATTGCGAATGAAAGGCAAAGGTAAGACAATTGCGGAGATTTCCCAAACCTTGGAGTGTTCGAGGAAGATGGTGTATAACGCTATAAGGAGTGTCCAAAGATTTGGGGTAGCAAAAAATGTAAAACAAGCTCTTCGTGCATGCAAAACCACGCCGAAAGAAGACCAAATCATTTACCGAACTTCAGTTAAAGACCCGTTTAAGAGCTCCAGTGACCTAAAGAATGAACTTTCATTGAATTACGGTATAACTGTGTCCTCAAGAACAATAAGGAGGCGACTAAATGAAAAATGCGGAGGTGCATAGCGCAACGAAAACCTTTAGTGTCGAAAAAAAACCTGAAGGCCAGGCTAGAGTTAGCAAAAGACCACATGGCCAAACCACTTTCTTTTTGGAAGAATGCACTTTGGTCTGATGAATCAAAGTTCTGCAGACTTGGATCAGATGGAAACAATATGTATGGCGTCGACAAAACATGTAGCATGATCCAAAGTACACCATATAAGATGAAACATGGTGGTGGAAGCATAATGGTCTGGAGTGCTTGTTCCTCGCACGGTGTCGGTCCAATCATAGACAGCAGAATGGATCAACAGGTTTATAAAAACATCATTGAAAACCATTTGATATCAGTTGCTGACGACAATTTACCGGTTTCTTGGCGCTTCTTGCATGACAATGAGCCTAAACACACTTCTCGGCTAGTTAAGAATTGCTTAGAGGTCGATAATGTTGATCAACCAAATTGAGAATCTTTGTAATGATATTACACCAAATCGCTTAAAAGAAATCAAAGAATTTGGTCGAATTGTGGCAGGAGATTCAAAACGCGTGGTATTCCATTCCAAACCAGCGCTGCGAGGCTTTGGTAAAGAGTTTACCTCGACGATGTGCCGCAGTCCCAAAGAATAAGCAATTTCCTAACGGTAAGTTGGTTACATCAATAGTTTTTCCCTAACAAAAGCAAATATGCTAAATTCGTGTCCAGTCTATTAACGGAAATTTTTCATATTTTTTCTTTACAGTTGTAATGTAGATATATCAATGGTTCGTATGACTAACAGAAGCTAAAGGGTGTCTCAGTAAGAGTGCACTTTTTCATTTTAAAATAAAAACAAGTATTTTATGACAGAGTTGTGATATTTTTATTGTATTGTAAAGAAGACATGTTCCGATTAAGTATGGAATAAAATATCCGGCAAATGACCCCCACGGCTCCGATGACAGGCCATTATTCTTTTCATGAAATTTTCGATGACTTTTGCACAGAGATGTGGCTGTATCTCACCGATGACGCGTTGGATTTCCGATTTGAGCTCAGGAATTGTTTCGGGTTTATTCGCATAAACCCGAGATTTTACGAAACCCCAAAGAAAAAAATCGCACGATCTTGGTGGCCAGTTGACATCAGAATTTCGTGAGATAATGTGTTCTGGAAATCGTTGCTGCAATAAGTCGATGGTTTCATGCGCGGTGTGGCAGGTTGCGCCGCCCTGCTGAAACCACATGTTGTCCAGATTCATGCCGTCCAGTTGAGGCCACAAGAAGTCCGTTATCATATTCCTGTAACGAATGCCGTTCACAGTTACTGCAATTTCGGCCTCATTTTCAAGAAAGTAAGGTCCAATCACGCCGCCTGACCAAAATCCGCACCAGACAGTTACTCGTTGTGGGTGCATTTGTTTCTCATGGATTGCATGAGGATTTTCTGAGTCTCAAATTCGACAATTTTGTGTATTCACGAAGAATATGGAAATGCGCTTCATCGGAGAAAATGACTTTTTTCGAAAAATTGGCATCGACTTCACTTTGCTCCATTACCCATTGAACGAATTGCCGGCGCTTTCCGTGGTCTGCTGGTTTGAGCTCCTGAGTTAACTGAATCTTGTATGCATGAAGGTGGAGGTCTATAGTCAAAAATCGCTGCGTAGTGCTTCGTGAAATTTGCAGTTGTTGAGAACGATGTCGAATTTATGTTTTCGGGTTTTCTCGTTTACAGCAGCAATGTTTTCAAGAGACCGACCGGTACGTTGACGCAAAGGATTCTTATTATCCATAATTGACCCAGTTTCTTCAAATTTTTTGACCACTCTTCGAATAGTTGACACATTAGGTGCACTTTCTCGGCTGAAAATTTGGCGAAGTTTGCGAGCGGTTTCAGCGTAACTTTCCCCATTTTTGTAATGAGTTTTCACAATTATAACGCGTTGTTCTATCGAAAAGCGCTCCATTTTTAATAATCGGAATAAACAGAGGTGATAGCTGTCAAATTTCAGAGTTGCCACTTGCATGAAAAAAAAATATTTCAATTTTAAAAAGTGCACTCTTACTCTTTTAAAAAGTACCCTTTACTTATTTATGAAACACGAAATTATGAATAGATTCATTTTCTTTTTAAAAATAAATAAAAATCAACGGTATTTCTTTTTTACTAAAATGAGTGTGCTAAATTAGTGACCACCACGATATATGGGTTACATAATTTTACGGACACTGATATATGAGAAAATCGTCCGCGTACATAACATATAGACATTACAATTTACAATTGAGTCTAGAATATTATTTATGAACACCAAAAATACCTACAGTAAGCGGCCTATTACAGAATCTTGTGGTATACCTGAGCTAACAGAAATTGGATTTGATATTCCTTGGCCTTTGTTTATTTTAGCTACCTGGACAAATTTACGTAAACTGGTTAGACGGTAGGTGGGTTATTACCAGGGTCTAACTAGCCTTGCATTTGGTTAGCCATAATATCTTCGAGAACCTTTATTTGAAAACAAAGTAAACTAAGGATTTGTTGGAACTGTGACAATTTTACCTTTTTCTACTTTTTAGGAAGCCGGTTGCTATTAACATAATATAAAACGTAGAAAGTATTAGGTCATCCCACTTCAGCTATCATATACAAAATTCGACCCAATTTTCATGTATGCATATGAACCTGTTAGGTATATTTTTTTTTTACGGTGGTACCATTCTGAGCGACTATGCATAGTTTCATAAGGAAATTCCTTCTAGTCCACATTCATTGTGTGGGGTACCCATACTGCGCTTTTATTGCCATGACCTAAAGCCAGTCCCATTCCAGCCAGCTCTGCTTCAATCCCCATAAAATTCTGAATGGTTCTTCGTGCATCACACGCGGTTTTTCAGTGCCCCAGAAACGAAGATTTTGCTTATTGACGTAACCGCTTAAGTGAAAATGCGCCTCGTCGCTCAAGATGATTTCGACACAAAATCGTCCTCTTCGTTGTTGAGAGTAAGGGTGGCTTGACAGTAATTCACACGAGTTACAATTTTATTTATTTAATTAAAAAAAAAAAAACCGTTCTGTTTTAGGTCTCAAGTCAGACTCTCTCGTATCTCATTTTCGTATTCATTATTTCTTAAAACTACATATCGACGGTCAACGCATTCAGTTTCCGCTTGGTTTCGAGTAGTAGCAAAGCCAGCAAATTCGCTGACCTACATTTGCGTAACCCGAAAGCCATTGACACCTGAATGCTGTATTGACACCTCGTTATTGGTTGTGAAGTAACACAAATGTGCCGTCAGCAAGTTTGGTGACTTTCATTTGCGTAACTCACGTGACTGACGGCAGGCATTAACTAATGCACTGTTTGCACTTTGTACGGAAATATGTGAAAGTCTTTCACTAAAATTGGCTGTAGGATCCGTCTGGTGATACCCAATTACGTGGCCCGTCGTCTGGTTGACGTCTCCTGTGGTTCCAATCTGTTTGAGTCGAGTAGCTAAGCGCCGGAATGTCTGCTCAGTTGACGCGACACGATTAGGAAATCGACATCGAAATTCACGCTGCGCTAACACCAACGACCGATTATTGGTCAAACAAATCGACACAATTATTCCACGCTGTATAGTTCACAAATATCAAATATGATTAACGTAAGATGCTATTTTCAAAAATTACGAGTATAATATCTCCCGACAGGGTAGTTAATTTTGCGACAACTCGTATTTACAAACGGAAAATAAAATGTCAAAGACAGTTCAGGAAGCTCGTACCTCTGCAGTTGGCCCAGTCAAAAGCCTCTCTTAATTTCGTTCAAGTCAGGGCCAACGTACAGAGTATGGAATTGGTTTGTCCATGGCCTCAATATCGACTTCGACTTTGATAGTAGTCGTCCAATGTCAGGGAGTCGTTTCTGCAGAAGTATCTCTCCATCTCTCCAAAATTGATTGCAGCATAGTTTTGTATGCTACTGTATTTAAACTGTACTCATCGTCATACCTTGTTTTGCAGGGTCTCGGCACATTAGACCATGGACTGTTGTTCCAATGCTATCCAAACGATCAGCAAACGTTCTAGCGATTTCTTGGGAATACAGTTTTTCCATATCAAATTTTTAGTATTTGGATAGACTTAATTTTATGCGTGGCCCGAATCGATGTTATTATTACTATTATTAGATGGCGTTACAGCTCACGAAGAGCCAGAGTAAAGCTTCACTCGTTCACTTATGTTGTGCGCGATTTGTTTTTCACACAATTAAAAGGGACCTAGAGTTTAATGCCAATTTCGAACGGCGAGAGCCGAGAAGCTTTTTGAAGGCAAGTGTACTGCGGAGGGTTTTGCCAGTACCCCGCCGAGGAGAGAAGACGCGAAATGAACATTTGATGGCGTTGATGTTATCGGGATCCGAAATCGCTCATCGCGCGTCAAGGCCGACACACTATCCTCTGCGCCACGGCTGAATCGATGTTGATCCCTCGAAAACGTCGGATATCCAGAACATTGAAGAAGTTTCTGACGTCAATCGCAATGTGATCAATCTGTTCAACCGTCAATTGATTCGAGGTTCACCAGGACCCTTTATGAATGTTGCCGCGAAATCAAGTACACTGATTCCAGGCCTTAGTGTAGTGGCGCTCAGGCTATCTTACCGAATTGCATTCCGCACACAATTGATGTCATTGCCGGGACATTAAGCATAGGTACCGTTTAGGATATCGTAGAATTTGCTCTAGGCGTAAACACCAATTAGGATGACGTTTTAGGCGCCTTAAGTTAAAGATTTTTTGCCTAAGGACGCCCTTAATAACGAAACCACAACCATCTTTGTGACAGTCGTCGTAGCAGATGTCGCGCTTTTTCAACAACTTTTTGCCCGGCCCATCCCATCGCACTTCCAGGATGCCAGTGATACCTGTCATCTAGTGTCTGCTAAATAGTTATTCGTTTTAATGTTTGTAATCTCCGGATGGATCTCGATACCAGGAGTTGAAGATTGAACTAACTAATAGCGCAGGAAGGTGTGCAGCGCAGGCGAATTTTTCTCGCTTTTAAATGGGCCAGCTTCCCTACGAGGCTTTTGTTAATCATTTACCAGCTTACATTAAAAAAAGACGTCCTCTATGCACGTCTACATTAAACGTTATGGAGCCAATGTAAATGCCTCGCTCCGACAATTTTTTAATAGTGAATATACATAGGTGGAAAATGTTGAATCAGGACGAAAGTTGCCCGTTTTTGTAAATAAATATGGCTCTCATTAAAAGCTTTATCTAGGTATCTTGAAGGAAAGCTAACCAAAGATCTAAATTGAGGCAAATTCGTGTCAATATTCCTTTAGCAAAGACCGATAAAACCCCCTTTTCCTAAAAGAAATTTATTTATTTCACTAAAATGAGCCAAAGTTATGAGTTTCTCATAACATCTGGTTAATCCCACAACACAGCATGGTATAAAAGCTCAATTCAAGGCAGAATTAATTAATTTTATTATTTTCCTCTTATTTAGATAATGGGCTCAATAGCACAATTGTCAATTATAAAAGGGCCCCAACGCGACGTAGTTCCCCGCAGCCTGCATAGGATCTTCGAAGATAATCTGAATCAGTATGCTTGCAAGTCAGCTCTCATGTTCGACGAGGATACTTCCTTCTCATCTGTTACCAAATCACTGACCTATAAGCAAGTTAACGAGCAATCCAATCAATTTGGGAGATTTTTCCTACGAGAATCTCTGAGACGTTCTCTGAAGCCAAACAATGACGGTGACTATGTGATAGCGGTATGCATGCAACCTTCGGACTCTTTAGTGATGGTGCTTCTAGCTACTTGGAAAGCTGGAGCAGCATACCTACCGATCGACCCGAGTTTCCCAGCCAATCGTATAAATCACATCATTGCCGAAGCTCGTCCAATAATGGTCATCTGTGACAATGACATTGATCGACAACTATTCGGAGCATCGTGCATCTTCACCATCAGCGAGCTCTACCAAAAAGCTAATGAGATGCAAACGACCAATATTCCTGACGGCAAGATGTTGAATGTACAGAAAGATCTTGCAATTATTCTGTACACGTCTGGAAGTACAGGCATTCCAAAAGGTAAACCACGCTATAATCCAATAATAAATCTATGACTGTGCATAGAAACTTTGTTTTCCCAGGTGTTCGATTGCCACATTCGATATTATTGAATCGCTTACAGTGGCAGTGGGAAATGTTCCCCTATGCGGCCAATGAAACCATTGGGGTATTCAAGACAGCTCTTACCTTTGTCGATTCGATTGCTGAACTGTGGGGGCCACTTTTGAATGGTAACTTGCATGGAAAGGAAAGGCAATAAACCATAATTGCATAAACTCCATTTACAGGGATGGCTGTTCTGGTTATTCCAAAGGCTATCACCAAAGATCCCGAGCAACTGGTCACGGTTTTAGAACAATATAAAATCCGTCGCTTGGTACTGGTTCCAACGCTGTTGCGCAATATCCTTATGTACTTGCAGATCAGTCGCAAAGCGAATGAAAGACTCTTGCATGACCTGCAAATCTGGGTTTGCTCTGGGGAGCCGTTGCCCTTGCAATTAGCCGCCAGCTTCTATGATTATTTCGTGGAGGGTACTCACACTTTGTACAATTTCTACGGTTCTACCGAAGTGATGGGCGACGTGACGTACTTTACATGCGAGAGCAAAAAGCAATTAAGTCAACTTGATCGCGTTCCCATAGGTATGTGACTCCCTTCATATGTATGATGAACCTTAATGAGGTAATTACTTCCAGGTATTCCTATCAACAACACTGTGATATATCTCCTTGACAAGGACTATAGACCAGTAAAGAACGGACAAATTGGCGAAATTTTCGTAGCTGGCCTAAATCTTGCGGCAGGATATGTAAATGGACGGGACCCGGAGAGGTTTTTCGAAAACCCGCTTGCCGTTGAGCACAGTAAATAGATCGGTTTCCTATTGCTTGCGAATAATTCATTTTGTTTTGTTTCAGAATATTCAAGGCTTTACAGAACCGGCGACTTTGGTTGTCTTCAAGATGGCTACATCATGTACGAAGGCCGGACTGATTCGCAGATCAAGATACGTGGTCATCGAGTAGACCTGTCCGAAGTGGAGAGGATAGTTCTTTCAATCGACGTCATAGAGAAGGCCATCGTGCTTTGCTATCACCTGGAACAGATCGATCAATCTCTTTTGGCTTTTGTCAAACTAAAAGACAATTCACCAGCATTCACCGGTCTGCAAATCGAAGCAGCTCTCAAGGACAAACTGGCGGACTACATGATCCCGCAAGTAGTGATCATCGATCACATCCCGCTCTTGGTAAACGGCAAAATCGATCGGCAGTCGCTGTTGAAATCCTATGAAACAAACAACAACAACGAAGACGACACGCTCATCGTTCTGGATTTTGACTACTCCGAAGTGCCGAACGAGCTTAAACATATCGCTCGAGATCTCTTCGAAACCGTGGGCAGCGTGATCGGCCGGTCTACACGAGCCACTCTCACTCCCAAAAGTAATTTCTACCAACTTGGTGGAAACTCCCTCAATTCGATATATACCGTCACGTTGTTGCGTGAGAAGGGCTATATGATCAGGATATCGGACTTTATTGCAGCCAAGAATTTAGGCGATATTTTGTATAAGATGTCCAAGAACAGCAACGAATCGGTACCGATGGAAGAAGAATGGTCTAGTGCGTGTCCGCACTTAAGCTTGAAGGCATTTCCGTTGACTCTGGACGACAAAGATGATGTCATTGAGTAGGTTCTTAAACGACTCGCCTGGAGCCGGCCCCAATGTTTGAGTTAATTTTTACATTTCAGAATCATCGTGGAGAGCTTTTATGGAAAAGCTGATCTAGAGCAATGGCTAAAGCCGGACATACTGAGAACAGACTATAGCGACATTATTAATGTAATTTATCACCACACTGTTTAACACCTTATGTTTGATGTTTTGAATTCTTCAGGCTATTTGGGAAGTCCTTGTTGAGAAGGACTTGAGCTTTATAGTGAAGGACATGAACAGTAACCGGGTGATTGGTACAGCTTTGAATTTTGATGCACGTGACGAACCGAATGTTCAGATAAAATCACGTCTCATGATAGTGTTTGACTTTCTAGAGTCGCTGGAAGGTCCGATCAGGTACTGTAATCTCATACAAAATCCTTTCCTTGCTTACATTTAACATCTCGTTCTTGAACAGGGATAATATTCTACCCAAAGGTATGAACAAAATCTTGCATTCCTTCATGATGGGCACTAGTCCCGACTTAAATGCCCAAGAGAACATTGCCTGTATGCACTTTATGGAACACGAAGTTCTCCAGTTAGCAAAATCTAAGAACTTTGTTGGAATTTTTACCACAAACTCAAGCCCTCTAACACAGGTATACCCATACATTAACTTTTTCTTCCTGAATGCCTGTCTACATTATTTTTTTCGTTTATCAGCAACTCGGGGGAGATGTTTACAAGTACAAACCTCTACTGGATTACCAAGTGAACGAGTACATCCACTCAGATGGCACGAGACCATTCGCCATGGCTCCCGATTCACAACGATGCATAGTCCATTGGAAAGAAATTGACTATTCATATTAAAGAGGATGTGCCTCCTCAACTTTCCATTTATTCAACTTGTTATTTATGAACATATTTATTTGTATATTCTACTCCACCTGGATCCGAGACGGGTGTAAATAATCGTTTATGTTAGATACTTAGACTACAATTTGTTTTTAAGCTACAATAGACTAAGAGAACGTTTCTGGAAAATGTAATTAAATTTTGTTAAAATATCCGATTGCCTTCCTTATATCTTGTTGTCTTATACACTGTTGGTGCTATCAAGCAAGATCTAAAGTACCCGTACCCGTTGAGCCTTGACAAAAAAAAATTAAAACCCCATCTGGAAGCTACTCGTATTGTGTGTGAGTTACTTTGTATGTTGGTTTGCTGGTGTGCTACATAATTGCACAGTAAACACCTGTTTAGGAGCTGCAGCTAATTCAAATCTAACTCATTCAGGTAAATTTGTTTTTTGTCAGGTAGTCCGCGGGTTAGTAAGGAAGTAGATACCCAAATAAGGAAAAATGTTACGTATACGCCCCGTAGTGCTCGTGTCAACGCTCTCTTTCGCTTTCCAGGTTTATTTTCACGCCTTGAAATAATTCATAGAGCTGCTGCCAATTTAAATTCGAATTCTTATTTATCTATTTACAAGTTGACGTTAAGCTGCAATGTTTCTAGGTTGAATACCTTTGAACATTTAGCCTCCCAAAATAATTGTATTAACTGCTCCACCCTCATTAACGTCAGCAGAGCGCTATCTTCCCTTCTAAATTGGAATATGGTCTAAACATTTACGGCAAATCCCCTCTTTCATATTTAAAAATGCTACACTCTACCACGCAGCAATAAAATAAGCTTCAGAGTGTTTCATACTACCCCCATCAAAAATATACTGATTAAAGGAGGTTTCTATACAAGGACCGAAGAAGCAAATTAACATCTTTGCTTCTCACTCAGCCGCAGCTAACATTTTGAAACGCAACCGAAAACTCAACGCGTTATAAAGCCTTATCGTTTGCAAGAGAATTTAGGTTAGGTTAGGTTAGGTTAAAGAAGGGGAGTGTGATGGTTGGACATCACTTCCGCTCGGAGGCCAAGAGGCCCATTGTGATTCCCTTCGTTTGTGTGGGTACACATAAAATTAACCTGTCCTATCACGTGGTGGCTGAAACCACCCTGTGCTCTTGATGAATCTTAGAAGATCCGATATATCTGCGTTAGCCACGTCCGCAATCTCTGTAAAGAATCTTTGGCCCAGCGACACTAGGCGTCGATTCTGGAGAGCTGCAGATGTTGGATCGTCTCAGTTTCTTCCTCATCGCCGCAGCTCCGGCAGAGATCGCTGGATCCCGAGTCCCATTTCCGGAGCATTGCTCCAATGGGACAGTGTCCTGTGATCACTCCGACGAGCATACGGATCGAGTTACGGTCCAGCGCCAGGAGCTTCTTTGTTGAGCTCTGGCCACGATGATCTTGTCGTGTAGCTGTCGTTTCTTGAAAGCCAAGACGAGTTGGCCTCTTTGATGATTGTGTCGTTTATGATCCTGTATAATGCGCTGATCGGTGGTTGCAGTGACGTGTCCGCTTCGCTGATGTCCAATTCAGAACCTTGCCTGGCCAGCTCGTCTGCTCTTTCGTTCCCTGCGATTGAGCTGTGGCCCGGTACCCAGCAGAGTTTAACTTTATAGTGTCTGATGGACTTCAGTGCGTCGCGACATTTCTTGACAGCCTTTGATCTCGTTATACAGGATTCTATTGACTTCAGTGCAGCCTGGCTGTCTACGAAGATGGTGATATCAGATGGTGGGATATCGGCTACCTGTAGGTGTTTGGCTGCTTTCTCTATTGCCAGGATTTCTGCTTGGAACACGCTACACATATCAGGGAGTCTGAATGATTCCTGTTTGTGTAGGGTATCAGAGTAAAACCCGGCCCCAGTGCCTGTGTCCATTTTCGATCCGTCGGTGAAGAGGGTGATCTCATGGTCGTTGATTACGGCATTTGATAGCCACTCTTCTCTGTCGGGGAAAAGGATAGGTATACTGAGAGAGAAGTCATTTTGGGGGGGAATATAGTCGGTCGTAGCTGCGAGGCTACTAAAACCATGTTTCCTTCCCAGGTCGTCTATTATCTTAAGTATGGCCGCATGTCCATAGTTGGCTTGCTTCCACAGAGAGGACTGTCTTAGTCTGAGAGCGCTCTTTGCGGCGTAGCCTTTTATGAATAGATCCAAAGGGAGGAGATGAAGAATCATGTCCAACCCTGCTTGCGGCGTGCTTCTCATGGCTCCCGTTGTACAAACAGCTGCTAACCTTTGTACTTTGTTGAGCATGTTCATATAGCTTTTTATGCTGCTAGCAGTCCACCAGACTAGGGCCCCATAAGTTAAAATGGGTCTGATGATTGCTGTGTACATCCAATGAATGATGTACGGTTGCAAGCCCCATCTTTTTCCGAAAGTCTTTTTGCATGCATAAAAAGCGTTCAGTCCTTTCTTCATCCTTTCCTCCAGGTTCCTTTTCCAGGAGAGTTTGGAGTCAAGAATGATGCCTAGATATTTTGCTTCCGCTTTAAGTTTGAGTGGAGTACCCTCTAACTTTGGGGGAGCAAATATCGGAATTTTCCTTTTCCTGATGAATAAGACCAGCTCGGTTTTCTGGGGGTTTATTCTCAGACCGTTCTGTCTTGCCCACGAGGAGAGTTCACTCAGCGCAGATTCCATTAGTTCACTGATAGTTGGTAGAAATTTACCTTTTGTCAAGATAACCAGGTCATCCGCGTACGCTATGATCTTTGTGTCTTTTTCCATAAAGAATTTGAGGATCTTGTTGACTGTAAGAAGCCACAGTAGGGGGGAGAGAACTCCTCCTTGTGGTGTGCCTCTAGTTGTCACCTTCCTTATAGAACTGTGTCCAATGTCTGCATTGATGATTCTGTTCTTCAACATATTCTCAATCCAGATTACAATGGATTTGTCTACTTTTATGTCCTCAAGAGCTGTTGTTGTGTCGAGAAAGGCTGCCATTGTAAACTCTTTTAAGTATAGCGAGCCCTCAATTTCACGGACAACACTATGCAGAGCACTCTCCACTGATCTGCCTTTGAGATAGGTGTGTTGAGTGTTGTATAAGTTGCGTGAATTTAAGAGTCCTCTGATGTATAGGTCAAGGAGTCTCTCCAAGGTTTCTAAAAGAAACGACGAGAGACTAATTGGCCTATAGTCCTTTGCGGCAGTATGAGATGGTTTACCTGCCTTAGGTATGAAAATTACCTTAATTTCTCTCCACTGTGTTGGGATGTACCCCGTTCGCAGGCAATTGGAAAAAATGCTTACGAGATGGGGTAAAGTGTGGATCTGTGTTTTTTGAAGCATCGCTGGCAAGATATCGTCCGGGCCCGGAGATTTAAAGGGTTTGAACGAATTTATTGCCCATGATACTTTATCCGCTGTGATAATCTTGTTTATCATTTCTTCGGTTGTGTGAACCGTAGGAACCGTCGTCTCGAAGGAGACTGTGGTTTCAAGGGTTTTACAGCCTGGGAAGTGGGTTTCAGTCAGCAGTTCTAAAGATTCCCGACTGGATTCTGTCCAAGAACCATCTGGTTTAAGGATGAATCCCGGGGCGCAGGCGTCCTTGGATAGGATCTTCCTGAGCCTTGCGGCTTCGTTGAGATCCTCTATTGATTCGCAGAACTCCCGCCAGGATTTAGATTTTGCTGCTCTTGTTTTGCTCTTGTATTCGTTGAAGCTGGACTTGTACTTATCCCAGTCTTCAGTTCTGTTTGAGATCTGTGCTCTATTGAATAGAGTTCGGGTCCTGGTCCTGAGTTGCTTTAGCCCTGTGGTCCACCAGACTGCGCTGGTCTTCCTGCGAGCACGCTGCAAAGGACAGGATTTGTTGAAAGCCTCTTTCAGAATTCTCACAAGATTTTCGACAGAATTCTCAATGTAAGTTGGATCAGGATTAGTGGTGTCTTGTGGCGGTTCTAACCTGTTGGCAACTAGGTTTGAGAAAAGATTCCAGTCTGTTCTCTGAGGGTTTCTGAAAGGTTTCGGTTTTTCTTTAATGACGTTAAGGTTGAAGAGTATCCGGCTGTGGTCCGAAAAGGAACAGTTAGTGGACACTTTCCAATCCTCTACTCGGATGGAGTCGGACTCTGTTGAATGAAATAACCACACTGTGTTGTCACTGTCGAACCACTTGACTCTTTATTTTTGTACTCTAGCTTATATACTAAAATTATGCTTATTCTACACAAAAAAAATGATATTTTGGTGGGAACTCAAATTAATCGTAAATTGCTGCGTGTGTGACATTTGATGCTATTGTTTACTCGACAGGTAGATTGCGCGAATGTCACTTGAAGCCGTTGTTTATTTTGCAATTCATGGGAATGTCTCAAATTGTTGGTCACAACATGCTGGGCCTCCTCACATAGACGAGATACAGAAATCGTTATCTTCAAATGTTTGATTATTGGTTTTCTCCCTTTTCCTTGGTGCAGGTACTGGTATTGTTACGCTTAACGTACGGCTTTTCCACCATTTCAATAGGATAACGACAAGGAGTGCGATCAGTAATAAACCCCCTGTGGATCCCAATATTGAGTACTGATATGTTCTGTGCGTCTTGATATCGTTCAATATGTGCTCCTGACTCTTTTGAATCTGAATCGAATGTTCCAGCCTTGAGATTTCCAATGACATGTCAGGTTGTATTATCGGTGTTGGTTGCCGCTTATATTGTAGAGTTGTTAACTGCTCCGAAAGGTTGTGTGATGGAAGAAATGATGAATTTATCGTGCTAGTTATTATCTGTTTCCCCATAACTATCATCATTTGATCTTTAATGATGCAGTTTGATGATAAATGTATTATTCCACTACCCTTTAGCAATTTTGGTATTGGATTAAAATTGCAAATAATATTCACAGTTGTTTGCTTCGCAACGCTGTAGATCCAAGAGTTTGGTTGATGCATTTCTATCCAGTATGTTATCGGTGGCATAGAGTGAGTTAAACATGTCTCTGACAACTGCTGATTGTAACGCAGAATGCTCATCTCACAAGAGCTCGCTGCAGCGCCGGATATGTAAATCGGGTGCTCAATGTTGCACCAAAATCGATCTGGAGATCGAATCTGACAGGCTTCAAATTCGTTCTTATTTATAGGATAATGGTTATTCCCCTCAACATTCACCAATAAGTAGTCAGATGAGGGTATGATATAGGTAAAGTTTCCATTGTGCCAAGTAGGTACTGGCAAGACCCTGTATACCTTAAATTCTTCGTTGTATAACAGAGGAAGGGCAATTTCGATAATAATGTTGCGTCCAGTAACTCGTCCTCTTGACTGGAGACTCTTATAAAGTTGTAGAATAGAGTCGAGCTGCCTCTCACCAGGTAACATCAATGAACGCGGAAGGTGGTCGTGTATCCGATTTAATTCTTCCTTAAACTGTTGTACAGTCAATATAAGCGGATGTATTGTTCCACCGTGTGTTGACAACACAATATTGAGTAAGATGTTCTGAGTGTTTTGATAATTTATCATCATCAATAGTGTATTTAAACCCGCGGACGACAGCTGTTCATACGCATCGTACTTGTCCATCTTCTCACAGACTTGATTTAATACGCCATTCAGTTGGTCAAGTTGCCTTTTTGTGAATGACTGTTCTTCCTTAAATACATTTAACGTTGAATCAATGATTGTAGTTTGATTTTTCATTAAAAGAATCATATGATCTTCATTTTGTTTCACGTGATCTATTGTTTCTTCATATCGTTGGGCAAATCTTTGGTCTAATATTCCAAATAGTTCATTTGCAACCGTACCGACTACGTCGAATGGAGAACGTTTTGATCTATGGATCGGGTTATCGTTTGCGTGTAACAGGATGTCGTTGTTTAGATCAATCTGCTGAAGTTGTCGATCAAATTGATTTAACGTGTCTTCGCATAAAATGGTTTTCACCTTTGGTACCCTTGTGGACGAACAGATTTCCTTCATGTGCTTGATACATTGCTTGAACGTATAATATTCTGACCAATAGTTGCTCATATTGAAGAAGATAATAGTTTTCCATGAACTAGATATCAGGTTTGCTCTTCCAACATCTTCGAAATAAATACCGGGCTGACTATCGAATTGCATTATCTCATACTGTTCGTTAACTGGCATGGCAGTGATTGTGCTTATCAAAACTGTTATTGCCCAAACCCATAATGGTAGGCTGACTCTCTTATTGCCCTTTTGTCGTAAAGGCTTGCTTGGAACGTATGCTGCGCTTGTGGTATCCTCTATTGATGTTTCCGTAACTGCAACATTGATTTGAACTTGAGCTTCAGGTTTTGTAGAAGTTTGTTTCATCTCTGGTTGTATTTCATTCTTTTCAATAGGAATGAGGCACAGTTTGGTAATGGGCCTTTTGAAGTATTTTTGGTTACTGAATACTGTAGCAGCGCGAATTTCGTTATCCTTTCCGGGATGTACTTCCGTTATGATGCCCATCGGCCAAGTAGTTGGTGGTAATCGATCTTCTTTAATTAATACAATATCGCCAAGTTTAATATTGGGCTCCCTTTTTTTCCATTTGGTTCGTTGTTGGAGTTGTGAGAGGTATTCTGATGACCAAACCTTCCAAAAATCCTGAGTCATCTTTTGTATTAATAGCCAACGGGAACGGTAACCTTTTAAATCCTCTATGATCTGTTGGGGAACAGCGTTAAGTGCACATCCAATGAGAAAATGTCCGGGAGTAAGTATTACGGTTTCGTCGACGTCATTGTTGACCGCTATGAGTGGTCGGGAATTCAAACAAGCTTCTATTTGCGTTAGTAAAGTTGAAAGTTCTTCGAAGGTTAAGGACGTATTTCCGATTATTCGTTTTAAGTGGTATTTCGTAGACTTTACCGCGGCTTCCCACAGCCCGCCGAAGTGTGGTGACGCAGGAGGTATAAAATGCCACTGAATTCCATCCAAAACAAGTTTCCTTGATGCATCTTCTGCAGATTGTCTTATAGCATTCTTTATTTGGTGCTGAATTTCTTTGTTGGCGCCAATAAACGTAGTTCCGTTGTCGCTATAGAAGTGTGAACACATTCCTCTTCTTGATATAAACCTTCTTACCGCTGCTATGAAAGCTGCAGAGCTGAGATCACTCACTACTTCTATGTGAACGGCCTTGGTTGATAAACAGACAAATATAGCGATGTAGGCCTTCGTTGTTCTATTTCCTCGTCCTTTAGAAATTAATAACTGGATTGGTCCAGCATAATCGACTCCAGTGTTTGTAAAGGGTCTAGACGGAGTTACTCGTGCAGAAGGTAGCATTCCCATTAATTGGGTTTTAGTTTGTGCGTTGAATCGATGACATCTTACACAATTGTGGACAACCTGTCGTATTATCCGCTTTGCTTGAATGACCCAATAAGATTGCCGCAAGGTTGATAACATTAGTCGGATGCCTCCATGTAAGGTTCGTCTGTGTATGTTCTCAATTAATAATTTTGTAAACCTCTCGTTGTGCGGCAAAATGCACGGATGTTTTTCAGCATCTGATATCATTGCATGTTCCAAACGTCCTCCCACAACCAGAAGATTGTCTTTATCTAAGTAGGGGTTCAATGACAGAAGTTTACTTTTCCGGTTAATAGGTTTTCCATTTCTTATGCATGACAGCTCTTCGGGAAACACTCTTGCTTGGATGGAGCGTATAAGCATCTTTCGGGCATCCTCCATCTCGTCCACGCTCAAATCTCCAATTTTCCTTGATTTTTCCCTTTTGCAATTCCTTGCAAACCTTATGCAGCACGCAATTACCTTTAACAGTTTGGTATAGCACGAGAATCTTTCAGTTATATCGTCAATTGTGTGCACTGCTATGTTCAAAACTTGTCTTTCTTCCGGAATCTTTACAGCATGTACTTCCTGCTTTGGCCACTTACTTGAATCGAACTGCAGCCACTGGGGACCATGCCACCACAATTGGTTGTTTTTCATTTGTTCTGGTAAACAACCTCTAGAGGCAGAATCCGCTGGGTTGTCGAATGAAGGGATATGCCTCCATGAAGTTTGTTTAGTCGCTTCTTGTATTTCCGACACTCTATTCGCAACAAAGGTCTTCCAGGTTGATGGACATTTCTGGATCCAAGCAAGAGCGATTGTAGAGTCACTCCACGCGAATACTTCAATTACTTGAGTGCCAAATATCTTTAGTATTTCTGCCAATACCCTTGATAGTAAATGTGCTCCACAAAGTTCTAATTTGGGAAGAGGAAGTTTTCTCCGGATTGGAGCCACCTTTGTTTTTGCTGTCAGCAACGTTGTAGTGTAAGATCCATTTCCTTGTGCAACTCTTGAGTATACTACTGCCGCATATGCTGCTTCGGAGGCGTCGCAGAATCCATGAAGTTCAAATTTCTGATTTTTCTTTACTTTCATCCATCTAGGGATCTTAATGTCCTCCAGAGTCACAAGATTGTCCTTAATTTTTTTCCACTGACCTTTCAATTCAGGTAAAAGCGGTTCATCCCATTCCACATCCGACTTCCAAATTTGTTGCATTAAAATTTTTGCACTAACTGTTACTGGTGCTAGCCATCCAAGTGGGTCATATAATTTGGCTATTTCAGACAACGTTTTCCGCTTCGTCAAGATGTTTTCCGCTTCGTCAAGATGTTTTCCTGTCTTAAACATTTATCGTTGTGAACCTTGAATTGAAAGGTGTCGCGTACAGGATTCCAATGGATCCCTAAGGTCTTAATGGTTTCTTCTTCAAAAATCCTTATTTGATTTTGAGTCTCGGTAGATTCGGATGGAATGTCTTTAAGCAACCTGCGATCATTAGCTGCCCACTTTCGAAGATGGAAACCTGCTCCTCTTAGCATTGCAATGAGTTGTACCTGAGCCTCTTTACATTCTGACAAGGTGTCTCGTCCGGACAATACGTCATCAACATAAAAATCATGTTTTACAATTTCTGCTGCGACTGGATACCTCTCCTTCTCATCTAAAGCTAATTGCTGCAGTGTCTTTACTGCTAAGTATGGTGCAGACGCAGTTCCATATGTGACTGTTGTCAATTTATATTCTTTTAGTGGTTGGTCGCTGGAGCTTCGCCACATAATCCGCTGATAATCTTGGTGATCCTCATGTAGCATGATTTGCCGGTACATCTTTTCAATATCTGCCGTAAAAACATACTTATGGCTTCGCCATCGTATCAACATCGATGTAATGCCTTCTTGAAGTTTGGGGCCAACTAGCATCAACTGATTCAAACTAACGCCAGTCGAAGTTTTCGCAGATCCATCGAACACTATACGTAACTTTGTAGTAGTGCTCTCAGGTTTTAGAACAGCATGATGGGGCATGTAGTACCTGGAATGCTGTAGACGATTATCTGAAGTTGCCTCGATCATGTGCCCAAGCTCCTGAAATTCGTTAATGACCTTTGTATATTCTTTTTTTAGCTGCAAATTGGTGTTGAGCTTTGCTTCCAGCTGACGAAATCTTGCGATGGCCTTGTTCTTCGAGTCTCCTAATGTAGATATTTGTTTGTTGAATGGAATCTTCACTACGTATCTTCCGTCGGGTCGTCGATAATGTGTTTTCATATATATATCCTCACATTCCTTATCACTTGGCTTCAAGTATTTCGGTGCCGCAACTTCTTCCAGTTCCCAAAATTTTTCTAACTGTCGATCAAGTGATGTTTGCACTACCAATCCGACAATTCCAATCCCATCAAGCCTTTTAGAGGATGTCCGTCCTGAGATGAGCCATCCTAATTGCGACCTTTGAGCTATCAGAGAAGATTCTCTATCTCTTTGTAGTCCCTTAAGAATAATGTCACCATATGAGTCAGCTCCTATAATCATGTCTACGGAACCTGGGCAGTTGAATGTAGGATCAGCTAATTCAAGGTTTTTGAATTGATTAGGTTTTATATTTTTATCCACTTCGGATGGCAGTTGCCTTGTTAATTTTGGTAGTACTAGGGCTTCTAAATGTAGTACAAATTCAGATGGGAATCGTGGTCTCAATTGTACTTCCACCTTGTACTTAGCAGTTCCCGCATTCGTGCCGCCTAATCCATTTACCTTTACAAGGACCCTTTGCTTCTTGAGTCTCAATAGCTGCACGACAGATTCCGTGATCAAGGAGGCTTGAGAGCCGGGATCGATGAGCGCTCGTACATTAACACCGTGGCTAAAACAATCATTGTTCCTTATGTTTACTATTGCAGTCGTAAGTAATACATTTTGGTTCTGCTCGCCGTGGATCACTTGTTTCGTGGAATTCGAACAGCTTGGTTGTTCCATTTGCTTAAGCTGTGGAACTCTTTCTTGCCATTCCATGTGAAGTAATGAATGGTGGTTTTTATTGCAAGTTTTGCATTTCCGCTTGCTATAGCATTGGGTACCATTACCATGTCGTAGACAATTTTTACACAGTTTGGCGTGCTTGACAACTTCAAGCCGTTCCTTTGGTGTGCTATTCGTGAATTTTGGGCATGTGTATACTGCGTGATCGCCTTTACAAATTACGCACTCCATTGATTTTGATGTAACAAGGAAGTTGCGCACTGGACGTTTCGGATCGTCCACCCATTTATTTTCCTTTTTCTTTGCAGGTAATAGCACTTCTAGGGCTTGATATCTTCTTTCTAAGAAGTCTAACAATGATTTTAAGGTTGGCATCTTATTTGGTTCTGTGAGACCTTGCTCAAACAGGTTTCGGCTTTCTTGATCTAGTGATTTCGTCGTTAAATGCACTATGATAGGACCCCAAGAAGATGTATCGAAGCCCAGATTTTTTAAAGCTGACAAACCTTCCTTGATAGCATCCAACACTGATTTGATTGCAGATGCAGATGATTGGTTTGCATAGGATCTTAACATCTTGTCCATGTACATCGAGACGATTTTACGCTCGTTACCGTACCTCGATTTAAGAGTTTCCCATGCACAGTTGTAATTGGCACTTGAAATCGTTAAATGTTGAATTAATTGTAGTGGTTCCCCTTCCAAATGGGTCTTCAAATATTCCATTTTCTCTGTTGTACTTATGGAGTCTTTCCCATGAATTATTGTAGAAAATACATCATAGAAAGAACTCCACTCGAGATAATTTCCCCGAAATGTTGGTAACTTCAAGGGAGGTAGTTTTGCGCTAGATTCCATCCCAGTATTTAATTTATTTTCCTTGGCGAGAGCCGACGCCATCCGATGGAGACATTGATTTATGTCTCTTTTAATGTCCATGTATTTCGACTGTTTGACATATGCTGATTGCAGGTCTTCTTCCACCGCATTGGCCATAAACTCTTCATGAAGCTCATTCAGGTTCCGAAGTTGCTCTAACAAAATTTTCTGTTGATAATCGTATACTTCCTTAGAATATCCAGCGAAAGTTTCTTCGAACTCCTCCATGTTACCGAGTATAGCTTCAATTTTCACGTAAAGTTTTCTGAGTCTTTGCGATTGGAGGCTGATGTCCTTAGACGTAGTTGCTTTGGCCGATCCTATTTCTCCTACTTCATGAGGAACTATGCTTTCTAATAAACCTTTTAGTTTTCTATACATCTCCTCGACTCTGCCATATGTATTTCTCCCCATATATGGCGTGTCTGGTTTGACTGAGTCCTTTATTTTTTCATGGTTGTTTTGAAATTCGGCCCATAGTGCATTTATTCTCTCCAAACGCTCCTGTTTATAACTCGGAGTCTTTCTAGAAGCACTATCTTTTTTGAAGTTTATAGTTGCCTTCTCTAGCTCTTCTGCTAGCGTTTTTTGTCTCGCAATTATGACAAATAGATCTGTCTCATCCTCCATATTGAAATTGTCACCTTCACTTATCAGTTAATTTACCAATGTCAGTAGCCTTGGTAACGCTATAATATACCAATGTCAGTAGCCTTGGTAACGCTATAAATGTTTTGTAATATACCAATGTCAGTAGCCTTGGTAACGCTATAAATGTTTTGTAATATACCAATGTCAGTAGCCTTGGTAACGCTATAAATGTCGATGGTTGATTCACTTTCGAAGGACCAAATTGTTGAATGAAATAACCACACTGTGTTGTCACTGTCGAACCACTTGACTCTTTATTTTTGTACTCTAGCTTATATACTAAAATTATGCTTATTCTACACAAAAAAAAATGATATTTTGGTGGGAACTCAAATTAATCGTAAATTGCTGCGTGTGTGACATTTGATGCTATTGTTTACTCGACAGGTAGACTGCGCGAATGTCACTTGAAGCCGTTGTTTATTTTGCAATTCATGGGAATGTCTCAAATTGTTGGTCACAACAGACTCACTTAGTAAGGTGAGGTCAATTACCTCTTCCCTAACCCGATTGCGAAACGTGGGTGTATTACCTTTGTTGCAAATATTGAGGTTGGTGGAGATAATGAAATCGAAAATGGACTCACCCCTTTTATTGATGTCGCTGCTTCCCCGTTGAGTGTGGTGTCATTGGCGTCGCAGCCTATCAATAGACGCAGTCCGCGTGACTTGGCGTGTCGCACGAGTGTTCGGACTGCGTTTGAAGGTGGATCCTCCTCATCGTATGGTAAGTAAGCGGACGATAGGAGCAAAATTGATTTGTCCTGTTGTTCGTACGTTACCACCGTGAGGTCTCCGTTGCTGTACGTACCTAGGAGAAACATGTTTAAGTGTCTCTTGGCGACTATACAGGTTCCTAGCTTACCTTCGGTGTGTGGATAGTATAAATTATACTCTTTAGACCTTAATCCCTGAGTTTTGTTCCTAAGGAGCCAAGGTTCTTGGATTAAGGCTATATCCACATCTTCCTGCAGCATGTACATCATCAAGTCGTCGGTGGCTGCTTTGCAGTGGTGTAAATTAATTTGCACCACTAGCAACCTCCTTTGACTTGCCGCGTTCATTGGGGAGCCTTACCTTCAGGGTTCCCAGCCCGAACTTGATGCTGCCAGATCTGCTGCGGATGTGGTCGAGTGACTTTTGGTCAATGGTAACCAGGAGGTCCTTTCCCACTCCGTTCTTGCTCTTGGCTGAAGAAATTATTCTCCAGCTGAGAGTATCAAGCTCTTTATTCTGCTTGTCAATTAGCTTCAAGATGGATTCGTCCTTTTCAGGAACCGGTGGAGATATCCATATTGAAGCCAACGTGCGAAGCGGAAGCATCGAACGAGGGATAACCTCGAGTTTAGCGTTCTGCCAGATTTCGCCGCAGTTGTCGATTGTGCGCTTTAAAAAGTCTAGGGACCTCTGATTGTCACAACCGACAACTTTGACTCCTTTCTGCCAGCCTGCCCCGTCGAAGTTAATCTCATCGCTGCTATTCGCGACAAGCATCGCTCCAATATTTTGGCTTCGACCGTTAGCCAATTGTCGGATGTAATCTTCCCATCCGGGTTGGAACGATCGACAATAGCCACTTGTAGACTCAAGGGAAGATTGAAGCTGGCTGATGTTTTTGCCTTTTTCGCTTCCCTAAGAGTTTCTTCTCCGGAGCGCCCCCTCTTGACGTTCTGCTTCAATCCTGAGGCAGTGTGTCTCATGGAGGTGCCCGGTTGCTGTGCGCTCTTTCCGACAGTGGCCGGTTGTGTTGGCGGTTGTCGAGTCAATTTTGGGACGTTGTGTTTGATATGGGCCGTGTTCAATGGCTTCTTATCTCGCCCTGTGTCCTTTTTCGAAGCGTGAGTGGAGGTGGGAGCCGATTTCTTCTCGAATTTGGCTACCTCTTTCTTGTGCAAGAGAATTTAGGATTGAACCCTATGTGAAAAATGTACCGATAGGAAAATATCCTTCAATGCTATTACCAACAAATACAACCAATACTTGTTTGTCAAAGTATCCGAAGAATACAACTCCAACCAAGAAGTTCACTCAATTCTACCTATCGCTATTTAATAACTATCCCAACAGGACCGGACTGTACTTTACACTAACTTATATCTATCATACTATCTATCATAGGCCTTCGAACCTTTTAGGGAGAGTATATTATAGTTTCGTTTGCAAGCGTGTAGGGCTAGGGAAGGATGATTTTTGCTAAAACTTTGGTTTAGCTTGTTTGCAAAGTCAAACAAATTGATCAATATTTTTTCCTGTCTGAAAACCATATTGCCTGAGGTCACTTAGTTTTTTATCTATCAGGGAATTATTTCAATTTCCTTCTCAGGATTACTTCCAAAAAGTTTGTGTACATCTCTTCAGCCACTGGTGGGAGGTGTCTGAGCATAACGTTGGATAAACCGTCGAATCCCGCGAATCTTTTTTCTTTTTAATAACTCGAAGATCATCTGGAGATCTTCCGTTGAAATGAACTGGAATTCAGCCTCCTCACTATTGATGACGTTGTTTGTCATGAAATCGTCGCTGAACCTGCCAAATCCTAGTCTATATCATTTTGAAGGAAGAAACGATGAAGCAGGGATCCGTTCTCCAGATCGTGGTTCGGGCGAATGCCATAATCGCTTTATACATATATGTACACTTGGTGGAAGGCAGCGCCTACTGTCGGCACCTTCTCTTGTGCATCTTCGATCACGAAGGCGTTATCTAGGATGATGCTATCTGAATCGATGCTGATTGTTCGCAGCAAGCGACCATTATCTGACGTTCTGGGAAGCTTCGGATCCTCAATGTTATTCTAATTGTTTCTCCGACATATTTTATTGGTTTACGGAAACACTCGCGTTGTTGGATTTTACAGCACGAATTCTGTTGTTCCAATGCAAACTTACAGATATTCTGTAATTTTCTTTGATTAATTGTGTTGAGCAGAACCCACCAATGACTTAGTAGGCTCCCCTTAGTGTTGGGTACGTTGTATCCCTAATCACTATGTTTGGTGTTTAAATCGCCGGCCAGAATGTAGAAGTTTTCTATCGAATTCATGCGCAGAGATCTGTCCATTACGGACAGGAATGCACAAAACTTCTATAACTTGGAACCTCCGCTCTTCGCCCTTATTTGTGATTTTATGTTTTTTATTAATTTTTAAAAAGACCGCAACTCTCCCGCCTTGAGTATTGTTAAGTCGGTCTCTAATTATTTTGTAGGAACTGTGCCGGATTTTGTGCTTTCTCCTAGGCATCTAGGCTTTTGTCTGGCATCAAGAGAGTCTCTAGTTCTACCGGCATTTCTATTACGACCGTTGTTGCGACGGCCTATTCGGGACGCCTGCTCACGGATCGTTGTTGGAGCTGGCAAATCTTCCCTTGGATTGCGAGCAAGATAGAACAGACAAGCTGCACAAATTTAATTGTTGGTTGTATATTGCTGGCTATATTTAAGAAATTGTCATTTAATGCTTCAGCGAGCTGGAATATGTCAGAGACTAAATATTTTCTGACACGCACAGAAGAAGTTCATTTTGAGGAGAAAGATTTATTAAGTATACTGTTTACTATTTCCGTCACCTTCCTAATGTTCTCAAGTATCCCATGAACTGGTGCGGCCCTAACAACTTCTTTCGAGTCTTCAACTGGTCGTTGTGCTTCCTCGACAACGCCGTAAACGCTGCAGCTGATATTATCACAAATATTATCCGAATTGGCATGAGAAATTTTATTCCTTATAGGATTAAAAGCACCATGCCAAAGTATGAAATATGGTTTAACCTGAGCTGCAAAGAAGCTATTAGGCTGACGAAGCTAAGCTTTCAGCACTATAAGGCAAACAGTTCTGAGGAAAACCGAAAGTAGTACATACGAGCCAGAAGTGATTGTAACGCTCACATTCGACGGGTTAAATTCTAATCCGAACATAAACTAAGGCGTAAAATCCTTCAATGTCCTAAAGTAAACGTTTCTGGTCGTTTATAAAAAACATTAAAAACTCAAAGACCTCGACATACACAAATCCGCTGGCTCAGATCGTATTGCTCCCAATAGTTCTGAAGAGGTGTTCTTCTACGCTGGCCATTGCATAGGCTTTTTCAGCTTTCCTATTCTTCGTGGCAGGAGGAGTAGGTGGGAAACAGCATTTGTCCAGCGTATACGCAAAAATGACGAATCTTCTTCTCCCTCCATCTACCGGCCCATTGCACTAACGTCCCTTCCTTCCAAGGTCATGGAAACGCTGATGGTTTCCGTAGCAACAAGTTCACTGGTGATTTGATGACATATCCCACCGAAAACTGGAATTGCTCGCTTCACAAAGCAGGTGAAAGTAGTATAGTTGCACTTGATATTACGAAAGCATTTGACAGGGTCTGGCATGAAGTCCTTTTATCGAAAATGTGTGCTTTCGGAATCGATGACTCTCTTTTTCAATGGCTCAGAAACTACCTTTCGAATCGTTCAATTCAATTAGTTTTGGACGGATTCAAGTCTGACATCCATTTTTTAAATGCTGGTGTTCCCCAGGGCTCCGTCTTGTCTCCGACACTCTTTCTCATTTGTATAAATGATCTCTTGTCTGTCACTTCTAATCCAATCAGCTATAGTACCTTTAGCTTCTCATATTCGTCCACGAATAGCACTTGCATCTCAGAAACCGAAATGCTTTCCATACTGGATATGTGTGTTGCTAACAATCTTAATTGGAACGACCACATATTCAGTGTCGACTAGGCTTCTTATAAAGATCTTATAGATCTGGCTACAATCTATAAAGCGTTCATTCGCCCTAAATCAGAGTTTAACGCTCATGTCTGGTCCGGTGCATCCAAGATCTCATTAAAACAATTAGACAGAATACAAAATCGGGCGATAAAAGTGGTAGGCAACTCCAGCATTACCAAAACATCAGATTCGCTTAAATGTCAACTGTTTTATCGTTACTTCCACAAAAAAATGCTCTGATGAAATAACCAGTTGCATTCCGCCCCTTGAACGTTTCTCCCGCAACACACGTCTCTCTAGGAATGCTCACCAATATACTCTGAAGCCCGCTTTCGGACGTACTGTCAAATATAGAGAATCCTTCTTTAACCGAATCAAAAAGTGCTGATGAAGGCATAACGCTCGCAGCATAAGATTTCTTCAAAATTCATGCTCCGTGCATACATTTCTAATAGTATAACACCTTAATGACATGGAAACAAAACAGTTACTGTGAACTACAACCAACGCAAATTCAGTCGAATCTCTCAAATCATATCTAGGACAACCACCCCCGGAGCGTAGTGAACGACCATCATCTACACAAACCATCTGCACCCCGTCCAGGTTGTGTGACAAACATCATAGGAGCATACACTCTTGAACTTGTACGAATTATAAAAAAAAAAATACTTGACCCATAGAATAATTGCAGAGTATTACAATGTGAACCAAACTGCCAACATGCAATAATGTAAGAATCGTCACTATTAAAGGAAGCTTCGATATTGCACGCCCTTCCGGCCGCTATGGCATTGTAACTGAAAATGATTCAAATGAAATCAACCTCGTTTCGTGTCTTTAGACACTCCGAGTACTAGAGCTACAGGCATAAAAACTTCCTGGTCGCCACAATATACACCGGAAGCCCGGAACATGCACCACAAGAGGCAGTGAAGTGAAACAATCAAACAACAAATGTACATATTTAAAAAAATAGCTTACCATTCAAAGCAATTGCTACCTATTTTGATTTTATTTCGATCTTAATATTTTCATATTAAAGGTTTATTATCCGTTTAATGGAGCATACTAGTATATTATCGATACATATATCTTTGTACAGTTACAAATAATTATTTTTTTTTTGTTTTTATTTCTTTAACATTTCGTATATGAATACAGACATCCGCTAAATAATGTTATTTTTATGACTTTCAATCTCTCTCTTGCTCGTACAGTACAGCATTAGCATTATTTCCCCTCCCCATCTGCTTCGGTATTTTCATTTTTATCTTAACTCTCGCCCTCCATGCAAGCTGAACATGTTCCAAATGTCCATTGCAACTTATTCATTTTCAGAATTTGTTTAGTAATTTATATTGTTTGCATCTTTCCTTTCATATATATATTACTTTGAATAAAATTAAAATATATATGTATTTTGAAAACATGTTTTCTTGTTATAATGTACACGTTAACAGTTAATTTTATTTTTTTCGTTTTCATTTTATTTAGTTCATGCTTCATTTTCTAATAAAAAATACTAAAGTAAATCAAAAAAGCAAACACACACACACGAAAAGGATCATGTAGACGTCGCGTCGGCCACGAAGCTTGTACATGGCTCATCCCTCTCATCTCATCGTGTCTCGATCTCGAACATGTTTGTTAGAATTTATTTATTTTTTTTTGTGTTTTCTAAAGAAATAAGATTAAAGCTACTCGTACAATATGATTCTTTACTATTTAAAGAAACGGGCAATGAAGGTTCCTTTATCTCAAACCGTAAGATGTGTTTCACATAGGCTCAACGCAAGCGAGTTGGATTGCAGTGGCTCGAGCGTTGTGAAGTTGTATGTGGGATAGTACTCGTAATTTATTGAACAAAAGTAAAAGTTCATTTGAGTGCGCGCGCGTGTTTAACTTTATGCTTTTTATATTACAACAGAATTCTGCGACTGCATGGCGCTGTCCGTACTCTGGGTGCTAGAGTTTTGATCGAGTCGCCGATAGTTTTGGAATGTTTTCCATTCGCCGGTGTTGTAGTCCAAACGAATTAATGACTCCACAAGGCACAGTGCCGACGTTCCATCTTCCTGTTGAACAGTTTCCTAAAAACGAATAAAACATGTGAATGTGATGTTAAGGAAGGCGGTATCGATTGAAGTTACCTCGGTTTCGCCCAGCTTAATAACAATAACATTCTCCGAACTAGGTCGCGGATTTTCTCTGAGACCTGCCATGAAGCCCAGAATCAGAGCTTTATCTGGCCGCGATACCCGATTCGCTTTCCTGAACATCTCGTGCGCCTTGTGAACATGTTCGTTCTGAAAACAAAACTCCCTATTAATTCACGTCCATGTTGTATCCACGTCCTATAAAACTCACCGACAACGACAAGCCCTTTCGTTGGGGTTGCTGCTGCTGTTGTTGCTGTTGCTGTGGCTGCTGACGAACTTCAATAATTTGGGTGCCCCGACTGTTGGTACTATTGTTCGCATTGTTTTGGGCTAAAGCTGGCTGCGTAGTCGTAGTTATTAACCGCTGTTGCGGTTTATGATGGAGAATAATCTGTTGCGGTCTTAATTGATTGGTTGTTGTGCTTTGAGGCTGCTGAGTCAAAATCGTCCTATGTATTTGCGTCTGTTGTTGTTGCTGTTGCTGCTGTTGTTGTGGCTGCTGTTGAATTTGCTGCTGTGACGCCTGCATCTGAACTAGTTGCGTCGGCTGACCGTGTCGTTGTATAAGCGTTAGACCCTGCGGCAATGTCGTAAGCGGTCCCTGCGTCATGACAGGTCGAATAATTGTTTGCTGTGGAGGCTAAAACAAAAACAATTGATTTCATTTCTCACAACAATCTTACACCCAAACTTACACTTCCGATGATAGTTTGAACAGTTTGCTGATGAGGTTGCTGTTGCACAACAACTGGAGACAGAGATGAGACGCCAATGTTTTGGTTCAGGTTGTTAGTCGGTATTAAGGCGGGTATTTGCTGGGTTGTCTGTTTAATTGGCTGTTGAACATGAATGGTTTGTGCGTTCGGGGAAGTTTTCACGAGACCGGGCGGACCGGTTGTCACTATTGTTGCGCCCCCCAAGTTCTGAAGTCCAGACATGTTACTTATAGGTATTTGTTGATACATATCGCCACCGATATTACGTAGAATAACACCCTTCTGGGTGAGAATAATTGTCTTTCCTTTTACATTGGAATTGGTTGGAGATTGCATGACAACTTGAGTCAGTTTGGGTTGCTGTGTGGCATTCGTGTTCGAGACAACAGTGTGAGTTTGGATTTGTTGTTGTTGTTGAATCTGCTGTTGTTGTTGCAACAAATGCTGTTGCTGCGCAGCCTGCGACGCTGGTTGAATGGTTACCGGTCTATTCGGTAAGTTCACGTTCTGGATATTCAGAATAGTTGGTTGAGTGGAAACCAGCGGAGGTGGATTCGATTGCACATTGGTTTGGTTTTGGCGGGTAGACGACATCATGACCGGTAGTGAGGGTGCAGTTTTCAGGAGGATTTTCGTTGGCGTCTGAGTCGACCCGCTCACAGTATTTGCAGAGGATGTTTGATAGATCGTTTGTTGAGATGGTCGCGCCTGCGCGAAAGACGCCAACGAGGGCATAGTAGTCTGCGGTGATGACGTTATTATGTATTGTGTCGTCTGTTGTTGTTGCTGCTGCTGTTGATTATTGTTTATATTGGTGCCTGTTCCAGCGGTCGTTTGGACAATTGAAGATAGGTTTGACGTGATCGGCGAAGCAGACGACATGACAATATTCGGGGTACTGTGGTTAGCCCGTTTCGCCGGTTGTATGATAGTTTGCGATATAATAACCGGACCGCTGTTTGTCGCTGATTTAAGCTGACCCAATGGAAGCGATTTAAGCGTCTGAGTTTGCTGACTGGTATTAGACAAACTTGTCTGCTTCTGTAACGAATAAAAAGAAGAAATGTTTACATCATAACGGTCGGGGGGTACAATTAAGCTTACATTTTGAAGAGGCGGAGATAGAATAACTGGTGTGGAACTATTTATTAAGATGGGTTGTTGCTGCTGCTGCGGTGTCGTCTTAGTAGACTTTGTTGACGTTATTTTTACCGAAATATTGTTGGGAAGATTAGCCAGCGGATTAGTACGTTGCACTAGAGTGGGCGTAGTAATCGATGACGCTTTTACGATTGGCTTGATATCCAACTTTTCGATCTTAATCGGCTGTGTCAATTGCGATTGCGTAACGCTGTTGGAACTCGTTACAGAAATCTGTTTCTGCGGTGTCTGCGCGTGGACTTGCTGAGCTTGCTCTGGCTCAATCTTGATAGGATGCGATATGGCATCTTCGGTTTTGATTTGAATCTCCTCTTTGATGAATATCTTGTTGCTGTTTGTTTGAACACTAGTGGTAAGAGAATTAGAAGGAGCACTGACAACGTTTGCAATTTGTTTCGCGGTTAATAGCTTATCATCGCACGTTGTTTCCACAGCCGGTGTAGGAGGCTGTGTGTAGGTGAGAGTCGGAGCATAGTCTGGGGTGACTGAGCTGGTTGTTGTCGCAATTGAACTTGGTGTGCTTGCTGTAGTATCTATACTGGCCGAATCTGCAGTCAAAGATGTTGCTGTTGTCGACGTGGTGGTTGGTGTGGTAGAAGTTGAGGAAGCTGACGTCGTGCCGTTGTTGGTGTTGTTGGCCTGTTTTTGCTCTAATGCTTTCTTCTGCTGCTCTTCTAGCTCCTGCTGCCGTTTTCGTTTCTTTGCAGCAGCATAACCCAATGGCTGTTCAGTAAATTCGATAAGTTTGATTCCACCGTCCTTACGGCCGGCTGGTGTGCGACTCATATTGGGTCGCGATTGATTGGGCTGAACATTGGGCGATCTAAAGCCGGTAGTAGGCACTCGAGATGGTATTCCTTTTAGAGGCGTAGTGTCAGTCATTTTTCGTGGCATACCACGTGAACGCAGCGGTATTGTGGGGGCCGATGCTCTTCGAAGACTCGATTGCGCATCAGCGGATTTATGAAGGAGCTCCGTACGCAGATTAGCACTCTTTGGTTTCCGTTTCAATGTGAAATGTTTCACTGGATTTGGCTGCTGACCCACCTGCGGACACGTTTAAAAATGAATTAAATATCAATTAGGTTTGAATGTAATAAGAGGCTCGACTTACCACTGAAATAAGAGCATTCTTGTTGAGATACTGACACTCAAGTGGTAACATTCCCAAGTCACTGTGTTTGCTAACCATTTTACGGAGGTCGTTCACCATATCCGTGAATATTGGCCTTGTCTCCTCGTAATCCGATATCTCGGTGTTTAGCGAGCTTGTCGCTGGAAATGTTTTCATCGTCTCCGCAAGCATTGAAACCCATAGTTCCGTGTCTAGTCCTGCTACTTCTATGACTTCTTCCAACTCTGTTTTCCACTGCAAAGAGAAAATATTACGTTAACTGATAATATTTATATGAAAAAAAGAATTCAATCTTTAAGTTCCTCTGTGACCACTCAATAAGAGAAGAACTCCATCAAACAGAGCTCGGAATCTATTTTACATCCTTAAATAGCCTGTCATTCAACAAGGAGAACACGCCGACCGTTAAGCAAACGACTTTCGTCCTTTCAATAATCAATTCCTAGTAAACTACTAATGGATAATGAACGTCAGCACCTTGCACCGGTTTGGCCCACAAAAACTCTTTTCCTCTCTCCCAATTGTTTTACACTACAAATGACCAAGTTAACGACATGAAATTAACGCGCCAAAAGTGTTAATCAGAAACAGTCTAGTTCGTAGCTGCTGCTTCGATGACCACATTTCGTTATTCATTCCTTTTACAAGGCTATACCAGCTGAGGCGTTTTTTTTTTTTCTTATTCGAAATTAAGGAAAACAATTTATTTTCTAAATCAACTATTTTTTCACCAATAAGACAAATTTATGACAAGTGTTTCGTTTGGATGTCTTTTTATGATGGTAGGGGAACACGAAAACTGAACGAAAGTTAGCAATTTTCACCAATGGTGTTACCTCTTCGACTAGACGGCGCGGTATGTGAAAAAGACTTAGCAATAATTTTAATTTAACTTGTGTTTGTAGATCGGGAAAACATTCTTTGATATTTCTTAGAACTTCTTTGTTTAATTGCGAACAAATTGAACCACTTATCCACGAATCGTTTGATGTACCGAGTTTATTATGCAGCCACAATGATGTGTCGCTGTCACGCACATTCGCCATTTTTCAGTAAACTGACGTTGTCAGCCTTCGTTAAGGTAGACATTTTATTCTAATGTGTACAGTAATGTTTGAGATACCGAATGACCAGGGTAGTTCAATGAAGGAACTAATTACCCATTCACAATAGTAACAACGAGGGATATTTCTTTTTTTAATAAAATTAATGCAGGTTTCTACGATAGTATCGCATTATTTCGAAATATTAGGAAATTAATTTCGGAAAAAAACAATTATGTTCAAAATAATGAAATTGATTTTTGTATTGCAAGCATAAATGCGAGGCGCTCTTATGGTGTTTAGTAATAAAAAACAATGGCAAAACATAAGTCAAACAGTAGTCATTATTTTTTCATAAGGTTTTGAAGAAATATAGTTATTTTATAGTTATTTTGACTACTTTTTGAATACTTATTTGATTCTTTCATTAAATACGATTTTATGTCGGTAAAATGCACTATTAGGTGAAAAAGTGCATTCGACTTAGGAACTAACCTACAAATTGATTTTTCTCCAACACTGGTATTGTAGGCTTGTAGGCAAGTATTAGTATCCCCTGATAGCCTTTGACTGTACTTTACACAATCCGCTGGACTATTCGGGATATACTACTCACTGAGGAATGACATTGTATGTCCTACTACTTAAATATATTAGACCTGAGCCACAACCAACATTTTGCCAAACTAATTCACTTTTACACTATGCCGTACGCTCCACTCGTTGCGCTGCCTCATCCTTCAGTGCTTTGTCTCTCGTGGTTGAACTTTGGTAAGGCCATGGGACATTAAATCTGTCTACAGAAGTCTAACTGAGCCAGTAGCATTTTACTTTTCCCATTTCTTTCTGTTGTAAACCGCAAGGGTTCTTTATTCGCTTATTTTGTATTTTGTCGCTATAGTAGGGAAGCTTGTTCAAAATCATCTTGGTTTTTCGTAAATGACCTACCACACAATTGCCTTCTGAGCTCGAAAAAACTGCGGTTGGCAAGAATGAATCAGAATTGCTATCGTTAATGTATGTTATCGCAGAGCCGAGTTACTTAACAACTGCAGATTTCTAACTGTCTCTAGATCTTTTTTTTATTGGATCTCAATTTTGATATACATAACTTTAGCTAAGTCAAACTAACGATAGCAGGGCTACTATAAATCAGGAGCTGCTTCCGACCTTTCTATTTACCTGAAATCGTATACTATAATTCGCACAACTATGCGAATCCCACTTATCTCTTATCTCTTATCACCGCTCACAAAAGTTTCTACCATTTTATAGGAGCAAGAACTAAAGCTGGTAACTACCCCTCTATCTTTAATTTTCTGGATACTTCTCCCAATGATCCGAGAATACCAACTTTTTAGCTAATTTCTTCAGCCATCTTACAGGTCCTTCAAGCAGAACAACTTTCGTTATAGGAAAGATGGCCCTCAGACCTCTCTAGCGTCAGTGATAACAGCTCGTGCCTCGATCATACGTAACTCAAAGGGCGATTACTCGTTCTGCCATTAATGCCTCCCCGCCGTGGTTTTTAAAAATGCACCCATCATCTCTTCCTATAACTCACGGCTTTATTTCAAGGTTCTCTCAGCTCTTCTCGTTGAGAAGTTTGTTTACGTCTTTTCCCCGAATCAACATGGGTTCATTTAGTATGTCTTGTTACGTTCACTCCGACTACTCCTAAACCTGCCACTATCTTATTTCCCACATCCCCTTTCCGTCTAACGGTCTAAAATACAAAATCAAATCCCACGCTATTCTGCTAAGTAGAGACGTACAAAAAAGACAAATATGCCGAAAGTGACTTAAAGTAATTCACTTTATTTCATATAAACTTGTAAAAAGTTACTCCAGCAAAAGTACAAAAACCACTCATGGGACGACCGCACTCGCTACACTTCCAAAACCTTCCGCCTTCTTAACTGTCTACCACTCCTCCTTTCCCGTGCTATCGTTCCATCATATCCACAAGACCACCGTTCCCTGGAATGACCTCTTTGCCATTCAAACCCACCCACAGCAAAGCACCAATACAGAATATCCAGAATTCAATCAGAAAATTAACTTTCGCCTTCATTTCAACAGTATCAAACGTGCCAATTCCGCCTTTTCGAATCCTTACCTTACGTCACGAAATCCATATATATCACATTGGTTAGGCCTCTTCTGGAACATGCTAGTCTAGTCTGCTCTTTTCAATCTACCTGAACCCTATCTTAGAAAGCTCTGCCTTTCTTTTTCCTTTTTAAAAGCTTATGCTCCATCCCACCTCTGCCTCTCACGTCTTTCGGTATAGCGCTGCTTTGTTTCGTTGCATTTATCCTCCTTCATTCGTAGTTAAGCCCGGGATTTCTTTATGGTAACGTTCCAACCCTAATGATTTATCAGCAACGGGATCCAACGAGGCTCTTTAGGTTGATCTGGCAATAAAGGTTTTCAAAGATTTCAAAGGATAAATGATCGACTAATATTCTAGCTAGCTCTTGCTATTGTCTCCACCATATCTCTGTCAACGTCTTTACTGTGTCAAATGAAAATGAAGGAGAGTCGGCTGTCTAGGACGGCGTCGGTCGCAATATAATTAACATAGTCAGTTAGGCTTACCAAACTTAAAATTATAACAATATCCCTTCTGCCTAATAAAGTTTCTGTTTCCCCATTAGCATCAACGAACTCGAAAAAATCATTCTTAGTCTGATCGATATAAATTTCGTCACAATACTTCTGTCATTATAGCATAATGCCGCGTTGTACATAAACTTGCGTTTGAGATTACATTGCATATCCACCTTAGCTGACAGCTGCTAACCTGCCAACGACAATTAATCAGCTGTTGTATGTCATCCCCCCGTATTATCCACCTGCTAACCACACTTAGTTGTTTTGTAATTTGTAATATGCAATTTAGTTGGAATTTAAATGGAATTCCTGAAAGAAAATGAAGTTCAAAAAGAGAAACAGCGCTTATCGACAACTGCTAAAATATTAATTTCCTCAACCGGAGGCATCGGCATCGGTCTAACGTTAGTGTGTGCTTCCTTTGTAGCTCCTGCCTTTCGAAAGTTCTGTCTTCCTTATGTGCCAGCGACCACAGAACAAGTTAACAATGTCCTATCGTTGATACCAAGAAACTCCAAAGGAAAATTGTTAGACATTGGTTCCGGAGATGGCAGAATCGTCATAGGTAAGTAGAATTTCCAAATTTGTAATTATAATATTGTCATTGATAAAATCTTACAGCTGCCGCCAAACACGGAATCCGATCAGAGGGGGTTGAACTCAATCCCTGGCTCGTGCTGTACTCGAGATATGCAGCAGTTAGAAATGGAGTTCACAAAATGACGAGCTTCTTCAGAAAGGACTTGTGGAAGTTTGATTTAAGCTCATATAATTATGTCGTTATTTTCGGTGTTGAACAAATGGTAAGATTTTAGTAAACCACGACAGTGAGTAGAAAAATAGGAAAAATAGGAGGATGGTGATTCCTTCGGGGTTTATGTAATGTAATTGTAATTCGGAACTGGGAATTTCAGAGCCTCATTGACAAATCTTCACCAAGCCACCCTCTGATAAAGGGGACCTTTATCTTTGTTTATATTAGAATTATTCTGTTGCTTCCAACCAGCATACCAAAATCATAAAGTTATTGCTAATCGTGAGTGTTCATTAGCTTTTTTCTGTTGATAATGGAAAAAATCAGAAAACGTTAGCAGGGAGGCAACTAATGCGAATGGTGCAATACATTCAGGACTAAGACATATGTATCTTTAAACATTTGAATTTCTTCATAAATGTTGTTGTAAGACTGTTTCAATTCAAAGGAGTTCGCCACCGGGTAAAAAACTACAGCGTGCGCCATCTCATATGGGTCGATGTAAATTTCGAATAACTTCAACAATTCTCAACCGATTTTGGAAATTCAAAAACTTTTATTCGATTTAGACCTTTACAATTTATTTTGATTAATTTTTCAAAACAATATCAATTAAATGACCGCCTTTATTGCCGATGAAAAAAATGGGCTCGTGTTCGCGCATTCTCCATGACACTTTCGATCATTTCGGTCGTAATTTCTGCGATTTCCGCACGAATGTTTCTTTTTGAGTTCTATTGTCTTCGGGCCGTTAGCATACACCTTGCTTTTCAAGTATCCCCCAAAAAAAAAGTCTGTAGGAGTCAAATCCGGCGATCTCGGAGGCCTTCTTCTTACGCAAAAGGTTAATTATTTTGTCCGCAGTATGGCTTGTCGCGAAGTCTTGTTGAAACCAAAAGTGAAATAAGCCTTTTTTACGCATTTCTGGGACCACATAATGGGCCAACATCCACCGATATCGATCGCCATCCACTGTATCGCCAACTTTGAACGAATACGGTCCAATGATGGTTTTAACGCATACACCGGCCCAAACAGTAACTTTTTGATCATGTAGCGACTCTTCGTGAACAATGTGAGGATTTTCGGTGCCCCAGAAGCGACAATTTTGTTTATTAACTGAGTCAGAGAGCGTAAAATGTGCCTCATCGTTCATCAAAATTTGCTGCCAGAACTCCGGCTCAGCATTAGTCATTGCAACGACATTTTGTGCGTATGCCAAGCGCCGTGTCTCAACTTGTGGCAAAATTCTTTGAGTTATCTGCACTTTGTATGGAAATAAGTGAAGATCATCCTTTAAAATTCTCCGCAAAGTAGTCCCACTGATGCCTAACTGCTGTGAACCGCGCCGTTATGACTTGGGTCTGAATAGATGAGTTTGAACCACGCGGACGTGGCCTAGGTTGCTCACGAGGGCTTGCCACAGAACCAAATTGAAAAAAATTCGAGGCCCAACGATGAATTGTATCTTTTTTGGGCGCAACACGATGACGATATTTTGCACGATACGCACGTTGAGTTAGCACAATCGAACGTTCATTTTTAATGAACATTGAAACTATTTCTGCGCGTTCTTTTGGTGTGAAGCGATTCATGGTTAAAATTGTACTGAATTGGCGTTTCCAAATTGCTATTACATAAGAAAATCGGTTGACAATCGTTGAAGTTATTCGAAGTTTACATTGACCCTATGAGATGGCGCACTCTGTATAATTTCCAAGGTACAATGTCGTCGAAGACCTTTGTCCGGCGTAGCAAGCGCTATGTACAACTGCCCAATGACAGTCCAGAGGTACTGATTGGACTCACTTCACTTTACATATGCATAATAAAAGTTAGCTCTACGCAGTGCAATACTTCTTCGCTCGACATGCAGATTATCGGGTTTACAAACTTCTCGAGTACGAAGTGGTACATTTTGAGAAATTACGATAAGATATTGAACTGGGCTTGACACGGTACACAAATAGCTCGAAGCTGAAATCAAGTATTGGCCTATTCTTAACGGTGTTCCTAAGGCACTCGGGGTGTGCCTTAATGCCTTTCAAGCCGATCTCTACACCAGCTCTACTTGCGTTACCCCAAAACCCGTTAAAAGTTGCCTGGATGCTCTACAGGAACCACTGAGCAAAAACAAAGTCACACTAGGCTGAGTCCAAGGGAACAGAGGCATTAATGGCAACAAAGTTTCTGACATCTTAACCTTTTAGTGAAAAGAGCTCCACGTCGAAACTACCTGCTACTGTGATAAGTTACATCTAACCCACTGGAATACGTGTCAAAGACTTCGTTAACAGAAGAAATCTAAATTGAGTTAGATTGAGGAGATGTCGTCGTACAGCATTAACCCTTTTGGTGACTAGAATGAACTTTGTTAGTAGCACATCCATTCGTGCAGCCTCTTCAAGGCAAAGCCTTTCGAACACCAATGGCAGTCTTACATAGAATAGGTTAAAGTTGGAAAAGTCAAGGTAATTTAAGCGAGTATTAGCGAGTATTTATTTGAATCATTTGAAGTACGTGAAGGATCATAATAAAGAGATTCTTTGGCACCACTTCCATTTAAATTTCGCGTAATGCGTAGTGGGATCCCTTCAGGAAAATGATATAGGAATAAGCTTTAATGGAATCACACTCGCTCTAGGTTACGCTGACGCAGAAATTAAAAGATCGAAGAGTCTAAAGAAAAAATAAAATTACATAAGTGCTCCAACGTCCTTGAAATATTGACTTGAAATGTTTGGCGAGTCTACTCTGAGCAAACAAAAATAAGCTCTTCACAGAAGGACGGGAGAATATTAATGACTGTGGCCGCTCTGTACGCCCCAGCATGTCAACAGCGAATAAAAACGTTGGAGCAGTAATTGTTATGGAGAATTGTCGAATCACTATCACTGGAGTTGCTAAGAATATTGCAATAACAATGGTTCATGCTCGTTTGTTCCGAAGTTGCTAAATTATAATTAAAGGAACCGTCGCATGGGTATCCCTCAGGAACTGCTGAACAATATTAATTGCTTACGAAACATGGTTATATCGTTATTAAGTCGAAACCAAGGTCCAATCACCCCAATGGAAGCAACTAGAAGAACCCAAACCTAAAAAAGCACACCAAGCTCGGTAAAATGTTAACGTTTCGCTCACTGTTTTCTTCAATTACAATGGCGTGGTTTATTATGAGTTATTGCCGGAAATTCGGACGCTCAAAAAGGTTTATAACAATAAGTACAATAATAATAAGCCGAAGCAATACAAAGAAAGCTTCTGGGTTTGTGGAGAAAATGTATGGTCGTTGCATTACGGTAATACACCTGTTCACTCACCGTTGCTCGTGCGTAATTTTCTAGCTAAAAACAATACTGTTATCATGCGTCAGCCATCGTATTCCCCGAACTTTGCCTCCTGTGGCTTTTTGTCTGTTCGCAAAACTGAAAAGACCCATGAAAAAACGGAGATTTGCCATTGTTCAAAACTACTGCTGACATCCCTGGTCAGCTCTGAACTTGCCGACCTTACTGACGGGCAAGTGTCAGACCTATTGTACCATCTCAAAGTCAAAAAAGCAGAAGCACCGACGTGAAAACGCCATTCTTATTTCCTCAACGAAGACGTGCACACGTGCCGGGTTTTTTATCTTTTTCGTTATCGAACATCAGTGCTTCTCCACTTCCAAAATCATCATTTTTCACCTCATAAAACATCGCTAACCACATCCACATCAATATTTCGTTGGACATCATCGTTCCAAGGAGTATTTTCATCACTTCTGCAAGGTGACGCCGACATCACGAGTGTTCGCCGTGCAACAGGTTTACTGTGCGTGTTGCAAGGATTTGAAGATAAATATTATCTCCACTTCCCAGTGAATCACATCATCAAAAACATTGACACTTCATCACTTTCATGACTACTCCACCTCAAGCGACTTTGTGAGAAAAACACGTGAAACATCGCTAGACCAAACAATCGTGGTGCTCTCTCTCTCTTACCAGAAGTGCTCACCAGTGTGCGGTATTTGTTGACAGCAAAAAATAAATTATTTATAATTAACATCCTTGAGTATTATTTATCCAGCAATAACGTCAAACTTAATTTAATGTTAAGTTTTGCACAGCCATGATTGAGGAGATAAAGGTCGCACCGCTGGAAGAGCTCAAAGTTGGAGTAAATCAGAAGCAAATCGGAAGTGCTTCGAGGATTGAAAAGCGCTGACGTAAGTGTATTGACTTTGAGGAGAATTAATTTGAAGGCGGAAAATAGACATTGATGAAAAATTAATAGTTTTCGAGAAAAAAGTCAGCTTCTTTTTAACTAACCTCGTATATGGTCTATGACCGACTTGGATTGTTAAAAATCACGCATTTGATTATACATATATATATGTTAAACGCTTTGAGAAAGTGGACGAGTTAAAATATCTCTGAAACGTACTGACTGTCAAAAATACTCTAAAGACCGAAGTAAATAAAAGACTTCTCGCGATGAAGAAACTGTTCAAAACAAATCTTTTGTCCCGCAATGTTAAAATTCATATTTATAAAACCATAATTATGCCAGTGACACTCTACGAGAAACCTGGTCTCTGACTAAGGAGGAAATTGATTTCGGGTCTTTCAAAATTTTTTTTATAATTGACACGTGCACAAGGGGTTATGGCTACCCTTAAGTGTCAAGGAGTCAAGACACAACACGGGCCGAAAGTATAGTTTTAAATGTCTGTGGATTGTAAGAAGTGAAAAAAGTTGAACTGGGAAGAGCATTCCACATTTGGACACAAGCATCATTTGGTGAACATCAGTTTTGAAAATGTCCAAAACAACTTGAATTGAACGGCCCGAAAAGTAATTTCTAATCCATCAAAGAAGAGACTCATCGATACCACAAGCATGCATTTTCGACAAAAGAGCCTGATGCCCAACTCTATCAAATGCTTTTGAAATATCGAGCGCAACACTCTTGCTTTCGCCGGAATGGTGCAAAGATTGGTTCATCTCTTATTGGTTCCAAATAAGATCTTAAGGAGAATCTATGGTGGAGCACAGAATGAAGAAACAGGCGAATGGATAAAACTACACAATCACGAACTTGAGGAACTCTATTTAATTTTCGTGTTGGCAAACACCCCCATTTATTGAGCTTAATTCAAGCTAAACCTAATTTGACTTAATAACTAATAACGGGTGAGGGGGTCGCGATCCTTAGAAACTAAGACTGGAAGGAGGGAAGGTTATTGAGAAGACGGAGTTTTAGGCATGGAGTGCTGAGGTTGAAGTCGAAGTTAATATTCGAATTAACACTTCCCAGCATACGGGAACTGGGTTCATTGGAGCCGTATGACGTGCGGGGGGTGGATAGATAGAAGAGACGAGGAGTGCGTGTATTACAAGAGTTAGTGTTAAGAGGTATGGAGTTATAAAGGGTGGCGCAGTCAATGGTATCTGTAAGAAGTCTATGAATAAAGATTAGGTCGGACAATCTTCTTCTTTGTTCCAAAGTACTTAAGTTGGTTACTTTAAGACCCTCTTGATAGGGCGGTTAGAACAAGGGATTGTTCCAGGGCAGACCTCGAAGAGCGAAACGTAGGAATCGACGTTTGATGCTTTCGATTCTAAATATGTGGGTTTGTTGATACGGGGACCACACTTGGGATGCGTATTCGAGAAGGGGGCGCACAAAGGTAATATAGAGTGATCGAGTCACGTAGGGATTGGAGAATTCTTTAGACCAACGTTTCACAAAACCGAGTGCAGAGTTGGCTTTATAAATAATATCGATATGTGCGCGAAAATTAAGCTCTTAGTCACATAGTATGCCAATATCGCGGATAACCTGAACGGTGGAGATGGGCTGATTATTGAGGAAGTAGGGATGAGCGGGATGTTTGATTCATTTATGTGAGAAGCTAATTGATTGGTATTTGGGAATGTTAAGTTCCAAATAATTTTTGGAGCACCAAACAGAAAAGATCCGATTGAATAAGGTAAGAAGAATGGTCTTGAAGAACTTGTAGTCGTCGGTGTACAGTGAGAGGTGGGAATGTTTGATGACAAACTCAATGTCGTTTATGGTAAGAATAAAAAGAAGTAGACCTAGGTGGCTGCCTTGGGGAACGCCGGAAGAATTAAGAAGGTTGGTTGGTTGGAAAAGGCAGATCTAAAACGAACACTGTAATAACGGTTTTTTTAAATAAGAAGATATCCACTTCAAAGCAGTGGATTCAAAGCGTAAGGAAGTCATTTTGAAGAGTATTATTGTAGTTTGTGGGAGATAGAAAAATTGAAATCACCAAAGAGAAGGATTTCATCATGAGGATCGCGTAAATCATTTATGCTCCCAATTGTATTAATGGCGAGTTCATAGGCTGAGATTGCAAGATATAAAAGCAGACGACTTAGAGTGCTTTACGGAGCAGTACAATATTGATTAAAACGAAGTCGAGATACGAAGAAGTGTCGTGGTGTGGGGTTGGTTCACATGGTGGCACGTTGGACCACTTAAAAAAATCAATGGAATAATGAGAAAAGGAGATTATTTGCACATCTTGCAGACTCAGCTTCCTAATTTGGTAGATGGAACGCCTATCTTGAAGAGGAAGTCATATTTCAACACGGTAACGACCCAAAGCTCACGTCCAAAATAATGAGGGAATGACTTACACAATTTCAAATTAATGCAGTGGCTGGCCCAAAGTCCCGAATTCAATCCGATTGAGAATTTGTATAGGTAGTCAATAGTGAAAAGATGGTTGGGACAATACCGATCAACCCCAACTAACCTGGAAGAAATTTGACAGCGAATGAATTTGACAGAGAAATTGATGGAAACTCTGGCAAAACGTGTAGAAAATGTTTTGAGTAATAAGGGGCTATGTGCGAAGTACTGAAAATGAGTTCGATGCCTAAAGTTGCTTTAAGGTGCAAAATTGAATACGTTGAATTTGTTTTTGTTTTATTTGTTTTTTTTCTTATAATTTGTTGTTTTCCATTTTGAATTACAAATCGTTTTGTTTACAAGTGAACATGAATTAAAGACCTACTATTTTTTAAATTTCGTTATACATATTATCATCTTTATGCAATGAAGGGTTCACTAAGTACAAACATGTACCCAGCAAAGTGGGTATATCCAGCTAGTGTATTAATAAAAACTAATTTAAAACTGAATTAAAACTATTCAACCCTTGAACAAACTCTCTACAAATTCAGGAGAGACCTATCAAACGAGAATTGATGTCATATTCTTATCAAGATATGACCTTAATAAATTGAACCTCTGTCCCAAGACTCGTGTCGAGTATGATGATTCCTCAGAGAATCTCAGGGAAATTAGCTCTATTCGTGCGGAATAAATCCTCAGCCTCATTATGAAATTTTAAGACATTGGCCTAATTAAGCCTTAGTTAGCCACAGTGACTTCCTTTCCATAAACCCCTCCATTAGACAAAGTTGTTCCGCCACATCCTTCATTGGTAAAACATGAATAAACTTAACCATATTTCGCTTTCTTTTGCAGATGCGCGATTTGGAACACAAACTAGTAACCGAAAGCCAAAGTGGTTGTAAGATTATCGCTTGCCGATTCCCATTACCACACTCGCAACCCACACGCATCATCGGAGACGGTGTGAACACCGTCTGGCTCTACGAAAACAAATCGAAAAGCTAGCCCATCTACCAAAAACAACGCATCTGATTCGTTTCGTCTTTTTTATTCTTGTTATTCAAGGTAGTGAATAAGTCATATAAAAATTATGAATATATTCTAAGAGAATTCAGAAAATAAACAGTAAATACTTAAGAAACACTAGGTTTTTATACTTAACGGTATTTGGGAAGTAAGGATTAGGACAAAGGAACAATAGTCACGATAATCAAATATAACGACGTAGAACTAAAAAATCAAATTCGCATCAGTATTCCTCACTCGCATCTATTGTTGCTGCACCCGCAATGTTGTGGTTTAGGCTCGGCATAGGGTGACGTGTGTTATCTTTTATATATAATTCATAACTGTTCGTGTATATAGTAGGCTTGTAGTGTAGGCAGTAGGTGATGTTATAACGTAAAGCAATTATAAAACCACAGAACCGTCTGGCTTATATAAAAATTGTAAAATTTTACGTTGTAATAAGGCGTGCGATCTGAACAAAGTTTGTGCTTCACGAAAATCATTTTTCGCGGAATGTATAACCGTGCAAGACTGCCTCTGACGAGCAGGGCCCCCTCGTACGGACATTCCTTAAATGCAATCGAATGTCTATTGGTTTAGGCTACAGAACTGTGTAATATGTGACAAACAAAAGGGATATACATACGTACGCGTGATATATATTTATATATAAAGGAAAAAAAGAAGAACACTTATAAGCCAATGTGATAAAACGCAATCTTTCGCTCTCTTAAATTTTGTATTTTTTTAAAACTAGAAGCTCATGCTTTCTCTGCTAGAAATGCCGGCCAAAATATATTTGATTCTTATCTACATCGCGGAAAATTTCGGTAAATCCTAGTTTCGTATAAAATTGTATCTCATTGGTATCTTTATCGTTTAAGCGAACATGCACGCCAAATGAGCCATTCGAACGGAGTGCCGCGAGAATTGCGGCAACTAAACGCTTAGCTACGCCGTCAATGGCGAGATCCTCGTTTAATATGCCTACTGTCATGACAGACGGATAACTGCTAACTATTTCTGGTGGACAATCGTACTTAAAGTTATAGAAACCGTGTATGATTTCCTTTGCGTATTCGTCTATATTCTCTGTGGATTCGAGGAGGGCTTTCGGATATTTCTCATGCATGTTCGGTATCCAGCACATTTCGGTGTTTCGAATGAATGTCTTTATATCTAGGGCTGCGCAACCGTAGCCTATGACTGCATTGAACGAGTTTTGGGCTACCATGCAGAACTCTGGCGTGAGCGTGATGAATGGACCGACGATATTGTCTGATATGCTTTCGGAAAGGTTGCCTTAAAGAAAACAGAAATTAAATAAATGAGGGTTTGAGGAGGACGTCACCTACCTGATAATACTTGGTCACATCGTTTGAAGACGGTCTGACATACACCGTTCACGACGCCCTCATCCATGGGGGTGTATGGTCGAATTGTGTAATACGATGAAGTCGGGGCATCGGGAAGCTTGTATATGAATAAATCATTGCCAGAGTCAACCGGCATAAGTCTCTGGAAACAGAGAAGAGAAGTTATTTCAAGCGAGATTTGCTATCATTAGTCAGTGGAAATACTTGTAAGTCGGCGGTAAGTCCGCCTCGAAATACCCAGGGCTCTTGGTCGCCAGACATGAAGTTCTCCTTCCAACCTTTACTGAACCCTAAAAAATAACAAGTTTTACTACGGAACACTAGTACTTTATGGCAGCCACTTACAAGTGTAGCTGCCTTGCGTATACGAGTATACATTACTCGGAAAGTGGCCGAGTGACAACCATTTAACGAAAGCATTTAAAAGCATCAATGTCCCGGAAATATCCCAAACGTAAGAGAACAGATCGTAGCAGATTTCTTTGTTCGCACATCGGGAGATCTTGTTGGAAAGTATCTGTACCGATTGACAGAGGACAGAGAATTTTTCCGCGCGTTCTTCCCATTCGGCTATCTGAAAGTATCACAATGTTAACTAATGCTACGTAGGTAAGGTGAAAAGTGCTCGGCCTGACACAGAGATGGCGTTCCAATCAGTAAAAATGTTTTTCTCGTCTCAGTTCACATGTCATTAGTTCGAAAACCGCCGGAGAAGTACATGAGAGCGTGTTGCACGATATGCGAATGAAGGTAAGTGAGATAGCTGAGGCTGTGGCGATATCGGAAGAAAGGATGCGAAACTTTTTGCACAACTAATTAGGGATGTGAAAGATCAGCGCAAGATGGGTCCGACATTTGCTGAATGCCGTTCAAAAGCAAATGCGCAAATGATTTTCTCAGCAAAAGATTTCACAGATTTGACCGAATTTATGCGGCGAGTTCTCACCATGTAAGACATGGATCCACTACTACACGCCAGAAACAAAACAGCGGTGGGTGGTGTTAAGTATCAGGAACACCCTGTTCATTAACACATAACAACTCATCATTGTAACTCTATTACATTCATACGAATGTTCCCTGTCCACTCATGTAAAATAAAGGACAGTCACACCTCGACCACGGACGTGTTGATTTCTCCATTCGTGACATGGTGTCAGAAGTGGGATCTACTCGTATATATACAGCACTAGAAAAACGTACTACAAATTAAAAATTAAATTAAGTTAAATTCAACGAAATAAAAAAAAAAAAATAATAAAAAATAAAAAAAAAAAAAAAAAAAAAAAAAAAAAATAAGTAATTTAACAGTGAAAATGCCTGATCCCCCGCCTGAAACGAGTGCGAATAGAAATGAAAGTCGTGGCAGTGCTTGTATAAAACCACCTGGTTATCTAGAGGTGAGTGACTCGAATATGTCGTCCAAGTGGAAAAACTGGCTACAACGTTACAAATGGTACTCTGTGGCTCTGGAGTTGGAAAAAAAGTCTCCGGCGCAGCAAGTGGCTCAATTCATGTTGGCTATTGGACCTGATACAACAGAAATCTTCAATTCATTTGGGTTAACTGACGAAGAAAAGAATAAGGTGAGCATCATACAATCTAAGTTCGCAGCCGTTTTTGATCCAAAGATTAGCGTTACTTTCGAAAGATATGCATTTAACAAAATAACCCAGGTTGAAGGAGAACAGTTTGACGACTTTTTTACCAAGATCAAAAATCAGGCGCAAAAGTGCGAGTTTGGCAGTCTACGGGATGATTTAGTACGTGACAAAATCGTTATTGGTCTATCTTCCGATGTAGTCAGGGAAAAATTATTATCAGAAGAGAATTTAACATTAGATCAGGCAATCAAAATTTGTAAAGCTAGCGAAATTGCAACAAAGCAACTCAAGCAAATACATAAAGAACAGGAAGTTAACGTTATACGTCATGGTAAGAAGTCTCATGAGAGCGAAGGGAGTAGACACGTTTATAAGAAGAAACATACAAAGGTACATCGTGATGACAAGAACAATGAAGTATATGATTGTTCGCGTTGCGGTTTTCGTCATGGCAAGCAACAATGTAAAGCACGCAATGCAGTTTGTAGGCTATGTAAAAAAACGGGTCATTATGCCAAATGCTGTCGTCACAAAAAGAGTACACAAGTAAATACCGTAAATGCCTTAGCAGATAATGAAAGTATAAGTAGCGATGATCTTCTGTATATAGACGCAGTTAGAAACGTAGATGATAATGATAAAGAGAATTGGCTAGAAGAAGTCTTAGTTATGGGGGACAAAATCAAAATGAAGTTGGACACTGGGGCGCAATGCAACGTTCTTCCAGAAAGCATTGTGAGCAGGTTAGAACTTAAGTTACATCCTTCAAAAACTAAGAGCCTAGTAGGATTTGCCAACAACAAAGTGGATGTTATAGGAGAAGTAAATGCCTTATGCAAAGTGCGTAAACAAAATGCAAAAATTAATTTCAAGGTCGTGGCAGAAAAAGTATTCCCCATATTAGGCAAAAAAGCTTGTGAAATTCTCAACCTGGTACTACGTGTGAACGAAATTAAAATCGATGATTCCATTTTCGAGGGTCTGGGTTGCGTGAAGGATTTTATCTATGACATAGACTTGGTAGAAAATCCGGTCCTGCGTATTCATCCTGCTAGGAAGATCCCATATGCCTTGAGAGAAACTGTAAAAAAGGAAATAGACAAAATGATAAAATTAGGAGTCTTGGTAAAAACGAAAGAGGCCACTGAAGCGGTATCCCCCATGGTAGTTGCAAAGAAAAACGGCAAATTGCGTGTATGTATAGATCCCTCAGACATTAACAAAAATATAATAAGAAGGTATCATCCTCTAAGAACACTTGAAGAGATAGCTAGCCGAATTAAAAATTCAAAATATTTCACCTTGTTAGATTGTAAAAAGGGTTTCTGGCAGGTGAAGCTATCTAAACGTTCTCAAAAATTACTCACGATGGCAACGCCATGGGGTCGTTTTTCGTACACTCGCCTTCCTTTTGGCCTTGCATCGGCATCAGAGGTTTTTCAGGATATAATGTCCAGTCTGTTAGAAGATGATGAAAACGTGGAGGTATCCATAGACGATATACTCATTCATGCATCCTCGAAAAAACAGCTTCAGTTGCTAACGGAAAAAGTCATATCCAAGTTATCAGCCACAGGTATAAAACTAAATAAAGAAAAATGTATCTTCTGTTCCACGTCCATAAGATTCCTTGGACATATTTTGACATCGAACGGCATTCAGGTAGACCAAGACAAGGTGGAAGCGATACGAAGAATAAAGAAACCTACTAATGTGCTAGAACTTCAGAGGTTCTTAGGAATGGTCACGTATCTTGGCAAATTTATAGATAATTTATCTGAAATCACACAACCTTTAAGAGATTTGATCAAAAAAGACGTAGCATGGAATTGGAATCAACATCATGATAAATCATTCGAAACACTCAAGAAAAGCCTTTCTACCACACCAGTTTTGCGCTACTATGATGCAAATTTGGATGTCAAACTGCAAGTAGACGCGAGTAAGCATAGCTTGGGTGCGGTCCTGATGCAAAAAGATCAGCCTATTGCATATGCATCAAAAGCCCTAACAGCTACACAACAAAACTATCCTCAGATAGAGAAAGAAGCACTAGCCATCCAGTTCGCGTGTAAAAAATTCCATGAATATGTATTCGGAAAGCGCCTCTTAGTGGAAACCGACCACAAGCCATTAGAGGCCATATTCAAAAAGCCACTACATTGTGCACCAAACAGACTACAAAGGATACTATTCGAAGTAATGCCGTACGCACCAAACATAATTTATAAAAAAGGTAAGGAAATAGCTCTAGCTGACACACTTAGTCGCGATTGTGCCGAATCGACATCGAGGCAAGAGACTATTTCGGATACTGAATTAAAAATCAACTGCTTAGTACAAGTATCAGATAACACCCGAAATGCTCTGGTAACAGAAACTAAGAATGATGAGTGCTTAAAAGAAGTAATAAGATACGTTTTAGTTGGATGGCCATCGAACGCCTCACAAGTTTCCAACACGGCAAAGAAATTCTGGACCTTTAGAGATGAACTTGGACTCGATAAAGATATCTTGATGAAGGGTGAAAAGATAGTAGTACCAACGACTATGAAAAAGTCCATGATACAAAAAATCCATGCTGGACATCAAGGTATACAGAGATCTCTCAGTCTTGCAAGAAGTGCGCTTTTCTGGCTTGGGATGACAGATGACATAACAAACTTCGTAAAGAATTGCAGTATTTGTCAGGCCAACCAATCTTCTAAACCAAAGGAGCCACTCATCGCAAAAGTTGTCCCAGACCTTCCATGGGAAATCGTAGCGACAGACATTTTTACGTTCAAAGGTAACGAATACTTGCTTGCTGTTGACAGTTATTCAAGTTTTTTTGATTTCCATCGTTTGAAAAAATCAACATCATCTGAAGTCATTCAATTATTGAAACTCTGGTTTCGAACTTTTGGTATTCCAATGAAACTCGAAAGCGATAATGGGCCTCAATTTTCGTCGCGTGAATTCAAAGACTTCGTGAAATATTGGGAATTTCATCATCAAACCTCCAGCCCATACTATCCTCGTTCAAATGGTCTCGCTGAGAGATATGTTCAAGAAGCGAAAAAGATTTTAAAACGATGTTCTACGGACGGATCGGATCTGGACTTGGCCTTACTGAACTGGAGGAATACGCCGAGGGACAACGAAATGCAGTCTCCAAATCAGAGGTTAATGAGCCGATGCACACGATCAACCTTACCACTAACAAAAAATCAACTTAAACCTAACATAGTTAAAAACGTCAAGCAAAATATGTCGCAGTCCAGACTCATCGGCAAATACTATGCCGATACCAAAACGAAGCCTTCACAATCTTTTAATCCAGGAGATAGAGTATGTATTCAAAAAGGCGTACGCAACTGGACTTCTGGAGAAATCCAATCAAAAGCTGATACACCTCGTTCATACATTATCCGTACTGATGATGGCAAAACTATTCGCCGGAACTCACTTCATTTAAATAAAACTAATACTCATATACTTTCAGAAAGAAGCATTGCAGTTAATCCGCAAAACCAAACACAGCATGAGGCAGCTACTGAAAATTCAGGGGAAAAGAGTCAAATGATCATCGATCCACAGATTTCTAAAAGGATTTCCAGCCCCGAACCAACTATGAATACCAGTAACGATATCACAGCCTCAACGTATAAAACACGATACGGTCGCACAGTGAAACCTGTTATCAAATATCAACCCGCATGACAAGAACAAGAACTTAGTTTTACATGATCAAACTAATGAATAAACAATGAATTTAAAAATTAAAAAAAAAAAAAAAAAAAAAAAAAAAAAAAAATTTTATGTAATTTCACACCTGAAATCTCTCTTTGTACTTAACTTCTTTACTTTGAAATGAAATTGGAATGTAAAGATTAAAATTTAATGAATTACTTAATGAATTTAATTTTATATGAATTGGAATCTTAGTATTCACTTTTGAAATGAAATTCGAAATATACACATGTATGCAAAAAAAAAAAAAAAAAAAAAAAAAAAAAAAAAAAAAAAAAAAAAAAAACGGGGGATGTTAAGTATCAGGAACACCCTGTTCATTAACACATAACAACTCATCATTGTAACTCTATTACATTCATACGAATGTTCCCTGTCCACTCATGTAAAATAAAGGACAGTCACACCTCGACCACGGACGTGTTGATTTCTCCATTCGTGACAGGTGGAATCCACTTCAGCGCCAAACAAGGCGAATTCGATCACATCTGCCGGAAAGGTCATGGCCAGTGTGTATTGGGATGCAAAAGGGGCCCTGTTAATTGATTATCTTTGAATAATTGCAGCCGAGTATTACTCCAACCTTCTTGATCACTTGGATGCCAAAATTCGGGAAGAGGCCCAGCTTGAAGAAGAAGAATAATAATCTTCTTTTACCAGGACAATCCACTTATGTGCGTTAGCGATGGAAAAACTGAGGAATTTGCGATAAGATTTGCTGGGCCTCAGACTTCCATCTGTTCCCAAACTTGAAGAAAATTGGTTCTGGGAAGTGGTTCGCACCCAATGAAGCACTTGAGAAGAGCGTAGATGAATTTTTTCATTGCCTTCAGGACTCTCACTTCCGGGAGAGAATACAGTGTTGGAGAAACGCTGGACCAACCGCGTTAAAGTCAAGAAGAAAAATAAAATCGTTTTTAACTGAAAATCGCCGTCTTTCACTGTCAGACCAAGAACTTTTCACCTTACCCTCGTACGTTGAATTATGTAGTTTACCTCCGGTTTGGGTGGCTCGTTTTTCTTGCGTCCAGCCAACAACACATTGGCGTTCGCCTTGAGCCAGTTGAACTCGTTCAACAGCTTGAAACCTCTACTGCCATGCTCGAAAGGCAAGTAGAATAAATCACAAAGTAAATACAAGTCCTCGACAGTTATAACGTGCTCGTTTAACCTGCAAGAGAAAGGATATTACTCATGTTATCTCCCGCATTCTACATATTGTCTACTTTTCTTCCTCATCAGTCATTTCCGTATTCGACATCGGCGAAGGCTCTGAACTCTCCACCTGCATGCTATTGACGGAGTTTGTCTGAAACAAGATCAATACATTAATTCAATTCTAGTGATTTTCGGTACAATCTACATTAAATTCGTTTACAGTCTCGGACATAATAACGTCATCCAGGCCGATCTTGCCGGCCTCTTTTGGCGACGTCTGCGAGGCTAAACTACTACTGCATTCCATTGGTTCGTTTCCACTGAACGGCGACAGATTATTCTCATCCATCTGCACCGCTTCCGTACCATCTCTCTTCTCCGACAAATCATTAGTGTTTTCAGTCGTAGGAGTGATTGGCGCAGCATCTGTATTGCCAGTATTCACTTCAGTACTAATACATTCATCTTCGATTGGATAGTCCACCGGATCGATTTCATTGTCTGTCTTTGTCGTTTTGATTTCAATCTCATCGCACACTTCTGCCGACGAATTACTTATCTCGACATCTTCTAAGGCCGACTTGGCCTCTTCGTTCTTTACGTGCATAATCGGTACGGGGACACTTGATATAGGAATTTTCTTTGGCATTTCTATCGAAGTTGCTACAGTCGAGGTTATGGGATTCAGAATATCATCGTTAGTGACTACCTTCGTTGCTGAAACTAACGAATTCATTACAGCATTCGAAATGGGATTAACACTTGACGAATTTACTGTGCTGCAGACTTCAGCCAATGCTTGTAATTGAGTTGTGTTCACCTCGGGTACGGTTGATGTTTTCGAGCTCGTCGATGTCGTTGTTGTTGTCGTCAAGCTCATACACGTGTTGATTGATGGTATAATCGGAATAATGGGCAATACCACTAGGACAAAGGAAACGGAGAAAGAAGTATTCAGCGAAACTACATAAGCTGAAGCACTTACTGGTAACCTGCGGTTGAGGTTTTGTAATTGGACCCCATGCTTCCTTTTCTATCGAAAATTCCGGTAACCATTCGAGTATCGCATTCCTACGAGCCCAGAACGTTATTCTTACAATTCGATTAGTTTACATTGCACTTACTTTAATGCGACCTTCGGGTGATAGATGTTCTTAGACAGGCAACTGGGCACGTCTTCATTATTCGTCCCGTCATCGTTTTCAGTTTCTAACTTTATATCGGCCGAGAAAGAACCTGCAATAGAAAGGGACTTATTTCGCACTAGGCCACCATAGTTAATCTCTAGACACTACGTACTGTTAACCTTATTATCTAGACTACACTTTGACCAGCAAGCTAAGCTGTGTATAGCGATAGTGTTTGCATGAAATTCACAATTGGGATTTGTCATCACACCGCGGAGATAGGGAATCAATTCGGGCGAACGACCTGAATACGGTCCCAGGAACACACGCTTTTGGTCATAGTCGTTTGCGTGCAAGTTGTCCCAGATAACCGGAGGCCGACGTAATACTTCGGTGATTTCCTGTATGGACTCTAGAGATATAATCTTCGAAATAACCTTCGATCCAGTCCACATGATATCGATATCCATATTAAGCTTGGATCCCAAGGTGTTTAAGTACTCCGAGTCCGTAACCGTGGGAACGGCTCGCGAGCTGCAATACTGTGTCGGACAGAAAAGAAACTTGGGACTGTTGAGATGCGAAAAGATTTCATTCGTAACTGAGACCTGGAAGAAAGGAATATATTTGATTGTACGAAATAATAAGGTGGAGGCTTACTTGAGCGTTGCTGAATGTTTGAAATATTTCTTTGTCGGCTTTCGACAATTCGGATTCGATATCATCAAAGAGCAATGCAAAAGCTTCGCAGCCGAATTGTGATACTTGTTCAAGCTTTCGCTTAAGCGTTTGCACTTCTTTCTGATTGCTGTAGGTCATGTCAAGGCCCGGGGAAAGAGCATAGTAGAAGACTATGCCTTGTTCCTTGGCAGCGGTAATAAGGCCTAAAACAGAAAAATCATTCACATAAAGCTTACATGAAAGTGAAATAATGTACTAGTCAAATGATCAGCTTCTTCGACAGTGTACAGCTCTCGCCAATAAGCCCGATGCTTATAGTCGTCTTTAGGTGCATACACATACGAGTCCATACCCCATTTTTTGAGCCTGTAAAAAACCAATAACTCATTACGAACTCCATCAAGCCGGCGAACGAGCGACCATCAAACCTACTTTCTGAACAGATCCTTTCTTTGTTCGGTTGTCCAAGGCCGGCCGTAGAACCCTACAATCATTTGCTACCTCATTACACCACGTTTTAATCCCGAATTTCACATAAAATATTACCTTCAATTACTCCGCAAATAAAGTGATTATTTTTCTTCTCAACCGAATGTTCCACATCTGCCATTTTTTTATAAAATAATAAATTAAATCCAGAGACAAGTCACAATTCAAATACAACTTTTACGCAATCAACCCGAAGACCGAATGCAACTTGAGTAAATGGTATGAAATGTATTTAAAATGCAAAAATATTTCGATTTTCATTTAACGTTAAACATCTACTGTGTATACCGATATTTGCATTGCAAATTGCTGCGGAACTTTTTATGCAAAAGAAAGTATTTTACACTTATGGACAAAGTTGTTGAGCCGCTAGTATATTAAATGTCACCCGCGGTCCGGATAAATTTCCTTACTGTTAGTTGTCACAATTCCCAGCATTGGTTCGTACTGTACGCATACAATTGGTCTAAGTAAAGGTGTAGTCGCAATTGGTTGGCTAGGTAAAAAATGTAAATGGCGGGAATATTAACTGGTTCAAACCAATTGTTAAAGAAAATTTGATTACTTAGCAAAGGCGCCATCAAAGAATATATTCATTAGACTGAAAATTTCAATAATTTAAATTTTTTTGTAATCTTCCAAGAATAAAACTGAATAAGAATCTCAAAAGATCATAGTCCTTTCTTCGGAAACGAAACATAATTGAATTTCTCTCCAAGTGGTAAGAATTTTGTTCAAAAAATAAAGTGATTTTTAATTTTCTTCGAAGAATATTTATTATTCATCTACAGCTGTGGTAAAAAAAATAGCACTGTCCAATGTAATGAAAAAAAAAAAAACCTTGTTTACAAGGCACAAATCGAACTACTGTTGTAAAAATATATATAATTAAATATATAACCCTGCAGCAAATCCAATTACGTAACTATTATTTTGAAAAGAATAAACCAAATATATCTACAAATATAATTTTCGAAAAAAAAATTGTATTCACATAGTTCAGCTTTTTGCCGGTAAAAATAATAGCACCATCAGAAATACGGAGTCAAAATAAATACTCTAAATAATTTTGATTGCAAAAATTCAATCATATAGGACATAATTAATATTTTGTTGCATGACCTATGTTGGAAATTAATAGCATGCAATGCCGTACCTTGAATCAACCAATGATTCACCTTTCTCTCTAGGTATTGCATACCAGCGGCATTGGATCACGTCCTAAAATTGGGATGTTCGTTGAGACGTTGCTTGGCTGGTCCTCTGTAAGGTTTTTCTTTTTACCTAGGCCGATAAACTATCGATAGGGTCCAATTCTGGTGATAGAGGTGGCCATTTCATGATATTGACATTGTTTTCTCGAAACCATTGCTTTGCCTTTTCGCTGGTGTGTTTGGGGTCATTGCCTTTTGGCAGACCTCAACCGACGGCATTTCGTCGGAAGCAAATGACAGCATGATTACATTCATTATTTGAACATAACGGTTTTGGTCCACTACAGATTTTATTCAATAAATTTGACCAACACCATGGTATGAAACACATCTCCATAACATTATACTGCCACCACCATGTTTCACTGTTTTTATGGTGTAAGGCTGTTTAAATACCATGTTTGGAGATCTTCGAACAAAACAACGAGATCCAACATCACCACAAAACACGATTTTGCTTTCAGCTGACCAGAGGATATTCCTACACTTTTAAATTGTCCGTTCGATGTGGCTTAGAGAAAACTTCAACCTCTTAATCACATAACATAGTCTAAGTAGCGAAACTTTTCTTGGACTACAGGCCTTCACATTTTCCTCCCTCAATCTCTGACGAATAGTTTAAACACTTGCCGAAAATTAAGCTCCGTTTTTATTTCGACGGCTGACTTGAATGGATCCTTTTTCGAAAGTCTTACAATACACTTGACCAAATGCGGTGATATTGCCAGTTCTTACTGCGACTTTCTGCATTTCGTTGGTATTTTACTGTGTTCGGAATTATTTTGTTGGAGCATCCAAGAAACTCCCTGACTTTTGAGCAGAATTTGCCATCAGAACTTAATTATTTGATTGTATTTAGTACAGTACTTACACGACCCATGACTACAAAAAATAAAAACTTGCTATTTTTTTCCAAATAGGAAATAGGTATAACTCAATAAATTTACCTCAAAAAAACTTTTCGTTCAATTATTAGTAAAAAATATTTTTTCTGCCCCTGCTGGTGCTTATTTTGACTGCAGAACAATGAAACTTGCAACAAAATCGACCGTTATAATTGCCAACGGATTTCTCGATAATTTTAGAGAGTTCACATTACATAACTGTTTAGAACAGTAAAGTGTGGAAAAAAAAAACCATTTATGGACGCAAATTCTAAGTGTTTGTCGTAATGTGATCGTGGTGCTATTTTTTTACCGCAGCTGTATATTGTCCCCTTCAAGGTAGTCCCCATCAGGTATAATATACTAGCTCCAGCGCTTTTGCTAATCCTTGAAGTACTTCCGATATGAGCTCGTGTGTATAGATTTGAACTCTTCCAGCGATGCACTCTTTTTCTTTTAAATTTCTAAATTCTCATTGTCAAATTTTTCTCAATTCTCTCAGCCATCCCAGCCATCCTTTCATCGTTGTTATGGTCAGAAGTGTAGGGCCATAACCTTCCCACTTAAAGGCATTCCTACTGGTCCGCTTGTGGGGTCCGCCGGTTTGACCTCAGAAAGTAGCTTCAGGCTTCCCGGTTTGGGATTACTTCATCGCTGAGACCAATCAAATGCTGGTGTTTTTGCATTTGTTTGCACCAATTGTTTTTCTACCTGCCGTTTTTTTTTTTTTTTTTGTGACACGGGCATGCTCCAGATTTTTTTGTTTGATCTTACTCTTATAACACCGGTGATCTCCGGTCGTGTCAACCCACTGATTTGCATGTACACTTGTGGGGTAGTTTAATGGTGGTATATGTGTCCCTAGGCTCACCTTGGTATTTTCTAAATTGCCTAGATGTGATTTTTGTTTACCTTTGTTTTAGTCGCCTTTTACGACAACCGAGAGGTATCGCTGCAGGGATATTCTTAACCCGTCCCTGCACGGGTTTCAGCCATCCTTTCATGATCTTTTCAATTTAGAGAAGGAAAAAAAATCGCAGGATTGCAGTATTGTTCCAACCAGCAACCATCAACATCGGTTGGTACAACGTCAACGTCCAAGAATATTTCCCAAATCCCATGTGGTGCAAAAACTGTCAACTCCTGAGTCACACAACAAGGAGATGCAACAAAACCCCTTCTGTAAAAAATGCAACCTTCCTCTCCATTGCCCAAATTCATGCACTCGAGTCTCATGCTCTAACTGCACAAAGGGCCACCCATCCTCCTCCAAAACATGCCTTAAATACTAGCAAGCAAAAGATATCCTAAAAATTAAAACAATAAATAAATGCAAGTCTGTTTGAAGCTAAACGAAAATACATAGCACAAAAGCCGTCCCCCTATCTCCCCTCATCCCACTCTGCAGTTACCAGAAATGCAACCCAAGTAGAATGACGAAAACCTCTATCCCTACCAATATCTACAGGTAGAGATGCGCCAGCACAATTAAACAATCTATATCAACACACACTATTTCATCAAGCTCAACAGTTACACAAACAACATCAACTCCCAACCAAGAACAAACGATACCCACCTCACCTCACAAGAAAACCACACCATTGTCAACTACCCCAGTCAATCTGACAACAGAAAATTAAACAAAACCCAACTCTCATAAGCTCCCGCTCCAGAACACCAAACACAACTAGATCTGCAATCACCGATCTCACTCTTACACTCATACATGAAAACAAAAATTACACTCATCCACCTCAACCACAGTCTCCACCTCCCAATAATCTAACCACCAACGATCAGCAAAACAACTTCACCACATCTACACAGTAGTTCAACGATGAGGATACATTTTAACCAGCCACCCGACCCCGCCATCCGCAGACCATCGCACAACTGAAGCAGGATGGCGGGGTCGCACCCAAATTACCAATTATACATTCACCGCCATCAGCTTTCAGCCCGCAAAAATAATTCAATGGAACATAAAAGGATACCTAAACAACTACAATGAACTGCCAATGCTAATCAAAGCAACCTCTCCCAAAGTAATAGCCCTTCAAAAAACCCACCTAACACAACCCCCACTCCCGTCAATTACCAACGCATCTCCATAGCACCTCCCACAACCCTTATGCTGGCATTACCTTCCTTATCCACACCTCCATAGAATACACAACTAACCCGCAAAAATGACTTCGAAGCATTAGGCATCACAGTAGTGTCCAAACGAACTCCTTCCATAGTAAACGTCTATATCCCCTCTTCACAGAAGTCCTCCACCTCTGATACCTATCCCCCTTAATACAAGACAATCTCTAATTTCATAACGAAATGTGATTACCAACTGCTCAACAACGGCTCTCCCACACATTTTAACACCCACTCCACCTTCACCCACATCGACCTCTCCTTCTGATCCCCCAATCTAACTCCCTACTACAAATGGAAAATCTCAGATGATCTATGTATATGAAACGACCATGTCCCTACAACAATCTGTATGTTCCCTTCACCACCTCCATCTACCAAAGACGATCAAAGTTCAGAACTGACAAAGCAAACTGGAACCTATACCAAAACCTGTTATACAAATATACAAAATCTGGTCCACCATAAGAAAGAGTTTCTTCGGCACAATATCTCAATCCCTCATTCACACAATCACCCCCGATCCCCGAAGAATAACAAAACCTCAACAGCATGGGCCCTGCCATCTTTTTCAACTTTTCAACTTTGCCAACTTCTGGTTCAAGGAATCCCAACACTCTAACTTATATCTTGTATATCTCCCTTGTGTCCCTTGACTTTGCCAAGGCATTCAATTTGTTCAACGAATATTTTGCTTCCATCTCTTGTAGCTCATCCTCGCGTAACAAGCCGCAATTGCATCATCCTCACTGTACTTCAAATTACTGCCCCGAGCATATTCAGGGCAATAGTTTTGTTTTCGAGCCAATAACCGCTTTTGAGGTCCTGAAAATTATAGGCTCTTTAAAAAACTCAAACTCATCCGGCAAGGATGGTATTTCAAATCGGACACTTAAGGAAATTGGATGTCTTATAGTTGATGTCCTTGCACATATATTCAATAAAAGTATATATTCGGGTATTTTTCCTCAAGCCCTGAAATGCGCGGATATTTTGCCTCTTTTCAAAAAAGGGCAAGAAGACAATATCTCCAACTATAGGCCTATTTCACTCCTACCTTCAATCAGTAAAATTTTTGAAAAGGCAATAAAAACTCGGGTTTCGAAATTTATGCGCAAAATTAATTTTTTTAATCCTATTCAATATGGCTTCCAGAAGGATAAATCAACTGAAGATGCCTTACTTCGCTTTTGTTCTCATATCTTTGCAAATGTAGATAAAAAACTGTTTTCAGCTGGTCTGTTTGTTGATATAACCAAAGCCTTTGACATGGTTAACCATAGAATTTTGTTGGCAAAACTCGAAAAGGCAGGCTTTAGAGGTTTTATGCTTAAGTGGTTTCAATCTTATTTGGAAAGCAGATCACAGTGCGTTAAGATTGACGATGTGAGAAGTAATTTGGAACATATAAACCTAGGGGTGCCCCAAGGATCTGTACTCGGTCCCTTGTTATTTTTAATTTATATTAACTCCCTATTTGAAATGGAGTTTAAAGGTATTGCCACAGCGTTTGCTGATGATGTTGCTTTTGCGTACGGTTCGGATAGTCCCTTAAACTTAATATCTGACATAAACTTTGATCTAAACTTGCTGAGGATTTGGTTTGCTAAGCATAATTTATTGATTAGCTCTAAAACCAAAATTATGCACTTTAGTTTAGCAGCACAAAATAGTTTTGGGTGCGATGTTTTCTTTCATACTCCTGAGTGTCCCAAATTTAAGTTCCACTGTACCTCCTGTTGTTCTTCCTTAACCTTTTACGATAATATGAGCTGTAGTGAAAAATGCTTTCCAATTGAGGTAGTTAATGAATTTAAATACTTAGGAATAATCATTGACAGCAGATTAAATTTTGTCAACCATGTTGCTGTACTAACAAATTATTTTCGGTCTACGCTTAGGAACTTTTTTTACCTGCGTAAAGTTTGCTCTAACAAATTGTTGAAAATAGTTTATTATGGTATTTTCCACTCCAAATTGCAATATGGTATTACATGTTGGGGTGGTATATATTTCAATAGATTACGGCCGTTGTTGATTTTACAAAAAGCTGTTCTAAGAAGAATATGCAATAAGTACCGTATGCATCCTAGTTTTTCGTTATTTCGTAATTTGAATATTCTTCCAGTTCGTCACCTCTATTGCTTTAAAGTGCTAAAAGATTTTTTTCTAAGATCAGGAAATATAAACTACAAAGTATTTGATAGTCACCGCTTGCGAAGCAATTTTTTATACCAAGTACCTATACCCATTTATCGTACAACTGCATTCCGAAATTTTTACTCTGTAGTTTCGTGTCGCTTATTTAATAAACTGCATATCAACATAAAAATAGTACATTCATCTGGCACATTTGTTAAACTTTTGAAATGCTGGCTTTTTAAGTTTGAATATAATAACCTGGAGTCTATATTAACCAACATGACTTAGTCCTTCTGATATTTTGCGAATTGAAGATTAAAGTTTTCTCTTGCTTTCGTTTTAGTAGTTAAAACTCTTTCTTTTTAAAAGGGTCACCCCACCCATATTTTTAATATATACTATCGTATCACTGAAATGACATTTAACTCTATTTTGTTATAAATACCAAATGTCATTAATATTTCTCCTAAATTTGTATCATATTTATATTTATATATATGTATTGAGTTATGCAATGTTATGAATGAGAAATAAATAATTTAAAATACAAAAAAAAAAAAAATAAAATAGGTATCCATACTATCATCAACCAACTTAAAACCTGGAAACTTGGCCCTAATATCACCAGATACATCTTCCAATTCATGTGCAACAGAAAAAATTCTGTCTCCCCCATTACACATACATTTCTGCGCATATGCAGACTAGTTGGCAATAATCAAAACTCTCACAAAAAAAAACTTCGCACCCAACACCAACCTGAACCCCATCTTCCAAGATATCTTCTCCTGGTGTGAATACTCGGGAGTTAAGCTATCAGCCGAAAAGAGCCCACACTGTCCCAAAAATTGTCCGAACCCTCTTCGCTAATGGAATAATTATGGTGGAATATTAGGGATCTTACTATCTTACCAAATAAGAAGACGCGCAAGACCACCAAGACAACGCACCGACTCACAAAGCCGTAGTTACGATGGTTGCCATTCAAAAAACGAGATTCGAATTGCTCGAACACCCGCCCTGATCGCCAGATCTAGCTCCCAGTGACTTGTACCTCTTTCCTCGGCTCCAGGTAATCAGCCGAGGCAAAAAATTTGAAGACGATAGCGGAGTTACGGCCGCTGTTGAGGTGTTTTGGGAGAGTCAAGACAAATAGTGTTTTTCTAAGGGAATCCTGGGCTTAGAAAAACAAGAAGAGACTACATATGTGGAAAAATAAATATTTTTTAAAATTATAATCACCGTGTCCTATTCTCATTATCATTACATTTGGATCATCATCAGTGATGGCCGTTTTGGAAAATCTGGATCGTCATTCAACACCTCCTAAGCGATGTTCAGGTAACGGTTTGTTTTTTTGGTCAAAATTTATAATTTCGGAACAAACTTCGCTGACACACCTTTCAAGCACAAAAGATCTGAACAAACTTCATAGTATGAGCTAACCGATATGCCAATATTCTTAGCAGCTTTCTTTACCGTAGTTCCTAGGTGGAATGTAGGGCCTCAATTTACTAGTTATTATTTAATTTATTTAAAACCAGGAATTTAATCTGCCGCCTTGGGCAACCTGATTGTAGCACGACTAATCTCTTCCACGTGTTGTCACCTTGTGGGTTCTAATCGAGAGCTCCTGTGGTGATATCGTAATGGGGGAATTGGTGATGTCCACTGCAGCGCTTGTGTTTTGCACAGTGTCGCGTTTCACGTTTCGCATCCGTACACTGATTTCACGTTTGATTCGAAAATTGTCAACTTTGTGCATTTGGATAAGCGAGATCATCTCCACACTTCGTCCAGCATACCAAAGGCGACGCAACTCTTTGAAATTCGATTTGTAATGATGCTGGCGAGGTAACAGAATTCGTACACTACTTCGTTAGAGCCGCAGATCTAAAAGTGGTGCTGGTTTTTGATGAACTTTGGGTCCGCTTGCGCTGCAAGATGGCTAATTGCTTCTATTTTGGACATTATATGTGGATATTTGTGAGACAATGGGCAGGTGTCATCCGCATAGTCCCGATCCTCAAGGCTGCCACCCATGCCCCAGGATATACTTTTGTTTTCCGCTGATGCTTGCCGCATTATTTGGTCTTAAATCAAGTTGAAAAACTTTCTTAATAATGGTTCGACGATTTTTCTGAATATTTTTTTTCACAGCTTTAACGTTTTCATCCGTTGTTGACGTGCTGAAGCGTCCAGGACGGGCATCGGTATTAACACCTTAATGACATGGAAACAAAAGAGTTACTGTGAACTACAACCAACGCAAATTCAGTGGAATCTCCCAAATCCTATCTAGGACAACCACCCCCTCAGAGTAGTGGACGATCATCTTTGACACAAACCAAATGCATCCCGTCCAGGTTGTGTGACAAACACCAAAACAGAGTACACTCTTGAACCTACACGAATTATAAAAAAAAAAAAAACATTTTCTCCGCCTTTTGTGGAGAGCTTGTACCACCTACAAGCATTTTTTTTACAAAGTAGACTCGCCAGATCCGAAATGGCTGACAATGTCAACATACATATGTCATAGGAAATGGGGACAATGGGAACGTACTTAGCCCGAGAAATTAAAAAATTCACCTTATTTCTTAAGCAAACCTCGCATTATAAAATAAAGTTTGAAATAAGAGTAATCTATTCACCAAAACACTTATACAATGCGGCTACTGAACGTCGCCTCTGCGCTCTACAGCTGACAAGAGTTTGACACCAAATACCAGATTTGACAAGCTCACTTTGTAAACAAACTAGTTAACAAGCGGCTGCCAAAACATTCCTCATTACTAACTCCACTCTACATTTGCTAAGTTTGCACATTTCATTAATTAAAATTGACGATGCAACCTTTTATTGTTATTCGGAAGTATCGAGATGATGATGAGTTAAAATGTCAAGAACTAGTTAGGGACTACGTCATGTCGTTCGCTAAGAAATCTTTTTATTGCTTTTGCTTTAGGGAGGTAAAGCGAGTTAATTAAACAATTACCATGATAAATTGAATAAACTTGGGGCAATTTAGATAACATTACAATTCATAGTAATCACTTGGGCGATTCTGTTTATATTTATTGGAGTTCCGCTAACGTTTTGTGCCTTGACCGTTCCTGGTTGCCTGTCTTTTCTATTCTCAAGCATTTATTTTTCATTTTACGCAAAGGCGGTGGAGCTAATGCAAGTATGGAGTACCTACTCATCACCGATTTCATTAGTTTGATTAAATTAAATCTCTTGTTGCTCGTTTTAGACAAAACCGAGCCAATCGCTAGTGGCTGAATGCTACGAACCATTCCTTTTCAGATGTAACCCGAAGGAAGCCGCTTACAGTATATATCTGGACGATTCCACTTTCGAGGATTCATTTAAAAATAAATTTAGGAAAAAGGTGCGTTTTTGAATTACCCAAAACATATTTTTCTTTTAATCTATATCTTCCTTAAGATCGTTGCCACGGCCAGTGTCAAGAACCATAGCACGATCTACAATGGAGCGTGGATATACCGCTTTGCACTGGCCCCCGGCTATCCTTTCAAGAAAATATCAGAGCCGATGATAAATTTGCTCATAAAAAACTGCATAGACAACGGCTACAGTACCTTGGAGTGTACACTGTCCGAATGGCAGGAGGACGAAAGAGATTTCTTCGATAACTTGGGGTATGAACGTCCAGTTAATTCAGATTAAGAGCTCTTGCAACCAATTTGTTTCCAGGTTTATTACACGCCAAATTTACCACAAGCAAATTATTGGAAGCAGTCTGACGATATTAAAAACTCAACTCTCCTTGAATCTCCATGTCGACGAACCACCACAGAAGGAAAACTAGAAAATTAGAGTGTGTGTAGGTGCACACTATAACCATTTTATACTCAGACCATATCACTGTCACTAGCAATACTTAAGGTATGAAAGGCCTAAACGGGATATTGTCCGCCACAACTCACTGCAAGTACACAACGTGCCCTATTTAGCATTGCATACTCTACTCAATTTACATATACAGCGATCTTAAAAAATACACCTTTTTTACCTCTGGAAAATTGCTCTATTAAATCTATTATTATTTTAAGCAATCGTCTTATATTATTATTACTGTGAATCTCCACATGTTAAACATGTCATGTTAAAGAGATGTCCTGAAGACAATCACCATGGAATTTGTGAAAGGCAGAACCAACAGTCCGTCTGGTAGGTGTTCAGAACATAAAATAAATTTAGCAATCAGCCCCCTTGAATTCTACAAATTCTCAAGCTAAATCAAGGTCTTCCCAACCCTGCTAGACCACATCACCCTGCCTCTGCTGATCCTATATAGTTTTAACATTGGGTATAGCTCTTAAATTTGGAGGGCACTCAACATGGTTTTCTCACCAGGAAAATCAGTAACCTTCCAAATAACAAAAAAAAAACAAGTCCTGCATTCATATCGCAAAGAACGGACATCTAGCTTGACATATGTATAAAAGCCAAGTTAAACTCGAAGCAGACCACCTTTTGACATTTTGCGTTCCCCTTGATATTGAGTGAACATTCGACTCAATCACCAAAGCTCTATCTCATAGGGGCGTCGATCATTCGCCGTTAGGTTAGGGCAATACTATTTAACTCCATGCAGAGACAATATCAACAGCAAAAGGCGGCCCACAAAATGAATTCCTTCCATCAGTTCTGTGATTAATTTCCGTCGACGACTGCACATGCCAACCGATCCCGGTTATAAGGCCATCCGGTTTGTTATTAGTGAAGATGAAGTAAAAAACTATCTATGTACGTAGGCAAACTGTGCTGCAATTATTTTCTGGTTAATAACTAAGACTGTCTAAGTACTTCTCTAGGAAAAGGAAATTGTATCCTTGATTAGCCACCAAAACGTAAACATTAGATTCTCAGATGAAGTAAAATGTTTCGTTGCCTAGACTCTAAACTCAAATAGAACTCCAATATTATAAACAAACCAACAGAAGCATCCAGGTAAAATGGTTCCGGCGCCTATCATCACTATGCTCCTGTAGTATCCACCATCAACTATAATGTCTTCAAAGATTTGGTTATCTCGGGTAAGTTGTCCTACGACAACTCAAGTAGCCCAGACACGACTATCGACTAACATAACAACGTCACGAATTGCTTGACCTCGAAATGGTAACTATAACACCTGATATCTTAAACCAAATGTACATTTTTGAAAAAAAAAATTCAGATATTGATCCCGAACCGGTTAACCTAATATAGGTTTGAAAAAATTGAGGATTTTAGATGGTAGATGATACACAGGTTGCTCGGAGATGTAAGGTTCCAATCTAGGTAATCAGGTTCTGAACCAAACTGCGATGTTTCTAAGGCACTGGGACTATTCTTGTGTAAGTCGAGCTAGCAACAGATCTTTAACTAGCATCAGAGTTATTATTATAAGCATTCTGTCCGATAGCTAAGCTGCACTCAAAACACTAAACCCATATAGCGTGAACCCAAAATCCGTTAAAGACTGCCTTAACGCTTTGGGCCTAGTAAAGAAAAAGAAAGTCGGACAAAGTCAAGGCATCAGTGGTACTTAAATTGATGACGTTTTAGGCAGAAAGGGCCCCACTCATAAGTATGTACAAACATAGGCGCCGAACGTTCCTATGTTATTTCTAAAATCAACTCATTTTTATAGTTGGAAATAATCGAAGAAATCTATTCAAAAATTGAATAAACTATTTAAAAATTCAACATAGACCACATCAAATGACTTGTGAGCTTCCTATCAGGATATCGTAATTTTATATGACACCTTTATAAAATGAACCATACCTCAAAGACAGAGTGTAGATTTTGATATGAGGATGATAGGACCGCAGAATAGTACCATGTAAGTGTATGTTTATAAAGAAGCATACATGGCCCGAACACCTCGAAAAAAGCCTAAATAGAGTGATGAATCTGAATTTAATATTTATGGTTCCGGTGGTGGTCGTTTTGTCTGGAAAAGAAGGAAATACAAAGAGAAATACATGAAACGCATGACTATAAGCCGGTCAAAAATATATCATGTTCTTGCTAACTTGGAAATCTCGAAAAAGTTGGTGAAACTGATATAGGTATGCCGAAAGGAAGGCAAAGGATGAATTAAAGTGCGAAAGATCGTATCTGGTACATACAGTCTGTCACATAATTGTTTGCAACTTCATCTGAAATGTTAAAATTTATGGAAACCCATTGCTTCAATTTTTTTCTTCTCATAACTTTATTAATAAGCTTATTCTCAATAACTACAACAACAAAAAAAATTACCAAAATTCAAACAAGAATGCACGAAAATAGCAAAAATAAAAATATCTTCACATTTTAATCTGTCAAATAATTGTTCGCAAAATGCAAACATAACATAAAAGAGATCAAAAAAAAAAATTGTCCTAATATTTAGTGTGCCCACCATTGGCATCAACGGCTTGTAGCCGTCTTGGCATTGATCCAATTCGTCTTTATTGTCTCTCATCCATCATTTGTAATGCACTATGATCAACTCGAGGCATCTGCTTTCTCGTATCATGACCTGATCTTTACTACCCTTAATGTTTTTCCGGCATCTCATGAGGAAAGCACTATCAAATATAGAAGTCTTGCTAACATTGATGTGATCTCACTATTTAATGATTGTCTAACTTTAAATTGGGCACCTATATATACAACGAATAAAGTAAATAGCCAAATTGGGACTCTCCAAAATAACCTTCACTATCTTTTTGATAATCATGTATCCATTCGGACAAAAAAAATTAAAACAACTTGTAATCCGTGGTTTACCCAAAAAGTCCGTCATCTTATAAAAAGGCGCAATCTTTTGTATTCAAGATGGAGAAGATATAAATGTTCAGCTATTTTAAGGGAATTCACTGTAGCTCGCAATGCAGTAACATCTCTCATTCGAAGAAACAAGAAATTGTTTTACGAAAAATATTTCAACGCGAATGATTCGAAATTTTGGAGGAACATTCGCCAAGTCGGATTAGATTCTAGAAAAGAAACGCTTCCAATGAATATTAATCTCGAAGAACTGAATCGAACGTTTGTACAACCAGCTTCCGGTATCTCACATCCACTCAGCAATTCCACCAGTAACAACGTACAAATAAATCCATTTTCAATTTTAAAAATCAAATCAAAACCGTCGGTTTCAACGATATAAGTCCAAACTTTATTAAACTGCTACTCCCTGTCATACTTACTCAAATTACATATATATTTAACACGATAATAACGACCTCAGTTTTTCCTGATGTATGGAAAATTGCGAAAATAATGCCTGTGCCTAAGTCGAGCTCTCCAAATGGTACTGAGTATCGCCCCATTGCTATTCTACCTTTTCTGAGCAAAGTATTCGAAACTATTATAAGCAAACAAATCAAGATGTATCTTCATAACAATCAGTTAATCACTAAATATCAGTCAGGTTTTCGTGCAAAACACAATTGCACCACGGCCTTATTGAAAGTAAGTGAGGACATACGCGAAGGCTTAGATAAAGATCTAATGGGACTAGTTGTCTTTTTGGATTTTTCTAAAGCTTTTGATTGTGTCAATCATTCAATGCTCTTAGAAAAACTTAAGTCTCAGTTTTATTTCGATAGCACCTTATGTAATCTTATGTCCTCATATTTGTCCAATCGGTTTCAGTTCGTTTCCCACGATAGTCAATGTTCGCCAATGTTACATGTTCCGTCCGGTGTACCTCAGGGATCAGTGTTAGGTCCGCTTTTGTTTACGTGTTTTAGAAATGACATTTCGAAACGTTTTTCATTTTGTGAGCACTACATATACGCTGACGATGTACAAGTATATAAAATGTTTCCAAAACTTGACAAAAACCAAGCGGTAGACTATGTAAATCAAGACTTGTTAAATATATATAATTGGTCATTGGTAAATGAACTTAACCTAAATCCAATAAAAACAAATACTATTGCTATAAATAGGGGTCGCCGTAAGGAAGATCTCGCTCCTATACTTCTCAATAACTCGGTCGTTGATTATGTAGAGACGATTAAGAACCTCGGGGTATATTTTAACCAAAGTTTTAGTTGGCACACACATGTAAACAGGGTTGTTTCAAAAGTGTACGGTGCGCTTCGGGGGCTAAGCCCAACAACAAAATTTCTACCGACACATGTAAAACTAAAACTAGTAAAATCATATATTTTACCTTCGATATTGTACGGGTGTGAGATTTTTGCTGACATGGATTATGAGTCTAAACGAAAACTGGAAGTGAGATTTATTTTCGACATAAAAAGATTTGAGCATATTTCCAACTTCACAAAACAAATTTCGGGTTGCTCCTTAATGGCATTAATAAAATATCGGACCTTGTTAACATTTAATAAGATATTGACCACTAAAGAACCGCATTATCTTTACGACAAAATTAGATTCACGAGTGCCCAAAGAACATTACAGATAATCTTACCTAGACATAAGTATGTTGTAACCAGTCGACAATTCTTTGTCCATGCGATTCGTCTTTGGAATTGTCTACCCATCTCCATTAAGCGCATGAACACAACCGCCACTTTCGCTAAAGAAATTTTTAAATATTGTGAGACACACTTTTAATGCACGTACATATGTACAATATATTAGTTATTACGTGAAATCCAGACTGTACTTTTCCTTCCACCTTCACTACTTATCCTTTCCCGTTCCAATATTGTTCTTTTTTTGTTTTTTTTTCTTTCTTATTTTATTTTTTATTTTTAATTCCATTGTTTTTTTTCTTTCTTCTTCCTCCTATTTTAACTACGTTTTTTTTTTCCAATGTACAATGTAACAACTGAGACATAAATCCTAGTTTATACAAATTTAATAAGTGTAAGCTTAATTGTACAAAAATTATTATCTATATATATAAATAAATAAATAAATAAAATAAACAGTCCGGTAGCTTTTTCCACTTCATGGATAATTCTAACTAGTTCGCCTTGTAATGTGGATGCCCGCTTTGCAACCCTCTTTTTGAAAAATGCCTACAAATTTTCAATAGGGTTTATATCGGGACTTTACGCGGGTGTATCGAGCACTTTGCAGCAGTTGTAAAGCAACCATGTTCTGCACAAGAGTGACTTGTGCTTCGGGTCATTATCCTGGTATTAACATAAATTAACAAACCCGAAACTTGCAGCACTTTTGGACAGTTCATTTTGGAGTATGTCCAAGTAATACTCCTTGGTCATGATATTAGTGAAAATTCTCACTTCTCCGACGCTCTTGGATGAAATGCATCTCCACATCATGACGGATAGTTTGCCAAACTTTATTGTGGGGATAATATTTTTGTTTTTCAAAGCTGTATTTGATTTCCGCCTTACAGTTTGAGGTCCTTCGTGGTAATGCAACATAATCAGTCCAGAGCTCTGGGGGCTGTAATGCTAATGTAATACAATGTAATGCAGTGCAAAAGTCAGCCTTTTATTCACATTTGACTGAGAGTTTAACGGCTTCTTGCGGGTTATTGGCGACGATTTCCACTACAATTTTTTTTGTTGTAGTTATTGAGAATAAGCTTATGAAAAGAAAAAAATACCAAAGCAATGGGTTTCCATAAATTTTAACATTTCAGATGAAATTGCAAGCAAATTCTCCTTTTGCAAACAATTATGTGACAGACTGTATATGAGGGATTAAAACAGCTCGCCGCTATTTGACCACGACCGTTTTAACTGCCCGCTTCAGAATTGGTGTGATTCGCAGATGAAAATTCGGTTCCTGAGGTTTTTTTTGCGTTCGTGTGACACCTGTATCCAGCCTTGTTCAAATGGTTCTAAACGGTTTTTGGAGCAATGTTCCTGGGCAATCGAAACAGTGCTTATATTTCGAGCAAAATCGACGATTTTCATGATTTTATTAATACAAGGGGCAATCAAAAAGTAACGATAAACGGGTATTATTGCAGGGCCTAATCACGTGAAATCTATTGTTTTCACTCACGTATACCCTCACTAGTAGCGAGCAAAAAAATCATATAAATAGTTCACCTTTTCTGGAAGATACATTCATTCAAACACGAGCAGTCGAAGAGATCACATCAAAATGGAGAAAAATGAAGTAAGAGCCGTCATTAAGTACCTCTGCCTGAAAAAAATGTCTACGAAAGAAATTCACGCTGACTTAGTGGAAACATTGGGGGACTCTGCTCCTCCATATTCCACAGTTGCAAGGTGGAGCAAGGAGTTCAAACTGGGCAGAACGTCGACTGAAGACGAATATTGCTCCGGGCGTCCATCCACATCCCGCACCGAGGATAATATTCGAAGACATCGTGCTAGATGACCGACGAGTGATCATCCAACATTTAGTTAAGATCACAGGGCTCTCATTTGGAAGCATTCAAAGTATCCTGACAGATGATTTGAACATGAAGAAGGTCTTCGCAAGATGGGCCCAAGGATGTTGACCGACGAACAAAAAGAGAAGTGACTTCGCATTTCAAGAGCGAATCTTGAAAAATATCAAAAGGATCCGGCGGCTTTTTGCACTCATTTTGTAACGATGGACAAAACCTGGGTACACCACTTCGACCCGAGACTAAACAATAGTATATGGCCTGGAAAAGACCTTCTTCGCCGACCCCTAAGAAGTTCAAGGTTTCAAGCTCGGCAGGCAAGATTATGGCGTCTGTTTTTTGGGATGCCGAGCGAATTATAATGATTGATTATTTGCAGAAAGGAGCTAGTATTACAGGCTCCTACTATGCAGAACAAATAAGAAAGTTGCGGGAAGTCATTAAGGAAAAAGGCGGGGCAAACTGTGTGCGAAGGTGTTGTTTCACCAAGACAACGCAGCCTCTCACAAAGCTCAAGTTGCGTTGGATGCCATACGGGAAGCGGGCTTCGAATTGGTTGAGTACCCTCCCTATTCTCCAGACCTAGCCCCCAGCGACTTCTATCTCTTTCCTCGCCTTAAGGAACACCTCAGAGGCCAGAAATTTGCCGATGATAGTGAAGTGATGACTGCCGTACAAGCGTTTTTCGAGGAACAAGATAAAATGGAATACAAGCTTTAGAGAAGAGATGGACTAAATGTATAAACTTATTAGGAGATTATGTAGAAAAGTAAATTTAATTTGAAAGAATAAATGTTGTATTATACATTGATTATCATTACTTTTTGATAGCCCCTCGTATTTTTGACATTGACTCAGAGCGTGGTGCATCTTTGACATAGAAATTACCGAAGCGCAATTGATAAAACCGAAACTGCGCGTGATGGGCTATTACCAAAAACACATTTTCATCCGCCTTGCTTCCGTTTTCACCTCTATCGAAGGAGTATAAATGTGATGTGATGACTCAAATCGAAAAGAAATATGAGAGTTGATACATTCATACACCCCTAAAAAACCGGAGAAGTGTAAAGTGGAAATGCGTATTATACTATCTGACGATCATCCGGTTAATCAAAAATCTAGAAGACTAGCACCACAAGAGAAGGAAAATGTGAAGAAACAAATAGATATGTGGCTTTCAGAAGGAATAATGCGAATCAGATTAAGCAAGTCCAATTGTCTTAGTCAAGAAAAAGTATGGAACGAATAGAATCTGTGTTGATTATAGACAGTTTTTTTTGTTTTTTTTTTTTTTTTCTTTTTTTATTATTTATTTGGTAAAAAATTACAAAATGCTACAAGATTTAGATGTTTTAGAAGCATATAAGAAGAAACATAATGTAGACATAACTAATAGTAAATATAGTAAAATATATAAAACTTAAAAGTACGTAAATAAAAAATTTAAAAATAGGGAAAAGACATATGTATGTATGTATATAAAAGAATGTAGAGCAAAAATGAATGTAAATAAATAAATCTTGTTTTGTTTTAAGTTCATTTCTAGATTGTGGTACTGTTTTCAGAGAGATGTTTAAAAAGTTTTTTTTTTGGAAATTGGCGGTTGAGTTGATTGTCTGCAATCCGTGTGGAAGACGATTCCAGGCACGAATCGCTGACACATAAAAGGAGTGTTCTCCAACGCAATGTATGAAACGTGGAATGATTAACTTTAAGCCACGGGCTGAGTGTGCAAAAATCAACATATCATATAGGTAATCAAGGCATTTACGATGAATAATGTTATGTAATTTTAAAAGGTTACGATAGGTAAAAAACAGATCTAAATTTAGGCCCAGAACACCACTTTTGAGGTAAGACACACTACGAAAACGAGGAACATTGTATATAAAACGTATACAGTCATTAAATGCTACATTTATTTTTCTTGTGCACTCGCTGTCAAGATGAGGATACACGGAGTTGTTATACATGAAAAAGGGCATAATAAGTGACTTAAACAGACGTAGCTTTATGGCCGGTGCCAGCAGATAGGCGGAGTGTCTAAGGTATCTCAATGCAGTATATATTTTTCTAATAGTCTCACTAATTGAATCACAGCACGAAAGAGAACTGTTTATTTGGAAACCCAGATATTTTACACACTTTTCGAATGGAATGACTATTCTGAATTCTGAAGAGTCAACAGTTCCACACGAGCAAATAAGACACGATGACTTGGAGGGATTAAGCTTAAGCTTATTTAGCAATGCCCACTTCTCGATGTTACTAAGGTCCTCATTTAACTTTGCTATACCATTTTCTCTTAAACCGTTTGGACACGCGGTGTAGATTAGAACGTCATCTGCATAAATGTGCAGTTTGCAGAAACTAACAACTAGGGGAAGGTCATTTATGTATAGGGAGAATAGGAGAGGTCCCAAAACAGATCCTTGGGGTACACCTGTATTCACCGCATAAGTCTCTGACGCTCCTACTTCCGTTACCACGGTCTGGATCCTATTGTTCAGGTAACCCTGAAGCAATCTTAGAGAGAAAGGGGAGAAGTAAAATTCATCTCTTAGTTTTAAAAGTAAGGTTGAGTGGTCAATGCAGTCGAATGCCTTAGAAAAGTCAAGAAGGACTAAGATCCCTATATCACCAGTGTCTACCGCCGATCTTAGGTCGCTTGTAACTTTCAAAACCGCGGTTTCACAACTGTGGTTTGTACGGAAACCAGACTGAGAACTTGATAGCAACTTGTTCGTGCTAAGATACTGCTGAATCTGGTTGACTAGCATTTTTTCAAAAATTTTTGTTAAGAAACATAGCATGTTGATAGGACGGAAATCTGCAGGGGTTTGAGGGCAGCTTTTTTTGGGAATTGGAACAATAGTTGCTGCCTTCCATAAGACAGGGAATTGACAGCTGTATATACAAAAATTAAATATATGTGTTATAAAGGGAAGTAGGTGAGGAAGAAGTATTTTTACGAATTTCGGGTTAATCCCATCTGATCCTGAAGCATTTGACTTAATAGACTGGAATGCTTTAATGACGTCACATTCATTGACGCATTCAATTGACGAGAAACGGCTAGTGGCACCGGAGACAAAAGTATTAAAAGCAGGCTCAAAGCTCGGTATATAATTAATATCAGGCTTAAAGAAGGAGCTAAGAAGATTCGGACAGAGAGTGCAGTTGCGAAATTGTTTATCCGTTGTGACCCCCAGGTCTTTCAGATTCTTCCACAACTCCTTTGAACTCATTTTTGGGTCAAGCTTGCTGGCATAATATTCTCGCTTAGAGCATCGAATGAGTTAGTTTACCCTGTTACGAACCACACAGTATTGCCTTCTATTAATCTTTTCTTTTCTTCTATAACGCTAACGTTTCTTTTATAACGCTTGTAAAATAACTCTCTTTCTTGAATAAGAATTTTAATTTGGTTAGAATACCAGGGACAGTGCGAAGGTTCAATTTGTTTCAACTTGGCTGGAAAGAATGAATCGAACAAGAACTTGACATTGCTGTTTAAAATCTCAACTTTAGGTATGGGTTCTTCCGTAGGCCTTTGTTTAACAAACACTCACCCGTTTCTCGTAAACACTGAGTGGAACATTTTTCTTTGGCGAAGTGTATTCGCTTTCCGGAAAAGGGTATGATTTTGCTGTGTGAGACTTTCATACACACGTACAAACTTGGCACTATCAAAGCCGAGAGCACTTAGGCTAACCAATTTCGCATTTTGTTTACAGTAGGCGGCTGTCGACCTTAGAACCTTGATTTTGAGATGTTCATGAGCAAGCTTAATAATTATAACACTGTTTGCTGAACTGCCCACCGGTTTCGTACGAAAAATAAAGTATGGTCTTGGCACATCTACGTTGATTGCTTCGCAGTACTTGGCGAAAATAGCATACAAATCTTCATTTTTTGTATACGGAACCCCATGCAGAATTAGGTCACCAGCAATAAGTTTTCGGGCAAGAGAATCAACTTGCTGTTTAAGTTGCGTGTTGTCGTTATTTAGTGACTGCATTTTTATAGCGGATATGTCATTTTCCAGAGCATCAACGCGGCAAAGATTACTTTCTATTGTGTCAATTCTGTTTTTGCATGTGAAACCAGAATGATTTATAGAACTGAGTCTTTCATTTAACTCTCTTTCTAGCCCAGCTGATTTAGATTCAATTGCTGAAAGACGATCTAATAGACTCTGGTGCATGAGGTTAATTTCTGCTCTTAGTTGTGAGATAGACCGTTGAATTTTGTATGCAGTGCCTCTAACCGAGCGTCAACCTTTTCCCATAGTTTAATGGTGCTTGAAACGGCAGGAGAGGCGGAACCGAGGACGTTGGCAGATTTTTCCGTTGATCTCAGTTTCCGCTGTTGATCATTTGTATTTGACATGACTTTTTTTATTTATTTTTTTTTTTTATTATATTGTACCACCCACAAAAAACTGAAGCTTTCCAAAGTTCACTTCTCTTCACAAAGTCAGCACGCTAATTATAGTAGTAATAATTATTATTACAATTTTATTTTCACGAATTCAATTTTTTTTTTTTTTTTTTAATTTTTGCGGAGCTATTACAAGCACACTACTGACTCTGCATTCACAGTTGAATTCTAAAATCATCAAGGACCGCCATCCACTTCCATTAATAGAGGGAATTTTAGAAGATTTAGTCGAAAGTTTGTTTTTTATCGTTTTTGACTTTAAAAATGGGTTTTCCCATGGTCCCTTTGAAAAAGAAAGCCAGCATTTGTGACGTCGGACGCGGGCATTACGAATTGCTCAGGGCACCTTTTGGCCTGTGTAATCCCCTTCAGTTTTTCAAAGATTTATGAATGCTGTCTTCGAAAAACTTTTACGTTCTAATTAGTTACGAATTTTTGTTGATGATCTCGTTATCCAAGCTAAAAGTCCTTAGAAATGTCTGGAAAAGCTTAAATTAGTTCTCGAAGTTGCAGCTGAAAAAGATAGAGTGTTTAAGGCATGTGGTCGAAAAAAGTTGTCTTAAACCATCGACAGAAAAGTTAAAAGCTGTTCAGAATTTTCAAAACCAGATAATGTGAAGGAGATTCAATCCTTTCTTGGACTAACAGGCCTCTTCAGGCGTTTCATTGCAAGAGATGCCTTCATTGCTAAGCCCTTATCAGAACTGCTACGCAAAGAGACAAAATTTAATTTTGGTCCAAGTTGAAGCTTTTCAAACACTGAAAGATGCGTTATGTAAAGAACCAATTTTGAAGCTCTATAATCCAGAGATAGAAACTGAACTTCATACCGATGCAAGTAAAATTGGATACGGAGGCGTTTTACTTCAAAAACACAACGACAACCAGCCTGTTTTTACATAAGTTATAATTCATCAAAAGCCGAAAGCAACTTGACAAGTTATGAACAGGAAGTCTTAGCAATTGTGAAATGTTTGAAAAAGTTACGAGTGTATCTATTAGGTATACCATTTAAGATTTACACGGATTGCAAAGCGTTTACAGCGACTATGAGAAGGAAGGAATTATGTACGAGAATTGCTAGGTGGGCAATACTCCTACAAGATTTTAACTACGAAGTTCTTCACAGAGCTGGTTCATCGATGAGCCACGTGGATGCCCTTAGCCATTTTCCAGCAATAATGACAATCGAAGATGGTGTTTTCTTTCGGATAAGAAAAACGCAAGAGACAGATGAATTTTGTTCACTTATAGCAAATATATTAAAACATAGCGAAGATTATGAAGATTTTGTTATGCGAAATGGTGTCCTATACAAGTTCGTGGAAGGTGATTATTCCCTAGTGGTTCCAAAAAAGCTGCAAAAATAAGTTCTGCGAGGTATCCATGAGCTAGGTCATATGAGTGCGAAAAAAGTCGAAGTGCTAGCCAAAAGAGACTTTTGGATGCCGAGATTGGAATCGGAAATCAAACAAGTCATTGCAAATTGTATTCCATGCATACTTGCAGCTAGGAAAAGTGGAAAGTAGGAAGGTTTCATCAATCCAATTCAAAAATTTGATATTGTAATCGTCGATGCTTTTTCTAAGTTTACTTGGATTTTTCCTGTAAAGTCCACTGGTCCGATTAAGAAGTCGTTAAAAAAATGTTACTTCAGAGCGAAATTTTCGGTGACCCAATGAGAATCATCACAGATAGAGGTGCTGCGTTTACATCCAATGTATTTAAAGAGTACTGTGAGGAAAGAAATATATGTATGTAACTCATTCACTGGTGACTACAGGTGTTCCTCGTGGAAACGGAAAAGTGGAGAGAATCAATCGAACTATTATCGAAATGTTGACGAAGATGTCCGTTGATGCTCCAGGATAAGTAGGATAAGTTACTTATTGAAGAATTTGGAGATAAAAGAAAGAATTTGCGAAATCAAGCCAGCGAACAAATTGCTAAGATTCAAGAAGAAAATCGAAAAGTTACAATCGTAAAATGAAAAATGCTGTGAAGTACAAGTTAGTTGACTTGGTTGCAATTAAGAAAACTCAATTTGTTGGTAGTTACGAAGGACCGAATTTTACTTCATCATCCGCCGACTTTATGAATCCATGGCGCAACGAAGATGATAGCGAATGCGATGAGATTGAAAGCGAAGACGTATATGAAGATGATGCTGATGCTGATAGTTAAGAACGACGAAGTTGAGTGATGTACCTAGTATAAATGAAGATTCGCCTGGGACAGCCGAAAAGCAGGATGACCGAATGTAGGGGGCCAAACTGAGGATCACACACTATCCAACCTATTCAAAGTTTTATGTTAACATTTTTTTTTTGCTAAAGACTCTTGGTACCGCAAAGATTCTGTTTTAGCGGGCATTCAAGGAAAGAAAAGCTAAGTGTAAAGTCGTGTTTTATTTTTTTTGCCAAAGGAAAAGAAAACTTAAGTAATGTAAAGATTAGAGTAAAGTCAAGTGGAAAGACTTTTTTATAATTAAATTATCTATTTTGTGAATTATTAGCTTATTTTTAAAAAGAAAAATACATTTTGAATTAAACGTTTTTTTCCTGAATTAGTGACTCGTTTTATGTTGAATTTCTATCTTCCTTTGCGTTCATGTTCGATGAGGGCTCAAAGAAAACTGATGCAACCAATTACAAAACTGTCAGACAAGTTTGCTTTTAGTACAAAATCTAATATTTCTAACGCCATAAAATGTCGCGCGAAAGGACGTATTTATCGCGAGATACCGATTACTGAAGCCGTTTGTTGGAAAACAGATGATTATTGATCGACTTGGATAAACCTCGTACCTGACTATGCTCGATAACCGCTTTGAGAAAGTGGACGAGTTCAAATATTTAAAAACCACTGACTGCTTAAACTCCTCATAATAAATAAAACACCACATATGGATAATCGTGCTTCCTCGATGGAGGCAATATTAAAAATCAATTTAAAAGCAATTTAAAAATCCAGATTTTATAAATTATAATAATGCCAATGACACTACGAATGCGAAACAAGTTTCTGACTATGAAGGAGAAAAATAAATGTCGGGTCTTTGAAGATAAGATTTTAAAGAGAAGCTGTGGTGGAAAATAGGACGAAGAAACGAGACAACTACACAACTCGAGAGACTCTATTCAGTCCCGAGCATTGCCGAGTAATAAATTCGGGAAGACTAAGATGGACAGGACATGTAGAACGAATGGACAGTGGACGGTCAAAAAAAAATTAGTGGAAGCCGCCAAGGAATAAGACCGCAAGCAAGATCGCGTCGTAGATGGGATGGACGATGTAAGAATAGACCTATGTATGAGATAGAGCAGAACAGTGAAACATCGAAAGAACACCCTTATAATGTGGCTTTATAAATGATTATTAACGAGGCTCCAAGTAATAATAATAAAAGTTGTACTGAATCTTAAATAAATATAAGTAAAAACCTCGGGCCAGATCATTGCCAGACGCATGGTTTCATCAAATAAAATAATGTCAATTATAGCAGCTAAAACATCGCATTTATTAAACACTTCATTTGTATTCTTCTTACTTAATTGTTCTAGAAATGCATAATATATTAAATAATAAATAGTTTATCATATATATTGTATTCTTTGATGTTAATTGCGTGTAACATTTCATCGTTACCACATTTTTATTATTTTTTCTTAATTAAAAAATAATGTTGAAATTGATTTCATCTGATCCTACATTTGATTTTTTAACTAACTTTCCGAAAGAATAAATTATTTTTATGGTATCTCCATTTATATATTCTGATTGTTATACGTTGAAATAGATTTGATGCCCGTATAGTGCTACGTTCACTGACTTTTGGTATAGAATTATTTAGAATATGCTCGAAAGGTGTATTTCTATAACATGCAATTTCTATAATGCAAGTTGCCTAGTTCTGGTTGGGGTAGAAAAACTCGAAAATGCACTTTCAGGTACATTTATTTACAATAACAATATATCGTTGATAAAATATTATTCTTAAGGTCGAATCAGTTAAAATCATTGAAAGGAATAATGAAATGTAGGATAACAGGGCAGATGGTGGAGGAACGTCTTTATTACATACATTAAAAACGAATTCTATGTTTGGTAAAAGTTTAATTTCAGTTTTATAATTTTCATTTATGTTTCTTTCTAATATCTGTTTTCTGGAAGTGTTTGCTTCTTTCGCTTTCTTGCTTCTTCTGCCTAAATATCATTTTATTTCTATGCTTTTTATCATTTTCCAAGTGCATTTTATTTCTTGTTTTTCCGCAAACTCGTAATAAAAATAAATCTACATGTGCTACTATAAAAAATATATATATCCAACGGGTTGTGGAACATATGTAGTTTAATCTTCTTTAAATACATAAGCAATGTATGGTAATAAAAAGAAGGAGAACCGATCAAAAACACTCTCCCACATACACTGTGTCTAATCTAAAAGGCGTTAATATCTTTCGTGTTCCTTTTTTGTTTCGAAAAAGTCGTTCATTTAAAAAAAGCACTCATTCCGAAAGCCTACAGCTTCAACTATGAAAAATAGTTTTTATTGTTTGCTTAATTTCTTAACTATAAAAGCACACTTTACAAAAAGGAAAACCGAAAAAAAACTACTGTAAATAGCGATGAATATATTATCCTTGTCTCATTTTTTCATAAACAAAAAAAAATCTTTAATAAATAATAGTCATAAATGGTAAAAACTAAACATAAACGTGATAAAGATGTGTAACAAAGAAAAAATAAAGATCAGCTTCGTAGATTGAAAAAAAAGTAAGAAAAACGAAAAAAGCTACTAATGCGGTGTTTCCAAACGTAACCAGTTGCTTCCTTAATATATCATTTCATGCGTATTTGTTTTCTTTTTTGATTTTGCATTCGCGTGTTTAGAAAAGTTTTGCTCGTCTTTTAATGTCGTTTCGTCTCCACTGTGGTAGTCGATAGAACTCCGATCGGTTGCACTGTAGAACATGCTCAAACTCAATATCAGACAAATGTCGCTGGAATATTAAAGAGCAATGAAAACTGAAACATCTACCATGAGCTTGATCCTCTTACCTCTAGGTTGCAGCGATCAACATCTGATGGCAAGCGGTAATTAGTTATTATAAGCAAGTGATACGGGTATATTTTCGCCGGCTCGTGGACAAGCATTGAATGTGCCATGTTAGGCAGACTTCTCCTAATAAGCCCAGCTTGCGGATATGACAACACACCTGAATATGTGCTCGAAGCTGGTAAATCACCGCCCATCTGACGAAAAAATTAAAACAAACACAATTATAATAGCTCCTTTAAGATAAAGTTGATTCGAATATACCAATGCTCTCCTGTCGCCCTCTGTGATTGAATCTACCGAAGCTAAAGAAAGAAAACAAGAAAACTATTATGGCAGACAATCATAAAACGACCAAACTCACCTTCTGATTTTCCACAACTGAACTCAGTGCTGTGGGTTTTGTCTCCCAGTCCTCCAAACGAAAAATCCTATGATAAAGATATTTCATAAGAATATAATAAAAGTTTTAAAATTCATTGGACCAATGGGATATCCTTTACAGTCATGCTACAGGTGACAAATACTAAAATAACCCAACACCTGGTGCAAAACGTTTTTTTTCTCCTGAATGACTTGGGAAATAAAGCATGCAAAACTGGAGTTAGTGTATCACAAACAAGGTTGGGCGGGAAAATAAAAATTCAGCACATTGGTAAGTGCTTAGAAAAATCCACTATGGTGCAAGTCAAGCTGCTAAATGCAATCACGTTAACCACAGAGTACGATGATAGAGACCATAATCTAAAAAATGTGCTTTACAGTCGAGATTTTAACTAAATCTAAATAATTATATGCCAAGTGTACATTTTTACAATTCAAATCACGCTGTTCAAACGATATAGTTGATAAGCGGAACTTTTGATTCCAGTCCGTACTACTCTCGAGAATTCATTTACATCATCTTTGCCAAAAAGGCATAATTGAACACGATTTAACGATATCTAGGACGTTTCGTATTGCATGAACGTTGATTAAGGTTCCTGTGAATCAACAGGGATTTTGTGCAATGGTTCGTGGGCAAATGAATAACATGCTTTCAGTAGTTGATATGATAAAAGAGATCCAAATAGTTGTAGTTTGTCTATCTTATGTGGCATTAGTTTATTAAGGAGTAGTGCTCGTTTTGTCATGTACTCGAGTAGCTGCGAAGTTTGAGTAATTGTCGATTTTTTGAATTGAATGTGGACATTGAAAGGCACAGACCCTGGGTATATGCCCTTTCGTTAGGACTTGGAGCTATACCCAAAAATGTAACTCAAGTGTATTGAAACTGTTTTGAGGCCCCAGGCAAAACGTTCTTCCTCTACTAGACAAGTGCAGAGGAATTGGTGAATTGTCCTCCTTTACGTTCGAGAAACTCTTATAGAAGTCATTACATAAATTTTGTACTTTAATATAGATGCATCCTTGATTTTTTTTTTGAAGCCTACGAACGAGCAATATTTGGAAATTTTGAGTCAGCCAGTCAGTTGCAATTATAACAATCGTCTCAACAGAATAGCCATGTGTGAAATGAGGTATAAACTCGAGTCAACATATTCAATATTGAACGTTCCTATACGAGTGGGACAACGCATAGGTCGAAGTACCTAGAATATCGCCATCATAAGTTCGGCGATATGAGTCTAATTAGTCGATTCCAAGACATTCACCGGAATTGAGAATCTCTCAGTTCACATTGGCCTATCCTTTACAAGATACAAGAAAATACTGAATTTCGTCGAAAAATCACTTTCAGCTGAAGCTCGTTTTTGGTCATTAGACCTGTGTAAACAATCAGAACGTGTGTTATTGGACAGCAACAAACCTGTATGTGCTTCAAGGGATTTCATTGAATCCACAAAAAGTTACTGTGTGTTGTATATTTCATGCCGAAAGTGGGATTTCGGGGGTGAAAATGATCACCGTGTGACGATCAGTGGAGTTCCTTATTGTGCCATGTTGGAAAACTATTTTTGGCCAGATTAAGATAGACTTAACATCAGTGATATTGTATGGTCAGAACAAGATCTTGCTATATGTCATACATCTAGTCAAAGGTACATGTTTGTGTTGACGAGAAAGTTTGATCATCTTATAGTCTCGAGAAATTGAGTGCTACATTCGGGGTACATTTTCAGATGGATACCTCAGTTTATCTATATGTTTTATTTTAATATAAAATTGTTATATTCTAATTGAAAATGTCTCTATATACTAGCAATTTGTTAAGTTTTTGTTGTTTTTTTTTTGTGAAAATTAAACCTTTATTTAAAGTTAGTCGCTAAAGAACTTGTCACTGTTAGCCACTATTTGTTTCCATCTTTTTCATGACATAAAAATTCCATTTCGAAAAAATCACATTTCTTTTGAGGCTATCCAACAATGAAAGTACTGCTTAGCAAGGCTGCATACTACCGAGCGGAACAAGTGAAACTAGGAAGGGGTGAGTAGTAATCCTCCATTAAGCGTTTCCAAGAAATTTTTGCAACATGTGGCAAAAGTACATTGTCGTGTCTCCGCTCGTATAGGATATGTATCAATTAGAGTTGATGGCGATCTCACGTGATGGTTTCGTTCGGTTTAAGCAGCGCATAATAAACTATTGTATACCATGTCGATCCCACCAAATTCTGTGTAGAACTTTCGAACCATAGATATTAGCCTTTGCCGACGATGTTAATAACTGCCGGGCTTACCTTTTGATCATTTATGATGAGGGTTATCGTTACCGTTATCCACTTAATCTAGGAAAACCCAAAAAATTTGACTAAGGCATGAGAGGGGATGACTCCAACTCTTCGCCAGAAACTTTTTTGATGTCAATCTTCAACATCATTATCATTATTGTTGAAGAATCGAAACCAATTTCTGCAGATCGTTTCCGATAGAATATATTCATCGTAAGTCTCACTAGGAATTCTGGGTGCTTCAGCAGATTTTTTTTCTTAACAGGTTAGTACAATAACATTCCTCGCAAATATTCTTTTTTTAATGTCTGTTTAACTTTTTTTTTTTTATAAGGTTCGTGCGGTTCAATGATGTACGCTCTTATGGTGTTGGTCACACAACCCGGACGGGGTGCAGAGGGTTTGTGTCGAAGATGTTCGTTCACTACTCTCCGGGGGTGGTTGTCCTAGATAGGATTTTTTGAGAGATTCGACTGAATTTGTCAGGTTTGTTGTAGTTCACAGTAAGTTTTTTTGTTTCCATGTCTTTAAGGTGTTATATTGGAAATGTACACACAAAGTATGAATTTTGAAGTGATCTTGTACTGCGAGTGTTATGCCTTCGTCAGCACTTTTTTGATTATCTCTCGTTCACAACTGATGTTCTTGCACAAGGAATTGTTCTTGACTATGGACAGACTTGGACTACAGAGTTTTAGCTCAACAGTCGGTGATGATTACCATAGCACCACGACCACCCCCAAATCTGCCATTTAGTACTATTATTAGAATTAAATGCAAAAATGTAATTTCTTTGATTACTCTCAGGCCACTTTTCAACACAGTCGCTAAGAAAACATTGGCTTTGACGAAAAAAAAAACATAACAAGAGCCTCTTCGACATCTTCCCGAGATCTAAAAATGTTGCCATCAAGGAAGTTTTCGTCTTCGGAACAAGTGGAAAACTTAAGGTGCTAAATTTGACTGTGTGCAGAGGGTCCCAGCTGTATGAGGGCGTGAATAAACTTCTGCGGTGATTTTTTTTGAGGCTACTGTTATCTGTTGGAGTACTCAGACACAAATACCGGTCCATTGTACTGCCAGGCAGACACCTTAGATAGCGTTAGAGCTCATGAAGAGCCAAAGCCCAACTTCGTTTTATTCACTTATGTTGTGTGCAAATTTTCAAACAAGTGAACGGAACCTAAAGCTTAATTCCGAACGGCGAGAGCTGAGAAGCTTTTTCAAGGAAAGTATACAACGAAGGGTTTTGCCAATACGCCGCCGAGGAGGGAAGCCGCAAAATAATCATTCGATGGCGTTGCTGTTATCGGGATCCGAACTCGCTCATCCTACGTCAGTGGCAGACATACCTTGAGAGGCAGAAGCCCTTCTCTGCTGTGCTCGTCATACTTCTGGACTAGCCATTGCTGACAACGTTTAATATATTTAAAAAACCTATCTCATCTCCGGCAACGATCTGGTTCAAAAAACGTTCTTGATTGATACGCGACAGAGTCAATGTAAGCTTCGATTTTTTGCCGAAGATTATTTTGCGATAATTGGTGTGGTACCCATTTTTCTAGCTTTATCACTTTTCCTACTTTTGTTAGGTGGTCATAAGGCTTACATTGAGTTCCCTTACCGTAACATTGTCAGTTCTTCAGGAACTAATCGTCTGATTCTTCTGGCCATTGTATTAGTGTAAATTGTCATTTCTAAACTTTGCAAACCAAAAGACATTTGGACTCGCTCGGAGAGAACATCCTTTCCACACATATTTTGGATTCCTCTAGTGGATCACTTCAATTCTGGTTCTTCCGGAACAAAAACAATAAAATATCTCGAATATGCTCTTCTGATACACCCATTTCAAAATTCAATTAAAAATGCTTGATGCAATTTTAACAAATTGAGACGAATTTCAACAACGGTTTCAGTATTAAATCGTTTTTGTGTATTTTATGGCCATTGAAAATAACTGCCAAAACGCGTAATGTATTCTGATACATACAGTACTTTCTTGTAGATTAGTTACCTTCTTAAACACCACGAAATATGTTGGGAACCAGCGAGAATTTATTCCACGACCTAATATAATGGTCTTATCATTTTATTATTTGTTTTTAGCAACGTATGCACCGTGGCGGTTACTAATATGGTTCGTTACTTCTGCGGAATCTGTTACTCTATTACTGGTAATTTAGGCTGCTATTGATAAAGCTTATTTGCCCTATTCTTCTTCTTTTCCTTTTTTTCCCGGCGTCGTTATGGTCAGAATTGTAGGACCATAACCTTCCCACTTGACTGCATTCCTACTGGTCCGCTTGTGGGGTCCGCCGGTTTGACCTCAGAAAGTAGCGGCAGGCTTCCCGGTTTGGGATTACTTCATCGCTGAGGCCAATCAAATGCTGGTGTTTTTGCATTTGTTTGCACCAATTGTTTTTCGGCCTGCCTTTTTTTTTTTTTTTTTTGTGACACGGGCATGCTCCAATTTTTTTGTTTGATCTTACTCTTACAACACCGGTGATCTCCAGTCGTGTTAACCCACTGATTTGCATGTACACTTGTGGGGCAGTTTAATGGTGGTATATGTGTCCCTAGGCTTACCTTGGTGTTTTCTAAATTGCCTAGATGTGATTTTTGTTTACCTTTGTTTTAGTCGCCTTTTACGACAAACGAGAGGTATCATTCTTAACCCGTCCCTGCACGGAAAGCTTATTTGCCCTATTACTGTACGTAAATAAGTCCTCATCATTGTACTCTGCGATAAAACCAATTGATTCACCTTATTCCCATATTAAAATGTCAAACAGAATAAAATATTAGCAACATGTCCAAGGAAAGTTTAAAAACTAAGGATAGGAGATAAGAAGAAATGTTTGAAAGCAAAAACCAAAAACAAAACAAAAAGTGCAAGAACTACAGGAAAAAGTGAAACAAGAAACAAAACAACAGTAACGAAAGACAAGAACAAAGTAACACAACACCTTGCATTTGCACAACTAAACAGTGTGTGATACGGCCTGTCAAAAAGAAAACAAGCAACAGAAATCGGAAAACACAATAACAACTTAAAACAAAAACTTATTATTTACATATTGGAAAAGAAAAAAACCAACAATGAAAGCTTACAGTTGCAACTTGTGCAGCAGAACCAGTAGTTGTAGCAGAACTGAAAGTATGAGAGCGTGGAGCCAAGCCGTATCCAGGTTTAGGAACATGACGTAGCGAACTCACCACTATGTTTAAACAGTGTTGTTTGGTGCGAACGCATGTTTATGATTTCATGTACATTATATTACAAAGAATTGAATACAAATTGATTATTCACCAGTTTTTTCGTTAGATATTTTGTTATTGTTTTGTTGTACAATATTTCCGAACCACGCAGCATTAAGAGGGGAGAAAGATGAGATATAGAGAAAGTCGTTTATTAATTATGTTAAGTATTCGGTTAGTCATAGAGCCCAGTAACCCTTCGTTAGCAATTTAATTTGTAAGTACATAAATGATCTGTTGTTTTTGGTTTGTTTTTCAATTTGGTATTGATGGCGGACAATCAACAACGTACAACATAGCAAAGCATAATGCATCAAAAATCAACTAACAACGCCCACATACAGATAAAATCCCAGTCTTCGTAAATGATCGATTAATTGTTGGTTTTTGTTTTGATTTTCTAGGGTAGAGACACTTACAGAACTGTAGCCGTTTCTAATTGACGGCGGCAACGTTGATGTTTTAAATCCATATCCTGGCTTCGGGGGCGATCGGTAGGAATGTATTGCTGTGCAAATTGTACGATAGTTTTTTCTTTTTACATGTTTCTTACACCAATTTATGTTTGTAATAATATATTTGTGTGTGGTTCAATAGATAAACAACATAATTTGGTTGTATTTACCCCAGCGACCAATTTAATTAGAAACTATATCGATTCTGTCCAAATTGAGTAGGCGTAGCGCGGTCGTTTTCTTATTTTATTACTTACCGTTGTAACTTGGAGCATTTCCAATAGACTTGCCGACTGAGCCTCTATAACTGGTCGAACGATCGAAAAGTTCATCTTCGTAGAAGGGTCTCTGATGATCTAGGTTTCGTGAGGGCGAGGCGCCTACTGGTGATTCGTACCTAAAAAAAAAAACAAAAAGCCATAAAAACGATTAAGAAAATATAGTTTCGATAGAAGATCGTGATGATCACCTCATTTTATAGACTGGCTCTTTCGATGCTGATGGCGTACGTGATGCATTTCTTGGGTCTAAGTTATTCTGTTTCCATTTTTTGTACTTAGCGGCTTCCTTTAAATCTTTCGCAATAGCCGATCCGATGCCCGACTTCAATTTCTCCAACTCTTCTGCTTCCCGCCTTAAACGTCTATAAATAAAATGATTTATTATGAAATTGATAAACGAGGCAATTTGAAATACGCTTACGCTTCTTCGTCGACTCCACCGTTCTTAGCATTATCAACTTCATCGTCATCATCCGACACTGGCACTCCCTTATACGAATCCGAATATCGACGCCTACGTTCCGGATCCGTGTACGGGTACGGCGGTGCAGGGAAATCATCACGCTCTATTTTCGGCTTTTCACCTGGTGGTGGTTTCTTCGCAGCCGGATAGTGTGATAATTCAATTGGTTCTTCATTATTCATTCCAGGGCTTTTTGGACGAGGAGTTTCCGATCGCATTGTATCCACTAGCACCTTCATAGCACTCCGATTGCGCGAATGTGGACGTGACGGTGGACGACTGCCAGAACCAGTGTACGATGATGGTCGATGAAAGTGTGGCGACAATGGCGTCTTGTCATATGGATCGACTGGCTTTCGTAAGTAGTTCGGCTGATCAGTTAGATAGCTGTACGTGTATATGCGAGAAATATCATCCAATCCCGAACGGCCGTACTCTCTCAATATCAATCCAGGGCTCACGGTACGATAGTGCTGAAACCCAAACAATGTTTACATATCAAACTCTACCTTGGACACGTGATGTGTTACAATTTAATCGCAAACCACATTGAATGTGCATAATCAAAGAAAAGAAACAAACAGAAGAGAAATTAAAAAAAAAATAAATAAAAACGCACCTTTCGGCTAGAGCAGTATAAAGAGCCATTAATACTTGGTGTTCTCGAACGCATATACTGAAAAAAAATTGCAGCCTCGAAAAATTAAACTCAAAAAAAAAAACAAAAAAATGGACAAACAAAAACAGTAAATAAGTGAAAAAGTGCATGCAAGAGGCGCCCGATGATTAAAAAGTACTCTTAGTAAAAAAAAAAGTGTATTAGCTCGTAAAAAGTAAGCTGAATGCTGTGCAAAGCCATGTTAGTCGTTAAGGGTATAGTTACCATGTCACTGAGAGCACTTGTGCTAATTCGATCGCATTCTGTATCGGTAAAGTTGCCATTTGTAGCACCATTCAAAATGATGCCCGATTCGGAAGGACCTGGTCCACAGCGCGGATGCCATATGGCGCTGCCCTGTAAATACATTTCTTCGCCGTCACCAAATGGATCGCCGCATTTCGTGCAACGAGCACAAGTCGGATGGAAATGATGATTGTCGCCTGCCTGCAGGACTTTCCCACTTATGAAACGATTGCAGTAGGCACACTTCACTCCAAATGATTTTTGGTAGCACTTTTCACAGTATGGAACGCCATCCTTGCCCATATATTCACCGTTTAGAACCGCATTACATGATTTGCACCGAAAACACCAAACGTGCCATTGACGATCCAGTGCTATCAGGGCTTGGCCCTCTTTCAGGAGCTCGCCGCATCCAGCACAATCGTTTGGGTCATAATCATCCTTCAGGCTAGCCTTGTCAGATAGAACAGCACCGGTATTCTGCTGATGTGCAGTTGCCCGTGTCGGGCTAGTTGGGGTCGTTGCAATTTCTTTCTTTGGTGATGTTTGTTGCTGAGCAATCTGATGTTTTTGTGGTGATGTCTGGTTTACACAACTCTCACAAAGTACCTCTTTACCAGTGTTCGTAACCTAACCAAAATGATAGATAAAAAGACGTTCTGTAAATTGAGATTGAGATGTTCTTGCTTACCTTGCTTCCTGACTGAAACGGGCTTTTACATTTACTGCATGTAAAACATTTCTGATGATAGGTGTTGCCTAGAGTAGAGACGACTTCGCCCTCTACATATTGATTACAGGCGGCGCATTTAGTGCCATAAAGCTTTTGATAATCGGGAATGCAGTAATACGCTCCATCTTTCGTGAAGAAGCCTCCTGTGGCTAGAGACTTTTTACACTGACAGCATTGGAAACAGGTTTTATGAAAGTGCTTATCGCCGGCGCGCAAAACCTCGCCCGAACACTTTTTCTCGCATTTAGCACAGTAAATTTTTTGTTTACCTGAAAAAAATAAAAAATTCATTTTGATGAGTAAATTTCAAAACAATACAGGATTCGCCTTGGCCGTTTATTAGTTTTGCGAACGAAGAGCCAGTTACAAGTGTCGGATAGCGTGTATGCTAATGACCGAGTGGTTTAACTTGTTATTGATTTAAATCTGCATTGTTAGGACTTTCCTCCGTTTTTTTTTTATAAAGGAAAAGTTATGTGCGTTAAAGAGGACAATGACGAATTGAAATTTATTGCCTTGAAAGTTTTGGAAAAAAAGTAACTAATCTAGTGGAGGCTCGCCCTCACTCCCATACACTTATTTCTGCAGCGCCTACTTCTGCAGAAGATATGTGATCAAAGAATTTCTCCAGAAGACTATCTCCCAACTGATGAATAGAATGGCTTTCCTTCCCATCAACTGAGTATGGCCGACGACATGGTCCCCCAAGTAGAAGACTCGACTTAGAATTCCAATGAATTCAAACATTCAAAGGGTTTCCTAATCTTTGAAGATTATTGTTATCTACTTCACTAGGCGTGATAATTGAGTAATGAATCATGCTTCTATTTTACTCTTTTGATACGAGAAATATACCTGGACTATCATTTGTAACACTGATATGTTTATTGATCAGCAATTCCGGTAACATGTGCTACTCAGGATGAACTTAGGGGTTGAACAATTACCTGAAAATGCTCTTTTTACGAAAATCGAAAGCGCAAGTTGAAATTAGATTTTCTGACCAATTTTTTCAAGATCGAGAAGAACGCTATGTTTCTCTATAAATAGTGTCAAATTCCATGTATAATTTAATAAAATTAAACATCAACCTGAATTGTTGGTGATTTTATGCCTTTTAGATTTTATATTTTTTCAAAAGTAATTTTTCTATCTCAGAATGACGTTATTGTTTCTTTGTTTTTAATTAGGACACACTTCCTGGCACGCGGGGAATTTAGAATATTTAAATAGTTTGTGGCTACTTCTATCGTAAGGATTTTTAAGATTTTGGGCTTGTAATATAAGCATTTACTGCTCATGTACGATCTTCATTGGCGAACGAAAATAGGTAAATCCTGTGATTGCTCTATGCAGATAAAGCAAATCGAGATGACACAAGGGAACATTTTTAAGGCGATATTATTAGGTCGCTATACATGAAATCGTCGATATTAATAAACAAAGTTTATTCTAAATTTTAATATCGTTAAAGCAAAACTGATAGAGATTCGAGAAAGTTCATATCCAAAAAGTTATGCTAAAATGTTCTTTCTTATCGATAACAGCAGGAATACTGACCAAATCCCTTGGTAGTACTATATATTTATATTACAATAAAAGACAAGTGACGAAAAGTTTATTGCACGACACGCCTAGTGTTTGTTTTATGGCCTTGTTGTATACTAATGGATAAGTCGTGGCATCAGAAATCACTTTATGATTAGATGCCGTTGAGTTGATTCAATTTATTGTACTACTGTGATCAAATTGAACGGTGACTTTGCTTATAAATTCAAAAATCTCCAAATCAACTTCGTCGCCTTCAAAGTGTTTCCACTCCGACAAAATCAACTTATGCGAAGGTTTTTTCAAATTCTCGAAATAGTTGTAAAACTTGATTTCTTAAGTGGTCTTCAGTTCACGCAGCGATTCACTTGGAATCTCCTCTATGAACTCGAAACGGTGTTCCCGGAGTTAATTTTTTTGAAAAACCGGGAATCCCACGAAACTAAATCCAAGTCTTTCTTTGCCCAAATGGTCTTACCAAATTGCAGATCTATACGGGGGTAAGATGATAATATTTCGACGACACAGAGACGGCGTTCCAATCAGAAAAAGTGTATGTTTCTCGGCTGAGTGCGGTTGGCATATGACAAGTTTCAGCAGAAAAATTACACGCGAATATTACTTTAATCTTATTGACCAGCTGGATGAAAATGAAAGAAGTCATCTTTCACCAGAACAACGCACCTTTACTACGGGATTTGGGGTACGATTTGCTCGGCTACAACCCTCTATGTTCTAATTTGGCCCCCTCAGGCTTCTATCGGTTCCCAAATTTGAAATTTATTTCTGGGAAACGCTTCGCAACCAGTGGTTGGGCCGTAGATGAATATTTTCACAGCCTTCCAGATTCTCACTTCCAGGAAGGAAGACTAATATTGGAGAGACGCCAACTGTACTGAAGTCAACGGAGGTTATGTAGGAAAAATAAAATCATTTTTTAAATAAAAATCGTTATCTTTCATTGCCAGGAAATTGTTCACCTTACGTTAGTATATGCCATCAACAATGTGTCTAATTGCCATTAGAGGTCAATCGACGATTGCTGAGTATCAAATCTTTGAATTTGTTGACTTATTGTTCTTCAGAAGATATTCCGATTGGAACCACATTTTCCTTCAATACATTCTCTGCCCTTTTGGAATTGGTTATACAATTTGTTAATATTTTTTCGTGATAAGCTTGGTAATAAAGGCCTTCATTTATCAAAGAAAATGTAATGCAACTATTTTGATCAATAAAATAAGACATTGTAAAGATCATCAAATGCAGTTTTAGTTGTCCACACGACAAGCGGATTTATGAAATTTGACACAGACGTCAACGACAGTACTACTAACTTATACAAAAAAGAATTTCGAATCGACAAACCCTCAAAGTTTAACTTGGAAAGTGAACTTTCAATCTGACCGCAGCAGTTATGTTTATATTATTAACGGGAATTTGAAGCTCGTAAATTCAGCGCGTTGTAAACTTCTCGCCTAGACCCCTGTCATGTGTGTGCTCCTTCTATATTTCACTGTTCTGTTCCAAGTCTTCTTATTCCATCCTTATACATATGGTACGGCGCAGCCCTCCTGTTGGTCTTTTTCCTTGGGATAGTCTTGGCGATTTAATTACTAGGACAATGTTAGGGGCTGAATAGAGTTCCTCGAGTTCGTGATTGTGTAGGTTTCTCCATTTACCTGTTACTTCGTCGTGTTTTCCACAATAGATTCTGCATAAGATTTTGTTTTCAAACACCCGAAATATATTTTCCTCCAGCTTAGTCAGAGCCCAAGTTTTTTTGAATATTTCAGGTAAGTCATTTCCTACTTTAACTTGTCTTTTGTTTCCCTTAAGGCATACTTGTATCAGTTTCACCAACTTTTTCGAGGTTCCCCACCGAATATTTAGTGCACCGTTTCGTAGAATTCCTATATAAGCTGTCGCATACTAAAAATTCGGTCACTCGTCGGGCGGTTCCGCCTGAAGCTACATTTGTATAGGTAATCTCCAATTATTTGCTAGCAAATGATGTCAGTATGAGAATACTTGATAAGACCTTGTAACAACTTAATAACAGCGATATTCCTCGGTAATTGTTGCATTATATTCGGTCACCCTTTTAAATGCGGGAATGATGACTAAAGTTTTCCATTCCTCGGGGATAGTTTCATTGTTCTACATAGTTGTGATGAGCACATGTAACATCTTTGTTAGTTCCAATTTTATTAATCCCGATGGTATTAGCTCCAATTCTGCGGCCTTGGATCGCTTCTTTTACTTCTTCGGTGGTTGTTAGTTTTACCTGTTTTTTTTTTGTTGTGTGGATAACACAATTTCCATTGTTGCTTGTTCTCTATGCACATTAAAAAAGTTTATTGACAGCAACGCTTTCGTTGTCGGAAACGAGCTCGTCATTCTTGTTGCGTATAAATCCTGATTTGGCCTAGAATCCTTTACGTACAGCGTTTATCCCTGTATACATTGCTTTCATGTTTTTCGCCGTATGGTACATTCTTCCTGAATTTTGGCAAACTTTCTTCTTTGTTATGTCGTTCTTTATACCGAAGGAAAGGGTTGAATTACCCAACCCAAGATGTTAATAATTTGGACAATTAACCTCGTTGTGGACAACCTTATTTGACGACGTGGCGTCTTACTGAAAAATAGCACAAAGATCTCAGCTGAGGAACTGGCTGAGAGACTTAGTATTGACAGTTCACTGGTATTATTCTATTTAAAAAAAAAAACTTGAATTCACTTGCAAAGCCAAAAGATGGGTGCCACATTCTTTGACAGAAAAAAAATGAGATGTGACTCCGTGGCGTTATATCTTAGTAGTCTGTATGAAAATGAGTCTTTTTGACGCGGAATATATACAATAATGTGTAATAAAAAGGAAGCTAAAGGCAAAGAAGTGAAGGCACAGAACCCTCGACAAAAGCTGACTTGGAACCAACCTCGATATTACCATCTGTTTCATAGGATTCTAGACTTATACAGCGTGCGCCATCTCATATGGATCGATGTTAATTTCGAATAACTTCAACAATTCTCAACCGATTTTGGAAATTCAAAAACTTTTATTCAATTTAGACCTTTACAATTTATTTCGATTAATTTTTGAAAACAATATCAATTAAATGACCGCCTTTATTGCCGATGCAAAAATGGGCTCGTTTTCGCGCATTCTCCATGGCATTTTCGAGCATTTCGGTCGAAATTTCTGCGATTTCCGCACAAATGTTTCTTTTGAGCTCTTCTATTGTCTTCGGGCCGTTAGTTTACACCTTGCTTTTCAAGTATCCCCAAAGAAAAAAGTCTGGAGGAGTAAAATCCGGCGATCTCGGAGGCCAGTCAATATCGCCCTTTTTGGACACCAATCTTCCAGGGAACTTCTTACGCAAAAGGTTCATTGTTTTGTCCGCAGTATGACAAACCAAAAGTGAAATAAGCCTTTTTTACGCATTTTCGGGACCACATAATGGGCCAACATCCACCGATATCGACCGCCATCCATTGTATCACCAACTTTGAAGAAATACGGTCCAATGATGGTTTTAGCGCATACACCCAAACAGTAACTTTTTGATCATATAGCGGCTCTTCGTAAATAATGTGAGGATTTTCGGTGCCCCAGAAACGACAATTTTGTTTATTAACTGAGCCAGAGAGCGTAAAATGTGCCTCATCGGTCATCAAAATTTGCTGCCAGAACTCCGGCTCAGCATTAATCATTGCAACGACATTTTGTGCGTATGCCAAGCGCCGTGGCTCATTTAGTGGCAAAATTCTTTGAGTTATCTGCACTTTGTATGGAAATAAGTGAAAACCATGCTTTAAAATTCTCCGCAAAGTGGTCCCACTGATGCCTAACTGCTGCGAACGGCGCCGATATGACAAACGTGGGTCTTCTTGAACACTGACCTTCACAGACTGAATAGATGAGTTTGAAAGCCGCGGACGTGGCCTAGTTTGCTCACGAGGGCTTGCTACAGAACCAAATTGAAAAAAAATTCGAGGCCCAACGACGAATTGTATATTTTTTGGGCGCAATACGATCACGATATTTTGCACGATACGCACGTTGAGTTAGCATAATCGAGCGTTCATTTTTAAAGAACATTGAAACTATTTCCGCGCGATCTTTTGGTGTGAAGCGATTCATGGTGTTAAAATTGTACTGAATTTACGTTTCCAAAATGCTATGACATATGAAAATCGGTGGACAATTGTTGAAGTTATTCGAAGTTTACATCGACCCATATGAGATGGTGCACTCTGTACTTTTTTCACGAGCCTCGTTTATCTACTAGTTCTGGTAGCAACTTTCTAATCAAAACTAAAGGAGTTAAATGGGAAATAGCTCGGTCTGCCGAATACTGCCTTACGAAGTCTTTTTAGGGAAACTCGCATAGTTTCTATAAACATGAATACGTTAGCTTGTGAAACGTTGTAAGCAGTTTTAGAAATTGACTGGAACTATGTACATCAACGATAAATCGAGTTTTCTTTAACCCATTTAATCCCATGGTTGCGTTAACGCAACATTAAAAAAAAGTTTTTTTTTTTAACTAAAATGGTAACATTTCCGATACATTTTCTATTTTATTGCATTAACAAATATCTGAAGTAGCATACAACTTTTTTTGGTATGGCTAATAGTACTTGAAGTTTTGGTTATATATACAATAAAATTGACAAATGTCCAAAGAAAACCTACGTACTTTTTAAAATTCATAAAAATTGCTATTTTCCAATATTTCAAGGTCAATTAGTTTTCGTATAATATATATTGCTAATGGCAATAATTCGGAAACAAAATAAACATATACGTTGGGTAAGTACCTCTAATCGGCTTGTCTTAGTAATGTTGCGAAACGCAACATTGGGACAAACAGCGACACTTTAGTAGGCTTTGAAAACATTTCTGTTTGAACATTTTATATCCCCACTGGTAATTTATTTGCGGTAATTTGTTACTTGTTAGCTCAAGTGCAGTGTCGTTATCATAATATACGGTGCATTACGTCAAGCGATGGGTACTTATACCAGTTCATACCATATGACGAAAAAAATGCTATGAATGCCAATAGGGAATTCGGGCTAGGTGGGCAAGCTGTCATAGATCTATTTAGAAAATAGAAATGTTCACAAGGTCTACCAGCTTTAACCTATTGGTTCATCTAAGAAATGAAAGATATTCTGCTACTGGAACTGTCAGGGAAAATAGAATTCTGAAATGCCCATTGGAGACGAACAAATCAATAGGCAAAAAACAGCGTGGTGGTACGTGGATTCCTGCTATGATCACGAAAATGAAATCAGTGGAATGACAATCCCGTTGTTACGGTGGCATCTAATTGTAAGTCTGCACAGTCCAATGTCATGGTAAAATGGTATAATCGTTTGGTGGAATTGGTGGAAAAAAAATGGTGGTGGCCATTATTTGTTAATACAATAGACTCCGGAATTGTCAATGCATGGAAGCTGCATAGAATAAAGAAAAAACAATCTCTCAGCTGGATCTTAGGTCGGAATTAGTTCGGAGCCTCAATAGTATTAACAAAGGAAAAACACAATGTGTTCGAGGATGCGGTTCAACTGCATCTCTGCCACCCACTTCGAGATTAGATAACGTTCGCCACATGATTGAGAAAAATAATGAAAATTGGAGAAGACGGTGCAGAGTTTGTAAAAGCACAACTGTATTTATGTGCAACAAATGTGCGATTCCTTTGCATTCCCATTGTTTTAAGACTAACTACACCTTTTTTTATATGTTTTATCCCAATGTTGCGTTAACGCAACACTCAAAAAGTGGGCGTGGCTGTTAAAAAAAAATAAAAATGTCAAATATTTATAAAAACTAAATAAAATTGGTGTTTTCCAGGATATTTATGCTAGTGGTCCTAAATGGGTTAACAGATCAATCGAGTTGTTTTCTTTAAAAATCATTTTCAAATAAGCAACTTTTTCTTCCATACAATGTTACGTCCTCTTACTTAAAAATTTGCATGAGTACAGACAAGCTAATTCCGAGAATCCGCTTTATTAAGCAGACTTTGCAAAAACACCAGACACATATGTATATACATCTTCCAAAATCGAGTGCGTTTTTTTTTTATCTCTGTGTAAACGTAAATGAATAATGAAGGATTGTACAAACCAAACACAATTGTGTATTAATTATGCGGAAACATGCTATTTCAACTTCGTTTGTACCCATTGCCTGTGATCAACTGAGGCATACTAATAACTGATCTCATCAGTATTGAAGACAATCGGTCGAATTCTGCATGCGCTCGTACATTAAGCTTACTTTCAAATTACGCAACACAGTGTACGAGTATAAGATGTACAATCTGACCGTCTCTGTCGACTTGAATTTGATTGTCTGTGAATGGTAATTTAGACAAAAAAAAACAAAACAAGGGTAAAATAATATAATTCGAATGGATAAAGCAAAGTATGACATAAAACCATCCATTCCGTAGACTTTTTCAAACACTTTTGTTTGCTTAAAATCCGAGGAAAAGAAAACAAAACCATTCAATGGAATATTCAAAAATAAAGAACAGGTTAACGTGACAGACTCGTATTTATTGCTTTTGAGTGGAGAATCGGAAGCCGCTGGCGTTGTCATACGTTACAAAACGTTCGGGGTCACGGGCAAGAACGGAAGACCTTGGAATATTTAAATAAAAATCTTGTTTTCAATCAAGGTCACTATGTATGTGATCAACATCAACTTCATTTCTCTAAAACAAGAAGAAGAATATCGTCATTTCATGATAATGGAAACGGTGATTCAAACTGCCTACTTGTGTGACCCACTCTGGAAGATAAAAGGCTTCTAGCATGCATACAACCAGAAATATACATTGTATATGCCATGTACTCATGTCCATAATTATGAACACATGCACTCATATGGAGACAGAGTATCTCCATATACGTATAAGTCAAATTGTTACAGTTTCGTCCGCGTTAACAGACCTGCCAGCGGTGCTGATCGTAAACCTGTTTCGAGTTATGCCTTCATGGGTGACTAGCTCGGTTGCCTCGTCGCATAGTCAACCACCACAACCAGCAATAGCGAATAAGTTTATCGACACTTGGCTGTATCAAGTGTAAACATTATACGCTAAGTGATAATTATTGAAAATTCTATATCAGGTGTTGGGAATATAGAGTTGAGTTATTACATAACTCGCAAGAGCCAAGTGGAAATCATCGTGACTGGTCGTGCACACATATTGGCGCATACATGCAAATCAGCTTGATGTGATTTACATATTCGTATGATTCCAACGAAGGGAGAATAGCATGACGTGTGCACCGGCATGTAGCTCAGCATAGTTTTTTTTTTATGTGAGAAAGAAAACATAAAATGCACACGATGTGACGATGATGTCATACATTATCACACGATATCCAGCGAGTTCCAAGTAGAAAAGGTAGAACAGATGAAACCTGCAGCTTATTTAGTATACTTTTTTCGTTGATTTGGCGGTGTAATTTGAACGACTAATAGCAACATATGGATTCAAAATCCTAAGGCAATTGGCTTGTTATCTATTTGAAGGCACCGATTGACATATGTTTGCCTATATAACATTGGAGAAAGGGAAAGCTGGAGCTTCGATTTAAGCCATAAAGCTATTTACATTATGATGATGGTTACATGGGAATTAGTGCAATTTTTCTTGTTGATTAAAAATAGTCAATTAGGTCGCAAGGCTCTGCAGGGCATGTGGTTCGATTTAACCAAAATTAGAGTTCATTAAACTTTCGGATTTGATTATTTAAATGTATCTGTACTTAACACGCCGGCTGCTCAAAACAAAAAAATACAAAAAGTCTAGAGAAACGAACGCCATACTTATTTCGACATATGTATCTCAGTAATCCGCTGATGCAAAATAATACATCCAATCCATTACCAAAAGTGCTGCCTCTCTAACTGGATCGTCATATTTGCCTACAGCCTTGGCCAAATTTGTTAGCAACGTTACTTCCTTTCTCACAAGTAATTAATTTGAATTGTGTGAATTATCGCATGAGGTTGTAAATGACTTTTATATTTTAAGAAAGGTCACCAATGACCTGTGACCATTGCGCTTTCTTGAAAAAAAAACAAAACAGATGATCTTAGTCTGGCGGAACCAGACTAAAAATACAGCTTTTACTGGAAGAAAGTAAAAATAAATTACAAAAGAAATAGAGCAATTACGTTGTGGAGTGCAAAACGCTATTAAAGATTACAGCTAGAATAGATTGGTTCGCACATAAATTGATACACGTTTCAAACTTTTAATTTAATCGGGTCTTTTCTATTTGGACCACTCCACCAAAATAGTAATAATATCAACAATTTTCTTAATTAACAGTACCCGGGTGGTGGCGCGGGATTAAGGGATTTAAACTCTCTTTTCATATGCGGCAGTTTCCGCTCACGCAACTTCGTTGCTCCGCTCGGGGTAGGTGCTGATCGTCAGGCAGGCGCCTATGTCATCAATACTCTTCATCTACAGTACCCTATAATCGATTGAACTATGCTGAGACCTTTGCTGGGTTATGGCAGGGGAAACGTAAAAAAAAATTTTTAAACATAACATTTTTTTAGAAATATGTACATATTTCCAAAAAAAATTCCAAACATTTTTTTCCAACATAAATTTCACTAGAAATTTATTAATATCGTTAACGAGAATTCCAAATTAAGCCTTAATATCAAAATCAGCGATATCTGAAAATTGCCCCTACTGATATGAGTGAATACTAGAATACTAGAGCCGTACATCAAAATAAAAAATCCAAAATATTTTTTTTAGAATTTTTTTTCCAGAATTTTTTGAAAATTTTTTTCTTGTCTTTTCCCAACCCCAAATGTCCTCCATTGCACTTAGGAAGGATTATTACATCATTTGCACTCCTTTTGGAGCGATTCTGTTGGAGTGGTCCAAATAGAAAAGAACCATTTAATCATCGAAAAAATATACATAACTGACTAGAGGAATCTAAATATACTAAAGAGCTAGCACCCCCCAACATGTCGCCACTTCACGGGAACATCCGTTGACCTAGAGAGCTAAGGTTTGGGGGTGTAGGCAGGCCTGACCCCAGAGAGTGGCATAAATGGCTCAAAGTTCAGCTGTCTCCAATAGCCATTTAGTGATTTCGACTCGGAAGCTATAATCGCTAATTCTAGAGAATTCAGGATACTTGGCTACTGTTAATTTCGCACGCTGTTTTTTTAATTTGCACGTGATCACACAAATAGCCCAGCGATTTACACAAGTCGAGTTTAAGTTAAACTGGGGATTAAATCAAGGGGAACAAGCTTTCCTTTCCTTTTTGGACGATTTCCTCTGTTTATGAGAACAGTAAACTTTTCGAAAAACGCATAAAGGTTAAAAGTAGGAGGAGTCTATGTTCTACGAAAGAAACAAACTTCACCCTTTGTTGCTCGCGATTACGCCAGCAAGCATCACCATGCTAGAAGGCAACGCTCCCGGTTATTGGTTAATGAAAATGAAGTTGAGCGTATCATCAAACACCATGTCGAAGATGGCCAACGCTACTTCTTAATGAAATGGACCAATTACGCCGCAAAGTCTAATACATGTGAGCCAGAGGGCAACCTAAATCGTTGCCAGGAAACCCTGGAGGATTATTGGGCCAAGTATGCACAGAAGCTAAAGAGGACACAGGAAATGGCCGCCAGGAAGCAAGTAAAAAAGGAAGAAGTGGCCGCCCGTCAGTCAAACAAGCGCAAATCACCGCGCCTCGAGGAAGACAGCGAAGCCAAACGCCAGGCCACCGAGCCCAATATACCGGAAGTTGACTAATCAACAATCAATCTTGCCTGTGACCAAAAATTCTCCGATCTCTTCGTATCGAATTCAGTTTTAACCTTCTATCCATAAACTTTTAGTAATTAAAAGTACATTTTGTTAATTGAAAATTTTTTCGACAAGTTACTAGTTAATATTTCTAAAATACTTTTATCTGTCAATTTTCAGACATTTTGCCCATCTATCGTCACTTCTATAGGAGCTTAAGTGGGGGAAGAGTTAGGCACGCTGGAGGCTGTATAATGAATGATCTGGAGATGTATGGCTGAAAAAGTACATGTATGATTGTCAGATGAACCCCTGCAAGTACATAAATGTGTTGGAAAACTTTAAAATTTTAAGTTTTCTTTTCAAACATTTCCGGTACACCAACCTGTAGAATAGCATATGTCAGATAAGTTAAGGCACCCTGCCATAAATCTGGTGGTTGGAAGAGAATAATTTAGATCATTTCTGTAGATGATTATAAGGCAAAGGATCCAGGAGCATTCGATTACATAAAAGAATCACTTAAAAATGATATTTCTTTAGAAACGTGTCGTAAGTTCTCCAGTACTGTATTCAAGAGCCACTGAAGCAGCCCAACCAAATTCTAAAACATTAAATAAAATATACATAGCAGAGGGTTGCAATTGACATTTATATGTTAGAAGTATTCCAGATGGCATAGCAACTGAAGACGAAGCAAGGCAAATTGAAGAAAGGAAGTCAGCAGTGTCCTTCGGGATAAAAACGAAAAACAAACTGTTGAAATTCAAGAAGAATGTACGTCGGAAAACACGAGAGCGATGTACGTGTATGCAGGAATAAACGTTGTAAGACAAGAATACCAGGCCAGACCAGGATTTATACACAACGATAGTGGAGAGCTCATTTCGGACAACGAAAGAGTTGAGAAATTCAGGTCATGCCAAGGCCGCAACAGACAACCTAATACTATTGGAATTAATAAAATATGCTGAGGGGAATTAAAAGAGAAGCTCTATAGGCTCATGATAACTATGTATATGAAACAATGAAACTATTCCCGAATATCATCATTCCCATATTTAAAAGGATATTTAGGGTAAGCTGTTGCAAGGTACTATCAAATATTCCCCTAAACAGACTAACATCATACGCTAAGGAACTAATTAGAGACTACCAATGTGACTTTGAAAACCGTTGCAATAACCAGGTTTTCAGTATACGACAGCTTTTAGAAATGAAATAGATTATGTCCTTGTAGGCTTGGAAATGCCGAGAAAGTTAGTGAAAATGGTACTAGTATGACTAAAGAGAATCAAAATACGACACGCCTTATCTAAAATATTCGTGAAGGACTGAATCAAGAACTTCTCTTTAATTTGGTGCTGGAGAACAGCCTTTAATGGTATCACACCCGCTTTAACTTACGCTGACGATGTGGACCTTCTAGGAGATAGTAAGGAAACAATTGAGATAACCGCAAAAAGTCTAAGAATCACAAGAAGTAATTTAAGGAAAACCAAATATATGATCACTGATAAACGCCTTGAGAAACTGTACGAGTTGAAATATCTGAGAATATTATTGACCTACTTGATTTGACTAAAACGCTGCATATGCGCAACGCGTGCTCCTTCGCGATGAAGGAGCTATTCAAAACAACTGTTCTGTCGCGCAATTTTAAAATCGATATTTATAAAACTATAATAGTCCTGGGGACATTTTGCGGATGTGAACTTTGATCTCTGACTAAGAAGATTTTATTTCGGATCTTTTAAAACAAGATCCTAAGCAGAATCTGGAAAATGAGTGAAGAAACAGGCGAATGGAGATCACTACACAATTACGACCGCGAGGAACTCTGTTGAAAACCAGAACCGTAAGAATGGAAGAAAGGGACGTTGGAAAGTTTGGAAATGCCAAAATGCCATAGGTCCATCTACCGACACATAGTCATAAAGCTAGGAAAATAGGGTAGCATACCATCAATCGCAAAATAATCTTCAGCAAAGAGTCGAAGTTTGAACTGGGCTTCTGTCGCGTCACAATCAAGAACTGTTTTTAATCGTTATCGCAGATGAGAAATAGGTCGTTCACATTTACATAAAACGTCGCTAATAATGGCTTAGTCCAGAAGACCAGCAAGCACAACTTCCCGGAGATGGGCATCACCCACTCAAGGAGTTAATGAGTGTTTGGTGGGATATTTCATTTAAGCTTATAACTAGACTATCACCGCAGAAGTCGGCACAAGCCAGGTGTCATTAATCGAAGAGGTTTTACGAGGGTGGTCCGATATCGTGTAGTACATTTTAGTAGGCGGCTACTGTCGAAATTTCAGCCGGATCGGACTCGTAGTTTTGTTTTGACTGCGTGTGGAAGCGTGAGTGTCCGTGGATTTTAGAAAAACGGAAAAAGAGAAATATCGGTCGGTGATTCGATTCTAGTTTTTGGAAGGGAAATCGCGCAGCGAAATCAAAGAGCTTCTGGATGCTGTGTACGGTGACGCTTCTCCTTCGATGGCGACCATCAAAAATTATTTTAACGAGTTTCAACGTGGTCGCACGTCGGTTTTTGATGAGCCACGTCCAGGTGCCCCGAAAACGGCTACCACGGAGGATAACGTGACAAAAATCGACGATCTCGTATTGGCAGACTGCCGATTGAAGGTGCGCGAAATAGCTGAGACAGTAGGCATTTCAAAAGATCGCGTGGGTGATATCCTGCATGAAATTGGATCCACTGGTACACACCAGAAACCAAAGAACAGTCAAAACAGTGGACTTCACCCGGCGAACGTGCTCCGAAGAAGGCGAAGACTGTTCTATCGACCAGAAAGGTGATGGCCACCGTTTTCTGGGATTCACAAGGTGTGATCCACATCGACTACCTGGAGGCCAAATTATTGAGCCGATTCGACGCCGAATTGAAGAAAAAACGGCCCCACTTGGCGAAGAAAAAAGTGCTCTTCCACCATGATAACGGACCGGCTCACACCTCCGCCCTCGCCACAGCCAAATTGGGCTACGAACTGCTGCCCCATCCACCGTATTCTCCAGATTTGGCCCCGTGCGACTTCTTTTTGTTTCCAAACTTGAAAAAGTCACTCGCGGGGCAGAAATTTCAGTCGAATTAGGTCATCGCCGCCACGGAGGCCTACTTTGCAGACATCGAGAAAACGTATTTTTCAGACGGGTTAAAGAAGTTGGAACATCGCTGGGTCAAGTGTATCGAGCTAAAAGGAGACTATATTGAAAAATAAATCGCCATTTCTCCAAAATTTTTGTTTTTCTTTTGTAGGCTAAGTACCTATCGGACCACCCACGTATATTCCACCCTTATACAGCTAGGACCACCAGCACACAGTTACAGGAGTTTGCCTTATTCTCCAGATTTCGCACTTTCAGATTCCCATTTGCTGCGAAGTCTGTAAAAGTTCTTTGATGGAACATTTTTAGACCTCGGGGTGATGTTCAAGAGGCTCTTTGAATGTTTTCTCGTCAAGGCAATATTTATTTTTACTGACGGCCTAAGTTAAAAGTTGCCTAAGGCTAAGGCCACGCAATGAGCGGCAAGCGGCAAAAAGCTGAGCGGCAAAAAAAATTTAAAACATATGAAATCGTATGGCTGTGGCCACACAGTCTCTGAGCGGCTTATTTTTTTAAGCTTAAGATAACTCTGTAAAAGTTAAAACGACTTTCTTGTAAAATATTGCGGCGAACAGCACTCGTTAACGACATTTTCAGAACTAATGGCTAAGAATTGCCGCTCAGTGAGGTGCCGCTCAGTAAAAAGCCACTTGCCGCTTAAGTTTGTCGCTCAGCTTTTTGCCACTTTGACGCTCAGTGCGTGGCCTTAGCCTAAGAGGTAGGCAGGAGTGTTGTCCAAGAAAGGGAATTACATCGTCGTCTGAATGTTTGCATTTGGTGCAATAACCTTAAACAGACGTTCAAAAATCGCGCAACTTATGTTACAACCTGATAATAATAATAATAATTTGCTAATACATTTGGGCAGGGCTTAATAGACGAATAACCTCCCAAATTTTCTTTACAACAATTGGCTTCCGAATTCTTCCTTTCTAAGACACCTAACAGCTAAAAACCTTTATTTTTATTGGAAACTAAGAAATCCACACATTCAAAATGTATTTTCTTTCTCTTTACATAAGTATCCCACAAGACAAAAGCATCAAAACTAGGCCATACACAAAGCGTGAGCTTCGCCGACATCCGACTATTAAATACGAGCATTAATTACTACGGTTTGGATTGATGCAAGCCGCCCGTTTTAAAAAGGCAGAAACAGTGGTAAAGAAATGTTTTGGATTTGTTTCTTGTCTCGTATGGCCGGCCTTTAGACACTTTTACAATGCTCTAGAGGCAGGTGAAAAAAAGAAAATAAATAAACAAAGTGCAACGTTAAAAATAGATGCCGACACAAACTGATCATGGCAAATACTATACACCGCACACTAACAACTAAATAATCGAACAGTAAACTAACTACAAATGAACATGGTCATGGCAAGCCTTATAAAATGCCTACGCGAATGGCATGCCTATGTAGTATTGATAAAATTTACTAAATTATTTTAATACACAAGCTAATCAATTTAACAGTTAACGTCATCGGAAATCTGTACGCATGTGTACGTTGATAAGATAGAGCATACTAAGCAGTTGCTACATTTATAAGATATATACTAGCAACGTACATATGTGCATATGTTTGCTAGATATCGACTTAGCATAGCTCAACATATGTACGGACGTTCATATGTGCATATAAATTAAAACCGTTTAGATATCTTGACAATAAGAATACCTATCACACCTGCCCTTATATGACATTGGCTGGTTGAATTAAATTTATACATTATTTCAGCGTTTCACTGATAAGAAGCCTAGATACACCACCGCTTTATAGGTTTCTCTTTTCGAGAATTTTTAACAATAGACAGCCCCCAATAATTTTGCTCAAATACAACGCTAATGTAAAGTAAATAGAAGTAGGTGGCACTGACGCAGGCACTAGTAATTATAAATCGACGAACGGTGGAATTACTTTGCCTATGTCGTAACAGCTACTAGAGGCGTTGTCTAGCCTCAACATCATCGGCAACGACAACGAAAACCCATGTTTGTGGCTTTTTCTCTCTCTCTCGTTCGATTGCAGTGTTTCTTGGGGATTAATTTATGTTCTTGTAGCGGAAGTGGTTCTTTACCATTTTTTTTTGCCTTCTTTCTAGAATCATTCAATTCCTCAAGTACCCTGACAGATTTTAACAAGCTTTGAGTCCAAAACAAAGTGAGTACGATCTTGGAAAATGAACTTTAGGACAGGTGAAAAATAGAACGGAATGGGAAGAATTCCAGTTCTATTTTTATCCCAATCATTGTGGGTGATGATTAACTTGTTTTATTTATTATCTAAAACATAATTTTCATATTCCAATTGGAATTGCGAATAGAAAGAGAGAGAGAGACGTGGAAAAGAAAACAACAAAAAAGCAATTAGATTGACCTCAACGTTGAACTGTAGACACCATTCGCCGTACCCCAACCGAACTAGGACATAAGTGACATTCTTTTCTATAATTATTATTAATGGTTGAGTGTTTGATTCTGTTTGTCCGTTTCACTAAAAACCACAACGATCGTGAAACAGGGAAATTAGTTGTTAGTTGTGAGAAAAAAAAAACAGGGAGTGACTTTTTTAATATCATTTTCACTAATGCAGATGGCAAGGCAGGGGTGAGAACTTAATACACTGCTGCTAGTAGTACTTACCCATCGTGTAGTTTTTTTTATTTTTTATGGAATCACGTTAAATTTTTCATACAATGTTTTGGAAGTAATCACACTAAAAACACTTGTTAATACCTGTTCTGACGTTTAGGTATTTTTTTGCATACTGTTTGCCACTTTCTATGATTTTTAATTTGCAGTAAAATGAATAAATTCCAAGAACAAACGCGAGACACAACTTTTCACGGGGCAATCGAAAAAAATCTACACGCACAGTCACACACCACTAAAAGTGATTACTTCATTTCTGTCGCTGGGTTTACAAGCTAGTTGACATGAATCGGGTTAAGTTGGTTGCAGTTCGAAAATGACATATTGGTTACAAAAAAAGTATTCACAATATGCAAAAAAAAAATATTTATCTAAGCAAATATGGTATAAGATAATGTAATTATGGAAAATAGCAAATAAGTCAAAAAAAAAAACAAAAAACAATTTGGTAAGCTATTCAAACAATATTATGCAATATTGTTATCTGTTTCTATAACGATTTGTCAGTTCCATTATTTTAACCCCTCGAAGATCAGAAGTGAGAAACAAAGATCTCTGTGTGAGAAGGTCGTTTTTCACGTTTGGGCCATTGTCATTCTATTACCAGCAAGCAAACAGAACAGATAGCGTGGAAGGACGAGGATGGGCATGAACGTCTTGTTCACATTGGTGGATAAGTTTTGACAGAAAGATTCAATTGAGCCATTTTCAGTTTTTAAAAGTAAGTAAAGAGAGTACATAAACAGATGGATGCTTACGCTTCCAAGCTTACCTACAAATGCCGAAAAGGGGCAAAAGATTTGCTTCTCCCAAGAATACGGCGTGAAGATGGATTTTAGTGCAGGCGTTGGCTTATTCCCCCTTGTTAAAAGTCGTCACCTCTCTTTCGAATAGCTAACGAGCTACCACTAATGTGAACAGGAATAATAACTGAGACTGCCATTTGAAATATGTATATCAATACAAGTGAGGGTTCAACGTGCTTATAATGCTACGAATTTATGAAGCTAATAAATTACGAGGTTTGCTCAGAAAATAAGGTGACTTCATTTTTTTCGAATATTTATATTTGATTCATCAATATCTATTATGGCCCGCTCAGTTATAATACACTTGTGCTAGCCTTTTTGAAGTACTATTGATATAGCCTTGAGCTCTTTCAGCGATGTGGTTTCTACCGTCTCAATCGTGGCAATTCTCTGTCTTTCCTTATCGATGAATACGGTGGATGATGCATGATTACGATATTGTTTTTGGTCAAAAAATTACGCATAAGCAAAGATGAATGAGCTGTGCACTACCGTTATGCAACAACCCTGTATTTTTTTTTCCTAAAAATTCAGACGTTTTCTTCATTCAACAGCTCCAAGCGATCCTCATCCCGCGGTTCTTTTGGTCAAAATTTAGCAACTTCGGAATAAACGTCACTGATACACGTTACATGCCCCAAATAGATATGTATGTCAGAATCCTCAGCTTCAATGATACTATTCGACCATTTTCCATAACAATTTCCTTCGCTGCTTAACGTTTTCATCCGTTGTCGACGTGCTGGAGTGTTCAGAGGGGGTATCGTTATTATCATCTTCTCGGTTTTCTGTGAAGAGCTTGTACCGCCAAAAAACTTTGTTTTTTTCTCTCACTAGACTAGCCAAATGCCACAGTCTACATTTTAAGTATGTACGTTGGAGCAGCTAAAATTTGTGCAGATTTTTTGATCCATTTTTTTTTTTTGAGTGGCCAAGTGCATCGAAACACGTCTAACCTTATATAGCTGTGAAAAATAACTAAATATCCAAAATGGCTGAAAATGTCAACTTATGTTAGGGGATATGTGGTACCATAACAGAAAAAAAAAATTCGAAAATCGAATGTATTTAGCCAGCAAAATTCAATAAGGCACCTTACTTTTTGAACCAACCTCGTTATGAAATTAACGCGTTAACAATAGCAAAAAATTGAGTTTGTTTGTGTCCCTTATTACTTACCATTTTTGTACCACATTCATTAAGAATGGCCGCAATTGCGTTACGTTAAATTTTTATTTGTTAATTTTTTATTTGTAATTTGAAGAATTGAGAGAATTGACGTTTTTGATAATATTGTCAATGTGAAAGCGAAAGTTAAGTTCTGGATCACAGACAACACCTTAGTCATGTAAACAGTTGACAGGGGGATAACTTCATGACGATGACAGTTAGCATAGGTTCAGGCAGGTGGAGGGAAATGCTTACGGGAGTGATAATATTGAGCTCTAGTGATGTTTTTTTTTTTACACCTGTTTAGATCGGATTGGAGGGAACGAGAAGTGAAGGTTAGGTTAGGTTATAGAAGGGGAGTGTGATGGTTAAGCATCACTTCCACTCGGAGGCCAAAAGGCCCATTGTGATTCCCTTCATTTGTGGAGTACACATATAATTAACCTGGCGGAAACCACCCCGTGCTCTTTACGAATTTTAGAAGGTCCGATATATCTGTATTTGCCACGTCCACAATCTCTGTAAAGAATCTAGGCGTCAATTCTGAAGAGCTGGGCAGGAGCAAAGCAGATGTTGGATCGATCGCAGCTCTGCTTCAGCATTGCTTCAATGGGACAGTGTCCTGTCCAGCGCCAAAAGCTTCTTTGTTTTTCCGATATTGAGCTCTGGCCACGATGATCTTGTCGTGTAGTTGTCGTTTCTTGTAAGCCAAGGCGAGTTAGCTTTTTTTAGAATTGTGTCATTTATGATCCGGTATAATGCGCTGATCGGTGGTTGCAATGACGTGTCCGCTTCGCTGATGTCCACTTCAGACCCTTGCCGGGCCAATTTGCCCGCTCTTTCGTTCCCTGCGATTGAGCTGTGATCCGGGACCTAGCAGAGTTTGACTTTGTGGTGTCTGATGGACTTCAGTGAGTCGCGACATTTCATGACAGCCTTTGATCTCGTTATACAGGATTCTATTGACTTCAGTGCAGCCTGGCTGTCTACGATGATAGTGATATCCGATGGTGTGATATCGGTTACCTGTAGGTGTTTGGCTGCTTTCTCTATTATCTAGGATTTCTGCTAGAAAAACGCTGCACAGATCAGGGAGTCTGAATAATTCCTGTTTGTGGAGGATCGTCGGTGAAGAGAGTGATCTCGTGGTCGTTGATCACAGCGTTTGATAGCCACTCTTCTCTGTCGGCGAAAAGGATTGGTATTTTGAGAGGGAAGTAAAATATAGTCGATCGTAGCTGCGAGGCTACTAAAACCATGTTTCTTTCCCAGGTCGTCTATTATTCTAAGTACGGCCGCATGTCCATAGTTGGCTTGCTTCCACAGAGAGGACTCCCTTAGTCTGAGAGCGCTCTTTGCAGTGCAGCTTTTTATGAATAGATCCAGGGAGAGGAGGTGAAGTATCATGTCCAACCCTGCTTGCGGCGTGCTTCTCATGGCTCCCGTTGTACAAATAGCGGCTGACCTTTGTACTTTGTTGAGCATGTTCATATAGCTTTTCGTGCTGCTAGCAGTCCACCAAACTAGGGCCCCATAAGTTAAAATGGGTCTGATGATTGCTGTGTACATCCAATGAATGATGTATGGTTGCAAGCCCCATCTTTTGCCGAAGTTCTTTTTGCATGCATAAAAAGCATTCAATCCTTTTTTCATCCTTTCCTCCAGGTTCATTTTCCAGGAAAGTTTCCTTCCAGATTCCATTAGTTCACTAATAGTTGGTAGAAATGTACCTTTTATCAGGATAACTAGGTCATCCGCGTATGCTATTGTCTTTGTGCCTTTCTCCATGAACATTTTGAGGATTTTGTTAACTGTAAGAAGCCACAGTAGGGGAGAGAGAACTCCCCCCTGTGGTGTGCCTCTAGTTGTCACTTTCCTTATAGAGCTGTGCCCAATGTCAGCATTGATAATTATGTTCTTCAACATATTTTCAATCCAGATTAAAATTGATTTGTCTACTTTTATGTCCTCTATAGCTGTTATTATGGTCTCTGTGTTTACGTTTTTGAAGGCGCCCTCTATTTCGAGGAAGGCTGCCATTGTAAACTCTTTTAAGTTCAATGAGCTCTCACTTTCATCAACGAGAAGAGAAGATATGTGTTTTCATATCATCAAAATATAAGGAAAGATGAGTTTCCTTGATAGCACAATTAACATCAGTGAGCCGAGGTGGTGGCCTTGAGGGACTCCGGAGGTATTAATTAAATCAAAAACAAAACAATAATATGGTACTATAGTCTTCGATATTGTAGAATGTGATCCATATGATACCAGGAGGGAAAAAGTATAATTTCATGAGAGTTGTAGGGCTTGCTGAAGTCTGTGGCTACAGAGCCTACTTCTTTGCTATCATCAAGTGCACAGAAGTATTGTGAGGCAAACTCAATTAGGTTAGTGGTTTTCGATCGACCTTTTAGGAACCCATGTTCCTAATTCCCATGTCTGTGAATGCAAGAGAGTTTAGTAATTGTTGGACACCTCATTCTTTTCTATTTTTTGTGCTTTTTTCCCAAAGTTGAGGAAAGCGTCCCTGTAAAATGAAATTTAAAAAAAAATAGTTCGTGAGGGGAAAAAACAGATGGTTGGCACATTTTCTTTTAATTATGGCAGGAAGGTTGCCAGGACCGGACGAGAAATAGTCCTTTAAGTTGCGAATAATTTCGATGACTAAGGCAGGGGTTATATTCACTGACGTTAGAAACACCTAAGGGCAGTCTTTCATATAGTAAAAATGGTCGGGATCGGATTGAAGGGTTGAGTGAAAGGGTAAAATTTTGGCAACTGTTTACGGGTCATTGGAGGAAATATTGAGCAAAGTCAAAGTAGAGGGAGCTAGAAGGGTGGCTGGGGGTTACCAGCTTCAGTTTTTGCATTTATAAGGAGGTAGCAACTCTTACCATCGGTGATAAGAGAGGATTGCATTCGGCTTAGGCATCGGAGGTATAGAAATCCGCATGGATGTGCGAATTCCGTATAAGTCTGACAGTAAGTAGAGAGCTCAGAATGTGACCGCGATTTAGGATAGGTAGGAAATCGCGAAGGGAGCGTACCAGGGGGGAGATGATGTGCAGTTTTTTTGGTGAATATAGAATGTATAGGATAAGGCAACTGAAGACTTTGGAGTAGAAAAGAGCAAGAGTATCATCATCTAAGGACTTGGACCGCTAAAGTTAATATTGCAGAGCGGGTTATTTAGTCTACTTTTCGGAAATTGAAAATAAGTATTTTCGGAGTGGAGAATGGTGAAGTGAATGCCGAGTGAAAGTGTTTGCGATAATGGTGGATGGAGCGGATCTAAGGTAGAGAGGAGGTGGTTGCTTGCGGCAATAACGCAGTTTTCCACATCAGATATCAAATATGCAATTTTGTGGTCGATGATAAGTTGATAGCAATAAATGGGTTGTAAGGGACGAATGTAACAGCAGGTTAGGTAGAGCTTTCGTTTCAGGGTAGTTATTAAGTAGACTTTTGAAATTGAAATCAGCGAAGTTTGACGAATTGGAAGATAAAGGGTCGTAGCGGCTGTGAAGAGGACTCTGCGACCGTCCGGATTGGCAGTATTGATGTGGCGAAACAGTGAAATATGATGTGAACAGCTCAGTGCCTCTGATACTGGGGCACAGATTAGTTTCAGCTAGGGCACAACTGTCGTAAGGCAGTTTTTGGAATTAGGAATACTGCAGAAGCATTGACGTGCAGTCCTCTGCTATTAGAAGGAAATGTACATATCAGGGTGAACTGCGTGATTGTTGTAGAGATGTAACACTGTTGACGTTAGGATTGAAAATAGTTTTTTTTAGAACGGGTTCTCTGAGTGTTAGAGGCGCTTGGAGCTTATGTGGGTAGCGAAGAAGAAGAGATCGTTAGTAACATCATTGGGTGAAATGTATAAACCCTCGTGAAACCGTGAAATCAGTACGTGAGGGTCAGTTAGCAGGCCTCTTGGTAGACTGACGTCATGGCGTTAGTTTTGGTTTTGCCGTCAATGGTACGTTTTTGTAGATTCTTCTGTCTTTAAGGCGTGACATTACATAAAAGTCATCAGCAAGGTGCTTGGTATGTGTGACCGTTGAAGGGAGAAGTGGATGTAAGAAAAGTGGGGAGGGCGTTTCTAATGGGCGTTTTTAGCGAAGCAGAAGTGGTGGAAGGGGTCAGGTTGAAAATGTGAGAATGAACAAAATTAGAGAATAAACGGTTGTTTTGATAATCCTGAGAGTTGAAGGACGGAGTTGTATGAGCGCGAAAAGAGGACATGACTGCGTTTTGTCAGAATTTCATGCCAGCGTTCGGCGTTAGAAACGTAGGCGTAGGTTTAAAATTTTGTGAAATGTCCGTTATCTTGCAATACTACGAGAAGCCGATTGGGCATTGATTGGATCAATTTGTGGCGGAAGCAGGGTTCACTTGAGTTATAAAAAGGAATTCTTGAGGTCATTACGCGTGTTAACGTTCCCAGTGTAAACTTTACTCGCAACCTCTTCTCATAGATGCTCAATCACATTTTGGTCAGGCGACTGAGGTGGCTTCTGTAGTAATTTGGGGCAGTTGAAGATCAACCAAAACTTGGGAACTACGCGTGTGCTTCTTGGTGCCGTTATCTTTAAATGTGTTAATATAACATTATTATGCTGAGGTAGGCGAATCTATCCATTTTACCATCTATAAGATGAAAATTGCCTACTCTAGCGCTTGACATGCAAACCCAATCCATAACAGTCTCTTCCGTGCTTAGCAGTTAGGTATATATTTTTAGGTTGAAATTCAGCATTCAGTTTACGATACACGAAAGGCTTACCATCCGATTCATGCAGATCTAACTTACCTTCGTCTGTTTCAGAAACCACCAATGAGACGTCCCACTTAAAATGGCCGCCGACGTTTGCCTACAAGCTCGGGCGAGCACGTGCGTACCTCAAGTGCGGTCAAAATTTTGTAAACAAATGCACATTGTTATAATTCCAAGAGTGTGTGTGGCGGGAGTACACTGCGGTAAAATGAAATGAGCTCACACGTATTCACGGATAGAAGCTCGTTTGTAACGGGTTTTGTCGCTACGAACCTGAACTTCTTTCAAAATTTCAGGATGTCACGGGGGAAGACGTACGAAAGACGCACGTCTCATTCTGGTTTCTGGTCTGTTTAGAGGACCTTTAGAATATAAAAATAAATAATGGAACATCCAAATAAAATCTTCAAATGAATAATTACCATTTTCCAACAGTCATCTGTTCTCAGGAGGTATTGTTTCGGCGAGTTGCATTTATTAAGGTTTTGTTTTTGGGGCCTTTATACTGCTTTTTGGTACAACCCCGTGTAACATGTTTGGAATGGTGTTCAAGCACTTATCTGTTCGAGTCGTGTTTTCTAAAGAAAGATTTAGTTCTCGTTCTTTAAAGCGATCCTACTTTACCTCCATCAAAATGCTCCTTTCTTCTTTGGCTTTCAGTAGTTGCCTTGCCCCTTCTTGCTTTGGTATGCATGTCTAAATTCTTGTTCGTACCTTGTAAACTATTCTAGCTCCTAAGCGAGCTTGCTTTCCGCTTGGCCCCATGATTTATAAAATGGTAATGGGGTGAGTCGTCGAGGTATGCTAAACACAACCCCTTTGGTACTCCGCCGCGAGTTGTGCTGTCCGAAGACCGCAGCAGCCGCTGAACGGGCAAAATCAAGCAGATCAAGAAGTAAGTCCAAAAGGACGGTGTGGAGCCGAAAGAAATAAAACACTTTGGCTTTGTATTATAATGTTAATAAAATTTAATTTTATTAAATTAAGAGGAAATTAAAATTGAAAAAAAGAATAGATTAGACCTAATCAAAATTAGGCGCTCTTATTCAAGCGTGTTAAGGTATTCTATTGCCGGTGGAAAACCCGACCGTCGAATGGAACAACTAAACTCACTCAAATAACCAGAAAAGCTTTCGCTTATGCCCAAGTGTAGCACTTTTCTTGAGAGTGCAATTGACCCGACTGATCGTTGCGAAGTGCTAAACCTGAGTGATTTTACACTGGCATAAGCTCGGCTTTTATACAGTCCTGCGATGTTTACATTGGCAAGCACATCCCGTTACTGTTTAAATTTTAGGGTTGCCAGGTTGCATTTTCCAAAAATAAATTTTATAATATATTAAAAAAATAATAAATTTGTAAAAGAATAAAGTAATGGAATACAATTCAATATTAATAATTATAAATATGAATTTACAAATATAAAACATGATTCAGAATAATAAAAATATACATACATACGTAGTGTTACAACACGCTATCTAGATCGTAAATCTCTCGGGTCGAATGTTAACAATGTAGACATATAAAAAACACTTGATTGCAAAACATTACGGACCATTCTTTTTGTTCGTTATAATTTAACCATTATCCGTTGAGCCTTAATATTAGTGCTTTTTTACCCTTCACGTTCTTCAAATGAATGAATTAACAATTTTGAAGAAAGATTCAATACGGATTATTGGCGTGAAGTGAAGTGGGCGAAGTGCGCTAAATTGCTTGAGAGTAAAGGGCTAACCATAATAGACAGGAGCAAGCAGAAGCTTATGTCAGAACCAAACGAAATTCTCCCCTCTGTTTCAACGAATCGTCACGATACCCATGATGAACAGGTGCAAGCAGGAGCAAGCAGAAGGAAAGGAACTGTCAAATTGTTTTCACTCGATTTGTTTATTTTCGGTGTGGCTTTGGCTTTTTCCTTTTTATTGAAATAAAAGCCATCTGCTTTATCATAGAGACACTTATTGTCCTGCACAAGTGAAATCAACTTGTTAACAAGCTCGTATTCCATATTTATTTTATCTTTTTTCTCTTTCCTAACCTCAAATGTCACTTGTCAAAAATTCCTTCCGTCATGTCTTCTTTCAAGAAGACCTTCCTTCTGCTCGCATCAGTTAACGAACATTTAACGAATCGTCACATCTGCCCAGTGTGGGCATATCATATGCTTTGCATGTAAGAAGACATTCCCCTCTGCTTGCTTCTGCTTGCTCCTGTCTATTATGGTTGGGCCTTAAGGAAACGATTTTCAGTAAGAGTCACATGAACCGAAATAAAATCTGATTCCAGTGTTCCATTTGTCAATAATTTTTGTATGCTTCCACCAATGTGAATTCAATGTACCTACTTACCCTCGTCCTTTCCACTTCAATCTGAACTAAAAAAAAAAAATTCCGGTCCCTCGCCCATCTAGGTTTCGCTGTACAATATTATGGCGTTCAGGAAGAAATGTTCTGATGTTACAATTGGAACCATGAGTGGTTTCGTCTTTTATTTTCGGCTTTATCCATTGTTGTCAAGCGTGGCATCCTTGGGACAAAGCTTACATGTTGACTAAGCCTCTAAAAAGTGCTGAGATAAGTTGTAGTAAGGTGACTCTTTCAGTCTAAATAGGGAGGGGGCGTTATAAATATTTTAAAATGCACGAGTTGCTTATTTCTTGGGCGATGTTTCATTTATGTACTTAAGAGACAAGTAAAGGCTTATTTTTTTTTGTTTGGTTTTTCAGTGTTTTTTTCTTTGACAGCCCAGCGGGATTCGTGAGTTGTATCATGTTGTTAAACATGCTTAGTAAATATTGCCATTTTATCATGGAAAGATATCCGAATAACCGTTACTGAATTTTATTATTATCAAAATTAGGGCTCTATAAAAAATGTTTTTCGTGAACTTCGACTATCTTACGGTCGTAATAATCGACCTAATGAGCAAATAATTCAAGCCATAGTGGCCAAATTTCTCAGCAATTTCACGCTATTGGCCTTTAGTACGCAGAGGGTAAAATATTGCTGTTGTATGCGCTAACGTTAATGAAGACCGTGATTTGTCCATTCATCGCCGTTCGAAGCAAATTGGGATTAGGTTATACGATTACGTGAAAGATTTTACGCTAAGATCTTGGTCTAAATCCTTACATAATAGAGCTCGCGCAAGTATTGAAACCGAACGACTTGCCCAACGTCGAATTTTCAGTGAGTGGGCCTCAGAAAAGCTGGAGGGAGATCTGGGCTCTTACTCTGTATTGCTATTCTAATTTCAAAATTATGCGAAAGTGAATTGCGATTCTACTTCGAATTCGTACTCTGTAAGAAAGTAGAATCGAATGCCATTATTGGACTCATAAAATCTTGCTAATTTCGAAATTCCAAAAAAAAAAATCAAACTGACGTCTTAAATTAATAAAAGATATACAGTTTGTCAAGAAAGCGTTTACACGTCTGAATGAATTCGAAGAAAAACATTTTTTTTTTCTTATTAATACTTAGTATGGCTACTTTTCGCTTCAACTACTCTCTGTTATCTCCTTTTCATAGTCGATTAATTTTTTGAGGTCGTAACTGTTAGGAATTTTGGCCCATTCTTCGGTTCTTAGGGCATCTTTTTTTTAAATATGCACACAGATTTTCTTTGAGCTGGTATATCTAGCGCTTTGCTGCAATTGTAAAGGAACCACTTTAACTGTAAGCAGTTTATGCTTCGGGTGGTTGTCCTGGTAGAACTTGAACTTTTGTTTTCTGCTTACCTCCCCATAATTGAAACCAAAATCATTAGCGCTTTTGAGCAAATGGCCCCGATCTTCCCGGTATAATTGGTGTAGTAGATGAAACTCATATCTAAATCATTAGACCAACAAGAAATGAACACCTTTCTTTCAACAGAAAACTAAAACATACAGCGTGCGCCATCTCATATGGGTCGATGTAAATTTCGAATAACTTCAACAATTCTCAGCCGATTTTAGAAATTCAAAAACTTTTATTCAATTTAGACCTTTAAAATTTTTTTGATTAATTTTTGAAAACAATATCAAATAAATTACCGCCTTTATTGCCGATGCAAAAATGGGCACGTTTTCGCGCATTCTCCATGACATTTTCGAACATTTCGGTCGAAATTTCTGCGATTTCCGCACGAATGTTTCTTTTGAGCTGTTCTATTGTCTTCGGGCCGTTAGCATACTCCTTCCTTTTCAAGTATCCCCAAAGAAAAAAGTTTGGAGGATTCAAATCCGACGATCTCGGAGGCCAGTCAATATCGCCCTTTTTTGACACCAATCTTCCAGGGAACTTCTTACGCAAAAGGTTCATTGTTTGTTGTTTGCATGTCGCATCGTCTTGTTGAAACCAAAAGTGAAATAAGCCTTTTTTACGCATTTCTGGGACCATATAATGGGCCAACATCTACCGATATCGATCGCCATCCACTGTATCGCCAACTTTGAAGAAATACGGTCCAATGATGGTTTCAGCGCATACACCGGCCCAAACAGTAACTTTTTGATCATATGGCGGCTCTTCGTGAATAATGTGAGGATTTTCGGTGCCCCAGAAGTGACAATTTTGTTTTGTGCCACATCGGCATTAAAATTTGCTGCCAGAACTCCGGCTCAGCATTAGCCATTTCAACGACATTTTGTGCGTATGCCAAGCGCCGTGGCTCATCTTGTGGCAAAATTCTTTGAGTTATCTGCACTTTGTATGGAAATAAGTGAAGATCATCTTTTAAAATGCTCCGCAAAGTGGTCCCACTGATGCCTAACAGCTGCGAACGGCGCCGTTATGACAAACTTGGGTCTTCTTGAACACTGGCCTTCACAGACTGAATAGATGAGTTTGAACGCCGCGGACGTGGCTTAGGTTGCTCACGAGGGCTTGCCACATAACCAAATTGAAAAAAAATCGAGGCCCAACGACGAATTGTATCTTTGTTGGGCGCAACACGATCACGATATTTTGCACGCTACGCACGTTGAGTTAGCACAATCGAGCGTTAATTTTTAATGAACATTGAAACTATTTCCGCGCGTTCTTTTGGTATGAAGCGATTCATGGTTAAAATTGTACTGAATTGATGTTTCCAAAATGATATGACATATGCAAATCGGTTGACAATTGTTGAAGTTATTCGAAGTTTGCATCGACCCATATGAGATGGCGCACTCTGTAGTATAAATGCTATGGTGGTAAGTCGAAAAGCATTAAGTTATTGGATTATTTACGCCGAAGTTGAAGTCTGAGTTCTCATTCCTTCGAATGCTTGGCTGAGATCAATAAATGACTTTTTCTTCAATTGAAGATAAGACGTATTGTTTACTAGCACCACCCCCAGTTCCGGATATATTAATATAATTTCAAATTTTCAAAAATATGTACACATATTTTACATACAGTGCCATCCAAAAGTTAGTTGAAATCAGCTGGACAGATGCTAACCTTCACAAAATTAACTGAAATATGATCTTCTCTTATTCCTAAGTCCGTTTTTAGTTTTTACAATACGAGTATGTGTTGTCTTGCACAGACAGCAGTAGGTCGAAAATCAACAGTTAAGTTTTCTTTGCAAACCTTTAATATTTGCATGAATGCGCTGCATTCGACTGTCAAAAATCAGTTTAAGCTGTTCAATTTGAGGTAACGAACGTGCTTGTTTTCAGGAACTGATCAGTAAATTAAATTTTGTTTTCTTGTTTCTCTTTGGTAATTATTTTTTTATTAAGTAAAAGTTTAAACTGTGTATGAAAAAAAATTGCTTTAGGCTTTTTATATTCGAAATGTCTTCAAGAAGAAAGCTTTCTGTAGAAGAAAGACTGAAGGTGTCCTGAAGCCCTGAAGGAGTCAAAAAATTATAATTAAAAGTAGGGAAGCTGATACATTGGCCGATAAGCCCCGATCCGGACGTCCCAGAATAACGTCAATGACCGAGATGACCGACTTATGGTGCAACTCTGCAGGCAGAATCCAAAATTAGTTGTTCGTGAAATAAAAGAACAACTTGAAGAAACAGGAAGAACGATGTCCCAAACTACCATAAGAAGACGACTTCATGATGCCAAGCCAACAGACCATTTTGCAAGAAGGAAAACGTTGCTAACCAGATTCATAAAAACGCCGTCTAGAGTTTGCCAAGAAATATCAAAACAAAGTAATTTTGTTATATACATAATTAATAAATAAAACGAGTCAAAGTTCGAAATATTTGGAAACCGTCGAAGGCAAACTGTTTGACGTTGTAAAGGCGACAATCCCTATAATAGCCGATATGTCCAGCCCACAGTAAAACATGGCGGTGGAGGTATTATGGTGTAGGAGTGTTTTTCTTGGTTTGGCGTAGGAAAGTTGTATGTCATTGATGGCAGCATGAATGCAATGATGTACGAGTACTGTGATATCCTGGAAGGCAACTTGGAGGATTCTGCTGCTTCAATGGGATTGAGTGGATCATTTATCTCTCAACAAGACAATGATCCCAAACATACGGCCAAAATACCAAAGGATTATTCTAGCGCAAAAGGAATAAATTTATTAGATTGGCCTTCCATGTCACCGGATCTCAATCCCATTGAGCATTTATGGGATAAAATCGATAGAAGAATCCCAACACCTTCTCGAAAAAGCAAAGCAGTTTTCGTCGAAAAGATTCGGGAAACCTGGGCAAGTTTACCAGATACTGTGCTGAGGCTGTGATAAAGGCTGTTTTGCACGATGGAGGCGGTCATACGAAATATTAAAATGTCCAATAATCTGTAAAATTTAGCAAGAAGCACCAATTTTAATTTTATTTCAACAAACTTTTGGCGAATCACATTAGAGACTTTCAAGACACTTTTTTTTATTTAAACCGAATGTTTTTTATTTTTTTATGTTTGTGTATACCTAGTTGTGCTACTAAAAGCACATATTACTAGCAAGAGTAAAAACAATCAATTAATTTAACTATTTTCCACCTTTATCAACTATTCTGTGTCTTGCATGGTGATTTCAACTGTTTTTTGGAGGGCACTGTATGTAACATAATTGCAACACTATTTTATAAAAAAAAATACTTACATTTGAATTTAAACTCTATTTCTTAACAACCGTTCGAGCACCAAAACACAATCGAACAAAAAAATGCGAATGAGTATGACATTCAAATACGCAATACGGAGTACCGATTTTGGGAGAACGAAGGATATTTCGGTTGGCAATCTAAGGCTGTTCGATTTTCGAAAATACGTCATTGCTAATAGAAATAGAGAGTACCCATTCGAGCAATTTCATATTAGAATAGCAATACAGAGTAAGGGCCCTGTTTTTTTTTATCGAGGATTTGTCTTAAGCGATAAAGCTTAATTTTAGTTGAATGAATATGTTAATAAACAAAACTGATCCCGAGAACGTTACTGTCAATGGCTATCGTGACCAAAATGCTTGAGCTGAACCTGGTCGACATGTGGTTCCAACAAGATATCGATATGTGCCACACAGCAAGCGAATCGATGAACTAATTGATTAAATAAATTAATTTATCGCTCGTTTTCTATCGAAGAATTGGGGTTAAGTCGTGCGATTTGACACCACTATTTTTTATAGAGATACGTCAAACCACTCGTCTATGTCTATTAGTCAGTCAATTGCAATCTTCATTAGAAGACATCAATACAGGTGTTATTAGCGAGATAAAGTGACTCAGGATTGGACTCTCAATAGACTACTTAAAACGTAGACCGTCAACATTTACACAAAATAATCTTTAAAAGCAAATATTCATTTATCAATTCAAATAAAAATTTTAATTTTCATGTTGATTTTTTATTTGACAATTAACAACCAAACGCTTAAAAAATCAGATATTTATAATCACATGATCAAATGTGAGTAGGTGACTCAATAGCACTTAAATCCATGTAGTACGTCAGTGGCACTCATATGTCACCCGATCGCCCACTTCTGCCTTATCTCGCTCACCGCAAACAGTGTGTCTTGATGGCAACCTCCTCCAATCTCTTCCTACTATTCCATAAGCAACCAAATAAAGAAATCAAGCAGTTTGAATCGTGAGAATCGTCACACTCTCACTCATATCACACATCTACCAAGATATATACTTCATATAGAATAAGTACTTTTTAAAATTTATTGAAATACCGTTAATTTAAATATAATAACGAAAAAGAAAAAAACTACCTTAAACTCAAAGGCAAGCCCTTGCAAATACTCTTGTTTTCTTTATAAAGTCAAATTTGAATTAATGAAATTATGTCTTAATATACATATGTTTGTATATAAATACGCTTTCTTCCTACTTAATACAACTCTGTTACCGAATTCTCAGTTGTTTTATTATTATTTTTTCTTTTTTTTTATTTTATTTACAAGTAAGAAGGAGAGTATCACAAATTCGTTTGAAATACGAACGTAATTTCTTGTTTTCCTTTGCTTTTATTATGAAAGGCATAATTTTGTGAACATAATATTGTTTTTTTTTTTTGGATTTTAATACTTATTTTTTCCTACGATTAACAAAAGCATTTAATTATTGGTTTGGGGAAAGAGTATTGATAAGGAGCAATACTAATCAGATTGCGTCATACTAACCCTTCTTTGAAAGACGACATTTCAGTCTATAATTTTCATTCAAGTTATTTAAGTTTGAATATGAGTGAAATTTCAATATTTGTGATTTTATATATTGCGATTTTGCGAACGCTGCGCATGGTCAGGAAAAAGATTGTGTTGTTTACGGACAAGGTACTTTACCAAATGAAGGGGGTTTGCTCGCGTTCTCGAAATATCGATGTGAAAATCGTACCTTGTTCCTTGTCATAAAGAGCGTCACATCAAGCACCCGGGATATTACCAAAAAACTAAACATTGACCAAAAAACAGTGCTGAATCGTTTGGGTAAGGCTGGATATCCAAAGACGTTCAATGGGTGTCAATGGACGTTAAATGGTTTGGGTATCGCATGAATTTGGATGGATGGACCGAATTAGTATAAACGAATTCACACAAAGACCTTCTAGCCGAATTTATTCAATATTTTCTATGTGGGCGGGCTTTAAGGTGAAATAATCTTGACGCCAGAGTTGTACGTATTTGCCAAAGGGCATTTTAAAAGACTGTAAGCTTTTGGAGCACCGTTTTTTTTAGTGACGAACGTGAGTTTAAATTGTTTGACGGGAAACAAAGGGTTTAGCGAAAATCAAATGCTGAGCTGAAGGAGGCTTACCTTTAAGCGACAGTGAAACATGGAGGTGGTAGTGTCATGATGTGGGGGTATAAGTCTACGAGCGGGGTGGGGTAAATGGAGTTTACCAACTTTAAAATGAACCAACAAGACTACCTCAACATTCTAAAAAGAAATCTCAAGCAAAGCACTACGAAAAATGGTGAAGGGTCAAATTATGTATTTCAATAAAACAATGACCCAATGACTCACGATGTTGTAATGGGGCTGCTTTTTAATACTGTCTCGTAGCTTAAAACTTCTCCACAGTCACCTGACATCAACTCCTTTGAAAAATTGTGGGTCGATCTTGGGAAAAACATTCGAAATCGTGGAAGACTCGTGGTACTCAAGTCCACACATATTAACTTATATTAACTTTGCCAGGCATTTTTTGACGTATTAGATTGACGTATTTGAAGTACCAAGGAGCAAGTGGCAGTTGGCGATGGATAAATGAAAACGTTGATGCCTGATTCACAATGTCGCGTGACAGCGACGCGAGAGCGGAGACGAGTATAGTGCGTGCTGTCAAATGATTTCCGAACAAAGGAAATATATGAAGTAAAACACAATGGCGTGAGACCCGACGCCGCATAACGCCGTTGTTTGTGACATTTGTAAGCTGACTGTAGAGAGCGGTTATTTTTTTAAAAATGAATAAATTAAGTGAAGTATTACACAAATAGAAAAATTGATCGACTTGATTAAAGAAAAACCGTTAATATTTCGCAAAGGGGATAATTATTCTAAGTTCTTTTCCATCAAAGAAAATATATGCAAGGAAATTTCCGAAAGTGTAGTAGTTGATAGTATGTAATTTTTTTTTCTTTTATCTATTTATGAGCTAAAACACCCACAACTGTTGATAACACCGTTTCTTCAAAACGTTTTTCCTCATTTTTAAGTAATTACACTTTAAATCGCACGACTTTAAAACACAATTGGCATTTGCTCTCAAAAAAATCGTCAACGGGCCTCGCTCAATAGTGCATTGAATGAACGATACTGTAGCGAGAACAGATGACAGCGTTTCGCGCATCGTTCTCGCCACGCTTTCCTGCCGCTTTGTGAATCAGGCATGAAGCAGTGAAGAAAATTGTTATAGAAAATCATTGAATTATTATTACAGAAGTTACTGAGAATATGAGGTTTTTTTTTTTAAGCTTCTGCTATCTTTTGGAGCACTCAGACGCAATTATTGGTCCATTGTACTGCCAGAAAGACACCTTAGATGGCGTTACAGCTCATGAAGAGCTAGAGCCAAGCTTTTCTCATTCATATATGTTGTGTGCGATTTTTTTTTCTTACAAGTTAACGTTAACGGGACCTACAGTTAAAGCTGATTCCAAATGGCGAGAGCCAAGATGCTTTTTCATGGCGAGTGTACTACGGGGGGTTTTACCAGTACAACCTTCCTTCATGACAACGCCAGACCGCTTGCGTTCATAAAAACCGCACCATATAATATAAAAGTGATTGTGGTAAGTGCATAGAAGTGAAATGCCACTAAATATCAAGAAATGACTCCAGATGAAAGAGTAAAAATATTTAGTTGAGGAAGAGCTATCCTTTTGAGGTTACAACAGGATACTTTTATTCAACCATTGTGTGGGTTATGAAGGAAAAGAAAAATTTGGATTCATTGGATAAGAAAAAAGGCTCCGATCGAGAACACAAAATAATTCAAATGATGGTGAGTGTATAACAAAGAATTAGCATGAAAATTCGCTTAAAAAGTACTGTCCGTAAAAGAGCAGAGCTACGTAAAGTTGATTACGACACGTAAAAGGTTCCGGGAGATAAGTTTATATGGAAGACGGCCACCGAAAATACCTCTTTTAACCACAAAAATGAAAACAGCTCGTTTGGCGTGGGCGAAAAGTATGAACATTGGACGCAGAAAAAATCGAGTTGCATGTAATATGGTCCGACAAAGGTAAATTGAATTGCCAAACCTTCGACCGTCAACAGGTAAAATGTTTAAGAGCAAGGGCATACTCAAGAGATCGAGGTTTCCTCAAAGCCAAACCAAAATGCATGTTTCCTGCCTGGCTGCACGTGTCATTAGTTGGTATGAGAAATTACAAATTGTTCTCTCAAGCAGTTTGTTTACACGAATTTTTGTTGTTTTTCCTTAAAATGGTTAAACTTGAATGTGGCATAAAATTCTTCGTTTTGGATAGATTAAGCCCTAAGGAAATTCACCCGAAATCAATAAAAGTTTACAGAAGCAGAATTCTAATGTACAGTAACAAAAATAATTTTTCATAAAAACCGTTCTTGTGCCCAAATTAAGGGGTCATCTCAGTGTGAAATTTTCAAAAAAAAATGTTTGCATTATTGGATAGTATACACTGTTATAAATATTCTATCAAATTTTTAAATCGAAATTCCAATTATTTCGGTCGCCACATCGTTTTTCGTAGAAAGGGAACGGAGCGGGACATCTGTCGCGTCGGTCGTCCCGCCATACCATTATTCCTTTTGTTCTTTTTCTGCGCCTGTACCTTTCTAGGGTACTTAGGTCCTATAACTTCGTAAAATAAACTGGCCAATCATTTCAGTTCGTTTTCGACATCCACCATGGATAGACCTACGAAAAACGAATTATCTAAAATTTTCGAACTCCAAACTTTGAACGCGTTTTTCTCTCAAAGGCAGAATTTTCAAGCTTTTCATTTCAAATTTTGGGAGAACATTTTTCACGTCATTCTCTATCGACCTATGGAAGCTTTTTTTTTACGAAAAACTGTCGAAAAAAAGGTCAAATTCTATACGTTTTGTTCAAACCGCCGCCATTTTGTCAAATTTCAAAAAAAAAGAAAACCTCCATAGGGAGATAGCGACTTTCATACAGATTAATAATCTTTTTGAACTTTTTGTTTCAGATCAAAATTGAGGTAGCAATCATGGCCACCATATAGGACTTTTTTTTATGATACTTTTCAACAATTAATTAAACTATTGTACACTAAAGAAATCAACATAAAAAAAATAATTTTGTATTTATCCTGAATATCTTTATTTATTAACAAAAAACCAGGACGATTAGTTTATTCCAACCATGAGAAAAAAAATCGCGAAAATTAGGGATTCTTCGGAGGGTCACACTGAGATGATCCCTTAATAGTTTGTGGAGCAAAACAACGATTTTTTTAGTTCTTTTTTTAAACATTTGTTTAACATATTTAGAAAACAAGTACATTTATAAACTTAATACTAAGTGAGTAATAAAAACTTAAAACATTCAACGTATTAAAACAGTGAGAAAAAATATTCATACAAAAAACCAAAAAAAAAAAAATTCACTGTTTTTCTCGATTACTTATTAATTAATTTTTTGTGTGTAGTCCTTTGTTTTTAATTATCTCTGTCAACCGACGAGGCATTGATTCCACAAACTTTTGTGTAATGTTAGTGCCAATTTTATGCCACTCTTCAGTAATTGCAACTTTTAATTGGTTTTTATTCATACTTTTGTGCTTTTTTTTTCTAATTTGTGTGTCCAGATGATGAGCTCTATTGGATTCAAATCTGGGCTTTGTCGAGGAGTTTCAATAACGTGGGGGCAGTTGTAAAGTAGCCACATCTTTACTTTGTGAGCCTTGTGCTTAGGATCGTTATCTTGATCAAATTAAAAATCCGATTCATACATGTTTTTTATAGCTGAATGCCTTAAGTGCTACTTCAAAATATTTAAATAAACTATCTGATCCATTTTATCGGTAATAAATTCAAAATTTCCAACTCCATGATAGCCCATTGTTCCCCATATCATGATGTTGCCTCCTCCATGCTTTACGGTTGATTGAATTCTTTGGGCAAGCAAGGCTTCATTTTTTTTTCTCCATACCTTTTGTTGCTTACTTCTTCTTCTTCTTTTCCTTTTTTATCCCGGCGTCGTTATGGTCAGAAGTGTAGGACCATAACCTTCCCACTTAACTGCATTCCTACTGGTCCGCTTGTGGGGTCCGCCGACCTTTTGTTGCTTACTATCACTACAAATATATTAAAATTACTTTCGTCAACGAAAATCACTTTTTTCCAAAAGTCAATTGGTTGATTGGCATATTTTTTAGCAAAATCCAATCGCTGCTTTACGTTGGCTTTCCGTAAAAGAGGTTTCCGTCTAGCAACATGGCAATGCAGTCCTAGTGAATTAAGTTTTTTTTCGTACAGCTGAATCTGTTACAGATGTTCCACTAAATAATTTTAAGTTTTTATTCAATTGCACTGCTGTTTGTTTTGGATCCTTTCTTATTTCACGGATTAAAATTTTTACATCTGTTGTTGTTATTTTCCTTTTACGTCCTGCACCTTTTTTGTTTTCTATTCTACCTTCTAAATAATACCGATTGCAAATGTACTTGACTGTAGAATGGCTTAAATTTAATAATTCACCGATATCTCCTAAAGTTTGCCCTTTTCACGATGATAACTTACTAGCGAACTAACATGTTTCGTGGTATTTTTGCCGTTTTTTACCATTTTGAAAATAAAACTAAATTCTTTAATCCAAAATGCAATCAGGTGAAAGGCAAAGCTAACACTCGTAACACCAAAATGTACTTAAAATAATTTTTTGACAGGATTGATAACGGTTCTTTAAAAACAGAAGTTGTACGTACGGACAATGATGCCAATTTTTCTCACTGTTTTAATACGTTGAATGTTTTAAGTTTTTATTACTCACTTAGTATGAATTTTATAAATGTACTTGTTTTTTTTTATATGTTAAACGAATATTTAAGAAAAAGTATATAAAAAAAAGAACTAAAAAAATCATTGTTTTGCTCCACAAACTATTAATTTGGGCACAAGAAGGGTTTGTATGAAAAAATTATTCTCGCTATGGTAGTCGCATACTCAAAGATGACCTCCGTGAAGGACGGTTAAAAACAGCAACCACACAGGAAACTATCGAAAAATGCATATCGTGTTAGATGATAGGCGAGTGAAGGCGAGGTTTTGGGGATATCGGAATCATGTGAAACATCTTGCACAAAGAATTAGGGATGCGAAAGCTCAATGCAAGATCGGTTTGCTGAATACCGATCAAAAGCAAATGCGCAAATGATTTTCGCAGCAATCTTTGGACCAATTCAATAGCGATCCGAACGATTTTGTATAGCGATTAGTCGCTATGGATGAGACACAAATCCACCACTATACAGCAGAAACGAAACAGCAGTCCAAAAGTAGAAGTTCAAGAGGGTGGTTCAGCGCCAAGTTGATCGCATCTGCTGGAAAGATCATGGCCTGCCTGTTTTGGGATGCGAAAGGTTTGCTGTTAATGGATTGCATAAGGCCGAACAATTTTTTTTTTTTTAAATTGGGAGTTAGTGCTAACAAATAGCATAGAACACTGTGACCAATTTAAGTCAATTGTGCCTGCTAGCCAATTAGACGAGGAGTTCCTCTACTTTCTTAATAAAGCTGAGGATGTCCCTCGTAGGAGCTGAACTGATCCCCTCAGCAGTCATGATTTCTCTGAGGAGGGTATGTTTCCAAAGGCAGCACACTCGCATAGTATGTACCCTGCAGGCAATCAATTACAGGCGGATATTACTCCAACCTGCTTGACAAGTTGGATGCCAGAATTCGCGAGAAGAGGCCTGATTTGAAGGAAAAAAAATACCTTTCACCACGATAACGTCCCTGTACGCAATGGGAATTAGAAAATTGCGGAATTCGGGGGACAACTTGCTCGGCCATCCCCCCTATTCTCCTGAGTTGACACCCTCAGAATTCCATATGTTCTTAAACTTGAAGAAATTTGTTTTTGGGCAGCTGTTCACGTCCAATGAAGAAGTTAAGAGCGTCGTAAATACTTATAAAATACTGAGGAAAACCCCTTCTTTTATTACAAAAACTATGATGTAGTGGTTATTAGCAATTTTTCAATCGCTTCGATATGATGTGGTTTTTATGAAGCAATGAAATATGAGATTGGAAGGGAATCGTGCATAATGAGGATTTAGACCCAGGTTAAACAATTGAAACCGTCCGCAGTTGATCAACAGATAGGGCACAGTCTTCCATCATGACAATACCAGACCAACCATATCTTTAATGACGGAGCAAAAATTGATGAAGGTTAGCTGTGAAGTTTTGACGCATCCACCGTATAGCTCAGACCTTGCTCCAACAAATTATCATTTGTTTCGATCTATGCAAAAAGAGACTGTTAAACTGAATTATGCAACTGTCCACAAGACGTCAAAAGGTCACAGATAACAACGGCCAACATGTCCTCGAAAAAAATAATTGTAAATAAAATCAACATTCAATCAAAAATTCTCTCAATACTCATTCCCCAAGCCAATATCATGTATTTCAGGCGAGAGTTACTTATATGCAGGAAGGTATATATGCAGGCTTGTATGCTTGTTGCAAATCTTATACTTTTCAAAAGAATGTACAAATTGTTCAAAAAAGATGATTAATTACTGTTAGTTATGCATAACTTCGCTTTCCTTCGTGTAAGTCTATTATTGTTTGAAAGCTTGTCTTCTTACGATTAAACAAAATCGGAGTAGAAGTTCAATTGCAAGTGTTATAGTTAGTTTTGGTTTTATGATACATCTAAAATAAAGTAATGTACGGTATATACGTATATGGTTCATCACACTGTGTTGAGAACAATGCTACAATCCTTGGAACGTCTGGGGGTACTTCTGTTTCTGTATATGTATTAGGTTTCGGTTTCACTCTTCGTCGGTGTCTCCTTCGCTGGAATAGCCGGTGATTTGTGGACGTCTGGCAAATGGGGCGGCAATCACCTGTCTACAGAGGAAGGGCATTCCAAAAGAAACAGACAGAATGAAAAGTACTGATTGTGTTATACTATCTTAGTGACACCAAAGCGTTTTATATATACAACTAAACTTTTAAGTGTAAATATCAATGCTGCAACAGAAATGTCCCCGACCTGCCATTCATATTCTAAAATAACAAAAATTACGATCACAGTAGTACCTGGATGTCATCAACTAAAAAAAAACTCAATGGGATTCCACACATAAAACAAATGATTACATACGCAAGACCGGTTTATTGCTTTCGAACCAACCAAAAAATACTTTTTTTACAAACCAGGGATAAACAATAAATAACAGAAAATTTCTTTTTGTCGCAAAACAAAAGATTCAAGCTTAAACTAAAAGATAAGTCAAAAGAGCAATTTACTTTCTTCTGCAATAGATGGAGGCAGAACGAGGTGCGTTTATTTTTTTTTTTTTGTTTTTTAATTTATTGCATTTATGCAGTACTATACATTTGTGTAGATTGTAATGTGTGTAGATAACAATGAATTATATAAATTCATAGATAAGAACTTACGCTATCCTTCTGTAATGATTTAACCATTCCTCTAACATTTGTGCAACTAATAGTGGTCGCTTTCTGAACTTTTGTTGAGCTACTAACAGTCCGCCTTCTGTAACGCAAACATCTAACCATTGTCTCATTATGGTCTCTTCTCTACCCATCTAAGAACGATGAGAAAATGGGTTATTGTTTAGGAAGTATTAAAATATGGTTATCTATACCTCAGCTTGTGTAAGAAAATGAATGGGCAACAATTTTGATTCGCAATCCATTAAAGGTAAAAATGTAACGTCGCCGGATTCGTCGCGTCGAGCATCGATTCTACCGTATGGCTCCATAGGTACTAAGGCGCTAAAGTGTCCTCGGGTATAGCCTAGTGCTATAGGTGACTTTATACAAAAGCTTTGATCCCAAAAGAGCGGTAAGTAGAGACCTTCCAACATAAAATCATTGTGAGACAGTAAAAAAGCAAAAGATTTTGAATAAAACTACCTTCAAATCGAGCGTAGCCTATATCTTCACCGCGAAAGCTTTTCACATACTTAACCCCGTACACGACAATTGGTCTACGAAGTATATGTGCCAAGGCAAATATATGTAGTTGCTCTAAAGATGAGCCAGGTTGACTGGCAAGCGACAATAGCGTACTCCAATCTTCTTCCCACTGCGCCTCCTCCAACGTGAAATGTAACATAGCTGCTTGTATCATTTCGTATTCCTTCCAACGCGAATAAAAGCTGTAAAAGAGCATTCTATTATGGTTATTCCTTTCATTATAAGACCATATTTGTCTTACATTGGCCCACATTGGTGCAGGCTATCGGCTAAAGCTGCTCTTAAGGTATTATCACGATCAAATACCCCCCAAGTGGCCTGCATCGCAGAGTCTAATAGACAATCACCAGCGCTACGATTCCAGAGGACCAACAAGCGAGAACCCAAACGGGCTGTTATTTCCAAGGACCAATTCAATGCTGGCGGCGGACTTTCCAACTGTTGCTGAGCATCGCGATCCAACAGCTCATCGTATAGCTGCTCCTGTATGGGTATGGGGAGTTCCTCGATTTCGGCTGGTAAAGCAAATGTTGCATGCTCTTGAACATAATGACAATTGAAAAGAGATTTCCGCATGCGCAACGTATTCGCAAAATGTCGACGTATATCTGCTGCCAAATCTGGTGCCACATAGGATGGTACTCGTTTTATTCCCGGACCAGAACCAGATATTTGTGCCAAAAGCATCGGTAGCATTTCTTCGCGATGAAAACGAATTGCTAAATGAATTAAAGTGTGTCCCACATCAAATGCCGAGTTTCTATTCAAAGCTGCTATTTCGCTACTAGTTAAGGAACGTGCCGGGTTGCCGCCACACGATAGATAGGCCTCTACAGCGCTATAATTATTCTCCACTACACCTGGAACGAATAGGGGGGAGGTTGTGAAAACGTCGTGTGTGTGATTGGGATGTTTCCCTTACCTATGCAAGCATTGAGCCACTGCCAATCAACTTGTCGTCTAATTTGTCGCTGGCGTCTTTCTTGCCTCTCCTGTATTGTATCACAGTTATTAATAGTTTCTGAAGAACCTACAACCAAGGATCATGGTTTATTTCGATCATGTACCGCTACAAACGATACTAACCAAGTTGATATCTATGCTTATTGTTAAATGTTATATTGGACATTGTATTCGGGGCACCGAAAGCATCGTCCTTTTCGAATAAGACTTTATTGCTTGATGACAGGCCTTCACTACTGCTGGTTGTGGTATCTTTTGGTCGGCCACACATCGAGCATTTGAGACTCTTGGGCCAGTTCTCGTAAGTACATGTCTGTAAAATGGATAGGTGTCAAAAAATTACTGTAAAAGCGTTTGGTTTGAAAGTGCATACGTTACAAGCCCATTTCGGTACAAAACTGCGTTGCTGTTGACATTGTGTTGCTGTTGCCTCGACCGGACTAACACGACTACCAACCGCCCCGGTCGAAGTCTGCGAATTCGGCAACGAAATCCTCGAACTAGCCAAGTTGGCAATCGAACCGACTGGACTGATTTTGCCAGCAGCTACATTACTACTAGCCACTAGATCGGAATCCGATTCCGATGTAACTTTCGTGCAATTTAATTCATTCTGTCTACTAGTACTCGTTGGTGGAGCCGTAGTTGGCGGCGATGGACTTGCTTTCGGACTACGAAGCGGTGATGACGGTGTATGACGATTCATGCTACTCTTGCCGCTTTCATTACTATACATATCTTCGTTGGAACTCGATCGTTTCGTGTAGCATTGTACGCATCGTAAACTACGTGGCCAATTCAAATACGTGCATGTCCTGCAAGACCATTTGGTCTTTGATGCGTCCTGAACCGGGAGACAAGCATTCGAGTTGCTTTGTGCTAAACTTAAACTTGATGCTTCAACGAGAGATGAAGCCACATTGGTCGCTGTTGATTGTGGTGGACTGAGTCTAAAATTAACAAAAAGGAACGTAGTGTGAGGAACTCATTAGGGAAATGACTTACCGAAATATATCCTCGTTAAGGAGTGGTTTTAATCCCTTACACATTGTACATTTTATTGCAGAAGGGAAGTTTTCATAGGTGCAGTATTCACAGGTCCATTTTTGAGTTTGGGCGAGTGGATCGCACATGTTTCTCTGATGTTCAAGCCTTTGATTTCGTTTTTTTTTCTGTTTTTTTATTCTCCTAAACCCCTTTGCCCGTAATTCTTCTAGCTGATAATAATATTCTTAGTTTTCTTCACAGAATTCCAGATTACAATTATGCTATTTCAAATTTGTTTGGTCGTAATGCTTTATTCTCAACTATCTGCTCATGATCTAAAGGAAAATACAGAGAAAGAAATGCTTTTAGACTTGGTGCACATGGCTGTCTGGATCATTTCAATGAAAGAATGTTTTGATTTTTTTTTACACAAGAGGTAACGTGTGCTTAAAAGCTATATCCCGGTGCCCTTCGTTCAGAAATTGAAAATCATCAGAAACAATTTGGGTCAAAAGAAGTGGGAATAACGCGCGGCAAGGATTTTACTGTATTCACATCATATGCACATACCGATGTGACAACTACACAAAGAACATGCACAGCGAGGTCGTGTATAAATAAAGATCCTGATATTTTCACCAAGACGGTAACCTGCCTGATTAGTCCAGTTGAATATGTCGAATTTGATTAATCATGATTTTGTCACATTAACATTTCATAAACAAATATAAAAACATTGCACATACACTTTGAACTTTTCTTGCTTTATCGTGCAGCTTCATGGTTCTCCGTCACTCGAATTGGAAAATTGTGAAACTCGAATTTGTGATTCTCTGTCTATCGTCTCTAAACGTTTGCATATGCACCGTTCGATAATGATATTTAACGTACAATAAACTGAATTATAGCATGATTAATTTTTTTTTACAATATAAGGTGAAGACAGATTTTTTTTAATGAAAAAATAATAAGAAAATATGAGAAATCAAGAAATTACGTCAATATTTTGACAGGCACACACAATACGAAATTCACCAAAGGAAATTCGATCGGAAGTAGTAGATGAGAGCAGGGATGTGCAACGTGGTTGAAGAGGTGGATGTCATAAAGCGTGAGGGCAATTTGAAATCAATGCAAAAACAAATATATGGAATTGTATAACTAAAATAAAAAAAGCGAGGATAGATTTTGAAAATGGAAAGCAGATAAAATTAAAGTCGATACTGGCATACAAATAAGAGAGCGCCATTTGCATGTAAAGGAAATACTTTCACCTCAAAGCTGGCAGTGCCGTTTCATAGAATCATACTTGACATTGCAGTATGATCTTAGCTTAGCAGGCATACCAATTCCCCCGTAAGTTGGAGTTGATATTAAAAAATAAACCACGGCTGGGAGAAGACTTCATCGTTTCTCTAAAAAAAAACACAATAACAAACCAGAACCAAGCAGTGACCGATTAAATACGATATTAACGTGTTATTAATTACTTTTATGACAGAACATTGCAAATACGCCTCCTACGCTGGATCATAGCAGCCAAGTTCAAATTAATGCGAATCTTACGCACGTTTCTCGGAATTACAACTTGACTTACAAGTTGCTACTCCCAAAGAAGGCGAAGAGAAAGAAAATGAGCCTGTTTTAGAAAACCGAACCGAAAAAGAAAATCAACACAAACCTAATCGCTGCCAAATTAAAGGAAATTCGAAACCAAATTAAGAAATAAGGTAAGCTCATCTCACCAAGCCGTTTCTCACTCAAATCTTTTGTTTGCAATCGCCTTAAACAAAGGTTTATAATAAAAAATCTGATTTCAGATAGAAAAACGAAAATGAGTATCAGAACGAGAGCTTTGGTGTTTTCAACATTCTTCGGAAGCTGCATTGCCATGGGTCTGTTGCTGGTTAGCTTAACAACCAATCATTGGGTACGAGCATCCCCCAAGCGATTTAACTCATCGGTAAGGATGTTAAATATATTAACCAAGATAACTATCGCAATATGAGTAGCAAACAACAACAGTTATAGTTCGCTGGGTTGCTACAATGGTGATTCAACCAATTGCGCAAGTGACCTCATCTGGAGACCACTTGTGATATATCGTATTCGCACTGTCAGCTCGCGGGAGTTTATCTTGCGTGAACATTTGTTACATCGCGGCTCGGACTATGTGTGTGAAAGTAAATCAATTACCGATTAGACTGGGCGCGTTGAGGGAGCTTATTTCGGATTTTTCAATCTACATTCGTTCGACTCAATCTGGTTATGGAAGAAATAATGAATTTGTTTTGCACCGGCGTTTTAATGCTACTTACTTTTTGGAGGGTATTTTGTATTGTTTTTTTTACGTTTTTCTTTTCATGTTAAGCATGGGTGGGGGTTCCAGCCTTTGAAAGCAGAAAATCTGCAGAACTGAAGTTAATTTGATTTTTTTTTACGCCAGGTTGTTAATTAATAATCAATGAACATTCGATTTGGGAAGTAGGAATAGTTTGTGATTTATGGTATTTATGTGTTTAACGTCGGGTGATAGGTTAGGTTATCACCGGCTTCGTTTCTTGCGAGTGGGATTCGACTTTATGCTTAGTTTCTGTCAAGCACAGGAAATGCGTTGAATCTTTATGAATTAATTGTTTACTTTTGAAAGTGTTCTCTGGGCTGACTGCGTCATGTCATCAGTTCCTTTATTCTTTGGAGCTGAACTTATACATTTGTTATCTATGAAAACGCTTTGTTGCGAATGGTAGATTATTACAACGAGCTGTACAGTGCATGGGGGATCGATCGCCTATGTTGTGGGTGCTTGATTCATTCCCATGATATCGGCATCAGGCAAAATTATTTCCATCGTGCTAGCGAAATATATTGCTTTATCGACTAGCACTCTCTACGAATGGACACATTGTCAAAGCGCCATCAGGGATGTCACTGGTCTCAAAGGTGTCGATTGATAACGAGTGCCGACATGCCGATGTAGAGAAACAGAATGAAAGACTCCGATTTTCAGTTAAAAAAATGATTAAATTTTTTCACATAATCTTCCTTGACTACAACACACTTATTTCAACGTTTCGCCAGCACCTTCCTTCCCTGAAGCGATAAATAGGAAGGCTTTCGTCAATATAAAATTACTTTTTGATTTTTTATTTAGGTAATAGGAAGCAGCGATCAGGTGCCCCTGCTGATTGGTATTACCTGTAATATTCTTCAATTCAAATCATAATTATCCGTGGCCTAATTATCAGGATAGCCAAACTAACGACGATGTAATTGCTTTGAATTTTATCCGCTTAATGGAAGAAGATGTTGTTGAAGTATTGCTTTCGGTTAAATCGAATGCGATAGGATTGGATGAAATAAATTCCAAATTTGTAAAGCTTCTTCTCCCTTTCCTTATTAAACCTATCACTTACATTTTTAAATATACAGGGTGTCCCACGAGCAGTGTGCCAAAAAGCTAGAGCGTGTAGGTCTGGTCAAGACAAGAAAAAAATCGTATGGGAGGAGGGGTCTATTCCCCCCCGTTTAGCCGGGAGGGGCAATTTTCTAAAAAATTTACTTAATTTGGAAAAAAAATTATTAAAAATCAACAGTTACATCCACAATGCCGTGATATACTTTTTTGTAAAGCCAGAAACCTCTTCTTTCACCTGAAGCTGTTTTAAGGAATAGTTTTTGAGAAATTAATTTACAAACTCAAAATTTTGAAAAAAAAATGAAAAAAATTTCGAACTACATATGTATTTTTTTCAAAATTGTATGTAATTAAGTACTAATGTTTTTTCCAAAAATTCAATTCTCTTATTAGTTTTTAGTTAAAAACAGAAAACCGGATGCAAAAATGTCTTGTAGTTTTTGAGAAATTAAAAAAAAAAAACCCCGAAACATTTTTATCTAAGAAAAACCTTTTTTTTTTGTTTTAACGCGGCTGGACTTGTAGGGAAAATTAATGTATTAAACATTGACCTCTTTTTTATTATTTCTAAAAAATCGGAGTTTTATTATAATAAATTTTCAATATGATCCCCATTTTTTAGAAGGCAAAGATTATATCTCCTTCTAATGGCTGCACATACATACATGTAAGTCTATGCTTGACAAATTTTCCTGCAATTTGACTCCAGCGACTTCAATCCGTTCTTTCAGTTGTTCCAAAGATACTATTTCCACTTCGTAAACATGAATCATGAATCCCCACACATAAAAATCTAGAGGAGTTAAATCTGGTGGCCATTCCGTGGGGCCCCTTCTTCGGATCCAACGGTCACTAAAATGATCATCAAGCCAGTTTCTAACCCGTAAGCTGTAGTGTGGTGGTGCTCCATCTTGCTGGTAGATTAAATTATCTGCTATGGCCAAAGGAACGTTGTCCATCAAATCGGGCAAAAGGTCTCGTAGGAACTGCAGGTATGATTCTCCATTAATAATGGCATTCAAAAACCGGGGCCCGATTACAGTTTGTCCAACAATACCAAGCCAAATTACAGCTAAAGCGGTGTTGTGATTTATTTTGTTTTTTGTTGTGTGGATTGGTGCTACTCCAATGATGCAAATTGTGGAAGTTAGTAACCCCATCTCTGGTAAACTGTGCTTCGTCCGTCCAGAATATCCTTGCAAAATAGTTTCGTTCAGTTTCATCTCGAAGCAGTAATGATCGACAAAATTCTGCTCTCAAAAACTTGTCGTTTGAGGTGAGTTCCTGGTTCCTGGTGAGTTTTTGGTATGAAGCACTCTCCATACTCTAGATTTGGGCACTCCATGCATAATAGCTATCCTCCTTGTACTAAGGGAGGGATTACGTCGGACCAAATCCAAAATTCTTTCATCTAAGGTTCCTGATCCATCTGTAACTGATCTTTCGCTTCTTCGATGCTCTAGCACTCCGTGCTCTCGCATACGTCGATGGATTCTTGAAAACATGCTACGACTGGGACACCTCCGATTGGGATATTGGGATATCTTTCAGCGTAGAGTCTTTCGGCTTCACGATCTCGACCATTAGCTAAACCGTAGCAGAAGTACATGCCCGTTAATTCTTCTCGAGAGTATGAGTTTGAGATCGTAATGTGTTGATGAGTTAACATCCAATTTGGAATTGTTTTTTTATTAAAAATGGGATGCCTTTTATTTACATTTGTGTTGCAAATATTTTGTTTTTCAATAAAGAAAAATTGGTTTTATTGTCTTAAGGTCCTAGCGGATTAGAACCCATCGGCGGCGGGCTGACCCAGACGAAATTGGCAGGTCAGTTTTCAGGCGTTATCAATGAAAAAAAAGGATTAATCCAGGGTTATTCCAATACTGTGTCACTTTATTGTATCCTCATAAAACTCCGAATTTTTTAAAAATAATAAAAAAGAGGTCAATGTTTCATACATTAATTTGCCTACAAGTCCAGCCGCGTTAAAACAAAAAAAAGGTTTTTCTTAGATAAAAATGTTTCGGGTTTTTTTTTAATTTCTCAAAAACTACAAGACATTTTTGCATCCGGTTTTCTGTTTTTAACTAAAAACTAATAAGAGAATTTAATTTTTGAAAAAAATTAGTACTTAATTACACACAATTTGGAAAAAAAAATAGTTCGAAATTTTTTTTTAATTTTTTTTTCAAAATTTTGAGTTTGAAAATTTATTTCTCAAAAACTATTCCTTAAAACAGCTTCGTTTAAAAACAAGATGAAAGGAGAGGTGTCTGGCTTTACGAAAAAGTATATCACGGCATTGTGGATGTAACTGTTGATTTTTAATAATTTTTTTTCCAAATTAAGTCAATTTCTTAGAAAATTGCCCCTCCAGGCTAAACGGGGAGGAATAGACCTCCCCTCCCATACGATTTTTTTCTTATCTTGACCAGACCTACACGCTCTAGCTTTTTGGCACACTGCTCGTGGGACACCCTGTGTACAAGTACTAGCCGACCTGGCGAACTTCGTACCACCTCAGAATTAAGTCAGTTTTCTAAGAGAAATAACTGAAATAATAGTTAAAAATCAAAATCATATACCCTTCTAGCGGATCCCAGCGTTCTTCGCTATGCATGAATATTAACAGTGAATCAAATCCAAATAAATATTTGGAAAGATAAAAAAAAAGAGATAATCAATTCAATATAATGTGTATACAACATTTCTAATTTTTTCACGGAAAGTCTCGTTCCATTGCAAAGTTTTGGTGAATTGACATTTCGAAGAAGTATGATAGATGAACCAACTTTTTAGGTTAGGTTAGGTTAAGGAACACCACTTCCACTCGGAGGCTAAAGGACTCATTGTGAAGCGTAAATTAAATGTCACCTACATTAGCCTAGCGAGATATGCCTTTAAAAAACCTGTCAAACCAGGAGAATAGGGGGATGGCCGAACAAATTGTACTCCAAATTCTATAGTTTTCACATAGCCAACACAATCCTTGTGTAAAGGTCGGTTCTTCTGGTGAAAGATGGTTTTTTGGCATCCAGTTGATCAAGAAAGTTAGAGTAATAATTGCCTGTAATTGTTCTGTCTTATGCAATTAACAGGAATACGTAGGACTTCGCTTACTTTGGCGCCGAAACACCGGCTCCCACCTACTGCTGGGACTCCTATTTCGTTTCTGGCGTATAGTGGTGGACCCATATCTCATCCATGGTGACAAAAATCGTTTTGATACCTATTGAGTCGGTCTCAAAAGTGCTGCTGGCATTCGGCAAATGCCGTACCCATCTTGCACAGAGCTTTGGCATCTCAAGTTCTTCACTTTCTTCCGATATACCTACAGCCTCGGATTCACTCGCATATCGTCCAATACGATATCATGCACTTTTCCAATGGTTTGCGGTGTGGTCGCGGTTGTTGGCCACCCTTCCCGTGGGTGATTTTTGAGGGATGTGCGTAAAGTTTAAATTAAGCTGCTGCTAATGAAGAAACAGAGTCGCCGTAAACTTTTTTCCGCTTCGGATGAATTTCCTTAAGCATTCATCCATCCAAAACGAAGAATTTTAAGACCGCACGATATCCATCATCCGTTGTCCCTTTTAACAAAAAAAACTTGCAAGGCGTCTACTGCAAAAATTCGTGTAAACAAACTACTTGAGATGACAGGTTGAAACTTATAATACATACTAACTAATGACATGTGCTAGGCAGGAAACGTATATTTTTGCTGAAATTTTCACCTACCCTCGTACATGGTTACGATGCATCGAGGAATGAGAGCTCTTGTGAATTTTACGAACAAGAATGAAGCAGCGCGAGGTAGACCAATGAAATGAAGTTCTAAAAGCCTGCAAGGATGAACACGGATACGAATTTATAACGGATTCACAATTGGTTCTGAGAATAGAAAAAGACCACTTTCGCGATAGTAGAGAACATTTCATCCAACGAGTTAGCCGTCGTCTTATAAATATGTATATTGGCGCAGGCTGCCTAGTGAATTAATAGAATAAGTTCTCTCTTTTCCGTTAAAATTAATGCTTTATTCAAATTAAGTCGTAAAAAACATGTCATTCCTAGTATTGCTGATCTTTCTTGTGGCATAGGAATTCCAAGTCCGAAAACATGTCTTTGGAGGCTATCCAAGAATTGATCGATTTTCTGGCATCTTCACAAGAAAGGCAGTCTGCTCAACCAGGTCATGCGCCATCGAACGGACCAAGTGAAAATCGGAAGGAGCAATGTGGGCTAAATATGGCGGGTGGGGTACATTGTCGCTAAGTCTTGTCGAGTCCTTGCTCTCATAGCGATCGATTTTCCTTCCTTTTTCGCAGTCGATAAGGAGTGGTGGTTTCGTTTGCTTTGAGCAGCTCATACTAAACTACACCTTGCTGATGCCACCAAATGCAGAGGAGAAATTTCGAACCATGGATTTTAGGTGTAGTAAATAGAAATCCTTAATTGCATGAAATTGAAGGTTTTGTTTTGGCATAGTTAGAATGATCTGATTTAGATCAAATATATGGGAAGAGAGCCATGACGCAATGGGTAGAGTGTCGGCCTCTGACGCACGATGAGCGAGTTCGGATCCTGATAACACCAACGCCATCGAATGTTCATTACGCGGCTTCTCTCCTCGGCACTTGCCTCGAAAAAGCTTCTCGACTCTCGCCGTTCGGAATCGTCATTAAAACTGTAGGTCCCGTTCACTTGTGTGAAAAACAAATCGCACACAACATAAGTGAATGAGAGAAGCTAGGCTCTGGCTCTCCATGAGCTGTAACGCCATCTAAGAAGAAGAAGATGCGCCGATTTGTTCGAAAACTTTTTCCTATTTTGAAGGTTTTTCCTCAACCCTCGTTGTTGCAAAAACCTCTCTTAAGGCAAAGGAAAAAGTAATGTATGCAGGTCTAAACGCTGTACGAAAAGAATATCAAACCAGGTCAGGTTTTATTTGCAACAATAATATATACATATATATAATATTTCGGTAAACTGCTGAATGTACATGAAGATCCAGCAGTAATGGAAAACTGTGACAGCAGAAATTCAGGTAGAATGCCAACCATCGAGGAAATGAAAGAACTAGTGTTGGGTAGGACAAGCATTTTTATTGAGTTTGTATGAGGTACTCATTTGTGGGAGTGAAGTGGTACATTGTCCCACCTCATTTGAGGTAAAGGATGTTTCTTATAGAGGTATAGAACTTTGAAATGGAATAAAACAAAGATGATTTTTTTAAATTGACATGAAATTGACTTTATTCGAAAGATAATCTTCTACCATTATAATTTAAATATAATTTCTGGCATATGAGCGCCACGGCTGGTTCGAACGTAGTCTAATCTGGAGGTCCAATTTTCAATGATTTTTTCCAACATTTGTGGCCGTATATCGGCAATAACGGGGCGAATGTTGTCCTCCAAGTGGTCAATCGTTTCGGATTTATCGGCGTAGACTAGCGATTTCACATATCCTCAGAGAAAATAGTCAAGCGGCATTAAATCGCAGGATCTTGGAGGCCAATTCACGGGTCCGTAACGTGAAATTATGCGGTTACCAAACGTTTCCTTCAATAAATCAATTGTGGCACGAGCTGTGTGACATGTTGCGCCGTCTTGTTGAAAGCTCAGCTCCTGCACATCATGGTTGTTCAATTGATGAAGGGAGAAGTCAGTAATCATCGCTCTATAGCGGTCACCATTGACTGTAACGTTCTGGCCAGCATCGTTTATAAAGAAGTACGGACCAGCCCATAAAGCACACCAAAAAATCAGTTTTTGTGGATGAGGATTATCATCACTCCAAATACGGCAGTTTTGTTTATTGACGTATCCATTCAATCAAAAGTGAGCTTCATCGCTAAACAAAATTCGCTTATCAAAATTGGGATCAACGGCAATCTTGTTTTGGGCAGTCATATGCCAGAAATTATATTTAAATTATAATGTCAGAAGATTATCTTTAGAATAAAGTCAATTTCATGTCAATTTAAAAAAATCATCTTTGTTTTATTCCATTTCAAAGTTCTATACCTCTATAAAATACACCCTTTACATCTTGTCACATGTCCCATTGATAGCTTGCAATATGTACTAATGCAAAAGTCGTGAGGTGCCTCTGCTATGACAAGAATTGAAGTGGTACAAATTATTTTTTTGAGGTGGTGGGATATTTTTGTACTGGTGTATGGGACATGAGGATGTGAGGTGCTCTGACTATGACAAGAATTGAAGTGGTACAAATTATTTTTTTGAGGTGTTGGGATATTTTTGTACTGGTGTATGGGACATGAGGATGTGAGGTTCTCTGACTATGACAAGAATTGAAGTGGGAAAAATATTCTTTTTTGAGGTGTTGGGATATTTTTGTACTGGGGTATGGGACATGAGGATTTGAGGAGCCTTGACTATGACAAGAATTGAAGTGGGAAAAATATTCTTTTTTGAGGTGTTGGGATATTTTTGTACTGGTGTATGGGACATGAGGATGTGAGGTGCTTCTGACTATGACAAGAATTGAAGTGGGACAAATAATTTTTTTGAGGTGTTGGGACATTTTTGTAGTGGTGTATGGGACATGAGGACGTGAGGTGCCTCTGACTATGACAAGAATTGAAGTGGGACAAATAATTTTTTTGAGGTGTTGCGACATTTTTGTAGTGATGTATGGGACGTTTGTAGTGCTACTTGTATGAGTAACCCAACACTAGAAAGAACCAATCTGTCGGCTTAAGCATAAATTAATAAATTAAAATAATATGAAACAATGAAGCTATCCCCGAGGAATGTAAAAACTCAGTCATCTTTCCGATATTTAAAAGGGTGACCAAGCATAATGCAACAATTACCGAGGAATATTGCTTCTATCAAGTTGTTGCAAGATGCTGTCAAATATTTTCTTAAATAGACTAATTTCATACGCCAAGGAAATAATTTGAGACCACCAGTGTGGCTTCACGAGAAATCGCTCAGCAAGTGACCAGATTTTCACTATACGGCAGCTTTTAGAAAATAAATGGAATTCCACGAAACGGTACACTAACTATTCGTAGATTTTAAAAAGGCATAGACTATAAATCGATCGAAAATGTATCACGTCCTTGTAAGGTTGCGAATCCCGAAAAGGTGGAACTAATACAATTATGACTAAAGAGAAACAAGGAGAAAGTTAAAGTTGGAAATGTTTTATCGGAAACATTCGATAAAGGATTAAAACAGTTAGATGCCTTGTAACCGCTTTATTGTAATTTGATGGAATTCGTAAGGAGATCCCTTCAAGAAAAGGTGAGGGGAATAATCTTTAATGGAATCACAATCGTTCTAACTTACACTGATGATCTTGATCTGCTAGGAGATAGTGAGGAAACTGTTAAAAGAAATGCAGAAAGTCTAATAATAGCAGGAAAGGAAAATGAAGAGAAAAACAAATATATGGTCACTGACCCAATTGACACAATTGATTGTACTCGATAAACACTTTGAGAAAATGGACGAATTCAAATATCTGGGCACCATATTAACTGCCAAAAACGATATAAAGCTTCTTGGTGATGAAAAAACTATCCAAAACACAATTTTAGAATCCGTGTTAAAAAATCTATAACAATGCCAGTGACTCGGAAAACAGATTTCGAGTCTTTGAAAGCGACACCTTAAGGAGAATCTACGGTGGAAAACGATGAAACAGGCGCTTAGAGAAAAGTACACGATCAAGAACTCACGGAATATTATTAAGCCCTAAGCATTGTCCGAATAATTAAAGTTCGAAAACTAAGATAGTAGGATATGTATAACGAATGGACAGCGAACGAACAGTGAAACGAATAATGAGTGGAAAACCCGTAGAATAAAAACACCAGGAAGGTCCACAATAGCTGGGAGCAATATAAGGATGAACCTAGAAAATATGGAACAGAACAACAAAACATGGAAAGAACACACGCATGACATTGGGGCTTGGCGAAGGGTGGTAAACGAGGCTTTCAACTTTCGAGTTCCAAATGGGCCCGTAATAATAATATTATAATAATCTACTTGTAATGTTCAACTATCGCCGGACGATGATGTAATCCCTCCAATTCTTCGTCTTTAAAGTTTTTCGGTGCGCCAGAGCCATCTTTACCTATAACATCAAAATCATTCTTTTTAAAGCATCAAAACCAAACTGCATGTCGCTTCTGACTGAGCATGACCAGTCTCAACAAGAATGGTTTAGCAATAATATTCCCCTAAAATAGTCTTCTTGACACGAACTCGACATGCTTAAAACTATGTTAAGAAATATGTTTATGCTTCGGCGAACTAAAATATATTTAAGTTCAAGCCTGCCTACCATCTCAAATATCATGCACCTATTTCTAGTGGAGCCATCTGTTGGGAGATAGTGATGACTTATTCAAGCTTGCAAAATTTAAAGCCGCTGAAGATGAGTTCATTGGAAATAACATAGTCGGAAAACCATAGGAGCAGAGGATAACCATGTCAAAGGTGGCGCACACAAGAGGCAAAGGATCTCCACCAACTTGGTGTGCAGCACTGGAAGCAGTTGTCTAAGGATAGTGCCGGCTGACTTAATGGTGGTGATGGTAGAAAGAAATTTGTGTAGATGTTAGTAGTTAACCAATGATCATTTGGCAAATTGTATTCTTATCCACATCATATGAGTATCATTTGCTGTTATTAATGTTAGAAACCTGTATAACGAGATCAAAGGCTGTCAGGAAATGTCGCGACTCACTGAAATCCATCAGACACCATAAAGTTAAACTCTGCTGGGTACCGGGCCACAGCTCAATCGCAGGGAACGAAAGAGCAGACGAGCTGGCCAGGCAAGGTTCTGAATTGGACATCAGCGAGGCGGACACGTCACTGCAACCACCGATCAGCGCATTATACAGGATCATAAACGACACAATCATCAAAGAGGCCAACTCGTCTTGGCTTTCAAGAAACGACAGCTACACGACAAGATCATCGTGGCCAGAGCTCAACGTCGGAAAAACAAAGAAGCTCTTGGCGCTGGACCGTAACTCGATCCGTATGCTCGTCGGAGTGATCACAGGACTCTGTCCCATTGGAGCAATGCTCCGGAAATGGGACTCGGGATCCAGCGATCTCTGCCGGAGCTGCGGCGATGAGGAAGACACTGAGACGATCCAACATCTGCTCTGCCACTGTCCAGCTCTCCAGAATCGACGCCTAGTATCGCTGGGCCAAAGATTCTTTACAGAGATTGCGGACGTGGCTAACGCAGATATATCGGATCTTCTAAGATTCATCAAGAGCACGGGTTTCAGCCACCACGTGATAGGACAGGTTAAATTTATGTGTACCCACACAAACGAAGGGAATCACAATGGGCCTCCGGGTGGAAGTGATGTCCAACCATCACACTCCCCTTCTTTAACCTAACCTAACCTATCATTTGCTGTTTTTTTTTTTTTTTTTTTTTTTTTTTCAAACCTAGTTTCGACGTAACCGTTCGCTTTGGAACATGAGTTGATTGGATGCATATGATTTCCGAGATTCTGAAGTGTATTCACGTTGCCATTATGAGTTTAATTTTTAGGTACAAAAAACTATTGTAGCATCCTGGTTGTCTGTTATATTTTGTCTTGGTTGTAAGTTCAATTATAACGTACCAAACCCGTTTTAATCGTTTATATAATCCTTTAACATTTCCATTTTTTCCTAAAGGAATCATCTGGAGAAGTGAATTACGGACTTTTTTCGGGAAGCAAAATACTCGATTTTGGTTATGGCATTCGTAGTCATCCCGTTAACGGTATAATGATCATATTTCAACAATCTCCATGCAGAATTAATGAGACATTTATTCACTTTTCAGTTTATACATTTATACAAACCGAGCCAGATGTGATGAATTTTTGGCTCTGGCTCATAACAGCTCTCGGAACTGGCTTCGGCCTGCTGAGCTGTGCGATTGCAGCTATCGCATCGGTGTTAAAATCGGCATCAGCATCGAAAAAGAGCGGCATCATGACCTTATTGTTTGTTTCGAATATCTCGTCAGCAGTCTCGCAAATGCTTGCATTTGTTTGTTGGATATTTCAATTTTATCAGTACCTCAAGCACAACGTACTCTCGTTGGATGATCGGAATTCAAAGTGGTATAGTCAGGGCCACGCAACGTTCGGATATAGTTTTTACCTCGTCATAATATCAACACTTATTGTTCTGCTAAACTTAATTGTTCTATTGTACACAAAACGACTCGAATATAGAGAGAATCGACGCCTGGAACCTCCCTCGGAAGAGAAGAATCAAAGCGCAATTATGCTTTACTGAATTAGCCAACAACTACCCGCCCTCACAGTGTACGACAATGAACTGAAAATGAATCTCAACTGCTCATGGTTTCGTATACAAACAAGTATGAACATAAATCAGAAACAAGTCAGCCATACAGTACTTTAATAGCAATTCTGGTAAAATACTCTGATCGAATGTGTAAATCTTGAAATTATTTTTATACGTGTACTGAATTTAATTTTATTTTCTTAAGTTAAGAGTTTCAATAAAAAGGAAGTTATACTTTGCTCGTTTTATTTATCATTTGAAGTAACCCTGAATGGAGGAAATAGAACTAGGGGAGGATCATCTGTAGATGAGGTATTCGTCAATTCATATTTCACATGGACGTGTTGGATTCTTCCCTTCAACTACAGATCGCTCAGAGCTCTTTGATAAGTAGTTGGAGACTTTGATCAAGATAGGTGCATGTGTGTGCTGTTTTGCTGCGGCGCCGGAAGTATTTCAACGGCGGCATTTTTGTATCTATATCTATTCTTCTTTGGGTAAATAAACAACCAGTACTGGTTTTGAATAAAACTATTGAAATTTGAGCCATTTATTTGTGATCAATCGGGAGAACACATTTATTTTATAATTTTCAGACGTGGGCATATACCCACCACGGCTGGATCTGATGAATGTCATCCGAGGGACAAAGTTTTCAATCACTTGTGGCCGCATATCCTAAATAACACGAATGATTTTGGCTTCCAATGAGCCAGTTGTTGGCTTGTGAGAATATGGACTTTAGGTAGCTCCAAAGAAAATTACTGAATTTTTCCTTCAACCAGTTAACTTTTATCAAACATACGAAATGCCAAGCAGCTGGAACCACATCTCTTGCACCTTCATGGCCTTCAATCGGGAAACGAGAAAATAATTAATTCTGACTTCATTTTTAAAAAGGAAATATGGTCCAAAGACGACGCCAGCCGGTTTAAGTAAGCGCGAGCGGAAGGGTCGATCATAAGAGCACTAGAATTTGCTGCGTCAGTGCTAAAACATGTGGGTTCAATATAGTAGACATCTCAACTAGGATTAACAGCATTAAAGAATTATTCAAGGAGTTCTGCAGTTACGATGACCAAATTGCGTTTACGCCATAGGAATCTTTCAACATTGCTGAAGGAACATAATATAAAATACATGCAGCTTTACAACGAGGCTTAAACAAACGAAATGAAAATTCAAATATGCGAGATCTACGCCGTGGCGGCGATGACCCCTCATTCGACTGAAATTCCTGCCAGGCGAGTGACTTTTTCAAGTTTGGAAACAAAAAGATGTCGCACGGGGCCAAATCTGGAGAATACGGTGGATGGGGCAGCAGTTCGTAGCCCAATTCGACCAATTTGGCCGTGGCGAGGGCGGAGGTGTGGGCCGGTGCGTTATCATGGTGGAAGAGCACTTTTTTCTTCGCCAAATGGGGCCGTTTTTTCTTCAATTCGGCGTCGAATCGCCCCAATAATTTGGCATAGTACTCCAGGTAGTCGATGTGGATCACGCTTTGTGAATCCCAGAAAATGGTGGTCATCAGCTTTCCGGCCGATGAGTCTTCGCCTTCTCCGGAGCATGTTCGTCAGATGAAGTCCACTGTTTTGACTGTTCCTTGGTCTCTGGTGTGTACTAATGGATCCATGTTTCGTCGACTGTCACGAAACGACGCAGAAACTCCTTCGGATTGCGCTTAAACAGCGTCAAACACTGCTCTGAAATGGTCTCACGGTTGCGCTTGTTATCCGGAGTAAGCAAACGTGGCACCCATCGCGCGGCAGCCTTCTCATGCCCAAAATTTCATGCAGGATATGACCCACGCAATCTTTTGAAATGCCTACTGTCTCAGCTATCTCGCGCAGCTTCAATCGGCGGTCTGCCAATACGAGATCGTGGATTTTTGTCACGTTATCCTCCGTGCTAGCCGTTTTCGGGGCACCTGGACGTGGATCATCAAAAGCCGACGTGCGACCACGTTGAAACTCGTTAAACCAATTTTTGATGGTCGCCATCGAAGGAGAAGAGTCACCGTACACAGCATCCAAACGCTCTTTGCTTTCGCTGCGCGAGTTCCCTTCCAAAAACAAGAATCGAATCACCGACCGATATTGCTCTTTTTCCATTTTTCTAAAATCCGCGGACACTCCCGCTCCCACACGCGGTCAAAACAAAACTACGAGTCCGATCCGACTGAAATTTTGACAGTAGCCGTCTACTAGAATGTACTACAAGATAGTAAGTTGCTCTTGCGATACTGGCGCCATCTGGCGGTGAGGCTAAGTACTTATCGGACCACCCTCCTAGTCGGCAATCGTAAACCAAAATCGAATCATTCTCGTGGCGTCCAATAAGGAGTTAAGACTCCGCTAACCATTCTGCAGTTTAGTGGTATTCACTAAAAACCTTTTTATTATCAGTGACCATACTGTCGAAAATACAAAAATTCCAGTACCTCAATGATGTTTTGAAAGGAGAATCAGCTTGGCTTCTTTACCTTTCGACCTTCCAACAAGAACTCACGATGAACCATGCCACTGTAATCGAAGAAAATAGTGAGCAAAACGTTCACATTTGACCAAACTTGGCGTGCTTTTATCGGTCTTCGTTTTTCTGGTCGCCTCAAATGGGATGGCGGGCTTTGGTTTCGATGTTCCTGCGATCGTTCGGAACAAACTTCGCTGACACACCTCTCATGCCCAAATATTCATGACATGAGTTAACCAATATGCCACAATAACCACAGCAACTTCTCTGATAGTGACCTCCATAACAATTTTCTTCACTGCTTCAACGTTTTTATCCATTGTTGAAGGGGTGGGATGTCCATCGCATGAAGTCTTGTACCACTTACGAGGGTGGTCTGAAACCACAGTGAAATTTTGGGCAGCTGAATTTAAACGCGGCCGTTAGAGCTTGGGAGACGATGTACGTCCAAAAACTGCAACAACTGACGATAACATTGTTAAAGTTCACAAAATGTTGCTAGGTATCCGCCGAGTTAAAGTGAGAGAGATAGCAGAGGCTATGAAAATGTCCAAAGAACGTGATTGTCACACATTAAAAGATTTAGGCATGAAAGGGCTGCCCGCGTGTTGGGTGCCGCGTTTGCTCACGTTAGACCAAAAACGTGTTCGAATGAACAATTCCAATGCTCTGTTAGCGCAGTTTAGGCGCAATAAAGCCGAATTTTGGCGCCGATTAATTACTGCCGATGATACTCGGATACACCATTATACGCCCACAACAAAAATACAATCAAAACAGTGGACTGCTCTGGAGGGGGAATCAGCTCCAAAAAAAGGAAAAACTGTCTTTCCGGCTGGGAAAGTGATGGCGATTTTCTTTTGGGATATTCATAGAGTTATCTTAATCGATTATCTTCAAAAAAGAACAACCATTACAGGGGCATACTATGCATCATTACTTGACAACTGAAGGCAGAAATTACGGAAAAACGGCCAGCGTTGTCATGGCGAAAATCGAAACCAATTACGGTTTGAGCTGCTTGACCATCCGCCTTACTCACCGGATCTAGTCTCAAGCGACTTTTTGTTCCCTGATCTAAAAATTGCGCTCGGAGGACAGAAATTTTGTCAAATGAGGAGGCAATCACCTTCATGAACAGTTATTGTGCAGAGAAAAACGCCGATTACTATTTGGACGGATTAGAGAGATGGGTACATCGTTGAAAGAAGTGTTTAGAGTTACAAGTAGACTATGTAGAAAAAGAAAAATAAATTTTAAGAAAAAATGTCTTGAATCTTTGTTAGGTCGGAAACTTTTCATAGCACCTTGATCACCCCTCGTATAAACATTTTTTTTGTTGCTTATGGTAGACTCGCCAAATGCCATAGTCAACATTTGTCAACTTTGTAGCACTGACTTTTATTTTTCAGACAAAATCTAATCTTTGATCCATTTTTTATTAGCTTGAAATCACCAAGCACACCAAAACAAGACTAACCTTTATATGACTCACAATGTCGATCTATGGTAGAGGACATGTGTACCAACATAGCAAAAACACATAACGAGAAATTCAAAATGTCGCCTTATTTTTTGAACACACCTTGTATCATGACAAAACTGCAATGACTGCTAAATAAAAACTGATAGTTTGCAATCTGACATTTGGTTTTAAAGAAACAACTCTCTGATTTTAGTGCTTTCAAAACTTTGCGAAATCGTGGATATTGAACGCTATGAATATTAGGGTTTGCTAGCGAATCTGTTGGATGTTGGGGCATCATCGCGCTTAGATGAACCTGAGAACTGACTGAGCCCTCTAAGCCTTGGTGGGATCCCGGACATGCATAAGAGGATCAGAAAGTCACATTAAGTGATTCAAGATTAAATTTACTTTATTCACAAAACTTATATTTTATCTTACAATTATGGTTTATCCCTTAATAGAACTCCAAAGGTGAATCGTCTTTATCAATTGTTATAGATGGCGGCTCTGCATTACGTTTAGCTAAGTAAGCTTGCACTACTAGTAGACCCAAGCAAGCCATGTTACTAATAGAAGCTCCGATCACAATATAATAAGAAAATCCAATTGATGCACTTCCCTTCGAAATAAATGGCACTTTCGAATTGAGTGTGTCTGTTGTCGCTACATTATCTATCAGATATTTGTTGAAGAGCACCCCCCACAGTATTAGTGTTATGAGCGAAAATCCACCCGCAATGCCATTCCATATGTACAGGCCAAGAATGTTGAAAATTGGTTCAATTGGGTTATATAACATGTTAATGAGAGCAAACACAACCGATACAACGGTGAATAAAATTGCTATTGATAAAAACAGAACTGTGCAGACCCAATACCCGGATGGAATGCATTCATTGCTAAGGTTCTTAACAAGTTCTTCGTTACCTTCTGAAATATTCAAAATGTTTCCTAATCAAGTTATTGTCACACAAAAATTCAAAGTACGTACCTATTCGGTTTAGGTTGAGTATTTGTATAGATCTCGCTTGAAGTGGACATGTCTCTAGGGTCTCGCCAGTCAATACGTTCTTGATATCCGTATGGCGGCTCTCCGAGCTATCTTGGCAACTGTACATGCAGATGCCTTCCGAATAATCACAAACAACTGAAATTAAATTTAAATTGATTAAATATGCAATTAATACTTGCAGTTAGGTATGAGTGAAAAGTTGTTGAAGAAGTTAAAGGCGATTTTTGTAATTTGGAAATTGGAATCAAATGGACTTAAGACGAGTATACACCAACTTTTTGTCTAAGCGTTATAAACGAGCGAAAGCCTAGGGAAAAAGCTATATATATTGGAACCTGATTAAATGCTGGAAGTGAGTTTAAACCTTTTTAGGCCACATTCAGAATAGAATTGATAAGGGTCGACAATGAAAATGCGGTTCTTGAACTTACGAGTATATCAAGTAAACTCATGGTGATCCGGATATTTAAACCTTTTACTTCCGAAGTTGCGCGCACGCAACCTTGTGTTCCCGTTATTATTTTTTCCATATTTTGTGCACCGATCTTTGTTCCTTTTTTTTCAAAGGAAGTGTGTGGTTCAAAGTAATTTTTTTATATATTTTGTAAACGATATAAATATATCATCCGAAGAAATCGATGTGCAGGAAAGTCGACGGGCATGCTACTCTTCGACATAGAGAAAGCATTTGACTCTGTTTGGCACAATGGACTCATATTCAAAATGTTCAATTTTAATTTTCATCCTTTTTTGTGCAAAGTTATTCAAAGCTTCTTGTCAAACCGTAATTTTAAAGTGTTTGTGAATAATAGCTCGTCTACTTTGTTTGATGTGCCCGCTGGTGTCCCGCAAGGCTCTGTCCTAGGACCTCTTCTATATAATTTATACACATCCGATTTACCAGATCTACCAGGATGTGAATTTTGCAACATATGTATGCTGATGACACAGCGATACTTTCATCGCATAAGTTCGGTCTTTATATTGAGACGAATCTTCAAAATGCGGCGGAAGTATTCGGTGGTTATTGCAAAAAGTGGAAGATCAAATTGAATGTGGGAAAAATACAAGCTATCTTTTTCACCAGAGAAAGAAAACATTGCTTCCTCCCATCTAATCGAATAATGCTCGTTGGGCAGCCAATAGCATGGGAGAACACAGTCAGATACCTGGGTATCCATCTGGACAAAAGGCTGACATTTCAGGAACACATAAACAAAACTTTGCACAAAGTAAGCATTGCTTTCAAAATGTTATACCCATTCATAAATAGAAGGTCTCTCTTATCTGACCAAAATAAAATAATTATTGTATATATAAAGTTATTTTTCAAGCCCTCTTGCTTTATGGCTGTCCTGTGTGGGGAAACTGTGCTAAGTTCCACATTAAAAAAATTACAGATTCAGCAACTCTTAAAAATGATGCTTAACTTACCTTGGTACTATCCTACCTTTGAATTGCATCGACAAGCTAATGTTGAATTCGTATCTGAGAAAATAGAAAGACTAACTAACTCTTTTCTCATAAGATACCTGAAAATCCAGTCGTAAACGAGTTAAATGTCATCTAGCTCAAGTTGAAATACGAATTCCATTCAAGTTCGTTATTGATTTTTCGATTTGCTTATCTACATATATATGAAAATCGATATAATAATGTCCTGTATTTACTTACTTTTTGTTTTTTTTGTTAATTTATTTATTTATCTATTTACTTATTTATTTATTGGTCTGTTTATTTGTTTATTTATTTAATTATTTATTTACCTAGTTACATATTATTTATTTTTTTATTTTATTTAATTGATTATTTATTTATTTATATATGTATATATTAGTTTACTTATTTATATTAATATATTTGTTTACTATTTTATTTATAATATTTATTTATATATTTTATTTATTTATTTTATTTTTTTCTCGTCACATGAGGGTATTTTCTGTTTGTTTCCCCTCGAAAAATGTTCAAAAATATTATTTATATATTATGTGGTATTAAATAAACTCAAATTATATATAAAAAGTGAATTTAAATCATAAAATGTGGATTTTGACTTTCAGAAATTTTGAAACTTCGATGTTGCGTCAATGCAATATCGGACAACCTTTAGTATATTGAATTGGTTTTGTTTTTGTTAGGAAAATAATGGCTTCAAGTAAGGGTTTAACGGTGGACGAAATAAAGATGATAATGGATTTTAATTGGGATGATTCGGCAGATGAAGCAAAAAACATGACCAATTTAGATGATTATGAAGCTACTTTTCCTGAAGACGACGAAGAAACTCTTGATGTACAATAGATCTGAGGGTTTATGATAAATCTTCATAAATTCATATCAAGATCGATATAAAAAAGTTAAAATAGATAAAAAAAGGTATAAAGCCTGTCATTATTGACTCCAAGGGGAAACTGCCAGAAGAGGAAAATGTGATTATAAAATCACCTTTGAAATATTTTTGCATGTTCGTAAACAAAGAAGTTATAGAAAGAAATTGCCATGAATCAAACAAATATTGTTTACAGTAGACGGAGGATGAACTGAAATGTAAAACTATAGAAAAAGAGTAATACATTGGCATCTTAATTTACATGGGTGTAAAAGTTAAGACAAAAATGTAATCAAATAGCTCTCGAAAGCATCAAGCAGTCGACGGGCAGATTATTCCATTTAAAGGTATGTACAATATAAGGTGTACAACATTGCTTCCGCCGTTTGCCGATATGTGGCGATAACGGTAAGTAGCGGTCGGAAAAAAACAGATCGCAGACGTCAGGCAGTTGGCTTGGACCTCGGTTAACAGAACACCATTCAAACATTAGTCGATTTGTGTCTGATTCATAAAGTTGTTCTCGATTGAAAATGTCAGTTTACGAGCCAAATGCTCGTCATTTGCGGGAGGTGTTGCTGTTTTGTTTCAATATGAAGAACACAGCGGCTGATTCTCGTCGAATGCTCTCTGATAACGTGTCTTGAGTGGTTTCAACGTTTCAAGAACGGTGATTTTAACGTCGAAGACCGGCATAGTGGTGGAAGAGAGAAAGCTTTTGAAGATGCAGAATTGGAGACATTACTAAGTGAAGACTCGCTTCAAACTCAAGAAGAATTGGTACGATCAGTGGGAGTGACATAGCAAGTCATTTCAAAACGTCTCAAGGCCATGGGCATGATTCAGAAAGAAGGAACTTGGGTCCCGTATGAGTTGAAATCAAGAGATATTGAACGGCGTTTGTGTGTTTGTGAACAGTTGCTTCAGAGGCAAACACGGAAGGGATTTCTGCATCGCATTGTGCCGGGGGACGAAAAATCGGTTCATTACGATAACCCTAAACGCAAAAAATCATGGAGATATCCCGGCCATGCTTTCACGTCGACGCCCAAATCGAATATCCACGGCTCCAAGATCATGCTCTGCATTTGGTGGGACCAGCTCGGTGTCGTGTATTATGAGGTGTTAAAACCAAGTGAAACAATCACAGGTGCTCGTTATCGAACGCAATTAATGCGTTTGAACAGAGCATTGAAAGACAAACGGCCGCAATATAGCGAGAGGCACGATAAAGTGATTTTGCAGCACGACAACGCTCGACCCCACGTTGCAAAAGAGTTCAAAACGTACTTGGAAACGTTAAAATGGGAAGTCCTACCCCACCCGACGTATTCTCCAGACATTGCTCCCTCTGACGATCACCTGTTTCGATCAATGGCGCATGGCCTGGCTGACCATCACTTTCGATTTCATGAAGAAGTCACAGATTGGATCGATTAGTGATCGCTTCAAAAGAGGAACAATTTTTTTCGACGATTGATGCACTGCCCGAAAGATGAGAGAAAGTAGTGGCCAGCGATGGAAAATACTTTGAATGATACATGTGTAACCAATTTGTTTCATTAAAGCCTCAAATGTTGCTGAAAAAACGGCGGAAGCAAAGTTGTACACCTAGTACTTAGTTATGAAGTTCACTTCTTGATTTCAGGAAAATCGTCGTTGAAGCAATACCTCTCGAAGAAGTAACATAAATGGGGTTTCAAAGTATTTACACGAGCTGGAATATCTGGCATCGTATACGATTTTGAGCTGTAAGTTGGCGAGGGAACGTGTCGAAGTTATGGACTTGGAATCTCTTCAGATATTGTCCTACATCGTGCGTCTTCTTTACTAAAAGGAAAAAACTTCAAACTTTTGAAATGAGCTGGCTTCATCAGGAAGAGGTTTTTTCAATTAGGGAGGTGAGCGAAGATATAATATTAGAGATATTAGCTGGTACGACAATAAAGATGTCCAGCTTATTTTCAACTATGTTGCCACAGAGCCATTGCGAAATTGTGGGCGATGGGATGCAAACACAAAAAAGTATTGCGAGATTGATCGTCCGGAAATAGTCGCTGTATAGTAAGTATTGTATGTGGGAGGCGTAGATTTGAGCGACACGCTTATTGAATTTTATCGCATCAATGTTTGGACACTGCATTTACAAATGGTTGGCTTCTATATAGAAGAGATCTTAGATCGTACGATCCAATCTAAAAACATATGCCGGTGATTCAGTTCTAGACCCAAATAACACATGGACTCACATACAGTGCCATTCGAAAAATGTTGGCCAAACATTTTATTACCCTGTTCTGGCGCAGTTCTTGGAATTTATGAGAGCTACGGAGTTTTTTTACCTAGATAGCAAACTGTCGTTCAAATAATGCATACAAGTCGATGTTATTATAAATAAGAGGTGCATTTAGCTCGTGATAGCAGTCCGAAACGAACCGAACTAATTTAGTGAAAAAAAATCACTTCGGGATGCAAAGCTAATATTTTGTCTATGTCACGTCTCAATTTGACAACACGTGAAGTTTCCAGAAGATTAAATGTTGCTCAACAAACTGTGGCATGGAATTTAAATAAAAATATCGTGATACCGGGACTATCAGCAGAAAGGAAGACTCTGGAAGGCCAAAAAAGACAACCCCAGTGGCAGATCGTTTTTTAATGGTGTACAGCCGTCGGCATCGGTTCAAGACTTCGGTGGATCTTAAAATCGATCTGAATCGAGCTGCAGGAAAAATAATTTCGTCAAGCTCATTGAGGAAAAGGCTCGTGAAAGCTGGAGCACTCAAGCCAGTACTGAAGCCGGATTTTCCAAAAAGAGAAAAAACGATAGCTCTAGGCTCAAGAGCATTTTAATGTGGAACAATGTTATCTTCTCCGACGAATCAAAGTTTAAGCTGCGTGTTGGAGATGGAAGGCTTCTTGGGCGAAGAGAACCAAAAGAAAGACTGAACTCGGAAGTATTTTAGGGATTCCCCCCAAAACAGAAGATATGATGGTCGGGGGGTGCTTCTCTGGTGATGAAAAAGGTAGAATGGTCTTAGTAGAATCGAAAATCACTGCAGAAGTTTACCTATGGGTTCCGAAAAATGCGCTGGAGCTTTTTGGTGACACTTGCAGATTAATTTTTCAACAGGACAATGTGTTAAGGCAACCACCAAAATTGTAAGTATGAACTTGTTCCTTTTTTAATATGAAAGACTAATATCAAGCTTTTAAATAAGCTAGAACTTTTATGACTAAAATAAATATTTGCATTTTTCTCATATCTTAGGTTAAAATAAGACAATAATGTCGATGTAATAAGTTGGCCTTCCTAAACCTCAGATCTCAATCCAATTGAGAATATCTGATCAATAATGAAAACTAAGGTTTCGAAGAATCGTCCAGAGTCAATTGAAAGTCTAAAAAATTTACTTATCCGGACCTGGAACACCATTGGTGCTTCCACTTGGAAATATCTATCTGAGTCAATGCCTCGCCGATGTGCAGCTGTAATAAAAGCAAGAGGAGGTTCAACAAGATACTAATTAGAGAGAGAATGTTTCTGAGAAGCAAAAAAAAAAAAAAAAACACTGCACCAATAAAACATTTTACTTCAATCCCTAAAAATGAAACAGAAACCTAAAAAAACCAACTTTTTGCTCCCGTGACCGCGTGTGAAAAATGTTAACACTCTAAATGTACAATATCATGAAACGATTGAAACCGCATAAGAAATCAAATCCTCATTAAAAAAATACGTAGTTAATGCAATAAATTTGACAAAATTCGACAAAAAGTTTGACTAATATTTTTCGAACGGCACTGTATAAAATTAAAAATCCAACAATACCTATAAAAGCCAGAAGAAGTCGCCCTCATATCATCAGATATTCGGTCAATTCTTACTTCATCCAAAAATTGGCGATACGTAGAAGCACCCATGGAGCAAATAACATTTGACCAATTTAATCATTAAGTAGAATGGACTACTAAAGATCGATGTTGATGGTCGACATCATGGACATCGTGCACGAAATGCGATGTATATATATGCGATAAACTATGAGTTATTACATAATGGAATGTACATATGTAAGACGATAAAAATTACTTACCTGTCAAATCGAATTGTGTCTTAGATGCAAGAACTTGTCTCACTGCAGTTCCGGAAAACAAGCCATAGTTTATCTCCTCCGTTGAATTTAGATCCCTATATATTGCAGCAGCTTGAATCTATAATGGAATTTCAAATAGAGTAATGTTTGTCTGCTGGTATTCGCTTTCCTTGTACTAGTTTACCCAATTTTCGGTAGATATGCTAATTATGTATAGTGCAAACGATGTGCACGATATAATAAAAAGTATGAAAAGAAGCGTCCAACGTGCCTTAGCCATGACAGTATGAACCACCTGGCAATAAGAGAAAATAACCAACACAGAACAGGTCTAAGATAGCAATACTCAATGCATCATTTAATTTTGGTATCTTATCTTGTTATCGGTTCCAGTTGAGAGCAAATAAGAGGCGCATACGTACTCGTATGTTCCCGTAAGTTCGAAATACAACAATCTGTTCATCATGGACGCTAATTATGACTTCGACAGATAATAAAATAAACAGTAAACCTATATTTACCAAAGTTTCAGAAAATATATCTTATAATAATTGCAAGAAAAATGGTTCGTAATGCCCAGCATATAGCATGGTACACACACACGTAAGTTAGACTTTTTCATATTAAAGTTTTATTAAAAATATATATTTTCTATTTTCCTGAGAACAGACCTCTTTACTGAACGATCAACTAAGACTTAAGTTTATTACAGTGATTCATCAAAGGAACGCGTGGAAGATGGCTTGGTAGACGATATGAGCTGTTGACATGGTGCAATTTACATTGTAGTGGGCTGATGTGGGAACGAGGCTGTGTATGTTAAAAAATGTTGGAAAGTTTTTTTTAAATTCAAAGACCGAATAAATATTTTTGATATGGACCCTTTTGTCACGAACAATTTCTTTGAGATGGTGAATACATTTATCGCACGCTGCATGCAAATGTGTCTGTGGAATGCGTTTCCATTTCCGATGAAGCACCAACTCGAGTGCATGCATTGTTTGGTATTTTTTGCCAACCTAAATGTACTCCAATAATTGCTCAATTCCAATTGGTGCTTCATCAAAGAAGACTATGCTTAGCAATTGGCCACTTGCGAATCAATTTCTCAGACTTTTTTTGGTCAAGCGTGAGAACGCTCCCTTTTTGGAACTTTATCACTTTTGACAATGTTGCTGTCTTTTTCGGACTATCTCTATAGCGTTTTGGAAAGTTACAGGTTTGGTTGTGATGTGATATAATGCGACACACAAGTGTTTTGTTCACTTTCAAATATTCTAGTTCGCCAACAATAGCTGGTAAAACACAGGCAACAGTTCACGTGAGCCAATGTGTAATGTTTTTTTTTGAACCACACGGGACATCGCATTACTTTTACTCTGAAATCAAGTTGCTTGCTATGAAACAGCCATCTTGTCAGAGCGTAAGCATCCCGGGCTCTTGTCAGAGCAGCATCTCCATGTTTGTCAAAATATAGATATGTACTGGTCTAGCCAGATCCTAAGGTATCTGATTACATCTTGTATTGCCAATGGATGCCCGTACGGTCCCAAAATTTTGAATGTTGAATTTTTTTTAAGTCACGCGGCAGAAGGTTTTCTGCATCTACTCTTGAGTTAGAACAGATTCGTGAAAAGTGTCAAAAGCAGCTGTCATTGAAAAAAAACTTAAGTCCTCGCTAAAACAGAAATATCATCACCGGAATCTGTTGTTGACGAGTCACCAATCACACTACTCATAATTTCACTATCAGTACCCACCACAACTCTTCCGAAACAATTTTGTTTGAATCAATTTTAGTTTATTATTATTTATTGTAATTCTAAAACATGTTTAATAAAATCTGGCAGATAAGATGTTTTTCGTTTATTTACAACTAACATAGTACTGTACTTTTCTGTTCTAACTAACTTGATCTGACAAATGTAAGCTTGACTAACGTTTTGGCGTTGACAGATTATTAGGTAAAACTTCTCGTAGCCAGTGATCGTTGATTTTTAATTTAGTACTTTACAAAACCAACTAAATTTATTTTACTGCCGAATATTTTATTTAGTTTAAAAAATAAAACTCAAAACAAAATAGGGTCGGCTAAGTTTTTTGGCTTTCATTTGAAAAAAAAAAATAGTGATAATTTTTTTTTGGTTATTATGTTTTAACAATCAATACGGAAAATGTTATTTTATTGAAATTACACACAAAAAACATGTTATGGGAAAATTTACAAAAATAAAACTTTACATATCGCTATTTTTTTTTCGTTTTGATTTGTTTTCCTTAGTAGCGAGTAGGGCCTCCTCTACTCCGTATGCACTGTATTAACCTACATATGTGGTACGCTTTCGATCAGATGCGTTACATTTTGTTCCGGTGTGTGCTCCCAACAAGCTTTTAACGCGTATTTTTTTTCTGAGGCTTCTTTTTAATTGGTCCTATAAATGCTCGATGGGATTGAGATCTGAGCTCTTTGTTGGTCATGGCAAAAGTGAAATATTGGCGTCAGAAACAGCAAATAGTGTAGTACGGGCCGTATGTGGGCGAGCATTTTCTTGCATAAGAACAAACCCAGGGCAAACCCAGAACAAACACCTCGGTAACGGTTTTGCCTAGCAAACTTATTACAGCCCATACCATAACACTAGGGCTTCCAAAGCGGTCACTTGTACTTCTGTGAATGCACGGGTCGGTAAAATGTTCGCCTTGTTTCCTCCACACTCGTGATCGTTTATCATCTCTCAAAAACCTTATCTTGCATTCGTCTGTTGAGCGTACAGACCTCCAGTTGTTCATGGTCCAATTTGAAGTTTCGGTCGAATAGCACGCACTCAGGAACGTTGAGCATTTTCTTGGAGTCGATTGCGAATGATTTGATCACTCCCGACGAATTTATCGGTCTTCTCGCCGAGTTGTGGTTCTGATTCTTCCTGATCCAGGCCTCTTTGCTACACCACGCGCCGGTCTCCTGGAAGCGTTCTCTCGCTTTTTGGATAGCTTGCCTCGACACAACGATACGATATGCAACAGCCCTTTGAGATTCTTCTTGCTCCAGCATATTTACCGTTCTTATTGCGTTTTCAGCATCCAAATGACGTATAGAACCGGGCATGGTAATCACGTTTAATCACGAAGAAATAAAGAAAAACCATTAAAGAAAGTAACACATCGCAAAAACGCTAGATTCGAATCAAGAAAACAAATGCAACAATTTTTGCATTTGCAATTTTTGATTGTTTTTTTCGAGCCTGGGCTTTTTTTAGGTACTCACTTGGTAAAATTGTTGTTCAAAACATTGATACGGACTCATATACATGCAAACTCTACAATAAAATACTTCGTTTCAATAATGTTTACCAATTAAGTATTTTTCAGGCAAAATACAAAACCAATTTTGGATGGGTCCTATTTTGTTTTGAGTAGTTTATAATAAGATCACTACACAACGATGTTTACTCATGTGAGTCCGGAACAGAAATGTCCGACATTGGTGTGTGGTATGTCATCTGAAGGCTGCTTTTCGATGCTCGTAGCTCAGTTCACTGAACAGAAACGATAACAATGATTGCTGACATTGAGAGCCTTCACGCTTGCTACAAATTATTTTACGATACTACAAAAGCGAGGTTGCAATGTGATGGCAACCTCATTGCAATCGATGTCAGACTTGAGACAAGCAAACATTTGTTGATCGTATAAGTTGTGTCGAAAAAAGAATCCGAAGAACACTACTGGAAAAACTGAAATTCCACTATCAGAAATAATGATTCTAATATACTGGGTTTCAAAGTGTTGCCTGTTATGTCAAATAAAGTGATACACTGGTTATATCATTGCTTATATTTGGCCAAAATACTAGTGACCTGGCTAAATTTTTCCATCGTTGTATGCCCATATGACCTTCATGAATGTATCTTAGAATCACTGGGCGCATCTTTTGAGGAATGACAATTTGGTTTGCTTTAAATACAATGCCATCAATTACATGAATTTCATCTCGAAAAGTGTAATAGGGCATGGCTAAGCTATTAACGTTCTTTTTGTCATCTGGCCAACCGTTTCTAGAGTATTCTTTGATTAACTTTAATGTACAGTCTTGATTAATTAAGTTTTTAATCTGTAACAATTTGTCGTGAGTAACCGTCAAATTACTTTTTAGTAAGTTGCAGTGAATTTCAACTTCTTTGTCAAACTCACTTAGGGTTTGATTCGAAAGTGGTGCCCTGGACAAGGTGTCCGCTACAAACATTTCTTTACCAGGCCTATAACATACTTTTAAATCGTATGTTTGTAATTTAAGCATGAATCTCTGTAATCTCGCCGGTACCTTATATAATTGTTTTTCGAATAAAGGAATGAGAGGTTTATGGTCAGTTTCAACATTTATAGTTTTTCCATAAACAAATTGTTGAAAATGAGTACAACCAAAAAGGATAGCGAATAACTCTTTCTCAATTTGAGCATAATTTTGCTGACTTGCAGTAAGAGTAGCAGAAGCATATGCTATTGGCCTATTTTCGTGGCCAATTACCGCGCCTACTGCGTTTTTCGAAGCGTCCACAGATAAAGATATTGCTTTGTTGCTATCATAATAGGCCAAAACTGGAGCAGTGGTTAGTAGTCTTTTTAAGTTGTTAAATTCTTGCTCATGACTTTCTGACCAATGCCAATCTGTTTCCTTTTTTAATAAATTGCGTAAATTGGAGTTATGTATAGACAACCCTTTAATAAATGAAGAAAGATAATTAACCATCCCTAAGAATCGCTGTAGTTCGACAGGACATGTAGGACGTGGCATTTTGCATATCGCTTCTATTTTTGATGGATCAGCATGAACCCCAAATTCATCGAAAACATGACCAATAAACTTAATTTTGCGCAAGCCTATTTTGGATTTTGATTTATTGAATTTTAAGCCAATCAGTCGAGCTCTGTCTAACACCATTTCTAAAATTCTGTCGTGCTCATCTCTACTTTTTGCATAAATTAAAAAATCGTCTATATATATTATCAAGTTTGGGATATCTTCAAAGAGCTTTACCATTTCTGAATGAAAGATTTCTGGAGCTGCATTTATTCCAAAGGGCAATCTTAGTAAGCAATATCTTCCAAATGGTGTTATAAAAGTACACAATTTCGAAGACTCATCGTCCAAAGGAAACATCCAAAATCCAGAATTCGCATCAAGGGAACTAAAGAGCTTGGATCCTTTCAGCCGTGACTGACATTCATCAACACTGGTAAATGGAAAGTGTGGGCGAAGAATGGCTTTGCTAAGGTGTCTCGGATCCAGACATAGTCGTAATTTACCACTTGGCTTTCTTACAATAACAATTGAGTTAACCTAGTCAGTCGGTTCTTCAATCCGTCTTATTACTCCCAACGATTCCAGGCGATTTAACTCCTCTCTTAGCTCATCTCTTAGTTTAAATGGTATCTTAAGTGGACTCTCAACCACTGGAGGTATCCCTGGCTTATTTATATTTTCTAAGCAATCATGTTTCTTACCCAAATAGTTCACTCGTTTGACTAAATCCATTTTTGTTGATGTTGGAAGTCCCAAAATTGATCTGCAATTGATTGCCACAACAGAAAAGTTAATCATATATGGATGTCTTTCGTAAAAACAGGTAATGGTGCATTGTCCAAGTAATGGTATAGGTTCTTCGCTGATCGTTAGTAGTTTGATAAATGTTGGTTTTAGAAGATGGTCATCCAAGTTCAGTTTTTTGAATTGTTCAATTGACATTATGTTAGCTCCCGCACCAGTGTCTATTTGGCAGACAAGTTTTTTATTGTTGACGTAAAGATTGACATTCCATGTTGCATTCATAGTGCTATCTCGCTCGTTGATGTTTCCAATAAATAGTGTTGACTCGCTCTCGTTCTCCAGTGTTGTATCCTCAGTCTCAGTTGTATTTACATTTCGAATAAACGTTTGTTGGCTTTGTCTGCACATTTTTGCAAAATGGTTGGGTCGCTGACAGAAATAGCATGTTGCCCCTTGCGCTGGACATTTATAATTGTGGAACTGGCCGCATTGCCCACAAGCCGACGATCTCTTTTTCTCTAAGGAAGATGGCATTTGTTGGTTATTTGATCGGCTCATCGATGATGTAGGGTGAGACCGCTGTTGAGATACTGTGTTCTGTGATGATATATTTGACTTTTTCTTACAGGTGCAATAACAAAATTGTTACTCGCTTGACTTTCTAATTCCAATTCCTTGGACTGTTCTTTAATAACCTCTAAAATGTTTGCAATTTCGATGACTTTTTCTAATTTTTGATCACCCTCGTTAAGCAATCTTTCGCGTATATAATTAAAACTGTTGTGAAGGCCGCAAATGAATAGATCTCTGACCAAGTCGTCCTTTAATTCTTTAAACTCGCATGTCTGACTTAGATTCTTCAAAGCAGTTACAAATTCGTCGATAGACTCTCCATGTTTCTGGCGTCTCGTTAAAAAAATTATGGCGTTCCATTATGATATTTACTTTGGGCAGGAAGTATTTATCAAAAAGGTCATAAAGCTGCTCAAGTTTTATCGTTTTGATGTCAACCGAAAACGATGTAAAAATGTCAAATGCGTCTGGGCCCATGAAGTGCAGAAGTAAGGCTACTTTACGTTCTTCACCTGTACTTACAAGATTGCTCGCAAGTAGATAAATCTTGAATTGGTTTTGCCAGTTCTTCCAAGCTAGAGGCAAATTTGTTGATTTTAAATTGAGCGGTGGAATATTCATTGTCCCCTGAAAAGTTTCCATTGCGTTATTCTGTGTCCCCGAAGTAGATGGTTGTAAGGTGTCGTTGCTTTTCTTCTCACTTTTCTGCATTTCACTTTATTGAATATAACCCCACATCTGACACCATGTTATGTCAAATAAAACACGCGATTATGTCTTGTGCTAGGGTAGACTTTATTCCTTGACCAGTGTATCACTACTCTCAGATCTCCTGATCTGATGATGTACAGATGTCTTATGTTTGATGCATATAACAATACTTATACATAGAACCTCTATATGAGTATGTGCAATATTTGTATATATACTTACATAATTAGTACAAGAGTTCTATTACAACATTGCCTTCAAGACTTCTCGAGGGCTTCTGTCAATTCTTGTTGGGGATAAATCCCGAACGTTTTGTCGAAAAGTGAAACAACCTTGTCAGGCATTTAAATTCAGCATGGGAACCTGCACGGATACAGAATTACTAGTTGAATCACAATTTATATTAAGGATGGTCGATAACAATATTCCGCTCCCAGGCAGAATGGCCAACTCATGATCGACAGTGATACAGTGTCAGTGATCTCCCTGACTGACATCGATATGGTCAAACTTAAATCCAACAAATGTGCTGCCTCAGAGCTCTTTAAGGCAGCTAAAGACGAAGACAAAATGGTGGGGAGTACTCGCCAGCTCATTCGAAGGATATGGTCAAAGCCCAATTCAAAAGAAAAAGACCAAAAAGGCTGCACCCACTACAGAGAGATCAGTCTCCTGTATCCACTTTGAAGCCGAGACGACAGCTTGTTTAAAGACAAGGGCTTGGAATTTGAGCTAAGGCCCGAGATACTTGGGGGTGGTCGTGGTGTAATGGTAATCATCACGGACTGTTGAGCCGAAGGTCTGTAGTTCAAGTCCGTCCATAGTCAAGAACAATTCTTATACTGTGCAACAACATCAGTTGGGAGTGAGAGATTATCAAAAAGTGCTGACGAAGGCATAACATCACTTCAAAAATTCATACTCTGTGTGTGCATTTCCAAAATAACACCTTAATGACATGGAAAACAAAAGTGTCACTGTGAACTACAACCAACGCAAATTCAGTCGAATCTCTCAAATTCTATCTAGGACAACCACCGCCGAAGAGTAGTGAGCGAACATCTTCGACACACACCATTTGCACCCCGTCCAGGTTGTGTGACAAACACCATAAGAGCTAACTCTTGAACCTACACGAATTATACAAAAAAAAAAAAATTCTGTAACGTTTCTAATATTGGCCCTGAAAATATTATTCAGAATTCATTAGTCAACACAAGGGGCAATATATGTATCATACTTGTATGTATGAGGAAGTTATAGTTTATTTAATAAAATGGAGCAAAACAAGATGATAAGCTTGGTATATGTATTTAATTTATTCAACTGCCACTTTTAGTTGGTACAAAGCCTCACGCTGTTGGAATCGAAGTGACTTCGCCTGAAAACATCTCCCTAGCTGCAACCAAGTTTTTTCAGGGTTTTTCTGGCGTCAACGAAATCTCCCAACCCTAATTTTTGGCGCTGTTTCTTATCAGCAGCTTATACATATTGCTGGCGATAAACAAAAAAACTGCCACGGCGGGAGCTGAAATATTGTTGGTGATGTTACTTGCTGTTAGATGCAATGATGTGCCTATAACTAGGGCAAAACGAAGTATATGCTGTCATCTAAAATGGACACACACCATCAACGTCTTCACCAGAACCTACCTTGACTCTGCAATTATATGAGACCAGTGCAAAGATAAAACGCAGAACCGCTGCTTCTTTGGGCTCAGGAGGCAATTAAATAACAGATCCTTCTCTCGAAGAAAAAGTTTAACAAGACTCTTACTATCCAGGTCCTGTTACATGGCACAGGAATATCGACTTTGTCTAAGGTCATTTTGAGAGGAAGGTGCTGCATTTGATTTTCGACCCACTTTGTGAAAATGGGGAAAGAGCGAAATGTACCATAAACAAGAACGGACGGACGTACAACCACATTGGTCTACTCAAGGGCCTACTGATTTAACGCCTGGCTGAGATATAGAGGCGACAACATCTGCAGTGGCTTCAACAAACTAGACGCAGAAGAGACTTGTTAGTTGAGATCTTGGTCAAAAAACGTCCGATTTAATTTTACCAGTCGATTTTTGGTATAATTTATTTTTAGTTTTCCTTTAATGCATATTCAAGACAAAATATCTGGGCCAGTGCGAGCTCTTTAAGTTTTGTTTAAGCTTTGCGACTCATCTTTTTACCATGACACGTAACAAGTATACCTCTGGGCAAACATTTTTAAAACTTTTCGTTAAGCTTTTAACCAGCAAGTTAACTTCTCTATGTTGTCATCATTAGCTAGTCTGGAACAATCTCATTGTAAATCAGCTGGCTATGAAGACATTGATTGTTTCACTTTAACTCTCATTTCAAAACTGCACCTTTTAAAGCATTGTGAGACTCATTCTGATTATCAAAATCATATCGACGTCAAAACTCGAAACTTTTCAACCTATTGCTATGGTCCTATTTTCGTACCTTCAGGTAATTCTCATGTCGTCGAAAGTATAATAAAAATATGTATGTTTTCCTTAAAATCATTAACATAGTAATTGATGTCCTTAAAAAACATTATTGTTTTAACATCGCCGCATGTATGTATGTCATTAATCTAATCGACCAAATTCTGTATATCCAACAGTCGTCAGAATGTCTAGCACTCCGAGCTAATAATAATTCCCAAGCAACGTCCGAAGGACCAATCTACCTGTTCATTGTTCAATTATATTCTTTTCTACCACCTTTTTCATTTGACGTACTCGTATTGTCATCAATGACTTCCTACAATCAAACATTTCAGTTTGTTTTTCTCACCAACCTAGTGTCCAGCAACTGCGCTCACGACATTCTGCTCTCCTACCCGGACCTATTCATTCATTCACCGGTGGCCAATAAAGCATTTATGGGTTTCCTTGGTTTGGCAGTCTATCCGTGTCACGGATTCTTACTCTTAATCGAGACAAAGAGGTTTTTCTTTCCCGGACTCTATTGTACAATTCCATAGACTACAAAAAAAAAAACAATCTGAATAAAAGGATGCTCACTAGATAGGGGCGTGTAGGCAATGCCTACCTGTTGGAATTCCTTACATTTTTATTGTCCTGATAATTTTCACACCAATCTTGCGTTTGATAGCGTGACCGGTGTCCCTTGATTGCACTTGCCCTCTTTTGATCGAAAATCGTTATTAATTTTTTGTAATTTGTGTGCCTTTGATCCAGGATATGTAAGCCAGAAAGTCTATTGACACAAGATGTGGGGTTTTTTTTTTGTTGCGTAAGGTAAGGTCTTTCAGGTTTCGCTAAACGCGTAAATCAATTTTGACAAATCTTTAAATGCCACCTGTTAGTTAGGAACATATAGAAAGTCTAGGAAGCAAAAGTTTGTGTATAGACGGGTAAGACCTACACTTTGGCAAGCTAATTGAGAACGCTTTTGCTGTTGTTCATCTATTAGACTAAATGAATTGTTTATCTTCTCTGTGGCTGATCCCTGCATGCCACACACATTGTATCCCAGCCTAGTGCTTATATGTTTGTGCAAAAAAGGATCCTGATATCTTACTTTGACCATTGCAAAGAAATTGGAAATAATAGATTGATACGTACTGAAAGAGAAAGTAACGCAAATCTCAAAAATCGCCAGGGTTGCTTTCCCGTCGTAACCTATTGCGTTCTATTCAATTGGTGTCCGTATAGAATGAATGAGACAAAGAGAAGAGAGCGAGAAAATGTCATTTTATTATTGATCTGAAATTTATTGCGGAGCAAGAGAATGGAGCCAGTATGTCTGGCCCTACTCGAAATATTTTTTTGTGGTTTTGAGATTTTTATGTCTGCGTAATATTTTTGTAATTGCACGATCTCTATCTCAATATTATTTGATTTTGGTTGTAAAAGAAACAATTCGAACACTCCAGTCGTCATGGGTGGCATATATTTTCAGCAATTGTAAAATGACGGTGCATTCAGTACACTATAGGTACTTCAATACATACATACATATTAGATATTAGATGCCTCGATGTGGAATTATTGTTTCACATCCCCCCCGTGATAACGTGGCATCACTCTTCGACAGACAGTGATATTTTATTTATTTTTATAAATCTTTTTCAATGCCCTAAAAGCCGCTAAAAAAGTTTATACAAACAAATCTGTTTAAGAGTTTTCTAAAGCAGCTCCGAGGTGGCCAAACGACATCAGCTCTGCGGCTGATAATGCGATCTTCAAAAACAGGGCGCAAAACATCGAGTGTAGCTTCGGCTGTGTGGCACGTAGCGCCGTCCTGTTGAAACCAAGTGTTGCCAATATCCTCCTCTTCAATTTTTGTGAATAAAAATTCGTTCAACATGGCCCGATAACGATCGCCATTGACTGTAACGGCCACTCCTTGCTCATTTTCGAAGAAAAATGGCCCAATTATGCCTCTGGACCAAAATCCGCACCAAACAGTGGCTCGTTTTGGGTGCACCGGCTTTTCAATGTATGCGTGCGGGTTTTCTGTGCCCCAAATGCGACAATTTTGCTTGTTTACATACCCGCCAAGATCAAAATGAAAAAAAAAACAAGATTTGTTTCTACACTCCGCCATTTTTTCTTTCAATGAAATTGATTAATATTGGTATCGAAAAAAATATGGCCTGTTTTTTTTTCTTTTTGCCGGTGTCAGCTGAATCAACCAATCATAAAATTGTCAGAGAAATTTGGTTTTAGTTCAAAAGAAATACAGATTACTAAAGCCATATGTTGGAAAAATAATGGATTTCTTTTTACTACCATACTCTTATTATTTCTGGCTACGATCATTATCCTAATGTGTAATTTGAATTTAGAAGCTTTCCCAGTATATTACTTCATGTTAGTATGCATAATCATTCGGCAGGCAGGTCCACTGTTGCTACCTTGATACAATTTGATTTGGTCTTATTCTTTCTTTAGAAAAAGTTCAAATAAGTTTCGGGTGAGATGAGCAATAGATTCCAGAAGACTTTATGGAGCTTCTGACATCGACGAAATGGATTTCGAACGGCTCGATACAAAGGAATGTGATTCTTCGACGAAAAATTCAGCGCTTCAAATATGTTGGAGGAATTTTTATCACCTGAGACTGAGTCAGAGGGATGAAATTCCTCTTTCGGATGAATGAACTCTTGTAGATTACCGTTCGTTAAAAACATTTGATTTTGAAGAAACGACTGAATCCAGCTCTTATCAGAATTTTATAAATTGTTTCCGTCGATACTTTTCCACTAAATGTCATTTAAGAAGTTCATGATCTAACAGCTCTACAGACAAACGAACGCTTAATATTTGTTGGCTAGGTCTACCATAATCCGCAATTTGGCACAGGACAGAATTTCGTGAAATAAAACAACATCCTCGTACTTGTTTGTAGGTACTATATGGGCATCGTAAAATACCCTTCTATCAACAATTAATTGAGTACTAATACATTTTTCAAAAACTCGATGTGGCGATGTCATAAATGTATTCATTAAAGGGCTACTGCAATATTTGACAAAGATCGTTTAGGCATAGTTAGTGGACTTTTGAACTTATAGAGAAAAAATTCATAAAAGTTTAAGCCCTTGACGGGGCTGTTGCCGTAGATGAGTTTTTCCTGGCGTGTAAAGCTTTAGTTCCCTCAATATAATACTGGAAATTTATATGTATAACTACGAAGTGAACTCGAACTGTAAGATCCTTCTAGCTATCCTTATACAAGCTCCGTCAATGACAGAAAAAACAAAAACCTTACAAAAGAGGTAAGCCAACCTCATACCTAGATTCGTTTTGATTTTATTTTTTGGAAACCAAACAAAACTTTAAGCTATGTAGGTACTAATAAAGGAGTAAACTTGTTTCGGTAGCCAGCCACAAGAAAATTCGAGTGTAAGGCTGAATCCACACCGAAGACGACAAAACGTTTTTTTGTCGCACGACAAAATACAATACAAGGTGGCGCAAAATTAATCGGAGACGTTATAATTTTTGCAAATGGCTTCGTACGTCAATCATATTTGACATTTGTGAACTAGACAGCTGAAGTATACAGACAGACAAGCAAAATGTGTCGAATTTTTTGATTAATAATCGGTTGGTGGTGTTAGCGCAGGGTGAATTTCGACGTCGATTTTCCGGCGCTTTAGCTACTCGACTGGAACAGGCTAGAACCACAGGGGCCATGCAGGACGTGGCGTACGAATTTAGTGAAAGATTTACATATGTTCCCGTAAAGTGCAGACAGTGCATCAGTTAATGCCTGCTGACTGTCAGTCCCGTGTGAATTACTGTTAAGCCATCTTTAATCTCAACAAGGAAAAGGACGATTTTGTGTTAAAAATCGTCATGAGGGACGAGGCGTATTTTCACTTAAGCGGTTATGCCAATAAGCAAAATCTTCGTTTCTGCGGCATTGAAAATCCACAAGTGCCATTACATTCACTCAAAGCCTTCTTACTTCTTACTGCCGGAAATGGATGAGCGGAGCTTAGGGAGCATGTGGTTTCAACAAGACGGTGCAACCGTACACACAGCACGAGTCACAATGGATATGGTGAAGGAGGCGTTTCCAGGTCGCGTAATCTCCCGTTTTGGCGATTTGGTAGGACCAGCAAAATAGCCCGATTTAACCATCGCAGACTTCTCTCTTTGGGGCTACTTGAAGTCGCGGATTTATGTCAATAAGCCTTAGACAATCACAGACCTTAAGGAGAATATTCGACAGAAAAGAAATCTTGCGAAAAGTCATGGAAAATGTGATAAAGCGGGTACAAATGTGTATCAATACTGACGGCAGCCACTTGATGGATATCATATTTTCCACTTAATAGAAAAAAAAAATGTAAAGGTCCAAATAGGGATTTCCATCACTCAAACTTTTTTTTAGTAAAAAAGTAATTCAAAGACAAAATTGGATGATTAATTTTGCAACACCTTCTACTATACAATGACCCACCGGTGGGTCATGTGACAGTCAACATGTTAATAGATTTACTGTCGCTCACAAAAGTATTCGGAATTATGTTTTTTTCTGGATTTAAGTGTTGTTAAATAACAAATAATTAAGCAATAATAATAAAAATCAGTGTCAATTCAACATTTATTTCCTATTAACAAATATTTAAAAAAAAAATGAACATTTTCTCAAACAACTAAAAAAGCAAAATAAACAATAACGGAGCGAATTCCATGTCACAAAAGTATTCGGAAATTTTACTTATAACTAATATAATTTCAAAATTAAAAGTAAAACTAAAATTTTAATATCGTGTGGCAAACCCTTTTTGCTTCACAATTTCTTTAAGCCTATTTGGCATTGATTTTATAAGCCTTTTTGTCGTTTCAGTACTTATTTTACTCCATTCTTGAGAAATGGCTTCCTTTAGTGAAGATTTGCTTGCTATTGGATGCTTGCGGATTTTTTGTTCTATGATAGCCCATAAATGTTCGATGGGGTTAAGGTCTGGAGACTGCGGTGGAGTTTTCAACTGTTTTGGGATGTTATATAAAACTCACATTTTTGTATTGTGCGCTGTATGCTTTAGGTCATTATCGTGTTGAAATAAATAACGACGCGAAAGTAACAATTTCTCAGCACTCTAATTCAAATTGTTTCTTAAGTGATAGTGATTCTTCGTATTTTCAATAAATTACATATTTCTAACCCCATTCGCATTCATGCAGCCCCGCAGCATAACGTTACCTCCTCCGTGTTTTATCGTTGGTAAATGTGTAGTACTGCTGGGATGCATTTCTTTTCCCACTTTTCTTCAGACCTTATAGCCTCCGTCGGGTCCAAATATGTCAAATTTGGTTTCGCCACTAAATATTACACTACTCCAAAAATCTTCAGTGCAGTTTAAGTGTTCTTTTGCAAACTCTAACCTTTTCTTCCGGTTAACTTCGCTTATCAATAGTTTGCAGCGTGGAGTACAACCATTATAGGCAGCGCTTCTGAGCACTTTCTCTCTTTAGTTCTGGAGCTGATTTTTTGGGATCTTGTTTAATTTGTTTTTATTATAAGCGATTTCCCACGTAGATTTAATTTCATAGGACGGCCAGATCGTTGTAAAATGCTATGAACTGTAAAAATGCTTCAATTTAGATAAGACGGTATTTCCTTTAGTTTTTTGCCTTTATTGTGCATTTGAAAAATTATTTCCTCTTAGTTTCTTCTTCGGTAGTTTCCCTTGATTTTCTACCCATTTTAATATAAATTTAGTAAGATGCTCTAAGCAAAGAAAAATATACTGTATGATAGCCTTTTGATGTTTGCGAATGCTTATTATGTACTAATAAGGAAAGCCAACAACATATTTTAAGAAGAATTTAAAACGGCACTTGATTTTAACCGTTAATCGTAGCAATTCCGAATACTTTTTTTTTTTTTTTTGTAAATTCATTTTTATTTATAGTTTCTTAGATCTATCTTATCCTAGACAAAAATGCTTAAAACTTTACTTAACTATCCTTACAAATTTAGGAATCTTACTGGTCCTAGGCGGACACTCTAAAACAAACTGTATAATTTTAACCTATGCCTTTCGACTACTATATAAATAACTTACAATTAACATTGTTATGATTAACTTAAGCTAAGAAAAATTTGTTTTTCAAAAACTTAGCATATGATCATTTTATATATATTTATATAAGACTTACACCTACCTAAACCTAACTAAACATATCTTATTCCAACTTAACTAATATGTATATATTTTATATATACATATACATATATATATATATATTTTTTTTTAAAATTTTTATATGTTTATACTTTTTTTTGGTTTTTATTCTTTTTTTGTTTTATCCTACCCTAACCTACCCTACCCTACCCTAGCCTATGTAAGCCTGCCATTGGTGTTAGGCAAGCCCTGCCTTGAAGAGGCTGAAGCCATTGAAGTGTTCACTGACGCAGCTCCCCCCAGCCACCAAAAGCGTTGATGTTGGCGGACTGCGTCTCCTCGATCCCGGCGTGAGACCGATCTACAGAACCTGAGGCGCTCGGGCTCACTGAGCGCGACATCGGGTCCGAAGAGGAATCGCCGTTCCACGGAATTGCGACCCACGTGGAAGATTAACGGTACCGCCAATCTATCCTGGATCAGCCCACATCTATCTAAATAGAGGAATAGAGCTTCTGGCGGGACAAAGCCGTTAAGGCGCACTCTCTCGTGATAAAAATCATTGGGGTAGTAAGCCCCGGAGATTAGGCTATTGACCGAAGTCATTGCTCCTGCAACGTGGTGTCGAATCAGTCTGATCAGGAAGTTATCCACCCGGATAATCCTGGCCATATTGTATAAGACCTCGTTCGGGTAAAATTTCGTGTAATCAGATTCGAGTGTCCTATGTAACCCGAGACAAGTCCTGTGACATTGTCTCTCAAACACCCGAATCCTTTCCATTAAGCTGGCTCTCACATTGAACCAGACGGGGCATCCATAGGCAATCATGGGCCTGATTAAGGCCATGTAGCAGATTACCTTCACCCTGGGATCAAGTTGGCTGCAATGAAACAGCCATCTTGTCAGAGCAAAAGCGCCTCGGACCCTTGCCAGAGCAGCATCTACATGTTTGTCAAAATATAGATACTGGTCTAGCCAGATCCCAAGGTATCTGACTACACTTTGTTTTGCCAGTGGGCGCCGGGTCCTGTCCAAGATTTGAGAACCCGCGCCAATTTTTTCTAGTGTCCCGAGAGGCCCTAGACAAAGGCGTTCTGAACAAAATAGTTTCTGATTTCTGGCAGTTGATCTTCAACTTCCAGTCATCACAATACTGCTGAATTTTTTCGAAGTCACGCTGCAAGAGAGTGACAATGACGCCGATCGTTTGACCTGATCTGTACGCGATTAAATCGTCCACATACGCTATTGAATGGTGAAGAGAAGCTATCAAATCACTGAAATAAATGCTGAAAAGGATCGGCGAGTTCACCGTACCCTGTTGCAGTCCGTTGTTAATATCAAATGTTTGGGTAGAAGTCACGTTGGCAATTTTCACTACGAACTTTCTACCTGTTAACATGTCAAAAATCATATATAGCAGTGGTTTACTTATGCCCAGCCAACTGAGTTTGTAATAAAGACCTTCTAGCCATACGCTGTCAAAGGCTTTTTCCAAGTCAATCAGACAGGCACCCGTGCATTGGTTCTTGCATTTATTCCATTGGACATCCGACACGAGTTTCGACGCTCTGAAACCGAATTGGTTATCCGGTATGATTTTATTGTTCTCGACTCATTTAGACAGGGCCCTATGGACCACCTTCTCGAAGACCTTGCTGATACTCAGAAGGTGACTTAACGACCGGAGATTTGCCGGGTTACCCCTCTTGGGGATTGGTTGCACCACCGCTGTCTTCCAGTGCACTGGATAATATGCATTATTCAGTGCATTGTTGACCAGGATGGTGTACTCTCTACAGCCACTGGTGGAAGGTGCTTAAGCACAACATTGGATATACCGTCGATACTCGCGGATTTTTTCTTTTCAATGACTGAAAGATCATCTGGAGATCCTCCATCGAAATGAACAGGGTATTAGTCCCTTCATTGGAAGAATTTAAAACGGGACTTGATTTTAACCGTTAATTCCGAATACTTTTGTGACATGGAATTCGCTCCGTTATTGTTTATTTTGCTTTTTTTGTGTTCATTGTTCATTTGTTTTTTTTGTTCATCAATTTTTTCAATGTTCATTTTTTTTTAAATTATTTGTTAATAGGGAATAAATGTTGAATTGACACTGATTTTTATTATTATTGCTTAATTATTTGTTAATTAACAACACTCAGATCCCGAAAAACATGATTCCGAATACTTTTGTGAGGGTCTGTATTTATTTCTTGACCAATGCTTTTCTCATTTTGGTTTTTGTTTGTATTTTTCCTTCAATGTATTATTTGTCTTGATGTGCTTTTTCGGTCTTGGCTCTTCTGGTCGCTTCCATTGAGATTATTGAGTTTAAGTTTCGACGTCATAACCCTTTACCTATGTTTCGTCACCCGTGATGACCCTATGAAGGAATCCGGGTCATCATTCACGTTAGTCAACAGCTCCTGGCTCATGTGAAATTTGTTTTGGTCAAAATTTAGCAACTTCAAAACAAATTTCGCTGAGAGGCGTTTCATGCATCTGGACAATTTTATGGCCTGAGCCAACCTATATGCCAATTTCCCGTTCTTAGCCATTGTTATTCTTTTATTTTAATTAAGTTAATAACTAAGTCGAACGATATAGTTTTAAGAGTGCCCGTACAAGGTCGGTGAGATAATTAATTAGCTAAGATAGTTAAGCTAGGCTTTAGGAACGAAATAAAAATGATTGGCAAAAAATTGGCTAATATCCATAGTCACTTCTCTGATACTTATTCGACGATTCCCCACAACAATTCCCAATAACAAAAAAAAACAATATTGAAAGTCGAATGTACTCAGCTCGCGAAATTCAAAAAGTGACTTTATTTTTTGAACAAACTTCATGAGGTACATTATTGTTTACTCAGAAAATTCGTGAATTGTTTGTACTACTGTGATTAAATGGAAAGTGACTTTACTTACAATCTTTATGTATTCTTTTAAAAATTTTTCGTCCATTTTAGGGTAATAAAATTATGCCATCTTTCAAGTACTTGTGTTTGCAAAGCTCGATTTGCTAAACTGGCTTCAATTCATATTGGATTCGAAACTATGTTTCGGTTTGACTTTCATTATTTTATTGAAGGGATGAGTCCTTTTTTTAATACATTTTTATTATTAATTTCTTAAAACTAGACAAAAATTATTAAACTAGCTTAACTAACTTATAAATACCTTACTGAGCATATACGGAAACTCTAAAGTAAACAGAACAGATTAAATTATACCTTTCGGTCTAGGGATGACTCTTTACAGTTCTTAATGCAAACCTCAATTTACTAGAAAATTTAGTGTTTTTGGACGTGACTTACGCCCAAATGGCTCTTTCAAAATTGTTTAATATGTTCTATGAGATATGCCAACAATATTAACTAGTGTGTCAGTGAACAATCGACGGTTTTTAAATCTTTGATTTCCATGACGTGTTGTTCATCAATTGATGTTTTTGACCGATTTGAAACTATATTTTTTAAAGGATTTTTCGGCCTGAAAATGTTTTTTTTTTTTTCATTTTTCTTCGACAAAATTTTGCCAGCAAGGCCCTTCTGCAAAATCTTCAATGTGTCTGCGGAAGGAATTTCAATCCTCAAACAGGCTATAATGATATCAAATTTGACACAAATTTCACCGACTGGAATGCTAATTTAATGGCAGTCGTAAATAGTCTGTCAATTTCAAGACGAATTCCTACGATCCTTTTATTTTTGTTTTTGAAGTCCAACACACAATTGTTAAGAATATAATATAATGAGAATATTGGATGACCAATAAATGATTTAATTTGTCGACTAATTTGTCAGTTGGTCTTGCTATGAAATTTTATCAATCACAAATGCTTGTGTGCAATTGAATAATTTAATCACTAAATGCCCGAAGAAAGAAGGGTCATTTTACACAATTCCACAGAGTGCATCCGTAAACACAAAGTCATCCTCCCAGTATGATCCCAAAGGATGGCTTCTCTGGATGTCATTTGTAATGTATTAGCATTGAACAGAGACGAGGCAATAAAATTGCACCATAGGTGGTTCTCTTCCGGATCTGTGGTGAAGAAAATTACTGTTTAGCCAGAATAAAAGGTCTCATTGTAGGATTTAACGACAGATTGTGATGTATCCTTTATAGGCAGTTACTTCACTTCCGAGTCAGATATGAAATTGTTTACGTAAACATGCAATTGCATTGACAACCCCTGTGACCTTTAAAGAACAACCTGGGAGTTCTATCAATTACAAATCAATTTCCTTGAGAAGTCTTTAATACAAAGGATTCTTTCCTCGTCCTTTTATCATTTACCCAATGAACGGAAGAAATTGTCAGTTGATATCTGACAGTTTCCAAACTGCACAATTGTGCATTGAATTTGGCTCAGTTGATTTCTACGAGTATTTTGGTTTCAATGCCCAACACGGGACGGGAAACGTGTGCTACTGCTGATTTAGCAATCATCTTGCTGTCAAATTTTTATAAAGACCTCACTCAATGGAGGTTTTATATTATATAAGTAGGAGGAGGAGGTAAATAAAATAATTAAACAAATCTGGAATCACAACAAAACTACCATCATCATAATAAGATGCTCTCGAGACAATATCGTTTCCTAAACCATATAATGATGGATATCACAAAAAGTGCTAAACGCTAAATACTCTGACTGCGTTAAGGTGGGGCGGTGGATTTTTGTGGATTTGGGAATTGGGTACAAAAGCGAGTTATCCAATAGTGTTGTTTTAAAGGAGGTGTTTACTAAGATTTCACTACAAAAATGGTGAAAATATCGCGAAAACCAAGCCCCTTATTGCACAACTATACTGACTTCAACTTTTCGGATAAGTTAGTGATTTCAAGAGTGCACCTCGTGTTCACCAGGCCAGCTCATATTGAGAGTCCAGAAGTGCACACTTCTGCACAATGACAGCGCATCTCCTTGCGGAAATCCGGTGCATGTTTCAAACGGTTCAGAGGTCCTAGAACCGAGCAGCATGGTCACGTATTTTTTAGCGTGTGGCGCTACACAACTGAGTCAGTTTTCCCGGGATCCCGAATTCAGCCATCGCATCAAACAATTCTTTACGATGAATGCTGTCGTATGCGATGTTGTGTATCGATTTAAAACTCGTTGGTCTTTTCCAGGATTTGTCGAAGTGTGGAAATTTGGTTTATAGTCGATTTCCCAGGCCTGAAGTCGCACTGGTAGCTACCGATTAGTGCGGTGCAAAAGGGCTTTAGACATTCACACAATATGCTGGACAGGATCTTGTATGCGACATTAAGCACGGACATACCTCTATAGTTCTTGCAAGAGGTGGGAACGCCTTCTTTGTGGATGGGGCAAATAGAACTGGTATTCCAGTCATCTTCCCAAATTTTGCAGATGATTTCGTGCATGCACCCTACCAGAACGTCGCAGCCAGCCTTGAAGAGCTCTGATGGCAAGCCATCTGAGCACACGCCCTTGTTGTTCTTCAGCTTGTGAATAACTGTTCCGACTTTTTCGACGACTCGCTCGCAGTTTCGGAAGGGTTGGGTGCCTTCTCGAATTTTGTGCTTATCCCTAGACTCCTCGATATCCTGGAGCTGGGAGGCCGTGAAAATTGTTTTCATTTGTCGCAGTAGTTTTTTCTCCTCCCTTCTTCTGGCGCGATGCGCTGCCCTGGTTTTTCGCTGTAGCGCCTTTTAATACGCCTCGTCGGCTGCTGCCCTTTTCTGCTCACACTCTCCATCGTACCACGGGTTTCTTGTCGGTGGTGATAGGTAGCCTAAGGTGGTCTCGGATACTTCCTGAATGGCTGAGCGGCAATGCAGCCACATACTGTTGGCATTTGTGTTCGACGTAGGCATATCGTAGAGTCTTTCGCTCAGTTGCTCCCTGTAGACTCTGGCAACCTCTGGTGTGCTCAGGCGTCCAATGTCGAACCTCCTCATGGTGAGCTGGTGCAGCTTTCTGACGTTGGACAGTCGAGCTCAGAATCTTGCTGCTATGAGTTAATGGTCAGAGTCGACATTTGCCGTCCTGAATGTTCTCACATCCAGGATGTTTGACGAGTGTCTTGCGTCAATGAGCACATGGTCGATTTGGTTGGGGGTACCATCCGGAGATCGCCAGGTTGCTGTGTGGATCCGCTTACGAGGGAATCTTGTGCTACTTATTACCGCATTATCACCGCAAAATCCGTGAGTCGGAAGCCCTTTTCTGTTGTTATATCGTGTAGATTGTGTTTTCCGATCACTCCGCCAAGGGTGTTCTCCTTACTGATTTTGGCGTTAAAGTACTTGAGTACGATTTTAACATCGTATTCCGGACAATCTTCGATGGGGTCTTCAGCCTCTTCGGTAGGGGCGTGGGCACAAATGAGGCTGATGTTATAAAATTTGCCTTTGATGCGGATCACTTATAAGTTTAAAGTCGATGACATTCGACCTTTCCATTGACAAATCCGCATCCCAATATGTGCAATCGTTTGTAACAGCTGTAATAAATGTCGCAGTCGTTTTTCCTCATCATACTGTTTCCTCTCCAGCGTATTTCCTGGACCGCAGTAATATCCACCATGAGGATTCTTTCTAGTTTCTGACCAGCTCCGGGGGTGTACAGAAATCATGTTCCTTTTTCGTGCAGTGTCGTCGTCGCGTATCCGTCCATTGATCCGAGGCATTTAGCTCATTCTTTATAACGCTTTTTTTTACGTGGACGGATTGTTGGCCCGTCGCACAACCTCCAATCTGATCGGAGTTTTATAACTGCGTACATTTGTTCACCTCCCAACGGTTGTTGAAGAGGCTATCCAGAGGGCGCCCGGAGGAGGCTGTATGTCAACTAGACCCGGACATTGCGACAGGGATCGTTGGTTGCTGGCATCTCGCCAGATTGAGAGCAATCAACCACTTTAACCTGTATGTCCGAGCCCATGCCCATGTTGGTTTATTGGTCTTGATAAATTGTTTTTTCGATAGAGAAGAACCTCAATAGTTTAGAGACCTCAGGGTACTTAATCTTGTTCAAAATAGTCCTCTGTTCCCGAAATAAACTGTCTGCTGCGCGTAACGTTAAATATCGGTAATATCCTGTAAGAAGGAAAGCCCTAATTCAGTACATTCAGATTAGAATGTCAAAATACTTACCCAGATTTAATCTACGAGAAAAGTCTTCTTAGCCACATAGATGAATCTCTACAAAATATCAATATATCAAAAACGCAATATGTTTTTTTGGCTCATATTGTAGGTCGAACGGCGTCAAAAAGTAAAATTGTAGGCTTCTTATTATTATACAATCGTATTAAGTTTAATTCAAAACATGTTTATGTAGGTAATGTCAGCTAATGTGTCAATATTGATGTTCTTTTAAACACGAAATGATTACATACTATAGATTATCATTAAGGTCTTGTTTTCAAAGATCCGAGATCTGTTTTTCTCCTTTTTCGACAGAGACCAAGTTTTACATTGGTAAGGTGTCACTGGGATTATTGTGGGATAAAAGAATTGTTCTCAATAGTTCCTTTCAGCCCATACGCAGTCTTTTAATCATTTCGATCCCTACGTCGTTTTTGGCAGTTAATAAAATAATATTTTCAGATATTTGAATTCATAAACTTTTCCACTCGTTTATGTAGTACAGTCACGTGCGAGGTTTGGATCGATCTAAATCAGTCAGCGATTAAATATTTACTTCTCTTTTTATTTACTTTTCGACCTAGTTTCTTTCTTGGCATTCTTAGACTTTCTGCATAGTTCTTACTATCTCGCAGAAGGTCTATAACGTCAATGTAAGCTAGAGTGGATGAAATTCCATTAAGGTTTTTCTTTTTATCATTTTAATAAACACACCTAGTCCAGTACCAATTAAAGAAAAGTAATCCTTCACGTACCTCGAACGTTTCAGATACGGTACGAAACTTTAATACGCCCTTTGTTTCCCTTTAGGCATACTTGTGTCATATTCAGCAACTTTTTCGGAATTCCCAGCCTTAAAAGGACGTGGTACATTTTCGATCGGCTTATAGAGTCATACACTTTTTAAAAATATACGAATAGTTGGGCCGTTTCGTGGAATTCCAAATTTCTAAAAGTTGCCGTCTAGTGAAAATCTGGTCACTAGTCGAGCGATTATTCCTGCACTGGTAGACACCCATTATTACGATTTCAGCATCTTTAAAATAATATTTGACGACACCCCGTAACAACTTGATAGCAGCGATATTCATTAGTACAATATTTGTTGCTTTGTGTTACTTCATCCTTTTTAAATACGAGAATGATGACTGATTGTTCCATATAGTGATAATGAGCCCATGTAACTTCTCTATTAATTCCTCTTCGGCACATTTTATTATTTCCGATGATATTCGATCGACCTCGGCATCCTTCTTATTCTTAAACCATTTGATCGCTTCTTTTACCTCCCCGGATTCTTAACGATTCCATTCAATCATCTCTTTTATTAGGCTACCACTCTTTCGTTGTCCGAAAACAGCTCCCCTAAATCGTCGTACCACGTTTTCGTCTAGAGTTTATCGCTGCGTACGAGTATTTTGCTCTCGTGTTTTTCCTTGAAGATACTTCCCGAATTTTAGAGAACTAGAGAACGTTGTCGTTTTATACCCCGAAGAATATGGCTGACTTCCTTTCGTAATGTTTGAATATTTGTACGTGCCACCGCTTTAGTATTTTACAAGGTTAAGGTAAGAGCGTCGCATTGGCTCTTGAACCAAGACTTGCCTTTGGCAGCTTTGCAATAGCCTTGTTCAAAGTGATTATTAATTTCCTTTTGGTATATTCTCTCGCTAGATACGAAGTTCCTTTAACTTTTCAATGTGGACTTTTTTATACATATCCGTGTTCCGCTTTGTTTTATGCGGCCTATATCCTTGGAAAGATTATAAGTTTGGTTGCCCATTACATCCGATGGTATCCAAGTAGTCACAAACTATGATAAATAAAAAAAATAATGCAATGCAGGTTTTTTTTGCGTTTGGCGACAAAACGTCCGCCGTATAAATCATATACAGTTTCTAATTAGCTCATGGCGATCTTAATCTTGTGAATTATGTGACTTCCTTTCCTGGATATACATAGCTCTTCAAACCAATTTTTTGATTACTATGAACTCTTTCATAGTATAAGCCGAGGGTTTATTTTGCACTTTTTTTTATTTAACTTATTTTTACCAAGCTATTTATACTATGCTCTTACCATTTTTTCTGGATATTTTAGACAGACAAATGTTGTCCCTATTTGAAATAAAGACGAAGTAAAATCTATATTAGTACTAATAACTCAACAACGTCTCCAAACAAAAGAAAATGCAGTTTTTTTTAACTCGACAATTGCTTCTGTCAAAATTATGACTAGAGGAAAAGATAGTTTGAAAACCTTGCACATCTTGAACTGTAAATATTTTTTTTTGAATTATTCTCCATTACCTTCTTCAAATGATTACAAGAAGCAATAATGTGTTTCGAGCATTGTTTCGAGTTCCTAGACTTATTTCAAATTGCAAAAAAATATAAAAAAAAACTTCTACACATCCGTTTAATAAGGAAGGTCGGTGCATAGTATAAATAACGTTCCGGAACGTTTCATAATGTAGGCTCGTGATTACCTCGACGTCTCACTATTCGCAAAATACATACATAGACTCAGAGAGTAAGTTGTTTTTAGTTGATGATTTCCTTCTTTTTTATTTATTATACATTTTTGGATTATTTTTTATAAAAAAACACTATGGTTCCAGGGGGAATATTATTTCCATTTCATATAAAAGTTAATTTAAAATAGCTTTGTATATATTCTCGTTCATTGTTTGTATATGCAGATGATCACTTTGTACGTTTTCTATGTCTAACTTAGTTTAATATCTAAAAATATTGTTTTATCTCCATGAGCGTTGGAGAACAGTAAACAAAATGTAATTGTCATAGTCTACACTAAAGTATTCAGTATCCATAGAGATATGGACACAAAGGCATGTATATTGCAGGTACAAGTTGCCGCTCCTGCGGCATGTGCGTTTTCATATGTTTCTTGAGATGGTCCCGTCTTCCGAACTTCTTTGCGCAAGTTACGCAGGCGTATGGTCGTAGGCCCGTGTGAATTCGTTTATGTCGCGTAAGCTCCTCGTTACGTGTAAAGGTCTTCCCGCATGATTCGACATCGCATTTGAACGGTCTTTCGCCTGTAGAAAAATAAAATTGTCAAAAAGGGCCGTAGGAGTAGCCTATAACACAACTTACCGGTGTGTATGCGAATGTGTCCTTTCAGTTGACCATTGTTGGAGAAGGCAACATCACAGTGCGGGCATTTGAATTTTTTCGGTCTCTGCTTACGCGAGTTTAGAGCTTTTAAACGAGCATCCTCGGTGAGAACACGCGCATATTCCTGTTCCATTAGACTGAGTGATAATGGGTCCATTCCGAAAGCGGGCGGGGGCATTGAGAATTGATTGGGGTACCGGTAGATATCACTCATATTGGGTAAAGGTGGCCCAAATGGAGTGTTGTTCAATCCAAATGAGTCGATTGGGTTCATCCGGAAAACATCTTGTGGATTACTCTGCTGCAGCTCGCCGTTGCTTAGACTTACATTTGTAAAAGAACTATCACTACTTGCATTGGCAAGCTCTCGTTTCACAGCACTAAAACTACACTCACTGTTACTATCATCATCGCTCGTTTTCGAATCCCACGGACGAAATAGTCTTGAATAGGTTTGAGGTGGATGCAAATTCATTGCAATCATTAATAATAAACTGGTAAAAGTCCGAACTCACGAAAAACAATCGAACATCTATTGAAAATGAATAAAACTGAAAACTAAGGAATGTACGCACGTCCAAGTCTTGCCTCGTACTGAAATCGAAAGGAAAGCGAATGTCTTTTTAAATTATTTCCGAATTTCTATTTACCTCGAACACTCCACCCTAAATGTTCAAGAGGGTACATTTTCACAATGGCCGCTTAGGTATATAATGCAATTGTTCATCCCTTCCAATTGCTTGATGACAACAACTCATAGCCTTTGCGAGCCCTTTTGAGTGGTTTCTCGCATAGGGGTGATATGGTTGTCTTTTTTCGGTCACAGCAATCCTGAAATATTTTTTTTTTTTCTTAAGTTGTTGTTGTTTTCGAGGAAAGCGTGAATATATGTATGTATTCCTGTTGACTTTAGAGAATTAGAAAAGGACGAATGACAAAATATCTTAAACAATTAATTATCTTTTTAAGTTTTTTTTAAGAACAGAAGAATGTAGTTAATTTAAATTAAGTTAAACTAAATACATATTTGGCTTTACGTCAAGGCGAACCTAAGCTTGAAAAGAGCTTAGCTTATTTCTGTCCCTGAGATCCGATTTCGTGCTATTGGGGCTTTTTTGATCGTTTCGTAGTTATTGCTTACTAAACATGGAATTATTATCATCCTTGACATCCTTACAAATAAAGATTCTTAGGGGAATGTGACGACCGAGGGGCCCGGGTCACGATCTGAATGCCAGAACAATATTTGGCTTTCGCCATTCCAATGACAACTTATCGATTGGCAATAGCAATGAAGGCAAATTCCTTCTTTATATTGAGGATACAGCTTCGAGTGATTTTCAAGCTTCTAAAGGACGAATCATCCTATTAAATATTAGTGGTGCTCAATTTTCAAGCGGACCAAACACTTCACAAATAAATCTTTTTCCAATAATTTTAATATTGAATATCATCATCGGTAATTATACACTTTCGAGGTCACCTGGTTTTTCGGCGATAAGAAATTCAATATTCAACCGATCTTTATGATTTTTTTTTTAAATGTTCGTTTTCACGGCGTATTTCATATAAAAATATATTGAAAAAATCTTAATCACGGATTCCAAATAGTTTTTTTTTTAGTTTTAAATGCTAAGAAAATTATGATCTTAGTAATTAAAAAATCAAATCACTTTTTTTTCATTTTGTTCTTTTTTTCCTGTAGATTACAAAAAATATATGTATGCATATATAAGAAGTTGATTTGGTAGCATGAAAAAAAGCTGTTGAGGTTTCAGAATTCAAAGCTGGAGAACTGTTAGAAATACTGATTTTTAAACATTTTTGTATTTTTTTTATATGAAATCCGCCTTGGAAACGAATATTTAAAAAAAGAAATCATGAAGATCGGTTGAATATTGACTTTTTTATCGCCTAAAAACCAGGTGACCGCGAAAGTGTATAATTACCTCATCATCATCTAAACGCAATTCGGATACAATATTGTCGAAAAAGATGGTTAGGAATTCGGAACGTGTATCTTTTAGCCTTTTAAGTTTGAGATCTCACTATAGTCTGCCTATTGAAATATTTATATTTACATAAGTATATGCTGCTGTAATCAATTGAAAAGTGGCTTCTCCTATACATTTTACAGCCTTGATGTTATTTTTCATAATCTATTTAGTCCCTTTTCTCTTAAGACAAATCACATTTATCCTAACGCTTTCTTCCAATTCTTGAAACAGTTTTTAAAATCGACTTCCGAAATAGCCTTCATTTTACGCCGCGGTTCACGTTGAATATGGACTTGTTACGGTGCCCCTAAGTGTTGTTTTTTTTAGTTTATTGAATGGCTAGAAAAAGTTCAAAATGTTAGCCAAATGCAGGGTAAGATGGTCCATTCGTATGGTGGAAGAGCAAGAGTTATCTTGCCGCGAAGCAGCTGGTCTGTTTTTATAAATAATGTCAAGCATATCATCAAGGTCTCTAATGGCCAATCGAGTCCCAGTTGTTTTACAAAGACTGGTAGTCAAAGGCCTCCTGCAACACGCCCTATCCGTTTGTACGTGACATTGTAAAAATCACTAAATTCACTTTTTGTGAATTTACTCTTGTTCACAAAGGGTAAGTATAACTATAGAGACCTAGTCGTCAATACTATCATACGGGGTAAACTCCTTAACTATATTAAACTAATAATTGTTATTATTAATATTTAGTTCAACACGAAAAAAAATAGACAAACGTAGGCCCATTATAGCCAATTCGGCCCCAATGCTTGCTTGAGACCTCTCTCGCCGCACTCATTTAAACATATCAACATAGTGCGCATATGCTAATGTACTGTCGATTACAAGTGTCTAAGACGTGACCAACATAGCCCTTTTTTGACGATAAGTTCACTACCGATCCTGTAGGATCTGTGAGGAGAAAATCTTAAATTAGACTTTGTGTCCAAGCTAAACTTTGTAATCAAGTGACTCTCCAAATGGATAAGTAAGTAGTCGAAAAAATGTCTGACTTCCTGGACATTTTCTTGATCCATTAATATTCCTTTGAACATCGGCAAGTTTTATGGAAACTATAATTAACTTTAGCCACGAATACACAAGACCTATTCGTTCACATTTGCAAATATTATAGCCAGTAATATTGGGCTATAATGAGGTATTTAAATTTGTGTGATTAATGGAGAGCTATCTAAAACCGTTAGTTGATATCAGGTGTCTAGGCAAATACTTGTTCCAGTTTGGGCTTTTTTTTGTGCTAAAGTTAAGATTATACTTCCATTAACGGAATGAGATCCTAAACAATTTGCTATAATCAATGACTCTGGTAGCAAGTTGACTGTTTTTTTTTCCAGGATAATGACCTAAAAACATTATTTTTGTTTTCTTCAACTTTGCATTAACCCTTCATTTCAAATTCCTGGATTTTCGGTGTCAAAAATTAGATAAGTCCCCATTTCCTGACCTATTCTTTCCTAAATATATTGACCTGTGGTTGTCTAAAAAATTCTCACATCTAAATAAGGTCTGTCTTCAAATGCAAATATCAATGGTTTATTCGTGCGAACATGTTCTGTTTTAACATCTTATCTTCCCGCCAGTAGTGACCTGAAGCAAATAAGCCTGTTCTCAGTAGACACGTGCATATGATAACAGTGGCGACTGGATGACCTTAGATGCTGGTCATTTCTTCATGAATAAATAGAGTAGTTTTATGGCAGTCTATTGAGCGAGCTGTTCATGAATGAATTTATTGGGCATTTTTTAAGTAGGTTATTGCGGGTTTTGCCACACATATGTTTTAGTGCTTCCCCTATAAAATCCTTTTGTTTACGGAACCAGAATATTTACTGTTTCACACAGGAATTTATTGTTTTAACCTGCTCGTGTTTATGTCGAGGAAGCAATCAATTTTTGCATACCAAAGGCCTGGGATTTTATGACTGAAATATTATTCCTCATTTTCCATTCTTCCGGTTCAGAGAGTGGAATACAATTATGGCTCTTAATTCATTTATATCTTTGTTCCGGCCTGAGAAAGGGTTGCTATCACACCTGAGTGTCAGAAAGCAAAATTAAAGATAATGTGATAGTCTGTTAGGTTACAACCAGCGAGTGATAATATCCTCAATCCTAGAAATTTAATGACTTTTCTGACAATCATAAGGTTTAAGAATATTGTATTTTCTCCTTATTCGTGGCCATCTACTCATTTATAAGGCCCCAGGAACAAGCACCAAGGGTGTGCAGCTTCAGCGGGCATCACTTTCAGAAGTGACCAAACACAACAATATATTGATCACTATCTACTGATTTCAATCATAAATAAATCGAAAATGTATCAAGGGATTACATTTGTGCAATTTTACACTTTCAAAAGTGAATTAATTTAAAAAGCTTTTGATAAACTTGTTCAGCTATAACAGGATAGGAGCAGTACTGTCTGTGGATAGCGGCCATCCTTTTGATATACTTAATTAGATATTGCCGACTCGTAAAAGCAAAGTTTTGGGCAAATCATTTAATGACGAAAGAAAGCTTTGAATAGCCTATCATAGCCCGGCTATTAATAACGCAAGTATTCCAAGAAGGGATACTACAGGTAGTACACATAGCGTGGGTCGAGCTTCTTTCCAACTGGCCCCGGTAAGCGCATCATTCCAACAGAATGCATCATTTTTTTTTTTGATTTATCAGAAAAAGCACTGCACTCCATGCTACTAAGGTCTAAAATCTCTAGTTCTTCCTCTTGTGGAAATGTCGGGCTCGGGTTTTATATTTTGGATTTGGAGATGGTCATGGTATCATTTTATTTCAACGTAATGTATCGATGTTGCCATTGTAACCAGAATATAATATCATTGAGAGGTCCTCCATGAGAGTTTTTGCAGGACTTGATATTGACAAGGTAATTTTTGACGACTTATGGGTTTGCCTTTAGACTTCTGTAATAGAGGCATTCTCTCGAATGTTTGCATCTTAGTTGTACATATCTATATCAGATGGATATGTCAACCATAATATTTACTCATGAACGTATAAGTCAAAGAGAAACGTTTAAGTTCCTGAGTACTGCCTTAAATAAACTGTTTATCTCTGGCACTCCGGCGGTTGTATAGTACCTGAATACGATCGCTGTTTTGCACTAACCTTTCGGACTTAATAAGAGGAAATGCCTCTGTAATATCCGATCGGACTGTGCTCTAATTGTTTTTATAATCGATGTAGTAAGTCCCGGAGATCAGGTTCTTGCCGTTACTCATAGCCCTTGCAATGTGCTCTGCCGTCATTTTAACAAGGAAATATTATATTCGGTTTGGGCCTGCTCCATCGTACAAAAACTGAAGCCTCTCGTACACACGATTTTTTTCAATATAAGATGGCGCTACATTAAGCCGAAGGTTTTCTAAGCTTGAAATATAGACACTGATCAGGACAAATACCAAAATATCTAACCACTCATCGTTAAGGGTTGTCGGCCAATGACACCGATTGTCGTACATTTTTTTTCTGGTACCGTTTGAGGCACTATTGAACAGAGTTAAAGGATCCATATTAAAAACGGCAACCTTAAAACTAAATATATGCTGCCTTGGATGACAATTCGAGTTGACATATGTTATGCATGTTACTAGCGAGATCTTCATTTAACAAGCAAATTGTTTGATTAACACCAAAGCGGGGATAATTAAGCTAGAAAGTTTGTTCACATACTCATATAGCGAAAAGCATTGGTCTGAACAATGATCCATGCGGAACCTTAGAATTATCACTACGAAACCTGAAGATATACTTACGGCCATTATACATTGCTGCTTCCTACTCAAGTAAGAAATTATAAATTTCATTTATGGTGTTGAAAACGTGAGCTCATAATGAGCATATTCCATACGATCGTATTATCTAAATCAATTACCGAGAGAAGGGCCTTCCATACCTTCTCTTTTTTCGAATAAAAAACTGGGCCGGACCGAGTATACAGTTACTTAAAGATATAGAATAGTAACTTACTCTTGAATACTACCAGGCTCCTTTCATTAAACAGGTATTTTCGGAAGTAAATAATTCAGAAGAAAAAAGTAAGAGAATTCAAAAAAATTCAGTGCGACAGAAGATTCGATCCACTCGGGTTGCTCACGGATCTGTTGCAGCAGCGATCTGCCTTTGTAAGACGAACTGGATCGAGCGCAGTTCAACCTCGGCCTCCGGTATATTGTAAACAGACACTGGAGTTTTCGGAAAAATTATGGAGTTTTGTGCTATCTGCCTTTGTGCTATTTCGGCGTAGGTCATCTGGGGTGTGAGTGCTGGTTTTTTAAATGTCTCAACGGATGTTTTTCCGCAGGCTTCTGTTTACGAATCATATTTAGTTTACTTATTTCTTGGAATTTAGGTATTTAGAACATCCCTGACAGCTTACAGGATGTCCTCGTTTTCTATAGAACACGCACTCGAGCTGCTCACCGACCGCGACCTTGACATTGCTCATGTCATATTTCTCGTTGTTGTGGTTCTTTGCACACTTAACGCATTGAGGCTGAATCTCGCAATTCGACGCGGCGTGCCCGAACCCGACAGTGGTAAATTGTACATTCTTAATCGATGGTATTCAGATTATCATGCTTGGTGAGAGCTGTACCAGGATGAAGGTCTGTTTTTCCCATTTGACCCTCATCGTGATAATCGCTGATAAACGACTTGGCAGTATCGAACTTGAGGAGCATTACCTGCAACTCTCCGGCCTATGGAGCCTACGAAAAAAAAAAAAACCACGTCATCGACATCCTGAGCAGTTCTTTGACCTGCGTATGCTGCTCAAACACTGGTCAAAGAGCTGCACTGTTTGATACTGGCCAAGCTTTGCCCAGTCGCTTAATGTTGATTTTTTTTCAATTGTGTAGAGGCCAATTAGAAGGAGCAATATACCGGGTGTAGTGTAGGACGTCCCATTTAAGCGTTTTCTAGTACGTTTTGATCGGCTTAGCGATGCGAACGAGCACTATCGTGCTTCAAAATCACTTTGTCGTGTTTTTCCGAGTATTTCCGTCCATTTTCACTCCAATGCACGACACAAGCGAATCGATTGTAGTTGGTAGGATACATTTCCAAGCTGGAGCACCGACCGTATAGGATCGGGAATATTCTCGACACAGCTGAATATCTCAAATTCGTTAAGTCTGCCCGACCACTCGGTGCTCGCGATCCGGGAAGTGTGCAAAGTACTCAGTGCAATCCGCCCCAATTACATATCCACCGCTATTTGTAGCGGCAGCCAAGGTACTATTAAACTTCTTTCGTTTGATACCATCTTCTCCAAACTGGTGCATCAGTGAAAGAAAAAAATAAAATGAGGTGGCTGCTGGACTGATATCACGCTCTTTTGGGTTCCAGGACCCAATAATATAGAAGGGAATGAGAGGGCGGATGAGTTGGCCGAGCTCGGCAATAGACATCGTTCTAACATATGTATGTAGCAAAAATCGTGGCGGTCAGTACAGGCCATTGGCCTATAGTAACTCACGTGCCAAAATAGGCATCCGGTCTAACACCCGCTGCCGTAGTTATCACAATAACCACATAGAGGAAAATTTGCATTGGCACACACACAGGTTCTGCGCCTTTGGCAAATACTTTCTCAACATAACCAGTTTTCTTAACTTTAATTTTATTTTAATTTAAATGATCATCCCTAAGGATTCACAAAATTTATGGTATCACGACGACGGCTAAGTGCTAATTGTATCCTAACGCGCATAGTCGGGTAGCCACTTCAATCTATCTAGGTCGGTACATACATATGTACATAGGTTTCCTTCGGTTTGTGTGGCTCTTAGTACGTCCTGATTTTCGGCGCTTGAGATTGTCGTATTGGATTCACTTCCTTTTGGATCCTCATCATTGATTTCTTCAACCTAGGTTTCAAAGCCTGGATTCCTATGGGGGCTACCATCCGATATTTTCCGTCTTTCAAAGCCTGGATTCCTATGGGGGCTACATCCGATATTTTCCTTCTTCTGATCAACCGCCTTTGCGAATTATACGGCGATATGCATTTCACCGTCCCCTTATTCTTAAGCCCATTTTCATATTTCATAAGGAATTATTAATTAAAATTACGGAAAGCTCATCTGTCGGGGGTCCATTGCAGGAAACCGTTTGAGAACGAATCCCAATCTCTATATTTCATTTATAATTTCCCACCCCACAAGCATACGTAGCTGGGGCGTGGTTATTTCCATATCCCTTACCTATTGATGTGCAATCAGTGAAGCAAAAAAAGAACGACGAAAATTATTTTCCATGACCCAAACGCCTCTAGAAATCCACACGGTACAAGGGAGTACCACAGGCAAAACCAGGGCTTCATTCGAACGAGCTACTATCACACCCCGTCAGTGCCTGTAAGCATAGTCGACCAACTCACCCCAAGTGTTCAGTCCAATCTACGAAGACTGAGGCCAACATAGACCCTTGTTGAATCATACCTATATACAACACTGCGTTGTATATAGAAAACGCAAAACAGAATAGATGATGCTTGCAGATAGTTCGATGATATACTTTTAAGATGACGGATTCTTTTGTTCAGGGCAATGCAAGGAAATGATACTACGGATCTACCCTCTGCAGTCGAGAGAGCTGAGTGGTTTTTATACTTCGTTGCCATTTGTTAGTATCGGAGATGGATCTATTGTTTCCCTTTTTTCGGATCAAAGGACTTTGTATGGCGGATGCGTTTTCGTTTGCCATGGGATAGAGGCTATTAGTATTGAGAATGTGCGTGCTCGCATTAGGGATCACGCGATGCGACGGTTGACGCTTGGCCACAGCCACATGTTTGTGGTGTCAATTGTGTCACGGGGTAAAAATCACGCTGCTCGTTGTCTGATGCGCGCTGAGTTTGTTTTGTATTTTTATTTATTGCTCATCCTGCAGGACGAGTAATGGGAATACGAGGGTAGTGTGGTGGGCACTCATTGAGAGAAACAAATTTGATTTATTCAATACACTTATGTACATATGTATGTCTGTACAGATGTATATAGGAATATATGTATATGCACGTTCAATACAAAATTATTGGCAGTAGGTTTGTGATTCTGTAAAGATTTAGAATTAAAATTAATTCCAATTCTATATATATGTACATCCAGCATTTCTAACATACAAACTTACTATGCAAAGTGAATTCATTTCTTGAGAGCACAGCTACGTCTATATGTAGGTCTATCTGTTAAACTGAAATTGCGTTCACCTATGTATATTCCTTACAAGATATTCAAAAAAAAAAGTGAATGGACCGTCCAATAATCTCCATAATCGGTTAACCCCTGGGCAATGATGTCACTTGAAATAACACATTTTGAGCGGTAACAATCACACATATGCGGGCACCACACGCTTTACGCAAGATCTTATTCATCAAAAAGTATCCGGATTTAAAGGTGAAAATCCCTACTTACCCTCACATCTCTAAGCACTAGCACCTGAATGAAGTGAATACCATTACCCTATGCGGAAGCAGGAATTCCCTAATAGAAACCACTTAACACCTTCGAATAGATTAACCCAGCTTAACACTGTGATCAGTTTGTAATCCTCTTCATGCGTCCATTTTGACTTGAAACTAGATCAATGGGCTGGCGGCGCGTCCTATGTCCATCATCGAATCCCTTTCTCAAATCGGAAAAAAATCGGATGAAAACATTTAAATTTGGTCTATATGTTTATCTTCTTTTTTTTTTTTGGTGTTCGCCGATATATGTACATCACGACTTGGGCCGGCTTTATTCAATTTGTCGAGTAACACGCTTTTCGGATTACATCTGACACTCGTGCAAAACCCCATTCAGGACAATGCCGTTGATGTGCAGGTCCTCACGCTCAATGGCACGATTTGATTGAATAGATTTCGGCCCAGGCTAAAGTCAAATGCAAATTGAAATGTTCAGGGGCAATTTCGTACTCTGTTTGTATGTGGGTTGACGATATACAAAAGGACGGTTTTTTTTGTACTTTCATTTCGTCTCATCACCTACTGTGAATAATGATGTCTCGGTAGCAAAGGTGCGCACCAAGGAAATTGTGTTTATTAGACAATGAATTGTCTGCAAAATGACCGTATCTGATGAATGCAGTCGCCCATGAATAGCTGAATGCGTATGCAGAAGTTTTGAATGAATTTAATAACCGACATACCTAAAAAGGATGTTTTCTGTGATTTATGACCACAGATATTTGCACATGTTCGGTGGTGAATTCATATAACTCTTTGGCTCAAAAGCGAAATTGATCTTCAAAACCTGGCGATCAAGTAGTACCAAGCCTAGAGTAGATACATACGTACATACACCAGGCTTGTTAAAAAAATTAAGGAATTAAATGAAACTAATTTTTGTTAGCTTAAGCTGTGATAAGTTTAAGGTTAAGATAAGACAAGTCATACAGTCGAAAGACATAAATTTAAGTTGGCCAGTTTATTTTAGAGAATCCGTTTAGGGCCAGTGAGATATTTAGATTTGTAAGGATAGTTAGTTTTATGTATTTTTGTCTAGGATAAGGTAGACCAAAGCAATTATGAATAAAAATGAATTGAAAACTAAAGAAAAATATATTGACTTTGTCAACCATTTTGGACATTTAGTTCTCTTTTCACAGATACATATAACGGTGAGCTGACTTTTGGTGTGCTTGACGACTTTTTGCTATTGAAAAAAAAAATGGATCAATGAATTGGTTTAATGATATAAATGTTTATAAGTTGAACAAATTCTTTACAGAAGGCCGAGAAGGTGTTAATGATTCTACCGGCCTTGGATGCCCCAGCACGTCAACAACGGATGAAAAAGTTGAAGCAGTGAAGAAAATTGTTTTGGAAAATCGTGGAATCACTTTCAGAGAAGTTGCTCAGGATATTGACAAATCGGTTGGCTCATACCATGAACTTTTTCAGCGTGTGTCACTATGAAATCTGTGTCAGCGAGAGTTGTTTCGAAAAAAGCTAAATATTGACCAAAAAAACCGTCGCTCAGGAGCTGTTGAATGACATGAATAACAAATCAAATTTGCTGGAAAAGGCCATCACATGACATGATAGTGACATCGAAAACAAAGATCAATCCTCCTGACTCCTGATGCAGTGAAATTAACGATTTTTCAATTCCGGGATATAGTTTTTATGTTAGAACCAATAAATCATATTCGGTAGGTGGAGTGGGGTTTTTTGTTCCTGATTCCCTGGAATTTCATGTTTACCATCATGGTTTTGTAACTGCGGATAAACACAAATTTGTTGTAAGAAATGTAATGAGCTCCTTAGCTTCATCTGCATATATAGATTCAATTCCACGATACTTAGTCATTTCTAAATGAATTAAGCCTATTACTTTAAAAAACAAAGACTATGAACCTTATTATTCAAGGTGAATAAAACCATCAACCTCAATCTCAGAGTCACTTTAGAGCCATATAGTTGAATATGTTCTTACTTCCTTTACAATGATACGAAGAAACTTAACTCAAATACCTTGTTTTCGAAATATCTCCCAATAAGTGCGTCGGTGTTACTCTTAATCTCCATATCACGCATCACTGCTTGTCAGAAATTTTGGTTTACCGCTTTAAAAAATTTGAGACATACAACCAGAGTTCCTACCCGTATCGTTGCAAAAGTTAGATTTACATAATTAACTTCAAACTTTGGCTTTTTATTTTGAAAATGATGCCTCCTTCGCTTATCATTCCTTTCTAAAAATATTGCAATCTCTACGACAGGTACCTCAGACAAATGGATGATAAAATTAAGCAGACGATGGACAGTACGATACCACGCCAACGACAGCACGATACCACAAACGTATACCGAATCGCGACAATCGACGCACTGCACAGACAAAAAAGTAGACTACTGACAAGACTCAAACTCAAACAGACAATGAACGTCTTTTAGAAACAACATCATCTACAAGCTCGTGAATATTAGACCGATTTCTCAAATTCTTCATCTGAATTCTGACTGTCATCACTGTCTCATAATCTTAACCTGTCTCTCAATCTTTGCTTAAAAATAGCTCGAAAGACGAAAACATATTTTTTTATTTTAAATAATATGATAAAAAACACAAAACACAAAACAAAGTCACTTTAAACGCACAAAACATATGAAAGTGATAGTTAAATAGTTGTCACCAGAAAACTGTCACAAAAATGTAACAATCACAGTGACTATCACCTTACACGATACCGAAACCGAGAATGTGACTGTCACTTATCACAAATCACCTTAGCCGATTCCGCCCCAGAGTTCTACTTCATCACTCCCACCTTAGAAATGATATTGATCATTGGCGATCCGAGAATCTTGGTTTTACCAGGCTCGATAACGATTTCATGGCAAATAATGCCGTCACCAATGAAGGGGCGAACACCTTGTTTATTTCGACGGGGGATCTCCAGATGATTTTCAAGCCACTGAACAGAAAAAAATCCGTGGAAATCGAGGGTATATCCAATGTTGTGCTTAGGCATCTTCCGTCAGTGGCTGTAGAGAGGTACACCATCCTGTTCAACAATACACTGAATAATGCATATTACCCAGTGCACTGGAAGACAGCGGTGGTGCAACCCATCCCCAAGAGGGGACTTCGAGAAGGTGGTCCATAGAGCCCTGTCCAAATGGGTTGAGGACAATAAAATCATCCCGGATAACCAATTCGGTTTCAGAGCGGGGCATAATACTATTCATGCTGCGTCGGAACTCGTGTCAGATATCCAATGGAACAAATGCAAGAATCAATGCACGGGGGCTGTCTGAGGTTAGAAGGTCTTTATTGCAAGCTCAGTCGGCTGGGCATAAGTAAACCACTGCTATATATGATTTTTGACATGTTAGCAGGTGGAAAGTTCGTAGTGAAAATCGCCAACGTGACTTCTACCCAAACATTTGATATTAACAACGGACTGCAACAGGTTACGGTGAACTCGCCGATAATGTTCAACATTTACTTCAGTGATTTGATAGCTTCACCATTCAATAGCGTATGCGGACGATTTAATCGCGTACAGATCAGGTCAAACGATCGACGTCATTGTCACTCTCTTGCAGCGTGACTTCGAAAAAATTCAGCAGTATTGTGATGACTGGAAGTTGAAAATCAACTGCCAGAAATCAGAATCTATTTTGTTCAGAACGCCTTTGTCTAGGGCCTCGCGAGACACTAGAAAAAAATGGCGCGGGTTCTCAATTCTCCATTGGCGAAACAAAGTGTAGTCAAATACCTTGGGATCTGGCTAGACCAGTATCTATATTTTGACAAACATATAGATGCTGCTCTGGCGAGGGCTAGGGGCGCTTTTGCTCTTACAAGATGGCTGTTTCATAGCAACCAACTTGACTCGAGAGTAAGTCAATCAGGTCCATGATTGCCTATGGATGTCCCGTGTGGTTCAATGTGAGAGCTAGTTTCCTCTACGTACATGATGTTGTGCTCTGCGAGCCCGAGCGCCTCAGGTTTAGTAGATCAGTGTCTCACCAAGGTGGGGGAGACGTCGCCCGACGGCATCAACGCTTTTGGTGGCTGGAACAGACTGCGTCAGTGGTTAACTTTAATAGGTCAGCCTCTTTAAGGCAAAGCTTGCCATATGCCAGTGGCAGGCTTACATAGACTAGGGTAGATTAGAAGAGGTTAGAGTAGGTTAGGATATGTCAGGGCAGGCTAAGGCAAGCTGGGGTGGCTGGAAGGCTTACTTTAGATTAAGCTGTAATTAAAAAAACAAAAACCAAAAAAAATCACAAAACAATAACGAAAAAAAAAGATATATTATACATACAAAAGGTATATCACGTATGTATTTTTGTATATATATTTTAGTTAAGGTAGGGTTAAGTTGTTTTTAGTTATAAGCTTTTTTCTAAAAAATGATCTGATGCTAAGTTTTTTTAAAAAATATCACTTTTCTTAGCCTAAGTTGTTTATTTATTTTAATTATTGCAAATTAATCATAAGGCCGAAAGGCATAGTCTTAAATTGCTCTATTTGCCTTAGAGTGTCCGTATAGGGCCAGTAAGGTATTTTATATTAGTTGTTATATAAGCTAGTTTTAAGCATTTTTGTCTAGGGTAAGTGTGTTTTTAATATATAAAAACAAAAATGAATTAAAAAAACAAAAAAAAGTATTGCATTCTTATTTAAGTTCATCTATCTTTCGTTTTCAACTGTGGAAGTCTTTAACAAAATTAATCTTAAATACAAACTGCGCAGGAAATGAGTAAAACATCCTCGTTATCCCGCACTTCGGAGTCGCTTCAAATACATATGTGTATATTAAAGTTAATAATGAAATTCGATTGTGTCGCGATAAATTCTATTATACAAAAATGTGAAACGCAAATGGAAACCCTTAAAAGGAATTGGAAGTAAAAAGCATATTGAATCGCAATGCCGCTAAAGTACTCAACCCAATCGAACTTGCGACGGATAATTATATTGTCAATGATCCAAAGATAGTTGTAAATATTTTCAATGACTTTTTTGCTACAGTTTGTGAAGTGTCTTCCTCCAACTTGAAATTTGAATCCTGTTTGAATTGTAAGGCACGGAAGAGGTGGAAGAGCCGGCTTGCAGTGACAGCTTCTTCTTTCGACCTTGGTCTTGAATTTTATACTTAGTTAATTCACTAAATCGTTCCCCTTCCTGTGGTGATGGTGGTCTCTCTAATTACATCTTAAAGCAGATGACTTTCAATATACTAGGCGTACCAGAGGATTTCCTCTTTAACCTAAGTATTTCCACTGGTTCGTTTCCGAACAAGTTAGAATGCGTACGAGTAAATGTTCTACCAATATATAAAAAGGGAAAAAAAGAGATAAAAACAACTGCAGGCCTATCTCAATACTATCTTCTATCTTGAGAATTATTGAAAAAACGGTCAAAGGTAGAATTCTGCGGTTTCTGAAGAAAATACGTTTTTTCATTCCTTTGCAAAACGGTCTCTTCTGAAGATGCGCTTATGCGTTTTTGTTTGCTTATAAATAAAGGACTTGACTTGAAAAAAAAGCTGTGCCCATTAGTTTGTTGACATAACCAAGGCTTTTGACATGGTAAACCATAACATTCTCTTGGGTTGGTTTTCGAGGATCCATTTATAGTTGGCTGGAATCATATCTCAAAGATAGAGCACAAAAATTTAAAGTTGGAGACTGTTTTAGTGATAATCGGACTATTAAACTTGGGGGCACCTCAGGGGTCTGTATTGGGCTCTACCCTCTTTCTAGTGTTTCTTCCCCATTGTTTTGTTAGCCTTTTGCAGATAAAGTTACGGCTTATTGGCGACTCTCTTGGTATTGCCTAAGACTCTCCTAGCCATCACTAACTAGTTACTGAAATTTACTATAGTGTACATCTATTGAGATTGTGGTTCGCCAAACATAAACTTAGTGTCAGCAATAAGACAAAACTAATGTTGTCTTGTCTTAGGTCGCAGAAGGTGACAGACCTTGATTTTCTTTTCCATGCCCATAATTGTACTTGCTACAAATTGCCGGTTTACACATATAACGAAGCTTCCTTTGAAATTGTCTAATGATCACTTAGCGTGTCAAGCTAATTGTTTTAAAATTGATATAGTTAATAACTACAAATACCCAATCGTTACCAATTGACCAAAATATGAATTGTTGTGATCATATTACAAACCTGAAACAGTGTCTTTGTTCTCTTATCCTTGGTCTGTTTCATCTTCTCAAATTTTGCACAAATAATTGTTTTTTTTTCTATTCTCTCCTAAGTAGAATATGGTTTAGGTCCTAAATTTTAGCATTTTGGGGTGGTGCCTACCGCATGAAAATTAAACCTCTTCTTGTCTCGCAAGAATGCGCTATTAGGACACTATTTAAGAACCTGAAAACGAGCTCTTGGCTGTTTTTTCGTCCTTTTTTTCACCGTAGATTCTCCTTAAGATCTTGTTTTCAAGAGCCCGAAATCCATTTTTCTTCTTATAAGGGAGAGACTAGGTTTCACATCCGTGAAGGGTTACTGTCATTATTATGGTCTTATAAATGTGGATTTTGACATTGTGAGACAAAATATTTATTTTGACTAATTCTTTCATCGCGAAGTTGCCCATATGCAGCCTTCTATTTATTTTGATCTTTATGTCGTTTTTGGCAGTCACTATGGTACCCAGCTATTCGAGTTTGTCCATTTTCTCAAAGCGTTTATCGAATACGAGGTATGGATCGACCCAAGGCGGCTTGATTTTCTCTTCATTTACTTCTAAGCCTTCTTCCTTTTTCTCATTATTTCCTAACAGGTCCAGATCATCAGCGCAAGCTAGAACGGATATGATTCCATTAAAGGCTATTCCCCTCTCCTTTTCCGGAAGGGATCTCATTACAAAATTCAGCACCAAATTAAAAAGAAGTGGTGACAAGGTATCTCCTTGTTTTAATCCTTCACTTTATTCGAATATTTCAGATAAGACATTTCCCATTTTAATTTCTCCTTTGTTTTCCTTTAGGCATTCTTGTATCAATTTCGCCACATTTTTCGGTATTTCAGGCTTTACAGGTACGTGAAACATTTTCGATCGGTTTATGGGGTCATACGCCTTTTTTAAATCTACGAATAATTAATGAACAGAATAATATAATTCACATTTATTTTCTAGAAACTGTTGTGTAATGAAAATCTGGTCACTCCTAAGCCACTCTCGTAGTCTCGGATTATATCCTTAGCATATGATGCTAGTCTCTTTAAAACACTATTTGACGACACCTTGCCTCAGGTGATACACAGAGGGCTCGAAGATAGATTCCGGCGTTGGCGCTGGCATCTTTGGACCAAATCGGACGATATCAAAGGACTTGTGAACTAGTCCTAGTGTCTTCCAAGTCGAACTAAACGCCATCCTAACGTGCACCAACCTAAACTTAGAGACTGGCATAAGAGGTATAATCATCATACCCTCAGACAGTCAGGCAATGCTCAGAGCATTGGGCTCGTATAGTACGAACTCAAAATCCGGCAAAGAATACCACGATGCCCTGCAGGACCAGGTTGGGTACCAGGTTGCAAGGGCATAAAAGGAAAATAAATCGCTGACCAACTCGCTAGGATAGGTTCCGGCGAAGGTACATATGTATGTGCCGAACCTTTCGGCGGAATCCCCAAGTCAAAGATTAGTTTTTTCTTAGACAAGTGGGAAAAATCGCAACATCTGCACTTTTGAAATAGCGTTCAAGGACTCCAACAATCAAAGAGATTCATACGGCCGCTGAACAAACACTCTATTAATGTCCTTAAATATAACAGAGTCGATATCAGCAGACGGGTCAGCTATCTTTCTCGACACTGTAGTCTGAGATATCATCGTAACAAAATTAACCTCTCGTCTGAAACCGAGTGCGAGTATGCTGCCCTCTGCTATCTTAACAAGCATATATAACTCCTGAGAGGATCAGCTCATCTCCTACGAGCGACATACTCAGCTTTATTAAGAAAGTAGTGGAACTCCTGGTCTAGCAGGCACAATAGACCTACTGTGGCCACAGTGCTCTAAACTGTCTAGTTAGCTAGCTAGCTCCCCAATTCAAACCAAAAAAAAACATAATCAAACTTAAACTACTCACCACCTTCTTATCTAACCTAGATTACCTTAGCCTTACCTACCCTAACATCCCAACATGTATGCCTGCTATTGAGCGTTTGGCAGGCTTTGCGTTAAAGAGGCTGCACTATCAAAGTTGACCCCTGACGAAGTCCATTCCAGGCACTAAAAGTGTTTCTGCTGTAGGACTACTGAGCTTTAGGCGCTCGGTTCAAGGAGCGCGACATCGAGGAGCCGCCACTCCACGGAATTGTGGGCTACAAATAATAAATCTCGTGGTACAAATAATTAGGGTAGTAAGCCACAGAGAGAAGGTTATTGAATCAGTTGTATTACAAAATTGTCCACACGTAAAGTCTTAGACCTATCGTATGGGATCTCGTTAGGGTAAAATTTCGTGTACTCAAACTCGGGTGTTCTATGTAATCCGAGACAACTACTGAGACATTGTCTCTCCAATACCCGAATCTTTTCCATTAAGCCGGCTCTCACATTGAACCAGACGGGACTTCCATAGACAATCATCAGCCTTATAAAGGCCATGCGGCAGATTACCTCCTCTCTGGAATCAAGTTGGCTGCAATGAAAGCGATCTGGTCAGAGCGAAAGCTCCCCGGGCTTTTTCCCAAGTAGCATCTACTTGTTTGTCAAAACATAGATTCTAGTCTAGCAAGATCCCAAGATATCACGCCAGTGGATGCCCGTCCGGTCCAAAAATTGAGAACCAATTTTGTCTAGTGTCCCGAGAGGCCCTAGGCAAAGGCGTTCTGAATAAAATAGATTCTTTCTGGAAGATGATTTTCAGCTTAAGTCAACGCAATACTACTGAATAGTAAAGTAGTATTAGAAGTAACGTTGTACGCGATTAAATCGTCCACGTACGCTATTGAATGGTGAAGAGAAGTTCTCAGAGTACTGAAGTCAATGCTGAAAATGATCGGCGAGTTCACTGTACTCTATTGCAGACTATTGTTGATTTCAAATGTTTGAGTAGAAGTCACGTTTGCTATTTTCACAACGAAATTACTAGGGGTTAGCATGTCAAAAATCATATTGATATGTAGCACTTATGCCCAGCCGACTGAACTTGCTATAAAGACGTTGCAACCAAACTTTGTCGACAGCTTTTTCTAGAGAGGCATTGGTGCATTGATTCTAAAATTTTCCGATACAAATTTCGTTCGCGGTATGAATAGTCTCCTGCCCTGCTTTGAAACTAGGTTATTCGGAATGATTTTGTTGTTCTCAGCTCATTTGGAAAGGACTCTAAGACTTTGCTGATACTCGAAAGGAGACTTATCGACCGGAGATTTGCCAGATTGGAGGTGTCTTTACTCCATTGGGAGATTGGTTGCATCAAAGCTGTCTTCCAGTACACTGGATTATATGCATTATTCAGTGCATTGAGCAGGACATCTCTACAGCCAGAGGTGGGAGGCGCCTGAGCACAACATTAGATATACCGTCGGTTCTCGCGGATTTTTTTTTTTTCATCATCTGGAGATCTTTCATCGAAATGAATATGGTGTTAGCCCCTCACTGGCGATGGCATTATTTGTCACGAAATCGTTACTGAACCTAATAAAACCAATATTCCCTGATCTCCAGTGCTCGACATCATTTCGAAGGCAGCAGTGATGAAGTAGGGCCCCGTTTTTCAGGTCGTGGTTTGGGCAATAATGCCATTCACTTTATTCACTTCCTAAAATACATATTTTAGGGGACATATAAAAAAAAAATCAAAATTCGAATGTATTTAGCTGGCGAAATTCACAAAGTCACCTTCGTTTTTCACGCATCGTTGGTTTTTCTTTGAAATGGCAGAAAGGACATTTAAGACCAAATTATGGGAAGTTTAATAATGTTGCAAGCCAGAAAAAAAAACCTTAATTTTTGTTTTAAGGAAAAAAAAAACCAACTTCAACCTCTGTGCCAACATTCCACCCATTGGGAGTTGGAATTAATTCGTAGCGTTTATTATAAAAAAAATTGTTTATTCGAACACTACTTTCCCACAAGCAGAGTACAAGTACCATTTCAGAAGAATGCCCCTTCTGATTCAATCCCAGAATGGACCCAGTTTTTGCAATCTTTATAAGAAATGAGTTTCTCTCTGACCGATCGGAGCAAGGTATTAACAGAATTAAGGAAGAATATGGTGTTTTTGGTCATTCCATTTGGGCATTTAGTGTTACTAACTCAAGAGTACATTTAGTACATCGCCATGTTCTGATTGAGGTCAACGTCAACCATAACCACTGAAAGGTAAGAAATCTTTTAGAATGTCTTAATTATAAATTGGATATGTAACTTTCCTTTATTGCTCCTTACAATTGTTGCAAGATCGATTGCACATCACGCCAAATGCGCCTCTGATAGAAACTAAAACACACACTTCAAAAACATTCACCTTTTATGTTCCATATCTATATTTCTAAAGAACAGCAACCGTAATGATACATTTTCCACTTTATGCAATTCAAAATTGATATTCACCAGGAATCGCCCGAAGTGTCACAGTTATAATGGATGGGCATTGCGGCGCACTTCGATCAGTCACGTGAGGCTTGAAAACAAACAAACACAAAATTACGAAACATTTTCCGCAAAATGTTATCGAAAAAAGTAGAAAAGAGGAAAAAATGTTCACAAAATAATTTGGTCTTTTATAATCGGAATGATTGATTGGTAAAAGCTATTGTAGCTAGAGCTCATGTCCCACCATTCATCTGTACATCTATGTACATCTCATTATCATTGGATGTGTCTTTGCTGAGGTGCCATACCTGTTTCATAATCCATATTTTCTTTAAATATTTGTATATCCTCTGCACATACTCGTCTACATAAAGCGAGTATAATGCTTTAACAAGCAGAAAGCCTTTTCGAAAATAAAATACTTATCGCCGGTATTTGGAATATGGCACTTGGGCAAAGAAAACACACATCCCTTGCACGATCCATTGCTGTTTGTCTTGGAAACATTCGAAAACAACACCATGGGCAAACCCCCGGCCAATATGTGGTTTCCCAAAAGATGATAAAGAATAGATCTGCGAGTATCGCTGAGTATTCTAGCTTTGTTCCACTGTCCGATTGCATTATAAATTTCAGTGTCAGAGTGTCAGTGACAGTTGTAAGTTTTTGTTGATTTATATCCTTCAGAATAGTCGCCAAAAGTCAAAAGGACACCGCGCTATAATACTGTCAACACTCTTGTTGATGGAGATGTGAGGTGAGCAGCAATGTCCTTTTGTTGCAATCTTTCGCAAACAGGCACACGGGCATGGAGGTTTTGTTTGTTTGCTTGACTCTGTTTCACCATTGAAAACTGCTCACAGCGGCTGGGCCGTCGGCTTCTTCAAACATGTCGCACCGACGCATTTGTCTATTTTCGGGTTTTCCACTGGGATATGCCGTTTTTGTGAGCTGTTATAGAGACATCCTCCTCCAGTTGTTAGATGGACTTTATTGGCAAATTTCATTACCCACTTACTATCAAGGGTTGGCACCTTTGATCGTTGACCGACTTGAAACAATATGAGTGGCACCGTCGGCATCTACTACCTGTTGCCGATCCAATAGCGTCAGTTTGTCTGCCTGGCATTGTCACATGAGATCGAGTGTGAATTCCTTAAAGTCTGCAATACAATTAATGTCTATTCAGAAATGGTTGATGGGAACAAGTGACACGGTTCGACGATGACATTTTGTTATAAATTTCTGTACAAGTTGAGGAAAAAAAATAACACACTGACTGAACTATATTGAGATGAATATGTATTGTAATACAGTAAATTTGTGATACATATGTAAAGCGGTCGTATCTATACAATTGCAATTGATATTTTGCATTTTCAATTTATTGAGGTCACTTATTAACGCAGACAAGAGCGTTCACTGTGCTTACTATCTGATTAATATTAATTATACGAATATAGTGATATACCACATGCACATTCGTCATGCGACTATCGCGATACTACACTTGAGATGTAATTTACGGGAACAATTAAATTGCTGTGTGTAATACGCAAACTCAATAATAATATTTTCCCAAAACCAAAAACATAAAATTTGTAAAAAGTCCAAAGCAGTTATCGGAGCTGTCTTAAAACTGTTGATTGTTTAGTAAAGTGTTCCTCAATATTTTGCAGTGACACAAAATTGTTTAAAAATACTCAATTCAGCGACTAATTGGTAATTTTTAAAGATTTAACCATTTAAAAATGATTTCTACAGAGAAGAAAGCAGTCGTTTTTTGAACGACCTTTTCCTAATAATGCCTAATAAAGTACAATTGCTACTCGCCTTTAATGGCTTCTTCTAAAATAGGTCATCACATATGACATTGCTAATATTTTTGTATAAAATTAAACAACGCTTTTCCAAAAATTAATCTACATTTATACTGTATTTTATGGTATGGGACCATGCCCACTTATCAGTCATGGTTCGATTTCACTATGACACTGTACCCCTTGGCCGTGGGAAACGAATAATGGATAGAGCCCTCACAACACTTGAGCATTTATTACGAAGAAATGTTGAGAGTCAAAGCTAACTCCAATATTGGTTTGTATTTTTGTCATTTGCAAAATAAGCTTGTCAATCAATTATAATGGATATACTCGTAAGTGGGGTTGAGTATTCTTGAGGCAGTATTCTTTAAGCATTTCTAGTTGCATCTGATATAGAACTTAACGAACCGAGCCTCGTGAGATCGTCGGTATACAAAAGACACATCGCAAAAAAAGCCGGTTTAGTGACGTTCAAGTGAGTAACTTTTTAACCAATTAAGAAACTTTAAATGAAATTTAAGCAGCTATTTATGATTTACATGATCTTTGGGAAGTCTATGGGAATAATATCGGCTTGTCAGCTATTTTCAGTCTGAAATCTGTGAAAATGAAAAGTGTAGACGCCGACGTGGGCGTGGAAGAGGCTATTGGGAATTTCAGGCACTTGAAAAGTTTACATTGTGGACAGGTTCATATGCCGTGATTGGTTGTTATCCATATCTGAAGGCTTTTCAGCAATGAACCCATCGGGTTGGCAATAAAATTTTAGGGATCCGTTATCACTGTGATCGACTTATCATTGTTTTTACCCAATGCATTTCTGTTATCGTCGTTCTCGATAATTTTACGGACATTGCTTCGTCGTCGGTATACATATGTATATGTACGAGGGTGGTCCGATAAGTACTTAGCCGACAAAAGAAAAACTAAAATTTTGGAGAAATGGCGATTTATTTTTCTATACAGTCTCCTTTTAGCTCGATACACTTGACCCAACGATGCTCCAACTTCTTTAACCCGTCTGAAAAATACGTTCTCTCGATGTCTGCAAAGTAGGCCTCCGTAGCGGCGTTGACCTCCTCATCCTGAAATTTCTGCCCGGCGAGTGACTTTTTTAAATTTGGATACAAAAAGAAGTCGCACGGGGCCAAATGGAGAATACGGTGGATGGGGCAGCAGTTCGTAGCCAAATTCGACCAATTTGGCCGTGGCGAGGGCGGAGGTGTGAGCCGGTGCGTTATCATGGTGGAAGAGCACTTTTTTCTACGCCAAGTCAAATCGGCGTCGAATCGGCCCAATAATTTGGCATAGTACAGCCCTGTGACCGTTTTGCCCTTCTCCATGGTCAAGATTTTATGCAGGATATGACCCACACGATCTTTTGAAATGCCTACTGTCTCAGCTATCTCGCGCACCTTCAATCGGCGGACTTCTAATACGACATCTTGGATTTTTGTCACGTTATCCTCCGTGGTTGTGGCTCATCAAAAACCGACGTGCGACCACGTTGAAACTCGTTAAACCAATTTTTGATGATCGCCATCGAAGGAGAAGAGTCACCGTACACAGCATCCAAACGCTCTTTGATTTCGTGATTTTCCTTCCAAAAACAAGAATCGAATCACCGACCGACATTGCTCTTTTTCCATTTTTCTAAAATCCACGGACACTCCCGCTTCCACAAGCGGTCAAAACAAAATTACGAGTCCGATCCGGCTGAAATTTCGACAGTAGCCGTCTACTAGAATGTACTACAAGATAGTTGCTCTTGCGATACTGGCGCCATCTGGCGGTGAGGCTAAGTATTTATCTGACCACCCTCGAGCGCAACTAAGTTCCGTCTGCTTTTTTTTATGAAAATGCAACTATGTTGCGGAAAAACGATTACAAATGAATCATTCAAAGTATTGCCCATTGCTAGCCATAACTTTTTCCCATCTTTCCGGCAGAGCTCGCATACCGTCACGGTAGAAGTTTTCGTCTTTTGAGGCTATCCACGAATCATGCCATTTTAAGATGTCTTCATATGAATGGAACTGCTGATCAGCCAGACCATGTGTCATCGAATTCGTCACCGAATCAGTTATATTCGGACGGCGCAATATCTGGGAAATATGGCGGGTGGGGTATGACTTCCCATTTGAGTGTTTCTAAGTAGGTTTTAACGAGTTTGCCAACATGAGGCCGAGCGTTGTCATGCTGTAGAATCACATTGATCCGCTTTGATCCCAGTGATGGTTTCGTTTGGTTTCAACAGCTCATAATAAATAACACCGCCCCGATCTCACCAAATACACAGCACTACCTTTGCAGCGTGAATATTCGTCCTAGCCGACGCTGTCCTCATAATTTTTTTCTCTGTGGGTTGCTGTAATGAATCTATTTTTCATCACCCGTAACGATGCCATGAAGAAAACCCTTCCTTTTTTGCCGCTGGAGCTGTTGTTCATTCCCCACGTATGCAATCGCTTGGAAATAGCTTGGCGGGTAACTCCTAATACTGAAGCAAGCTCTTTTTCCGTTTGGCATGGATCCTCATCGAGCAATGCGTCCAATTCAGCGTCCTCGAAGGTTTTTGCCCTTCACGCGGTCGTCAACATCGAAATCACAATTTTTAAAGCGACGGAACTAATCACTGCACGTTGTTTCACTTAGAGCAGCATCTCCGTAAACTTTTTGGAGTTCTCGATGCGCTTCAGCCGCCGTTTTCTTCGAATGAAGAAAAAAAAAAAGCAACACTTCCCGCAAATAACGATTATTTGGCACAAAATCAGACTTTTTTACACAACCAAAAGTATATGACGCAAAAACAAAATCACTAGTGTGTCAAAGCGTTTAATTACCATATGTCTAAGCTTGGTTCATGACGTTTTGAATATGTCACAATCGACCAGCACTTACTACTGGAGCCATCTCTTGATAAACAGAACTTAGTTGCACATCTAATACATCTTTAGGAGTCGAGAGGAATTCCGCGCCAGTACTTCCCTTAGATCACGACGGTCACTACCGATGGGAGTTTGGAGATTCTCCACCTATACGGGATCAGTGATTAAAAGTTTCTTCAAATGCGCACTTAAATTGTGTTATTCCTTAGTAGATAAATGTTTGAAATTTGGAAGCCGAGCGTTTGGAAGTCCGAGTCATTCAAACTCTCCAAAACAGCTACACTATTCGAAGGGCTTGTTTCCTTATCGCTCAAGTCAATATTCATGTCCACCAAAGCAGACAACTCATGCTCAATAATCTCCTCAACAATTGATGGACTTATTAATGGTTCAGACAGTAATTGCTTCGAGGACAAAGCTGTGAAAATGGATAAAATGTTAATTGTCGGATATATGATTTTGTTCAACCCCGATATTACTGAAGAATTGTTATAGGCCCGTAGTGTAAAGGAGTTGTGTACGAATGTTTTTAATAGTCTACAATTATTACCTTATCTAAAAACATATTAAAGATAAAACAAAGAGGATTTGCTTGATTCATTGTACAAGATTAAAGAAGTAGCGGTGGAATGTGCAATAACCAACATTGGTTATGAAATTTGCCTCAAAGAAGTTCTTGCAATGAATCTTTAGGTTAAATTTGTTTTAATCAAATGTAAATAAAATGCGAATCTGTTATCAATTGTGGAAACATATTAATATGGTGTGTTCACATGAGAAAAAAAATCCGATTTAAAATTATTTTTAATCTTCGATTCAAGAATCTAAATGTGTTGCTAGTATCTCGAAAAGAAATCGAAATTCCCTTTTTTGTGAAGCTTATTCATAATCATTTTTATTATATAATGATACTTGTTAGCACCGAATTTTCTACTAATTTACCTTGGATTATATTTTAATGGCAAAATTAAATATAACTTCGAGTGGCTTACTTCATTCATTCAATTGTACGTAACTACCTTAATCTATTATAGAAACACCAAGTATAAAATACGATCTATATAATTATGAATATCATTAATTTGATAAATGTTCCAAGATCTGAATTAAAATTATAAATACATCAAGGTCTACCAACATTATTCAAGTAATAGTCCTTTTCTCTTACAAGAACATATGTGATCTATATATGTATGTGTTTGAGCAAAGCTTAGGTTCGGACTCTAAATGCGTTATGATTCAAATGGTTTCATTTAATTGCTGCTTTACATTATCTGTGATTCCCTATTAACTCAAATATTTTGTACCGAACTAACACAGTCTAATGAAAGCTCGATTGTTCTCTTGATGATTTATCAGAAGTATGTTCCGTGCCATGCACAAAAACTTGTAAAAGAGTTGTCGAAAAAAAAGAAAAGAAGTATGGATAGAGGAAGAGAGTAAAGAAAATGAAAAGCAAAAAGAAAAGAAAAGATGAAAAGCGCTGTGTGGTATGTTATGAAAAATGTGAAGTGTGTTAAGGAGATTGGTACTATCGTGCAAACAGTAAAAGGAAATCATGATTTAAAAAAAATTGTTATTTGGGAAAAAATTTAACTTTTTGAATTTTTAAAACAGTTTATTAAAGATTGAAAGTATAACATATTATAATTATGAAACGAAATAAGACATTTTAGTATTTTTAACAAATCGGAGATGGAAAATCAGAGAATCTTTTTGATGCATGAATGGTGGTTATTTCAATGGTCGTTATTTGTGAATTAAGACTCTAAGGAGAGGACGAACCGGTGAATTAAATCTCATTTTCTAGACATGTTCTTATCTGGGTAAACGGTTTTCATATGTATGCCAATATTGTGTTAGCTGTTTTTATTAAAAACTATTTGACGTGAATATTTTCAAAATTTCTGACTTGTCTCTTTATTTCTGCCGTCGCGGATTACGTACTTAATGACAAAAAGTGATGCAAAATCTTCCTTTACAATACGACCATATAATGAAATAAATAAAAATAAAATTAAATACGATCATAGCTATTGTAATGCCTTGTCGTGTACAATATTTTTCCTTTTCCTTCTGGAGAGAAAACAAACAGCGTCGATGGTTTGCCGACTCTCGAGCACGCAATGTACAACTGCCCTTGAGAAAAACATGGCAATTCAAGGTTTATTCCACACACTTCTAATGATAAATAAATGCATTTATCCATCAATTTGACTCTGAATTTTATATTTAAATCATCTATGTATTATATTATAATTTTATAATAAATTTGGGAACATTTTCGCTAATAATTCGGGAATTGACAAAAATTTGGTAGAAACGAAATGAGGCCAGTAGAAGTGTCACCAGGAATTTTCCCATTGCCAATGTCTAATTTGAAAACACTTCTGCCGATATGTCATTTTGTAACGTTACTCGCATATTCGTTGTTAACTTGAGAATTTTCGCGTATAAATTTGTGTTTCGAATATCAATAATTCAACAATATTCGGCAATCATTGTTTCGAATATTATGAACTCGACTCGCATTTTTTTGATGTCTCACTGGTGGCATTTTCTTATTAATAACAATCCTCCAAACAACATCAAAACACACGTAACACCGATTTGCTGTTTTGAACGAAGCGGTAATTGTATATGAATTAATAACATCATAACGTTTGTTTGAAGTTATAAAATTACTGGCTGAACAACTGAACGTCGACCTGTTGAAAGGTCCATCGAAGTGGCATTTCTTCCTCCGCGAAAGGAAGCATCGTTGTTTGGAGGATTTCAACGTACCGTTCTGCATTCATAGTCTCCTTAATCCAATGTATAGGACCAACACCGTACCACGAGAAGCACCCCCAGACCATCAAACTGCCACCACCATGCTTTACTGTTTTGGTGGTATACTAAGGAGCGAATTCCTTAGACCTTGGCCTTCGAACAAACCTTTCGTTTTCGCCATTTTTCTGTTTGCTCTTGAGCAAACAACTTTTGTTTTTGCCTATGCCTACATGTTAATAATGGACATTTTCTCGGCTTTCTGGCTGATAGATTTGCTTCTATCAGCCTTCTTCTTATGGTCGAGGTATTGCAAACAAGTCCAAGATCTTTTTTTATTTCGATGGAAGTGGCAAAAGGCTTCTTTTTAACGAGTCGTGATATCTGCCGAACGGTTTTCTCCGAAAGTGCTCGCCTCTGGTTTCAAATGTTTTTTTTTTGTATTTTAAGACGTTTGTCACCATATTCTGAGAACAGCTTACTTGTTCGGCAATATTTTTATAGGTTTTGCCTTCGATCCTCATTCGCCGAATGATGTGCCTTACATCTTCAGTACAATGTTTTTTGCGTCCCATTTTTATTGAAATCAACGCTAGATATGTATACAACTTAAATAAATCACCTTTTGATATAAAATACCTAAAATTACCGTAATGCACGACAAATATAACAAAACAATACAAAATGAAAAACGTTGCTAGCACACCTATTTTTTTGCACACGTGTGTCACGTATGTATGCTGGAATACAAATGTTGGAATAGAAATAACACAGAGAATACATCCATTTGGTTTGTCAAATGCTGTCAAAGGACTAACTGTATTTCTCTTGAAAAGAGCTGCGGTAGAATTGATGTCATTAATTTTGAAAAAAATTAACATTTTGGATAAGCCTACTGCGCGCACCTATTATTTTGCACAGCAATGTACCCCAAAACGTCTTGCGTCATTACCCAGATCTTTCATAGTGCGATTCAGAGCTTCTAACGCACGTTTATGCGACATTGTGCATTCATCCCAGATAATGATTCTGCTTGCTACCAAAACTTTAGCCATTGTTGAATGTTTCGCTATGTTACATGTTGGTTCTTCAACCGCTTGAAGGTTTAATTTCAATGCCGCATGAGCCTTGCCTTCATCACCGTATCGTACACTTCTCTTTGTTAGGGATTCAACAAAGGTACATTCGTTCGAACCAATTGGCTTAATGCATTTGTGTCGTATTAACGTTCACGCTGCAGTTCTCGTTCGAAAGCATCGTTTATTCCACGATCTGCCGATGGCATTCCTAACCTGACTAACACACTGCCGCACGTGAGGTAACACATGTCTTCTATCAAAACCAAAGCCTGGTTGTGCATCTCTTCATCCATCATATGATGGGGATTCTCTGAATGGCCACATTTCAACCTTGTACTTGTCCCACAATTCACGTGGATTCGATGGAAAACATGTGGTAATAATGATCGCAAATAATGTGCGTATCTGACTTGGAGATGCGGAAACAGTTGCTTCAGCGATTGTCGTCTCCCAATAGGTATCGTTTTGAAGCAAATTGAGCTCCTGACATGCAGCACGAAATGTTGGCAACACTACACCATTGACAGTTCGAAGTGATTCAAATCATGTCGGCCCACGAACATTCGCCAGTAATAGTCGCAAGTAAAAGCATTCATCACATCTTCGTTGGCAACTTACCGTTTGAAAATAGAATTCCACACCAAAATGATCATTCAGAATGAAATGAACAGCGATTTCGAATTGATTTTCCACCTAAAAATTAATTGCACAATCCGAAATTAACGTTTGGATTGATTCTCGATGCGCACGCAATCACAAAGAACATAACCATTCACAATGGGCCTGCGCACACGAGAGTAATTTTATCAGGAGGAAAACTGGTGTAATGCTCCGCTCTTAGCGCACACGGAATGAATTACTCCAACTGAAAAAAAAAATGTATAAGTGAACCTCGTTTCATTGTGTTAGTGTTTTCGTCTTTCTGACATTTCATTTGACAGAGATATTTCGCAATAGACGTCTCCTCTTTTGTCCTCGCAATTAAAATGTCCATTTGGTTTATACAGTGTTCACTGCTTGAAGGGCGAATTATGATTTAGACGCAACAAGAGACAAAAAACGTGCCGACTCGAAAAGTAAAGAATTGTGTATGGATTAGTTCTTCGCTCTCTTCAACCACTCGATACGCAGTTGAAGATTTTACACCGTTTCATACTTCACACTTCAGCTCCCTCTCCCATAAAATCAATTTTCAGCCGGTTGGATACTCCCGTGTGCGCAAGCCCAATGTGCACTTTATCAAACTTAACTCACCTCTATAAAATCACTTTTCGCTGGAAAAAAAATTGTCACAACGTAACGTAAACATAAACGTAACATAAATGAAGATGGCGTCGTAAAATCGCTCCACACAAAATGTATGGGAAAATGAATTTTCTTCATGATTTTTTTTTCGGAAATATTCTTGGGTATTCTTCTTGTTTGGTCGGAGACCAGTCCAAATTGGTGCGAATCTTCGAAATCGGTCCAGGCGTTCTTGAGTTATAAGCGTAGTAACTTACGTCACTCCCTTTTATATTTATATATGTACATACATATGTACATATGTTGATGTAGGTAGAAGCCAATTAAAAAAAAATCACAGGTCTTAATGAATCCTATTCAAAGCATGGTAGGTGCTATGATTAGGCAAGCAATCGCAGACAGGCCACGGCTCCCGTACAAAGTTGTTTGCATCAAAAATGTCTATCTATGGCCTCGATATTTCAATGTTTTTGAAAAACTTTACCAATGATACCAAGATACCCAGCTCCAAATAGGTCCAAAAATCTATTCAGAGACTTCATTATGAGTCACTTAAAAGTCATAAAGTAAGACGTTAGGCTTTCCATTTGTTATACTTCAGTTACACGAAAATGTAAATTACTTTTTCAGTTCTGAACAAAATTCCGAATAACAGGCTTGCCGCATATTTTACATCAATTCTCTTGAAAAGCCTGTTTTTGAAAATCCTTTCAGGAAGTTGCTGGGTAGTTGCTGGATTTTTTTTTTTTGGAAAACTTATTTCAATTACACATCAATGCGTACATTATTCAGAGTAAAGCATGCGACAGATCACATCTCAATGCCGATTGGATTTCATTCCTGTGTGTTGAAATGGCTGAAATAATATCATAGTTCAATTTGTCCTTATTAAAATAGGTTCTTTGATTGCATAAAAGTTATTTCTGAAGTCCCTTAAGAAGTCATCTGAGTCCTTTTTTTATTTTGTTGCTCGTCGATAATGTGTGAGTATTGGGAATCAATATATTATTATGCAGGCCGAAGATTTAAAAATCGTGGAATAATATAAATCTTTTTGGCCCGGCGTAATGTCTGATTGTCTACATTGAGGACTGCCATAGTGGATCCATTTTTTTTATCCTTAGTTACCACTCTCTGCAGAAATAACTTTTTTTCTTCCGGCGCTCAGGAAGCACATCTGACATGCATAATTTTTCCACGTCGCCAAGCTTCCACTCATCTAAACTAAAATCGCTGCTTGTGCCACTCTTCACGATTGAATAAGGTTCCAAGCCATCGTCTTCGAACTTTTTCGCTGGCCAAGCCATTCCTTTTTCCTTGGGTGTTTAAATTATCACTTATATAGCGTCGAAACCAGAATTACGCAAATGCTCTCTTTTGGCAGTACCATACAAATATTTGCAGTATAGTTCTGAGCTGTGTAGCAACACATATGTATGTCATTTTCAAGTTATAATCTCTCATTTCAAGTTGTGAACCCAATATACAATCCTAGGTTTGTTCAAAAAATAAGGTGACTTTTGGATTTCGCGAATTAAGTACATTCGATTTTCGACCCTTTGTTTTTGTTATGTTCGTGCACATGTCGAATGACATGTTGACATAGTCAGCCATTTTAGATATTTAGTATGTTTTTCACAGATGTAAATGTAAGACGTGTTTCGTGTTGTTGGCGATTTTTTTACAATTGAAAAAAAGTGAGTCAGACGATCTGTATTAAATTTTGAGTGTAAATTAGATGTAAGATTCTGCTCGCAGTTTCCTTCGATTAAAATGGCATAATTCATCTTGAGTTCTTGCCGGAAGTTCGTACGGTTAACAAAAAATTTTACCTTGATGTTATGTGCCGTTTTGGTGAAGCACGAAGAAAACGTCCGGATTTGTGGAAAATAATGCACATACTCACTTATTTGGCCGAAAACAATACCGTCATCATGTTCGGTCGTGGCCACCTGCAACTTGTTCCTTTTCTCGAAACTAAACCTCGACCTCGACCTGTGAAAGGACGGATATTTATCACGATTAAGGAGATAAAGACGACATCGCTGGACGAGTTCGAGGCTATGCCAAAAAGAGCTAGCTATGCTTCGAGTGCTTCGAAGATTGGGAAAGCGCCAGTGGTGCAAGTATATCATATCTATGGGGGTGAACTTTTAAAGGGACAGAATAGATATTGAAGAATTAGTAAGTATTTTTTCGAAGAAAATAAAAGGTCACCTTATTTTTTTAACAAACCTCGTGCATAGCATAGCAGTTTCAGAAAGTACCCTTAAATGTAGTCGCATTTTAACGTTCTGCAAAATAAATAAATACGAAAGCATATGCCGTTTTTTATACTGTCTTCAATTCTTCCGAACATTTGCACGTGTTTGGGCCTTGAAAACTAGAGGTGTAACTGTAAAACCCAACTTTAACTTCCTAGAGTTTTACTGTAACGGGCACAAATAATTTTCCATCGATCGAAATCTGTCTCATGACTAATGAGTACACATTTATGTGGTTTATTGCAGCAGTGTCACGCACCGTGGAAAAATTGGTCAAGTAAAGCTCCAGACCATTGGTAATATATACGACAAATCTGATTTATCTGCTTTCAGACTGATGACAGACACTCGTGTATGTACATATGTACATACATATATGTAGTTTATGTACATACGTCGGTATTTATATAAAAAAGAAGTCCAACATCACCATTTAACAAAAGTCTTCTCATACCATAAATAACAATAATTTCCACCCTTCTTCACCTTTTGTTTGTTGACTCTGCGGAAGTATAACTGATATAAGCAACTTTGGCAGTGAAAAATAAAAATAAGGGTGAACGTAAAACCGTGCTCTTAAGGGCTGACGGACGGACGTTGCGCCCATTACCTTTTCAAAAGGGAAGACAAAACATTGATTTCCACTGAAAGTCACATAGCCACGTCTAGTCGCATGATACAACTCATACATATTTTGTACATACATATTTGTCTGTGTATATTGTAAAAGATGATACATGCAACGGAGTCAAGCAGTCTCTATCAACCGCAGTCGGATCGTTTAGATGGAAGGACATCTGGGTCCTTTGTGGTTTGCACTTTTTGACACCTTTCCAATCGACGAGTCCTTACACTCCTATGTATGAATGCACTTTTGTTGCGTCACATTGAGAACTATTAATTAGGGGAATCATTTCGGTTCGAGTGGTTCTTATTGACAGCCATAATAAAAGAAGAAATAATATTTGAGGACAATACTTGAGGAGTATTGAAGAGGAGTGCAGTTTCTTAGTTCTTTCTGTACTCTTTTTGGGTATATGTATCACCAGGATAGTTTCAAGATTGGTTATTTTAAAGAGCGAGGAAAATCGATTTGAGGTATGAGGAATGCGACGAATCCTTTAACTACGTCGTCCTTAAATATATTTCAATTAGAGTCAGATAAGCTAATTGGGAACGTGTTTTCGTCACCGGTGAATCAAATAATAGATGCGTTGATATAGTATACGTTTATGTGCCAAAAAGATGCTAAAGTATGGATTATTTTATACTATCTTATAAAATTTTATAAAATCTTAAGCGTCGGGTCGGAATTGTATGTTTTTTTGTAACCGGAATAGTGATTTTAATGTAACGTGAATTTCAGTGGTCGGGCAATCGACCATCCTATGCCAGTTGATCAAACATTAAAGCATTTAGCCTATCGCCTTGAAGATAGTATGAAAGGAGACGTCTCGTAGTGTTTGTTCCGACAAAAATATCATCGTTTCGGCTAAAGCCGTCGCAGATAGGCCATTAATGTCGATCACACAATGTGCTATGCAATTGACTATACTCGTCTCTGCAGCTCATTTTTATAAAAGACTTGAAGATGTTCCCTTTCGAAGCCCATCAGCTACCGCCTGCAGACTACGCTCACGCTCTTTTGAACCTTGACGATAAAGTGGGCAATTTTTTGTTGGAAATTCATCATGGGCGTCGAGGTCCATTTTCATCTTAACGGATACGTAAATAAGTACAATTAGCGATTCTGTCGCAATGAGAATCCTGAAGAGCCATTACTTCCACTCAAAGTTACTGCATGGTGCGCCATTTTCGTCGGAGGGATTATTGAGTCTCATTCTTTGAGGACGCCTTGAGTAACATTATTATTGTGACTGGTGAGTGGTACAAAACTATAATCAACGAGTTTTTATTGCCGTAAATTGGTTTTTGTGCATTCCCACGTCACATTATGTCACGTTTTGGCGTTTTGTACTGGCCGGTACGATCGCCCGATTTCACCGGTCCAACCTTGTTTCCTCAGGGTTTCTTGAAGTCATAGGTCTAACAAAACTAGCCACAGACTTCGGATGCTCAAGAAAAGAGTGTGAGAAAAGGCTCAAATGGTAATTTACAATTGCAGCGCCCACCTGTTTGTTATAGTTTTCAGAAATTAATGAACAAAGAAAAAATAAAAAGTATGAACTTAAGTCATTTCATTTTAAAAATATAGCAAAACAACGTCGGATGAGGAAGCCTGGGCCACCTTATACCAGACTCACCCTATTTACTGCTTAGTTAGAAATTGTTTGGATCTTCTTTTTATTGAAAATTACTCATTTCGACATTAGGTAAAGGTCATGGATAGTGTTTGACTTTAAAGTAAAAAATTATTCAAGTAGATGTTGAAATGGAATAAAACAGGCTCTATTTGAGGTATTAACAATAATCTTTTCTTATTTGAAAGACCCATGTATGCCATTACGTATGGAACATGACATCATTCAAAAACTTGAATTGGCTTTTTACGGTGGCACGGTTCAATGTGGTTCAAATTTCATAGCCTCTTCCGCATATATCAGGCTGAATTTGAGCGATGGCCTACGTTATGCTTACCTTATATGCATTGGCCGATTGCGGTTTATTCGCATAGACCTGTGACTTCGGGAAACCCAACAAGAAAAAGTCCAACGCGGTTCAATCACATCACGTCACATCTGCGAGATATAATTTCACCTCAAATCGTTCATACAGAATGTCAATAGTGGCGTTCGCTGTGTAGCACGCAGCGCCCTACTGTTGGAACCATATGTCATCTAGGTCAATCTGGTTCAATTATCACAGCGCTCGCCACTGACAGGGACGACCTCACCATCGTTGTTATTCAAAAACTACGGACCAATGAAGCCGCTGGTCCCCAGTTCACGGCAATCTTTTGAAGATGCATTGTCACCTAGTCAACCTCGAGTGGGGTCATCTCATATATGGCAATTTTGCTTGTTAGCACAGCTATTCATCCAAAAATACACCTCGTCGCTAAAGAGATTTTTTTTGGCCAAAATTGGGGTCCCCTTTCAAACGATCCGAAGCCCAGTTAGCGAACAAAAGGCATTTCCTAAGTTCATGAACTTTGAACTCCTGGGTAAGTTGGATCTTGTACGGGTGGAGGCCCAAATATGGACGCAAAATTCGCCATGTTGAAGTCTGCCTCCCTTTGAGGTACAAATGTTGGCTGATTGATTACCGAACCGGTCGTCTCAAATGTGGGCAACAAACGTTGAAGAGTCGACTGGTCGACGTGGCCATCATGTCTACTGTAGAATAGGCTCAACGTTTGCACTAACGAACACTTTAATTTTGATAATAAAGTTTTATCATTTGGACGAGCTGTTCAATCATGTAATTTGCCATGGGTTTGGCTTCAGTAACTAACTAATAAATAATAGATTTGACAGATATCATCAAAACAACATGGCCGCCAAAATCTCCCCGTGCCAATTGAAAAACCGTTTATGTTACTACAGGAACAGGTTACTGCAGCGACAAAATTCACAGAGTTTAGATGATATAAGCAACTGTTATAAGCTATCTATAGCAGGACAAATGAATGCATTATGTTCCCCTTTGGTGTTTAATTTGCGTGTTTATTTATTTGGTTATTTGGTGTTTTATATTGTGTTTATTTGCTTGAGTGTTTTGTTTATTTTTATTTATTTATCCGTGCAGGGACGGGTTGAGAATATCACTGCAGCGATACCTCTCGCTTGTCGTAAAAGGCGACTAAAACAAAGGTAAACGAAAATCACATCTAGGCAATTTAGAAAACACCAAGGTGAGCCTAGGGACACATATACCACCATTAAACTGCCCCACAAGTGTACATGCAAATCAGTGGGTTGACACGACTGGAGATCGCCGGTGTTGTAAAAGTAAGATCAAACAAAAAAATCAGGAGCATGCCAGTGTCACAAAAAAAAAAAAAAAAAAAAGGCAGGCCGAAAAACAATTGGTGCAAACAAATGCAAAAACACCAGCATTTGATTGGCCTCAGCGATGAAGTAATCCCAAACCGGGAAGCCTGCCGCTACTTTCTGAGGTCAAACCGGTGGACCCCACAAGCGGACCAGTAGGAATGCAGTTAAGTGGGAAGGTTATGGTCCTACATTTCTGACCATAACAACGCCGGAAAAAGGAAAAGAAGAAGATAAGCTATCTATAGTTGATTCGCATTTTTAAAGAAGGCGGTTTGATTTTGGCGGTAGTTAAGGGACTTCATGTGTTCTTCACCGTAGTGATCTAGAGCCCATTCGGAGTGTAATTTCCTTCCTCGTAAACGTTTATAAAATTTCAATCTGGGTTGATACTTATTGTCGATGAAATAAGTACAAATATAAGCTCCAGTAAACTTGCGTAGAGATTCGATGTATAAATTATCTTAAACGCAGCCAAGAACTTGGTAAAATACTATATATTTAGTAATATTTTTAAATTTTAAGCAAAAATGTAAATATGTACGAAATGTTCAAAATTACGCTACTCGTAATGTATAAATACATAATACAAATGGTAATTTTTTAATGTTTGGTTTTGCAGTGTCTTATTTTTGACGGTTCGCGCATAATTCGTGATATATGTTATAGTCAGGCGTACTCAGTTACCATTGCCATTTTTTCAATGAAAGGCAAAAAATGTTTTTCAAGGATTTCGACTAGTTTATGGTCATCATAATTGACACACTGAGCAAGCATGTTCTGTAGCATGCCATGTTATCATGGCATCAACCGGAAATCCTGCATGATGAAAGCATTTTCTAATTGTTGAAGTTTCCACTTCATTCGTGGACACACGGGGAGACAGTCCACCTTATTGCATAAAGTACGTTTATTGACTTACAAAATTGAGTGCCTGACTAACATTCGTCAACTTTTGGCAAGAGAGAAAGAAGCATTTTGGACCAGTACTTCATTTTTACATTAAGAATGATATCCTGGTCTAAGGGTTGAATCTCCGATGCAAAGTTAGGTGGTAAAAATTGAATTTATATAACATTTGAATATTCCACTAAAATTGTATGGCCAGTTGCATAGGAGTTGTTTTTAACGTCCTTTTCCTTCCATCTGCCGGATTATTTCATAGTGTATCCAAAATCGAGCCTTTATATTCCCAACAGTCGGTTTGCAAATTCCAAATTTATCTGCCAACGTTCTCTGACTCGATCAGATATTTGAAATTGTAATTGTGTGGTATGTGTGTACTCGTGCAAATATGCTGATCATTGTTTCCTGTGGACAACTTTCGCAGGACTTTCAATGCGTGACGTGCAAAAAAATAGGAAATTTTCGTCCAAGTTCCAAGATAGCTAAATTGCCAACACAGAGACATTTTTAAAATATTTTGTTTAAAATTTACTTTGTGCATAAATATTCCGGCCAACTTCAAAGGTTGCCAATTTGTAAGGGTGGCCAACTTGACAGGTTTCATTGTATTGGAAATTAAGCCACCTACCTGTATAAAATATTGTAGCTGTATTTCATTCGTACTCGTCTGCAGCAATTGGGATTGTGCTACTTGATTACATGGAAGAACTTACGCAAGGATCTTGGTCTAAAACCTTACAAAATACAGTAAGAATTCGGTGAGTGAGCGTCGGAAAAGCTGGAGAAATTCCGTTTTTTTAGTGACGAAGCTCATTAGCAATCTCAGGCAACACAAGATTTCCCCACGCACCACTCACAGTGCATTTTTTGGTGCGGATCATGTGATTTGACGCCTTTAGACCATTTTTTATGGGGACACGTCAGATCACTTGTGTATGCCGATAAGCGTCAACTGCCTTGCCTGAGAAGACAACATCACACATATTATTAGCGAGATAACAGACAATATATGTAGTTCAAAGAGTGACTCAAAATTTGTCTCTTCGTGTGGACCACTTAATACGTAATCGTGGTCAACATTTACACGAAATATTTTTAAACAAGTAAATGGCAAGCATTGATTTATCAACTAATTTTGCAATTTTACTGTATTTTTTTTTGAAAATAAAAAACCAAAAACCACTATATTAGATATAAAAACTAACTTTATTTATAAAGTTCTCACACGGGAATATTCTGTAAATTTTGACAGCACGTTTAACATTAAATTCTTTTGCAAACTTTACTAAACTAAAAAAAAATGTTCATCTTTTCATAATTAAAATTCAATTAACATTTTTTACGATTTATAATTGAGCTCAGAAGTAGTACATCAACCCTGTCGCACAACCTTGTTTAGGCAAACGTCAAAATGACAAATCGAATCAAGTGTACTTGTGATCCGATGATAAAAGCTCCCGCGCCCATTAATCCCCACGAACCGTTCGAGACATCCTGACAGTAAATTATTGCTCTGACGCCCTCGAACGTTCAAGCGACGGCCAAACTTGGGGTTAAATCCGAAAGCTTTTCACTCATTTCCCTTTTGATACTTAGGTGAGAAATAAAGCCCGAATTGTCTCTTCTTATTCTCCATCGAGTTGGCATGTGTCTGTGGGCGAGCAGTCCCTCTACGCATGTCGTGAGAGGTTGCACAAAGAATCAAAGCGGAAGCTAGACATCACCTTCGGTGTTCTGTTTAGGCTTATTTCATTAAAGAGAGACTTCACATTGCTCCGTTGTTTTTGCTTTCCCATACGAAAACGAGAAAAACACAAGTAATAATAAGACAAAAACAATATAGAAAAAGCTTATCAAAGAAAATTAAGAGTACCATCTCGTCATCGTCGAGGGTAGAACAAAATAGCGAGCGACTGAAAAGGTTTTCCATCTTCGTGCGGGTTGTATTTCTATCCAGTGCTGCGCTGTAAAAAAAATCTATTTTTTCGTAAAAAAAAAAAGAAAAATTTTATTGGAATCACTATAACACCATAGATCGACTAGGTTTTAAAACAATCTACTGTACAATGGAACCGTTTCTTAACTTAGACTAAAAAAAAAAAATAAAGTATCCGTGGATGGTTGCAGGGCATTTTAAAATAGATGTTGGTGAATTGTGTGTAGAAGTGCGTGCGAATTGCGACAGAAAATTTTGCACTCCTGGCTGTCGGTCGTAGAGGAGCTTGAGGATCGAGTTTTTCCTGTTTTATTTTTTTTCACAAATTAACAGACTAAGGCGACTACATCGGAGGAAATGGTAAAATATTAATAATTTCGGCATCTTTCGTCTCATTGCTTTTGGATTCATGATCTTTTTTTTTTATCATTTGTTGGGGTAGTTGCGTATACATATCTCAGATGATGTAAGGACCATGATAGGTAGGAGTCGGGGTTGCCTATATTCCTTTTTTCTCACAAATTAGTAGATGAACTAACTTCAATACGTAAAAAGGAAATATTTCGAAAACTCGACTGAAAATAATCCTTTTCTTTTCGTAATTCATATGATGCGTGGTAGTGGTATTAGATAGAAATCGTAAATCGATACAATGAGTGAATGAATGGAAAGGAAGGCAGAATTGAGTAAAGCATGGCACTATGAGGAAGAAAACAGTATTTCTTTCTATTTTTATTCATATCTATACGTGTATGTGAAGGAAATTGATGGGAAGAACAAGAGAAAGAACAAAGCAGCACAGCATAGTAAACAATAACTTTTTTTGTCACAAACTAGGATTGGATTATGCAGAAGATCGGAGGGGAGGCAGACTTGCAACAAGAACCTTTTAAGTGCCGATAGTAAGGTGAATGATATGTGTTCACCTACGTACGTACATACTATGCATTAAGCGTACATTCATATGTCTTTACCTATCTTGCATAAATACTTGGTTTTAAATATTATTGGTTTACGTTTTTTGGTCTCGAATTACGACCGCAATTGTGGGGACTTGGAGTGACTGTGAAGACATTTAGGTGACGACGATTTCGCCACGGTATATCTACAGTGAACAGTCGGCTAAGTTAAATCATATGAAGAGGATTCGTTTCTCATTCTGTTTGTTGTTTTCATGTTCTTGAAGACAATGAACTTTTCGACTTTAGTTTCATACTTTTTGTTTAGCTTCCGAGGTGTATTTGAAGTGCAGTCTATTGACAACTAGAAATGCGAGGATAATAGTTGAAAAAGATTATGACGGAGACTGTTCTTCATGGAAGATTACGCTCGAGTGTACATATGTATTCATAAGTGAGTCACCGAAAGTATTAAGTGACAAAGTGCTAAACCGACAGAAGGGGGGAAAAAACGATGCATTCCTGTGCAGTGATAATACATTATTCTTATTGACGGATTGAGTATGCAAATGTAGCTAGACAGTATTAAAATGCCTTATCGGCATTGTTTAGTCGGTTCATTTGACATTTTATGGAGAATTATTATCAGTTCGGGTAATTGATCCCAAAATATAAAAATACTTACCATGTGCAGTAGATATGCCTAATTAAGTTCGTAATGTTGATTATGGTCTACTATCTATTCACATTGTGTACATAGGTATACTGTCACATCGCCTTCTTAAGGTGAAAAACATACATATATTTGGCAGACTTCAAAGTAAATTTCAAATGAAACTCCTTTGTAGTTAAAAGTAATTTCACATTTTTGCGTAAATTTTTCCATCTTTCGGGTCATGGCCCTATTTTCTTTTTGCCACGAAGAAGCTGCCCACATAATTTTTGGGGCGTTTCAGAACTGCAAAGTTCATCAATAAGGGAGATTTGTGGCGACAGAAATAATTGATATGCAGAGGCTGCAATGTCGGAGGAATACGGTGAATGAGGCAAAACATCCCACCCAAATTCCAATTTTTTTCTGGCAAGTCTTCAAACTTTTATGACGTCAGGAAATGATGCCTTTCCTATCAATTGATTTTGGACACCATGACGACTTTTGTCTTTAATTGATATAACAAAAAAGTATTTGATTACTTACTTTATCTGTCCGCCCTCGGCTTTGTGAAGCGTTAATCCAAGGAGTATATTCTACTTTCGAATATGCTAGTGAAATCTGATCTTCTTTTACGATATCGCATTGAGGACGGTCAATTTAGGTTTATTCGTTCTCCTGATCTTACCTGGGCTACCTACAATGTACCGCCTTATAAGGATCCCTTAACAATAATTCATTCAACTGAACAAACTGTTGTTTAAACCGAATACGAAGTCAAAATTATCTATTTGTTCCAAAATTAAGGTGACTTTTAATTTTCATAGAAAAAAAAATATTATCGATTTATCTTCCCTTCAAAGTTAACCCCCTTAGATATAATACACTTATGACAGCGCTTTTTCAATATTCGAAGAACTTATGGTATGCGCTTTTTGGTATAGCATTGAATTCTACCAGCGCTATGGTCTTTATCTACTCATTTGTGGCAAATCTCCGTCCTTTCATGGTGCTTTTAGTTTTAAGAAAAGGAAAAAGTCGGCAGGGGGCCAAGTCCGCTGAATACGGTGGTTGTGGCATGACTACGGTTTTGTTTTTGGGCAACAAAAAAAGCACAAGCAGCAGAAACATTGTGATGCAATTTTTTTTCCCCACAAATCCGTACATTTTCCTGGAATTGCTTAACTCAAACGGTGCATAACTCCAAGGTAATATTCCTTGTTAACCCTATGACCTTTCGGCAAGAACTCATAGGTAACCACCTCATTATAATCGAAGGAAATAGTGGGCAAAACTTTGACATTGAACAAACTTGGCTTGCTCTTTTCGGTACTTTTGGTCGCTTCCATTGGGATGATTGGGCTTTGGCTTCATATATACCATAGCCATATACCCATGTTTCGTCATCAGTCACGATCAGATTTCAGAAAATCTGAATTGTCATTCACGTTATTTAACAGTTCTTGGGCACTGCTTATGCGACGGTTTTTTTGGTCAAATTTTATTGTAGTAATTTCGGAATAAAGTTCGGTAATAAGCGTTTCATGCCCAACCGGTTGGCCAATATCTTCAGCAACTGATCTTCTGATTATATAGTCGACGATTCTCCATAGCAATTTTTGCTCAAAGTGGATGCTGGAGCGATTAATTGTATTTTTCATACAAAATTTAATTCTTTGATCCATTCTTTTCAATAGCAAACAATTTACAAGCACAAACGCGTCTAACCTTTATATCTGTGAAAAACAAATTAAATGTCCTAAATAGCAGGTAATTTCAACATACACCCAACTACAAAAAACAGCCTCGCAATACAGGTTGTCCCACGAGCAGTGTGCCAAAAAGCTACAGCGTGTAGGTCTAGTCAAGGCAAGAAAAAAATCGTATGGGAGGGGGAGGTCTATTCCCCACCGTTTAGCCGGGAGGGGCAATTTTCTAAAAAATTGACTTAATTTGGAAAAAAATTTATTAAAAATCAACAGTTACAGCCACAATGCCGTGATATACTTTTTTGTAAAGCCAGAAACCTCTTCTTTCATCCTGTTTTTAAACGAAGCTGTTTTAAGGAATAGTTTTTGAGAAATTAATTTTCAAACTCAAAATTTTGAAAAAAAAATGAAAAAAAAAAATTTCGAACTATTTTTTTTTCAAAATTGTATGTAATTAAGTAGTAATTTTTTTTTCAAAAATTCAATGCTCTCATTAGTTTTTAGTTAAAAGCAGAAAACCGGATGCAAAAATGTCTTGTAGTTTTTGAGAAATTAAAAAAAAACCCGAACCATTTTTTTCTAAGAAAAACCTTTTTTTTTGGTTTTAACGCGGCTGGACTTGTAGGCAAATTAATGTATGAAACATTGACCTCTTTTTTATTATTTTTAAAAACTTCGGAGTTTTATTATAATAAATTTTCAATATGATCCCCATTTTTTAGAAGGCAAAGATTATATCTCCTTCTAATGGCTGCACATATGTAAGTCTATGCTTGACAAATTTTCCTGCAATTTGACTCCAGCGACTTCAATCCGTTGTTTCAAAGATACTATTTCCACTTCGTAAACATAATTTTTCATGAATCCCCACACATAAAAATCTAGAGGAGGTAAATCTGGTGATCTAGGTGGCCATTTCGTGCGGTCACTAAAATGATCATTCAGCCAGTTTCTAACCCGTAAGCTCTAGTGTGCTGGTGCTCCATCTTGCTGGTAGATTAAATTATCTGCTATTGCCAAAGGAACGTTGTCCATCAAATCGGGCAAAAGGTCTCGTAGGAATTGCAGGTATGATTCTCCATTAATAACGGCATTCAAAAACCGGGGCCCGATTACAGTCTGTCCAACAATACCAAGCCAAACATTACAGCTAAAGCGGTGTTGTGATTTATTTTGTTTTTTGTTGTGTGGATTGGTGCTACTCCAATGATGCAAATTGTGGAAATTAGTAACCCCATCTCTGGTAAACTGTGCTTCATCCGTCCAGAATATCCTTGCAAAATAATTTCGTTCAGTTTCATCTCGAAGCAGTAATGATCGACAAAATTCTGCTCTCAAAAATTTGTCGTTTGAGGTGAGTCCCTGAACTGGCCTAAAATGGTACGGATGTAAGTTTTCGGTATGAAGCACTCTCCATACTCTAGATTTGGGCACTCCAAGCATAATAACTATCCTCCTTGTACTAAGGGAGGGATTATGTCGGACCAAATCCAAAATTCGGGTAGAACCCAACGGCGGCGGGCGAAATTCGCAGGTCAGTATTCAGGCGTTATTAATGAAAAAAAAGAATTAATCCAGGGTTATTCCAATACTGTATCACTTTATTGTATCCTCATAAAACTCCGAATTTTTTAAAAATAATAAAAAAGAGGTCAATGTTTCATATATTAATTTGCCTACAAGTCCGGCCGCGTTAAAACCAAAAAAAAAGGTTTTTCTTAGAAAAAAATGGTTCGGGTTTTTTTTTAATTTCTCAAAAACTACAAGACATTTTTGCATCCGGTTTTCTGCTTTTAACTAAAAACTAATGAGAGCATTGAATTTTTGAAAAAAAATTACTACTTAATTACATACAATTTTGAAAAAAAATAGTTCGAAAATTTTTTTTTTCAATTTTCTTTCAAAATTTTGAGTTTGAAAATTAATTTCTCAAAAACTACTCCTTAAAACAGCTTCATTTAAAATCAGTATGAAAGAAGAGGTTTCTGGCTTTACAAAAAGGTATATCGTGGCATTGTGGATGTAATTGTTGATTTTTAATATTTTTTTTTCCAAATTAAGTCAATTTTTTAGAAAATTGCCCCTCCCGGCTAAACGGGGGGAAATAGACCCCCCTTTCCCATACGATTTTTTTCTTGTCTTGACTAGACCTACACGCTGCAGCTTTTTGGCACACTGCTCGTGGGACACCCTGTATATTTTTTAAGAGAAAAAGTGATTTTCTTAAAGATTTAATAGTATTTCATAGTTTGATATACATACATATGTACATTAATACTATACGAAAATAATAAATTTTGTGTTTTAACTAAAATATATTTCAAGTATCAATAAAAAAAATGCGATTCCGACATTATACATTTATGTAAGGAACGGTATTATAATTGTTATATTTTGACAAAAAAAAGCAGACAAAATATTAATACTTGTTTTTGATAACATCACGAATTCGGTTTGGCAAAAAAAAAATTTGAAATAATTTTCGTCTGTTTCCTCATTTCAAACTTTTTCTATAATCGATTTCATCTCAACTATCGTTATTGCCAACAGTCCTCAATTGCATTCAGGTTCGGACTGTTTCCTGGCCATGGTAGAGAGGGGTATATCCTCTCTGATCTTTATGATTTTTTACCTCAATGTAGAGAAAACATCAGCGTGAGTTAATAAAACAAATTAAATCTATTACTCAAAGTTAAAGTTACCGTTTTGGTTTGGTGACATGGGGCTGAATCATCTTGAAAAATTAAATCTTCAGAATGCTCAGAACATTGCTCTAAAGTTTTCAAAATATTTTCATCGATGATCTCAATGTATTTTGCATTATTAGCGGTACCTTCCAACGTCAAAATAACATCAACACCAAGCATTGTAATGGCATCCCATACCATTACACACGGAGAATGTTAGACGATAGATAAAGTGCATTCCTTGGAATACCTCTCTACTTTTTTGCGGCGAACTGGGGCATTGCCATCGGGTCTAAACAAATTGAATTTAGACTCATCGAAAAAAAACAGCTTGTCCCCAATCCTCACCACTTCAATTTTCATACTTATAGCCATTGAATGAAGCAGCATTCTTTTGGTAAGGAAGCCTTTTTACAAGTCGCCGTGCTCTTAAACCCATATTGTTCTTGCATGGTTTGGTCACTGATCTGTTACCACTTTGAGACTCAAAGCTTTTATTTATGTCTTCAGCATGCTGAAACCTTGGACTTTGGTCTGCCGCTTCCAGCTTTCCGTTCAATTCGGACTCGTATTTCTTGATGACATTGCCCACACTCCATTTTTAGTACCAACTCGACGAGCTAATTCTCGTTTGGAAACATTTTCGGCATGCAAAGCTATGATTTGGACCTTTTCCACCAAAGTCAGTACCATACCGAAAAATACAGAATTTCGACTTAAAATCACTTCACTTTTACTACTGCGAAAGTAAAAGATAGGTAGAAAAAATGTTTAAATAATAAGAAAAGGTGCAAAAAGGTTGGGTATTACACCTTACTTCAATTTTTTTTATAAAAAAAAGTAATGCGAGCGTTTTTTTGTCGCTGGGTATATGTATGTTAGGGGTCGTCTATACCAACATAATAAAAAAAAAGAAGTAAAGAATCAAATATACGAGTACTTATCATGTAAAATTAAAAAAGTCACTTTATCTCTTATGCCATACACATGAATCTAATTCAGACGGCCCGGGCCCCTACAATTAAAATTGTTTTAACTTCAAGACAAAAAATACATATATACTCGTATATCACAGGCTTATTCCTTACGGTCGTCCATTTACAATAGTTTCCGGAAGCCTTAGTCACCAACTTGAATCAAATCTTTTATCATCTTAACTTCGAAGGTGCATTCACGCGGAACTAAAATAAATATGACGTGTTTTAATAGAGGCATAACAATTTTATATTTTAATACAAATGCACCAAAGAACTTTTTATGGTTTGCCAGTGTCAAAAAGTCAGATAAGGCTTACATTTTTATCAAGGTGAAGTTCACGGACGAGCAATGTTTGAAAATTAGTAAAAAAAAAACAGTCATGACTTTAAGAAAGCCTATTCCAATGTTCGGTCGTGATAATCTTACCACCAGAAAGGCTTTGTGTGCTTTAGTGGATAAATTGAACTCAACATATTCACTATGTGAAATATCTCAGTTCTTAGTGTTTCAATTGAAAATGAATCAAATCAGTCGATTCCATGGCGTTCGTAGGAATTGGTATTCTCTCAGTCTACGTTGAGACAAATTTTGAGTCAAGATCTTGGCCTGATCTTGGACACCCTTACAAGACAAATGAACTCAAGAACTCACTGCATCTTCTTCAATCTTAGGCTATGTAAAAGTTTGACAAAAATCCTGAATTGCATCGAAAAATCAACTTAAGCGATAATTTTTGGTTTAATTGTAATGTCAATAACAAGCATATGCTTCAATAAACTCCATTGCATCCACAAGTGCCCGTGTGGTATGGATTTCACGGACTGTATTTTTCCGTCGATGAATATGATCGTCATGCTACGGCCAATGGAGTCATAGTCGCCACCGTAGACTTGACATCAGACATATGTTGTTATATGTGCATGCCACACAGCTGGTCAAAAAAACCGAAGGGGAAGGTTGGGTAATCGTGTAGTCTAGAAAGATGGTACGGTTGAATGGCCCTGTCGCTCATGCGATTTAACGCTGTTAGATTTCTTTTTATGCCAATAAACCAGGACCAATGTCGAATGTGAAATGGCCGAAGTCAATGGCCAATATATGTAGAGTAGTGGAAAACTGGCTCCAAAGTAATGATTGCTGCAACATGCTCACGGCGCACCCCCGCTCAGTGGAAAAACGTGTTATTTAAGCAAACTTAAAAATTGAAGTAATTTTATGGTAAAGTATGTTTACACTGTCCGAGGTTCAAGAAATTTGACCCAAAGTACATCGCTGGTCAAACATTGACGTGACAGTATTGTGATGTGGGATGTAGTGTCTTGATGAGGCATTGGTCCAATACATAAAATTGAAGGTTTTCACAATATATTATTGTGACTTAATCGAACTTTCTATGGTGCTATATGCTGATAAAAATCTGTCCGTTATTTGGTTTATACTTTATGGCTTACACAAAAAATAGTTTAAAAAGCAAATGGTAACCATTTTAGACTGGCTACACGATGGCCTAAGCTGCTAGAAAAATTTCAACATCTGTATGAAGAATCTGAAATTGCTTCGGAGTACAATCCGCACAGCTATCGGCGAAAGCTGGTGAGGTCTATGTCCGAAGGTAGTGGCTACGTCACTAAATACTAAATATTTTGAGTTTCATATATTCGTATATATATTTTTTTATATTTATGAAAGTACGGGTCTAATACATTTCATGTAAAAAATAACACCATGTGCAGCCAATTTTTTTTTTTCGCTTATTTGTATAAGAAAAAAGGAAATATTTTTAATTTTAAAGTAAACGGTTATTTAAAGTAACAGTACTTAATAAGTTGTGTTTCCTCCTTTTGCCGCAATAACTTCTGCAAGGTGTCTGGGCATAGAATCTATTAATCCTTATACTTGCTCTAATGGAACTGTGTTCCAAGTCGCACTGAAGTCCTTCCAAGCCTGATCAGCAGTTCTGCCAATGTTTCCAGGCATTTTAAATTTTACTATATGCCACAGATTTTCTATTACTTTTAGATCAGAACTTTGCAGGAGCCACTTAAAACTGTTGATCTACTTCTGCCAAATACTTTTTAATATTACAGGCTGTATGTATCGGCGCATAGTCCTGTTGTAATATAAAATTACTCCAGAAAAATAAAATGCTATATCTTTTAAACATTAAAATAATGTGACTGTGTCATATCACCGCAACATCTGACGAAGGGGCCCAAACCACTGTACCATATCATGATTTTACCACCTTTGGAATGTCTCCGAGGTTGCGTGATGGGTTGTTTTGCCTTAGATTTAGTGTCGAAGTAAAAACATTTGTGTCCATAGGTACCATCCAAGGAGCAAGCAGTTTCATCCGTCCAAAGAATACCCCTCCAAAACTCTGGTGGCTTGGTAATATGCTCTTTAGCAAATTGTAATCAGAGTTGCTCTGAGGCAGCTTTGAGGGTTATGTGCACCTTTTTCTAGACGAAGTAGGTTCTTATCTTATTTTCCTTCAGCCTTCGGCGCGATATTCTTTCACTGATCTTGTTTTCCCGATGTTTATTTAGGTCCGCGAGTACACTTAGGACACTTTCACATTGGCTTTTTTTGAAGGACCGAACAATGTCAGCGTCATCTCTATTCGATGTCACCCTTTTGATACCTCTCCCACTTTAATTTTTAATTCTTCCACTATCTTTGAATACAACCGTAGTTTTTTGCAAGTTCCGTGGCCGAAACTCCTCTCTGGAACTCTGCTGCAATGGCAGCTCTTTGTTCAAGAGAAAGTTCGGTAGTTTTCGGCATCTAGTACGACTACCTATATTCCCACGAAAAATCCTTACCAAACTGATCACAATAACTAATGACGCACAAAGCATTTCTTGTTTGTTTACTACTTATAAAAATTAGTAAAGATTCAAATTGAGAAAAATTATGGATGATTTGTTGTTATTTTAGAAGTTCTGTAGCTTTAAAGGTTGCTCAAGCAAGCATTGCAACGTGTAAATAATTTTGCCAGTAAATGTATATGTCCACCACGGGCAAGTCTACAGGTTTTCATTTTCAAAAACTCGCTCAGATTTTATCAATTTATCAATTTCGGTCCGAATGGTCAACATATACCCCAAAGGTGTTGAGTCGCAAGATCTAGGTAACCAATTTATGTCACCATTAATCGAATTAAGCCAACCTGAAAACGTAGACGGCAATAGCTTAATGTTTTGATGTGTTATGTGACTCGTAGATATACCCTGTTAAAAACAATCAGTCTTCTGAGTCTACTTCTTCAAGTTAAGGCCACAAACAATCTTGAATCAATTGCACCTTCGAGGAAAAATGGAGCAATAAAAAAAAACTTTAGTGTGGTTTTTTTATTGTAATTATTTTTCTGAACTTATGCTACAGTTTTGTTTATTGTCGAATCCATCCAATGTGAAATGAGCGTCGCAACTAAAGATGAATTTAGGCGCAAATCAGTGTCATGTCCGAAACAACCAAGGTCTGTGTTGTTTATGGCCTGTTGGCTTCAGTTCCCCTGTTGTTAATTTTTTAAAGACACAAATACAAGTCCTTAGTTAAAAAACGTCAAATAGTGTATGTAGGGATGCCTCATACCTAAGCATGTCGGAACGCCGATGTTAAAGGTTCTTCAACGACATTGTGGTACAGCTGCGATTTTTTTTTGGGTTTTGAATTAAAATTTGGCTCCTGGAATTCCACTTGCGATTCATAGATCATATCGGTGTGCAATACATCGGGAATACGTTGTTTGTTCCCCAAGTTTCGAGTTTTATTTCGCAAAAATGGTAATTTCTGAAGGTATTGTCTATCGCTAGAAACATATGAATTCCAAGATGGTAAAACTGCACGTCTTTTGAGGTGATACATAATCCCATTTAAAGCTTTTTCGTGCCATTAAGCCATATCATACAATAAGTCAATGATCGGAACAAAGGCCAGTCAGAAGGGACCATATCTGGAGAATACGGCGGTTGGGACAAAACGCCCCATATCAGGTTTTAACGACCTGAGTACCATGTGGTCAAGCGTTGCAGTATTTCTCCTCGTATTGTGGAGCCATTTTTCTTTTCATGCATTACAGCTCAAATACAAAAGCTAGCGAGCTTGTGCGATGCTTCCGTTGCAGCAACTCATTATTTACCAAGTTGGGCTGGTTCTACCAGTTTTGATTCCTTTCGATATTCTCAAGGCTTTCAAATGATAGGAAATGTCTATTTAGTAGCAACCGATAAATCTGCACGTTCTTCCTGCGTTTGATATGGATCTTGATTCAATAATGTTTCCAATATTTTGTGTTGACGCTCCTTCCACATGAACGTTAAAACCATTCGCGATCAGCCTCACCTTAGATTTCTAAAATTATTCGACGCAACTCAGTCGCAGATTTTTGGGAATTGAAGGCGAAAAGCAAACCTTCCCGCAAATTATATGGCTCGAAAGGCGAAAAAAATATTAAACGTCGAAGAACACTCATAAAAGTAGCGCTAAGGAATTGTTGACAAATGCCTATGCTTACCATGTGACGATGTGACGTTCTGATCTGATGTTTCTGGCCAGCATGAACCTCTAGGGTCATCTTTGCTAAACGGCATTTTCTCATTTATGCACCTAATAATTTGGACTCTACAACTTGCCTTAAATTACAACTTATCCATTACATCTGAATACGATCTCTTAACAAGTAGCTTGAGTGATTTTTTCACTAGTCGGTTTTTAAGGAGTGTCCATATGGAGAATTTAACATAATGACCCTGGCTCCAATTTAATTATGTGCATATGTATATAAAAATATTCGGCAACCATGTATTCTTAAAATCACTCGTAATAAAAAAATCTTATTGTTCCATCCATTCTATGAGCTAATTATATTTCTAATGCTTTTAGGCGATGAGAAGGACAAGACGCGGACGCCTCTGGAATATGGGACTGCTATTCCTTATATACGCTTCGATGTCTGTGTATTCACAAAAATCACCTACGGAAGCCGATGAACCGGAAGAGGTTAATTTGGAAGAAGACATTTCGCCAATGCCCGAGGTCGATTCTGAAAGATCCACAACCGTATCGACCGTAAGATTATATATTTATTCTCAATTCTTTAAATAAAAATAAAATAATTTTCTTCTCAACCTATTAACAGGAAGAAATCGCTTTAACTACTACACCCACCATCACAGATCACAAGTACGTCGTACCTACGTGGAGGCCGAAGAGGGAGAATTGCACTCCCCCTGCTATTGAACAGTTTCCGCGACCTTTAATGGGGCCTTTCGCCAGAAGACACGGCGGCTTAATCATACATGTAATTGTAGCCATATTTACATTCTTTGGTTTGGCCATCGTGTGCGACGAGTACTTCGTAGCGAGCTTGGATAGGCTTTGTGAAGGTAACATTTTATAAGTACTAATTAACGAGAATGAAAGTGATTTTCGGGGAAATTAGGCCTGATTGTAGGGTTGATGTTGACAAAGTTAGTGTAAACATCGACGTCTATAGAACTGTAATCCCAATTGTATTGTAATTTTAGAAAGAAATTTGAAACATGTATGCTATGTGACTTTGCTTACAATCCCTGTTCAAGTTCAAGTTAAAAAACAAACTCGTATATGGCTATTTCGGAAGTCATTAACAATTCTATTCTATTTTCCTGTCATAGAATAGATTCCGAAATGATTCTAATTTTCTGTGTATAATATGTACGTGTACATGCCATTGAAACTGCAAAAATTGCAACGAGTTTCAATTTGTATGTACAGTAGACTCTCGATAACGTGAACAAAAACGAAAGAGTTCACGTTGCGAAGGTCAAATTTTAATAAAAGAATAGGCCTATTCCACTGTATTTCATTTTAATACGTCTTATCTTTAATAAATTTAAAATAATGCTATTTTACTATTACATAATAGTATATTTAATTAATTTATTTAATTTTAAACAAAAAGTTATTGCATAGGAACATGTACATAAAATACATAAAATAAAACGTTATGGCATAAAAAGTAACATTAAATATTGACTGAGCACGGGCATTACCGATACGAAATTTAATGGAAAAATCAATCACTTGTTTTTGCATCTTCTTCTTCTCCAAAAGCATTCTCACTGCTTTTTCCCTAAGAGGCCTTAAAACAATAATATCATGCTGGCTAACCAGCTCACCTTCAGCCCATTCCAAAGCCTTGTTAAGAATGGAAATGTCTTCATTAGGTTTAATTTTTTTCTTTTGGCAGATCTACCACACTGTTATCATTACTTTCCTCATCACTTATGATGTTGGTACTCTGAGCGACATTATGGTCTTCTTCGTCTTCGTTCCATTTACGGATGTCTTCAGCAGTGCAGTTCACTTACCTGCCGGATCCTAAAATGTAGAAATGAAACCTCAGGATTTATAGCATCGGGCAGTTTCATTGCATTCTCCTCTTCAAAATTGATTTCCGGTTACTATTTCTCTTTCAAAACACTTAATGGAATATAATCTTCCGGATCAGTTTCATTACATACGAAACTTCAAATATTTTTCCAGCACTTTGCGATTGTGTCCGTTTCCAGCCGATCCCAAGCTGATTTTAAAAATGAAATGGAATCTCTTAAAGTTAACTTTTTCAGTGATTTCGGAATAACCGCTTATTTCTATTTTATAATAGTTTATTATTTATTGCGGTTGAAGAACTTGAAGTCTCTATTAGTAACGTAACTTTTCCTTTGCTTAGAGATAGTATTAATCATTATACACTACAAATTTCGTTCAATTTAACTGTGTTAAATTTGTTTACTTCCGTAAATACCTCCAATATATCGTCATTGGATTATAAGAAAGCCAATTTTAGCTTTAATTTTGAATGGCACTCGACCTTTTCAACCGGCAGTCTAGAAAATGCTTATGCTGTGTTTGAAGATATTTTGAAATCGTACGTTGCGAGGTTCACGCCATTAAAACGAAACAGATGTTCCAATAGACCTGTCTGGTTCACAAAAAGTTTGTCGCGTCTAAAGAACGTAATGCTTAGAACTTATAAATTAAGCAAAAATTGAGCGTCCCCCGATGGCCGGTTCCGCCAATTAAGAAGGGAATACGAGTTTTTAAAACGTTTCACCTATCGACAATATGTTTCTACTATTGAGCGCAAAATAAAATACAACAGTAAATGTTTTTGGTCGTTTTGTAAATTCTAGGCGGAAGTCTGTCGGTCTTCCTAATACCATGAACCTTAATGGAGTTCCTGGTAATGACTTAAATATGATTTGTGATTCGCTTCGTTTTTCCAATCCAACTTCATAAATGAAAATATTGACTATTGTAGTAATTCCGATAATGTGTCATTTGCAACTAATCTTGGGTCTCTTGTAACTTTCTTGCAACTTTCATTCCTCGGGTCCAGTGCAAGTATCGCCCCTGATAACTTCCCTCCCTTACTTTTAAAATCTTGTAGTTGGTCTTTAGCTAAACCTCTTTGCATAATTTTTAATATGTCGCTGAGTAGCGGTGGAGACCTTCTTTTATTGTACCCATCCATAAAGCTGGCTCCAAAAATTCTGTGGAAAATTATAGGCCCGTTGCCAAACTTGAGCTTATTCCCAAGATTTTTGAAGTTATCATTAAGAAAAGGCCTTACTTGGTTTTACAGAATCACATTCTTTGAACTCCAACATGATGTTGTTACTGGCAGATCCACGGCAACTAATCTGGTATTTTTCACCAATTTAATATCAAAAGTATTTGTCAGGTTGACACTATCTACAGCGACTTTTCCAAAGCGTTTAACCGCGTTCAGCACAATGTGCTAATCTCGAAAATTCGTCTTCTTGGGTTCCACTCCAACTGTTTGCTCTGGATTCGAAGCTATTGTATCTCATTGGTCGTACAATATGTACGTATTGGAACTATGCTTTCGAAAGTAATTGTTAATTACTCAGGAGTCCCTCAAGGCAGTCACTTAGGCCCACTCCTTTTTCTTTTATTCGTAAATGACCTACCTAAATTGAACACAGTTAAATTGATAGATAAATAAATAAATGAAATGCAATTTGGCTACAACCGGAGCTAGCAGATATTTTGATCCATGGGTTGGATCAATAGCGTCACATTTGGAGGCATAAACATCACTGTAATAGAGTGGTTAACTCCCTTACTGGAGGATGCGATGGAGCATTGTCTAACAGCAGAAGTTACAATTTTTGAATGAACGACGATTTTTCACCTCACCAATCACCAATGGCTTCAGCTTTTGCTTTTTTTTGTTTTTTAGCATTTTGTTTTTATTTCTTTTTCTATATCTAACTTATTGTAGACAAAAATGCTTAAGCCTAACTTAACTATCTCAACTAATTATAATTACCTTACTGGCCCTCTGGGTACTCTAAAGTAGACAGGACGTTCTTTAAAATTATGTCTTTCGACTTAATTAATAACTTAATTAGAATAAATGAAAAATAAAAGCTAAGAAAATTTGAGAAAAGCAAAAACTTAGCAACTTAGATAAAGAATTTTTGATTTTATGTAAAACTTACAACTAATTAAAACTAACTTAACCTACATTAACTACAATACACATAGAACATATGTATACATAATATACATTTACTAAATGCATCTTTTTTTTTTTTTTTGGATTTAAGTTTTATTATTTTTTTTATATTTTTTTTTTATTTTTATTTATTTTTTTTTTTTTTTTTGTTGATTTTGTGTTTTTTTATATAAACTAATTAATCCTAAAGATTACACTACCACCCGTATCCTAATCTAAATCTACCTTAACCTACGTAAGCCATCCATCGGTGTTGGGTCGGCTTTGCCCAGCCACCAGAAGCGTTGATGCTGTCGGACAACGTCTCTCCTATCTTGGCATGATACCGCTCTACTGAACCTGAGGCGCTCTGGCTCACAGAACGCGACATCACGTTCGTAGAGAAGTCACCGTTCTACGCAATTGCGGGACACGTGGAAGATTAGCGGTACCGCTAATCTATCCTGTATAAGCCCACATTTATCTAAATAGAGGAATGCTTCTGGGGGGACGAAGCCATTAAGGCGCACCCTCTCGTGATACGAATTATTGGGGTAGTAAGCCCCGGAGATCAAGTTATTGGCCGAAGTCATTGCTCTTGTAACATGGCTTCGAATCAACTTTATCAGAAAATTGTCCACCCGTAAAATCCTAGCCCTATAGACCTCGTTAGGGTAAAATTTCGTGTACTCAGATTCGGGTGTTCTATGTAATCCAAGACAAGTCCTGAGACATTGCCTTTCAAACACCCGAATCCTTTCCATTAAGCTGGCTCTCACATTGAACCAGACGGGACATCCATAGGCAACCATAGGCTTAATTAAGGCCATGTGGCAGATTACTTTCACTCTAGAATCAAGTTGGCTGCTGTGAAACAGCCATCTTGTCAGAGCGAAAGCGCCCCGGGCCCTTGCCAGAGCAGCATCTACATGTTTGTCAAAATATAGATACTGATCTAGCACGATCCCAAGGTATCTGACTACACTTTGTTTCGCCAGTGGACACCCGTCCGGTCCAAGAATTGAAAACCTACGCCAATTTTTTCTAGTATCCCGAGAGGCCCTAGACAAAGGCGTTCAGAATAAAATAGATTCTGATTTCTGGAAGTTGATTTTCAACTTCCAGTCATCACAATACTGTTGAATTTTTTCGAAGTCACGCTGCAAAAGATTAACAATGACATCGATCGTTGGACCTGATCTGTACGCAATTAAATCGTCCGCATACGCTATAGAGTGGCGAAGAGAAGCTATCAGATCGCTTAGGTAAATGCTGAAAAGGATCGGCGAGTTAACCGTGCCCTGTTGCAGTCCATTTTTAATTTCAAATGTTTGGGTAGAAGTCACATTGGCAATTTTCACAACGAACTTTCTACCGGTTAACATGTCAAAAATCATATATAGCAGTTGTTGACGCATCATGTTATTTTAAGATTTTTTTTGTTTTTTTATATATCATATTTAATTTTATATTCATTCAAAATTACGCTGTGTAAACGCACATTAAGTGAGCACATTCCGAACGCACACTTTCCTCCCGCGCTTTCAAAGCCAAAGGCTTACGGCTAACCGCGAGCTGCAAGGAGGAAACAAAGGCACCGGAATGTGATCACTTGATGGAACGTCGCGCCGCCGCAAGGACAGAAAAATGTAAGTCCCTTTTCTTTTAATTTTTTATTATTGTATAACTAACCTATTAATTTAAGAATATTAAACCACCAGCATATATATGTATGTACGTAAAACCAACTGTGTTTAATATCGTCCTGCACGACGTCCCGCAAGTTACAGCAGTGGTTTACTTATGTCCAGCCGACTGAGCTTGTAGTAAAGCCCTTCTAACCATACGGTGTCGAAAGCTTTTTCCAAGTCAATCAGACAGGCACCCGTGCATTGGTTCTTACATTTATTCCATTGGATATCAGATACGAGTTTCGACGCGGCATGAATAGTGTCATGCCCCGCTCTGAAACCGAATTGGTTATCCGGGATTATTTTATTGTCCTCACCCCTTTTAGACAGGGCCCTATGGATCATCTTCTCGAAGACCTTGCTGATACTCGGAAGGAGACTTATTGACCGGAGATTTGCCGGGTTAGAGGTGTCCTTACCCCTCTTGGGGATTGTTTGCACACCGCTGTTTTCCAGTGCACTGGATAACATGCATTATTCAGTGCATTGTTGAACAGGATGGTGTACCTCTCTACAGCCACTGGCGGAAGGTGCCTAAGCACAACATTGGATATACCGTCGACTCCCGCGGATTTCAGCTTTTGCTATCCATTTGTACACGCGAGAAAAGGTATGCGCTGTTGTCAGTTTTCCTGCCAGGAGTGTTTTTTTCCTACCGACGAAACATGTGTTTTGTCCGGCAAAAGCTTGCTCGGTTTTGTCTGCTTTATAAAGTTGATCGGTGGTCACCCTCATCGTGTTAATCGTTTCCTGCGGTTAACGTTTGAATAGTTCTCCCAGCTCGGGTTGGGAAGACAGTTTTTCACCAGTGATTTTAATACATTTCACGCCGTATCGAGTTTTAAATCTGCATCCACCCTTCGCTAGCATTGAAGCTGCTTTGGTCCTCCTTAATTTAAGAATGCAGTGACAAAGCCTTTGCCTTTATCATCAGGCCATTAATCGGATTTTTTTTAAATTGTTCGAGAAACCACCGGTATAGCGCCTTTTCGACGATCAAAGTGTTTATTATTTTGCCTGGCCCCGAAAATGTGTTGTTTACTTACACACTTAAAAATTGTTTCACTTTTTTTGTTAACGGCACAAATAGTAGGCTTTGTAACGTCGAATTTTTTGCCAAACTTGTTACACTGGAACCACTACGCAGTTGCTCAATTATCGCGCAATTGTCCTTAAGTGGATCTACTGTATAAATAGAAGTCGCTAGAAAACGGTCGCATATATGTAGTTGTAAGCAATCAATTCCAAAAGAACAAAAGGGTCTCATGAAAGAGTTCCTAAAAGCAGCAGTGCCTACCAGCAAAAAAAAAGGAACAAGTTCACAAAAGTACTTAGGCGAATTGAGTAATCATTTTCACGCGAATATTCCGTTAATATGAACAAGACAGTTAAGGAATGACTTCCGAACCACAGGCCCTAACTAGTGTTCTTATCTAATGTTAATGTTATCAAGTATATATGTATTAAAAAAATTGGGTGGCTTCTTATTTTTCTTGGACAATATTTATTCACTCATAAATGTATATGTATTTTGAACGGACGTTTTCTTTGTATTGCTTCACGCAAATGGCGCATAACTTAAAGGTAATATTCCTAATAGACCGTATGACCTTTCGGCAGGAAGTTATGATGAACCACGTTATTATAATCGAAGAAAACGAATTTGGCATGCTTTTTTCGACATGGCTCTTCTGGTCACTTCCATTACGATGATTAGGCTTTGGTTTCAATGTCATTACCACATATGTACCCACTAGGTGTATGCATAAGTTTTTTTTCGTTTTTTTTTTTTTTTCAAAATACGTGCCCCATTGATGCGAAAAGGTGATAGCCAGATGGCGCCAAGTCTGGAGAGTACGGCGGGTGCAGAAGGATGTCCAATTCAAGCAATTTCAAGATGTCTTTCACTAGTTTTGCCGTGTGAGACGGCGCGTTGTTGTGTAACAAAATCACTTTGCCATGTCTTCTGGCTCATTCCGGTCGTCTTTCAATTAATGAATGGTTTAATTAAATTAATCATTTGATGATAGCGTTGTGCATTAAGGGTTTCGCCGGGCTTCAAGAGTTCATAATCCATAATACCGCTCTGGTCCCACCAAACACAGAGCATTGTCTTCTTGCCGAAGCGATTTGGCCCTGATGTTGAATGATTTTTTCCGCTTCAGATTTTCAAAATAAATCCATTTTTCGTCACCCGTCACAATTCCATACTGTCGTGTCTCGTTCCGAGATAATGAATGCTAAATTACTCATACAGACTTGAGAGTCTAATTACTTCAATATGTATTTATTATTTTAATATGTATTTATAAGTAATGCACAATGTAGGTAGTTATTTGACAGGTTAACAATTTAACAAAGGAACTGCTTCGCCTGTGATTCAGAGTGGAGTGGTTGCTAGAATAGAAAATGACAAGTGGATCCGCTGTCAGTAGATTACTCGTAGCATTGCCAGATCTCCTTCCAGATAAATACTCAACTGATACAAAAATGATTTCTTTCCGTGGCGTAGAAGCAGCATTTCACAAGTAACTGCGATTTTCCATTTGATGTCCATTTAATTCTCCATTGCCCGTAAACATCTGCTATTTGTTTCTTGTGACACATGTAATGCTTCTGCTAATTGTTGTTGAATTTGAGTTGGGTCATCATCCAATAACTTCTGCAATTGCTCGTCTTCACATTTTCGTGGTCTACCAGAGCGCTTACTGTCTTTCACATTTAAATCACCAAATGTCAGATCCAATTCTTCTTTCCTCCAACGGGTTCATGTTGATTAGTTTAAGACGATCTTGATAGGGTGGTAAAAGCAAAGGATTGCATTAGGGGAGACCTCGGAGAGCAAAACGTAGGAACCGGCTTTGGATTCTATAAATGTGGGTTCGTTGGTACGGAGAGGCGCATTCAAGAAAGGGCCAGACAGAAGGTTGTAGAATTCTTTAGACCATCGCTTCGCGAAACCGAGTGCAGAATTAGCTTTGAAGATTATCTCATCGATGTGTACGCGAAAATTTAGCTCCTGGTCACAAAATATGCCAAGATCGTGAATGACCTAAATGGTGGAGATGGGTTGATTATTGAGAAAGTAGAGACAAGGGAGAGGTTTGATTCGTTTACGTGAAAAAGTGATTGATTTGCATTTGGAAAGGTTAAGCTTCAGCAATTTTTGATACACCAGATGGAAAAACTATTAAGATCTGATTGAATAAAGGAAGAGCCATGACTGGAGGAAATGGTCGTGAAAAACTTGGTGAGAAACTAAGAACGGAAAGAAGTGGACCTAAATGGCTGCCTTGGGGGACGCCGGAGGAAACCTACAAAATTGTTAAAAAAGGCAGAACTGAAGCGAAGACTGTAATAGCGATTTTCCAAGTAAGAAGATATCCACTTCAAAGAAATGGGGTCAGAGCCAAGGGAAGACAATGAAGAGTATCAGTGGGAGATTTTATCAAAAGCTTCACTGAAATAGCGTCGATTTCTTTGCCATTCTCTAAGGGTATTCTCTATATGATAAAGGGGGTTAGTGGTTGTAAATCTGCATTTGAGGGAACCGTGTTGTCTAGGGGAGATTAAAGACTTTCAGCGAAAAATTAGAATTTCGTACAAAATACTCTCGAAGTGTAGGGTATATGTGACTGTTTGGCAATGGGACGATAGTTGTTAATATCGTTCTTCGGGCCTTTATTTGTGCATAGGGGTTATAAATGAGGTTTCCCATACCCGGGGTATTCACCTAGAGATAAAGATAAACTGAATATTTTTGAGAGAAGGAGGTTGAGGAGCATTTTTTTAGACATATGGCAAGTCCAGGAGTGAATTCATCATTAAGTAGATTTGACTTGTTTTCGATGACATAGCGAGCGACTGTACGAGGAAGAAATGGTCCAAGGGAGAAATTTGGTAAATAATCGAAGTAAGCGAAGTCCGGAACAAAGGAGCCGTCGGCAAAAGATTCTTTAAAAAAGTTGGCGATAATATTGGGGTCATTTGAGGTTTGAGCATGGAAGGAGAGTGGTATAGGGTAGCCGTAAGATTTTCTTTCATAATTAACTTAAAGAAGGACTTAGGATCACTTATCAGGTTGGCCTGCGTTTCAGTTAAATAGCGTTGGTAGGAGAAGTTCTGAAACTCAGTAAAGTGGAGATAACTGCCCATGTAGTTAGAAAAGTCATTAGGGATTTCAGTACGGAGGAAAATTGTCCACTGCTTATTTCTTTAGTTAAGGACATGATACATGTTGATCGGCTTATATCGTTTATATCGGTATATACGTCCGCAACTTATGATGTCAGTCTCTATAAGGGGGAATATTTGACAGCACCTTGTAGCAATTGAAAGCAGTGATATTTCTCGGTAATTATTGTATTGTGTGCGGTCACCCTTTTTAAATATGAGAACGATGACTGAGTTGAAATCTTGGAACATTACAACTTGCCTTTAGTGGCTTTGCAATAGCCTAGTTTGTCTTCCGCTGCTTTCTTTACAAGACTTTTTATGGTTCTATGGCTTTTACCTATCTTGTTTCTTCGTTAATTGTCATGCATTATATACCAGCACCAGGCACTTTATAGTCATGAGATTATATCATGAGAAGAGCAACATTTTATCGCCAAGTCAACGTTTTTGAAAACCTTCTCATGTGTCTTATGGTTTCTCTTATGTAATTATGAGTTTACTGAAATTGTTTCGGAGTCAATATTTGTTTTGGTAATACTCGAGTCGAAAAAAAGCTCACCAACGTACGTAGACATGCTCATCTCCCCAAGAACGATGGATTCGAGCTCTAGGGACTTGAAACGTGGAGAGTATGTGAACATTTTCAGTTGAGAAAATCGGACCCTTTACAATAGCTTCCAAATGGGAAGCTAATAGTTCAGTGTATTCAGTGATTTAGAGAACTGGATTGAATTCAGTTTCCAATATGTTTAACATTTTATAACGTTTATAGGTCATAGACTCTATAATGACTGTTCATTAAATTTCAGAACTAAAACTATCACCGGATGTGGCTGGAGCAACTTTCATGGCAGCAGGAAGTTCCGCGCCTGAACTGGCTACCGTGGTAATAGGAGTGTTCTTTGCTAAGGATGACATCGGCATAAGTGGCGTTATCGGTTCAGCAGTATTCAACATCATGTTCGTCATTTCGGTGTGCGCGTTATGCTCCGGCACCGTCTGTCAGCTTAACTGGTTCCCACTGGTGCGAGACTGTTTCTTCTATTGCCTTTCGATTCTCATCATGTTGATAATCATTTTCAATGATGTCATATCCTGGGTAAGTTGTGTGTAACCTTCTAGGATTGGTTGTTCTAACCGACTCTCAATTGACAGATGGAATCCGTAGTTATGTTGCTGTTCTATGTCGTGTATTGTGTGACGCTGCATTTCAATTCGTCGTTGGAAAAGTGGGCAATGTCTTTGAATCTTCCGATTAAACTTCCAACGAAAGAAGAACAATCAGCTCTGGTGACTTATAAGAATCTTCCAGATACATCGTATACCCAAGGCAATCAACAGCAGACTAGTCTCTCGCAGGATCCTAGTCAGCAGCAGCAGCAACAACAGCAGCAACAACCGTCCGCGGACTATCAGAATTATTCCGACCCGAACGCTGGATGGGATCCGAACGCTGCTTGGAGCGATGAACCTTCTGCACAGCCAGTATCAAACGCACGACTCGGTCCACCACCGCCAGGAGGTGATGATTGGGGCATGAGCCAATGGACACAGGATCAGGGTCAAGAAAACTTAGCCTACAATGCGGATCAGCCAGATCAAGTTGTCACGCAAACAGATGCCACCAAAACAGGTCCGACTGTTGGAAAGCCAGATCCGCAGCAAAGTGGCTATTATAAATCACGAGATCCAAAAAGCCAAGAACCGCGACCAAATCCACTCGAACGACCGGTTGACGGAGGTCTGCCAGCACTGATCTCGTGGTACGTCGTCTATCCGATACATTATACATGCCAGAAAACGATGCCCGACTGTCGAACAGAGAAATATCGGAACTGGTATCCGTTCACGTTCATCGTGTCAATGGTGTGGATCTCGTTTTATTCGTATTTCATGGTGTGGATGATCACGGTGATTGGATCAACTCTTGGTATTCCGGACACTGTTATGGGACTGACATTTGTTGCTGCTGGTGTTTCTGTACCCGATGCCCTAAGCTCAATAGCCGTTATCAAAGAAGGATTTGGAGACATGGCAGTTTCAAACGCGATCGGATCAAATGTCTTTGATATCCTAGTGTGCTTAGGTCTTCCGTGGTTTATACAAACTGCAATCATTAAGCCTGGTTCACATGTCAATGTCATCTCTAAAGGTTGTACTCATACTTTTATTTTTTTTAATCATACCTAGCACGAAACGCAAGCTTCCTTGCATGCCTTAGCCACCATTACCAGACAAAATTAATAATTCTTGCATTTCTCCCTATCAGGTTTGGCCTATTCCACGCTATCACTGTTTTCGACAGTGGTCTTTCTTCTGTTGTCGACACACTTAAACGGCTGGAAACTGGACAAGCGTCTGGGTATCATCCTGATGGTTTGGTACCTTCTCTTCATTACGCTTGCGTCGCTCTATGAACTGAATGTGTTTGGTGAACTTAACCCACCTGAATGTCCAAGTAAGTGGAGTTTTTAGTCTTTTCCTCCCCCAGGACGATTACATATGATTCTATGTATGTCTGTACGCACGTATGCGTATGTATGTGGTTTGCATGCAGTTGAATTGTAATTTCTAATTCGTTCCTAAACAAGCTGCGGCTGAGCTATGTGCCTGAAACAAACAAACGACAACACCGAATGGATAACAACTAACATTAAATTACTTATTACTAAGACGAATGCATTCTACGTTGAACAAAGATCATACAAGCTTGTTGCAGTACAGGCTGGCTAACTCGGACTCGCTAGCTAGTTATAAGATTGTCGGTTCTTTGCATGTCGGTTAGATTATAGTAAAGACGGATAAGATTAAAAAAAGCCTGTTATACTGTGTGATCTACTTGGGAAATAATTAATTTAATTAATTAACAAGGATGATGTGAAGCTGTTTTGAGGAAGCCAGCATGACTCAGTGGGCACTGTTTCAGGCTTCGAATCTCGCACTCTTGCTGTGCCAGCCTCGAATTCCGACTATAAATATTGCTTTCAAATATCCAATTTCAACTCTTGAAACAAAGAATACAATTTCCAAAAGTTGGCCAGCGATTTTATTTCCTGTACAAAAGGTTTATAATAAGTTTAAGGATTCTTCTATTTATTACAAAATTGAAATTATACTCACATCCTCACAATTGAATGAAATAATCTTCGATTTTGATCTTTTAAAGAGCAGCTACATTTAGAATGATATCAAAACACAATTTCACTTTATAGTCCTAATTCTAAGCTCAAAGTGTACAGCGGTCCAACAAGAGGTGTCATTTGAAATAAGCGGAAAAACGCAATGTTTTGAAGAACAGTGGTTATATTTTTATTTTAATCTAATATGCTTACTACGAAGTTAGCAATAGAATACAACGTTAGCCCTAAATTTGCTTACAAATAGTCATTCCTTTGATCACATTTTTGTAACTTTTTGACGAATAATAATGTTGGAATTTTCTTTAAGTGTATTTCATTGAAATGGTCGCATCAGCATCATTTTAGTTTTGTTAGAGTAAATTTGCTTAAAAAAAATCATAATTTTGTCATTCAGCGAAGGTATGTTAATTAGGCTTCATTTACTCCACTTCAAATACACATAAAAAAGTAAACTCGTGAGCATTGCAGTATGACTACTTTGCTCCGAAAGCATCTCGACGTGCAGACTATCTAGTACATGGCCATTCTTCAGCAAATCTAAAATAGGTATCGGTTACCCTGCCAGTAATGCACATCTTTGAGGAAAAATTAGATACGTGGGTGGTCCGATAAGTACTTAGCCTACAAAAGAAAAAGAAAAATGTTGGAGCTCGATACACTTGACCCAGCGATGCTCCAACTTCTTTAACCCGTCTGAAAACTACGAGGTCTGCAAAGTAGGCCAACGTGGCGGCGATGACCTCCTCGTTCGACTGAAATTTCTGCCCGGCGAGTGACTTTTTCAAGTTTGGAAACAAGAAGAAGTCGCACGGGGCCAAATCTGGAGAATACATAGGATGGGGCAGCAGTTCGTAGCCCAATTCGACCAGGGCCTTGGCGAGGGCGGAGGTGTGAGCCGGTGCGTTATCATGGTGGAAGAGCACTTTTTTCTCCGCCAATTGGGGCGGTTTTTTCTTTAATTCTGCGTCGAATCGGCCAATAATTTGGCATAATACAGCCTTGTGACCGTTTTGCCCTTCTCCAGATAGTCGATGTGGATCACACCTTGCGAATCCCAGAAAACCATGGCCATCACCTTTCCATGTGATGGGACAGTCTTCGCCTTCTTCGGAGCACGTTCGCCGGGTGAAGTCCACTGTTTCGACTGTTCCTTGGTCTCTGGTGTGTGTGATCAATGTTTCGTCGACTGTCACGAAACGCCGCAGAAACTCCTTTGGATTGCGCTTAAACAGCGTCAAACACTGCTCTGAAGTGGTCTCACGGTTGCGCTTGTTGTCCGGAGTGAGCAAACGCGGCACCTATCGCGCCAACAGCTTTCTCTTGCCCAACATTTCATGCAGGATATGACCCACGCGATCTTTTGAAATGCCTACTGTCTCAGCTATCGCGCGCACCTTCAATCGGCAGTCTTCCAATACGAGATCGTGGATTTTTGTCACGTTATCCTCCATGGTCGTGGCTCATCAAAAACCGACGTGCGACCACGTTGAAACTCGTTAAACCAATTTTTGATGGTCGCCATCGAAGGAGAAGAGTCACCGTACACAGCATCCAAACGCTCTTTGATTTCGCTGCGCGATTTCCCTTCCAAAAATAAGAATCGAATCACCGACCGATATTGCTCTTTTTCCATTTTTCTAAAATCCACGGACACTCCCGCTTTCACACGCGGTCAAAACAAAACTACGATCCAGCTAATCGACAGTAGCCGTCTACTAGAATGTACAAACGATAGTAAGTTGCTCTTGCGATACTGGCGCCATATGGCGGTGAGGCTAAGTACTTATCGGACCACCCTCGTATTGATCCAAAGCCATATATGCTAGGAGGATGGTGATACCCTGAAAGAGGTCTTAGATGGTATACCGATAGTTCGAAGATGGAATCAAGCAATGGCGCTGATATTTTTGAGTGAAACTGCGACATGTCTACGACACTGGGACTATTCTTCCGTGTCATCCGAGCCGAGCAGGTACGCCACCTGTACAGACGCCATAGTAAATCTCGCCACAGAGGAATAACTATACTACCGACATCCAAGCAGCACTGAAAAGGGCTAGGCTCATATACGCGTAGAATGCATTCAAAATCCGTTAAAATTGCCATGGTGCTCTGCTGAAACTATCAATTGAACTTTAGTAGGTTCTTGGACACGGATTTGAAATGACATTTCTTTTTGGATGACCCTTTATACCGCATTGCTCATTTAGAAACAACACCGATTCAGTCTTGATATTTCTATACTCTCTTTGAACTGTGGGGATTCTTTCTAGTCTCGGCCTTATAAACGTAATCCAAGACAGACGAGTAAAGTATTGCATGCAATATTTCAAAGCGCTCTTGGTGGCCTTGAATATGGGGTCCTTCTTATCAAGTCTTTCGATATCTGCGGTGTAAGTGCTATTCATGGCTTCTAGCTGAGTTTTAAATTTTTCTGTTGATGGCCAAAGAAATCGAGTTTGTAAACAAAACTTTATATTAGCGAGGTTGCGTCTTGAATATGAAAGCCTACAAATGTTGCCACTAGCGCCCGAATGAATTGAATCAGTCGTGGACTTCACTGATAAGGGACAACGATATATGCAATTTCTATGGCTTACTTATTGCCGGGTCACATAACGCACTAATTCATCGCATTCCCATTCTTCCAGTGCTGATAAGTGAAAAAAAAAAAAGTTAAAAATCACAATTTCTGGTTTTTGTCCGCACTTCAAATCTGATCAGTACGTATATGAACCATTTGCCGCAACCGGTAATGTTTACAGAGCCTTCCAAACTTTGAATGAGTGAAGACAATTGTAGGAAATTACTTTTGTATTGACGACAGTTTGGACTGCACAAGCATAGTATAGGATCTCGAAGTGTTTTCATCAAGAATCACAATTTTAAGCCATCACCAATTATAATAATAACTGAGGATATCTAAGTAATAATTATATACTGATTTGATTTGTAAACACTTTCTTTCACACTCCCGATTTACGATTCGCTAAGTTTTATGAGTGGGTTTACGCCACGATTCCTCGCTGGAACCTAGTCCGATAATCCACCGCACCCGTTTAAGAATGTCTTAGGCTAAATTGCCGCGAAGGCCTCTCTAAACTCCATATCTGATATGCTTCTCACAATATACTTCACCAGCGTATGCTCCGCAATCCTCCTCTTGACGAAATACTTTTCATCTCGAAGATAAACTTCTCTATATCCACATGAGACTTTTATTTTCGTTGTCGGAGGAATTTGTGAAGGTCTGCCTTATCGTCGGTTGTAGGGAAATTGTCTACAAGGCCCTGTGAGAATTCTTAAAGTGTTGTGTGTCTTGTTTTGATGTAGATGTGATGATTATTATCAATATCTCGTCTAGTTGGTAGATATCTCTCACATCATTTTCGGATTAAATGCTGGAATCATATCTGCTACGTCCCGCACAGCATATGTGTTCCTAGAGCGTGAATGTCGCTCTACCAAAAACAAAGATTCCGGCATTGTCATATTCGTCTCTGATCCGATTGCACCTTGGTGGCTTGCTGGCTTTCTCGTACCTCGAGGCTACTTCGTTAAGCGCTTGATTTCGTCACGTCATAATGGCAACTCGGTAGCGATATCGACATTAGGAGTGGGCTCATCTTTACTTTCTGCTGCCGTAGCCTTAATCATCCTAACTAGGCTCCCTGTTTCCCACAGGTTGAAAACGAACAATGAAACGCTTGATCGAATTTGTTCAATGTGCTTTCGACTTGATTCCTTGTATAGGCTTACACGCTTGTAGTCTATCAAACGACTGGCTCCGTCCGCTTGGTCTCTCAGTCTTTTATATGCTCGCTGCTGCGCTGCTGTCGGACGTTGAGAGTGGATATCACATGATGCTGAACTCCTTCTTTTTAATGGGAATGAGTGTAACAGTAGTATTTCAAAGTCAAGATGTACAACACCTCTCAATTTCTTGGAAATAAAACTATTTGTAATGCTCTGCCAATTTGTTGACCAATATAAGATGAGAACTAAACCCTCTTGAGATTATTGTATTTGTTTGTTCTCAGACTCCAAAAAAAAAGACTTTTAGGCGAAATTCAACTATTCGTCAATAAATTCTTCTTGAAGAGTGATTTGGATTTAAATTTAGATTAAGGTGGGGGTAGGGACAATGTCACCTAATCACTGCGGCCTCTGATGAGCCTATAGTGATGTCCCCCATTCAGAGTTCACTCAAAAATTCTGAGTTCATGATAAAACTTAGTACAAGTGCTTTTGAGTGAACTAGCAGCTATTTCTTCTGCTTCAAGATAATGCCTGCCTAGGTGTTTGTGTCGTGTACTGATAAGGCAGTTAGAGTGGCACAGTATGTGCTATGCTGTTTCTGCCTCTTCGTTACACATTCTGCAGGTCCATGGTTTTAATACGTTTGTTACCAATCTGACTGCTAGAAAGTTTAAGGAGTTGTTTCGTTCTTTAAGAGAAGTATTTGGTAGGAACATCTTGGCTTGTCTGCCACCTTCCGTTTGTGTCCAGTAGTGGTTGGCCGCGTTCCTCAACAATTCCTTTATATAGCATTTTATGGTGCTGAAAGGTATGCCGCAGAATGGTGACACAGAGCCTTATCTTGCTAATAGGTCTGCTTTTTCGTTTCCTATAAGGCCACTGTGTCCTGGTATCCATATGAGGTGAACTCTGTTTGTATTGGCCAGCTGGCGTAATAATTGTAAGCAGCGCCTTACCAATTTAGAGGTGACTTCGTAGCTTTTGAGGGCTAAAAGTGCAGTCTTGCTCTCAAAGAGAATATAAATGTTTTTATTGGTTATAGCTCTGTTTATATTTTCTCTGAAGCAGAGTTCAATTGCGAATATTTCTGCTTGAAATACGGAGTTGTATCTATCTATGCTGTGATAGATGTGTGTTCCAGTGTTAGCTCCGTATACTTCAGCCCCAACACCTTCGTTCGTTTTGGATCCATCTGTGTACCATTGACGATCGAAGGAAGGTCTATTTTGCTCTCAGGTGTGTCGAGAGGGAATTGTGACCTTAAAATGTTGGCTGAAGTTATACCTTGGAAGACAATTGTCTATAGATGACTTCTAGCGCTGCTGTGGGGGTTGTTCTTATAGCTCCTGTAATACAGATACAAGGTAGTCTTTGTAGTTTGTTGAGCTTGCCTTGTACTGATGTTTGTTTTGTTTTGTGCCACCAGACGGGCGCAGCGTATGTGTGTAGCCAGCGAGATATCTTAGAATTAACGCCCCAAGTTTTTCGAGTGAGACTTTTGTTGGTCCATAGAGAGATTCTGGCTTTCTCAATGGTTTTTGTAATGTGAGAGTTCCAAGTGAGTTTATGCTTACTTCTTCTTTTGGTGAAAGCGACTAAGGTGCTTTTTTTAGGGTTGACATTTAGTACAACTTTTATGCACCAGCTGGCAACAAGGTTGAGTGCCCTTTGGAGGAGTTCCGAGACTGTGCCTTCGAATCTTCCTCTAATTGGGATCACAATGTCATTACACAGCCTTGGACATAGAAGCTATTGTTGCTAAGTATGCTAATCAGCTCATTGACCACGATAGACCGATGGAGGGGTAAGAGAACCCCCCGTGCGGATGCAGCGTTGTATTTGGGCGTGATCGGTACTATCGAAAGCATACTCAATATCAAGAAAGAAACCTATCGTAATTTCTTTGTTGTTTAGGGATTTATTGATTCGAGCTGTTAGTTCCTGAAGAGCATGCGTGATTGATTTCCCAGGCTGATAGGCATATTGTTTGTTGTGGAGCGGTGATCTTTTGAGAGGACCGTTTCTTATATGTCTATCCAGTATTTTTTCCATTGTTTTTAGGAAAAATGAGGTAAAGCTTATCGGTCGGTATGATTTTGGCAGGTCCATAGGTCTTTACATTACCTCGTTCCAGCTTGTCGGTATATACCCCCATCCATAGCTGGTCCTGAAGATGTTAATTAGCATGCGGGTGATTTGCGCACTTCCTTTCTGAAGGAGAGGTGGGGAGATACCATCTTCTCCAGGAGTTTTGAATCTGTCAAAGGAGTTTATGACCCATTTTATACTTTCTTCATGAAAGATTGCCCTTGACCTCTTCCAGTGCTCTCTGTTGGGTCTGGTTGCCCTGATCTGTGGAGGTATGCCGAAGAGAATGGAGGGGATGATGTTGGAGTCAGGGAAGTGTGTATTTGTTAATATTTTTAGTGTTTCTGGACCGTTTTCCGCATATGTGCCATCTGCTTTCTTCAACAGACCAAGAGTGTTACATTCATTCCAATGCTTCTCTAATAGTGCGATACCCTTTTTGTAAAACGATTTATCTTTGGCCTCGAATTGCAATTCTCTTACTGGCAATCACTTCTTCACTGACAATCTCTTTTCCTGGAGCAGTTTTTTTTTTAGGTCTGAAAATATAATAAGTAGTAGTCGCTGGGGGCTAGATCCGGAGATTACGGTGGATGGGCTGTTAATCAAAGTGCGATTTTGCCATCGAACTCATCAATAAAGCCATTTATTGGTAGTTGAAGGGTTTTGCCATCTCAAAGTAACCGATGAATAAGCGTGTGCATCCCAAAAACGTTACCAAGTGACATATGCGCTTTGGACGATTTTCATCCTTTTTCTACTCAGCCGACCGCCCATTGGACTATGGAGTGCAGTGGAGAAACGAACACAGAAACAATTTTTATTGCACAAAAACAGGTCTAAATTGAAACCCCTTTTCAAGCAGTACTCCTCCGTGCTTCATCATGCAAAATGGTGAATACGAGTCTTGTGAAATTTTTAAGAAGAGATACCTCACGCCACTTTAATTTTTGATCAGCCGCTTTATGGAATTTTTTTATACTTCTTGGGAAAACTGTTGGTTTTGGACGACAAGAGCTTCCGGCATTATCAATGTTTGTAAGGCCGCGTTTAAAATCGCGATTCTCTATCTTTTGTCTATGTAGAGCAGGGCCCAAATAAGAAGCCACGGTAAGACCAGTTATAGTCTAGCTGACATCAAATTGTCATGCAGTTTTGACACGTAAATTTGATGGCTGGTTCTTCCCAACTAGGGATGCAAGGCGATGCGAGCCTTGCAAATAATTGAGCTAAGAGAGCATCCACTATTAAGCCGTTTTATTGATATTTTCTATAGGTCTATAAAAAGTCCATTAAGCGTTCGAACACTCGACAATGCTACGTATAATAGGCCAAGTGCAAACACTGATGTCCCGATGTCCACTACAGCTCTGTCAACGGTGATGCCTTAACTTTTATGGACCGTAATTGCGCAAGCCAACTAAGGGGGAAACCGTTTGCATGAGAAGTTACTTTTTTTGAATCTAGCGTTTGTGACGTTATCGGAATCAAGCCGTTGTAAACATTTGGGCCTTGATAGCTGTCAAATTTTACCAATGTGGTCATCATAGACTTGCGGTGTATAAACAATATCGACTACTGTGCCAAGAGAACCATTACACTGATCTATCTCTGTCACAAAGCGTTTTTCGGTGATTATTCTTTCGTGGTACAACTTTTCCAAAATTTTATTAGCCTATAACAATCACCACCTTAGACACTAGACTTGTGATTCCGAACTCGCACAGCCTTACTGCAATAACAGAAGAAAGTTAAATAAATGTCAATTGCTTTTATGTTAAAATTTGAATTTTTGAATTATGAAGAATGCACTAGTTAAAGCATAAATAAACAAAACAGAAAATACAACATGAAATGAATAAACAAAAACATGAAACAAATTGTTTAATTTTTATGTAAAACACGTAGTAAACCAACACAACATAATTGATTTTACACTGTCATGTGTGTAATCCGTGAATAATCAAGACCCAACTTAAGAAAAAAAAAACTTAAAGAAAAAACTTAAAAAAAAAACAAAAAAATGTGAACTAACTTCATTAACGGTGTCATTGTAGAGCATTTGTTTATCATAATTTCTGCTAAGCCTATCTACGTGCTTTTTTTTTAATTATTTTTGTTTTTTTTTTATTTTAAGCTTTCGGAACTTTGAGAAAAAGTAGAAATTGGCAAACATCCACACTTTATACATGTATTGTAACAAATCGCTTCAGAAAATATTTAATTTTGTCAAGAGCTTGTGTTCGTTACTAATTAGAATTTGGAAAAAGTTTTCAGAATTAATCTTCAGCAGCTTAATCCATTCTGTTTTTACATTTCATTTTATTTTTACACAAGTTACCTATTAAGCGGTCATCTAAGCAGGGATTACACAACGGACACACCGGAACCAATCAGATCTGTATATTACTTAACTATAACACAAAATTGATTTTTTTTTCTTTTTTTAAATATATTTTTGAAAAGATTTTATTGGATGGTGTTGTAAATATTTTATTTATTTTACAGGTTTATACTAAGAAAGGACGAGGAAGAATGCACACAACATAAAGTATAAAGTAGAAATCAATCGTTTAAGAACCACCACCAGAATTAGTCAACATACATACATACATACATATATAAATGCCATTTAACCATTGTTATAGCCTAAGAAATACAAATTTTCGATCCCCAAAAGAATCTAGTTAAAATGAGCAGTTGAATCGACACAACACATACTCGTATTTATGTATATCTCCTAATAAATACATTTGTTGTATGAACGCTTGGTGCACCAAATACACTAAACAGACACACGAGAATGTTTTTGTTTTTATTGTTACATAATAAAATAAATATATACTTAATGCTAATTTTGTGTGATATTACATATACATATGAAACAAAACAAAAACTGATTAAATGTTGCTTTAAAGTTATCCTGTTTTCTTTTTTAACACAAAAAATAATGCTGTCAAGAGCCTATATAACTTAATTAATAATTAAATACAAACAACCCACACGTTAAATAAATTATAAAAAAAATAAATAAAATAAAAAAGAATTAACCGGAAACGACAGACAGCGAATTATATTAATCGCTAGTTAGTAGTGAAATGAAAACAAAAAAACGAGTAATTAAACTATGAAACCAACAACAAATAGCTAATACAATTTTTAGAAAATATTTCGCGTTGAGATAGAACCTAGCTAGGAAGATTCTTATGAAGTATAGTAAAAAATATTTACATACAACATTAACATTTTTATGATCGCGAACAAACAAGTATGTATTGTAATATACAGTAAATATACATTACGAGTCTTAAAAATAAAAAAAAACCAAAAAAAATCATAAAACAAGTGAATTAAAAATGCGCATCATACGTTCATTTATGTTTAAGTTTTACATCTTATTTATAGTTGTATTTTATTTACAGATTAATATACAAACTTTCATGTATGAAATTAAATGGACCACTGTGCAAGTTATTCGTTTAAGCACAATACAAATTCGATTTAATTTATTTGTTATTTATTATTATAAAGACAAATGCAAAAAAGCAACGAATTAAACAGAAACAAAGAAATAATTATGAAAACATTAAAGATAGAAAAGTATTTTTACTACCCAATACAATTTTATACAATTGAATAGATACGATAATTTTTTTAATAGAATGGAAGCAGTGAAAGCCTTTACATAGAAGTTTATTTAATTCATTTCGCTGAAATATTAGGAATCATTTAATTTGGTAAAAACAAAAGTGGTTTCAATGTTTACTGCACTGAAGAGTAAGGGGGTAAAAAGGTGAAGGGAGAGTTAAATAAGAAAAGATTCTTCTCAAGCTTTGGCCTGTTTTGATCACTATCTTTACCACGACTTTGTGCATATCTGTATCGACCAAAAGGTTTCCTGCGCTTGAATGCAAATAACTGTGGAAGTAATTATTAAAAAAGAATATTTCCTTTTCTTTTAATTTTTTTTCCATTTTATATCATTCAAAATAATAAAATAATTTAAAAAATAATTCCATTCAAACCATTACCTGAGCAATACTTTACTCGGTACTTTTTCCGACCTTTTCCTTTTTTTTTCATAGTCAATTTTTTTATTCTTATTTCCTGTTATTTACTAAACCAATATATCTTAATAACTAATTTGTCTTACTGGACCGGTATCTATATTTCTTAGTTACTAACGCCTTTGGTCTTAAACCTATCTATTCTATTTTCGTACAAATGCCACGTTTTCTAGGAAAACTTTATTAAAAAAAACCTAGATTAATCTTTTTTTCTTTCAAGTTTAACCTACCCTAAGCTGCTTAATCCTAGTCTAAAATATAATCTGGTTGGCTAGCACTTGTGTGTTTCGTTCCAAGTGGTCACCCTGCCAATTGCGTCTTTCAGCGTCTGCGCTTCACCATCTAACAGGCTAACAAGCCTCAGACGGTTCTCAGGTTCTTCTAAGCTTGATCATGACCACTATCAAGGTACTTTTTTTGACCTTTTAAAAAGGAAGTGATTTTAGGGAAGGCTGTTGACCGTTGGCCTTGTTGTTGAGACCGTAGTTGTTGATTTTTTCATATAAGACATTTCTTACTTTAACTTGACCTTTGTTTCCCTTTAGGCATATTCGTATCGGTTTTACCAATACGATACATGATACATTTTCGATCGGACTATAGAGTCATGTGCCTTTTTTTTTTTAATTTACCAATAGTAGGCGGACCGTTTCGTGGTCAGACGTTGATAGGTTGCTCCTGAAGCCACAATGGTAATCTTTGATTAATTTCCTCAACGTATGATGCCAGTCTCGTTAAGAGAATATTTGACAGCACCTTTTAACAACTTGATGAAAGCGATATTCCTCGATATTCCTTTTCAAATACGGGAATAATAACCGTTTTTCCATTTCTTGGGGATGGTTTTATTGTTCCATGTAGGTAGTTTTGATGAGTCCATGTAACTTCACTGTAAATTTTTCTCCAGCATATTTTATTAATTCCGATGATGTTAGATCGATTCCTGAGGCGTTGTTTTTCTTAAGCTGATGGATTGCATGTCTACTTGAATCTCTGTTGTTTAAAAAACACCGACTTCCATTGTTGCTTGCTTTCCATGTACATTCAGCAGCTTATCGAAATATCTTCTCCATTGGGCTGCAACTCTTCCGTTGCCCGAAAGCGCTCCCCTTGATCGTTGTTAATAGTACCTGATCTGGCCTGGTATCCTTTTCATATAGAATTTAGTCCTGCACATTGTGCTCTCGTATTTTTAATCGCGCATTATTCCTGAAACTTTTTTATTTTTTATTGTTGATTATCCCGAAGGAGATTGCTGACTTCCCTTCGTAGGGTTTGATATTTTATACACGTAATGGCTTGAAGTTACATTACGGGCTTTTACTTTTTCTTTACATTGTTTGCTGAACCAAGGCTTTCTTTTCGCAGTCTTGCAATAGCCTTGTTTGTTTTCCGGTTGCTTCCTTTACAAACTTTTTATTTCTGACTATTATGCTTTTAGCAGTTTTGTTTCGTATGAGTTTCCATGCCATCTATCAGAGCAAACTTAATAACTAATTTTGTTGGGGTATTGACGTTGTATACGAGGATCCTTTAACTTTCCGACATTAAATTGTTTCCTGTATTCCGCTTCCGTGAATTTGGATTCGGCTTATGATGTTGGCGATAATTAGGTGATCTGAATCGCAATCTGACCATTATCGTTTGGTGAGACATTGAGGCTTTCTTCTCCCATACCAAATATTATGCTGTTCGAAATGTTGGGTGCTGATGGAAGGCGTCTATTGCTATTTTCCACTTGTGCAGACCTTTATTTCGAACTTTAGAAAAGTACTTTTTTGTTTGGTTTGCTTTTTTAAATTGATGAATCTTTTATTGCGTAAAGAACCACAAGATTGGTTAGAAATAGCTGTTCGTCAACTGTAATATTTGCGGTTGGCTTATAATAATTTTGACTATTTTCCGCAAAAGAGTACCATGACTTGATGCTTAAGCGAATTTAACTCTACTTTAATTTTTTTTTAACCACGAAAATCTTGTTTTAGTATCATCAGAAACCTCATGGTATTTGAATCCTTTTCCCCCAACTCAACAACATAACCCTTCGAGTTTCAAATTCCATATATTTTATAATGTATTCAATAATAAAGTTGTTCAATAGTAGACGAAAGGCCGTGGTCATTCTCAGATGACCAGATTGCTTCATTGTTGTCTTCAAAATCTGTTAGCCACCTAATTCTCTTCCGCCTCCTACTATTAACATTCAAAATATCTTCCTCCTCTTCTTTATGTTTAACGAGTACTTTTCATATTAACTATGGATTTCATGGTCAATTTCGAAAAATTCTTGTAAGCCATCTTTTTCCGATTGTGAGTCTTCATCAATCTTCTTCCAATATCGCCTTGATTTTTAAAGTTCTGAATATCCTAAGAACTAGATTAAAATTAGCCAAATATCAGAATTATTGTGAAGGCACTATATTGAGATAGGATGAGGAGGAGAAAAACGATACCGCGAAAGTCAGGACACCTTTGATAGAAATAGAGTTAAATTGTCGGCGACAAGAGGCTTTGTCTCTGACCGCAATTACTCGAAGAATTTGTGAGTATTCAATTGGTATTCAATTATTATTATAGCCTGGCTCTTTCACTAACTTTTTAATTACACGCTCTTGCCATTTTATTTAACCGTGAAAAGAAACAGAAAATCGTGTTTAGTATAATGGAAGAGCAGTTTGATTTTTTAACACTTTTGCTCTTCAGTGTAAGCCCAAACAAATACAACGTATTAGGCGGATATTTAACACAATTACTTACAATCTTCTCTGATATATAAAATGTTTGTCGAATTCTTTTTTATATTTTATTTAAGCTACACCCGTATGAGCTTTGTGCAGCAATAATATAATTACATGTCCTAAAAGTCAATTCTTCATTTTCAAATTTCTGTTAAACACGTTTTTTATTTACAAAGCAAGTAAGTATATGGCTCGCGTGAAAAGTGATACCGAACAGCAGATGATTTTTTATATATTTTTGATCATTTTGTTTATTCAAAAATAAACAAAAAAAAAGGAAAATGTAGGGCTTCCCCGTACTTTATTTTCTTTGCTGATTTCTTTAGGCATTTTTACGATATGTTACGCAAATCATACTCTTCTTTACAATATCATTTGGTTATTGTTGACACAAAAAAAGTTTCATACATGTATAAATATATGATATTCTTAAATAACAATTATGGTACTTCCTGATGACATTTCGAATCAATTTAAAAATAATAAGAACCACTAGTCAATTGTATTATTCAATTATATATTTAGTAAATGATAAATATTCAGAAAACCTGGAAGTTATTACCCATATACAACTGTATGTACGTACGTTCCTTTTAACGAGAAATTATTATAAAAGAAAAATCAAATTTATTTATATTTTTATTAGAGAGTTCAAAATGCTAACTAACTTCTATTCAAAATTCAATTCAATTCTCAATTCGTGTTAACTTTACATATAGCCTAGGTATGTGGAATTAATTTGCTCAGATAAGTTATGTATATGATGAGAAAACTTAGCGTTCAATTAAAAAGGAAAGTGTCTGAGCATAATATATTTAAATGCTATTATGTTAGTCTGTAAAGTTAGAGAAGGTAAAAAAAAAACAAAAAAACTTAACATAAAATATATTATACACGCGATTAAATTTATTAATCTGTTTTTATTAGAAATACAAGAAAAAAAGAAAACTAAACAAATGTTGACTGTTATGTATTTATATATTAAATTATAGTTATACATAAATATTTATAAATAAGATAAGAGCAAATAATATTTAAATTATCCTTAAACCTGTATATTTTTTTCTTTCCATCAAACTCTCTGTATTGAGTTGTGTTTTTCGAGTGTTCAAGAAGGGAGTAAAAAATAATCGAAATTAATATCTTTGAATTCAAAACATAATAAAGCACGAAAAATCATTTTGATCGTTTCCTCTAGAATCCTAGGCTTTTAAGAAAGTTTGCAACTTATTTTATTCCTCATTATGAACTATGTGTATATATGTTCAGGAATTCCATACTTATTTTCAAAAAAAAAATTCTATATATATGAATATTAAATTAATTTTAATGTATGTAAAAAAACATACTTTTGTGTAGGCACTCGTTTGAGGTCATTCGCACGTCTTTGATATGTTTTGTAAAACAAAAATACACATATTGACAATAATGAACAACTGCTTACTGAATTATATTATACCTAAGACGAAAATTTTATCTATAAATAAAAGTTTAAACTTCCACCTTCCAATTTTTCTTCTATGGCTGTCAATATTTACTGATATTATACGCTCCTTTTTTGGTTTACTTTATCCTGATTTGTTCCTTCATCTACATGTACCATATAGTTTGAATCCTTATGTAAAAACTTACTTAATATATGTATGCATGTAAAATAAAAGGAAAGTATAATTAACAATAGTGTTTTCAATTTTATATGCACATTTAGAAAACGAAACCGCAACATATTAACCGAAAAAAAAAAATAAACAAAAAATAAAAAAAGAACTAAGGAATAAGCAACAAATTTAATTTAATTATTACATATGCATAGGTGTTACATTCAATATTGTAATTTGAGTTATTTAGTCGCAGGTGTTGCAGATATAGTTTATTTATGAAATTATTGTTGTGTAAAAATCGAATGTATTATAAAATATGCAATGTAACATATAAATATGATTTTGTGCAATTTTGTTTAGGAAATATTTAATTATCTTCTTGGTTTTATCCGTACACGAACCCCCATACAAATCGCATAAGTATATTTCGTTCAATGAAATAATTATTATAATTAAAATAAAAGCTGTTGTTTAGAAATAAAAAAAAACTGTTTTTCTCTTGGTTGAATATATTTTATTGGATTTAGGGTATACATATCTGGTGTTTACTACCCAATTTGGTTTTATGTATATTTATTTAACACTTGGAGTGCTCGATTGTATTTTACTCTTAATCGAATATCGTATAGGAGAGCTCTTAAACCAGCTTAAGTCAATCTGATAGGTAGTTAAAATACCTACCCAGGCACATCCTTTTGTTTTTATTTACCTTGATACAACTAGTTTACACTAACAAGCAATTTATATTTAATATATGGGATATATATTTTAAAACATAATGTTACATAACATACAAAATGCGAACATATAATCGCTATTTAGCTGCCAACAATTAGGTCATGTAGTTCGATACCCTTCGATGTTCCCATAAATCCGTTCGTATCGGTGAGCTTGACTGCTTCTCGGTTTATATGTCGCCTCAGCCTTTGGTCATGTACCTCAGCGTAATCTGCAATGGTTTCTGCTACAGTCGCTCGTAAAGAGTAGAGAGAATATTGGGCCTAATATACTTCCTTTTGGTACTCCAGCCTTAATTTCTTTAAGGCAGGAAAAAGCAACTTCATGCTTGATACGAAAGTATCTATTCGAAGGATATGACTCCAGTATTGTCGTATGTTCTTTGGGAAAGAGTAGTCTAAATTTATATAGCAATCCTGCATGCCATACCTTATCAAGCGCTTGAGCAATGTCTAAGAATACGGTCGAGCATACCATTTTATCTTCCATAGCTTTCTCAATAACATTGGGTATTCTATGAATGTTGAATGTTTTTCTCTGAAGCCAAACTGTTCAATAATGGGGGTTAGTCTCCTGAGTCTCCTCTTTTCAAATATTTTTGACATGATAGGTAGCAAAGAAATGGCTCTATAAAATGATACTTCATGTGGATCCTTTCTTGGTTTTAGAATCATAATTATTTCGGCGACTTTCCAATAGCAAGGGACATGCTTGAGTCTTAAACAGATATTCATTATCGCTGTTAATTTGCGCATTGCTTTTTGAGGCAACTATTGCATCCACTCCTCAGTAATCAGGTAATAACCAGGTGATTTTTTCGGTCGTATGTCTTTTCAAATGATGTCTTCGATTTCGTTTTGTGTGACTGATGGGATTACAGCATTCCTTTGTACACCTCGTGGGTACGTGTCCTCATATTAGTTTTCAATGGGCTGAAATACTTTCTCTATATGCTCAGCAAATAAATCTGCTTTTTCCAAATTGGTTTTAGTCCATAGATCATTAGTAATTTTACGAGTAAGACGTGGTTTATGCTGTATAGGGCGAATAAGGTAGGTACTCTGTGGATTTTCACAATGAATACTCTGTTGTTTTATCTGCGCTAAGCTCACTTAGATATTGGCTAATACTTCGATTTTTTATCTGTCTTATTTGGTTGCGTACTAGTCCAGTGAGTTGGTTGCGTTACGATTTGTACATATGATACCTTGTTTGCGGCCATTTCTTTCGAATCTTCCTTTTTTTGATATTAAGTCTAAAATATATTTTGAATACCTAATATCAATTTCTTTTGCTTTTATTAGAGGAGTACTTTTCAGGCTACTCTTTCTATTTATTCAATAAAGACGAGTATTTCTTCTTCTCCTAGCTGATCTTTACTTACCAATTCTGTGCGAAGATTTATTATAATTCTTGTTCCAGCAGCTCTTTGAAACAATTCCAGTCAGCATTCTTATGAGTGAGGTAGATGTTGTCGATCTTCATAATTATACATATTTGTACAATACTTAAAGTCATATAAACTGGAAAGTGGTCAGAGTTCAAGTCCGTTCCTTCCCCTATTTGTAGTAGGCTCCTAGATATCTGTTTTGTTAAGAAGAAATCAATAAGATCATAGATGGCGCTGTTAGGTCTACTGTTTTATTTTTCTATAATTGGTACTACTTTCTTATGAACACTTATGAAGTTTTATGTCGATCTGTCAGCTCATTCGTAGATTTGCAACCATTCGAAGTTGAATTGTCAAATAGTTTTGTTCAATGAAAAAAAAAAAACTGCGAAGGTACAGACTTTGGTTATGAAAGATCTTCGCTTAATCGAGGGAGATTTAGCTGAAGCTCTAGATATCTCATTAAGAAAGGTAAGCAACAGGGTGACTTTCTCAACATCATTTTGATAGTTTTAGGAAAAATAAAAAGGATTTTCTTCGTCATCTTATCGCTTGGGTCTACTACCAAGAGATAAAGGAGTTTGAGCCCGGTACTTCTGCTCCAAAGTGAGTTTGGGGCCATAAATCGGCCAAGAAGATTTTAGCATCGTCGTCTGTTGGAATAAAAACAGAATTTTGTTTCTGGATTACTTCCAAATTGGTATAACAATAAACACAGATTATTATTGTTACCTTTTGAACTAAATGACTGTACAGAAATGTTTCACCAAAATAACGTTTCAAAAAATTTGACCTGTTTGAGAGGGTCTAATATCCATAGCGAAAATTAAACCATGAATTGACTCCCTCAGCCGTTCTAACCATTCTCACATCTCAAAAAATATATACGTGGAAAACGGTCTTCATCAAACAAAGAAATAATATCCGCTGTGGATAGTCTTCCGGAGTCTCACTACAAGATTTCATAAATTAGAAAAATACTGGAACAAATGTATTGAAGTTCAGAAATAATAAAATGTATTTACAACCATAAAATCGTGTTTTTCTTATAGAGTGACAATCTTCTTGACCAACCAAGTGTATACATTTAAAATTCGATTAACCAATTTTTTTTGCTTATTCTGACAGACTAATTTGCTCTAAAGTGCTTAAGGGGAGAATAGGGTTTTTAATTTCTATTTCGAACTCAAGAATGTTGTGTCTAAATTTCAAGACGATCGGAGCAAAATTGACGAAGTTATGACTATTTTTATACCTGTCGGATTTTTATACCTACCTGACCCGAGCGCGCTATTGTTACCAGGCAGCTGGTTCGATTTCTATAGAATTCCTTACCTTTACCCCTATCTTTCTTTATAGAAATTTGAAAACGAGTATAAACGTGTTTAGACCTGTATTATAACTTTAGTCAATGTAGAGTATAATTTAGTGTAGCAGTAAACGTTCTATCGAGCAGACGTATACGCACTTTCCGATTTTCGCATCATTTTAGCTCCATTTTCAAAGTAACGTTTTCAATGTCGGTGCCCTTCATAACTTCAAAACTACTGCACCGATCGTTTTGAAATTTTGAACACTATTTCTGTATATAATTTACGAGGTAACGCTGGAGAGTTTTTTTTTTCAAATTTGTTAACATTTTTCATTTTACAATAACAAATTAACCGATTTTTTTCGGAAGATATCGCGTTTTTTCCTTCAAGGTGTTCCCAAAATGTGAAAAATTTAAATTTCGAAAACCCCCCAGCGTTACCTGGGCAAAGCGAAGCTGATGATCCAGCACCGACTTATGAGGGGCACCGCAATTCAACTTTTTTCCGAGACGATCAAGAATAATTGCTGCCATTGCCGTATTTTTTTATAAATCTCCATGAAAATTTTACACAATATTCTTCAAATGTCGTACTATAATGTAGCATTAGTTTTAAAGATTTCAGCCGTTTCATAAAAAAAATCACAAAAATGTGCCTTTTTTACACGAATTAATCCTATTTTCCTCTTAATTCTAATCTTAAATGTAATCACTAATTCAGGTTGGCTAACACTCCTGTATTTCGATCCGAATGGTCACCTTCGTGTTTGCGTATTTCAGCGACTAGGCTTCGCCATCACTCACACTGCATAAACGAGGCTAAACGGTCTTAGTCAATTCTTATTCAATTCTTAGTCAATTCTAAGGTTCATCTAAGCACGAAGATGCGAGTTACGTGATATAATGTTTCCTCCCTTTTATTATTGCTAGGCCCTTCCGCACTTGGTGTTTTGATTGCTCATGTACCATTGTTCGGTTTTTCTTTCAACCTTTACCACTAAGAAGAGATGATGTTAGAGATAGACACCACCTAGTCTCTAGTCTTTTAACGTAAAAAGTATGAAAATAAGTTTTCTGAAATAAAATTAATGTTTAAACTGATGAAATGTATTTTATTATTAAAATACTATAATTCTCGCCCGGCCTTCAAAAGATACCCTAACTAGCCCTAATCTAACTTACGAACGAAGCAGTGAGAAGGGTCGAAAGGAGTTACGCTCCTCTCTGGAAAGCGTTTTCAGCTGACCACTACCAAAACTATCGAGCATTATCGAGCATTAAAGCAAATATGACTAGAACATGCCTAAGGCCAAGCATCAGTAATTTGTTAGCATGAGTAAAATATTATTTTTTGCAAATATTAACCCTTAACCCGAAAATACATATTTTTAGCCCAACTTCTTGAAAAGCCGTATTGCAGATAACTTGTTGTATAGGTCTGACTTGGGCCTCGCCTATAAATGGAAAATATCATATGTAACCCAACTTTTTCTCATCCGGAAAGTCAGCACCTAATAAGAAATCGTTTGACAAAGCGCAGAACTTTTTAAAACTACTTGGTGGGATCAAATCACCATCGACTACGTTATAACGAGGATATTCAATATCAAGATTTTTTTTCTTCATTTTACAGGTTACCCAATATCGGTGATTGGATTAATGATACTATTCTTTACAAAGCAAGATGGCTAAGAAGGTAGGCAATTAGAAGCGCAAACCGACGTGGCTGGAACCAGACCATCTGGTTCAATCAACGCCTACATTCAAATATTGCATGAAATGCTTAAGTGAGTCCTATAGGGTTGAATTTGTTAAGTAAGCTTTTCTTGTGCTCTACACAAATTCAAGACACGAGCTTGTGAACACTAATTTTCGTAGTTTTTTGGTTTAAAATAAAAGAAGAGGCACACTTTTCGTAGACCTCTGATAATAGTTAATCCAACAAAAGATGTTATTTTAAATTGTTGAATTGTCAACAAAACTTACCATTAATGCAATGGACTTTGATTAGTAAAAATTGAAGGATTATTAAACACAGACTCGCATAAGGTTTTTTTTTTATTGGAGGCTTCTTCTATCTATTGGAGCATTTAGACGCAAATACTGATCCATAGTACTACCAGACAGACACCCCGTTGTCCGAAGAAAAGTGAGGAGGGACTTCAGTGGCATAGAGCTAAGAGATTTAGCACACAGCACGTCGGCGCCACCGTGCGCGAACGCAGGCGGGACAGTCGCAGAGAAAGTGTTCTGCTGTGTCATACTCCTTACAACATGCAGTACAGTAGATGTTTCACTGATACCAAGCACGTAGAAACGCTTAGCAAAAGTGCCCGTAATGACGCACGCAAGCCTTCATTTCTCCTTAAGGATAAGAAGAATGTTGGGGATTTTTTGCAGACCTCAGAGCATACGCGCTTAGTCATCCTACATTCTGAATATTCCCTCCATATACGACTGTGGTCATTAAAGACCTAATCGTTGATGTCGGATTTGACCATGGAAGCAGGTAGATCTAAGCCGGGTTCAGGTCCTAAAAAACTGTCCTCTGAGCCCCTTCTAGCGAGTTCATTGTAGATCTCATTTCCTTGGATCCCAGAGTGATCTGGGACCCATACAAGCCTTACTGAATTTAGTCTTTCGACTTTGATCAAAAAGATCTTAAGGTCATGCATTAATTGGCTGTCACTGCAGACACATATGCTTTTTCCCTTCCACTTGTGCTTCACAACCTAGTGCATGGCGATTAGGATTGCGTTTATCTCTGATCGAAAGACAGACGCATATTTTCCTAACGAGAAATGTAGTCGAATGTTTGCCCGAATGTTGACCTCAGCCCAGTCCTGGAGCCAGCTGTAAAAATGGGAAGACAACTGATGTATATAAGAAAATCGGTCTTATCATCGCCCATGTTTTGCCAAAAGCACATTTGCATTGCCAAAAAGCTGACAGCGCTTTGGTGGTTTTTAACTAAATATGCTTTGACCAAAGAAGCTTGCTATCTAAGATGACTCCCGGGTACTTAGCTTTCTTGGATATCGGGTTGGGAATGCCTTTTAGCACCAGCTGAATAATGGCAGTATTTTTCCTCCTTCTCCTGAAGAGAACGACATCAGTCTTAAGAGGATTAACCGACAGCCCATTACTCGTGCACCAGTCCTCGACCACATTTAGCGTCGCCTGTGCTTTGAAACAGACAGTCGCTAAACATGAGCCGACAGAGAGAACAGCAACATCATACGCATAGGCCTGGGCATAGATTCCAGAGGCATTGACAGCTCCTGTTTACGCCAGACTTGACACAATGTTCGAGGCCTGCATCAGCGATCAATGTCCAGTGCACAAGCATTGCGTTGATCCACAAAACCAGTGCTTCATCTACGCCATGCCGTCTAGCAGCGTTACACTTGTTGTCGAAAGTGTTATCAAAAGCTCCCCCAATGTCGACGAAAATGTATAGTACGTACTCTTTCCTTTCGAAAGCGCACTCAATTCTCCCAATTAGATTTTGAAGCGCAGTATCGTAGGATTTTTCGCGCTGATAAGCATGTTGCATCTCCGAGGGAAGATGCATTGGAAGGGCAACTTTGCGCACGTGCAACTCTCCATGCTTTTCAGCAAGAAGGATGTTAGACTGATTGATCTAAAACTCTTGGCGAGTGATTAATCTTCTTTCCCTATTTTGGAAATAAGGTGAAAATATGGTGGGAACCTTTCGTAAGACCACTTTAAGTTATATTCAAGCGGCTTCTCGAACAGGTATAATGGAATTAGAAATAAATCTTCATTTCTCCGAAAAAATACCAATTCGTGTTCGTCCGGCGAGGCCAGCTGAATGAAAATATTGCCGACGCAGTTGAAAGTGTGCATGAAAACTTGGTGTATCCTTTTCGAGCCGATCACAGGATTAGACCTACCATATATGCTTATAAGGTCCAATTGGCACAAAAATAAAAATAAAAACTCTTTGCCGTAAAGACCCAAGAGAAATAGTATACCTCAATCTCGACCTCTCGAATCCTGCTCTATCCATAACGAGCGACAGTTTAGAACGGTTTTTGGGTTCTCGGTGTTATCGGGGTATTGTTTTCGAATATGATTCTGGTGTGACCTCTTCGGTCAATGGATTGCCTTACCGAATGAAGCTGACTGACTTTTGTTTTTGCCTGTCGACGTGAACGGCAATTGCGACAAATTTCCCAGACACGCGATATTTCGAAATAGAGACTTGGATTCGAGATTCACCATTATACTCTTTCACGTGGGGCTCTGTTTAAGATAAAGCTACGTCAATTAACGATTCCTGGGGCAAAATAAAATGACAGAGCTGATATGAGCCAATTACAGTGAAAACTATGCAAAAACGTGATGAAAAAAGCATGACTATTTGTAAGCAGAGCCATAATACTCTGCTTAGCAGATATACCATAATACTGCATAGAGCTTGTATTTTAGACTAAAATAAAAATATCATCACTGCGTTAAATTGATACGTCTTGTTGGATAGCCTTTTTTAATTTAAGTAAATACGCCAGCTGTTAATTTGTATGAATAACCAAGGGTATTTTAAAAGCATAACTAAATCCCTTCGGCTTTCTTATCGCAACTGTAAGCGTTCGTCAACTTATCTATACAATTTCATAATCTAAACTCAGGAATAGCGCAATACAATACATACAAAAAATAAAACGAAATTAAATAATTTTTTTTAAATAATCGCTTCCCATAGTCTAATTTGTCAATTCTTAAACGTCAGTAGATAAAAGCTCCGGGCTCTCAATGCCATATTCGTTCGTATAAGAGAAACCTCCACGATTCTCCGAAAAGAAAAAAAAATAAATGAAAAGTTGAATTAAATAATCTTCTTGTGACCATATCTTCAGGACCGGCTTTCACGTTCAATTTCCTCTCTCTCATATCTGTCGCAGCTCTCTTTGTTAATAAATTGTTTTTGATATCGAGAGAAGTTTCGATACGCCTGCTTTGCTTACGGTGGCCTTTGAACAGGTTTGTTGTGTTTGGCCTTCGTGGAAAAGCTGGAGCGCCCTTTACGCTTGACATCGAAGTGAAATCAAGACAATTTCGGTACAACAATTTGGAGAAAAGCTTTTCAACGCTATCGATTGATTTCACCGAACACGGGGTATAATATAAAATCGTGATAGTTAAAAAGAAGAGGAGATAAGTTCATAGCTTTATCAGTCGTAAAGACGTTGGCGGAGAAGCTGTTGGTTAGTGGTTGTTTGCGCTCTCCAGCTGTGCTGTATCGTACCGCGGTGGTGTTTGTTTCAAGTCGTTTTTTATTCAGGTGTTTATTCAGTCGGAATAAAAACAACAAAAAAAAAAAATAAATTGAAACGTAAATAACAACAAGTGATATAAAAAATCGCCGAAAAACTATCGTATCATCGGCGAATCATTCCCTCGAAGGTATACATATTCTGTTACTGTGAGTAGTGCCTTACCCGGATTGTGCTTTAATTTTTCATTCGAAATGGATACATAAAACCCGCAGATTTACAGCATTGGATTGTTCTATTTAAATTTGTTTAAAAATTCCATTGCGTAATCTAACAGTGCAAAAAAAATAGTAAATTCGGGTTGAAAGTTGCGTCCAGATGAAAACAATTTATTGATTATTGCTAATGGGATACCAACCGATTCACTCCACGCCTTCTCAAAGCTCTACGTACAATCAATCCAGATTAATCACTACACCATCAATTACAAACACCGAAAGGTCGCCGGGCAGCAGTTTTTTTGATAGTGCACTCGGTAATAAGAGATAAGCCGTACAACTTGTTTTATTTTTACTTTTAGAGTGAATAATTATAGACGGACATGGGGTCGCTACCAAAAGTCGACATTGATCAACCAAAGTACGACCAGGGAACCTACGTGAATAGAGCAAAGCATTTCTTCCTGTTGACTAACCCATTGAACTTACTCGCTACTAATGCAGATCTTGAAAGGGCGCGTCGAATCGTTTTTGACTACAAGGCCGGTAAGCCTGTGCCCGAGTGCAAGACAGTAGATGATTTGTGGCGGGCCAAGTACCTGTATGATTCTGCTTATCACCCAGAAACTGGGGAAAAATCGATCATAATCGGCAGAATGTCGGCACAGGTGCCGATGAACACATTGATTACAGGATGTGAGTATAATTAAGACGTACTATCAAGTTTTTTTGTATTAAATGTACATATAAATTAAATACCTAAATATTCAATAAGAATAGCATCGTTTTCGCACCGTGGACTATCGAATTAAAAGTGTTCGATTAAAATTACAATAAATTAGGTAGAGTTCGAAAATTCGTGAAAGTGTTAAAATAAATTTAGCTTGGTTTAATACGAGCACGAGATTAAAAAGGCTGCGAGCGAGCTTTGGCATTTCGTATTGTAGATATTCGACTTTGACCTTTGGCACATTTCACGCAATTTAAAGTATTTTATAACATTCTTATCAGTGAGTAGTACAAGGTTTTTCTATAAGGACATAACAATTCATTGGGCTAAACTTCATTTCAGGCATACTACATAAAGAGTGTGCCAAAGACAAGTTTCTTTTTAAAAATGCTATAAAATGAACAAAATTAAATTTTTTTTTCAATGTCTTATGGCTTTATTAGTAAGAACGAACATTCCTATTAATTATGAAATACAACGTCGTTCAAGTGGCTGCCTCGACTGGCTTTGCAGTAGCGTATTCAAGACCTTGTTGATGGTTTCGGGCTGTAGTTCACCGATTGCTTGGATGGTATTGGCCTTAAGTGCTTGAATCGTTTCCGGATTGTTGGCATGGCATGACAATCGAAGCTCCGAGGCGGCCAATTGACATCGTCAAGTCGGCTGATAACACGATTTGGGTATTTAGTGCACAAAAGATCGATTGTGGCATGGCGCGCAATTCTGTATGAACCAGAGGTCATCCAAATCCATCTCTTCAATTTCAGTAAAAAAAAAAGGTCGGTTAACACGGCTCTCTAACGTCCACCGTTGACCGAAACGTTGTTCCCAGCCTCATTTACGAAGACAAATGGTCTACTACACCACAATCCGCGCCAAACTGTCAACCTCGAGTAGGCTCCGTTTCAGTGGGCGGTCGTGCATAAGCGTTCAAAGCAACACGACTATTCACATTTCTTTTTGTAAATAAAAAAAAAAAACAAAAAAAAAATTAAAAATTTAAAAATCTTAATAAAAAAAAATTGAAAAAAATACGCAAAAATCGAGCTAGGTGTTCAATATAGCCGTGATTTCTTTTAAGTTTTTCTTTAGAAAACATACGGAAATTACAACTACCACCCTCCCCTTCTTCTCTCGTTCTTTCACAACTCCCCTATACAGAACTTCCCCCCCACTGTTCGATTCTCTCACGATTTTCACAAAGCCAACTTCCGTCAAATCAATGAATATCTCAATAATGCCCCTTTTAATTTCAACAACCTTTCCGTAAATGATGCCATATCTATATTCTACAAAGAAATATTTAATTCCTTCTCCCTTTATGTACCCTTTTCTCGACATAAAACCTCCTCCACCTCCCCTCCATGGTATAATCGCAGGCTCCGTTCTTTGAGAAACAAACGGAACAAGCTCTGGACAACTTTCCTTCGTACTCAATCCCCAAATGACTTCTCGAACTATTTCGGTACTTACCTGCATTTTGTAGAGCTTTATAAATCCCTCTATCAACACTACTTACTTGTGTATAGGTGTTATAAATAAACCTTATAAATAATCCCAAGTCCAACAAAAGAAAATCTGATGGCTACCCAAACTCACTCTCCTTCAATAATGAAACTTGCAATGATCCTCATTACATCGCCAACCTTTTTGCCACATTTTTCAATCAATCTTTTACCCATGATTCCTTTGCACCCGATCATACCTATTTCAACTATTTACCAAACTTCTCCTTTGGACCATTTCTCCCTCGTAAGGTCGACCCCGTTATCATCGAAGAAAGATTAAAGCAACTTAACGATGAATTCACCCCTGGCCCCGACGGCCTTCCAGCTATATTTTTAAAAAAATGTTTCTCCTCCCTTTCTCTACCTCTCTCAAAAATCTTCAGCCTATCCCTTTCCCAAGGTGAATTTCCCCGGATATGGAAAACCTCTTTTATAACACCTATACACAAAAAGGGTCCGAAGAATGACATTAACAACTACCGTCCCATTGCCAAACTGTCTCATATACCCAAAATGTTTGAAAGTATTTTGTATGATAACTTAAGTTTTCAATGCAAGTCTTTTATCTCCCACAGACAGCACGGCTTCCTTAAAGGCAGGTCTACAACCACAAACCTTATTGAATTTGTTTCCTTAAGCCTTTCAGCCTTAGAAAATGGCAAAGAAGTCGATGTTATCTCAACTGACTTCAGTAAGGCCTTCGATAAAATTTCACACATTCAATCGGACCTCAACAGCTTTTCCACCTGATGCTCCAAGAACTGCCTCGACCTTAACATTTCAAAGTGTCAATATATTACTTTCTCCCGCAAACGTAACAAACCTCCTCCCCGCCTCTACTTTCTCCATAATCAACCCCTTTCCACCGTTCAGGTGATCCGTGATCTTGGGGTATTATGCGACCAGGAACTCAATTTACTTGCACATATCAGCGATACAATTCTTAAGTCCAATTCTGCACTCGGCTTCGTGAAACGATAGTCTAAAGAATTTTCCAATCCCTACGTCACTCGGTCTCTTTACATAACCTTTGTTCGCCCTATTCTCGAATACGCGTCTCAAGTGTGGTCTCCTTACTATCATTCACACATTTCCAGAATTGAGAGTGTCCAACGTCGTTTTCTCCGTTTTGCTCTTCGCGGCTTACCCTGGGACAATCCTCTAATCCTACCTCCCTATCAAGATCGCCTTAAACTTATTAATTTGAGCTCGCTGGAAGAACGAAGAAGAATATCCGACATCCTTTTTATCCACCGACTCCTCTCAGGTACCATCGACTGCGCGTCCCTTTATAACTCTATCTTTTTTAACACTAACCCCAGTAATACACGAAATCCACGTCTCTTCTATGTACCCACCTCTCGTAACTCCTATGGCTCCAATGAACCTATCTCCCGTATGCTGCGGAATGTTAATGCGAAAAACTGTTTCGACTTTAACATCAGCACTCCTTGTCTAAAACTCCGTCTCAATCGCCATCTTTCTTAGTCTCTTAGATTGTAAGTTAAATTAAGTATGTAGCTTGAATTAAGCACAATAAAATGGGGGTATAGCCCCCACCAAAATCAAAAACTCTGTGGATGCATTGGCTTCTCGACAACAACGTGCGGGTTTTCTAGATGCCCAGATGTGGCAATTTTGTTTGTTAACGTAGATGAAAATGCGCCTCGTCAGAAAAGTTGATTTTTCGCCAAAACTCGTTGTCCAATTTAAGCTGCTCTAAGGCCCAAACTGCGAAACGTTAACGAAACCGATGGTTGCGCGCTGGGTCAATCGGAGATGTGCAGAATTCTTCTCATGGCGAGTTGATGTTCGTGAATTAAGTCTCACATTCTCGGCCACAGCAGTCATATTCTCATCTATGCGCACCGTACGTCGACGGGGATTATGAGTTTTGTCCACTAGCATACCAGTCTCACGAACTTTTTGCACAAACTTGTGTACAGCAGTCGCGGTGGGTGCTTCATTTCGGCCAAAACTTATTTAAAAAAAAAAAACGCACCGTTTAGGCTACACAGCACTCACTTTGGAAATAAGTTTTCATAATCTGAGGATTGAAGGATGCGACTGCATTAAAATATAAAATTCTTATGTTCCTATTGAAAAACCCTCCATACGTGTAAGTATGGGGTCATCTATGTAATAAGAGTTGTCATTTTAAATCACACGAGCAAGAAGTTTGTCACGCAATAGAGCCATTGTTTCATCATGTGGCGAGTGCTCAAAGTCACACATTACTAGCATCAAATACTACAACCTTAACATGCAATAATAAATAAATAATAAATGTTGGCAAATCTTGATTTTGATTGGATTTTATCAATTTTATTTTAGAAACGTTCCCATGCGTTTGATGTTCCTCTTGGTTAAGCGTTTAACTTATATTCTAGTTGTGGAAGTTTTCTGGCGGTATGGAAAAATGACACCTGCTTATAAATATGGATGTAAACATTATATTACTATTTATCGTAATATAAAAAAAAAAATCTGAGATGGCAGGGGGTAGCACACTCACATAGTATATGCTCTGCAGCTTTCTCGTCCTCCAGGCAGAGTCGACACTCGATTTCAGACTAAGGATCCACCATGAACACATGGTGCAATGGTAATCATCACTGACTGTTGAACGGAAGGTCTGTGGTTCAAGTCTGTCCATAGCCAAGAACAGTTCCTATACGGAAAACTGTGCAACAATATTAGTTGTGAATGATTATCTCGATAAAAAAAAATGCTGACGGAGGCATAACACTCGCAGTATAAGATCACTTTAAAATTCAAACTCTATGTGTACATTTCCAATATAACACCTTAATGATATGGAAACAAATAAAAAAGATACTGTGAACTACAACCAATGCGACAAATTCAGTCGAATTTCTCGAATCCTATCTAGGGCAACCACCCCCGGAAAGTAGTGAACGAACATCTTCGACACAAACCATCTGCATCCCGTCCAGGTTACGTGACAAAAACCATCAAAGAGTAACTCTTTAACCTGCCCGAAACATAAAAAAAAGAAAAAAAACGACGAGAGGCTAATTTGCTTAAGATGCCAATCTTCTTATCTTTTGGCTAGGCTCTGCAGGGCATCGTGGCATTCCTTGATGGATTTTGAGTACGTACTATATGAGCATAGCGCTTTCAGCGCTGTTTAACTGTCTGAGAGAATAACTTCTATGGATGCCAGTCTGTAAGTTTAAGCTAACGCACGTCAGGATGGTGTATAGTTTGGCTTAGAAGACGAAGTTCCCAGGGCCTTCGATCCTTTCCGATTTGCTCCAAAGATGCCAACACCAACACCGGAATTTATCTTAGAGACATCGTGGTACCTGAGGCTTTCGACACTTAGCAAGGGATCGCTGCTTTTCCAAGCTGTACATTTTGGGACCAGTATCTTAAATCTTTTATCAAAAGTGAACGTGTGTGCGTCCGAAACTGTAGGAGGGACATGTAACCCAATGGTCTAGATGGGTGTTCTCATCCCATTATGGTTACGTATAAATGTTGATCTACCCTATTATCCTTTTTTTTTTTCTCTATCTCGAAAGGTTGCCAACCATTGAAGGTAACATTTATTTCACTACTTATTAGACATTTACAAAGAATTTTGGAATTAGTGCATATATGTATATGTGTTTTTAGCGGCATATTGTTACTGAATTTTAGAAAACATGCTCTAAACTAAAGAACGTACTTCATAAGCCGAACGACCAGATTATGGAACGCCTTGCCCAGCTAATCCACATGTATTCAAAATCAAGGTCCCCTTCTTCCCCTAATTTTCCCGCGACCCGCTCTGTATTTTGATATTAAAACAGTGAACTATAAAAAACAAATCAGCAAGTAACGAAATGTATGAAAATAAGCAGCTTATCTCACCGCATAGCCTAGCAGTAGGCGGATCAAATCAGTTTCGCTTCTATGTATGCTACTTATGAAGGAAAGCAGATTGGGAATCTGTAGAATTTGCTTTTAATAATTTCTGATATCGGAATTGTGCGATTCCAGGCATGATGACGTTCTACAAAACTAACAAGGCTGTCATCTTTTGGCAATGGTTCAATCAAACGTTCAATGCAATCGTCAACTACACCAATCGCTCAGGTACCGCTCCTCTAAGCTCAACGTAAGTAGCTTCTTCTATTTTTAATACAAATCATTTCAAAGCAATCTTCTTGTAGACAATTGATGACATCATACGTATTGGCGACCGGTGGCGCCCTGACAACCGCTCTATCACTAAATAGATTAGTGAAGGTAATTGATTTGATTGTTTTTTGTCTCCGACTTCAATTGTTTATTCATAGAACTTGAATCCCCTAATTGGCAGGCTCGTCCCATTAACAGCGGTTTCCGCTGCGAATTGCATTAACATCCCAATGATGCGGATGCAGTAAGTTTCTATATTTTTTGAAAACTAGAAAACAACGAACCATTGTACTCATTTTTCCTTATACGCTTCTTAAAGAGAGCTCAAAAATGGTGTGTCATTGTACGATGATAAGAACATGGAAGTTGGCGTATCTAAGAAAGCTGCGGCAACTGGAATTGCGGCTGTTGTTCTAAGTCGCATCGCAATGGCAATCCCGGGCATGACGTTGACTCCGGTGTTGATGGAGAATCTTTCTAGACGTGGTGTTTTAAAACGTTATCCGTGGGCTGATGCGCCAATTCAAACGCTCTTCTGCGGATTTGTACTCATCTTTGCCACCCCCATGGGCTGTGCTTTCTTTAGCCAAAAGGCTTCAATCAAAGTAAGTCGTCTTTAAATAGAAAATCAAAAATATCAATTATATGAAAATCATCTTTTCCTTTTATTCCAGGTTTCAAAACTTGAGAAACCAGTACAGGAGCAAATAAGGAGCAAAAATCCGGATGTTCAAGTAGTCACATACAACAAGGGACTCTAAGCAATAAATCAGTCCAAAAACTAGTCTACCTAGCAAAACCCATTAGAAAAGTGGACAATAAACAGTTGGAAACATATGCTGTGAATAAAACATTAACTAATGTATGGCACAAAGCCATATATATTTTTAAATGACAACAGTTTCCTTGTAGTACAGTAATTTTTAGATGTTAATTTGCGTTTACTACATATGTATACTTCGCATACGTGCCAGTTGTTGATACAATATTTTTATTTTTTGTTTTAGTTTTATAAAAATACTCGTAATAGTCCATAAAATGGAAATCTCGGATTATATTTACCCTATTTACTTGATTTTAATAAAACTCCTGCACAAGCTAATGTCACGCCAAATACTGTTTTTTTTTTTTGATTATCCGGAAAAACTGTGCGGATTTCTATATAGGTCGCGTTCAGAGGTAAATTTCGAGATGGAAATGTCAATGTTTGAAAAGGCTCTAGAAACGAAATAACAGATTTAATCAATCGCAGTGAGGGTAAACATTGGCAAGTCAACTTGATCTCCGATTAAGGAAGAAAATAGATTTCGGGTCTTTGAAAACCAGATCTTAAGGATAATCTAGTGGTGGAAAACAGGACGAAAAAGCTAAGAAAACCAAGAATTCGAAGAACTCTATTTAGTCCCATGTGTTGTTGGAATACTAAATCCGCCAAGACTAAGATGGTCAGGAACGAATGGACAGTGGACAATCAAACGAATAATGAGTAGAAAATCCGTAGGAAAAATACATACCGCCAAGAAGGTACATGGGAGGCTAATGATAAGGTTTGACCTAGAAGTGATTGAATAGAACAGCGAAACCTGGAAGGAATCCACTCATGACAGCGAGGCTTGGCGAAAGGTTGTCAACGAGGCTCTGAACTTCCGTGTACCAAATGGCCGGTAATAATAACAAAAAGTCAACTTCGAAAGTTTAAGCGAATTTCAAATGATACCAGGGTAAGGTGAAAAGTTTTCGGTCCGACACAAACATGAAGTTCCTATCATCAAAAATGTATGTTTCCCGGGTGTCGTAAGATAACCCCCAACTCTCACTTACAGAATTTTTGTAGTTCACGTGTGCGCAACCACCTAAAAGTGCACATCACTTAGAACATTCCCCAGACAACAACGTATAGGAATAAAGATTCATTGTTAACATCAAAAACAAATTTAGTTTTAGTTACTTAACTCGCGTTTTTCGTTAAAGTGGATAAAGCTGGATATCGTCCGCTCATGAAATTCTTCGTTTTAGATGGATTAACTGAGGCTGATAAAGTTTTACAGGAACTATGCACCTTCGATGACAACCATTAAAAATTGGACAGCTGAATTTAAATATGGCCGCACTTCTTATTCATCTCGAAGATGACCACACCTAAAACCTTCTAAAAAGTTCATAATATCGTGTGAAGGCGAGTGAGACAGCTGGGGCTGTGGAGATATCGGAATAAAGAATGCGGATCATCTTGCACAAAATATTAGAGATGTGAAGGCTCCCTGCGCAAGATGGATGTGGCATTTGCTGAATGCCGATCAAAGGCATCATTCTTTTGACCGATTGTCACCAGGATGAGACATGGATCTATCACTGCACGCCAGGAACGAAACAGCAATCCAAGGGTTGGGTGGAAGCCGATGATGAACGCCAAAGAAAGCGAAGTCAATCACATTTGCGGGAAAACTCTTGGCCAGCGTACTTAGGAATGCGAAAGGGATCCTGTTAATTGATGACCTTGCAAAAAATTCTTTCACTCTTCACAGGGCAATGCACCTGTACACGAGGGTACATTGGCGATGAAAAAACCTCAGGATTTGGGATAAGATTTCGTTGCCCATCCCCTCTATTCTCCTAAATTTTTCAGACTTCCATCTGTTCTGAAATTTGGAAAAAAAATGTTTCTGGGAGGCGTGTCGCATCCAATGAAGTTGAGAAGACCATAGATAAATACATATTTTACTTCCAACTGGTGTTGGAGAAACGCTGCACCAAGTGTGTTCAAATTGATTGCACTTCCATCAAGACTTTACTACGGCTTACGTCCGTAGAAGTTATAGTTATAGTGTATTATGAGTTGGATCAATTAAAGATCGATATCGGCATCGATTTTCATCATGATAACGCCATGCCTCACTCACCCATAAATATTGAAGTTTGGCTGGGATATTTTGTCTATTCAAGGCATTCCCGCCATTTTGAACCTCTGATTGTTGTCATTTATTTAACCTCTAACCTCTTATTCGTCTAGCTGTCTCTAGGCTTTAAATTTACAAGTTTTTACAACGGTTAATTTTTTTTGTTAAACTTTATAAGTTGTAAGGAAAACCCTCGCGTGCACGAAAATATGTATTTTTTTGCAAACCAGATTTTCGCCTATAAAAAAATTCAAATTTTTGTCAAATCCTATTGAAAAATTAACGCGTGACTAGTTGAAAGTGTTTTTGATCGTTTAGTGATCAAAGGTTTGCGCAGTAAAGGAGTCAGGCAATTAAATCATATGTAAGAATAAAAAATAATAATAGCTTTTTTTATTTTTATTTTTTTATTAGCTTAAACCCAAACTTAGTGTTAATGTGTTAAAGTGATAATAGGTCTGTTCCCGTACCTGACAAAAACAGTCCAAATCTACGAAAAACTACGAAAAACTACGAAAGTCTGTTCCCGTACTCCAAAAATTCACACTTTTGGACAAAAGAGAGCGCTCTCGAGAGAGTAAAAAATTTCCCCAAGCTGCGAATTTCAGCCCAAGAAATTTATGTGGGTAGGATGTCACAGCTTTGTGAAATCAGCTGATTTCCGTCATTCCGTCATACGACAAGAGCTCAATTTTATATTAAAATTCTTTTGTGCATTTTTAAGATGTGCATTGTCTCTATATGGCGTTATTAAATGATGAATGGATATGCTGAATCATCTAATAAATAGTAATCTGAAAATAATATGTATGTTTTTGCAAATTAGTATATTGCACCTGCTAACGAATCCAAGAATGTATCAAATTCAAACATATGTTTTTGACATTTAAAATGTGTGCAACTTTTTTGGTTCAACGCGTTCCCGTACTTTTTTGCGTTTCCACTTCTCTTTGAGAGAATTTCATCCCCACTCTTGGAAAAATGAGAATCTGTGAATTTCTGCCCAAAAAGTACGGGAACAGACCTAATGTGGCAACTGGCAACTCCCCGTTTAGCAACTCTCCTGAAATGATATAAATAATCACCGATGAATATCATCAAAAATCAAAACATGCAACTTATAGTTTTCATCTACTACTACCACTACAACAGGCGGCCGATACACAACGGACTTACACCATTTACTTTACTCTTATCTTCGCCAGGAGACCACCTCACACGCCGTTGAGCCTCTCGCTCTTAGGGGAACTGGTAGATGTTACACCAATGCTAAATATGAGAGCCAAGCGACCACCTCACACGCCGTTGAGCCTCTCGCTCTCAGGGCAACTGGTGGATGTTACACCAATGCTAGATATGAGAGTCAAGCGACCACCTCACACACCAATGAGCAACACACTCGCAGGGGAACTGGTGGATGTTACACCAATGCTAGATATGAGAGCCAAGCTACCAACACACATACAATCGAGTATCCTACTCGAACTGTATTTGATGGGTAATCTAAAAATGTTCAATGCGATGTATCCTACCGCAAGAGACACGATCTTATCTGATCTTATCTGTCCGTTGAATTCATTTGAGATTCTAATTGATGCAGCAAATATCAGTCTGAACATCAGCAATATTAGTCATCAAGATCCAGGTTTAGACTTAGGATCATTACCTTCAACGTCCATTTCTCCAATGCTGTTTCGGAATCAAATGCCAGAACTAGAACCGATTCAAATACGGCCTACATAACTAAATTTACTGCCGTCGCTTTAAGTTATAAAAACGTAAACGAGGCTGGAATTACACCGAACTACAATACAAGAAGAGAAAATGGCCCAGATCGTCCAAGAACAAATTGCAATTCATTGGGTCTCCGAATACGATGAAAAATAATGCTCGGGAAGTAAAGGAAGTTTGCAGCTGCATGTAAACGAAATTGCAAAATTGAGTTTTCAAACGAAATAAAAGCTTTGAAGACAAATCGAATCCCGAGTTGTTACTATTAAAGACATTCGACAATTTATCGGAATCCTGTTCTTCATAGCTATTAATCATTATCCCAATGTTCGTTCTTACTGAAGAAGACAATACATGAACATGATTCCGAAACGCCAGCCTGGATGCGACAAATTGCATCAAGTTCGACCACTAATAACCTAATTCAATGAACCCTTTGGGTCTGTTTTGATGCTTCATCGGCTTTGTGTGCTAAGAAAACGGGTGACAACCCCACTCGTCAATATATACCAGCCAAACCAAAAAGAATGGGAACCCAAGCGTTTCGTTTTGTGTGATCGCATAGCTTTCTCATATATTTTTGAAAATTATTCTGGCGTAGGAGATAAATTCCAAACATTATGAACAACATTGTATTGATCATTTTTATTTAAAAAAGAAAAACTGTTATTGGGATTTCTGACATATTTTAAGAGCCGTGGTATACGAGTATATGGTATAGCTTAGGAACCATGCCGGCAATCAAGTGCCAAACATCAAACTGCTGAGCGATGCAGAACTGAAGAAACGAAAATACTCCGACAAATACGTCGTTAAGGTAAACGGAATAATAAACAATTACATATATACATAGTCAGTTTGGATTTAGAAAATCTTTGTCTACCGAGGATGCAATCTTGAGAGTGTGCAGCCAATTATATGAAAGTATTTATTGTAATAAATCCACTATGGCGCTCTTTATTGACATGACGAAAGCATTTGACATGGTTGACCATAACATACTACTAAAAAATCTATACAATGCTGGTTTTAGAGGAGTAATCCATAAATGGTTTACTTCTTATTTAAAAGACAGAAAACAAACGGTCAATATAAATGGGAGCTTTAGTGATCCCCGCTTACTAAAAAATGGCGTGCCACAGGGTTCAGTTCTTGGTCCGTTACTTTTCTTAATCTAAATAAACTCCCTCTTTGAACTAAACTTGTATGGGATGTCAACGGCCTTCGCAGACGACATTGTTTTCACTTATCACTTAAATACTGAATTCGATTGCGTGGCAAAAATATCGGATGATTTACAAAACCTTAAACTGTGGTTTACGTTACACAGATTAATCATTAGCGAAAACACAAAACTTATGTCCTTCAAATTATCGAATAATCTCTTAAAAGAGTATAATTTGTGGTTCCATGCTCACGATTGTAAAAAATTCTGTATTCCTGTGCATAGTTGTGGTAAATGTAATTATAATGATAGTTCCCCTTGCTCTAATAATTGTTTTCACATCAAAACAGTACATAACTTCAAATATATTGGAGTAGTAATCGACCAAAACCTAAACTGGAAAAACCATATACAAACCATAAAATCGCATTTGCTATTAGTTACACGTAAAATGTATCTCGTCAAACAATATTGTTCTACTAAAGTTTTAAAAACAATCTACCATGGTCTTGCTCATTCAAAATTGCAGTATGGTATTTCAAGTTAGGGTGGTTCTTATAACATCTCTTTCAAACCGTTGCTAACTAAACACCTACTGAGAATTATCTGTAAAAAAATCGTCTTACTCCGAGTTGGCCTTTATTTCAAGAACTGAGTATCTTACCGATGAGAAACCTTTATGTTTTCAAAGTATTAATAAATTTTTTTAAAAAAAGTGGTAACATTCCCAGTAGAAGTAATCTGTTTTATAGTCTTCGTACAAATCCAAGCATCTTGTCAATGTCCCAAACGTCTGCAAAACCCACTTTACTAAATTTTACACTGTTACAGCTCCTTTAATGTCCAATAAATTGCCTTTTGCTATTAGAACGACTACACATCTAAATTCCTTTTTAAAAAAAGTTAAAGACTGGTTTTTTACCATAAGCTATAATGTTCTTGAATCGCTACTCAAAATTGATTGACTATCCTAATACCAGCACAAGTTAATATCACAATAATTATTGAATTATATTTATATTAAATTGAATTTTGTAATTGAATTTCATTTTGAATCTCTTTTTTTCTTTAACTTCTTTGAAATCTTAAGCTGAAATCCCTGTATCTTCTTGTTATAACCAATGTTAACCCCTACATCACACTTGCGTTATCTTAGTAATTCATTTCCGTACTAACCATTAAGTTAAGGATTGATATAAAATAAATAAATAAATATGAAAATATGAAATAATATGAAAACATACAAATTTGCATACGTGTTTGAAGAAAAAGTTAAACAATAAATAATTTTAAAATATTAAAAATAAATAAACATCAAATAATAAACAAAATGTTATCCAAAACTCTTTACACGTAAAACGGCCAACGAATTAGAAGCATTTAACATAACAAAGGGCCTAAATGTAAATTAACGGGCCGGAATGATGGGATACGCCCAAAAGATCTGAAAAACAACGCTGAATTATTAGCACCCCTGACAACGAAACTAATTGTACTAAAGAATTTAAAGATCTATAGTCCAACCAATCTATAAAAATGGATTAAAATATTAAATTAATAATTAGATCAGAAGAAATCGTGACTAGAAAACAATTCCTTGATAGATGCAAAATAATTGACCACAGGCAATATGGTTTTCAGACAGGGAAAAATATTAACTTCTTCTTCTTCTTCTTTTCCTTTTTCCGGCGTTGTTATGGTCAGAACTGTAGGACCATAACCTTCCCACTTAACTGCATTCCTACTGGTCCGCTTGTGGGGTCCGCCGGTTTGGCCTCAGAAAGTAACGGCAGGCTTCCCGGTTTGGGATTACTTCATCGCTGAGGCCAATCAAATGCTGGTGTTTTTGCATTTGTTTGCACAAATTGTTTTTCGGCCTGCCTTTTTTTTTTTGTGACACGGGCATGCTCCAGATTTTTTTGTTTGATCTTACTCTTACAACACCGGTGATCTCCAGTCGTGTCAACCCACTGATTTACATGTACACTTGTGGGGCAGTTTAATGGTGGTATATGTGTCCCTAGGCTCACCTTGGTGTTTTCTAAATTGCCCAGATGTGATTTTTGTTTACCTTTGTTTAAGTCGCCTTTTACGACAAGCGAGAGGTATCGCTGCAGGGATATTCTTAACCCGTCCCTGCACGAAAAAGGGAAAAATATTAACTAACGTAGTTTAAACAAAATCGCCGAAAATGCGACACACTGTCACATAAAATTATAATATGCTCTCTAGAAAAGGATAAAGTCCGTGGAGAATGCTTAAGATGGATAAAAAATTATCTGAAACTTATAACGCATTACATAAAAATTGTTGACAAAGTAAAAACAACATAATGGCGTTCCTCAAGGCTGGAAATTAAATCCTCCTCTATACATCATATATGTTGAGGACATGATAAAGCCACTTAAAAGTAGCACAGTTTTTGCAATCGTGGTGACACACAGAGAACTTGATGTCATCACAAGATGGTCGCACGATAATGAACTCGCAATTAACGCAGACACACCACTTTTTGTCTCATGGCATCAACAGCGCCACCAACAATATCCCAAATGGCCTCTTCACCGAAGTTGTAAATAGCTAGTCGACCACAATCTCAAATGACACAAACACATCGAGCAATTTTAACGAAAACTTCGCCGGACCTCAGACCTCATACATGCTTAAACACCTAAGCTAGTGTTATAAATACATTTTGACGTTTTAAAGCCTGCATGTATTGAACTTAAGGAATCATATGTATATCGGGATACCGGCTTGGGGAATCTCTACCTATTGCAGTGAGATTCAAACAAGTCACAACTATTTGTTGAATAAAAAGAAGAACATCAACGCAACGCATCATCAGCAACGCAATAATAAGCAACCAACTTGAATCCCTGACATCGGGGAAATATTCAAATTCACGTTAATCAAGAAATATATAACGATAGCAGCTTCAGATCATAAATCGAAGAAACAGAACTGCCAAATTCTATAACAATTAGGGTAAGCAACGATTAATCACATTAATTCCAGCGGTCCTGAGCGAACAAAAAAAAGCTAACAAAAAAGTATTTCATCTTTAAAACGCTTAACCAATTTCGTATAACTCGCATATGCACATATGGAGGGCTCACAGCTGTACCGAACCAAGTCATACATTTTTTTCTTCCCAAATTTACTGCTAAATTCTGCGCAAATTTTAACTCTTTTTATGTCTGTTATGAACTAAGTCAGAAAGTGTTTCGTTTTTAAGTTAACCGTAAAAAAATCAAGTCAATGTTTTGCATTTTCGACTTCTTTCGAAGCAAAAGCGAACCAAGTCAATGATATGCATTTTTTTTTAAAGCTTTATTCATGAACAGACGTGTTTCGGCTTATACCAACATTTTCGGGAACGTAAGTGACGTCGTCAGTGATTTATGCAGTGTTTGTGAGATTTACGTATGAGCAGACGTACATACGTATATTTAGCTTAGACCAATTTTTTTTCGAGAACGTGTTTATTGTTTTACAGTTTTAATACTATCAGAGAATCCTTTTAATTATCGAAAGTGATAATAGCAGTGGAAGTGATTTTTCCCCTGATGAAGATGATGAATATGTTCCTGCATCGGAATCATCCAAAAGTGATAACGACAATTCAGCAGGTAATAAAACATTATAAATCATCGATCTAAAATTTATGGAATCTGCTCACTCGTTTTTGCCCAACGATGCTGATTTTGGTGTGATTGAAAATAAAAGCAAAAACAGCAATTTATTTATTCCCACGATGATTGGGTTCAAATAGTTAAAAGTGCTAAAGTTAAACTCCCACTATTCAAAGTCATTGAAATGGAGAGAGATGAATTTCTATCAACCAAAATTCTAGAGCATAATATAACAAACAGAAAAAAAAACAGTTGATGGTCATAATTATATTCATTTAAATATAAAGTAACACTGAATAAAGAAGTAGAGTTTGACAAAGTTTCCTTAGGAAAAGCAAAAAAGGGGAGATCCCTACAATCTCTTCAAAATTTGAAACAAACCAGCCTCTACGCAACTCGTCGTACAGTCACGTCAGAGAAAAAAAGGGATATGATGGGTTTAATTAAATTTTTTCCACCTATATACCACAATTTTTATAAAAACTTACCAGTCAAACAAAAGTTAACAGCGAGACAACATCAGGACCAGCCCCAAAGTGATGAAGACGAGGAAAATGACGAATTTTTTATGTCTAACAAATGTTCTTTTACAAAAAAAATTCTATAACTTTATAATGCACTTCGGTTAAGCTTTTGAAATAAATGAATTGCTTTTGTTACATTTTTCGAAAACTATTACCATTTGCATTATCTTGAATGAACATTTTTTAAAATCTTTCAAAACAAAAATGAACCAAGTCAAAGTTTTTTTCTATTTTTCAAATTTATATGAATATTTTTAAACTCTAGTTTCTCATTCTTAGATAAAAAGAACATTTTAACGAATAAACTTTAAAATTATCCTTATTACGAGTAAAATATTCATTTGAGTAATTAATGGCAGTTTATTTACTACGACTCTTATTATCTTCGAATTCCTTTTTTCTGACTTGGTTCGGTTCATGAGTGAGCCCTCCATATGAATGTATATGATACGTCCTTCCTAGCTGAATGTCAAAATCCCGTAATTTCGAAGTGTTAGTATAGTTGGAGTAGCCTTAGGTTTGTATTTACCATACTCGTAAAAGTTGTATGAACTACTAATACACTTTTGTCTAACTGTTATAACAAAACTGTTATAAAAAAAAAGAACTATTACCGTTCCTACAGACAAGCCAAAGGGCTTTGCAGGATTATTGATTTTTTTGAATAATAAATAAGAAGTTAGAAAAAGAGGAAGGATAGACATAGCAGAATTTTGCGGCTGGCCAACAAGGAGATCCGACTGCTTTCAATTTATGTTGGCGTCAAACCGTTTATATCTAGCAAGCTTGGTTCACCACCCTACAAATCCTCACGAAGGGATAGAAAAATCAGTGACAAATAGAAGTTGACTGCCCATTTATTATTCACGAATATAATCGACTTATGGGCGGTGTCGATAATGGACGAACCATATCTTTTTCCACCTGTTAGATGGGGCGATGGTAAACGCACACATTGTTTATCGTAGGTCGAACGAGGGAGTCATCATCGAATTCCCAAATGTTCGGTCTGAAGTTGCTGAATCGTTGTGCTTGATTCGAAGGACACAAAAAATTCTAAAGGTCGTCCAATGTCATGACCAATACCACCAACTTCCAAGTCAAAGAAGTCTCATCTTCCCACTGCAGGGGTTCGATTATTATTATACAACAAAATGCTAAATAAAATCCGGGGGTTGTAGGTTGATTAGTTTTACTCGATCCGTAGAAGGTAGTAAATTATAGGTAAATATATTAGCTCAGGAAAGACCCCAAAAATCAAAACGAATAAGCCTACATTGAGCTGCCTCAATACTCACAGTGTGGCTGCCATATGAGGTGGACCAGACTTAACTAGCATATTCAAGAAGGGACCTAACGAAGACAGTGGATTAACTTCATGACAAATAACGTAGGTTCTTGGAGGCTGAAACAAGCGCTTACAGTGTTTACTTCTTTTACCATCCTCCCACAAGGATTGTCAGATAAACTCAATTAGGTTAGTGGTCAACCTTTTAGGAACCCGTGTTGTCTTCGGACAAAGATGGACTCGCAATAAGGCGAAAGATGAACAACTAATTTTTTCGTCCTTTCTTGTGAATTGGCATTTACCAGATCAGCGACTCAAGACCCGCAAATAGTTTACCTTCAAGTAGCGTATTGTCGGAAGCTAAGGCTAGAGACGTCTGGGGCAGTATTTCATATAACGATAGTACTCATAACCTGACAGAAAATTTAAAGTAGAAGGATAGTTATCAGATTCTGTTTTAGCCTTTTTGCAGATAAGAGAGGGTTGCATTGGATTCAAGTATCGGAAATAGAGAGATTAATATAATCGTGTGAATTCAACGTAAGAATGCAAGTGCGAGTAATTAGAAAGGTCGTAGGCGGAGCGGGACTTAGAATAGCCTTAGCACCGTTGATTTCTTAAAAATCGGATAAAGGTTTTCAGTTTGCGAGGGTCATTAAAGGTACCTTCTTGGTGGATCGATATCATAACATCGGCTTTGGTTTTGCCGTCAATACTAATTAAGTCAGTTTTGTCATCAAAGTAGACAAGAAAGAGACGTATGATTTAGTCATTTCTTCTGTCTCTCAAGCGTTACATAACGTTTGATCATGTGGTGAAGTGGATCTAAGAAGGATGAGAAGGGACTGACGGGAGGGTGGGGCGAAGCAGAAGAGGTTGAAAGAGTTAGCTGGAAAGTGTATTGAGTGTGTACGAGTAAAGTTAGGGTATAAAGGATTGTTTTGATGATCCTAAAGAACGGGTGAAATGTGGGCCGGGATACGGATCTGGGGTTGAAGGATATGAGACAGCGCTGTGTTGAATTTATATGACAGCGTTCGGGGTTATAGCAATTCGTAGGAAATGATTCGATTTCGTTTAGTTTCAATAGTGTTTCACATATAACTTAACCATCATTTTTTTTAGATATGCCTACATACATATGTACCTATTCCTTGGCGCGCGGTTAAAGTGGTCCTTATTCCCAAAATAGGGAAAGAAGACTACTCACTCGCAAAGAGTTTTAGACCAATCAGAGTTACATCCTTCTTGCTGAAAAGTATGGAGAGGCTAGTAGAGTTGCACTTCGAATGCATTCTCTCTCGGACATGAAACATGCTTATCAGCGCGAAAAATCCTGCGATACTGCGCTTCAACATCTAATTGGGAGAATTGAATGCGCTCTCGAAAGGAAAGAGTCGTACTGGGCATTTTCGTCGACATTGGGGGAGCCTTTGGTAACACTACTTTCGACAGCATGTGTAACGCTGCTAGACGACATGGCGTAGATGAAGCACTGGTTTTGTGGATCAAAGCAATGCTTGTGCACAGGACATTGATCGCTGATGCAGGCCTCGGACAATGTGTCAAGTCTGGAATAAACAGGGGCTGCCCGCAAGGTGGCGTCTTGTCTCCGCTGCATGGTGGTCAATTCTCTGCTCGATGCTCTCAATGCCTCGGGAATCTATGCCCAGGCCTATGCGGATGATGTTGCTGTTCTCTCTGTCGGCTCATATTTAGTGACTGTCTGTCTTGAAGCGCGGGCTGGTGCTAAAAGGCATTCTCATCCCGATATCCAGGGAGGCATCCAAAACCACCAAAGCGTTGTCAGCTTTTTGGCAATGCAAAGGTGCCTTTGGCAAAACATGGGGCTTATCACCGAAAAAGGTCCTTTGGATCTACACGGCAATGATAAGACCGATAATCTCATATGCATCGGTTGTCTGTTGGAACAGGCTAACACGCAAACACATCGTGGCCTCTTTCAACAAATTCCAAAGAGCGGTTTGTCTTAGCTGTATGGGGGCTTTTCCTAGCACACCGGGAGCTGCTCTAGATGCTATGATGAATCTTCCACCCCTTGACATATATGTCAGAGGGTGCGCACTGAAAGCCAATTCTCGCCTAAAGAGAAATGGTCTTTGGTACAACTCGCATTAGAGTGAAAGTGTAATTGCGAGAGAAATATTCTACGACCCCTGTCTCATGGATATGCCTTCTGATGCAAGGACACCTGCCATCCTACTGCGCTGTAATTTCACAATCACATTTCCATGGCGCCAGGACTGGCTTTGGCCAGACACTGAACCTTGAATGGAATGTCTTCGCATTTTCACAGACGGCTCCAGGCGCTGGAGTTTTCTTTGAGCGCAAAAACATTCGACTGCACTTCTCGTTAGGAAAATATGCGTCTGTCTTTCAGTCGGAGATTTACGCAATCCTAATTGCCATGCACTATGTTGTGAAACACAGGTGGAAGGGAAAAAGCATATGCGTCTGCCGTGACAGCCAAGCTGTGTCCAACCCTCTATCCAACTCCAAATTAGTGCATGGACTCAAGACCTTATTGAACAAAGTGGGAAGACTAAATTCACTTAGGCTTATATGGGTCCCAGGTCGCTCTGGGATCCCAGAAAACGAGATCTCCGATGAGCTCGCCAGAAGGGGCTCAGAGGAGAGTTTCGCAGGACCTGAATCCGCCTTAGGCCTACCTACTTCCACGGTCAAATCTGACATCAACAACTGGGTTTTTTATGCACACAGTAGTAGATGGAGGGAATATGCAGGATGACTAAGCGCCTACGCCCAGATGTCTGCAAGAAGTTCTCAACATTTTTCTTATCATGAAGGAGAAGTGATTGCAGAAGGCTTACGGGCGTCATTACGGGCCATTACGCTTTTGCCAAGCATCTCTACGTGCTTGGCATCAGAGAAACGCCTACCTGTGCTGCATGTTCTGAGGGGGATGACGCAGCTGAACAGCGACTGTCCCGCCTTCGCTCGCGCACGGTGGCGCACCCTTGGGGCCGACGTGGTGGGTGCCGAATCTCTTAGCTCTACATCACCGAAGCCCCTCCTCACTTTTCTCCGGACAACAGGGAAAATACAACAAAGACAAGGCGTCTGTCTGGTAGTACAATGGACCAGTATTTGTGTCTGAGTGCTCCAACAGATATTAGAAGCCTCCAACAAAAACAAAAACTAATTTTACACAGTAAATTGTTGCGACACCTAAATATTGAGCGTCTTTATGGGTCAAGCTTTACGCAAATGATTCAAAACTTTTCTGTGGCCAATTTTAAGTAATTTCAGTAGGTCGACCAAAGTGGCATGCATCTTGTGCCTGTTTACATAATCATGGGAAGGACGAAGGTGAGCAGGTACATTACGTTCCAATTAGTAGAGGAATACAAGAATTGTTGACAAGTGGAACACCATTTTTTTGTTTTTCTTTCTTGATAGACCATCAATGGAGGACCAAAACCTAACGCAGAAATGAAAAGACATGATGTTATCGTCACTATATTTGCAAAGCTATCACCCGATCGTTCGTACATACATAAGGTTCGCCGCAAATTAGAAACATCAACTTACGATACAGATTCTGTTCCAAAGCGTTAAAAACATGCGGAACTTTCAGATACTAATAGTACTACGCAATCTTCTTCTTCTTTTTTTCTTTTTTTTCCGGCGTCGTTATGGTCAGAAGTGTAGGACCATAATCTTCCCACTTAACTGCATTCCTACTGGTCCGCTTGTGGGGTCCGCCGGTTTGACCTCAGAAAGTAGCGGCAGGCTTCCCGGTTTGGGATTACTTCATCGCTGAGGCCAATCAAATGCTGGTGTTTTTGCATTTGTTTGCACCAATTGTTTTTCGGCCTGCCTTTTTTGCGTGTTGAAATTGGAACGTTGATTGATATTGCCTTTTGGTCGGGGTTCAAAGGATCTCTCCTTTGAACATGGCAATACCAACTGAGTCGGTCGCGATCTATCTTTCTTGTGATGGTTTCTTTTACGTGGAGGCTTCCTCGGATCTTTGAACTTCTAATTCTGTCACGCTTTGTTACTCCCGCTGTCATGCGAAGCATCTTCATCTCAGCTGCCGTTAATTTGCTCTCATACTTTTTGTGCATTGTCCAGGATTGTGAACCGTATGTGAGCGCGGGCGTACAACTGAAGTGTAGAGCCTTTCTTTCAGCTTAGGGGGCATTTTTCGATCACAGAAGATGGCGGAGTTTTCCCGCCACTTCATCCACCCTACGCTTACGCGATGTTTGATGTCGTCATCACAAGTTGCTTCTCTATTAATCATAGATCCCAGATATTTAGACTTTTCACACTTGGGAAGCACTCTTCCATTCAAGTAAATGTCTGGAATAGGCTGATGAGGGTCAGAGAACGGGTAGCACAGACACTCTGTCTTCTTTGAACTAATACGATACCCGTGTCCCTCAAAAATGTCCACCCACACATCAAGTGCTCGTTGTAGGGACGCCTGATCATCACTTATAATGGCTCCATCGTCAGCAAAGAATAGCTGGTGCACATTGGGGTCCGTCACTTTTCCTTCAAGCAAGCAATCAAGGACTGCTATAAAGAGCAGTGGGCTAAGGACGCTCCCTTGGTGTACACCGACTTTGATTGCGAACTCTTCGGTGACTCCTGCGGTGCATCTTACTCTTGTCGTTGCTCTATTGTACATGTCCATGATCACTCGCACGTAGGTTTCTGGAACTCCTTTTTGTCTTAGCGCTACCCATAAAAGATCTCTTGGTTGCCGGTCAAAGGCCTTCTCGAAATCAACCAACACCATATGCAAGTCCTTTGACGAATCACGATGCTTTTCCATCATGACCCTTATACTTTGGATTGCATCTGTTGTTGATTTACCCGAGACAAACCCGCCCTGGTCATCAGATAGCCGTATTATTTTCCGCAGTCGGCTATCTAATACCCGTTCAACGATCTTCATGGTGTGCAATACAATTTCGCGTATCACCCTTTCCTTTGTGCAAAGGAAGAAGATAGCTATCCCTCCATTGATTAGGCATAGTGTCGCCTCTCATAAGTTAGGAGATAAGAACCATGAGCCATCTAGACCCGATGTCTCCCATCTTTTTCCAGAACTCAGAGGGTATCCCGTCCGGCCCAACAGCTTTTCTTTTCTTGCAGTTTTTAACCGCGTACCGAACTTCTTCGACTGTGATGTCGGATATTTCGGCATAATTCGGGGCGGCTCTTGGAAAGTACACTCGGGGAAACTGTTCGTTCAGAAGTTCCTCGCAATACTGTCGCCATCTGTGGAGAATTTTTTCGTCTTCCACAAGGAGTTGGCCTTCAGCATTGTTAATAAACTTTGGGAAACGAATCTCCTGAGCATTTCTTCTTCTCTGGGCGGCTATCTTAAAGATATTTGCTCCTTTGTTCAAATTGTTTTGTCGAAGCTCCTGGGTAGCCTGGTTCCTGTCAGACGCGGAAGACGATATTTCTTCCAACTCCTGATAGAGGCCTTCCATGCTTTTCGCTTTGAATTCGGCGCACTTTTTCTTCGCGATACCTTTGCAACATCTATATACCTTTTCACGGCGAGCTTCTTCCTCTCTATTAGTAGAAGAGCACTTTGACCAAGCTTGGAAAGCCATTTTCTTTTCGTGTATCACTGCTTTGGCTTCGTCTGTCCACCACCAGGTTTCTTTTGCGTGTTGGCAGGGGCCTTTAGATGTTCCGAGCAGTGATTTGGCTTTCTCCAGGCCAGATTGTTGTAGGGAATCCCACATGTCTTGTGCTCTGCACTCCTCATTACCGACCTCATCGATAATGGAAGAGAGGTAGTTTTCCATGTTGGTAATAAAAGCTTCGCCTTTTCCTTTATCCAGCTTATACCACTTGATTCTCTCAGACACCTTCGTTTGCTGCTTTGACTTCTTTCTCGCATCCATAAAAAATTCAGTCAGGAGGAGACGGTGTTGAGGGGCGATCGCGTCTCCCAGGATCACTTTGCAATCTTTAGCTCGTGGCTTCATGAAACTGGATACCAAATGATAGTCTATTTGAGTTTCATTTCCGCCGCTGCTATAAGTGATCAGGTGCCGGCTTTGTTTGACGAACATGGTATTTAGCACTATAAGACCGTACGACTTGCACATGTTTAGGATATCTTCACCTGAAGAGTTCCTGGTGCCGTATCCCAGCCCTCCGTGGTAGCCTTCATAGTCTTCGCTTGTCTTCCCGACATGTCCGTTTAAATCTCCCCCAACTCTTCCTTTGGGATGATTTTGACAAGGTTGTGGAAATCTAGCCAGAATGCATCTTTTTCTTTTTGTTCGCATCCTACTTGAGGGGCATATGCGCTTACGATGTTCCACACCTCACCATGCATCACCAATTTGAGAGCCATCAAACGGTCACTGGACTTTGAAATGGTTAAGACGTTGCCAAGTAACTCTGCCGCAAGGATGATGGCGATTCCGTTTTTTCCTTGTTCCAATCCATAGTAGAACATCTTGTAGGCTTTTGTTTTAACGTCCAAGAAACGTGCCCGATTACCGGTGTTTCGCCATTTCGTCTCTTGTACGCACAGGATGTCTACTCGCCTTCTAACCATCATTTCTTCAAGCTCATAGCTGCGCCCACTCATGCTTCCAACGTTCCAACTCGCGACTCTTAAATGTGGCGTACGCCGTTGCATTACTTTGCTATCCCCCGGAAATCCTATAGCTCTGACCCGAGCATTGCTGCTCGTCCCAGGATCATGACCATTCGTAGTGCCTGGCGGGGTAGTGCTTTTCCTTTTAGCGTTCTTTTCCATAATGCTACGGTTTGACCGTTTTCTTTCTTCCCTTCCTTTTTGACACGGGCATGCTCCAGATTTTTTATTTTTTTTTGATTGATCTTACTCTTACAACAATGGTGATCTCCAGTCGTGTCAACCCACTGATTTGCTTGCACACTTGTGGGGCAGTTTAATGGTGGTATATGTGTCCTAGGCTCACCTTGGTGTTTTCTAAATTGCCTAGATGTGATTTTTGTTTACCTTTGTTTTAGTCGCCTTTTACGACAAGCGAGAGGTATCGCTGCAAGGATATTATTAACCCGTTCCTGCACAGGTGAATAGTACTACGCAATCTAGTCAATAAATACAAGCGATCGTTTACGAAGTCAATGAGAGCCATTGCGAAGGACCTCCAAGTTTCGGGGAGCCTAATCCATCGACTTGTATACGAAGACCTTCGCTATAAGCCTTGCGTTATCCGCAGAGGACAGGCAGAAAAAACCAACCCCAAAAATTATAAATGGCTATATTTAAACCAAAAAACGATGTTGATTACGGGCAAGGGGTGCTTCTTCGCGATAAAATAACTATTTGAAACAATTCTTTTGACCCGCAAAGCCAAAATCCGTATTCATATAACTACAAGAAACCCAGTGACACTTTACAGATGTAAAAATTGGTCTCTGACTATGAAGGAGAAAAAAGATGTCGATATGTTGGAGGACAGTACGAAGAAACTGGTGAATAATGAAAAGTACACAGTCAAGAACTCGGGCAACTCTATTCGGCTCCCAAGTACTGTCCGAGTAATTATTTCAATTTTGTTAAATTACGTTTCAAAGGATAAAATCAATGGGCAGGATATGAGAACAAATGAACAGTAGACGAGCAGTCAAAAGAATAACGAGTGGACCTGAAAGAGATAGAACAGATCAGCATAACATGGAATGAACGCACTCATGACAGGTTGTCAGTAAATATGAATAACGAGCATTTCATTTTGACATGCAATCAATTAATCACTCAACAAATTAGTTTTATTTTCTTTTTGCCCTCAAATGCCACATGCGCACTGTACTGATAATCAACGGTTCCAGGCTTCTCTGTAAATTATGAAGAAATATCAATAATGAAATGAAATGGGAAATAACGCTTTGTTTCACCCGAGAATGAAGTCTGAAAATGAATTTTAGATGCAAGCATCCCTTCCCATTCTCTTCTACTGTTAAAAATTCATCCCTCTATTTCAAACGATTTAGTGTGAAGGGCAAAAAATTATTTGAAAATTCCAATAAATTTACCAGCGAACTACGTTCCTTTCATTCGCCTCTATAACAACCCTGAATCTTACTTCAAAGACAGACCACCGGTTGCAATGTGGCGCTACGGCATCTACCGATGACATGCCGTTTTAAAATATGTCAAAAATATTTGACATCTGTAATTGAGTTCTTACAATAAGCAGCAAACAGCGATTTTCTCCATGTGAGAAACAGACGGGCACTCAGCAGCACATTGAGAAAACATCCGTCAAAACTGAGAGTCAAGGAAAGGCTGCAAAACTATTTCTCTTCTATCGTTTGCCTCCGAATATAATATTCGCGTTTCCGAGGTTTTCGTTTTGAGGAATAATCATTTAAGAACATCTCCCGAGATCTAAATTTTAGTAATTTACCAATTAGAAATTTCCTGTGTTCCAATCGTGCTGGAAACGTTCATTTATCGGTGCTATCATCTAATATACTGGTCCGCGTAAGGCAGTTTGTCGAAAACGCTGTGCAACTATCATCAAAAGAAAACAAAAAAAAAAAAAAAACGAAGAAAAAAATCGCATTCAAGGTTGGGGAACCACTTGTGATTGGAGGTAACAAGATCTACAATCGTCAGTTTCAGAAATCCAAATCGGTGGGAAAACCCCCCCGCAATAATAGGCCTCAACCTACCTAATCCGGAGTAAAGTTTTTAGAAAGTATCGCAGGTGAAAAGGGAAAAACAGGATTATGAGTGACGACTATGAGACGCTACCAACCACGAACGTTGCTACCAATATGATGGCTGGTGCTATGGCAGGCATCCTGGAGCACTGTGTCATGTATCCCCTGGACTCGGTGAAGGTAGGTAGTTTCGCTCCAAAAACGTCGCGAATCGTTTTATACAATCTGTCATAACCTCAAATTGTGATGTAATTTTTTTCTTTTTCGCTGGCCATTCACCAGTGATAACTTAAAAATAATTGTTGTGTTAAATATTGTATGGTGCCTGGTGGTTTTTTCCCTTCCACACATTGCCCACGATTTTATGTGCTTCGCCAGTTACGTCGCATTAAATTCGTATTCAATTTCAATTGAAGAATATAAGTTTGTCGTCGTTGTCGGGGGGCACATCGGCTGCGGGTTACTCGAGGCAGAAGTAAACGGGCGACTAGAGCAATTGTTGCATGTGTTTAGCATGTTTAATTATATTTAAATGCTGGTTTTCGTGCGGCAGTATCAGTGGCTGATAGTTCACACTTGAAGCATGCGAAATGTGGTCGCGAATAAAAATAACCAAGTGCGATGGATGTGCTGTGGAGAGGAATTCCCCGTATCGTGTCACAGCGAAGCCAGAGAGAGAGAGATCGAAGTGATGCGGTGTTCTGACCGCCCCCGATTGCCGGCAATCATGTGCTTTATCCATATGCCAATTAGACTTGTCATCTAATGATTACGAGTATCGGACGGCTGTGAGGTTGCTCATTAGCATTCTTATGCGTATGTATGTATGTAGCTGGGTAGGAGTGTCGAATTTATTGTATTTAATTGAACTGTTGCTTGATGACGGAAATATTTGCAAATTTGCCAATCAAGGGCAAGAGCTACTACGTTGGAGCGGAAGCTGTGTGTAGTATACTTGCTTTCTTATAAGAAATCAAAAGTTCCCGTTTATTGAGTCGGGACAAGGCATAAGAAACTATCAAAATTGGTGCTTATTTCCATTCTTTGCTCGTGACATTTCGTATGGCTTATGTTGGCACATGAGTTCCAAGCTACCGGCATAACAACATCGTGACAACTTGTTTGTTTTGCTTCATTGCAGGTGCCGCGTATATGTATATTGGTACGAGCAAGTGGTAGAAAGTTAGTTTCACCCAACAGACAGCACGTTGTTTAGTGATTAGAGTGGGGCTAATCTTAGAGTTCCGTTAGATCATAATCAAGGACAGACTTATCAACGGTGATAGCAAAACCGTCCCCTGTCATGTGTTTAATTTCAAAATCAACTTTGCTTATCTGGTCATATACCGGAGATTTAGCCCTGGATATAGTACAAACTTGTTATCGCTATAGACTTGTGTCTTTTCGTTTGAATATATCGCGGAATCATAACCGCTCATTCGAGCGAGTCTTTATCTATTCATTTGTGTCGGTGCTTGAATGTCTAATCCAAGTGCAATAGAAATTCAGAAAATTAGAGATGAGATAAAGTTGGTGTTTGTTTAGCTGCTATGACGTTCAGAATGCCCTGACGCCTATCGGCTTTCAGGCTTTTTTCGAAGTTAGATTATAGTAGCCAAGTGGCTTGTATCGATTGCTGTGCGATTATTTCCAAAATTTATTCATGAGCGAATGAAAGCAGCACTAACCCGCCTCATAGTTCGGTTCTGCATACTGGTTACCACTATCTGATGTGGGTTTAGTAGTTTTATCATTTAACAAATACCATAACTAGCCGAAATCAGGTCCACATAGTGTCTTATCGGTCATTGAGCTCAATTAAGGCCTTGAAGCATATCAAGTTGGATACGGTCTATCTGATTTGTCATGAAGAACATCTGCTTTTCCCAGCGGAAGCGAATTTTATTAGGTCAAAAACCTGATAACATGTTTACCAAAACTAGACAAATAAGCGATGACAGGCTTGTTCGCATGCTTGAGGCATTTATTAACAAGTTCAATATAATATAACAGCCAATCTGGTCGGGCAGATGCTCGTATATAACGCGCTCAATACGTGTCAGAAGTACCAGAACAGTTCGGGTGATAAGATTCGAATGGACGGGTGGCTAAAGTCCAGGCTTTGGATTTGGCGATATGAATAATGGAATAAAATGCCTTCATTTTGGCAGCGGTCTTTGTTTGCTTAGGTCAGTTATGAATATAATATGAATCTATTGAACACGAGCGGTAGTTAAACCTCGGAGGTGATAGCTTGGGTTATTGCAATTTGAATTTGTTATTTTGTGTGTGTTCATGTGAGAGGTGGCATCGTGATTCATATAAGGTTTATGATAAGAAGATGGAAAGTGGAAATACCGGTACGAAGTGCTGAACTTTTTAAGCTGAACTATCGTCTGATACAGATCGGTACGGAATGTAATAAGTATTAATGGGGCTTGGAGAAGGCAGATTGACGTGTCATAATTCTTATCGGGATGACTAGGCTTTTTCTATTTCGCCCAGGGGTTTCCAAGAAGAAGCGCTGTGTTCTATATTATTTTACAGCTGGCGTTTGTGTCTGCATCATAAAGTTGTTCTCGATTGAAAATGTCAGTTTACGAGCCAAAATCTCGTTATTTGCGGGAGGTGTTACTGTTTTGTTTCAATATGAAGAAAACAGCGGCTGAGTCTCAGAATACTCACAGATACGTATGGAGAGGACGCTATTAGTGAAAGAACGTGTCGTGAGTGGTTTCAACGCTTCAAGAACGGTGATTTTAACGTCGAAGACCGGCATAGTGGTCGAAGAGAGAAAGTTTTCGAAGATGCAGAATTGGAGACATTGCTGAGTGAAAACTCGCGTCAAACTCAAGAAGAATTGGCACGATCAGTGGGAGTGACATAGCAAGCCATTTCAAAACGTCTCAAGGCCATGGGCATGATTCAGAAAGAAGGAACTTGGATCCGGTATGAGTTGAAACCAAGACTCGTTGAACGGCGTTTGTATGTTTGTGAACAGTTGCCTCAGAGGCAAAATCGGAAGGGATTTCTGCATCGCATTGAGACCGGGGACGAAAAATGGGTTCATAACGATAACTCTAAACGCAAAAAATCCCAGCCATGCTTAATGCGTTTGAGCAGAGCATTAAAAGAGAAACGGCAGCAATACAGCGAGAGGCACGGTAAAGTGATTTTGCAGCACGACAACGCTCGACCCCACGTTGCAATTGCAAGTCACAAGTATTCTCCAGACATTGCTCCCTCTGACTATCATCTGTTTCGATCAATGGCGCATGGCATGGCTGACCAACACTTCCGATCTTATGAAGAAGTCACAAATTGGATCGAATCGTGAATCGCTTCAAAAGATGAACAATTTTTTCGACCCGGGATTCGTACACTGCCCGAAAGATGGGAGAAAGTAGTGGCCAGCGATGGAAAATACTTTGAATGATACATGTGTAACCAATTTGTTTCATTAAAGCCTCAAATGTTTGGAAAAAAAAGGCGGAAGCAAAGTTGTACACCTAGTAGATACCATGCCAACCTATGATACTAGATTTCAAAGCTGTTTCACATTCTAAACATCACCAAAGTTGTAAGCCAAACCCAAATTCACAGAACCGGAATACAGGAAAGTTTAAAAAAATTCAACGTTGAACAGGACCCTCATATCGAGCTCCAATACGAGACGAAATTTATAATCAGTTTAGATGGCATGAAAATTAATGACGAAGATAGGCAGCTAGAAGCAGTCTGGCCAATAATAAAAGGTGCTGTAAGGGAAGCAGCGGAAAACAAACTAGGCTATTGCAAAGGTTCCAAAGGCAAGTCTTGGTTAGACGAAGAATGCGAGGAAAAACTAAAAGCCCGTAAGGTTCTAAGACTTTAAGCTATGGAAATATTGAGAAGACCAAGCGTAGATATCAAAACCTGCGAAAGGAAGTCAGCGGTCTCTTTCCGGATAAAAAACGACGTTTGCAAATCAAAAAGTTTGCTAACATTCAAGAAGAATGTGAGGCTAAAAACGAGGCTTGGCTAAACGGTGTATGCATTAATTTTTTCGGAGAAAAAAGCTTTTATTTAAATAAAATGGATACAAAATAATTGATTGAAAGTATTATCCATCGTCAGCTATGACTTTTTCCCGAGAATTTTTTTTTCCTAGCAATTCATGGAATCCGACCCAAAAAACTCCACACTTTTTGAGCTCAAGAACGAGTACATCCGATTTTTGATATCTTCGACTGAAGTGAAGCGTATTCCAGAAAGGGCCTTCTACATGGATCGAAACAAATGGTAATCGGATGGCGCAAGATCTGGACTATATGGCGGGGCAAAACTTCTGATATATTCCAAGTAAGTTTTAACGGATTGCACAACATGTGATCGAGCATCTTGTCATGATGGAAAATCAATTTGTCGTGCGTAGTCTCCCTTTCCAGTCATTTTCTTCTTTATTGCTTGGTTCAAACGCATCAATTTCAGTAGTCAGTAGAGAGGTCCATCGATTGTTTGACTACTTCTCAGCAGTTCATAGTAGATAACTCCCTCTTGATCCCACCAAATACACAGCATTACCTTGGCAGCATGGGTTGGGTATTTGGCTTTGCAGTCGATTTGGCTGGTTATCCGGGTGGCCGATTATCATAATAGATCCACTTTTCGTCGTCAGTAATAATGCGATGCAAAAAAGAATTTTTAATTTGGCGATTAAGCAACATTTCGGACCAGCAACTTTAACTCGTATTGTAAACCATTCCCTTGTTTTTGAATCATTCCCAATGCTCTCAACCGTCTGGAAGTTTTCGTTTGCTCAATATTCTGCAAGTTCTTCTTGCATTTGACACGGATCTTCATCGAGTATTGCTTCCAATTCCTCATTGTCAATCTTTTTTGGCTGTCCCGGACGTTTCTTATCTTCCGTGTCAAAATGAACTAAACAAATACGAATCGATACCAGTCGAAATCGATGGAATTTGACCACCATAAGTTTCCAATAGCAACCGATGACTATCAGCAGTACTAACCTTGTTTACAGAATGACAAATAGATACATATTACAAGTTAAAGCCAGATGACGTAGCTTTAACCTAACGCAGTTATAGTGTGGTCGGGCTCTTATAGGACTAGTAGAGCTATCTCATATAAATCCTTTAAAATTAGTTCAATAACCCAATAGAAAAAAAACTGGAGGAGGGAGTCTCATAGTAGGGACAGCTATGGTAAACAATGGAATGACTCCAATATGTTTGCCAAATACACTTCCTAAACGATGTTCTAGTCGAGTTTGGTGATGACATTTCTGATCAGTGGACTTTTCATCAAAATAACGATGCCATCAATTCGGCAAAGGAGTTTTCAAACTCTAGGGGTGTTTTAATACTGGAGTGGCCTACATACAGCCCTGATTTAACCCCATCGAAAACCTGTGAAGCTTTTTAACGCTATTTTGCATAGTGTACGCTGTGTATGATGCATTCCTTCCCACAGGTCAAAAGGACCTATTATTTATTGCCGATTACGAATGATGAATTCTAAACAAGTAGACAAAGGAGTTTATCAGTATACTTTGAGGAGCAACTTTGCTAAATATGACTTGATTGTTGCTACATTCGAACTCTGTGTTAGAAGTCAACAACCTCTGAGCTAAGACGCTATACAATATTGGTGATAAGGCATAGTACACTGGCTTTTTTACTCTCGAATCCCAAGCAAACAACATGTGTTAAGCAATTATAATTCTCGCTGCACAAGACATGTATTGGATGATTTCAAACTGTTTAAGTCGTAATGTAGTTTTCGAGAGTTTTGATGAAGGTACATTTTTAACTATTCAAACCATTATGAATAGACCGAAACAGATACAATTGGAAGGAGCAAGGTCTAGGTCATTTCGACTCCTGACACTCCTTTACTCCTTTAAATTGGCAAAACCGGACAATTTTCTTCAACCAGTTATTGTTTATAGCCATAGAATTCCATTATAAATATGACAGTACCTTCATTAATTCCCAGTTTCCAGCTCTTTTTTGTGTATACTTCACTTGACTTCACCTCTTACATGATTCGGTTTCATGGCGTCTAAACGGGGATTTGGCCACGGAGATGCGGACCAAATATTTATTTTTTTTTAAATCAAAAAACGTGGCATCAAGGCGTCGGGCTTGGGACTGAATTCAAATTTTGCTTAATGGCAAAGTGCTTATGAATAGTCAGCATGAAATTTGTCAGCCATCTTTATAGCTAAGATTTTTAGATTATTTTCCCCTAGGGCTCGGTAAATATCCCCATCATTGGTTGTCTTATTATCACCGTTCTGGAATCTAGCAAGCCACTTTTTCACTAACAAAGAGCAAGGGCATGTCCCAAATAAAGGCTCTTGTATCTCCAACACTAGGTCTTTTATAAAACTAATATGGCATTAACCATTGCCTTTTTGTTCTCAACCTTTGAATTTCTTTATCACACAGATTGACTTACCTCAGCGGGATCTACCGATAATATGACATCTTATGCCATGACCTATCCAACAGATTTATAAAAGCGGCATCATGCAGCTAACTTTTCGCCACATGTGAAGAACAGGCTTTTAAAATGTAAGAGCTTATGCTGGCTTGAATCTTGATCTTCCCTGCTTTCCCTTACCAATGTTATGGTTTCGCATAATATAATAGTTGAATAAGGAAAACATAGTCGGTATGCAAGTGTCAGTTTGGGAGTTGAGCCATGAATTGGCTATTTATTTCCCCCAATCAATTCCTCATTTTAAGACTTGTGTTTTATTTTAGGAAAAAAAAATATTTTTTTATTGTATATTTGCATTTCTGAATCAAACAGGAAATTATAAGAGGTGACTCGTCATTATTCATGTGACGTAAAAGCTAAATCAAATTATCGAGTACACCCTCGATTGGACGATCTAACAAGTGCTGATAAAAACGAATATACTAGAGCCCTCGATTACACGTGTAATCGTGTACACGTGTTACACGTGTAATTAAAAGGTTCGTGTAGGAACACGTGTATTTATATTTACACGTGTATTTAATATTACACGTGTATTTAGAATAACACGTGTAATTAAAGAAAATATGTATGCGGTGAATCAGTTTAGTTCATATTTTTTTCTTCAATAGCATGGTCCGAAGGAAAACTTTTCATTAGGAGCATCTTTAGTTTGTCTCTTATGGGAGCTCTTACATGAAAATGTTCATGCTTAAGGTCTTTGTATCGCGGGTCAAGTAAAGATGCTACTTGCCTTACAGAAACGTCAGGTGTGCCATTACACTGCAGATCAAACCGTTTTTGCAAATTGCTGGAAAAACTGATTGTAAACGATTTTATTATAGTAGAATCATCTCCCAAAGGCATCATTCGTTGTTCCAGTATTCTCAACAATCTACAGAGAAGAAAAAACAGTGGCTTTGCTGTCGTCGAACTAGCGGTAAATCTGTAGAGGACGAAGAGTCATCAAATATAACTTTTCTCAGAAGCTGCCCAAGGTCAGATTTAGAAAAAAATGCGTATCATAGCAAATGCATATAATTACACGTGTATTTTTATTTACACGTGTATTTAATGTATACACGTGTACACGTGAAAATAGATATTTGGTACACGTGTACACGTGACACGAATACACGTGTAATTAAATACACGTCCAAAATCGAGAGCTCTAGAATATACTCCAACCCATTGCTAGTATTGTTTCATGTTGTGAACTGAGGAGTATGGAGCTCTATTTAAGTCATAAAAACAAAAATAAAAATTATGCTGCACGTAAGACCAATCTGCAGATTTTTATCTTTTTGTCTTCTGCACGTACATTGATAAGTTGAAGGTTCAGTTTTCAAAACTTGTTCTTAAGTAATCTAACTCACGTAAAATGTATATTTGTTTGTACTTACGAAGGCCTATTATCACTATCTGGGGGCCGCACAACGTGATAAGATAATGTATTAAAATATGGTAAATTTGAAATGGTATTACAGTAGTTCCACGCTTTTTCCTTTTAACACACCTGAGGCTTAACACGAATAATATCCGTATAGGACAACGGAATAAGCTAGAAAAAGCTCCTATAAAACCTGAAAGATATATGGTACAAAGGGCAAATATTTCAGTTCGATATCAAACTGATAACGATTTAAAAGAGCTTGTCAGTTATTTTGATTTTAACAACGTTAGACGGATCTAACCTTTGCGAAAAAGCAGGCCGAAAAATGTTTAAGGAAGAGGTCAAGACGCAAGCCATTGTAATTTAAAATGAATATGTGAGTTTTCCACTATTTAAAACTGAGGTGAAACCATCGAAAGGTTCGGCGTCTATCAGAGGAATTCCTTTGGGACTAACATGGAAAGAATTTACGCCACTATCCAAGTGCAAAGCATCATGATCTCTATCCTGCACACCGAGAAGCGAGTGAACTAGGTCCAAGTAATACCTCAACGTCGTTGAACAAAGTTCCATGGCACCTGTTTTACCGAGATATGCAAGAGTCTTTGAAGGCGTTGTAGTTTTAGAAAAGTATAGCATAGATGAGATGTGCTTGGTTGCTTTTGTTAATTTGTTGTTTATATTGGAGTCCCAGGTCAGCTTACGACCGAAGTCAGATCTAAATATTTAACGTCATCTGAGAATCTAATGTGTGCACCATTTCTGTTCTAAGTTGCCTCTATCCTATCAGCGCCATTCTCATCTACGATGAGCTAGTTTGGTCGTCTGATCTAAGCAATGCTGATAATACAGACAAACTCAACAAGGTTCAAAGATCGGCATGAATCGTTACCATGGGTGCTATGAGATCATGCATCACCGTGGCACTGAACATAATGCCGCACGTCGTTTTTTGGATTCTGCATCGAATAAATGGTAACTTGTGCTCTCATTAAAATCTAAAAAGCTGGCTACCTGTTACCTATATCGTATGGCTCTGCTTCTTCTGTCTGCGAAACTGACATTGGTTCCAACGGCCTCTCTGTCCTTATAATTGATTTCAGCGGCAGTGTTCACAGCCAGAGATTTCAGATTACCAACTCCAGATCTATCCAGCGTTGGATCAATAGTCAATCGATCCAATTGGGTATTTCCGAGTCGTATCGCCTGCCTGTTCACTTGAGCATCTTTGTGGCAGTCAGGAATTCAGAGTTTATCTCAACAATATGTTCACACTTATCTGCATTGATAGCCAAACGCTTTCAAAACCCTATATTCAGCAATCACTTCCTTCAGACAGGTGGAGCAGTGGCAGAAGTGAATCAAACGTGCCAGCAGTACGATCAAGATCACTATACTCTGGATCCCAGGCCATAGTGAGATTGACGAGAATGCTCTCCCTGGAATGTGTCAAATTAAATATCTTTCCACACTTCTAACCATAGATGAGCCATAATAGGAACACTTATATAGGAGACAAAATCGTTTAAATAGACGTCTTTCTGATATCAGCATAATCGTGGCCCAAACCAATTCCAAGTCACGGCAAATAGGCAAATGTGTTATTTCCTCTTCCTAGTGGAATGTACTAAAAGAGTCTTGGTTGAAGTGAGGGGAAGTATCTCTTTGACCTTGATAGATTGAAGTCCCAATTCACAGTCTTTTAGTTCACATTTTAATGTGATTACGACCACAAGTTCCTCAGTACATCCGACGACCTCGTAACCGAAATGGTTAGCATGTAGAGTAGATCGTCGATGACCATAGAAATGAAAAGACTTTACACTGTGGGCAGTCTTTAACTACTGACAATGTCGCAGTCATATCCGGATGTGGTTTAGATAATACGGCTTTCGAGATACGGGAGAGCGACACTCTTATGAGGTAGGGCTGACAGTATTATCGCATGCCCCTTCGATGCCGAGAAAGGCTAGTTATTTCCATAAGTTTCAGAAGGAATGACGTTAGACTGATAGGCAGATCGGATTTAGTGGCTCAATTGTACACCCAGGTTGAAGATGAAGATGGATATAAACAGGTTTTTCAGAGGAAGGATGATGAGGTTCACACCTCATCATGGAGTGGGGCCATCTCCATGGGGTTTTATAGGATTTAAAGTAACCGATTATTCGCTTTTTTCTACCAGTACTGAAGAATGTGTCATAAAGGCTTCAGGTTCTACTGAAAAGGAGTGTAGTGGCGTTTGATTTGCCGAACTGACTATGCTGAGGGATAGAGCCAAAAGATTTCTCTTCGATTAAGGTTAAGGTCCCATCCGAGTTTCGAAACTGCAATTCATTCGAATGACAAAAATATTGTTCTAGTTGCAGAGCTCTCTGAAGTTTGAGCCAACCCTTCTGGATTTCCTAAACTCTGTAATGATTTATGTATATGATACTTTCCGTTTGTCCTTGTTGAACAAGCATCTGACTCTCTCGTACGTGACTTAGAATGGGCGTTCCACAAATGAATACTTTTTTATGATAGGTAGTTCTATTAGCTGAAAGGCCCCTTCATCGATTCCGTACATCGGCAAAGAGGATTCGATAAGCCTTCCTTGACAGCAGGATGTTGGAAAGTCCAATTTCCAATCATCGAATCATTGGGAGTGTCAGTAGCCAAGGCGATTGATACTGGAAAACGTCATTAAAGAAGAACATGATAGTAAGCCTCTGTTAAAAATACAATTGACCAAATTTTTAGTGACCAACAAGTGACTGAAGGGAAGGAGGAAAAAAGTGGTTTTGTGACACAGAAATAAAGAAGTTTCTAGACGTGCTTTACATACTTTAGTTCATTCATACTAACACAATACTAGTACTATTGGGGCGGTGTGTGTTGTACCTTCCTGAGTGTTGGATGAATCAAAATTTCGTTATTCGAAAGGGCTTACCACTGCCGACCTTTTTTTTTGTTTTTTTTTTTTTTTTTTTAAATGGAATTTTTGCGGCGACCTATGCGAGTAACTTAAGACCCCGTATCAAACAGGTTTATTTGATATCATATACGAAAAATAGCCTCTCTAAGCTACCGCAAGTAGTACACGACTTGTCGTATTACGTAAGCAGATAATGTGAAAATTGTTAAGTTGTTAAACTGTACGAGCAGCTTTTGTTGTATCGGTATCATATGCGTGTGGTCAGCCATGTCACCAGATTTCACCGAGATAATTCCCAAGCAGCCAACCCATTTCGACTTTTATTGTCCCCTCATACCCTCGTGTTACTTAATGAAGGACTACTATGTACTTTAACCTCCCGGCTATTGATGTTTATTTTTAATTCCTATAATTTCTCAGGTAAATGATTCAGCAGTTTCGTGTGGGATCGGGCCGTATGATACTCTCGTACTATTGTTATACTTTAAATCGATTTGTACCCACTGTACAGATTGTTCGGATATGAGCTATACCTTCGTTTCTAGGTAAACGTGGAATGCATTTTTGGCAACCATGTCAGTGCCAAAGTATTATGCAATGCTTTTCAACTCATCAACCAAATTCATTTTTTCGCTAATCACAAAACATCAATTAGCCTCATAGAACAGCTAATTTTTTTTCTAAGAAATTTCCACTTACTCTTCTCTGTAAGTTGCAGTTGTCTCGTACGTTCAAGTTGCAATCTCGATTATTGAGTAAACAACAATATGCCTGTTCGTAATGAAGTCATCATCTAATTATAACAGTGTGCCGTACTGCACGACATTCTCGGGCTTCTCAATCGATGGCGGAGACGAACAACGCACACCTTCGACCGACCAATCCACTATATATGTATTCGTAGTGTGACTTATTATACCTACAACGCTATTCAAATGGATGAAATTATAAAGTTTTTTTTGTTTATCCATTACAGACCAGAATGCAAAGTTTATCACCGGCGGCGGGTAGAGACAACATAGCCGGGACATTGCTGAATATGATAAAAAACGAGGGTATTTTAAGGTATGCAGGATATTGGGCTACTTAGAAATATGTATGTGTACATGTGTATTTTCATGTAGACCTATTCGAGGCGTAACAGCTGTAGTTGCGGGCGCTGGACCCGCCCATGCTCTATACTTTGCATCGTACGAAATGTCAAAAGAGGTTCTCTCGGATTTCACATCATACAGAAACATGAATTACAGTAGGCACGCAATTATTCAGACTTCAATTGTAATTTTATATTTTTTCCCTTATAACAGTGTCGTCGGCATTAATCGCAACAGTCATACACGACGCAGTTTCGAATCCGACGGAAGTAATAAAACAACGACTGCAAATGTACAACTCGCCATATAAATCGGTTCTAGCTTGTATGAAGGGGGTTTACAGGAACGAAGGACTGAAAGCTTTTTATCGATCTTACGCAACGCAACTAATCATGAATATTCCACATCAGACAATACACTTCATGACATACGAATGTTTTCAAAATATGGTTAGTATGAGTGAAATGCCTTCGATGTACATACGATGTATGTATGTATGTGAATCTAATTGTTTCATTTACAGTTGAATCAGGACCGAAAGTACAATCCACCGGTTCATGTTGTGGCTGGGGGTGCTGCGGGTGCCTGTGCAGCCGCTATTACTACTCCGCTGGATGTTGTAAAGACTTTACTAAATACTCAAGAAACAGGCTTCACACGTGGCATGTCCGAAGCCGTGAAACAGGTTGGTTACATTTCTCAATATGTGGCATGTAACCACTACTTTATCACAGTTTTCACGAATACGATTTAACACATTTTCTAGGAAATCTTTATCTAAATATTCTCTCAAACCTATGCGGGGAAAATATCACGTTCAGTTTTCCAAGTGCTGCAATTGAAACCTATTTACTAAAATTAGATTTTATCACGTTCTGTAGACAATCCAAATGCAGTCTACTGATGAATGCAATTGGAATGTTGGGTCTGATTTATATCACATTTGTCAAACGCAAGAAAATATATTAAGGAGGCAGGTAATAGTCTTACGATTCGAGGAATTATATCAACTACTGCATGTTCAACTTGTAACGTCAGTTAAAATTCAGCTTTTTATCCGTTACTTTGAACCTATAAGGTTGCGACTAGAAAGACATCTAGTTTTTCTCGGCTTTCCAAGGGCTTTGACCTGTTTCTTATGCTTTTCTGCATGATCTCTTACTAATTACACTGTTGTACATCACCTACTTTTCGAATCAGTGATGATTCGCTTCAAAAATTAAATTCAGCTTCATTTTCTTAGGAAGCAAATCACGATGTCAATGTGGCCAGCTTATTAGAAACATAGCTACATAAATGTACTATATTCCAATGAATATTTAATTTGAACATGGCAGTGTTTGTTTAAGCGTTTCTCAAGGGAAACGGCATTCGTAGTTAATTTTCTCTGCTGTGGTTCACTTCTTTGTTTCGTGTACCATATAACGTGATTCTACTCACTTTGATCTGATTATTTGGAGAATAAAACACGAATCCTACATTTCACTGGAATCCGATAATTGGCCGGTTTTTTAATTTTACAACATTTTATGATGGGTAAAGGGAAAAGCTGTGATGCGGCGACTCGGAAGGTAATTGTCGAAATCTGGATGTTGAACATGTACCGATCAATCGCAACTCAATTATTGTTCAGTGTATGGTGCCATAAAGCATTTTGAAAGCTTGGACATGACAGGAATTGTACCTCGGCGGAAGCAAGCACGCAAAATATCTGTTAAGACTGATAGAAAAATCGTGCTACTCTCTAAGTCCAACCCGAAAGTAAGGTCAGCGGAAATCCAAGGACATATTTTGAATGAAAATGAAACTCAGAATTAAACTCGCTCTATAAAAATACTATTGGCCAAGTCGAACACTTCTAACACTAGTTCAAAGAAAAACCAGAATTGCTTTTGCGAAGTTCCCCATAATTGCTATGCCGGTTGTTAAATATGATGGGGAACCACTTGATGTTTGGCGTTGTTTCTGTTGGAACTTTAACAGTCAGAATTAGCAGAAACATATGAAGCCAAACTGCATTTCTAAGTCGATAGCTTGCCATAAATATTTTTTATTCTAAATTATATAGTCCTTATATGCAAAATATATGAATTGGGTGAATTCTTTTCAAATACGTGAATAATGTATGTATCTTTTAAAAAGAATGGCCGCATACCAGCCTTAAATTGGCTGAAGATATTCCAATCAAGTTTAGACCTTAACCCTCAACCTGTTGAGCACTTTAAAAAAGGTATTGTAGTTGCCCTAAAAACTTCCATAAATATAGACTTTAAAGCTGTGTGAAAAAATATACCGGGGGAACGCTGCAGGTGATTGAGTTTGTGCACAGCTTTGCCACAGAATAATGATAACAAAGCCATCTTTGTCACCAAATATTATTTTTAAAACCCATTTTCTTTACGCTTTTAAATGATTGTCCTGTTGAAATCGCACTTTCCTCTCCAAACGTATTTTTTTTAACGTGTTTGGTATTTTTTTCTTCTTAAAAAAAACAGAAACGTTAAAAAAAAACGTCTAAAAGTTAAAAAAAGTTGAAAGAAAGAAAACAAACACGATGAGAAGAATTTCAATGTGTTTCTAATAAGTGGATCACAGCTGTACATTCTGTCAAAATACAGTCGGGACTGAATCAATAAAACAACACAAATCAATTATATATTTATTAAAATCTATTTATAACAATCCAGTCACGCATACAATTTTTGGGGCACATTCCTTTATCATTTATTTTTTTAATCGAATTTTTTCAATCTAATCTGCAGCGCCTTTAGTCAAAAAATCGCTCACAAGGATGGCAGTATCATGGTACGGCATGTGTTCTTTTACGGCGGGGATACTCTCCCCCAAACGTTTATTTTTAATATCACGGCACTTCAACCCTTTCACCTATCGAGTTTCCGTAGTGTTTCTAATGTCTTTGGCTGCTGATAACAAACTAGTCGACAGATAGCTCCCAAACTCCGTACATATAGGATTTTTTTTTAAAGAAATCGTGGGTCATTGAAATGTCTCACTTCTGGTTATGTTACTTCTCTCGAGCATCTCTTACTTGTTACCTCGGGGTTGCATCAATCGCTGCCTTTATTTTGCCTTTATTAGCTTCAACTAGCCTTCTAGAACATCGTACACGTTCAAAATTAAAATTCCCAGAAACTAATTTTGTCAATAATATTCTCTTAATATGTATGTGCTCTCCGTTCACTTCGTTTTTTTTTTCTAGTTTGAACCCTAGCACAACCCTTTCGATATTAATGCTTTCGACTTTCCATCTTTGATTAACTAAAATACCAAATAAAAACTATTTCGCGAAATTAGACACCCTTTTCCACAAACAAGCCCTGCTATATTAATACAATGCCGATTAAAGATGAAGTTGGTTGAAAAAAAAATACCATTCAGTCCTCTGATGAGGAAAAAAAACGTAATCCAAGAATAGTATCTGCGCCGCGTTAATTTCGCTTTAATACTTACAATATTTTTAAAACGACTCTCGGGGCTACTGTAGCTGGCTACAATATGGCATATTGCTGATTTTTATGTGCAAAGTTAAACAGCGCTATTTAAAAAAAATTGATTAGTACAAGTATATTCGAAAAAATAACCTCCATTTACATCTATGACATTGTTCCAACTTTCCATTAAGGTCAATATGTCTGTTTTGGAAAAACTTTATCCTTTTCGGCCAAGAAAGTCCGAAAGTCCTGTTGAACTGTCTCTGTACATTTTGCACAAATTTCGGAAAAGGTTGTAAAAAGTCGCAGAGACGTCTGGTGTATGTGGTCCTGGATTATCATGAAGCGCTATGAGATGGCTGTTTTCTGTGCGGTTTTTTATGCATATTGTAGATTTCTCTTTTTCTCTTCTTTTGAGAAACAAATAATAATAACTCCCTCACTCGTCGACTATTGCATAGTTGTGCCTAAAAATGTCACAGGTAGACTTAATTGCTCATGCCCGTCTAAGGGATACAATTGCCTTTCAGTCTCTCCATTGCTTTGATACGAAACGGGTTTTTCGCTCAAATTACATAGGTTAGGAATTCATTTGATTTATTATCAGCTCAAACGTTTGGTGGCTGGATTCTGTCAATACTCTATCTGATTTACATATCCCGGGACATAGGTCCTAGATAGGATCTATTGGAGCTATGTACCCTCTTTAATTCGCATAATCGCCTTCAGAAATTTCGTGTTTAGGTCTAATTTTACACTTATATTTATCGAAGAGGCTACCACTTAGGCTGTCGCTGATTTGTCACTCGACAGGGTTACGAAATAGATACGCAACGCTTTAAGAAAATGTAGGTGGGAGGGTTCCCAAAGCTTAGGTTTTTCATTTTTAACAGAAAGTCGACTGTCGACAAAGCGAGCATCTAATCGAAACTTTAATTTTCTATTAGATTGGAAGGTGATTGCATCATTAGATCAATAATTGTTTCCCCAACTTGATTGGGTCCCCCTATGTTGTGACATAACTGTTCCTGTATATATTCAGGTTCGTAAAAATAATAAATGCAAATATAAACTAAGCACGGATAAGGGGCTTCCTGGGTGTCGCAATGTCATATTGCGGTCAGTGAGCGAAGGCAGTGTCAGTCGAAGGGTGAAGTATCAGTCATGGCAGATGTTTAATGATATGCAGGAACTTCTGACTGCCTCACCGAACGGCTTGAACTCACTTACATATATTTATGGATTTTTTTTTTACGCAAAACCCCTTCTAAAATTTCAAAATATTCGGGTCGTATGCTTGTTGTATTTGAGGAGCTCTCAATAGACAAATGGTCCCCATCTAGAGTCGACATATCTAATAAAATATAAAAAAAATATTTTCCCGTTTTAGATATACGCATTGGCTGGTGTGGGAGGTTTCTTCAGAGGAATGGGTGCTAGGATCTTGTATTCAATGCCAGCCACAGCAATATGTTGGTCAACATATGAATTCTTCAAATTTTATTTATGTGGATTAGGTCAAGATCAATACAAATCATCACTTAGTGGCAAGAATCTTCTGCAACCAAAAGAACCGTCATCGCTTATACCTTCGGTGATAGTAGCAGACCCTAAATCTCATTTATCACTCAACGTAAGCAAAAAAGGTGATAGAAGAGAGGTAGCCTACGTTTTACCAGCGAATCCTGTCAATGGACGAACGGCCTCAGAAGCGAACGACGAATCGCCAACGCTCACGCGAGAACCATCACCTCATGCGCCACTACCATCGCCCGGGCAAATCAAAACGGTTTGCGAATTGTCCAGCAATGTAACGAGCTCAGCATTAAACCTACATACGCGGCATACAGATGTGAAAAGTCCCTTCGAGCGAGGATTTTCAAGTCCATAAGGTAATTATAAAATAAGAAAAGAAACAAAAAAAGTCGAAAAAACAAAAATAAATAAAAAAGAAAACTTGTAAAAGCCAATTAAATTGAATAGAAAATGTGTAGTGTGTTCTGTAATCACTCGCATTCGACGCATACAATAAAGCATACCAACGGAAAGTCCATCTTTTACACCGCCGCCACACAACCTTACATCCGAGACATGTTAACTTGTTTTCCGAATTGAGTGATCTCTCCTGCGAGACTAAAAGTATTCCTTTCAATTTCATTTTCCTTCGCTAAATGTATGTATATAATAATGTATGACGTTATCGAGGATTGACGACCCTTAGAATGTGTTGTAAACACGTACATACTAGAGTTAGATGCAAGCCAAACGTTAAATATATTTTTTTAAAATTGAAAATCAAAGTAGTTGAGGCGATAGGATAGTAGACGACACACGACATATTGAGCAAATGCATGGAGACTTGTCCTAATATCTGTTTATACTACAAAATACATGCCGAGATCAATATTGTTATTAATTACGTTATATAATTATGTTAATATGTTTTATTAAGAACTAGAGGGAGGGAGAGAGTAGGGTTCAACACAAAGAGTAAACGAAAATGTTGATATAAAGTAAGAGCATTTGCTGCGCAAATTATTCCCGACAAAGGCACGGACTGTAATTGTTTCCGCTACAAGATCTGTCTGCGAAAAAAAAACACAAGAGTTTGTTAGTGATATTTATTTGTCAATTGGAACGTGTTAATGTGATTATTTTAAGCTGCTCTAAGCAGAGTCGATTGATATCAATGATGTCCGCTTCGAAATGTTGCGCGGTCATTACTAGAATATAGAGTAAAATAAAAATATTTAACTATGTGACTAGTTTGGAATGAACCTTACCGTTTTTTTTTTGTTTCCTATGACACATTCATCACTTAAAATTTACTACACAACACAAGCAACCATACCTTAGTCGTTAAAACACAATAAACTCGAATCGACTTCGAATGTGCGGCCGTATCGGCGACTTTTTCCCCCGACTTTATGTGGATAATTTGTTTTTAAATCCATTTATTTGTTAATTTTTAAGGTGTATGATAAAATTGGATGGAATAAAAAACACGAACCCGTTGGGTTCTGTTATATAATTAATTAATTGTGACCAGCACTATCCTGTTATGGTAATTGTTTTTGTTTAACCTGTAAATACATAAATTTATTAGAGTACGAAGCGAAAAAAAAAAAGAAAGAAAGAAAGAAAGAAAAAAACAAGCAAATAAACGAAATGTCGCTGAGAATGAAAAATTAAAGAAAAACCAGTAATCGAATTTGCGTGATTTGAAAAATCATTTTTGTTTGTAAAATATTGTATATTGCGAAATAAAAAAAAAGTAAAACACTAATTTAAAATCGACTTGAGTTTTCTAAGTTACTCGTAAGAGGAGGGGGGATGCTAGTCATTGCTGGCTCCTCACACGTGGGTTGAAAATAAATGGGTTTTATGAAACGTGCTTTTTATTTAGGCGGCGCTACAGGACGGTATGGGTTAGATATGCACAAAATCAACCATTGTAAGTTGAATTAAATAATATATTCCGATTCTGTTGGGGTCCCGTCGTTCGTCAAGCTTTGATATAAATTCGGCCAACATGAGCAATCTCGAATCGCTATTGTCATTCCACACTGACCCATATCTAACAAGTTAAAAAACGATTTATCTTTCTACATAGTCCCGTAACAAGTCAATACATTAAGTCCATCTTTTTCCCTTATAAAAAAAATCTTTATCTTTTTTTATTCTTTATCCTAACCCAAAACGCCTCAACAGTGGCCATAACTTCGCTGTCGTCTTTAAATTTCTTGCCACGAATGTGTTCCTTTTTTTATAATTCGTGCAGGTTTAAGAGTGTACGCTCTTATGGTGTTTGTCACACAACCTGGACGAGATGCAGATGGTTTGTGTCGAAGATGTTCGTTTACTACTCTCCGGCGGTGATTGTCCTAGATAGTATTTGAGAGATTCGACTGAATTTGCATTGGATGTAGTTCACAGTAACTCTTTTGACCACGACCACCCTTCCTTGAGCCGAGAAAGACGTAGAAGTCACTGGGAGCTGTATCTGGCGAATAGGGCGGGTGTTCGAGCAGTTCGAATCCCGTTTCGTGTATGGTCCCAGGAGGAATGAACGGTCCTGATTTGCTTGGCACTTCTCGAGATTCACTCTGGGAATGTCGCACCTTTTTTTATTTTGCCTGTCGGTTAATATTCACAGTACCCAACGCACAGAGACCTTCTTCATATGCAGTTCGTTCCCAAGGATTCTTTGAACGCTACCATATGAGAGACCTGTGATCTCAGCTATTAAGTCGTTACATATGAAGTCGTCGATTTTTATGTGGAAAGTTGAACAACGCTATTTCAAAAATTAAAAAAGTTCATTCCAAAAAAGAATCTCCATTTACATCTGTGACATTTTTCTAAAGTTCCACCAAAGCAAAAATGTCTTTGCTGATAAATATCTTATCCTTGCGGGCTAAGAAGTCCTTAAAACCCTGTTTTATGGCACCTGGTCTTTTGAATTGTTTATTTTGGAGGTGATTGCTCAAACTTCGGAAAAGCTAGTAATCGGTCGGGGATAAGACTGGTGAGTAAGGCGGATGAGGCAAAACTCTATAACCCAACTCCAGCTTTAGGAACGCCGACTGTGCGGCATGTGCTCTTGCGTTGTCATGCAGCAAGCTCACTGAACTTGGTAAACCAGTTTCGAACAGTTCTCTCACTATACGTACCCAAGCCCTAAGCGCCGTTAATTTCTCTAATCGCTGCTACTGCGTTCATGTTTTTTGAATTGGAAAAATAAAATTGCCATTAAATTTGTTGGTGAAAGCATTTTCTATGTAAGGACAAAAGTCAAATCAATGAGCTTACAATATTAGCTTAATTAATGTTTGAAAAATAAAACTGCACTCTTTTTTGAAAAAAAAAAACTTGTTTTCAATTGCTCTGCACAACTTCCCGCCACGACGATCACTTTAGGATTGATCGGTAAGTCGGCAATTCTCTACCATCTGCCAACACAACATTTTTGATGAGCGTCCTTCCCGATGTTCATCTTCAGTGAATGTTCTGCCCAACTTTATTCCCTAGCCCATCGTGTTACTGTGGAATATGGAGAAGTGAGTAAGATCTAATAGAATCCTTACGCAAGCCTAGGAAATGATCATATGTGACACATATGGTGACAGCCTAAAATACTTTTTTCTATAATAAGCGCGTGGTACGAGGGTAAGGGGAACAGTTATCGATCTGACAATGAAAGAGTGCGATTTTCAAGTAAAAATGATTTTACTACATAATCTTCCTTGGCTTACACACTTGATCCAGCGTTTGACCAACATCAGTTTACCTGCCCGGAAGTGAGAGTCTGGAAGGTTGTGAAAATATATATCCACGGCACACTCATTGGATGCGAAAAGCTTCCCAGAAATAAATTTCTTCATGTTTGGGAATAGATTGAAATTTCAAGATGCGAAATCATGAGAGCGCGAAGCTTTAAGTCCTCTTTTCGTGATATTTTGCATCCAACTGGTCAAGAAGGATGGAGTGATATTCGCCTGCAAATGTTCTGCCTTTTGCAAGGTATTCAATCAACAGAATCCCTTTCGCATCCCAAAACAAGCTGGCCATGATCTTAACAGCGATTTACTTCGTTTTTTCGACGTTGGACCACTGTTTAGCTATTTTGTTTCTGGTGTGTGCTGGTGGATCCATGTCTCATCCATGGTGAAAAATCGGTCGGATCCCTATTGAGTCGATCCAAAAATTACTGTAAAAATCGTTTGAGCATCTGCTTTTGATCGGCATTCAGCGAATGTGGCACCCATTTTGTGCAGAGATTTCGCCTCCTTAAAACTTTATGCAAAATGTTTCGCACCCTTTCTTCACGCACAGCACAACCTCAGCTATCTCACTCACCTATAGTGAACTTTTTCGATGATGTGGTTGCGGTTTTTGTCTGTCCTTCTCGTGGGTCTGCGACCACTTATTAACAATTAGTATCGAAGGAGCAGAGAGACACGAATGTCGTCTTCTGAACGGGTAACAGATCTACTTGAGACATGAAGTTGAAACTTGTTATACGAACTAATGACATGTGCACCCATGGCGTGAACATTAATTTGGGCGGACTGGGACGTCATCTCTGTATCAGGGCGAGAACTTTTACCCGCATATTAGGTGTAGTAGAAAGAAATCTATTGTTTTTCTAACAGATGGTTTCGGTAGTCTGTATATCGCATTGTATCCGTCCTGTCGACCTACACTAGATGGATAAAAAGAAAGAATTTCCATATTCGAATCATCGAATCAATCGCGACAAAACCGACCCATTTTGGAAGTGGATGGTGGCTGGTGCGAAAACGGTCGTGGTTGAATCTCGGCGAGTCGGCACAAATGGTGGCCAAGCTACGGTTGACGGACAGAAACGTTCTGCTGTGTTTGGTGGGATTGGCAGGGAATCATCTAGTATGATCTGCTCCCCTAGGGCAAAACTCAAATGTTAAAACCGAAGGTTTGCTGAAACGACGCAAATGTTTTAAGCCCCTTCTCTACAACAGGTTTGGACTGTGAAAATAAACAGAAAAAACATCTTCGTCCTCGTCCTATGACTTTTACACAAACTCGACTCAGTGTTCTCACTTTCAGCCAGTGATATACTCGTACTGAACATCGACACAATTTTGCCATCGTCTTTTCCGTAGTAAGTAGGCGGATCCCGAAGGTCCTTAAGGGTAAGTATGTAAGTTTGTCTTTTGAGGAAATATTTCACTTTTGGGAATAGACACAAAATCTCCTGGGTCCAAGTTATGCCAATTCGATCTGCGAATTAAGGCGCATTAACCGCCGGTCTGGATTCAGCACTTCATCACCACACGTTGCAGGTTGTTGTTGATTGCAGTCCAACGCTTGGTTAATCCTCTATTCAGCCAACTTAGGAAAGCTTGTGGTAGTTAAAGACTGGTTTGTGACATGTTTTCATCCTTCATAACCGATTTCCTGAGTCCAACACAAAATGTCCGTTCTGCTGGTCAATTATTCTCTATATTTTAAATTTCACGTGACAGGAGCCCACTAAAACCTCGATCTAGCCTGCACAGAAGCCCACAGGTGGCTGATTGTTGGCGCGTTTTATAGAACAGACTCCCCCGCAGCGAGCCCCTGGTGTGAGAGTGCGAACATTTTGATACTTCCCGATTCTTGGAGCACGTTACATTCTTCTTCAAATTAGGTGCAAATTAAAACTGTTGGTTAATCTACAAACTATCTGATAGTTTATTATATTTTGCGGCATATTGTGAGTATAAAATATCTAATTCTACTCCTGCAGGACCATAGGTTAGATGATAGCATCAAGTCCGCGCCTGCGGGACCTTTGACTAAGAATGGGTCGCGGCTTGTAAAGATCCTCACTGGAATACCTTTGATTTCTGCTCAGAATATCCTTCCGCTTCCCGCTAATGCTCGTCGAATTTTTGACCTGACTTTCAAACGATTCTAAAAAATAATAGAAAATTGAGATTGGAGAACAAAACGAATAGTTTACACCATCGACCCTTACCACCATTAAGCTGATTCTTGTCAATGAACTCATTTTCCTTCGAATTCACACTCAACTCGGATGGTGTTGGCGAAACCTTCGTCACTGACGACCTATCAAACTTGTACCGCTTACTGAGGCAGTGAGAGTTACTTGCTGTCTCATACTGGATGCAATCAATAGTAAGTGTGGCGCTTGTTAGTGCAGGGGGCAAGCTTGGACTTTCGAAATTTCGCTTTCGTGAACACTCCGAAGGTGAGATTGACTCGGGCCGGTTCATCTCAAGGCTGGGACTCATTTCGGAATCTGTGGTTGACTGTTTACGCGGAAAATCCAAGCTGTTTTGCAGTATTTTTCTGAAGTTGTCCATAATATTGGTCAGAAGACGAATGCGGCATGCGACGTTGAGCTTAATGTCGGCATCCTCTTCAAAATAGTAGAGATTCTCCGGATTGTGGGAATACAACGTTGCGTCGGGCTTATCGTTTGAAATTATTTGTACTTGCGAGCTGAGAATTTCAATGAAGTTGGTGGAAGGGTTTCCCAGCAAGTTGTCGAGTATAACAATTTTTTGTCCGATTGCCGAAGTTGTAGAGAGGGCAGCAGTACTTCCAGCCGCTGAAATAGTTGAGAATTCTATTATCCGTGTTCGTCAACACATTTGCAATGGACTACTTACCAGGCGCGACAGTGTTGTTCGCCGATGTAGCGGAGGACGCATTGCTATTGATTAAAGTTCCATTCGTGGTGTTCTCTCGTGAATTGCTGTTGTTTTTCAGATTGCGAGAACCTTCTTGACTACTGTCGTCGTCGTTGGAGTCGGTTGACTTTCTCCATTTTTGTTTTGAAGAATAATGGTCATCGACCGTCTTAATGCGGTCCGACCTGTCCTTAGACGATTTATCCTTTGATTTGTCGGACCGAGATTTACTATGATCCCGGCTGTTATCCTTACAGTCATGGTGACTCCTAGAGGATTTGTCACTCCTCGAGGAATGTTTTGCTCTCTGCCCTGAGCTTCGATCGCGATGATGATGATGGTCGGAAGAAGACCCGCCAGCTCGATGGCTACTGCTTGATACCCTAGATGAGTAGTGCTTGGACGACGACGATGAAGATGTCTTGTGACCACTGCTGCTGTGCCTATCACGATCCCTATCCCTTTCGGAACGCTTGTCCCTCGAATGCTTTTTATGGCGGGATGACGACGAGTGCTCTTGACTTGACTTCTGTGGTTGTAGCGGCGAGCATGTTGCCGACGGAGATTTCAGAAGTTTTTCCTGTTTTGCTGCTGGAGGAGTAATCGAATGCTGTGTCACAGAGCATTGGGACATTTCAGATTTCTCTATTATATGCAATTCCTTGTCAGCTGAATCGTCTAGCGATGCTTTCGTGGGTTCTTCTTCTTCAACTTTGACTTCGATTTTACAAAACTTGAAATCAGTTTCCTTGTCGTAGGTATAATCGAGCGTCGGCATTGGTATATCACTGTACTGAGAGCTATCAGCCGTTTTGTTCTCCATCAAACTATCAACTCGCTGCTCGTCACTAGTGTTTGGTGATAGTGCTTCCGTGGAGTGTTCGAGTTTTCGCTCTGTCCCTTCGAATTTAATCTCATCCTTGTTGATATCGAAGTGCAGAGGCTCTAGTATTTTCTTCTCCGAACTCGAGTTTGAATTTTCGTTAAACTTCGGCATCTGAGCTTCTTCCGATATATTGACATTGCTCTCTTCTTTGATGTCGTGGGCTGTCGACTGCTCGTCTTGCGTGTTGTTATTCGTCACAATCGATAAATGGCTGTCACTTGATACCTGCGACAGTTGGGATTCCTGAGAAACCTCGGCTGACAGCTGATTGGCTTCTGCGTATTCTTCCACTTTGGGGGGAGTTAAGGCTTCCACTTTCACCTTTGTATCGAAATCCTCAGTTAGGCTTTTCTCTTTATCGGTTTCGCATTCTGATTTGAGAGCCTGCGGCACTATGTCTGCAATTTCAGGTTTTTCTTCTTTTTCTTCAATATTATCCAATTTGCTTTGATCGTTGGTTATTGCCTCAATTGGTTCGAATGGTGGCGACTCGAAGTCATCCAGCTTATCATCGGTTTCCATGTCATCTTTTGAATCTGACTTGACAGTTGCCTTATCCGAGTCCGGGCTCACCTGCTCCAAATCAGTAGGCATTAAATCCGTCTCAATTTGGAGGACTCCATTTAGAGCTGGCCCGTTGGTAACTTCGGTTTTTGGCTGCGGTTTAGGGATTCCCAAGTATTTGTAGGCAATGTCTTCGATTTTCGGTTGGAAAACTGTTGCAATTTTAGGATTCACAACTTGATCCACAATACGCTCGACACCGACATCTAGGAAACCAGCTCTGAAAAGGAATTCCTGAATTACTGTTCCATACTTTGCGGCATTCTCTTACTCAGTGATGTGTTTTCTTAGCTTCTCACGAAGTTGGTTTTTGTTCAGGTCCGGTGTCCATGTCTGTTCCGAGAGAAACTTATTTACCGTGTTTTCCACACGCTGGCGGAGATTTTGATATGCTGGTTTTGTGTCCACATCAGCCATTGAATCTTTGCGAAACTGATCGAAAACACCCTGCGACTTGACTTCATTCGCAATTTTGTCCACCAATTGGGGATCCAAGTTCACGTGCATCGTGATAGTTTACAACGCGCGGCTAACTCTTTTCAAACCGAATATTTTAATTATTGATCCAACAAAATACGACGCGAAAAACTGCGGAAAACTATGGGAAGGAGAAGCGAACCAGGTATTAGAAAAGTTGTGACAGCTGTCAAGCGACTTTTGACATAGGCTTGAAACATTCCAAAATGCAAGGTGTACACACATTGATAAGCATTACTTTTTGTTATTATTTTAACTTTAGTATACATTTTTAAAAGGGATGCTCGATTTTTAATTGTAAGTAAAACAAATTATGTGTGAGGTATTCATTCAATTTGTCCTTAGTACGGAAGAACATTTTACGGCATCAAGTTTGAAATATCGCTCAAATGTCCACCAGAGCTTAGCTTCGCGAAGATTTGTTTTTCAATGATTATCGCATAAATCTGCCTGAGTTTGCTGGATGACGCTCATAATACTTTGTGAGCATCAAATGTTTGCGGTCTTTTCGCATAAACTCATGATTTGGAAGAAGTGAAGAAATCTAAAGATGTTTTATCGCACGGCCTCGGTGACCTGTTACGTCGTCGTTTTGCGAGATAACTTACCCTTAAATACCTCGTGCAGAATGCCCATCAGTTTAGGTTGCAAGAAGTTACTTAACACCGATCTGGGGCGCTCGTCATTTTGTTTGGTTTCGGAGGAAGTTGATTCCGCCAGACTAGCACACACACCAAACACGGACTTTCTCGAAATGCATTTGGGCTTGCTGTATCTTGTGTCGATTGGTACCAAATCCAACAAATTTGCTTATTTACGCTCCCATCCATATCAATATGAAGCCGATTTTTTTGGCGAAAAAAAAGTGCTTAATTTCCTAGAGACAGTTGGATTTTGTACGTATCGGCCCAACCCTTGCTAAAGCCAAGCTAAAATTACAGAGATGCCACATTTTTGAAAACAAAGGAAACTGACCGCCTCGTGTTTTCGGCACTTTGCATTTTGTGACATTAGTTTTGCAAACGTTGCTTAACGTTACAACCTTACACGATAATTTGTCATACACCTCTCAACCAGATACCAGTTAGGATACTTACTAAATATGTCCTAAACAGAGAACATGATGAGACCTTTTACTTTAAATGACTTTCGAGGCCTCCGGGGTTCTCTCAAAATTATGTCAATAATCACGAACATTGTTATAACTCCAAGAATGTGTGTAGCGGGAGTACACTGCGGTAAAATGAAATGAGCTAACACGTATTCACGGATAGAGTTCGGGTTTTGTCGCTATGACCTTGGACTGCATTCAAAATTTCAGGTTGTCGCGGGGAAAAACATACGAAAAACGTAGATTTCATTCTGGTCTATGTTCTTAACGATCACAAGAAATTTTACGCCATAAACAAAAATTTCAAACGTCTCTATCGATATTTATTATGTATATGCCTGATCTCTGTTTTCGTAGCCCATGTATGTATGTGAAAAAGGTCCCGTTGATGAATGAACAAGCTCTTCACAGAAGGTTGAGAAAATTTTAATGATGGACGCCCTGGACGCCCATGAAAATTGTTATAGAGAATCATCGAATCACTATTAGAAAAGTTGCTGATGATATGGGCAATTTTTCTCAGATGTTTTGAACAAAATCTTACCTTGGAGTTATGCCCCGTTTGCGTGAAGCAATATCGTCCGGATTTGTGGGAAATTTTTTTATCACGATTGCATCACGGATGCACAAGCAGTAAAAACAATACCGTTATGGTGCTTCAGCCACCGGACTTGGTCCCCTGCGACTTTTTTTCTCTTCCCAAAGCTGAGAGGACCTATCAAAGGACGGAGATTTGCCACGATTCTGGAGATAAAAACATCAATGCTGGAGGAACTTAAGACTGTATCAAAAGGCACATATCAGATATGCTTCGAGTATTATATCCATTTGCAGTTAGCTCTTTACCTGTGCGGACGTGCCTTTGAGTTTCCCCAGTTCTCCTTTGCAAATCACAGCAAAATAAAAAAACCCAAACGTAGAAACAAAGTGACAAAAAAAAAAATAATAATAATAACAATAATTCCGCTTAACCTGCAATTCACGTTGCTCTACTGACCCAATAATTAAGTTTACCTGTCCGTGCAATCACCCCAGTTGCATAATGCCTTCCTGCGGATCCGCTAATTGTTCGGTGACTGCCCATTCATCAGAAATGATCGATTGTAAGGGGATTTGTGGAAAAGCCTTCCACCCGATCTGCATTGGCCTAAGTAGGAATGCGAAGAACTACCTTCACGAATATGATGGTATATTTACATTCTTCTGTGAGGAATGTAAGTCCATATCGGCTGCACATATTCTGCTTGCCATTAAATGTAATAATGAGCAAATGTGTGCAGTAAATGACTCTCTGGCCGGACTTAAATCCGAACTACGTTCGTATTCGCAGAAAATATCCCAACTATTCACCGACAACCTTGACTCCATAAACCTTTGTATAGATAACCTCGCAACGAAACAACGGTCAGCTTTCGGAAAATACAACGAGTTAACTAGAAAAAGTGCGGAAAACTATGACCATCTGCTCTCCCTTATATCCCAGCTGAATTGCAAAGTGGATAACCGTGAAAACACACCGACCAAACTTTTAAACGCGAACTTCTCTTCCGTTTCCCCGAACCTTAATTCTATTCGAGGGGATATCTCAACGCTTACGTCAGCACTCTCGGAGCATTCAGCAAAGTTAAAGTTCCTGGACGACAAAACATCTGACCAACTTGAATGCCTGAATAAAATCGAAGACACGCTGCACACACTCAACATTGATTCCAGCCTCACAAGGTCAGCGGTTAACACTATAATAGAGGAACTGAAATGTACGCCACCCAAATCCCCGGTAACCGCTTGCGATTGCAGGATTATCTACAACGTCTCCCTTATGGAAGAGCTTGATAACGCGACCATCCGTACCACTCCAACGCCTCTTACATCCCCCGTCCAAACGCAGACCAACATGAGTCCTTTGAAGTCCCCATCTACCGCACCTCCTCCCACCTCAGCGCCGACCATTGAACGTTTCGGAGCTGTTTGGACCTTATCTGACTGGAAACAGAGAATCAACAAGCTGCACAAGAATAATGCGACGATACAGGAGCCTTTGTCTACCTACTTCTTATGGAACACCCCACCCGACAAACGATATGCCATCAACCTCGTTAAGTGCACGAAGCTCACTCCTCCCAAATTTCATCGCAGAAACTGCTTTTAAATTACCATCCTTCCGCTATATGAATGGCTTTTTCGCAGCCTCCCCAATAAGGAAATCAAAGTCGACGGGATTAACATTAGGGATCGTAAGAATAACACTAACATTAAACCTAAAAATAAATCTAAGCTCAACACTCCTCAAACCCCTCGCAATCTAGGAACTGACTGGGAATTAAAGACTGGAATATTCCCCAATTTCTCCCGACCTCTTCCTCTCTCAATAGCTCCCAAATCAACAACTAACCTCAACAACCCTCCACCCAATAATTCTCCTAACAGAGCACGCACCCACAACCGCGTATCTTCAACCTTGCGCCCGGCTCCCGACCCTCATCCCCCTCATCGAACATTGTTAATTCCATACCTAATCCCAACACCCAGGCTTCATATAACAGCCGCACGTATCCTCAGTACCCAAATTTCATACACTCTCACACTCTGAACCCAACTCCCTCCACCTCCTCAGCTTCTAACAACACCCCCTCCATCCCCCCCACCTCCTCAGCTTCCCACAACTCGACCTTCCCTCTCACCTCCCCCTCTTTCTTAGATCCACTTCTCCCTCCCACGGCCAAACTCACCAAACATCTTGCCGAACTTAACGTCGAAGACCGCTATGTTATGTCACGTTTAAGGGACAGAAGAATCTACGAAAATGTACGCCTCTATCTGGCCTACCTCCACGACAAACCTGACTCCATTTGTATCGACGGCAAAACTAAAACCAACGTCCTAGTTTCAATCCACCAAGAAGGCCTACCCACAGACCCCCACGCGTTAAAAAAGACCTTTATACGATTTCACGAAAGCCTTAATATTTCTCCCATTGATGTAAATAACGACCTCTCCACTTTCGCAGCCCACGTCAGTTCAAAGCGCATCGCACACTTGCAAAGTACCCGTTCTAAATCCTAACCTAAATACCTTTACATCTCCCCACCCATCCAATAATAACATATCCCTGTACTATCAGAACGTCAGAGGATTACGCACCAAAACCTCCGCAGTACTCCTTAACTCCCAAAACCTACCCTACGATATATTTGCATTAACTGAAACGAATTTATGCTCCAGTATTGGAGACAGCGAGTTATTCACATCAGACTTCATTCTGTTTCGGGCCGATGGACGCGACAACTCTGCCGATCCTGACGGTCGCGGAGTTCTCTTAGCAATCCACAGTTGCTATGATCCCTTGCCCTTCAAATCGTCTAATTCCGCTGACTTCAACTTCACTAGTGCCTCAATAAGACTCCCTAAACAGAAACTTTATCTTGCCTGATGTTACTTAAGTCCCTCACACTGCTACCAACTCGTCGTTGATCTCGTCGACTCCATATTTGACATCACCGAACCCAATGACATCATCATCATCTGTGGCGATTTCAATCTCCCGCACCTGAAATGGGTTCATTCCGATGATGAGACCCACTACATCGCCGTTAACCCCTCCACAGGTAAAGAAATCCTTTTCACGGATCATTTCTCTGACTCCGGCCTTCTGCAACTCAGTAACATCACCAATAACATGGACAGACAACTCGACCTGATTTTCTCATCTGATGCCGTAAACTGCGTTGTTAACCCAAGCAACCATTTTCTCTCCACTTTAGACCCCCTTCATCCACCTCTATCGGTAACTCTTTCACTCGAGACCCAATTCACTGTCATTCCCTCCGAAAATTCGTACTTTTTCAATTTCCGCAAAGCTGACTTCGCGAAACTAAATAATCTGCTCAACAATGTTAATTTTAACTTCCTCCTTAACCCTAACTCACACATATCCTTAAACGAAACCCTTGCGCTATTTTACACCAAAATCCTCAGCTGCTTCATTCTCTCAGTCCCATACTCACCAAAAAATAACTACACTTCATCTCCGCCCTGGTATACCAAGGAACTACGCTCTTTGCGCATTATAAGAAACAAAAATTGGCTCGCCTATCTTAGATCCTCCTCTGCATCAGACCTTTCTAATTACATGCAGTCCTACACTAAATTTGCACAGCTATGTGAATCACTCTACCTCCGATACCTGAACAGAATGCAATCCTCCCTTATCTCTGACCCCAAGTGTTTCTACTTAATACAAAAAGAAAAACCGATAGCTACTCCACTACACTTAACTTTCTCAATAACTCTTCCAACGAACCCGAAGTAATCGCCAATTTCTTTTCTCATTTCTTCAGCCAATCATTCACTGACCAAGATCTTCAACCCGATCACGACTATTTTCGATATTTGAAAGACTGCCCCCAGACGTCTCTTGTTTCATTGAACATCACTCCCGACCTAATCGCCGAAAAAATACGCAACTTAAAGGACGACTACTCTCCCGGTCCCGATTGTCTGCCGGCCATAGTATTAAAAAAGTGCGCGAACCATCTTATTTTACCCCTTACCGCTCTATTTCAAAGCTCTATCTTTCAAGGACTCTTTCCTAAGCTTTGGAAACATGCTTATATCATTCCAGTCCACAAAAAAGGACTGAAAAATGATGTGTCCAACTATCGTCCAATTGCCAAGCTCTCATGCATACCCAAACTTTTCGAGAGCATCGTTCATGATGCACTATTCTTTCACTGCAAACCCATATTTTCTCCTAACCAACATGGGTTCCTAAAAGGTCGATCGACAACCACTAATCTAGTCAAGTTTGTTTCACAATGTTTGTGTGCACTCGAAGCTGGCAAAGAAGTAGACGTTGTCGCCACTGACTTCAGCAAAGCCTTCGACAAAATGTCTCACCTAATTATTCTCCTCAAGCTCACTGCCATCGGTTTCTCTCCCGGTTTTATCTCATGGATCAAATCTTATCTTGAAGATCGTCAATATAACATTATCTTCAGATCATCTATTTCTGATCCAATTAACGCTACCTCCGGTGTCCCGCAAGGTAGTCATCTCGGCCCACTGATATTTATTCTAACCATTAATGATGTCGACAGCGTTATTCTGAACTCTCAGCTCTTATCATCTGCTGATGATATGAAAATATTTAAACACATATCTTCCTTTGTCGACTCCTGCTCTCTCCAATTGGACCTTAATAGGTTCACTACTTGGTGTCAAAAAATCCATCTCGAGCTCAATGTCAGCAAGTTCTTAGCCATCACTTACTCCCGCAAGCGCCGTTTCTCACCACCCAGGTCCTACATTATTCGTAATGAAACCGTTCCCCTTGTCAACTTTTTGGTTGACCTAGGGGTTATTTGTGACCGTGAACTCAACTTTCGCCTCCATATCGACAACATTATCAAACGTGCTAACTCTGCCCTCGGTTTCGTGAAACGTTGGTCCAAAGAATTCTCGAATCCTTACGTTACGAAATCATTATACATTACTTTCATTAGGCCACCTCTCGAATATGCTAGTCAAGTCTGATCCCCCTATTACGAATCCCACACTACGCGTATTGAAGCCATTCAACGTAGGTTTATCCGTTTTGCCCTTCGTGGCCTTCCTTGGGCCGACCCCCTTAATTTACCACCTTTTACGGATCGCTTAAAATTAATCAACCTCCAACCCCTTAAAGAACGACGTGATGTTGCAGACATTCTATTTATTCATGACCTTCTCAGTGGTAACATTGACAGCCCTTCATTATTGCACATGATTCCCCTTAACACCAACCCGCGTAACCTTCGGTCCACACCCCTTTTTCCGTATAAGCACTCACCGCACAAATTATGGCTACCATGAACCAATGTCCAGAATGCTTCGCAAAGCTAACACCAATCTCTTCGACCTTCACCTTAATAAGTCCAGCCTTAGAATTGCCCTATACCACAACCCTTCTCACTCTCCTTAATCGTCTCCACCCCGCCACCTAGTTAATAAGTTATAGATTTTTGTTAAGGCGTGCATTAAGCTAATAAAGTGCCCCTGTGGGGGCCTCAAATCAAATCAAATCAAACCAAGATGATAGAGCCGTCGAAAAACTTGGAAATTTGGGCAATAAATCAAAAGTCTAGTCTCTCGATTATCTATTCTATCTATTTATTTATTTGATAAGGCTAACATTGTAATAAATAAAATTACAAGCTAGCTGGGGTAAGCAAGCGATACGGCGGCCTTCGACTATCTTGATTTCAGGGATTATATAAATTTATACAAATTTGTGTTTTTGAGGAAGTTGATTACAAGTTTTATGTTTTTGTGTTAGGGTTAGAAAGAAGGTTGATTAAGTTGTTAGGCGAAGGGAGTTGGAGTCTTGATGTGTGGAGGGCGAAACATTCATTGAGGATGTGGTGGATGTTGAGTTGGGGTACTTCTTTTCCAAAATTCTTTACAAATTTAATAGTTTTAATAGTGCATAGTATTTAAAAGAATAAATTAATTTTGATTTAGTTTTAGCTGGTTTAGTTTCTAATTAATTTTTATTTATAATTTCTTAGATCTATCTTACCCTAGACAAAAATGCTTAAAAACTAGCTTAACACTCTTAACAATCTAGATATGTTACGGTCAGTATACGGACACTCTAAAATAAACGTAACAACTTAAATCTATGTCTTTCGACTACTATGTCAACTTACAATTACCATTATTATAAATAACTTAAGCTAAGAACTTTTTTTTTTAATGTTGATGTCACAAAATGATAGTGCCACTGGTTGTGTCTGTATTTTGCGAACAGTTGACGTCCGATGAATCCTCCTTTTATTGAGATTTTATCGTAGACCCTGTTTGGCATTGAGACTACTAATTTTTGGATTGTTTCTTACCATTGTTAAATTACCATCTCTCAGCATACAACAGTCTTGCTAATATGCCCCATAAGTTTTTGATTGGGTTCAAGTCTGGCGAAAGTGCTAGCCATGACATAATCTCTGTCGGAAAACCATTTTTTAGAAGGAGCCGCCTCGTGAGTTGGAGCATTTTTTCAATTTGGTGCAGTTTTTCCAGAAATGGAATAAGGGTCTCCAACATGTCTTGGCATTTCTCCGCATTCATCCTTTTAGGAACAATTGCTTAACTATTACACTACTTCCTCCATGCTGAGATTTGAAGAACGAAATTTCTTTTTTCCTTAAATCATGCCAATTTAGTGTGCCCATCCGTCCGGCTCGTCTAAATTGAACTTTTTTTCGTTACTCCACAAACTTTTCTCCATTCTTCATTAAAGGTGATGTGCTTTCGAGCCCAATCCAATCTGCTTGTCATATGTTGTATAGTAAGAAGTGCTTGCGACTTCATTCTTTTCGATTGCAGGCGACCCGAAGCCTTTACAAATCTATGAACGGTTGGCGTCTTCTATTCCAGGACATGCCGCAACACGTCAATTTCCTTAAAATACGACTTTTCTGGCGATTAGTTAATATCGGCGGGCGGCCTGATGACTTAAGTGCCATAAAGTGTCCCCAGTTTCTTAAAATTTTTAACAAGGTGATGGGAACGATGTAACTGCCTTCCAATTTCAACAATTCAATTATTTTATCTTTTTCGAATTCCATCAGCGACTTACCTCTTCCCATCTTGACAAAGTCTACTCAGACGCAAAATGATCGACACTGATCGAGAGCAAATCAAAAATTTGTGTGTGTTTGCCCAAATGGCCGCAACAGTTAATATTTCGACATAGTTGGAGTTTTGAGTATATTTTATATTTTTGAGTATGCTTTGAAGAAATTAATAATTTTTTCCCCGATGTATTATGTTTGAAATAATTCTAAACGTGTATATTAACAAGTATGTACATATATGTATATCCCAAGAAAAAAGGCGAGGAAATATCGGGTTGCAGGTACTTAAATCTTTTTTTGAAGTTTTAATACATACATTATATCAATAGATATTACATTTTAATATATTTTAATATATTATATATTATATATTACATATAATATATTAGGAAAGAGGGAAGGATGGTAATAAGGATTTGATTGAAGATGCAACTACAAGGGATAGATTTGAGTAAATTTTCTCAAATCTGCATTTAGCAAACAACGAAAATCTAGACCAAGCCGACAAATTTGCCAAAGAACGGGTTTTATTCAAGCACTTCAACGAAAAATCTTTTGAATAACGCCCCAATTGTAGAAAATCATTCCATAGATAAAGCGATGGTGTCTCATTTCGGTCGCCATGGATGTAAGCTGTTTACCATATCCACGGTAAGCCCATTATAGTTACAAATTATGGGTAGGCACAACAAGGTTGGGATATGTCAACTGGTTCGAACCTTACCAAGGCGCATTCATTAATATTAGCACCACTTGTGCAGAGTACGGAGTTGGTGCTGTTGTGGCACTTGATTACGCATATGCTTTGAGAGGCCAAGAAAGAAGTTTCATCTGTATTTCGACTCATAGAAATTTGACACTTATAAAAATGTTCTTTGACTTTAGGTAAAGCAGCCGTACGTGGCGCATTTATACGAGTCAAACATGGAAGATAAATGCGATCAGAATATCAGCCTCTATAGAACTTCCATTCGAGTAGAAAAGTGGTATCGCTTACAAAAAAAAAGAAGTCGCTCGGAGCTAGATCTGTTGAGTAAGGCGGATGGTCAAGCAGTTCAAACCGCAATTCGTGGATTTTCATCATGGCAACCGCTGGGGTGTGGGCGCATTGTCTTGGTGAAAAATGATTTTCTTTTTCCGCAAATGTTTTTTTCCGCAATTTCTGCCTTCAGTTGGTTCTGTAATGGTTTTTCATTTTTGAAGAAAATCGATTAAGGAAACTCCATGATTAGGAATCCCAAAAATCAGTCGTCATCACTTTCCCAGCCGATAAAACAGTTTTTCCTTTTTATGGAGCCGATTACCCATTTGCAGTCCACTATTTTGAATGCATTTTTGTTTCGGGCTAAGGGTTTCCCTAAGTAAAGGAACATGGACCGACGATTACGTGGGTTGGTGTTAAGGGGAATCATGTACAATAACGTTGGGCTGTCAATGTTACCGCTGCGCTGAGAAGGTCGTGAATAAAAAGCATATCTACAGTATCACGTCTTTCTTTAAGGGTTTGGAGATTGATTAATTTTAGGCGATCCGTATAAGGTGGTCATCCCAGGGAAGCCCACGAAGGGCAAAAGGGATAGGCCTACGTTGAATGGCTTCAATACGCGTAGTGTGGGATTCGTAAGAACTTAACTAGCATAATGATTTCATTAAGTAAGAATTAGAGAATTCTTTGGACCAAGGTCTCACGAAACCGAGGGCAGATTTGGCACGTTTGATAATGTTATCGATATGGAGGCGAAAGTTAAGTTCACGGTCGCAAATGACCCCTAGATCAACCAAAAAGTTGACAAGGGGAACGGTTTCTTTACGAATAATGTAGGACCTGGGTGGTGAGAAACGGCCCTTGCGGAAGTAAGTGATGGCTAAGCACTTGCTCACATCGAGCTCGAGATGGATTTTTTGACACCAAGTAGTGAACCTATTAAGTCAGATTGGAGAGAGCAGGAGTCAACAAGGGAAGATAAGTGTTTAAGTATTTTCATATCATCGGCATACATATATGGAGTGTTAAGAGTTCACAATATCGCTGTCAACATTATTAATGGTTAGAATTAATATTAATAGGCCCGAGATGACTACCTTGTGGGACACCGGAGGTAGCATTAACTGGATCAGAGATAGAAGATCTGAAGAACTAGATCGAAATTATATTGACGATCTCCAAGATAAGATTTGATCCATGATATAAAACCGGAAGGGAAACCGAGGGTAAAGAGCTTGAGGAAAATAAATTGGTGAGACATTTTGTCAAAGGCCTAGCTGAAGTTAATGGCAACAACGTCTACTTCTTTGCCGGCTTCGAGTGCACATAATGATTGTGAAACAAACTCGACTAGATTAGTGGTTGTCGATCGAACTTTTAGGAACACATATTGGCGAGGAGAAAATATGGGTTTGCAGTGAAAGAATAGTGCGTCATAAACGATGCTCTCGAAAAGTTTGGGTATGCATGAGAGCTTGGCAATCGAACGATAGTTGGCGCATTATTTTTCAGTCCTTTTTTGTAGACTGAAGTGCTATAAATAGTGTTAGATCGGGAGTGAGACAAGTATGTCTGGGGACAGTTTTTAAAATATCGAAAATAGTCGTGATTGGGTTGAAGTGATCGGATCGGTGAATGATTGGTTTAAGAAATGTGCAAAGAAGTTGGCGATTATTTCGGGTTCGTTGGAAGAGTTATTAATAAAATTAAATGTAATGGGGTAATTATCGATTTTTCTTTTTGTATTAATAAAGTGGAAGAAACACTTGCGGTCGGAGATAAGGGAGGATTACATTCGGTTCAGGTATCGGAGGTACAGTGATTCACATAGCTGTGCAAGCTTAGTGTAGGACTATATGTAAGTAGAAAGGATGCAGAGGAGGATCTAAGGCAGGCGTGCCAATTTTTATTTCTTTTATTGCGCAAAGATGCTTTTTTGGTGAATATGGAATTGAAAGAATGAAGCAGCTGTGGATTTTAGAGTAAAATAACGCAAGGGTTTCATTTAAGGAGTTAGGGTAAGGAAGAAGTTAAAACTAACATTGTTGAGTAGATTATTCAGTCTCGCCAAGTCAGCTTTCCAGAAATTGAAACAGTATGTATTTTCAAGTATTGACAAGTTGTCAAGTCCTCCTGACTGAATTTTTTATGGATGCGAGAAAGAAGTCAAAGCAGCAAACGAAGGTGTCTGAGAGAATCAAGTGGTATAAGCTGGATAAAGGAAAAGGCGAAGCTTTTATTACCATCATGGAAAACTACCTCTCTTCCATTATCGATGAGGTCGGTAATGAGGAGTGCAGAGCACAAGACATGTGGGATTCCCTACAACAATCTGGCCTGGAGAAAGCCAAATCACTGCTCGGAACATCTAAAGGCCCCTGCCAACACGCAAAAGAAACCTGGTGGTGGACAGACGAAGCCAAAGCAGTGATACACGAAAAGAAAATGGGTTTCCAAGCTTGGTCAAAGTGCTCTTCTACTAATAGAGAGGAAAAAGCTCGCCGTGAAAAGGTATATAGATGTTGCAAAGGTATCGCGAAGAAAAAATGCGCCGAATTCAAAGCGAAAAGCATGGAAGGCCTCTATCAGGAGTTGGAAGAAATATCGTCTTCCGCGTCTGACAGGAACCAGGCTACCCAGGAGCTTCGACAAAACAATTTGAACAAAGGAGCAAATATCTTTAAGATAGCCGCCCAGAGAAGAAGAAATGCTCAGGAGATTCGTTTCCCAAAGTTTATTAACAATGCTGAAGGCCAACTCCTTGTGGAAGACGAAAAAATTCTCCACAGATGGCGACAGTATTGCGAGGAACTTCTGAACGAACAGTTTCCCCGAGTGTACTTTCCAAGAGCCGCCCCGAATCATGCCGAAATACCCGACATCACAGTCGAAGAAGTTCGGTACGCGGTTAAAAACTCCAAGAATAGAAAAGCTGTTGGGCCGGACGGGATACCCTCTGAGTTCTGGAAAAAGATGGGAGACATCGGGTCTAGATGGCTCATGGTTCTTATCTCTAAACTTATGAGAGGCGACACTATGCCTAATCAATGGAGGGAAAGCTATCTTCTTCCATTGCACAAAGGAAAGGGTGATACGCGAAATTGTGATAACTACCGTTCTGTCAAGCTGATGTCGCACACCATGAAGATCGTTGAACGGGTATTAGATAGCCGACTGCGGAAAATAATACGACTATCTGATGACCAGTGCGGGTTTGTCTCGGGTAAATCAACAACAGATGCAATCCAAAGTATAAGGATCATGATGGAAAAGCATCGTGATTCTTCAAAGGACTTGCATATGGTGTTGGTTGATTTCGAGAAGGCCTTTGACCGGCAACCAAGAGATCTTTTATGGGTAGCGCTAAGACAAAAAGGAGTTCCAGAAACCTACGTGCGAGTAATTATGGACATGTACGAGAGAGCAACGACAAGAGTAAGATGCACCGCAGGAGTCACCGAAGAATTCGCAATCAAAGTCGGTGTACACCAAGGGAGCGTCCTCAGCCCACTGCTTTTTATAGCAGTCCTTGATTGCTTGCTTGAAGGAAAAGTGACGGACCCCAATGTGCACCAGCTATTCTTTGCTGACGATGGGGCCATTATAAGTGATGATCAGGCGTCCCTACAACGAGCACTTGATGTGTGGGTGGACATTTTTGAGGGACACGGGTATCGTATTAGTTCAAAGAAGACAGAGTATCTGTGCTGCCCGTTCTCTGACCCTCATCAGCCTATTCCAGACATTTACTTGAATGGAAGAGTGCTTCCCAAGTGTGAAAAGTTTAAATATCTGGGATCTATGATTAATAGAGAAGCAACTTGTGATGACGACATCAAATATCGCGTAAGCGTAGGGTGGATGAAGTGGCGGGAAAACTCCGCCATCTTCTGTGATCGAAAAATGCCCCCTAAGCTGAAAGGAAGGCTCTACACTTCAGTTGTACGTCCGGCGCTCACATACGGTTCACAATGCTGGACAATGCACAAAAAGTATGAGAGCAAATTAACGGCAACTGAGATGAAGATGCTTCGCATGACAGCGGGAGTAACAAAGCGTGACAGAATTAAAAGTTCAAAGATCCGAGGAAGCCTCCACGTAAAAGAAACCATCACAAGAAATATAGAGCGCGACCGACTCAGTTGGTATTGCCATGTTCAAAGGAGAGATCCTTTGAACCCCGTCCAAAAGGCGTTATCAATCAACATTCCAATTTCAACACGCAAAAAAGGCAGGCCGAAAAACAAGACCAGTAGGAATGCAGTTAAGTGGGAAGGTTATGGTCCTACACTTCTGACCATAACGACGCCGGGATAAAAAGGAAAAGAAGAAGAAGAAGAAGACAAGTTGTCAAGTTGTCTGTCCATGTTATTGGTGATGATACTGAGCTGCAAAAGGCCGGAGTCAGAGAGATGATTTATGAAATGGTCTTTCTTTGTCTGAGGAGAGATTAGCAGCGATATAATGGATCTTGTGAAATAATTTTCAACATTGTCGAGTAAATTAAACACTAAAAGCTTAAAAAGCGTGGTATTGTTTTCCATTTTTTATTAAATCACATACTGCAAAAGACTTAATTTCAAAAGTAAGAAATGTATACAAAGGTCCTCTTACAACTAGCAACTTAATATTAAAAATTAAATAAATCCCCTATTTATTGCAATAATAATTATTATAGTCTGATGGTTTCGTTCCTGCTACGGCCGTGGTACATAATTATTTTGTTTTTTTTTTTTTTGTTTTTGTGAGAGTAAATTAAGAAGATGTGCGCTATAATACACTTTTTTATGATTTGGTTTTCGATTATTATGATTACGAAAATACTACTTAAGAATGTGCTTTCAATTTACAGATAGAAATGTGAAGATAGTTTACAAATAATACAATCGATGTAGTCTTTTATGCTTTTCTTCGAATGCCCAGTATGCAGACGACAAAGAATATGAGAATCCACGTTACCATCACGAGGAAGCCATTGTACACCTGATAGTTGGTAATGGGCCATCCTTTTTCTATAATATTTCGAGCTGATATTGACGGTATTGTAAATGGGAAGAACATGACAATATCCTGCAAGGCCTTTGGCATGCCTTCCAATGGCCAGAGTAATCCTGGAATTACCAACAAGATCGCAAATCGTATTCAAAGACGAAGAAAAAAAAAAGATAAGTACTCACCACATAGTATGATCATTGGATAGAAAGCTCCAGTTGCGACGAAGTTTGCTGTGGTATGCGATCTACAATAAACGGAAATCAAGAGACCGAAGAGCATTCCACAAAATGCTGTTAAGGTCAAAAGGCCTATAAGAGTCGCGGTGTCGCCCTTATTGTACGTATCGAAAACAAGTCCAATGTACATGATAACCTCAAACGACTGAAAGGCCATGATAATAAACTGAGTTAGTAGATGAGCCCACAGCATTTCGGTAGCCGATACACCTTAAAATTATTTATCATTGTTAATTGGAAAAAGTTCAAACTATAGAGCAAGGTTTACCAGCTACAAGTGTCCTATCCCAGACGCCATCCATTCGCTCTGATATAAAAACAGCTGCAGTCATAAGGGTAGCCAGAAAGAAGACCATCCTGGAGCATGGGAAATTGTTGTCATTATTGCAATTTAGATTTTGTATTAATACTCACGTCATAACTACTCCTGGTGCGACATATTGCTGAAATTCAATATCAAAAGATCCATAGACGGGCTCTTGGAATTGTACCGGAGTATTGGCCAATGCGGTAGGCAAGTTGCAATCCTGCAAAACATTTTTCATAAAAGTACTAAAGGCATCCCTTAGCCGTCGTTCGATGAAAAAAGCTATTTGCTGATCTGGAACGTCAAACAAGCTTTTGTAAGCGCAAAGACATGTATTTATATCGATGATTACCTGTCATATCAATTCTAACAACAAGTTCTCCCCAATCAAAGGAGCTCTCATCAGCAAAGCGTCCGTTTTGCAGAATCTCTTGCATCGATTCGGAATAGTTGTACGGAAAGTGAATGAAGCCAACAACATCAGTACGTTTGGCAGCTTCTAAGGCCTCTTCGGTGGTGTTAAAATAGACCTAAAAAGCATGTTCTAATTTTATTGCAATTCATTTAGGCTATAAGTTCATGTCACCCTTTCCGCCATGCTATCACCCAGTTCTGTTATGAATCGACACGATATTTTGTGAAACTCACAGACGTTGTCACGGTTTAAGACGGTTATTAAGTTATGATCAAAACATGACTCGTAATCGGGTATTTCATTGTCTACGATTCCAATTTTCAAATTTCCCGGCGTCTTGCCGATAGCCAAGTAAAAGCAAGACAGTTGGATTATAGGAAACATTAGCATAAAGATGACTCCTCTGTAAATAAAGTATTCAAAATTCAGGCATAGGTATGGTATGTAAGCATGAACGAAGAAGTACAAGCATTTTTCTTTTAAATTTTTTGGTTATGAATATTAAAACTTATTGCTCCACCGCAGCCCTGACGCTTTTTAGGCTAGAATAGTTTTTCAAAGTAATTCAAAGAGACATGGCAAAGGAGCATACAATACAATAAACTAGGTGTGTTCAAAAAATAAGGTTTCTTTGATATTTTACTTGAAAATTATTATTTTTTTTAATCAATATCTATTTTGCCACCTCCAAGGTAGTCCCTCTCATATACATATAAAACACTTATGCCAGCGCTTTTTTCTATCTATGAAGCATTTCGGGTGTGCGCTGGTTGGTAAAGCTCTTTCAGCCATGGCCTCCCCAATCGTATCAAATCTCCATCATAGGTTTTCTCGATTTTGGGAAGAAAAAAAAATCGCAGGAGGTCTAGTGCGGTGAATATGGTGGCTGAGGCATAATTATGTTATTTTTTACCAAAAATCGATGCTTATGCGACTGTTTCTTTGGCCAAAATTTAGCAATTTTGGAACAAGTTTCGCTAGCACACGTTTCTTGTCCACAATATTTGAAAAAAAAGTCATGGCGTAAGCCTACCGATAAGCCAATATCCTAAGCAACTTTTCTGATAGTGGTTTGACAATTCTCTATAACAATTTTCTTCAACGCTTCAACGTTTTCATCCATTGTTGACGTGCTGGGGCGTCCATCGCGGGCACCATCATTTAACATTTGTGCACCACTTATAAACATGCTGACATTATCAATATACAGTGGTGGTCAGAGAATTAGAAACGACTGCTTTGGCCTTTAGTGTTTTTGATTACCTTTCTTTTTTTCAAAGGCGCGTAAAAAAGTAACTTCATATTTTAGAGTAATAATACATGAAAATCATTTATTCATTTTGTTTTTAATTCTAGCAGTAAAATTAAATAATAAAAATTCATGAAAAACAAAACAAGTCAAATTAAAAGCTGGTCAATGAATTAGAAACGAAAAGAAAAAAATTCAAGAAAAAAAATTTGTATTAAAGAAAAATAAAAAAAAGGTCAGTATTTTGTTGGAAAGCCTTTGTTTGCTATAACAGCACAGTCTTCGGGGCATGTTTTCAACCAGAGCCTGGCATCTGGAAGGAGGTATGCTTTCCCATATGTTTTTAATTTTTTGGAAGAGGTCTGTCGAGTTTTGCGATTTTACATGCTTTAGGCCTTTTTTCACGTCTGCCCATAAATTTTCGATGGGATTTAAGTCGGGACTTTGCGCTGGCCAGTCTAAAACATTAATTTTTTCCTCAACAAACCATTCCTTTACTACTCGTGCGGTGTGTTTAGGGTCGTTATCATGCTGGAAAATGTACGTAACGGGCATGCATTCGAAGCAGTAGGGTTCCATTGTATTCCTTAGTATGTCCTTATACATAAATCTGTCCATATTGCCTTGGATATGTACTAAAGGACCTACACCATACCAAGAGAATGCACCCCAAACTTTGATGTTTCCTCCCCCATGCTTAATTGTTTTAATGGTGTACCTAGGGTCAAGTTCCTTGTTGGGGGGGCGTCTTACGTACACTTTCCCATCCGACCCCATCAAATTAAATTTTGACTCATCACTCCACAGAATTTTCTTCCAAAATTCAATCGGTTTGTTGGCATGCAATTTGGCGAAGTTTAGCCGTTTCTTGAGGTTGACTCCTGACACATGCGGTTTTCTACGTGCAATACACCCACAAAGTCCACTTTCAAGCAGTCGTCGCCGAATGGTTCTGGCTGATATTTCCTGGCTGATTTGAGGCCCAACGACTTCTTTAATTTCTGTAGAAGTCAAGAAGGGATCAGCTTTAGAAATTCGAGTAATCAGCCTGTCTTCCTTTGCTGTGGTTTTTCTCCCTATTTTTTTTCGCTCGGGATTTTGATAACTGCCTCTTCTCTTAAAAGCATGTACGGCTCCAAAAACCATCTTCTTGGAGCAGCCAAATCTTCTTCCAATTACTGCCATTGATTGTCTTCCATCCTTCCATGCTTCAACCAAAAGTTTTCGCAACTCTGGAGTGCATGACTTCTTTTTCCCCATTTTTTTTTCTCTATTACTAATTATATAATATTACTAATTATGGAAAATACTTAAAAAGGAAACTTACATCAATTATACGCAAGGAGAGTAATATTATCAACGTCGTTTCTAATTCTTTGTCCACACAAAATTCGTCACGTTGATCAACTACCACGATAATTAATGATGTGATAACTGTATAACCCATTGTGCACATCTGTGCATATAGAGCTGATAAGCGGTAAAAAAGAAAACAATACTTGACTGTTACAGTGACCTTCAAAAAGGCATAACACTTGCCAATCATGTAATTTTCTCATCGTTTCTAATTCTTTGACCACCACTGTATGTTGGGGGACATATAATATCATTAAGTTGATGCAAGACTGATTCCACTTTATCAAATACTGGCTAAAAATAGTTTTCCTTCATGCACAATAGCCAACTCCATTAACCGTAACATGGCGAAAATTCGACCCAACCATATTTTTGGCATTAAATCCACACCACACAGTCTCTTTTGTGGATGCAATGGAAATAACGTCCAATAATGCATAAATTGCTTTTTGAAAAAGCCGTTAAGCTAAAAATGAGCTCTATCGCTGAAAATGATTTATCGATGAAATTCAGGATTTTCTTCAAACTATTGCAGAGCCCAATCTGAAATTAAGAGGCTTCAGTTCTTCAATGAATTCGATCTTGTATGGATGTAGGACAAAATCTTAAAGCCGAATTCGCCACGAATATAGACTGAAAGAAAGGCATCGAATCGACTGCGATAATTTCGGTACTTCGAACAGTTCATTATCTCATTGACACAGAAACATTCAATAGTGAATATGTTGACTCGAATTATCTCCTATACGAGTATCGCACTCAGTTTGTTTAGTGAGGTGATTAATGCGAACAAAAATTAGGGTAAGCTCTCTTCAAGTTCCGACCCAAGACTTAGAAATTCGCAAGTATTTTTTGAAGGTTTTGGGTTCGTAAGCTTCACCATATTAAAAGTGTTAATCTTTGCTCAGGCTGTTGAAAACGGTTGTGCTGAAGATAAAATCACGGTTTCTTGTGATGGATCATGGACCAAGCGTGTTAAGCATGCGAGTAATGGATTGGCAGGGAAGAGTCAGACGAGTTTTTGGAGTGGTATGAAAATCACAATGAGCATTGTGAAGCGAATCATGAAGGAATTTCCGGTAAAATTGAGTTGACGGTGTGATCGAAATGTTTCAGCGGTCTGTCGAATACTTTAAAGTAAAATATAGTAAATACATTGGAGATGGTGACAGCAAAACATTTAAAAATTTACTGGATGACGATTCTTACAACGGCGATCCTGTGGTAGAAAAAAAAAAGTGCGTCTTTCACGTCAAAAAAAGAATGTATAGACGAGTGAAAGAAGCTAAAAAAAACACATAACCAGTATTTAATAACCAATCTAAAAGCTTGGAAGAGCCGAAAAAAAGAAGGCCAAAAATAATCAAAAAGATGAAGCAGGTAAAACTGTCACAAAATGTACATGTAAAAAAAATCATCCCAGTTTTTTTTTGGCCGATGAATTTGTGTTATTTTTACTTTTATTTTGTTATTGTTCAAATTAGGAAAGAAAAAATGAATGTTTTTTTGTTCCTGAATTCGCACTAAAATATACTTCAATATGAAATTCATTTCGTTTCAATATATTGAAAAATTGCTGAGACATCTCAAGTTAAAAGTAAGGGTAACAGATGTCCCAGTTTTTTTTTGGTTCACTGTATGTATGTATATGTTAATGGTAAAGTCTACGCAGTTCTCCACATACATCTTCTTCTTTTTTTCTTTTTTTCCGGCGTCGTTATGGTCAGAAGTGTAGGACCATAATCTTCCCACTTAACTGCATTCCTGTCCGCTTGTGGGGTCCGCCGGTTTGACCTCAGAAAGTAGCGGCAGGCTTCCCGGTTTGGGATTACTTCATCGCTGAGGCCAATCAAATGCTGGTGTTTTTGCATTTGTTTGCACCAATTGTTTTTCGGCCTGCCTTTTTTGCGTGTTGACATTGGAACGTTGATTGATATTGCCTTTTGGACGGGGTTCAAAGGATCTCTCCTTTGAACATGGCAATACCAACTGAGTCGGTCGCGATCTATCTTTCTTGTGATGGTTTCTTTTACGTGGAGGCTTCCTCGGATCTTTGAACTTCTAATTCTGTCACGCGTTATTACTTCCGCTGTCATGCGAAGCATCTTCATCTCAGCTGCCGTTAATTTGCTCTCATACTTTTTGTGCATTGTCCAGCATTGTGAACCGTATGTGAGGGCGTACAACTGAAGTGTAGAGCCTTTCTTTCAGCTTAGGGGGCATTTTTCGATCACAGAAGATGGCGGAGTTTTCCCGCCACTTCATCCACCCTACGCTTACGCGATGGTTGATGTCGTCATCACAAGTTGCTTCTTTATTAATCATAGATCCCAGATATTTAAACTTTTCACACTTGGGAAGCACTCTTCCATTCAAGTAAATGTCTGGAATAGGCTGATGAGGGTCAGAGAACGGGCAGCACAGATACACTGTCTTCTTTGAACTAATACGATACCCGTGTCCCTCAAAAATGTCCACCCACACATCAAGTGCTCGTTGTAGGGACGCCTGATCATCACTTATAATGGCCCCATCGTCAGCAAAGAATAGCTGGTGCACATTGGGGTCCGTCACTTTTCCTTCAAGCAAGCAATCAAGGACTGCTATAAAAAGCAGTGGGCTTAGGACGCTCCCTTGGTGTACACCGACTTTGATTGCGAACTCTTCGGTGACTCCTGCGGTGCATCTTACTCTTGTCGTTGCTCTATTGTACATGTCCATGATCACTCGCACGTAGGTTTCTGGAACTCCTTTTTGTCTTAGCGCTACCCATAAAAGATCTCTTGGTTGCCGGTCAAAGGCCTTCTCGAAATCAACCAACACCATATGCAAGTCCTTTGACGAATCACGATGCTTTTCCATCATGATCCTTATACTTTGGATTGCATCTGTTGTTGATTTACCCGAGACAAACCCGCACTGGTCATCAGATAGTCGTATTATTTTTCGCAGTCGGCTATCTAATACCCGTTCAACGATCTTTATGGTGTGCGACATCAGCTTGACAGAACGGTAGTTCTCACAATTTCGCGTATCACCCTTTCCTTTGTGCAAAGGAAGAAGATAGCTTTCCCTCCATTGATTAGGCATAGTGTCGCCTCTCATAAGTTTGGAGATAAGAACCCTGAGCGATCTAGACCCGATGTCTCCCATCTTTTTCCAGAACTCAGAGGGTATCCCATCCGGCCCAACAGCTTTTCTTTTCTTGGAGTTTTTAACCGCGTACCGAACTTCTTCGACTGTGATGTCGGATATTTCGGCATAATTCGGGGCGGCTCTTGGAAAGTACACTCGGGGAAACTGTTCGTTCAGAAGTTCCTCGCAATACCTCGCCATCTGTGGAGAATTTTTTCGTCTTCCACAAGGAGTTGGCCTTCAGCATTGTTAATAAACTTTGGGAAACGAATCTCCTGAGCATTTCTTCTTTTCTGGGCGGCTATCTTAAAGATATTTGCTCCTTTGTTCAAATTGTTTTGTCGAAGCTCCTAGGTAGCCTGGTTCCTGTCAGACGCGGAAGACGATATTTCTTCCAACTCCTGATAGAGGCCTTCCATGCTTTTCGCTTTGAATTCGGCGCATTTTTTCTTCGCGATACCTTTGCAACATCTATATACCTTTTCACGGCGAGCTTTTTCCTCTCTATTAGTAGAAGAGCACTTTGACCAAGCTTGGAAAGCCATTTTCTTTTCGTGTATCACTGCTTTGGCTTCGTCTGTCCACCACAAGGTTTCTTTTGCGTGTTGGCAGGGGCCTTTAGATGTTCCGAGCAGTGATTTGGCTTTCTCCAGGCCAGATTGTTGTAGGGAATCCCACATGTCTTGTGCTCTGCACTCCTCATTACCGACCTCATCGATAATGGAAAAGAGGTAGTTTTCCATGATGGTAATAAAAGCTTCGCCTTTTCTTTTATCCAGCTTATATCACTTGATTCTCTCAGATACCTTCGTTTCCTTCTTTGACTTCTTACTCGCCTCCATAAAAAATTCAGTCAGGAGGAGACGGTGTTGAGGGGCGATCGCGTCTCCCAGGATCACTTTGCAATCTTTAACTCGTGGCTTCATGAAACTGGATAATATGATAATGATAGTCTATTTGAGTTTCATTTCCGCCGCTGCTATAAGTGATCAGGTGCCGGCTTTGTTTAACGAACATGGTATTTAGCACAGACCGTACGACTTGCACATGTTTAGGATATCTTTACTTGAAGAGTTCCTGGTGCCGTATCCCAGCCCTCCGTAGTAGTCTTCATAGTCTTCGCTTGTCTTCCCGACATATCCGTTTAAATCTCCCCCAACAAACAAAAGCTCTTCCTTTGGGATGATTTTGACAAGGTTGTGGAAATCTAGCCAGAATGCATCTTTTTCTTTTTGTTCGCATCCTACTTCAGGGGCATATGCGCTTACGATGTTCCACACCTCACCATGCATCACCAATTTGAGAGCCATCCTCCAGTTCTCCACCTACATACGGTGAATTTAGAATTTAGAGACCCTTTTCCTGGACAAGTAATCTTTTTGAGTTTTGTCTATATCCTGCTGAGAGGAAACACCAGGAAATATGATTTTGATAACTTGGCTGTCAGAGGATTTGAACTCCATGTCATCGGCGTCAGTAGCTGATACTCACCCCTCTCAGCCACGATATCATCCAACGATTCATTCAATAACACAAAACAGCAGCGTTGATCTACGCAAAATACAACCGCAACTATGCGAAAACGTGATGAAACATTTGATCATAGGCCGAGAAGAGGCCGTCATTTGAATGATAATGCATTCCATTAGCAACCTCAGAGTTTGTTCTTGTAATCGAAAGTAGAGTAAAAATATTAACACAACACTTTTCATAAAAATGTGGCATTTTTCTGTTGACTTAAAATGACATCTCTTGTTGGATAACCTCTAATTAGCTTTATGAATATAATTACACCTTAAGAAATCACGCTTGTACTTACGATGGTTGCCTGAATAGCTGAACGAAATTCTTTGTCATCAGAGCCTTTACTCGTCCTCGTGTTGTGAAAAATACTTTGCGTTTGTTCTCTTCGACTTCGCTACAGTATCCGACAGGTGTTTTCTCGCTTTTCTGAATGTTCGCATTCTTATCCTCGAATACAGTGGGTTCGCTGACATCGACAGACGTGATGGTTGGTGCAGTCAGTTGTCGCGGTGTCATTGTACTGGCATCAACCACATCCGATTTTCCCTGCTTTGAGCTTAACAATAAGAATGCATCTTCTATCGAATTCACTTCGAACTTGATCATTATATTCTGTGGAGTATCTTCAGCTAAAAGTACTCCGTTTCGCATTAAACCAATCTAGAAGAGATAAGGAAAGTGAACGCCAGAGTTAGTTCCTCCAAATAAGCATTACTTACACAGTTCGCTTGCTTCGCCTCTTCGATGTAGTGTGTTGTAATGATCACAGCCATTTTGCTATTCCGCGTCGATTCAATTAAAAACTCCCAGATCCTGCAAGCACCAACGAATATATTTCAAAATAAACAAGCGACGTTACAATGTTATTACTTCTCTCTTAGGACAGGGTCCAGACCGACTGTTGGCTCGTCGAGAATGAGCAGTTCCGGATCATGAATCATCGCACAGGCAAATGACACACGTCTCTGTTGGCCGCCACTGCATTTTTTGATTAGCTGTTTCGGAGGAGGCAATTGCAACAGATCTCGAAGTATTTTGAATTTATCCCGAATTTTCTCATCGCTCAGACCGTAGATACGACCGAAGTAGTAAACTGTTTCCTTAACTGTCATTTCCTCAACCAAAGCTATTTCCTGGAAGACAGAAAAACTAGGCTATTGGTATCTACATGCATACGCCACATCGAATTCAATTGTCCACTGACCTGAGGCATATAACCAATACGTGCGCCCGGAATACCACTTCCCGGTAGACCGGGTTGCAGTCCAAGCACAGTCACCTCCCCGCTATTGAGTTGTCGTTGACCAACAATGCATGACAAAAGTGTTGTCTTGCCGCAACCAGACGCACCGAGAAGGCCGTAGCTAAATAAACATAAAAACAACAACAACAAAATGGATTTATTAGCTATTTGTAACATATGAAAAACAAAATATCGAATAATTAAAATTCAACTCACATCGATCCGCGCATAACATTCATATTAAGATAATTTAAAATTATCTTTGGATTTGATGAGCTGCCATAATATTTGTACCCATTTCGGACTTCAACTGCTGCCATCCTATAACAAGGCAAACAAACGACGATCTGAAAATAAAATTGCGCTTTGTGTTAACGGTGGAAATGTATATCTCGTGCCTGCCGTGATCCTTCCAGAAAGCCACAATGCCTATCTAACTTTACTCATTATTGCTATTCCCATTATTAATTTCATTCTTTTTTGTTCACATTTGTTTACCACCGATTCCCACTGCCTGACTGGGCAAGCGGTGTTTTATTGTTCTATTGCTACTAATCTAATGGGTATAGTAATTGAACGGAAACATTAAAGTTTATTTAATAAATCTCAGTAGGGAAAGGTAAACAACAAGCAATACCTATTCAGGTACACGAACATAAGGTACAAGGCAACAGTACGACACGTGTCGATTTTGATTGAGTAGATATACTCGTAACACGGTTTAATGTTCTTATCTCAAATAATCCTACCTAGTCTAACAACTCTGGTTATAAATAACAATTGTATGAAATCAGTTTTATCTAAACGACATTTGACTTTGGTATTCTGCTGCATAATATCGCTGCCCGACATCGTCATTACAGACACTAGGGGCAAATTGTTCAACTGGTGGAGTCGAAATACGCGGACGCCCCATCCTTTCCAAGAACCGGCTCTTTATTGTATTTAGCACTAACAGATTCTCGACTTGACCTGATTTATATAAATCGTTACCGTTAAGCTGTTTAAGAACTATTAGGTGCGACAGTGAACATTATAACCTTCGCAAATGGAACAGTACGAACCAGTATGCACCTTCCAAGATTTTAAGATCCTTGAGAAGAGTAATACGCCTGAGGTGAGTTAATCCACCGTCAAGACGAAGCTTGAAAAACGACGAAATTGACCAACATTTTAACAAAATACCTTTTTGTGTGACACTTTTAACTAACCCCGGATAGCTCAGACCACCGATCAAACCGACAAATATAGAACGTCGACAATCGACGCGCTTCACAAAGAAAACAGATTTATTTCCAGGCTTAAATGACTATTTAGACAGTTTACAGACCCACGCGATCCAGAGATAATTATACTAATATCGGTGATCAAAAATCTCCAATATTTATTAAATAACGCTATAAATTTGCACTGGGGCAATAAAGTTCGTTCTATAAAATCCAATAGTCCGACTATGTTTTCGTAAATAAATAAAATACTCAGGTGAAAAGATCATAACGATATCCCTTATGTCCCGGACGACAGATAATACAGCAACCCTATGGGACATGCGCATAAGTCCAGAGAGTCTCGATATTCTCTCCACGCCGTTCAACAAAGCTCTGAATAATATAATATTCATTATCCAGCGCGTTGGAAAACAGAGGTGGTCCACCCTATCCCTACACATGATACATGTAAAGGAAACGTAAAGAACAGAGCTCTGATAAAATGGGTTGGGGAAAAATAATAATATCGGACAACCAGTTTGGTTTTAAGACGACGCATTATACTATTCACGCTGCGTCAAAACTGGTTTTCGACATTCACTGGGTTAAGGCAAAAACTCAATGAATGGGCACTTGTCGGGTTAACTTTGAAAAGGCTTTCGACACCATATGATTAGAAGGTCTGTTCTATAAGCTCACCAGGCTAGGTCACCTTCGATACATGATTTATGTAGTGGCAATGGGAAAGAAGTTTGTTGTTAAAAGTGACAACATTACCTCGACCAGGATCTTTGACATTAAAAACGGTTTACAACAAGGAGCGATTAGTATTTCTCAGTTACTGTTTAAGATCTACACCAGTGATCTTAAAGTTTTTATCAGCCATTCATACACTCTTATGCAGATGATTTAGTAGAGTAGAGATCAGGTCCGAAAATTGAGATCATCAACGCAACGCTGCAATCGTCAACGCTGTTATTGCGATGACTGGAAATTAAATATTAACTTCTAAAAGTCAGGAACGATACTCTTAGGATATTATACTCATATAATATCTCAAGGGATACCAGAAAGAATTAGAGAAAATTCATGAGCAATGGGCTACATAAACAACCATTAGCGGTGAGAAATGGAGTTAGATGTCTTAGTATCTGGCTTATCCAATATCAGATTGCTGGAGCTAAGAAAGCCAACAGTAAGACAAGGAACCTTATCTTCAGATAAGACAAAGAATCTATTTCGCAGCAATTGATTTGACAGCCCATCATCGCGTATGGTTGTACGCTATGAAACGCCGTAGAAACTCTTTCTGATTGCCCTTAAACACATCCAAACAGTGGTGGGGGTCAGATTAGGTTAGACTGAGGAAGAAAAGTGTTATGGTTGAACATCACTTCCACTCGGACGCTAAGGGGCCCATTGTGATTTCCTTCGTTTGTGGAGTACACATACATTAAACCCGTCCTATTACGTCGTGGCTGAAACCACTCCGTGCTCTTTATGAATTTTAGAAGATATGTCTGCTTTTGCTTCGTCCGCGATCTCTGTGAAGAATTTATGCTCCAGCGAAGCTCTGGAGAGCTGGGCAGTGGCAAAGCAGATGTTGGATCGTCTCGGTTTCTTCCTCATTGCCGCAGCTTCGGTGAAGATCGCTGGATCCCGAGTTTCATTTCCGGAGCATTGCTCCGATGGGACAGTGTCCTGTGATCACTCCAACGAGCATACGGAACGAGTTCCGGTCCAGCGCCAAGAGCTTCTTTGTTTTGCCGATATTAAGTTCTGGCCACGATGATCTTTTCGTGTGACTGTCGTTTCTCATCGTTTCTTGTAAAGAACTATTCTTATACGAAAGAACATCAGTTATGAATGAGAAATGATAAAAAAATTATGGCGACGGCTTAACACTCGCAGTATAAGATCACTTCAAAATTGATGCTAAGTTTTTGACTTTCTTACATTTTCTTAGCTTTTATTATTCATTTATTTTAATTAAGATATTAATTAAGTCGAAAGACATAGTTTTAGAAACGTGCTGTCTGCTTTAGAGTGCCCGCACAGGGCGAGTAAGGTAATTTTAATTAGTTAAGACAGTTAAGCTAGACTTAAGCATTTTTGTCTAAAATAAGTTGGATAAGTTAGTTAGAAAACCAAAATCCTTAGAAAAAAAAAATCACTTCAAAATTCATACTCTGAGTGTGAATTTCCAATATAACACCTTAACGACATGCAAACAAAAAAGAAGTTACTGTGAACTACAACCAACGCGACAAATTCAGTCGAATCCCTTGAATCCTATATAGGACCACCACCCCCGGAGAGTAGTGAACAAACATCTTCGACACAAACCATGGACATTCCGTCCAGGTTGTGTGACAAACAAAATGACAGCGTAACTCTTGAAACTGCGTGAACCCTACAAAAAAACATTAAAATACAAATAGTTCTCCAAGTTTGGCGATCCTGTTTCTGTTCCTCAGTTTATTCGTGTAGAGTTTGTAGTATGCGTTCAATTGATCTCAATTCACCTGATTCCGGCGATCCCATGGATTTTAATCGGAACGCCTGGGTGTTCTTCATCAATAACATCAAACGTGCTTGAAGTAATTAAATTATTATCTGATCGAAGGTGCCTTTTCCTTATAAACGGCATGCAATTTCACTTTGATTTTCTGACACGTCTTTCCATACTATACAAAAAGAAATCGAGTTACTGATCCGTATTGTTGTTTCTTCATGGTGGCAAAGGAACAAGAATTTGAAAACTTTCAGCTTCCAAAACAAAACTATTAACTTTGCGTCAGCCGTACTATCGATTTTCTACATTGCGAATTAGCGGCGATTGTTTCTTCCCGTTTGAGAAATAAAAAACGTACAACTCCCTCTATTTGGAATAAAGTTCTGCCGTGACATGTCTCCTGGGTGGCTCACTCGTGTCTACCTAAAATACCAATCTCTTCCGATTGTTATACAATAAGATTCACTTTTCGTCCCAGGTAACGACGCTATGTAAGGTATCCATTAGTCAAAGATACCTCAACTTCTAAGCCTTGAAAGGTGAAGACTTATGGTTACATAGGTTGCAAGAAAGAGTAGTTTTATAACTTCCTTCTCTCCATCCATCTCTTTTCATATTTTCTATTGAAATATCTCCTTTGCCAATTTTACTGTAGTACACTTGATTCGAGCTGCTCTCTTGCTACTTAAACCCAAACCAAAAGGACCGCTAATTTTTCGAGCTGTTGAGTTGGTTTTTTTTTTAGTTGCAAAATGAAAATTACTTTCGAAACCAAATTGTTTCAATGACCCTGTAATTATTCTTGTCAATAACTAAGCAGCTCTCAAAATACTGAGCTCACATAGCGTATACTCAAAGTCCATCGAAGAAGGATGTGATGCTCTAAAAGAATCAGAAAAGAAATACAAAGTCAAACTTTGATGGGTTCTTGGACTCAGAGGCATCATTGGAAATGAAACTATCAATATTTTAGCCAAAATACGGGTATATCCAACAATAGACGGTTCACATGTTCCGATATTCCGAAACCCAAATTCGGCACATTCTTAGAAATTTGTGAACGTTGGTAATCTAAGATGAACATTCAACAAATTCTAAAAACAGCTTAAAATATCTAATCATTAGACTCCCTATCATAAGCGACGCCATCATTAACACCAACAACCAAAGCTATTACCCTTCTCTAATCCGCAACTTCGGGATCAATCCCCAATTTCATAACGCTTAATTATATTACTTGGTTCAATTGAGTTCTCTAGTTGCAATGCCCTACTCGTTGACGGTAATTGTAGCATAACCTGTGTAATTTAAGAAAAGGAATTTATCAGGATTTATTATAAAAAAATGGAATGTAGGTTTAAGGGACTACAAGCATAACACCAGATTATGGATGTTTAAGTGGTAAAGTTCGTCAAAGTGCTAACCTTCGATTTAAAAAAGGGTTTAGACAGGTCGACGCATTGTCATGTGATTTCTTCATCCTTGAAAAGATCGCGCGTGACTCTTTCAAGTCGAGATCTCTTTCAAGTCGATAAAGTCACAATAGCTTGCATTCGTAAATGATATTGAAGTGATGGGTTAAACACAACGAGAAAGTTGCCATAAAAAAAAATGCAAAATTCCAACGTCATCAGCGGCAATTACAAAGTGGCGCAAAATGAATCACTCTATCGAAAGATGTTTTAAATGGCCTCGTACGTCAATCATATTTGACATTTGTCAACTAGACAGCTATAGTATACTCGGCAAGAGTGTGGAATCATTTTCTCGTTTTTTTCGACCAATAATCGGTCAGTGGTGTTAGCGCAGCGTGAATTTCGATGTCGATTTCCTAATCGTGTCGCGCCAACTGGGTAAACATTCGACTCGAACAGACTGGAGCCAAAGGAGATCATGCAGGGCGTGGCCGCTCCGGACTGGTCGTTTGGCCGAGAATATCGCGGCTGTGGCTGCCGATGTCGCTGAGAACGAAAAAACATCAACCAGACGACGACGCAATTGGGCATCACCAGACGGACCCTACAGCGAATTTAACTGAAAGACTCACACATGTTCCCCTACAAAGGGCCTGCTGACCGTCAGTCGCGTGTGAATTACTGTCAAGCCATCCTTACTCTCAACAACGAAGAGAACGATTTTGTGTCGAAAATCATCATGAACGATGAAGCGTATTTCGACTTAAGTTACGACAATAACCAAAATCTTCGTTTCTAAAGTACTGAAAATCCGCCATTATATTCACTCAAAGTCAATGTTTGGAGCAGGAAGAGTGATTGGGCCGTATTTTGTTGAGGACGCCATCGGCAATACGGTCACTGTTACTGGCGAACGCTACAGGGCCATGATAAACGACATCTTACTGCCGGAATTGGATGAGCGGGCAGCACACAGCACGAGCCACAATGGAAAAAATGTAAAGGTCCAAATAAAAATTTCTATTATTCAAAATCATTTTTTTAGTAAGAGAATAATTCAAAAACAAAATTGGATGATTAATTTTGCGCCAGCTTATATAAGTTAAATATAGGCAAAAAAAACTGTAAATGAACCTTGGATACGGCATCATAACAGTGAACAGCGAAAGGAATTTCGACTCCAAAAAAGCAAAACGATTTTCTGCTAGGGAAGTGATTGCGACTGTTTTTTTGATAGCTATGAAGTTATTACAATCAATCATCTTCAAAAACTAAGAACAATGACAGGAGCATACTACCCATCATTAATTGGCTAAATCGCCGACTGATGGCAGAAATTGTAGAAAAATATTTGTTTCACTGAGACAATGTAGTCTCAGCCTGAGACTCTCAGGCCTTACCCATTGCCATGACGAAAATCAATGAGTAACGAATTGAACTGCTTGGCCAACCTCGCTGAGAGCTAGATCTGGAAAATACTGTGAATGGGGAAGCGATTCAAGATGCGATTAGATTACTGTAGAGGATAATTTCTGATTATGAGGCAGTCATGAAACGCGTCATAACTGGACATGAAACTTGGCCCCAGCTCCGTGTGGATTCTGGCCAGTTACTTAAATAAAAAGAGCACTCCGGCACCGTTTCGAGTCCATTGAAGAGATTCATCATGAACTCGATGTGAGCTAAGGGCCATTTCATCAATCGAGTTTGACTACTGATTCGAGAATTGAAAAAAAAGCATTCGCATAAATCTCAAAGAAATTGGACAAAGTAGATTTGAAAGAATAAATTTTGTACAATGTATAACAAAAGTCACCTTCCATTTCGATCACAGCAGTATATGTAACATGGCCTGAAGCAAACGCCGCGTCGTAATAAAAAAATTCGCTTGTGTATGAGGAATACTATCCAATAATCAAACGGAAGTATTAATTCTCACTATTTCGCGCCACACATGGGTATTGAGAAAAATAAAAAAATATATTCAATCGCCGAAGCCAAATACGAGTATATTTTGAACAACGGTCTATTAATGGCGATAGTTCAAGAAATATCCGCCACCATCCACCATCTATCTGTAGATATGACGATGATACATTCAACCTTCTCCCTTATCCTATACCACTTAGCTACTGCCTTAATGAGGACCTTGTCCAGCATATCTGTTACACCTACCGACAGACAACTTTATGTAAGTTACAACCTCATTCAGGCATCCGAAATCACATTTCGTACGAATTGCACCGGCAGATTGATAATATCTTGCCATAGCCAAAATTATACCAAAGCGATTATACAATTCACGTAATCACTGAATGTATTGTTGCCTCACGCGGCGGCTATACGCATAACTCATTAATAGTATTATTTATCGTCCAACTCACACACTGACAGTTGATTTCGTGCTCAGTCCCAAGGTTAGTAGCAGGTTGCCAGCACACTAATATGCTGCAAACAACGCTACCACATGTCCGATCCAGTCCGTTTTACTACCGCGCCACCACGCCGCTTTGCCATGTCATCATGTCAACTTGCTTTACTCATATTCGTACCTGCCGAAATCCGTCACTCGCACCCAAGATACAGGTGCAGTACCGCCTGTGATCTGGAACTGCTCGTGCATTTTTCAACTTGAACTCAATCTCTTATGCAAGCATCCGACACCACCTCCATATGCTAATGTTCTTAGTAAACACGAGTATAAATAGTGCCCAAGTATGTAAATACGGTGTCTTAAAAAACAAACACTAGTTGGGAGTTGGGACCTTACGAGAAGATGCTTTTAAGTTCTATTGTATTGTAAATGGCAATGCATCTCGTTGATCTTTCCACTTTGCATTCCCACGCTTACATAAGACCCTATTCATGACGCGTTCGTTAAATTCGAAGGTTAAACATCTGCATCCTCTGTCTACGTACTCGTAAATACTGCCCTTAATAAAAAATGCATACATTAGTCAATTAAATTCACCGGTTTTTAACAATGTATAAATTGAATTGAAAATAATAGCGAAGACGATTTAATATGTACAACAAGCGACTAATTAATTGCAGAAAAGAACAATTCAATAAATATTAGCAAATCCTTGATTAGTGTGGAAGTGAAAAGGCGGATATACGGAGTGTGCTCTACGCTCATGTGACCAACTATTCAAGGTGTCGGTACTGTACAGTACACTATAAGCTCGTAGTTGAAGTTGATTTCGATAAAGAGAAATTATCGAAATCAAATCTTAAAGCAGCAATTTGTATTCCCATCAGGTACATGACGATTCTCTTACAGTAATTAAGCGTGCCTCGTTTTGGGTGGCGGTTTTATCAATTTCACCAGCCAAGAATGTGCCAAGTGGCAAACATAATAAATTTGCAAATTAAATTATTCGTAGGTATAATGTACAATTATACGTATGAGCAGTATAGTATGAGCTTACATATAAGGGGGAATAAATAAGGAAAAAATGATGGGGGTACTCGAACAGTACAAAAATATTTAAGGCCTCGAACCCCCGTTAATACAGCCGAATTCTCGGAAATCATTTTTTGCACCAAACTTGTGTTGGCGTATTTTTCGCATCAAGTGTACTAATGGAAATTATCCGTTGTCCAATAGATGGCGCCAGCGGTTTATGATGGTCTAAAATGTCCGATCAGAAAGTCACAATTGTGATTTTTCAACGGGGTTATATAATTTTTATGCGTGGAAATGTCAACTTTCCCTTTTTAACTATAGCTGAGGTGCATTTAGTGAAATGGTATAGTTCTCTGATTTCTTGCAAATTATTTATTTTTTTTTTTTAATTTATATACAACGGAGGTTATGACCATAGCTTTGGTTTTAGAAGAGTTGACTTCAAGACGATTTTCTAGAAATCATTCACAACTTTTGTTCAGTTCCCTATTCATTATGTTAAGGTAGCCAAGATTTTACCCGATTCTGGAAAATAAATCCTACTTTGGCGTAAATGTGATGACAGCGCCCACAGGGGATAGTGTGTCGGTCTCTGACGCGAGATGAGCAAGGTCGGAACACGATAACACCAACGCCACCGAATGTTTATTTCGCGACTTCTTACTAGGCGGATACTGGCGAAACCCCCGTAGTACACTTGCCTTGAAAAAGCTTTTCGGCTCTAACCGTTGGATATAGGCATTATACTGTAGGTCCCGATCACTTGTGTGAAAAACGAATCGCACATAACATACGTGAATGAGAGAACCCATCTAATAATAATAAATATGGTGTTTACAGGTTGTTATACGTTCGGAGAAGTCATTTATAAAGGGGCACGTAAGGAAACAAGACGATAGAAGGTATGAACCAATAATAAAGAATTTTCGAACGAAAATTGGGTGTGAAATTGTTCCTAAGTATTTTATGGATTACACAATCGAATACTTTTGAGATGTCTGAAAAGCCATCAGTCGTATATAGTTGTTATCGGATCCTGGACGTAAGTCATCTCATACTTTTAATAGGGCAGGTGTGCTTAGAATGGAAGACCGATCGGTGTTTGATTATTATTATTGGTGATTTTAACATCGAAAACAACGAGGATCCCGATGCGAAGAAAAAACCTTTTAAAAACGTAGAGTTAAGGGCCTAACTAGACCAAGATTCATTTCAAAGGCACAAAAACCGAAGCACCACTGAAGTAATTCCTTATTTATACTCTGGTTTCTTTTGCTCTTTCATACATTTTGTAAACAACAAACGATATGGTCAGGATTAAAACTTGGAAACGCCATATTTCTTTAATTTGGTACTTGATCACGTAATTAGATCCATTGATAGAGGAATAACCCTTAATAGGTTAAGATATGATAAGTTATATAGCTGTCGAAAGACATAGAATTAAGTTGTCCAGTTTATTTCAAAGTGTCCGTTGAGGGCCAGTAAGGTATTAAGATTTGTAGGGATAGTTAAGCTAGTTATAAGCATTTTTGCCTGGCGTAAGTAGACGTTATAGGAAAATTTAATAAAAATGATTTTAAATTGAAAAAAAAATCGAATCCTTAATGGGATACATCCACTCAAACTTACGCTGACAATCTGGAACTTCTCAGAGATGGTAAGGCAATAGTTAGGAGAAACGCGGGGATGGAAGCAATTCTAAACATTCCACAATTACACACTGCCATACAGGCTGAAGCTGCCAAATAAGCCTTATGGTTTTGACAGCTCTGACATAAACCTACACTTACACAAATGGATCATAAAACAAAAAAAACCAAGTCTGGAACAGACAGGACGATATTAAACACTCAAGAACGTTCATGGAACAGAATCACAATCCCAAATGAGGCTCTAGAACTAAATAAAATCGACCTAAGAGGCACAAACAGGACATGGGACTTGCAACTACCATCTTTACAAAATGTGTCTTAGTAGCACAGAAATCTGCAGGCGATGTGGGCAGGCCAAGGAAACCATCTAACACATACTGACCACCTGCCCAAACCTTGCCCGAGAAAGATTCAAAATGACAAGTAACACAACCATAACAGGGAAGGACTTCCAAGAAATCCCATCTATAGAAGTTGTCGAATTCTTGAAGGTAGAACTCAAATCATAGATCAAAGCAGGGGCTGCAATAGATCTTTATGGTCGCAGTACTAGTGTCTTCAGGTGACACACCCCGAGTTCTTCAATTCAATTCTAAGAGGAGAGACACGGAAAGCTGAAAATGGAAGGAATGGAAGTAGGCTTTGAAGTAAATAAAGAGAAAACAAAATATATGGTCACTGACCTACTTGGATCGATTCAATCCTCGGACTTGATTGTACTCGATAAACGCAGACGACCATAATGACTGCGTGCTTCCTCGCAGAATCATTCAAAACAACTTTATGGTCCCGGAATGTCAAAATCCATATTCATAAGAGATCATACTAAAGCCAATGATACTTTACAGATATGAAACATGGGCTCTGACTAAGATGGAAGAAAATAGACGAGATCTTAAGGAAAATCTGTGGTGGAAAACAGGATGAAGAAATAGACGAATGGAGAAAACGACACAATCAAGAACTCAACCAAGTAATAAAAGATGGGTAGGACAGGTAGAACGAATGGACAATGGACAAAGAATAAAACAGCAATGAGAGAGCCTGAGGGTAAAAGACCGCCACGACTGGAAAAACAATATAACGATTGACCTAGAAGAGATCTAACAGAGCAGCGAGCAATGCAAGGTACACATTCATGACAGGGAGGTTTGATGATGAGTTGTCAACGAAGCTTTGGTCTTTTAAGTTTCAAATGGCCGTCAATTATAATAATTAAATAATAATGCTAGTATTCATGATGAAGGACTGCTTTACACTATGATATTGCGTTAATGATCGCTGCTAGAACGAACAACACATTGACCCTATTTTTAATATTTTCCATCATTTAGCGGCCATTTGTCGGATATTGTCTTCGAGCCTTCCATGGTCCATGGTTTGTTAACATCAACTTTTGACTTCACATAATCCCACAGACAGAAGTCTGGCTACGTTAAGTCCGATGAACTCGGAAGTCCAAATCATCATTTTTTTTGATGACCCAGGAAAAATAACGCAGTAAAGCGAGCGGGACTCGAGCTGCCAGGGCTTTGGCGCTATCTTGCTGGAAGTAAGGATTATACATGTCCTTTTTAGTTAGAATGGGCATAAAAAAATCTGCTACCATGGTCCAATAATACTCTCCATTGAAGGTTACGGCTGCTCGAGCGACGTTCTTAAAGAAAATCAGTCGCGCACAAATTCTAGACCAAACAGTCACGCGTTGGTGGTGGAGAAGTTTCTCTTGAATAAATGCAAGACTGTCATTAACGTTGACAGTCTTGTTTATTGACGGTCTTATTCAAAAAAAAATTAGCCTAATCTTATGATAATTTTTTTCCCAGAAATCTTAGTCGGTTTGTGAATGTCCACCAGGAAATTCATATTATCCAAACGAAGTGACTTGCCGATTGTTAAAATTCGATGCGTTAATTGAATTTTGTATAACTTGAACTCATCACGAATTATGCATCGGATAGACGACTCGATCCTATCGATGATGAACGTTGGCCTGTACAGCCATAATGTTCTCATCAGCCTGCCTCGGACAGCGTCGGCCTTGATGACTGACATTACCCAGATCGGTGGTGGTGATACATTTTTGGTGTAAATGCCCAATGGTGTGGTCTGAATGCGCGTTCTCACTTGATATTTTGCTCGATAGGCACGTTGCCTTTTCACAAATGAAAACATGTTTTGAATGTAAAGCGACACGATAACAGCGAGTTATGCTGGCGTGTAAAGGTACGACAAAATTCCCTTGTACTGTCGCTTTTAATGTGATCCGTCATAACCGGAAATGGTTGGAATGTACTATACAGGGTGTTATAAAAATGTTCACCAACGTGTCAAAGATGTTCAACTTATGATGCACATACACCCGAAGTTCCTTCTTGCATTGATCTTTCCGTAAACAGTTGAAGAACATTTTTTCTTACATTAAATATTATTATCAAATATTCTCATTGATGTAAAAGGTAATGTAATGCGTCGAATGTGGAATTAAAATTTTAACACATCATACTACATACATACACTACATACTAAGTTTAAAATAATTTGTGACTTTTTGAACTTTTGAATTTCGAGAGCTAAGTACGTAAGATGAGCCATTGAGATGATTGGGTTTGTTTTCGAAGCCATAACCATGTATCCAGCTAATCTGGATCGTCATTCACGTCATTCAATACCTCCTGAGCGATGCTCATGTGACGGTTTCGCTGACACACGTTTCATGCCCAAAATATCTGAGAAAATGTCATGTCATAAGCCAACCAAAAGGCCAATATCCTCAACAACTATCAGGGAAGTTGTGAGTCTTTGATTTTCGATAAAAAATGTCTACACTGCTTTAACGCTTTCATCGGTTGTTGGCCATCCGGGACGGGCATCGTTATTAACAACTTCTCAGCCTTCTGTGAAGAGCTTTTACCACTTAAAAACATTTTCTATTTGTTTGCTCAGAGTCGCCAATTGCCACAATCAACATTTCAAGCAAACTGGAGCTTACTTTTTCCAATTTTTAATAGCTAACACATCTAGCCTGTGAAAAACAAACTATGTACCCAAAATGGCTGACAGTATCAACATGCGTTAAGGAACATGTATGCCCACACAATAAATAAAAAGAAACCAAATCGAATGTACTTAGTTCGCAATATTCAAAATGTCACCTTATTTTTTGAACAATGCCACAATTGTACGATTTTTCTACTCAAATTATTTTTCGGAGAGAGAAAGGTATTTATAGATGAGTCAGAGTTTTCTTTGCGAGAAATTTCAAAGAAAATCACCTGGTTCTAAAAAGCGGTCCGAAACTTTTTAATTACAGAATCAAGTCTTCTGTTTCACACATTGTCAAAAAGGACAATATTCCGATTCGAAAATGTCGAGTTTCGCATTAAACTCAGATAAAAATGTTGTCTACAAAAAGCAATGGAAAACCACAGCTTTCTACTAGATACAACGCGGTAAGATTAGACTTCACAAAAATATGTCATGAAAAAATGTTTTATTTAGTGATGAAAAAAAGTTAAACGAATGTACCCGATTGTGTTCCGATGTATTGGCATGATCAAGGAATGAAGAAGGTAGTGAAATTTAGCCAACATTTTTGTGAAATTTTTCATGATTTGTGCCGAATTTTGTTCCGGAAATAGCAAATGTATCAACGAAAATATGTCGTGATACTGGAGGTTATAAAAGTGATAAGAAATGAAGAGCTATCTAAAATCCATTGTGCATTCCAACAAGATAAAGCTCGTTGTAATTCCGTAACAATAGTCAAAGACTAGTTTGCTCTTTTGAATACAATATTAGATTAAAGACCGTCCGGCAGGATTTCCTGACCTTAATCCATTACGGAATCAATGGGGGGTATTATCTCGTCTGGTAGACATGGATGGATGGCAATAAAATTACGTTGAAGCACTGGAAGAAGCCAATCAATTGTCCCAGAATTCTATTTAAAACAAATAAAGGGGAGGTTATTAAAAAATAAAAGTTTTAGAAAAGACTGTTCCTAAGAGCAGTGTTAAATGAGTGCATAAGAAAGCCATGTTCGAGATGGTTACTACGTTTCCTCGTAGTCGATCAAATCGCTTCTTCAGAGCGCTGTTTGCAGCTTTTGCAACACAATGAAAAATTTATTTCATGGAGCTTTTACATCACTATAGTCCAGAGTCAAATCGGCAGTAAGCCGAATGGCCAACAAATTATGAAAATCTTCAAAAGTGGCGTCAGTGATGAATTTAAGGGAAACATTTGGGATAAAACGACTCGACTGAAAAAGAACAAAGAGCGCTATAACGTAGACAATGCGCCGTGCCACAAATTAAACCCAATAATCACAAGATTGCACGAATCGCACTTTGAATTTTCTCCATCCACAATATTTTCCGGATCTAGCGCCCAGTGACTACTACAATACCTGTTTGTACACCTAAAACGATTTAGCTCCAATGTGGAAATTGTTGATGAATAAAATCGATTTTTTCCTAGAAGTTGTTGTTTTCTTAGTCATATTCCAACTTATTGTGTAATTTATTAGGTACATATTTCTATTTATACTCTTGTCCGGCTACTGAATTATCTATGCTTGCTTTTTACTTTTAAAAATATTTTTGCATTTTATTAGCTATAGGTTGTCTGAAACTCCACAAGTTTGGTTTCTTTTTCCCTTGGCACAAACAAATCGTACAGAACCTTGGCTGGATCTTAGAATCTAGATGTGTTAAATTGTTTTGTGAGGCACACGCTAAGCACATAGTTTGCTAAACCTTGCAGAACTGCGGCAAGTAGAATACATATGTTAGGCATAGCGACTGCCACAATCGCTGCCACACGTTAATTAGTCGGACGACTATCACATTTTAACTAAAGAAATAGCAAGTGTTTTACGTAATGTGCACTATGGTAACACGAAATAGACTCTCCGTCATGGTCATTGTATATAACTAATACTGAAACAATCTTCCAGTCTGACAGTCATAAGGCAATAATAAACATCATTTAATGAAGTGATCATATATAGCCATCCAACAAGAGGTGTCATAATACATTTTGTAGCCTTATTGAGCTGCCAAAATCAACTATCATTGCTATGACATTTGGTAAGTAAAACCTACGATTTAATTAAATAAAGATCGATGCACGCCCCCACAAACACGGTGGAAATATCGCGGAAACGATGCCCAACATTCGAACTAATTTTATTCATCATCAAGCGACTTCTCGCTTTAGTAAATTTACTTGATTGATTATCATCGTTTTTCACATAAAGATCTCGACCTACATGCCCATAAATTTCAGTTGAATCAAGAACTGAATCCAGCAGACCACGCACAACGGCATGGTTTCACTGATTAGGTGCAGAATAACATCATGGCTTTTTACACTAAATTATTCTGAGTGATGAGGCTGATTTCCATTTGCCTGGGTGCGTAAACAAGCAACTGCGGTATCTGAAGCTCCAAAAACCTAAGAATAAATAGTGGAACTATCCGCAACGACAGACAGTGTGTTGTGGTTTCTCGGCTAGCAGGGTCACTGGACCATGTTTTTTTTTTTTTTTCGAAAACAATACTAATGTGATCGTGTCACCGAACGGATGGGGTTATCAAACAACGTTGGCTGACTTTTTTACCTAAAATTCAAGCTAGATGCTACACAGTCCGTGTGACTAACAATCTCTGTGTTGCGTGACAAGTTTACTAGACATGTATTTTCTCCAAATGAACACTTTAATCGACAGCCGAGATCATGGGACTTAACACCATTAGACTATTAGAATTCGTTTTCCGATTCCTAGGCAATTATTGATGCAATACACGAAAATATTTGAATAGAGCTGTTCGCGACTTACTGCCTCAAATATGCGAAAACGTGATTGAAAACTTCATCAAAAACCTTTTTATAGACATTTCGTTACTAACCTCAGAACTTGTAGTATAAATTGAAATACTCACAAAACTATAATCAGTTTCTATAAAAATGTTATGTTTTCTACTAATTTACAATGACAACTCTTCAAGTCTTGAATAGCCAATTAGCTGAACAATAAAAAAAAAATAACAACTATAACGATGAGCTTCTGTTAGAAATACTTACAATTTGGTAACCCTGCAACGCTGTTATACGTGGAACCGATTAAATGAAATGGAGCCATTAGGAGATACTACGACCACACCTACTATTGGATTCAACCAGGCGTTGAAGAACTGTGAAGAGATTCAAGATTCATAACTGGCCCTCAGTAGTGGGACAGTGTTTCATTGTTAACGCTGCCAAAGGTGGACAAGGTGAGCTTGTAACAAAGAATTTTCATGATATATGGAAAGGGTGATTTTTTTGCTCAAGCTATTGCACCAATTTCAAGCCATCTATCCTTATACGTGAAGTGCGTACAAAGGTAATATTGCTGCTGTTAATGAAGACGTGATATATCGCCGGTCGCAGCGATTGGGATTATTTTACTCGCTAACGAATCTTGGTCTAAAACCGTACAAAAGTCGTTTTGTACAAGACCTGAGGCCGAACGACCTGTCACAGCGTTATATTTCCGGTGAATGGTCCTTAGAAAAGCTGGAGGAAAACCTAAAACCGTCTTCAATGACGGAGCTCATTTCTGGTTGAATATGTATGTTAATAAAAAAAACTGTTGTCCGAAAACCAACCTCAAGCAATCCTGAGGTGTATGCTGCTAAAAATGCACTATTTGTTGTTGTGCAGAGAACAATGTTACCGTCAATGGCACACGCTATCGTTCATTGATTTCGAACTCTCTCTTGCCTAAAATTCACGAACTGAACCTGGTCGACATGTGGTTCTAGATAAACGGCACTGCATGCCACAGCACGCGAATCGGTGGAGCAATTGAGAAATGAGTCCGGTGAGCAATTTATCTCTCGTTTTGGACTGGTGAATTGGTCAACAAGATCGAGCGACTTAGACTATTTTTTATGCCAAATCAGTCGTCTATGCCAGCCTTCGAAGATAACGTTGCATGTGTTATTAGCGAGATATCAGCCAATATACTCATAAAAGTGAGTTAAAATTGAACTCTTGGCATAAACTAAAATATAAATGGCAAGCTTTGATTTATCAACTAAAATAAAAGTCTTATACACTTTTGCAAGTTTTTTATACTTTTTTGACATATAAAATCACTTAAAAAAACCACGCTTAAAAAATTACTAAATCAAAATTGATTTTTTCCTGCAATAACTCACGCGCATTCAATTGTATTGGGTGGTCCGATAAGTACTTAGCTTACAAAAGAAAAACAAAAATTTTGGAGAAATGGCGATTTATTTTTTAATATAGTCCCCTTTTAACTCGATACGCTTGACCCAGCGATGCTCCAACTTCTTTAACCCGTCTGAAAAATACATTTTCTCGAGGTCTGCAAAGTAGGATTGCGCTTGAACAGCGTCAAACACTTCTCTGAAGTGGTCTCACGGTTGCGCTTGTTGTCTGGAGTGAGCAAACGCGGCACCCATCGCGCCGACAGCTTTCTCATGCCCAACATTTCTTGAAGGATATGACCCACGCGGTCTTCTGAAATGCCTACTGTCTCGACTATCTCGCGCACCTTCGGCGGTCTGCCAATACGAGATCGTGGATTTGTGTCACGTTATCCTCGGTGGTAGCCGTTTTCGGGGTACCTGGACGTGGCTCATTAAAAACCGACGTGCGACCACGTTGAAACTCGTTAAACCAATTTTTGATGGTCGCCATCGAAGGAGAAGAGTCACCGTACACAGCATCCAAACGCTTTTTGATTTCGCTGCTCGATTTCCCTTCCAAAAACTAGAATCGAATCACCGACCGATATTGCTCTTTTTCCATTTTTCTAAAATTCGCGGACACTCCCGCTTCCACACGCGGTCAAAACAAAACTACGAGTCCGATCCGACAGTAGCCGTCTACTAGAATGTACTACACGGTAGTAAGTTGCTCTTGCGATACTGGCGCCATCTGGCGGTGAGGCTAAGTACTTATCCGACCACCCTCGTATATAGCCGTTTATCTAAGATGATGTTACTTTCCTTTTATTGTACCACCAAACCTGATAGGGAAACCAACTTACTGGATGAATTCTAATGACGGAATGGTGATTTAAATTCCATGTGGAAGAATGCCTTCCTCAGTGAAACCAACTGACACAATTCACGGCTACAAAGCGTCAGGCATCGCTAAAAGCGAAAGACAAATTGAAAAGTATCCATACATTCAAGCAGATCGTAAGTAGGTATATTCCACAATTCGTTCGGAAGCAATTGACAAACACAAATACAAATTTCGACTTTTGGGGCGCAGTGATTCAGTGATTTCAAAGTGAAACTTGAAATTAATCATAACGACCTTTGCCGTACTATGGCTTGGAAATAATTTGTTGTATGTAAGAGGCCATGATCTAAAAAGGGGGAAAAACAAGAAATTAAATGCAGAAAAGAGTGCAAGCGGTATTTAATGCATGTGCTTTAACGGTTGTGTTACGTTACTTGTTCATGACTCGGCTTATTTGAAATTTCTTAAGCTTTTTTATTGTTTTTTTGTGGCTTATGCTAATTATTTAACTCCAATGGTGGCTGTGCTTTGTGTCTTTGTACAAGAAGTGTACAACTTGCCTGTTGTTAAATCTATAATGCATCGAATCGAATTGATGTCCTAATATTTGCCTGCATTTCCCTGTCTCTTCTTGCATATTCTAAAGGTGCTTATCATTATGTCGAAAGCTTTATAGATCCCACAATTTTCACCGTTGCCATTGCGCACAGAATTTCCATTTCATAAAATTGAGGTCAGTTATTCACGGTGCACGACAAATTAATGTCGACAAAACACAACAGTGAAGAGCACTGTATAGGCATTTTTCCCCGGAATAGATTAGTTAAAAATAAAAAAAGCATTTACATTGCATTCCGGCGCATTAAACTGAGTGTTGGTCTCGGCGGTACCCATACCCGTTTCCATGACCGCTGGAAGAGGTGCCGCACTCACACAAGCTTGACTATATAAGAGTATGATTTAACAAACTGGCTACTATGCTGCGGTAATTGTTAGCTGGTTGGTTAGCTGATGCAGCGAGCTGAATTGCTGCTTAGCGCGCGCAATTGCAGCTAAAGTTCCTATTCGACGGCTCGCTTCCGTGTTTTTATCTGGAGGCATTGAAGCAGTGAAGAAACGTAGCGTTTCCTTTCGCCAATATATATTAATGCGGTGCTGTAAGACTGTCTTTTTGAGCACATTTATAAAAAAATATTTTCATCGGTCCTAGACTGATTACAATTGTCTTCTCTTACATGGTTTAATGACATCCATTTTGTACCTTTTATGTGATAATTATACCGTAAATGGGAACGAACAATAGTGTCAGCAAGTGGACGCGCTTTACAAGCCACGGTGACCGTATGTAAGTACCTACACTGGTTCTTGTTGTCTTTTCTTCAAACTACTGAACATTTCAAAAGTCGGATTAAGCAATCTTGGTTATTAAAGCTAATGTCGATGTTACATATTTTAATTGTCTTTTTCTTTCCATGAAATTAAATAGGCCACTGCAATCATCCAAGCATTAACTTGAGTTTGTGCTTTAAATAAACCAGTGGGTTTTCACGACCGTAATTAAGTGCAGTATTGTGCAAAGCAGACCGGAATTTAATTTGATTAAAATAAAAATTAAAGGATTATATTTTCGTCTAAGCAAACTCGTTTTTTAAATGTTCAGCCAGCGGACGTACAATCACAACGCATTAAACCCATTAGGATATAAGCCCAAGTGTAGGCCCAAGTCCCGACGCAAAATTCGCCAAGTTGAAGTCTACAAAAGGCCGAGTTCTTGTGCAGGGCGAGCAATCGACTACCGTACACTTTCGCGGATCGCGTCGATGTTCTCGGCCGATCTTACATTCCTTTGAAGTACGAATGTTGGCTGGTTGATTATCGAGCCGGTTGTCCCAAATTTGACCACCAAACGTTGAAGAGTCGACTGGAAAATGCACCAAGTCTACCGTAAAATGGGCGCAACGCGCGCAATCTTTGCACTACCCGACACTCATATTGATAATAAAGTTTTATCATTTGGAGGTGCTGTTCAATGGTCACAATGGTGTAACTTGCTGCGATGCATCAGTAATTGAATAATGAAAAACAGATTTGACAGATGTAACCAAAACAACATGGTCGCCACAGGCCGCCAAAATCTGCCCGCCCAATTGAAAAACCTTTTACTTCTCACAAAGAGTTTCCACAGGTTAAAGTAATAGCTTCAGTGATGAGTGCCAATTATATTCATCTGTAGTTTTATAGCATTTTTTTCAAATTACATTAGATATGTAAATACAAAGGTATGAAAGCATTTCACGGACAAAAAGGAAGGAAAAAAACCTTAAACGTTGTTGTTTAAAAAGCTATTAGCTATTGCCCCGGTACCCCTCTGATAAATAATTATAGAGAAATATAAAGACATTAAAAGGATATTAAATATTCTTTAAGGTTTCCTAATGACATGGGAACCGTATTTTGTTTATTAACTACTAATTCGTGATGTGGTAGTAATTTTCTATTTTTTGCATTACAAATTTTTGCCAGTCTAAGTTTTGACGTCGAACCGAGATTCGCACTCACTCGCAACTAGTTTCAAATGGTTGAACGGAATCAATGAATCTGTTTTCCCAAAAGATTCATAGCTACCAATCATCGACGAAATAGATGAATGTGTCAACAAGTCTGATGACACCATTAATATTGTCTGAAGAAAGGCCATAAAAGAGCAATCACCCGATTAGGTAAGAGCTCGAGCAAGCGTCATGTGGACATTAGGGTTAAACATTCTTCTCGTAGGCGTGTGCGCGCAAACCTGTTTCACAGATGCAGTTACATAAATGCTCATCTAGGTTAACGCAAGATCATCGAAATTTTGTCCACAATTTCATACAAACTTATGCAAAGAATATCGCCCCAAGGTCGTAGGAAGAGAAAGTTGACCTTGATTATTTCCAAGCGTTTAGTGTCATTAACAATTCTACAAAATCAGTTTATCCAATTTATGGAATCACTTAAGATCTTGTTAATCAGTCGGGACAACATACCTAAAGTCCAGCGATCGACTGACGATTCGACCAACTAGTTCGTAAACAACTATTAATAGACATAAGCGTCTAGGTATACGCCTCGAGTAATGCCCAATTGATTGAAGCTTAACAGATGAAACCCCTCGATACACGATTATGATATTATGCAAATAGCGAAAGCACAACTTATGGAATTGGGTCTTTTTAAAATTAATAATAAAACGTATAAACGAGGCTGCAATGTCGAAAGTAATTACAATATTTAAGTGAAAAATCTAAAAGCTTTGGTCCTCCCTCCTCAAAAGTAAAAGTCATTCACTTAGTTTGAATTTCAAATTAGTACCCAATATCATTCATGATCAGTAATACTCTAGTTTATGTAGTAAGCACACAACGTAGGGAAACACTAAATTCAAACTCGTGTAGAGTGAGTCATCTGGCTTAGGGTCACTAACCACTTTTGCAAATTTTGAAGAAGCAGACTAACTGATTCTACGTCTTTTTTTCCTCGTGAATAGTGTTGTGTTAATGTAATTTTAGAAAAAGTTAGAAAATTTTATATATTTCTACGTAAAAGCATGGTCGAGGTAGGTTATAGGTTATATTCTAAAGTAACAAAATGAAAGCAAGTAACATGCAGTGATGCAAATGAGATTGAAAAATTGACAAATGTATCCAATAACTTACAGCCATAAAAAAATATTGCTTAAGCGGTGTGCAACAAGGTATGGCATAAATCAATCAGCAAATATGCAACATGTGTCACGAGCACGAAGGCAATGATTGACGTCCGATTACTCAAAATGATCGGCATTGCAATCCTAACCCTTGTAGAAAATAAACTAAAAGTGAGAGAGGAAGAAAGCGTTTGAAGGTTAGATTAAACGCCTTAATTAATCTGAATTGTACGAGTTCAAAAAAATAAAAGTGACGTTCTATCATGAAGGAATGAAATGAGGGTCCATTAGGTAAGAAACACTTTTAAAAAATTATTGCAATTATTTTTTATTCAGTTGCTGGACGAGTTTGGCTGAGTCTGGTCCACCTAAGCTATTTTCCAGTCGTGTTTTCGTTGTAAAAAATAAACTATCAATTAAATTTTTTTATAAACCGTATCGGGAATCCATTGCGCTATTATGAGTCAAACGTAATTAGTCTGAAACTGATATTATTAGTCGTTCTCGAGATACACGAGGCGAAAACCAGCTCGCCAACATACACACGTACGTACTTACATACGCACCCACAGGGCCAAGGAGAGGATCATGCCACCATTTTTAATTCGTAAAATCGGGCCCATACGATAAATACAAACAGGCAGTAAAAAGCATGTTTTATTACTTGCTCAATAATCGATTTATCACCGCAAATAATTACATAAAACTAGTAGGAAAAAATCGACTTCAGAGCCTACAAAATAGTTTCCCACCGAAACGAAAAATAATATAAAAAAAATTACTTCGAAATTGCATACTTGGCATGTTATAAGGCAGATGAATATAATATGTTTGTTCAAAAAATAAGGTGACTTTTTGAACGAGTAAGTACATTCAACTTCCGATTTGGTTTTTTCTTTATATTGGTACACATGTTCCCTAACAAATGTTGACACTATCACCCATTTTGGACATTCGTTTGTTTTTCACAGACATAAAGGATAAGTTGTTTTGCCATTGTCGATTTTTTGCTATTGAAAAATAAAATTGATCAAAGAATCTTTTTTAAATTTAGTGCGAAAAATAAAACTAGGTGCTCCAACGTATTAAGTGTGACTTTTTTTTTTCTCTTCCTGAAACTGAAAAGATTTGCCACGATTTAGGAGATAAAGATCGCATCGCTGCAAGAGCACAGGGCTATACCAAAAAGCGCACGTAAGAAATGCTTGTGTCATTAGTGTATTATATCTGAGGGTGATTACTTTAGAGGTGACAAAAAAGATATTGATGAATAAATATATATTTTTCTAAAAAATGAGTCATTTATTTTTTGAGCAAACCTCATTCTAAGAAAACGAAGTGCTGCCAACGTAAGTAAGACTTGGAAAATTTGTATGTCAGTTCATACTTTCGTTCTTCTTTGTATTTTGTAGTCTCTGAATAGTAAATAAATACAAAAACGAAATTTATTCATACGAGTATGAGTAAGAGTACTACAAAACAAATAACAACAAAAAATATAAACGCTCAACAAATAATCAATCATTTTTTTTTGACTGCATACATTACCTTCACTTAGTACCAAAGGCTTTACGAAATAGCCCGCATTCATGGCAATCATGGCTTCACATGGGAAGCACAGCAGCTTAGAAGTTACACAATTATTAGTTAAATTCAATGAGGAAGGAAAAACTGTTCCAGAAATCACTGGCGTAGTCGGAAAAAGTCGATAAACTGGGACATAATTACAAGATACAAAAAAGAATTTAGGTACAAAAGCAGAAAAGGGCAAGGCAAAAGGAAGGAGCATTCAGATGGAACTAAACAAGAGTCTTTTTGGGACTATTTGAATGCGTTAAATAGGAACAATTTCTATAGCAGGATTGCATGAAAAGAGCCAACCATAAGTAAGTCACAAAACAAAACTTTAAGAATGCAATTCGCCAAACGCTACCCTCTGAAACAAATGCCTTTCTATTTAGATATTATTTGTTATTATATGTTGAAAGTAATCTGCTTGGATGGTAAGCCATTAGTGCGGCGTAAATTGTATGATGAATTTCAACCAAAAAGTATGTTGAAGCTGCAAAATGTTGGTCGATCTACAACTGCCCCAAATTATTACAAAGGCCTCCTCAGTCATCTAACTTAAATGTAATTAGGAAGGACTAGCGGGTTTACACTAAGAGCTTTAACACGTCTTATTAAAAACGTGAAGCTGAATTTAATCCGAATTCAGTCACTATGATTGCGTATACGCCCAATTCTTCTGATCGCCTCAAAATCAAACGGAGACAATGCCTCTGGAATGCCCAGACCTATACGGATGATGTTGCTTTTCTCTCTGTCGGCTCATGTTTAGCGACTGTCTGTCTCAAACCGCAGGCGGCGCTAGATGTGATCGCTGGTGCACGAGTCTGTCTGTTAATCCTCTTAAGACTGATGTCGTTCTCTTCACGAGAAGGGGGAAAAATACTGGCATTACTCAGCTGGTGCTTAAAGGCATTCCCATCCTGATATCCAAGGAAGCTAAGTACCTGGGAGCAATCTTAGATAACAAACTTCTTTGGTCAAAACATGTTGAGTACAAAACCACCAAAACGTTGTCAGCTTTTTGGCAATGCAAAGGTGCCTTTGGCAAAACATGGGGCAATGATAAACCAATAATCTCATATGCATCGGTTGTTTGGTGGAACAGGCTAACACGCAAACACGTTGTGGCTTCTCTCACCAAACTCCAAAAAGCGGTCTGTCTCAGCTGCACGGGGGCTTTCCCCAGCACACCGGTAGCTGCCTTAGATGCTATGATGAATCTTCCACCCCTTGACATATATATCAGAGGGTGCGCACTGAAAGCCATGTCTCGCACAAAGAGAAATGGTCTTTGCTACAACTCACATTGGAGTGAAAGTGTACTTGCGCGAGAAATATTCTACGACCCCTAACTCATGGATATGCCTTCTGAGCCAATGACACCTGCCATCCTACTGCGCTGTAATTTCACAGTCACATCTCCATGGCGTCAAGACTGGCTTTGGCCAGACATTGAACCTGGAATGGAATGTCTTTTCACAGATGGCTCCAGGACTGGGCAGGGATCCGGCGCTGGAGTTTTCTTTGAGCGCGAAAACATTCGACTGTACTTCTCGTTAGGAAAATAAGCGTCTGTCTTTCAATCAGAGATTTACGCAATCCTAATGGCCATGCACTATGTTGTGAAGCACAGGTTGAAAGGAAAAAGCATATGCGTCTGCAATGGCAGCCAAGCTGCACTCAAAGCTGTGTCCAACCCTCTATCCAACTCCAAATTAGTGCATGAACTCAAGACCTTTTTGAACAAAGTGGGAAGACTAAATTTACTTAGACTTGTACGGCTTCCAGGTCTTTCTAGGATCCCAGGAAACGAGATCTCCGATGAACTCGCTAGAAGGGGCTCAGACCTAAACCCGCCTTAGGTCTACCTGATTCAACGGTCAAATCTGACATCAACGACTGGGTTTTTAAAGCATACAATCCGCACATTTGTTCGCAGATGATGTATATACTCGTACACGTGATTGGATGAATACAGTAAGACATTAAAGAACACTGAAGTAGAAATACAAGCGGATAAACTGAATCTTAGAGTAAATGAAGGTACATTTAAAACAAAAGATTTCTAACATTGATGTCTTAGCCAGAATGTCACCTCTGGCAGCTATAATTTTGAAGAAGTCACAAATTTATTTTACAATACCTCAGCTCACTAGTAACAAGTGGTAACGTCGTCAGCCCTGAGATTAGATGTAGAACAACTCTTGCCAATGCTTCTTTAGGCTTAAAAAGCAGTTCAGAAGTAGAGCTCTCTCTCTCTCGAAAAATTGGTCTTCCTCTAGGATGCCAAGGTTAGAGCATAATTGAAATTGAATGAAGGGGAAGGGGGAAAGAAACATTCTGTTGATGCAAAATGGAGGAGAAGAAACAACCAAGAAATATATGGGCAGTAGAGCGATACCAGTTTAGTTAGGGATTATTATCGAATCCAAAACCTGACCGTATAGAGCTAAGAGTATATCCGATCCCAATTGAGAGTGAGAAGATCACAGAAAGCAGAGGACAAACGTGGTAAGGTGGTGCACAGGATGAAAAAAGACCAAGCGAGTGGAACTTGAAGCAGCTGACGAAGATTTTGCGATTTGTAGAGGCTTATTGATTGTCTAGGGGGCTTAACTCGAAATCTATGGCCATTGAAGTTAGTACAAGTAATTTGGTAATAGCGCAGGCTATACAGGGTTATCCAATTCGATGTCCAGATTTGATATCCTTATGTCATGACATGCGCTAAGCATAAGCTGCAACCATATACGGCAGATATATAGTTTGAAGTTTTACGATATGGAGCGTTTAATAATTAAATTGTGAAAACGTACTTTAAAAAAGGTGACTGTAGTAGGTAGGTTTTATGCATTACGAGCAAATTATGGAAGACATAATCGTCCAACTAAACATTCTGTAGGCAAAACTGTAAAAAAATCGAAGAAACTCTGCTCTGTCACAGAAGTCTTAAGGCCTATCCATCATCGAAATGCACGCTCCGTAGAAGATATGGCAGCCGTTAGAGAAAGTGTGAAGAAATTCATCGATTTCACGGGGAGCACAGCCCTTAGACAATTGTTGACCGGATTTTTTTGACCTCAATTCCATTGATTTCAACAAAACAGTACCACATCTCTGACAGCACTGCCCGTTTTGGATTTATTAAAAGAAGAATTTCCTGAACGAGTTAATTCGCGTTTTGGTAATGTGAGCCCACCGAGATAGTGTGATTTATCGCAATTGGGTTTTATTGATTTTTAATAGAACTAAGCAAAAAACACGTAAGTCTTTCACGCATCAAAAACAAATATTCATTAAGTTCTGAACAAGTTGTTTTTTGACACATAGAAAATCATTGAAAATCGTCGAGTCCAACGAAAACTCCTGTCTAGGATATTTGAATGATATCATATTCTATCCATGGCAATGGCATATGTAAACAATATACCAAAATAAAAATTTAATAGAAATCTGAATCATGAATGTGTTTTATTTAAATGTTCTTTCGGAACCACAAATTGCATAACCCAATATAAACCATGTGCCCATAGGCAAAACCCATGTCGTGCGCTAAGCATGACCGAATAAGATGGAGGTTAAGATTATTAAAGATATTCAACTACACATCGGCATCTAATGTTTTGAATAAAACCAACCCTTCTTCGTTGTCGCACTCTATTTCCCATACTCTATCACTAGTACTCTATTTCCCACACTTAACATGCAGCTTGTATAGCAGGAACTCGATCGTATCAAGTTGTAACATTTCCTGATCTAATCCATCTATGTCAGGCAATGCAAATAATTGAAAAGAGTTAATAGCATACGTGAATGCCTCGTCCATCAATAAAATCCGAGAGTTTTCAAAATGATTCAAAGTCAAATTAGAAGAGATGACAAACTTGCCGACAGAAAAATTGTTTTCCCCTCCCAAGATCAAATTAAAGCTCGCACGCCATGCGATTGCTTAAACCAAATTAGAGCTTCAACTAAGTACTTCAAATGGTTTTTGTCAGCTAATTATTTGAATGAATTGCGTGCTTAAGGCTAGCTGCAATGAGCGGTGCTAGCCCTTCCTTGACAATCACTGACAAGTGCAATTGTTGTTTTATACAATCGAAATGCTGAAATTAATTATGTATCCGTGAAATATGTAACACAATAAAAAATGTTATTTATAAGTTTGGAAATGCATTCGTTCGATGCTATTGAAACTTGATGCATGTCTAAAAACAGCTTTTAGCTACAGACAGCTGATAATTGCCTCAGAAATAATAAATTTGAATAGGAAGGTAATGTCTCTAGGACACAAATAGACATCGCACTGACTCAAATCACATAAAGTTTTTACCAGTGCTGAATGGAAAAAAAAATCCTGATATTTTCTGAACATATCTCAAGTCTGTACTTTCCTTTTTACTTAAAGTATATATTTATAACAACATTTATTTGCTCATTCATTATATATTCATCAACGTTTATATATGTACATACAAAATGCCACACAGAATGTGCCTGAATGGAATAACAATTATACAATTGAAATGTTTCTTGAAAGAAAACTTCGCTTGCATGGACAAATACGAATGACTACTGATGAATAATGTGCCGAAACGAAAACAAAACAAATGTATTTTAACTGGAAAAACACCAGGATTCAATAGACCTTTTCATGTACTTGAAGTAAGATATTCAAGAAGAAAAAAACTACTACAAAAAGCGCTCACACAAATATGATGTTACCAAGAGGTATGCTTAAGAAATAAAAGAAGTGATACATCAGTCTGCTTCGGCATTCGTTTCATATTGTCTTCGTTAACTGTTCTTAGAAGGCAATAGAATGGAGATTTCTCTTGGATCGTGACACAGATAGAATTCTTTACATCAGTCTCAGCGATGAACAACAACAATTGGCAGACACCTAAATCGAGGGCATGTTAACAACAGTCTATGCTCAAAAAAGCAACAATGCAAGTCTGCGATTTTATATAATCCAATCAGTCAATGCATATTTTAGCCGCAGTCATCAATTGCACAACAACAAATGATTTGTTTCTTTCACTCCCCAGTGGTGTCGGTGTGGCCCCATTCAACACGAAGCAGAGAAAGATGTGTTTTGAAAACTTGCGTATACACATAGAAACATTATGTACGGGGCATAGTCATTAAAGTGACTGATAACTTCATTTACATAACAAACTGTTTTATCATTACACTTTCGTGAATTTCGCGACCCTAGGATAGCACTTTATAAACAGTGTGTACGTCGATGACCAAACTATCGACATTAAAAACGATCACAAGTGAAGGAAAAGTTCGAATTCACTATGTTTGCACCCTATGTTAGATACTCGGAATAACTACACGACGAAAACTATATATTGCTCGCAAAATATTTTAGCGAAAAATAAAACAAAAAAAAACGACTTTTTTAAACCAATATACCGTGAAATACTATCTGTACATTCACCCATTACATCGCATTGTAATACCAGGTCGGCATAATTACATGGGAATTATTGTACCCGTATGTAGGTCGATAATTTTTTTCGTACTATCTTCTTATATTTTATGTAATATTGCACAAACGTCTGTAGATATTTATTTATAATTTTTTTTAAGGTACATACAGTTTGACTGATTTTGTATAAACAAATAAATTCGAACAGGCAGCGTCACGGCAGCGGTGGTAGTACAGTGCACACGTTAAGTACAATATATCTAGCAACGATTGCACATAGTAACTTTACCTCACTTTGAGTAGCGCAATATCTTCACACAGCGTAATCGAGCACTGTGTGTTAAGTGGTTGGGAAACCAGTATTTTGGGTTTCGGAACCAAAAACAATTTACAATGCAGAGGAAATTTTGCGGAATACTCGATTGGTTTGTATGTAACTTGAACTCGTTCGCTCCGTTCACCTTGTTCGTTTGCATGCGCGACACTAACTGAGCCGACAATTTTAAGCCACCGAGAGCCAAAGTTGTTATTGGCCGTCCGTCCGACCATTTGAGTTAGTTCGTAGTTGTGCGTATGTATATTCCTTGGTATACAATAATCGCAACAAAGTGATTCAATCAAGCTTAAACGCTGCAAGGCATAACTATCCGTAGTGGATCGGGCTAGGAAAACTTTACACATAAAAGCTGTGCTTTGTTGATCCAACTCTTGAAAGTTGGTTAAAATGTTGCAGGTTACGGTATGGTCATATCTATCTGTACAACTCCATTGGCAGTTTCGCTTCCTTCGCCAGAAAACAGTCAATGAACAACATGCTATAATATGTATATCTTAGAATGAGACAACAGAATGATCATCCAGTGGTCCCACCGAATATATTAAACTCAGTCTGTATGTACTCGTATAACAGTTTTTATACTTTTTATCCATAAAGTCAAGCCTATCTTTCCATTGGTAGACGACAAAGTCAAATAAATATGCAATTATAATTTTGGTGGGGCGGTACTTAAAATTTAAGGATTATGCAGATAAGCAAGGAGCAACTTAGACCTATGTATGTCTTTCGACAACTATGTGTAAGCGTATCATATCTTAATCAATTTTATAATATCATAAGCTAATTTTTTTTTTTTCGAAAAACTTAGCCCATGATCGCTTTTTATAAATAAAATTTAAAATCTAATCTAACTAAACATAACTTATTCTGATTAATATACAGGGTGTCCCACGAGCAGTATGCCAGAAAGCTAGAGCGTGTATGTCTGGTCAAGACAAGAAAAAAATCGTATGGGAGGGGGGTCTATTCCCCCCCGTTTAGCCGGGAGGGGCAATTTTCTAAAAAAATTACTTAATTTGGAAAAAAAATTATTAAAAAACACCAGTTACATTCACAATGCCGTGATATACTTTTTTGTAAAGCCAGAAACCTCTTCTTTCATCTTGTTTTCAAACGAAGCTGTTTTAAGGAATAGTTTTTGAGAAATTAATTTTCAAACTCAAAATTTTGAAAAAAAAAATTCGAACTATTTTTTTTCAAAATTGTATGTAATTAAGTACTCATTTTTTTTCAAAAATTCAATTCTCTTATTAGTTCTTAGTTAAAAACAGAAAACCGGATGTGAAAATGTCTTGTAATTTTTGAGAAATTAAAAAAAAACCCGAACTATTTTTTTCTAAGAAAAACCTTTTTTTTTGGTTTTAACGCGGCTGGACTTGTAGGCAAATTAATGTATGAAACATTGACCTCTTTTTTATTATTTTTAAAAAAATTCGGAGTTTTGTTATAATAAATTTTCAATATGATCACCATTTTTTAGAAGTCAAAGATTATACCTCCTTCTAATGGTTGCACATAAGTCTATGCTTGACAAATTTTCCTGCAATTTGACTCCAGCGACTTCAATCCGTTCTTTCAGTTGTTCCAAAGATACTATTTCCACTTCGTAAACATAATTCTGCCTGAATCCCCACACATAAAAATCTAGAGGAGTTAAATCTGGTGATCTAGGTGGCCATTCCGTGGGGCCCCTTCTTCCGATCCAACGGTCACTAAAATTATCATCCAGCCAGTTTCTAACCCCTGCTCCATCTTGCTGGCAACTAAATTATCTGCTATGGCCAAAGGAACGTTGTCCATCAAATCGGGCAAAAGGTCTCGTAGGAACTGCAGGTATGATTCTCCATTAATAACGACATTCAAAAACCGGGGCCCGATTACAGTTTGTCCAACAAAATCAAGCCAAACATTACAGCTAAAGCGGTGTTGTGATTTATTTTGTTTTTTGTTGTGTGGATTGGTGCTACTCCAATGATGCAAATTGTGGAAGTTAGTAACCCCATCTCTGGTAAACTGTGCTTCATCCGTCCAGAATATCCTTGCAAAATAGTTTCGTTCAGTTTCATCTCGAAACAGTAATGATCGACAAAATTCTGCTCTCAAAAATTTGTCGTTTGAGGTGAGCTCCTGAACTGACCTAAAATGTAAGTTTTCGGTATGAAGCACACTCCATACTCTAGATTTGGGCACCCCAAGCATAGGGACAACTCCTTGTACTAAGGGAGGGATTACGTCGAACCAAATCCAAAATTCTTTCATCTAAGATTCCTGATCCATCTGTAACTGATTTTTCGCTTCTTCGATGCTATAGCACTCCGTGCTCTCGCAGACGTCGGTGGATTCTTGAAAACATGCTACGACTGGGACACCTCCGATTGGGATATCTTTCAGCGTAGAGTCTTTCGGCTTCACGATCTCGACCATTAGCTAAACCGTAGCAGAAGTGCATGTCCGTTAATTCTTGTTCGAGAGTATGACTTTGACATCGTAATGTGTTGATAAGTTAACATCCAATTTGGAAATGTTTTTTTATTAAAAATGCGATGCCTTTTATTTACATTTGGGTTGCAAATATTTTGTTTTTCAATAAAGAAAAATTGCGGTTTTATTGTCTTAAGGTCCTAGCGCGTCAGGTCAGTTTTCAGGCGTTATCACTGAAAAAAAAGGATTAATCCAGGGTTATTCCAATACTGTGTCACTTTATTGTATCCTCATAAAACTCCGAATTTTTCAAAAATTCTACAAGTCCAGCCGCGTTAAAACCAAAAAAAGGTTTTTCTTAGAAAAAAATGCTTCGGGTTTTTTTTTAATTTCTCAAAAACTACAAGACATTTTTGAATCCGGTTTTCTGTTTTTAACTAAGAACTAATAAAAGAATTGAATTTTTGAAAAAAAATGAGTACTTAATTACATACAATTTTGAAAAAAAATAGTTCGAAATTTTTTTTTCAACATTTGGATTTTGAAAATTAATTTCTCAAAAACTATTCCTTAACACAGCTTCGTTTAAAAACAAGATGAAAGAAGAGGTTTCTGGCTTTACAAAAAAGTATATCACGGCATTGTGGATGTAATTGTGGATTTTTAATATTTTTTTTTCCAAATTAAGTAAATTTTTTAGAAAATTGCCCCTCCCGGCTAAACGGGGGGGAATAGACCCCCCCTCCCATACGATTTTTTTCTTGTCTTGACCAGACATACACGCTCTAGCTTATTGGCACACTGCTCGTGGGACACCCTGTATATTTTTTGTTTAATTTTAATAAATTTATTTTATTTTGTTTTTGGTTTTATTGGTTTTTTTGTGATTTTTTTTTGTTTTTTGCCCTATACTACTCTAACCTACCTTACCCTACCCTAACCTATGAAACTTGCCATTGGTGTTAGGCAGGCCTTACCTTGAAGAGGCTGTTCCTATTAAGATATCCGTTGGACGGACTACGTCTCCTCGATCCCGGCGTGGGACCGATCTACAGAGCTTGAGGCGCTCGGGCTCGAAAAGCGCGACATCGGGTCCGTAGAGGAATCACCGTTCCAAGGAATTCACATGGAAGAGTAGCGATACCGCCAATCTATCCATAATCAGCCCACATCTATCTAGGTAGGGGAATGCTTCTCGCGGGACAAAGCTGTTCAGACCCACTCTCTCGTGATATAAATCATTGGGATAGTAAACCCCGAAGATCAGACTATTAACCGGAGTCATTGCTCTTGCAACATGACTTCGAATCCGTTTGATCAGAAAGTTATCCACCCGTGCAATCCTAGCCCTATTGAATTTAGCCCGAGACAAGTCCTGAGATATTGTCTCTCAAACACCCGAATCCTTTCCATTAAGCTGGTTCTCACATTGAACCAGACGGGACATCCATATGCAACCATGGGCCTGATTAAGGCAATGTAGCAGATTACCTTCACTCTGAAATCAAGTTGGGTGATATGAAACGTCATCTTGTAAGAGCGAAAGCGCCCCTGGCCCTTGCCAGAGCAGCATCTACATGTATGTCAAAATATAGATACTGATGTAGCACTATCCCAAGGTATCTGACTACACTTCTTGGTCTCGCCAGTGGACGCCTCTCCGTTCCAAAAATTAAGAACCTGCGCCAATTTTTTCTAGTGTACTGAGAGACCCAGATAAAGGGGCTCTGAACAATATAGATTCTGATCTCTGGAAGTTGATTTTCGCTTAGGTAAATACTGAAAAGGATCGGCAAGGTAGATCTTGAAGAAAGGGTATAACATTAGCGCTTGGGAACAGGGAAATTACAAAAATGTGGACAATTTTTACTTGAATTGTTAAATCAATGCTTGCCATTTACTTTTTAAAATATACATAATAACTGGTATCTCACTAATAACACACTTAATGTTTCAAGGCTTCAATTGACGTTGGCTTATCTGTATAGTCTAAAGCTGTCAAATCGCACAATCTAGCTGATTAATTCATGAGTCCAAAACGACAGATAAGTTGTTAACTTCATTTCTCAATTAGTACGCAGGATTGGGTCTGTGATGTTCAATAGCATTTAATTGCTCAATTGGTAGATTATGACGACCGTAAGATAGTGGAAGTGCGCGAAAAATATTTTTCACAAAGCACGAAATTTAATAATAAAATTTAGTAATTTGCAAACGTCATAAGTTTTTCCATTATGAAATGGCAATACTAATTGAGTATGTTTGACTTGAACCCATGCCACAATTCAGGCGTGAGCATCAGAAACAGGACACTGAAGGTTAAAAAAGATTTTTCATATTTATGAAGATTCTCCTAGAGAAAGGGGTTAACTAAAGATCTTTGAGAAAGGGATAGAAAGGATGAAGGAATATTTTTATAGAAATACATATGATAGAGAGACCATCGGAGCCGGGAATGATTTCATTGTCGAATTGATTTAATTTATTTTTAATAATATATTGGTGGGCAGTACGAAGGAAAAATGGTCCAAGCAAGAAATTTGGTAAGTATTATATATGAAGTAAGCAAAATCAGGTACAAAAGAGTTGTTAACGGAAGATTATTAGAAAAAGACGGCAATAAAAATTATTTTATTTATTGGATTAGTTTGCGTATAAATTAAATAGCGATGACAAGGGAAGTTGTAAAACAGATGACGCAGATAAGCACCAAAACAGTTGGTAAAGTCTTTAAGGAACTGAGTACGAGAGAAAATTGCCCATAACTTGTTCTTTTGTTTCCGACAGAACGAAGCCTACGATAATACCAATATGGAGAGGAAGTCCAAGTTTTGTTTCGAGAAAGGAAAAGACATAAAAAATCAATAAATATTTGTCTCTAGATATCGATATGGCGTTAGGTTAGGTAAGGTTAGGTTATTCAATTGGAAGGGATCTCTTTTGAGATATTGGTTGCTTTGGGAAATACTCGTAATAAAAAATTCGTGGTATTTAGCGAATAGATTTTTGAGGCTGTCAAAGTCTTTTGGGACGCCTTCCTATTTAATGAACACAAATACGATTGTGCTTGTCTTATCTTCGTAGCAAACCGAAACTCATTTATAGTAGGGATAAGCCAAAAAAAAAGACGAGAGAGAGTACGTAGCGGCATTTAATAGGGTCAATAGTTTGCGGCGTAAGTTTGACTGTGGGGGGCGGAGGGGATCAACGACAAATTGAAAGAAACTATTGGTGTCATTGAGAGATCTAGAGTTAGAAATAGAAGTGGAATATATGGCGGGGTTAAGAGAATATAGAAGCGCTGAGTCGTAAATACTGATCCATTGTACTGCCTGACAGACACTTTAGATGGCATTGCAGCTCATGAAGAGCCGGAGACAAGCTTCTCATTCACTTATGTTGTGTGCGATTTGTTTTTCACACAAGTTAAAAGGACCTACAGTTTAACGCCGATTCCGGACGGCGAGAGCCGAGAAGCTTTTTCAAGGCAAGTGTACTACGTGGGGTTTTGCAGCAGAGGAGAGAATCCACGAAATAACATTCGATGGTGTTGCTGTTATCGGCCACAGCGCTCTTTAGAAAAAAAGCTTTTTGCAAATCCCCATTTGAAGATAGTATATATGTATGTAGATAGGTAAATGTGGCTACCTAACTATAGCCTAGTGTAGGTATTAATAATGCCGTTTTGCCAATTCATCTCATTTGACTTACGGATGTTTAAAGGATATTGCAAATATATGTGTGTAACAAATTTTTTTCTTTTTTTGTCGTGTACGACAAGAATGCTTTGCATCTTAACAACACGCACCAAATGGGACGCAACACGACAAAACGATTTGTTCGGCCGTGCTCGCCGATATCCATTTTATACTGCCAAACCACACCGATCGCAACAACAGTGCTGCGAACACGTGTCGTTGTCGAAAATTACACACTTCCTTAGCGGTCAACCCACACGAAATAAATAAAGCAAAACTTGACAATATCTCGTCGCTGGTATTTTATTTTTCTACGACAAAATCGATCCATTGCGAATTTGTGATGCGAAGATGGAAGTTGACGCTGAAAAGCTATTATTTTTTATTGAGCACAAGAGCGCAATTTATAATTATACTTCTAAGCACCATCCTAATAAAAGTTACTGGATAAGCTGTGGGAAGAAATTTCCACTGAAATTAAAAGTCCAGGTGCTGACACGTCTTATTTTATTCGTTTATACATATGACTCCACCATGATCTTTTCTTTTTACCAGGCTCACAAGCTGTAGTTAAACTATAAGCATTGACTTTATTAAGTTGTTAATACATTCATAACCAATTTCTGACCAAAACACACGGATGGCTGTTTTTAAGTCATTTACGTTAGCAAATTGTCGTCCATTTACATAAACTTTTCCAGCGAGAATGCCCCAAAGATTTTTGATTGGATTGCAGTCAGGACTGCAAGCTGGCCAAGTCAAGTTAGCATATATTTTTACTCGCAAACCAATCTTTTGTAGCCCTGGAAATTTGAATTGATGCGTTATCCTGCTGAAAAATTACATCTTCCTCATCACGGCTTTGAAGATGTGGCATCAAAAAATCTTCCAAAAGACCGGTGTACGTCTCTGGGTTCATCCGTATAGTAATAAAGCAGTTGGGAAGCTTTCCATGTTGCGAGAATGCGCCCCATACCATAACGCTTCCGGCGCGGAAGTTGCGTTTCCATCTGGCCACACTGTGCTTGCTTAAATCATGCCAGTAGCAGCTGTAGCAATTTGGCCAATTTAAGTTAAATTTTTTTTGATTAAAAAAAAAAACTTTCTGCCACTCGATTGTCCAATACATACATTTTTTTGGCAAAATCCAGTGTCTTTTCTCTGTGGCTTGCAGTTAAACGTGGCTTTTGTCCATTTTATGTTTGGACTGCTGCTCAAAACACGTGCAATGTGACGAGGTGTGACTGGAAGATCGAGTTTTTCCTTAATTTGTCTTGGAGACAAGCGGTTTTGAGTCGCTTCGTGTCAGCCTTTCTGACGCAAAGTTAATTTCCGATTCCCCTTGTAGGGGCTTTTAAACCATTATTTTTCGCCTTTTTTTTTAAATTCTCTGATGACAGTGTTTGATTGGTAAATTTTTTAGCGATTTGCCTGTTGGAGTAACCTTCACTGCAGATCAAACCAAAATAAAATTCAACAAAAAAATATGAGATTTAGTGCCATGAATGTCGCAGCTCAAAATGAGTTGTCATATTGCGCTGTATCATCGAAATTAGTACCGTTAGGCACACAATTTGTCTCGTCCTGCTTTACTCGTTCACAACACATGTAGTCACAAACAAAATTTTGTTTTTCTTTTGTGATCTGTTTTGTAGGGAGCAAATTATGCAAAAATCTAAGGTGCGCTCATACGAATGTCAATCTCTGTATATTTAAGTGGTCCATACCGTGAGTCTAATTTTGATTTGCTTTTTTTTATTTTAAAGGTGTCAAATCGCACGGTCCAAACGAAAGATAAATTGCTCATCTAACTCGTTTCCCAAAGTTCAGCTCGTGCATTTTGAGCAATAATTTAGCTCGAGATCATTAGAGGATGCCATCGCTGTCAACGTCGACGAATGGACAAATCACGGTCTAGTGAATATAGCTGCAGTATTTTCCTCTGTACGCACTCTTGATATCCAATTACGTAAAAATTGCGAAATTTGGTCACGTCAGCTTGAATTGCTTACTCAGTAGGTCGATTATGACAGCCGTAAATTTGATAAAAGGATTCAATAACTTGCAGGCACCACTTGGATGTAAGACTTTCTAAGATGAAATGGCAATGCTAGCCGAGTATTATTGGCTTTGATACATTTGACGAATCACGCGAGAGCTGTCAAAAATAAAACACTTAAAAACCAAACAGACAAAGTCATCCTTATTACAATTGATCATGCAGCATAAGTATGTATATGGAAATTCGAATAGAATCGCAGCTTCAACCATGAAAAAAAATGTATTACCCTCCGATTTGGATGCTTTTGACGAATTCCTCGTTTTTAAAGATATGTCTGTGGGCACGTGTGTCATAAGTTCGAACGTTGATACGTTCATACGTTTATCCGTCTGAAGGTTCTGTTTGGATTTAAATACAAATCGAGTCTCGAATCGTGACAGCTAACTTGTCCGTTGTTTACACCTTAATACAATGACAGCTGTCACAGTATCAGTTGTACCAAATGGAATACTTGTGGATCGTCTAGTTGTCCTTTAGTGCGCTATTTGGTTTCGCGTCCAAGTTCGTATTGGAATTTGCAGTTTACAACAAATGTTAACTTATTTATTGAAATGTATCGTTACAATCACGCATAAGTTATAAATCTGCCCAACTGAATTCAAATCCAATAAAATTTACTGGCCTAAGTTGGATATTTTGAAATTTGCTGGCAACTCCACCCGCAAATCAGTGATTTAGAAACTAATTAGTTAAAAGTGCATCGTTTTATTAATAAACATTTAATTCGAGCGAGAAGCAAGTCATAAGTTAAACTCTAACCGCTTTTTACCTGAAATCCTTGCCACTGAGTTGACAGCTAAATTTTGGCGCCAAACATTTGTCACACGACAGATGAAACCTTTATCACAGTGCTCAATAGGTGAATCGCTTGCCAGCTCCATACAATTCCTACGCGAATAATGAAATCAAACGACGGTAGTTTTCTAAATGTAATATTAAGTTTTGATTCTAGTTTGGATATGTTTTTCTAGGGCTCTCGTCTACAGGCAAAGGAAGAGGCAGGCCACCTGGTCGAAAACGGAGCACTCAAAGAAATTCAGATGCATGCGAAAATGAGAACAGCAAAAGCTTACAAGATTTATATAGCTCACCGCAATCGGATTCAGCAAGACAAACTGAGATCAAGCACGAGGGATCCACACCCAGAAGTGAGTTATCCTTATACCCTGGAGAATGTAGTCAAATATCTATAATTTTTTTCCGTTTCAAGGAAAGAAAAATCCCTTAGCAAATCTACAGTCAAATCTAAGTCAGAAATACATAGGATTCGATAACCCGACATCGACAGAGAAACGAAAAACCAAATATCGCACCGCGAGACTCAAGGACCCGGACGATTCCCCTTCATACTTCCGAAGTAGTCAGAGTTTAATTGGATGTGTTCGCTCGACGACAACCAGTGATCGTCTAAGGTCTCCATTCTCATCGCCGGAAACAACTAGAAAAAGATATAATTTCGTGAGTCCCATTGAGAAGCTTTTATGCAAGAACGGCGCCGCGAGTAAGTCCTTGCCGAATTTGCTTATTGATGAAATATTCGAAGATGACGCGTTGACGGCCAAAGAAAGATCCGACGACGTCCAGACTACACAAAGAAACTGTATTGTAAGAATAGAGCAAATAAATCACGACGAATTTATGCCTAATAGCGGTAACGCGTCGAATGAAACCGTAACCCCAGACGAAGACGCAAATCTTCACAGTTTCCTGGAGGAACAATGCAAAATAGCAAATTTAATTAATAATCAAGCGGCGCAGCACCTCTCTAGTGAAGGTACAGTGAACGTAAGTGATTGTCACAAACATGTGGATCAGGTATATACCAATAGTGACAGTGTGAGTGTTAAAATTCCTTCGGACAAGGAAAATCCAACAAACAGTGGTGAGAACGAATACCACCCGACCACCTCTCAGCGTTTCAATCCCACCGAATCCTTCTACACCGAGGATCTACCCTCGATCCAGTCACCATCCACGATGTCTGTGGACAGTGCTAAAGGTTCTTCACTGGATAACGACTTAAATTGGGTTTCAATAGGCGTTGGAGATTTATTTTGGGGTCAAATATACCAATTTTCATACTGGCCCTGCATGGTATGCCCGGATCTAGAAGGTAAGACTCTCAAGAATGGTCGTTTTCCGTCCAAAGACGTTGTGCTTCACGTGCGCTTCTTTGCCGACAATGGTCGTCGGGGTTGGGTTCGAAGGGATAATATGCTGCCATTCACCGGCATTGAGGATTACAGAACAAGAATGAAAGAAGCCGAGAAGAAGTACGGGAAAAACAGTCAGAAATTCAAAGTTTATCTTGTGTCAAAGGCGAAAAGGCAACTTTGGAATCAGGCGGTTAAAGAGGCTAATTATATTGATCAAATTCCAATTAATTATCGGTTGGATAAATTCTTCGAAATACTGGACAACATCAAGTAAGATCCTAAAATCGAAATTTAGTTTTTGACTTTTACATTTAATTTTGTAGATACCGCAAGATCATGGAACGGAAGCGCCGCAAATCCATGTATTTCATTTCCCCGACGTCCGATGTGAACTCCATCTTTGGTTCAAACCATAACTTGCTACAGGATCAACCTGAAGGCATTAAGCGAGACCGTTCAACATCACCAATAAGTCTCGATTATTCTCCGCTGCATTCAAAGAATGATAAAAAACGTATAAAGCTAGACCCCAACACATCATCCAGCGTATCTGAAGACCCAGCGAATAATGAATCTGAAACAAAGTCTGAGACGCCAGAGAACCAAGTCGCCGTTTGCACCGACATGGAAAGCATTCCCACAGAAGATATATACAGCGATAGCGATTTTTCGAAATTCGTTTCCACAATGCGAGCTTTTGTCTTCAATAATGTGAATGACGGCCACTTGGAATTGCAATTCATGTCGTATGTACGCAGTATATGGGCCCTAAGGCATATAGTTCAGCAGAATCAGCAGGAAATCGAGCCTAAGGAAAAGGAAGACAAATCTCCAGCGAGCATGAAACGCTTATCACAGCGAATCCGGAACATATCAATGCGAAAGAGCCAGCCGGTAACACCGGTTCAGGTTCAACAACCAGTCGAGAAACGTCCAGCCGTGCCCAAGCCAAAGAAGACTATGGTCCGCTCGATCGAGGAAGTGATAGATGACATTTTCCAATTAGATAGCAAATATCTGTTTCGGGGTGTTTCTAAGGATCCTGTTTGCAAGGAGTGCCTGCAAGTCGGTCCCGATGTTATCAAGTGTTCGAAGAACTGCCAAGGCTGGCTGCATCCAGCATGTGCTGCAACTTATATAAACGAAAACACTCTTACGTCTAAGGCAGAAACACCGCCGTTCATTCACATAACCGGCGACTCGAACGAGGAATCCATAACAAAGCCTATGCCGCAAATAGTTTGCAAAAATTGTGACTCCGGAGCACCAAATACCTGTTTTGTGTGTAAAAAGAATGATAGGGAATTAGGAGAATTAGCGCGGTGCAGTAGTCAACATTGCAGCAAGAGCTACCATCCCCATTGTCTTCGATATTGGCCTCAGGCTAAACTAACTAAATCGACCGGTAAACTGGAGAGCCTCCGTTGTCCAGCGCATGTTTGTCATACATGCATTTCAGATGATCCGAAGGGGAAATTTCTTCAAATCGAGAAATCCAAACTCACCAAATGTATTCACTGTCCAGCCACATATCACATGGATTCGACATGCATTCCAGCTGGCTCTCAGTTTCTTTCCATGGCGTATATAATCTGTCCACGGCACAGTAAGCACCAGGAGCCATTCATAAATGTCAACTGGTGCTTTATATGTGTTGCCGGTGGTAACCTGGTCTGCTGTGAAACGTGTCCCACCGCTGTGCATGCTGAATGTCTGAAAATACCAATCGCCGACGAAGGCTACATCTGCGAAGAATGCGAGACGGGACGAATGCCCCTCTATGGCGAAATGGTTTGGGCAAAATTTAACAATTTCCGATGGTGGCCCTCACTTATTCTACCGCCACCTGAGGTGCCGAAGAACCTGGAACGGAAAGCACACAACCCGACCGAGTTTGTCATTCGATTTTTCGGCACAAATGACCACGCCTGGATCAGTCGCAGGCGAGTATACCTCTACCAGGAAGGTGATTGTTCGGAGCCTCCGCGGAACTACAAAAAAGGTTTTCAATTACCCTAAATTGTTCTTATCATATTCTTTACACATTCCTTATTGCAGGACTGGATAACAATTACCTTAAAGGCGTCGAAGAAGCCAAACGAATCGCCGAAATAATGAAAGTAAAAAAGAACGCATTACGGGCTAACGACAAAAAGCAGCGGATTAGTCCACTGCCGTACGTGAAAATCAAGTCGAATCGCGCTGTGCCGCCAATTAAATTGCAGGTCAATCTTGAAAAGATAAGCAAATGCGATTGCACAAAAGACAGTCCGAATCCGTGCGGTCAGGACTCGGGCTGCCTGAACAGAATGTTATTCACCGAATGCAATCCAAAGATCTGTCCCGCGGGTGAACGTTGCCAGAATCAAATGTTCGAGAAAAAAGTGTACCCGAAGCTAGACGTTCGATACATGAACGAAAAGGGATTCGGCTTGATTTGCTTGGAGGACATTTGCGCTGGTACATTTGTCATCGAGTATGTTGGTGAGGTGATCGACGACGCTGAATTTCGACGTCGAATCGCCCAAAAGGAGCAAGAGCGTGATGAGAATTTTTACTTTTTAACACTGGAGAAGGACTATATTATCGATGCTGGACCGAAGGGTAATATGGCCAGGTTCATGAATCATTCCTGTGATCCCAACTGTGAAACGCAAAAATGGTCGGTGAACGGACTGAATCGAATTGGATTATTTGCAATCAAGGATATTCCCAAGGTGAACTATGCAATTATGTCTTGAATTTGTCTAAACAGTATAGAAGGGCGCGTTATCATTTTGACTTTATAGTCTTCTTCTACTCCGATCTACTAAATATGCAGCAGTATCGGTCATACAAAATGTTTGCCACCACCTTACTTCAAGGATTTAAAGAGAATCGCCCGATGAATGGTGCACAAAGTGATCTATTCTTTCGGTCCGAATATATTTTTTACGAAATGTGCTGGTCGTAGGCCTATGGCACGGCATTCGAATCTGCTATTTTAAAAGCCCCCTGTTATCAACACTTATATATTTAAAGCTCTTTGAAATTTACCGTTCGGAGTCGCAGCAGACAGTAAGTACGAGGGTGGTCCGATAAGTACTTAGCCTACAAAAGAAAACAAAAATTTTGGAGAAATGGCGATTTATTTTTCAATATAGTCTCCTTTTAGCTCGATACACTGACCCAGCGATGCTCCAACTTCTTTAACCCGTCTGAAAAATACGTTTTCTCGAGGTCTGCAAAGTAGGCCTCTGTGGCGGCGATGACCTCCTCATTCGACTGAAATTTCTGCCCGGCGAGTGACTTTTTCAAATTTGGAAACAAAAAGAAGTCGCACGGGGCCAAGTCTGGAGAATACGGTGGATGGGGCAGCAGTTCGTAGCCCAATTTGGCCGTGGCGAGAGCCGGTGCGTTATCGTGGTGGAAGAGCACTTTTTTCTTCACCAAGTGGAGCCGTTTTTTCTTCAATTCGGCGTCGAATCGGCTCAATAATTTGGCATAGTACAGCCCTGTCACGGTTTTGCCCTTCTCCAGGTAGTCGATGTGGATCACACCTTGTGAATCCCAGAAAACGGTGGCCATCACCTCTCCGGCCGATGGGACAGTCTTCGTCTTCTTCGGAGCACGTTCGCAGGGTGAAGTCCACTGTTTCGTTGTTCCTTGGTCTCTGTTGTATACCATGTTTCGTCGACTGTCACGAAACGACGCAGAAACTCCTTCGGATTGCGTTTAAACAGCGTCAAACACTGCTCTGAAGTGGTCTCACGGTTGCGCTTGTTGTCCGGAGTGAGCAAACGCGGCACCCATCGCGCCGACAGCTTTCTCATGGCCAAAATTTCATGCAGGATATGACCCACGCGATCTTTTGAAATGCATACTGTCTCAGATATCTCTCGCACCTTCAATCGGCGGTCTGCCAATACGAGATCCTGATTTTTGTCACGTTATCCTCCGTAGTAGCCGTTTTCGGGGCAACTGGACGTGGCTCATCAAAAACCGACGTGCGACCACGTTGAAACTCGTTAAACCAATTTTTGATGGTCGCCATCGAAGGAGAAGAGTCACCGTACACAGCATCCAAACGCTCTTTGATTTCGCTGCGCGATTTCCCTTCCAAAAACAAGAATCGAATCACCGACCGATATTGCTCTTTTTCCATTTTTCTAAAATCCGCGGTCACTTCCGCTTGCACACGCGGTCAAAACAAAACTACGAGTCCGGTCCGGCTGAAATTTCGACAGTAGCCGTCCACTAGAATGTACTACACGATAGTAAGTTGCTCTTGCGATACTGGCGGTGAGGCTTTTCCAAATTCGCCGTTCGGAGTCACAGCAGACAGTAAGTATATTGCCAGCTATTAAGAGAATCAAATAACAGACAAGATTGATTGAGAGATATTTCGGCTCTGATTCCTAGCCAACAGGTAGCGTCATGGCATTCTTATATTGAATACTTCATAGTACTGCTGTGACTGGCGACGTGTTCTACTGTGCTCTATGTGGTTTTTCATCTTGCTTTCGTTCCCTATCGCCTTCTTTTTTTAGCTTGGACCCGGCATCAGTCTTACCCTTAACTTATGTGTTTGTTTTGCATTTTATACAGGACACAGAGCTTACCTTTAACTACTTCTGGGACGAACTTCTGGGCAACGAGAAGAAGAGCTGCTATTGTGGAACTGCAAAGTGTGTCGGCCTTATCGGCGGCAAATACAAATCGGTAAGATCGTTTACTCCATTTCAATATATCTCAGGTAAACATATATTTCTCAAGACCAAACAAGAGCCACAGACACAAAAGTTAAGGAAAAGGCATATGACCAAATCAAAACATAAATCATCGAAAGCAGATATAAAAAAAGTTAGAAAATCTGTTGTTAAAAAAGGTAGACCTCGTAAATCATCAGCAAACGACTCAAAAAACAACAGCACAGCATCGATTTCTATATCAACGGATGATAACCTAGGGACAACGGGAGTAGAAAACGACCAAGCGACATCCGAAGTGAAGGAGAAACAAACCAATCATCTGGGGTCATGAGACCTATTGCGTATTCAAATTGTAGATAAACATCTTTCATGAGCATAATGCACTCGTCGCCTTTGATATTTCGAGTGACAGGTGGATTCTGTGAACACAATTTATTTTTTAAGATCCCATTCTCACGAAAATAAAATCATTTGTAAGTGGAAGGACTTTCATTATTTTCTTCATTAAAAAAATGCCAACAAACAGGCAAACAACCTCAGTACCGCTCGTCTGCGATAAAATTTTAAGTTTATTTTGTATGATGCGGATCATGCTGAACACTGGTATAGTCCTAGTGCAGGTGTATTTAAATGCCTAATTTGAAATAAAACAAATCTCTAGAAACGCCTGATTAACCTATTGTGTTTCTTAAGAAAACATTATTTATTTGTCTTTCATCTAGTTTGTTTATAAAAAAACCGTTAAAAGTTGACATCTGATGAAATTTTGTTTTTTCTTTTTAATTTAATTAGTTAAGTATGAAAATAAAGAAAAGTTAGTAGAAATACCGTTTTATTTGTTCAGTCTTTATCGACTTTTCGACAGCGACTAGATCGTGGATGTCTTCAAACTAGTTCATCCAAGCCTGGAGGTTTATTGCACACAGACACAAATTCTTTGAGGTGGCCGATCTATGATCAACGCCGCCATAGACGAATTCAAATTCTCACCATCAAAAGCACCGGAGACCGCCTGTGATTGAGAGAGAACTTCAAATTTTCGCTGATGGATGAATTATTGGAGAATGCTCCTACCAAGATCACTGATAAATCCCCTACTACAACTGTACAAACACAGACTAGTATGAATCTTTTCACGCAAGATTTCCCTACTGCCTCAACTACTCGGACTATCGAACGTTTTCGAATTTTGATTTTCTTCGAAATCTTCCAATCAGATTTCAGAATAAATAAACTCCAAGGGAAGTACAACTGCTCATAGTATTCAGCTTCCACCTTCATCCTATGGGCTACCCCACGTGATATTAACGTCCGTTGGGTACATAACCTCTTCCACCAAAGGCTCGCCTTCAACCTCATAAAGTGCACGAAACTATTTCCGGCCAAGTCATATAGAAGAATCTGCATCAAGGTTTTTATCACTGTCCAATATGAGCGGCTTTCCGATGCTCTCCTAGACAAAAAAAAATGCCCCAAAATGAAAGTTCAATTGAACGGAAATTGAAAGCGGCAGGCCAAGATCAATAACTGAAAGAGAAACGCGTCTTGTTCGTCAAATTTCAGTATCTAATCGGTTTCAGCATGCTGGAGATATCTATAAGAAATTTGAATTTCAAAGTTGATAGCCAATCAGTGACCGAACCATGCCAAGACGGCTGAACAATATGGGTTTAGAAAAAGCCCCTGCTTACCGTAAGAGTAATTGTAATTGTAATTGTAATTTATTTATTTGGATCAATGTTAACACGTAGATACAAAAATCTTTAAATTGTGTAACAGTTATAATAGATTTATGATTTATATTTAAATTTAAAATGAAATTTTATATAAAGTAAAGAAAAATATAAAAAAAAAGAAAAAAAAGAAAAGGTATAAAGAAACATTTATAACAATTTTAACAGTGTCAACTATCGCGATTTGAAAAATAATATAAAAACAATAAATGAAAGAAAACTATGTGCAAAAGTGTTGTTTCAATTTTCGTTTGAAGTCTCCGAAGCGTGACGCCCGCCTTATGTGAACCGGAAGCGAGTTCCACAGTCTTACGGCGTATACAAAGAACTGTCTTTTCGTTGTGGTATAATTGTATGTTGGCGCAATAAGAATTCTACTTCTAGCTGAGGAAGAGAATTGCAATCTTTGGAACAGATAATCTGGTGCTTTTCTTTCTTTTAAATTAAATAGGAAAGTCAATATTCTGTGATTCATATAATTCTGTAGGTCCATTCCGAGAAATTCTCTCACATAATTGGAAATGTGGTCTCTTCGACTCAGGTTGTATACGAATCGTATTGTACTATTGGCAGCGACTTTAAATTTGCGATAACTGAGGCTATCAAGATCACAGAAAACTGGATGAGCATAAAAGAGGATCGGTAGTAACATTGACTTAACTAGCAATGCTTTGATGTTGAAGGGTAGGCAGTTTCCTATTTGATAAAGGGCTCTTAGCGAGCTGTAGATCTTAGCAACTAGATTCACAATGTGGTCTTCCCAGGTAAGATGCTGATTGAAAATAACTCCTAAGTTTTTAGCACTGGAAATGTATGGCAGAGGTGACCCATCGATAAAAAGTTGAGGTAAGGTGTTAGTGTCAATGCGTGATCTGGTAATAGCTACGGCCTGACTTTTGCTAGTATTAAGCATTAATTTGTTTCTACGGGACCACAAAACAATTGAATTTAGGTCTTCATTAAAACGTAATGTTGCATCTTTCACAAGTCCCATAGGATAACTTAAATGCAATTGTACGTCATCTGCAAACATCTGGATTTTGCAGTTTTTTAGGACTGAAGGAATGTCGTTGTTGAACATAGTAAACAACAGCGGACCCATTATTGAACCTTGTGGGACACCAGCTTTAGTTTCAAGGAATGTTGACAGTTTCTCATTTGCATATACAGCCTGAATGCGGTTTTTCAAGTAACTTTCCATCAGCTTAAGTGCCGTCGAGTCAAAATTGAAATAGTATCTGAGTTTATTTATGAGTATTTCATGGGGAACAGTATCAAAGGCTTTCGAAAAATCCAATAGTACAAGTGATGTTGCATTATTCTTATCCATTTCAACACGAAGGTCTTCAACCAAGTTTACAAGTGCCGTAGTACAACTGTAATGCGGTCTAAAACCGGACTGATGTGATGAAAGGAGAGAGAATTCGTGAAGGTATTCATGGACTTGCCTACTCATAAGTTTTTCGAAAACCTTTGAAATAAATGGAAGAATGGAGATTGGGCGGTAAGTTATGCTTCTATTCGCTGAGTTCTTGGGGATAGGAATAATCTTAGATGCTTTCCAGGACTTCGGGTAGGCAGAATAGGTAAGAACGCTGTTAAAAATATATGTAAGTTCAGACAGAACTTCGTGAATAATGATTTTCAAGAATTTTGGATGCATGCCGTCCAGACCAATAGCATTAGACTTAATAGCGTTAACGGCATAGAGCACATCACATTCGTACACTCTTCGAAAACAGAAATTTCTTGATGTGGAGGAGTTATGTGACATTATTGGTGTTCGTGCTCCGGTGTCATTGCAACATGCGTATGAGTCATTTGAGGCTGTGGCAAATTCAAAATTTAAATTTTCAGGGCTTACTTCACTAATACGAGCATTAGTTGCCTTCTGTCTGCCGATACCTAACTCTCTTATATACCTCCACGTTTTCGTCCTGTTAAGATTTGGTTGAAATTTTGAAGCAAAAAATTTCATTTTCGCCCTCCTTATTTCTTTCTTCACTATATTCCTTGCAATTTTATACTCATTAAATAGTTCAGGAATTTTGAATCTTTTCCATCTTTTATAGGCCCGGTCCCTTATTTTGAGAAATTGTTCAATTCTCGTACTTAGCCACATACAATTTTTATTTCGAGGGATAAACGTTTTTATAGGAACATGGGATTCAAAAAGATTGTTAATTTGGTGTGTAAAAAAGTTAATCTGTTCATCAACGGACGTCATCTGGCGCAGTCTGTGCCACTCAGTATTTGAAATATCGTGTAACAAATTTTCATTATCAATCGCTCTAAAGTTCCTGAAAGTTATAGGACTAACCTCATTGGCAGGGATGTTGAAATCTAGATCATAAAAAATAATGATAAGATCATGCTTTGAAAAACCTGGCACATCCAATTGGCCATAATATTTGACACGCTCTATATTGTTAATAATACATAGGTCAAGTAAGGTAGAGCAGCTGTTACTGAAGTGAGTAGGCATGGAGTCATTTACAGAATGTAGTTGTAGCGATCTTAGATTACTTACAAATCGATTTACGCTTGGGTTAGATTTATCTAAAAGGTCTATATTGAGATCTCCACAGAGTAAGATGTAATTGTAACGTAATGATATATCTTCCAGAAGATTTGTAACATGGAAAGAGTCGGTAACATTCGGTGGCTTATAGATAACTCCAACCAAGCATTTATCAAATCCACAGACAATTTCAACAAAGATGTATTCCATAATATCGTTTACCCCAGAAACAAGCAACTGTCTACATTGAATAACTTTCTTGATGAAAATCGCTACACCGCCTCCCCTTCTACCTAGTCTGTCACCCCGATACATTGTGTAGCCATCTATATCGACGAATTTATTGTCAATAGTAGGACATAGCCACGTCTCGGATACACAAATAATATCAACTTTCCCATTATTGAAAACTATTTGAAACTCATCCCGATGTTTAACCAAGCTCTGAGCATTTATGTGACAAACAGAGATACCAGAGTATATGTTACAGAAAATTTTTAACATTAACCGAGTTTTATGTGAAGGATTATTACAACTGCTAGAAGAAGTCAAGAAATCGCTTTCGGTTTCAGTCTGCATACCGTTCATTAACAAAGGTTTAAAAGAAACACATGGCAAAGACTGTCGTCAAGCCGGAGACCACCATCGAAAAAGCCATGAAACATACACATAAAAGTAAGAAAATTGCACAACAAAAATAATATCACAGAGTTATTTACAAACATTTCAAAAACATAGTTAAAAGAGTAAAGCAGCAACGGTTGAAATGGGCGAAAAAATATGAAAATTGGACTCGTGAGGATTGGGGACAACTTGTTTTTTCCGATGAGTCTAAATTTAATTTGCTTGACCCCGATGGCAATGCGCTAGTTCGTCACAAAAAAGGAGAGATGTATTCCGGCGAATGCACTTTATCTATCGTGAAACATTTTCCGTATGTGATGAAATGGGATGCCATTACATAGTTTGGTGTTGGTGCTATTCTGATGTTGGAAGGTGCCGTTAATAGTGCAAAGTACATTGAGATCATCAACGAAGGCGTTTTGACAACTTTGGAGCAATGTTCTGAGCATTTTGAACATTTAATTTATCAAGATGGCTAAACCCCATGTCACCGAGCCAAAATAGTACCTTTAACTTTGAGTTAAGGTTTTAATTTGCTTTTTTATGTTTGCTCTAAGTTCATATAAAAAAGTCAAAAAGATCTCTTGGTATATCCACTCTGCCATTACCAGGAAACCGTCCAGACCTGAATCCAATTGAGAACTGTTGACAATAGATGGGGAAAAAGATTAGGGAAAAGCGACCAAGAACGATGTTTGAAATGAAATCGATTATAGAAAGAGTTTGTATAAGGAATACTATATTAATACTAATGAAGATCTTTCAGTCCTTAAGTAATATGCAAGGCTCTCAAAATAATGTTCTCTATGCCCCCTCTCAACTGTATAGATGTTGATGATCTCGATCAATTTTTTAACCAAGCATACTTATCCAATTTACTTATTGTTCACCAAAACATAAGAAGCATGCGAAAAAATTTAGATAACTATCTTGTACGTTTAAGGTCATTTAAAAATCAGCCAAATTTAATTTTCTTATCAGAAATTTGGAATTTTGAAGAGGAAATCATATTATTCGATATCAAAGGGTACAATTCTCTTTTTTGTTGCAATAACAATTATGCCTCAGGTTGTGTTGCTGCTTTTATTAAAGAATATTTTGGCGGTGAACATTACAGTTTTAACCTGAATAGTCGCGATGTTGTTCAAATTAACCTTTTTGTGTATATATAGGTTTAATATCTTATCTCTGTCAAATAACATGTTTTATGATGACTTGACAGGCGAACCTAATGGCTTTATCTTTTTAGGCGATTTCAATTAAGACAATTTACAAAATTCTAATTTTCTAGATAAATATCTGTATCCCTTATCTTCGTATGGTTTTGAGTCGAGCATAAATAGACCTACTCATTTTTCTTTTTCCGTTAGTGAAGCCAATTAGGCCACTTATTGAAACACATTGTCCCGATTATGAATCGACAGATTGCAACCCCCGTAGCTGGACGTAAATATTTTACTGTATTCCATTTTATCTATTGTATTCACACAAGGACGTTCAATAAATTGTATTTCTGTGCATGTATCGACCACAACTACAACTCTGTTGTCAATTTGCAAATATCCGATCACTGTATGACGTGTCTTAGTTTAAAATATTCTTGTTCTTCTACAAATAAACCAGCGTTGTTTAAATGTTCCTTTGTTAAAACCGATTTTGTATTCTTAAACTATCATCTTCTTTTCGAATGATGGGATAATATTTTGAATGAAAATGATCCTGCCGCGGCCTTCGCTAAATTCAATAAAACACTTGAAAACTATGTTTTACAATGTACGGAGAAAAAATTAACAAGGAATAATAAATGGAAAAAACTCAAACCGTGGATACCATTTGAGTTGCTTAAGAAAATTAAGGAGAAAGATAAATTGTTCACAAAGAAAAAGAAACATCCCAATAACAATAATTTCACTTCTGCCTATAAACAATTATGTAAAGATATCTTAAAACGACAGATTGTTGTGTAAAATAATTACTATGTGCACAAATTTCGTGAGGCTAAAGGTAACTCTAAAAAAAATGGGAACTCATAAGTGGCTTATTAAATAAGTCTGCTCAGACAGATCGCATAATAGTTTGAAACAGGAGAATACTTTGATATCCGACAACAGGATTTTATCAGAAAAAAATCAGCAGGTTTTTTCCTCTATTGGCGCTAAAGTAGTCCCTTGAAGTACTTAGGTTAGATTAGAGAAAGGGAGTGTGATGGTTAAACATCACTTCCACTCGGAGGCCAAGAGGCCCATTGTGATTCCCTTCGTTTGCGTGGGTACACATAAAATTAACCTGTCCAATCACGTGGTGGCTGAAACCACCCCGTGCTCTTAATGAATTTTAGAAGATCCGATATATCTGCATTAGCCACGTCCGCAATCTCTGTAAAGAATCTTTGGCCTAGCGACACTAGGCGTCGATTCTGGAGAGCTGGGCAGTGCAAAGCAGATGTTGGATCGTCTCAGTTTCTTCCTCATCGCCGCAGCTCCGACAGAGATCGCTGGATCCCGAGTCCCATTTCCGGCGCATTGCTCCAATGTACTTAGTCACTGGTTTCAAATGCACAAAATGGTCATAAGCGATAAAACAAAAATAATGTTTTTTAGTCCTAATGGCAAACAAGTAGACTGCAGACCGTTCTTTTTCACTGTGGGAACTGCCAGAGGTTTAAGCATAGTACACACATTTGCAACTCAAAATCCAATACCCGGACGTTTTTCAGCACCGCTCATTTTTTAGCAAATGTTTCCGTTTAGATTAGGTAAGATAATTAAAGTATCTTGGTGTAACTCTAGACTGGATAATGAACTGGTCTGCCCACTCTACTGCACTCAAAAGGTATCTTGTGGCAACCACTAGGCAATGTTACTTTCTAAAATCGTATTGCTCACAGGATCTTCTGAAGCATATATATTATGGGTTAGTTAATTCTAAACTTGAATATGGCCTAGTCGTTTGGGGTGAAACTCACTATAACAAAATTTTCCTCTTCTTATGTGTCAAAAACATGTTATTGGACTTATTTGTCACAAAAATCGCAGTTTCGATAGTTTACACTTATTTAGAAGTCTCAACATTCTACCTTTGCAACATCTATTTTGCTATAAAGTCTTAAATTTTTTTTTTGAAAGATCAGGATTTTCTTTAAAAAGAAGCGCTTCTAATTACCAACTTAGAGTAAACGAGCAGAATCTTGTCCAAGCCCATGTAGAAAAATACCAGTGGTAATTTACCATAAAAATACCACTGGTACTTACCACTGGTATTTTCGAACAAAAACCATTGGTAACTCACCACTGGTTAGCACCACTGGTCACTGGTCAACCAGTGGTATGTAACCAATGGTTTTTGTTCGAAAATACCAGTGGTAAGTACCAGTGGTATTTTTTATGGTATAATCTACCGTTTGATGCAATCGGAACACCGAGGTACCGGATATCCTATACGAAATCACAAACAGTATATTAATCAGTTGAGAACGTAGACACACATCCACACACTCATTTTTCCAAAATAACAAGCATTTGTGAGAAAAATATAAAACCATTAAGTAATCTTACAAGTTGATACGAGTACTTACTTCTATTCTTGTAGATAACAAATTCACGATTAACACATTCGTCGTCAGAACTATCCATATGGCAAACTTCTGGCAATTAATAATGGAATGAATACAGGACACAAATCCGGATGTGTTTCAAAATAATTAAAACAGAGACGAGTTAGATTTCGTGAAAAATTATACTAATTATAGATATGATCCTGGCAGAGAAAATTTATATGCTAAATATGGTAAAATTCAATTTCGAAGTACATTTCTACTTACGTTCTCTATACGCGTATCTCAAATTCATTCAGTGAATTTTCAGAATTTTCCAAAAAGACTACGCATGCACTTCATTTACGAGTGGAATGAAATAAATAAGCTGCAAAAACACGTGCTACGATCAATATAAAAACATAAATATAGCTTTCTGCTTTTATATAAATTCATATCCAACTAACTTTTGTTATTCAACTACGATTATAAAATGTGAATGTACAAATATGCAATTACAAAGACAAATGACTGGTTCCTTGTGGAAACAACAAACATGGCGAAACACTGTCCAATTTCACTGTACACAATACACTCGAAGAAGATTCCAAACAAAACGTATGAAGGCACTCAAACAACCCCGCTGTGTTCAAATTTAACATTTCTCTGAATGAAATGAATGTATCGCTAATTCCAGGATTTCATAGTCGCCATCGCAAAGATATCAGCTGTTAATATTCAATGTGCAAAGAAATCTGTCAATCATATGGTTACCGTCAAAATGTCCAAAAAACAAATACATTTCGTAATTTCGTGTAATTACAATATAAGAGAGAATTTTCTCTAATTGAAGAAAAAAAAATGACAATAATGCAGCCTATTTATTAGTTTTGAAAAAATTTACAAAAAAGTCAATATTTTATATTGTAAAAATCATCACTCGTCCCATCCCAGTGGTATATATTCAATAAGTAGTAAAAACCAGTGGTTCACCAGCAGTTTGGTTGTACCAGTGGTAAAATTCACCACTGGTATAATGATATACAAGTGGTAAATATTTACTACAAGTAACAACCAGTGGTACACCAGTGGTATTATTTGAACCAGTGGTGAGAACCCGTGGTACTACCACTGGTATCGTGCAATACCACTGGTAGTAACCACTGGTATACCAGTGGTTTACTAGTGGTAAATTTTTTTACCACTGGTATTTTTCTACATGGGAGTTCCTCACCAAAATCTACAAACATTTTTTTAATTTTTTTTATCAATTGCTCCAAGGCTGTTTAATAAACTACCGTATAACATACGATGTATTCGGAATAAATCCTCCTTCCTTAAAAAAATTAAATCATGGTCGTTACATTGAAATTATAAAGATATTCTTGATATGCTTTGTGTTCTGGTTTAGATACATATTTAATTATCATTGTTGTTAAATAGTTTTAATCACCCCACTCAATATGTTTATAGTTTTTTTCTCTATTTATGAATTTTTTTTACTTATAAAATCTGTTCTAATAAATCAATCAAAAATTATAATGATGAAATCGCCATTTTGGTTTTTTTTTGTTTATACTTGAAACATATTTTGGTTGAAATTGTAAAATTTATTGTTTTTGTATAGTATAAAATTATGAAAAGAAAAAAGATAAATAAAATTCAACTATTAAATCTTTAAGAAAATCAGTTTTGCCCTTAAAAAGACTATTGCGCGGTTTTTTGTCGCTGGGTGTAGATCTGACGCACGGTCCCTAGTACACCCTCACAATCTCAGCCCAATCCTTTCCACCTCTACCGCTTCACGGAAAACTCCCATCTTTCTTAGAATAATTCCTCCCTGGCCGAAAATAACGCTAAAGAATAAAGATCGATTAATCATGTCGTGCTTGGGAGACGGGTGAATCTACGAAAACGTGATCTTATCTAGCTTCACGACAAAACTAGCTCCATTGCATCGACGGTAAAACCAATGTCATGTTTACGTGGAGGCCAACACCCCCATTTATTGAGCTTAATTCAAGCTTAATCTAACTTAATAACTAAGTAGAACGAATGAGGTGAGCGCGATCTCAAGATCGAAATTATGATTGGGTGAAAGGAAGACTATTAAAAAGACGGAGTTTTAGGCATGGAGTGCCGAGGTTGAACCTAAATATGAGCCCAAAGATATAACTAACGATCGCTCCTCGTTCGCTGCCCCCGTCACCTAAACACACCTCACACCTGCCAAGAAACCGTTCTAGCTTCAAACCAATTTTTCAATCCTAGCCTAAACACCATTACATCTCTCCACCAATTGTTGAGTTCACATCTATTACCAGAATATCAGAGGAGTGCGCCAAAATATCAGCAAAACTCCTCAATTCCCAAAAATTGCTTTACGACTTTTTTGACCTAACTGAAGCTAGTCTGTTCCCCAGTATCACAGACTCTGTTTCGTGCAGTTGGCCGTAGAAATATTGTACTAGCGATCCAAATGGTCGCACTCTTTTACCCATCAAATTGTCGAACTTCGCTTCGTCGATTTCAACTTTACAAGCTACTTAATAACATCCCCGAAACGTAAGCTGTACCTTGCCTTCTGTTACATTCGTCCCTCACAACCGAGTTACTGCTATCAACTAGCCGTCGACTCGCATGAATCGACAACTTGACCTGGTCTTCTCATCTGATTCCGAAAACTTCGTTATTACCGTGAGTAGTCACATCCAATCTGCCTTGGATCCGCTCCATCCATCCTTATCGGGGACTCGACAATCCGCAAACCGTTTCCCATCTGAAAATAAGTGAAGGTGGCATGGCAAAAAATGAATAATACTTCTTTTATTTTTTTATTTTACTGGTTGAAAAAAATCAAATAAAAAAAAATAAATTTAACGATTTATAAATAATATGGCTTCAATTTCCGCCAAGTGAATAAGTTGTATCTCGTGGTACTCGGGTATTAAGTTATTTCTTGAAAGACCCTCATGCACTCCAAGAAATATGATTTAAAAAATAAGGTGCTACATACATTGCTCTTTGATTTGTGTTTTGTGCAAACAAATTTATATTTTTCTTCTTATTTTGCTACTAGTAACCTGTCAAAAAAATGTTCGATTAACAAAATGTACTTTTAATTACGAAAAGTTTATGGATAGAAGGTTAAAAATGAAATCAGTACGAAGAAATCGGAGAGTATTTGGCCACAGGCAAGATTGATTGTTGATTAGTCGACTTCCGGTCCATTGGCCTCAGTGGCCTGGCCTCTGAATAAAGGTTCATCTAATCTATTTAAGATTATGCTTAGTGTTATCGCGAGCAACAAAGGGTGAAGTTTGTTTCTTTCGGAGAATATAGACTCCTCCTACTCTTTACGTGTTTTTTTCGAAAAGTTTACTGTTCTCATAAATAGAGGAAATCGTCCAAAAGTGGTTAAGGTCCCCCTGTGATTTAATCCCCGTGAAGTAGCCGCATGTTGCGGGGTGGTAGCTCTTTTTTGTTATAAAGAAAGTGGAAAAATAACATGGAACTTGATAGTGTTAAATTGTTGTTCGTTAATGAAGATTACTAATACGAGAAGATTGAACGAAGACGAATAAGAGATAGGTCGAACATAATGGAGCTTAGTGAAAAGAGGTGAACAAAAGTGATTACACAAATTCATTATGTTAGTAGAGATGTTTATTTTTATTTATTTGTAGCTTCATGCAGAACTCGAGGTTGACAAAGGAAGCATTCCCACTCGCCAATATACAATAGAATATCAGTTAAAAGTAGCTCGTCGATGGGCAGCACTACCAAATTATTAAATTGGCTGCTACCTTAAAGTTCTTAGCAACAGGAGGCTACCAGCAACAGATTGGAGGGGACAAATATACTGGACTCGCCCAGCAAACTGTGTCAACTATAACATCAGAAGTTTGTCTAGCAATCGAAAAAGCATATTTCTTTTGTCATTACCAATGAAGAGAAAAAAAAGTGTAAGAAGCATTTTTATTATAAATATGCCGGGAAGACCGGCATAATTGGTGTAGTAGATGGAACTGGTATCGAAATTATTAAACTAACAAGAAGTGAGCACTTTTTTTTCAACAGAAAACTAAAACATATTATAATTGCTATGGTGGTAAGTCGAAAAGCATTAAGTTATTGGATTATTTACGCCATGGTTTGAAGTCCCACTCATTCCTTCGATTGCTTGGCTGAGATCAAGCAATCCGATTACTTTTTCTTCAATTGAAGATAAGACGTATATTGCTATTTGGGACCACCCCCAGTTTCGGATATTTTAATTTTATTTTTCTCATTTTTGCCATTGGTACCACTTAAAATCAGCCCATACCTAAAACAATAAAGATGATTGTTGTATATATGTATGTACGTAGGTATATGTTAATTTTTAATTTTTTTTTTTACCTTCTTCCAACCAACTTCGTCGCGCATAGTAGGACGCTCGGCATCTAAATCTTTTGCAAGATTTTCCCAAGCTAAAAAGGATTTTTTCCTGGCATAAACATTCTTTAAATACTAATCTGGATGTGCCGACATATAGTCACCTAATATTATATTGCTTTGGGTTTGTATTTAGGGTTTTTGGAGTGACATGACATCATACATTATGATATAACACACAATTTTAAATTTTCAAAAATATTTACAAATATGTAACATAATTGCGACACTATTTTATAAAAAAATACTCACATTTTTGAATTAAACTCTCTTTCTTAACAACCGTTCGAATGCCAAAGCACAATCGAACAAAAAATGCGAATACGAATGAGTTTGACATTTTAATACGCAATACGAAAACAAAAGATATTTCAGTTGACAATCTATGACTGTTCGATTATGTTCGAAAATATGTCATTGCTACGACTGCGCATTCGAGCAAATTTATAATAGAATACCAATACAGAGTAAGGGCCCAGTCTTCGTAAAACTAAAAAACCTGATCAGCAACAAGGTACGGTAAATTCGTCGATCCTTTTCAGCAGATGAAAATCAACTTCCAGAAATCAAAATCTATATTGTTCAGAACGCCTTTGTTTAGGGCCTCTCGGGATACTAGAAACAAATGGCGCAGATTCTTAATTTTTGGACCGGACGGGCGTCCACTGGCGAGACAAAGTGTATTCAAATACTAAGGGTCGTGCTGGATCTATATTTGATAAACATGTAGATGCTGCTCTGGCAAGGGCTCCGGGCGCTTTCGCTCTGACAAGTTGGGTGTTTCATAGCAACCAACTTGATCCCAGAGTGAAGGTAATCTGCTACATGGTTTAACCAGGCCCATGGTTGCCTATGGATGTCCCGTCTGGTTCAATGTGAGAGTCAGCTTAATGGAAGGAATCGGGTGTTTGGGAGACAATGTCTCAGAACTTGTCTCGGGCTACATAGGACTCCCGAATCTGAGTACACGAAATTTTATCCGAACGAGGTCCTATGCAATAGGGCCAGAATGCATAACTTACTGATCAAACTGATTCGGAGCCACGTTGCAATAGCAATGACTTCGATGAAAAACCTGATCTCCGGGGCTTACTACCCCAATGAATTTTACCATGAGAGAGTGCGTCTTAACGGCTTTGTCCAGCCAGAAGCATTCCTGTACTTAGATAGATGTGGGCTGATCCAGGACAGATCGGCGGTACCACGTGGGTCACAAAGACATTTAAATTTGTAAAGTTCTAAACATTTTTGCCTAGGATAAGGTTGATATAAGAAAATATGAATAAAAATGAATTATAAACTAAAAAATAAAACAAAAAAAATTAACTAAACTAAACTTATCGGTTCTCGTCCCATCACCGCAATCAAACAGCTTCGGGCGCGGTCAGTACTTAGATGGGGAACCGCTTGGGAACACCGCATGTTGTTGGTATCGGGCTAACATTTAATTTTTCCGATTTTTTCTTCTTCTCGGTTTATTCTTCTTTTTCTTCTTGGTTTTTTTCCTTGGAAGTCTTGAGAGCAGCTTAGGTCTCGCTAAGCGCTTTTGACACTTAACAAATTTATCATCCTTTAAAGTTTGTTAGACTCTTCTTGTTGTTATTGGAAGAGATAACTGGAGTCTAATTTGGGAAGGACTTATTTGGTTATTAGCCGCTAGGCGCTTGATTTGCCTTTTAACCTGGTCGTCAACTTTTGGTGGACGACCAGATCTTTTTTGTTTTCCATAATTCTTAGGATCCTTTAAGAAATTTTCGACAGTGTTCTTATTCCTCCGTTGTTTCTCCGCTAGTTCTTAACCGGAATAGCAACGTGGGGCTGAGCGTTGATGGAAAATTATTGCCTCGTGTCTGGTCGCATATTCCGAGCGTTTTTTCGGCTACTGCTCTCTTCAAATGGATTAATTGTGTTCGGTAGCGTTGTCCATTGATGGTTTCGCCCAGTTTTAGCAGCTCATAATACAGCACACCCTTCTGATCCCACCAAATACAGAGCATTACATTCGCGCCATGGATATTCGGCTTTTCCGTTGATTTGGCTGGTTGGCCGGGTTTCACATATGATTTTTTGCGCTTGGGGTTGTCGGAATGGATCCATTTTTCATCACCAGTAACAATCCGATGCAAAAATTACTTCCTTTTGTGGCGTTCCAGCAGCATTTCGGACATGCAAAACCGCCTTTCGACGTCTCTCGGCTTGAGTTCATGTAGAACTCAATTTCCAGCTGCTGTTAAACGTTTTGAAATGGCTGCTTGAGTGACACCCAAGGATTCTGCGAGCTCTTCTTGTGTTTGGCAACCATCTCCATAGAGTAATGCTTCCAGTTCTTCATCTTCAAACTTTTTTGGCTGCCCAGGACGTTCATCGTCTTCCAAGGCAAAATCACCACTTATAAATCGTGCAAACCACTTTTGGCTCCTTCGCTCAGCTAGCGCATGTTCACCATAAACTTCCACCAAAATACGATGACTTTCGGCAGCAGTTTTCTTCATATTAAAGTATTGAAGAAGAACTCCCCGCAAAAAAACTTTTTCAGGCACAAAGTTCGACATATTTGAGTGAAAAAAAATTATTGTTGTTTACGCTTCAAATGAATGACATATAATGAAATGACGTACAATGACAGTAGCTTTCCAATGCATGCTCCAATGGAATAATAACGGGATCTTGTAGAGGGGTCAAAAACAAGCACTTTTTACTATGGGAGGGGGGGGGGGGGGGCTATCTCCCCCCGTTTAGGAGGTAGGGGCACTTTTAGGGAAAATGGTTTAAATTGGGAAGAAAATATATTAAAAAACAACGGCAACACGTACAGTAAAGTGCTTTTCAGCATTTGAAAGCCAGAAGTTTGTTCTATAATCCTGCATTTAAATTAAATTGTTCATGTTAATGGTTTTTGAGAAATTCGGATGATGTTGCTGTTCTGTCTGTCGGCTCATGTTTAGCGACTGTCTGTCTCAAAGCGTGGGTGACGCTAGAAGTGATCGAATGCAAGAGTAATGGGCTGTCGGTTAATCCTCTCAAGACTGATGTCGTTCACGAGAAGGAGGAAAAATGCTGGCATTATTTTTCAGCTTGTGCTAAAAGGCATTCCAATCCCGATATCCAAGGAAGCTAAGTACCTGGGAGTCATCCTAGATAGCAAGCTTCTTTGGTCAAAGCATGTTGAGTCCAAAACCACCAAAGCGCTGTCAGCTTTTTGGCAATACAAAGGTGCCTTTGGAAAAACATGGGGCTTAACCCCGAAAAAGGTCCTTTGGATCTACACGGCAATGAAAAGACCGTTAATCTCATAGGTTGTTTGGTGGAACAGGCTAACACGCAAACACGCTGCCGAATCTCTTAGCTCTACATCACTGAAGCCCCTCCTCACTTTTCTCCGGACAACGGGGAAAATACAATAAAGACAAGGTGTCTCTCTGGTAGTACAATGCATCATTTGTGTCTGAGTGCCCCAACAGATAGTAGAAGCCTCCAAAACAAAAAAAAAAAGTGTCGTTACTTAAGCCTACACCCGTACAAGATCCTACTGACCCAGGCTCAAAGTTCATGAGCTGACTGGGCTTCGGAGCCCAATTTTGGTCGAAAAATGGTCTCTAGCGACAAGGTGCTTTTTGGATAAATGGCTGTGTCAACAAGAAAAATTCCCACATATGGGTCGACACCAACTCACACGAAGTTCGCCAGCTGACACTATGTCCTCAAAAAGTGACCGTTTGGTGTGGATTTTGGCCCGGTGGCCTCATTGGTCTGTATTTTTCTAGAACGACGTTGGCCTGGGCATATATTACAGAGGCATTGAGAGCATCGAGCAGAGAGTCGACCACCATAACATCGGAGACAAGACGCCACCTCGCGGGCAGCCCCTGTTTACTCCAGACTTGACACATTGTTCGAGGCCTGCATCAGCGATCAATGTCCTGTGCACAAGCATTGCTTTGATCCACAAGTGCTTCATTTACGCCATGCCGTCTAGCAGCGTTACACATGCTGTCGAAAGTAGCGTTATCAAAAGCTCCCTCAATGTCGACGAAAATGCCTAGTGCATACTCTTTCCTTTCGAGAGCGCATTCAATTCTCCCAACTAGGTTTTGAAGCGCAGTCTCGCAGGATCTTACGCGCTGATAAGCATGTTTCATGTCCGAGAGAGAATGCATTCGAAGGGCAACTTTGCGCACGTGCAACTCTACTAATCTCTCCATGCTTTTCAGCAAGAAGGATGTTAGACTGATTGGTCTAAAACTCTTGGCGAGTGAGTAATTTTCTTTCCCTATTTTGGGAATAAGGACCACTTTCACCGCGCGCCAAGGAATAGGTATGTATGCAAGTGCCAGGCTAGCAGTGAAAATTATTTTAAGAAGCTTATACCTTTTTGCAGCATAACAGGATATATCCCATCAGAGCCCGGCGACTTGAAGCCATCGAAAGATGCCACAGCAAATTGAATGGCCTCAGTAGTTGCCACGCGTGACGCAATATACCAGCTATGCCGAGTTGTTTTCATCGTTTCAGTCGCAGTTTTCAATGAGGGAGTGTGCAACGAGCCGATGGCAGTCTGATTTCCCGGGAAATGGGTCTGCAACAGTAAACTAAGACTTTCTGCCTTACAATTAGACTCGGTGAAGGTACCATCAGACTTTCTGAGTACATCCAGCTTTGTCGATTTTCCTCGTTTGAGGACGTTGACCAACTTGCTGGTCGCGCTCAGGGATTTGATATCTTCGCAGAAGGACTTATAGGATTCATTCTTCGATTTACGAATAAGCTTCTAATATTCCTTCTGCTTCGATCGATATGTATTCCAGTCATCTTCCGACTTCGATTTAAATGATCTATTCAGGAGACTTCTGGCGAAGACATTGAAGCTCAGCGTTTCACCAGGGAACCGGCTTCCTGCTGGCAGGTTTTTGACAGGACATGCGAGTTCGAAACAGTTGGTGATGGCGCTGCTCAGGTTATGAACGGCATCCTCCACCAATTGTTTTGTTTTGAGTTTAGGCAGGGCTTGAGTGGATTTCTCAAGCTCCTCTCTGAATCGCATCCAGTCCGTCTTTCTCGGATTCCGCTTAGGCTGCGAGGGGGAGATCCCACACATCAATTGAAATTGTCGTCTCGCCGTCACAAAGGTTGGTTGAGAGCCAACATTGTTGATAAGGTCAGACGAAAGAGTTTAAAAGATGGTCTCCTCTTCGGTTGCATTTGCTGATGCCCCAAACAGTATTTTGAGCGTTAACATCGCAACAGATGATGAGTCCAATCCTTCTGGCTTCACAGTACTCTATGAGTTCAGAAACCGCCTTAGGTGGCGGGGGCAGTACCGAGTCGTAGGGGAAGTAAGCAGACGCCACGATGAAGTGTTCAATTTCTCCGTGCGCTTTGTAGCTAACTTTTGAAGTCACCAGATCTTGTCCACAGAATTGACCAAGTTTAGTTGCCGATAGCGTGTTCGATATGATGAGGCAGACCCTAGGCTTTTCGGATCGCTCATCATAAAGAATCGTAGCATCACATACTCGTATACTACCAAGACCACACAGGCGTTTATTCCACACCCATGGTTCCTGAATGGATACAATGTGATGATGACACTTACTACGCCAAGTTGAAGTCTGCGAACAGCCGAGTTCTTGTGCACGGCGAGGAATCGACTGCCTCGGGTCCTGTTGTACAATTTCACGGACCGGGGCGATGTGATTGATTACCGAACCGGTCGTCTCAAATTTGACCACCAAAAATCGAAGAGTCGACTGTGAAGGGCCACGACTACTACCGCAATATGGTGCCCAAGTGCTCACCACAGCTTGTAGGCAAACGTCGGCGGCTACTTAAAGTGATACCTTTCATTGGTGATTTCTGGGCATCATTAGCTGAATAATAAACAAAAGATTTGACAGATGTCACCAAAACAACATGGCCGCCAAAATCTATACGTGCCGATTGAAAAAGCTTTTAATATGTTGTTACGCATATGCAACGTAGCAACGTTTCCTACCCCTTGGGGAATTACATACATATCTGCTACATAGCGATACAAAGGACTAAAACAGGATTGAAGAATATAACAGCCTACAAGGGTATATCCCCCCATCACCCATCCAATTCTTATTTTCCCAGCAGTTAAAAAACCTAAATGAAATAGACCAGTTCATTTTTTCTCGTTTATTTGATTAAATTTCTCGAAATTTTGATCTTGTGCTTAACTTAGACTAAAACTAACATTTTCTTTTCGAAATTCCTTATAAAAAAAAAACAAAAAAAAAATGGATCTGCAATGTAATTCATCAGTATTTTACATTTCTCGCTTTCGTTTCCACGAAAAAAACTTAAAAAAACTTACAATAAAACCTTAAATGTTTACTTTTGGCACAATAGCTCCTATTCTATTGATTATACTTTGGACACCGTTTGACGGCGAGTCGTATAGAAGTGCAAGTGAGAGTAAACGCAAACCTTGCTGGTTAAATACCTCAAGGACGGACCACTTTTCGAAGAGCTTCAAACCGTTACGGACAGACTCGGTCGATATGCTTTCACCTAAACAAATGGAGAGATAGATCGACAATTCGTACCAATGGTGTTATAGTTTCGTGTAAAGCCTTACCATAGGGACAGCTACCTTCGTTCACCTTTGCTGTAATGTCTTTGATAACAAATTTGATAAACTCATTCTCGAGCATTGAGGTTTTATAGAGAATCTTTAATGATTTCGCGACGGCATAATAAGAGTGGGCAAATGGCGCCAGCATGTCACATATAAACTTTTGCTCGCTCACGGTCGCTGGGTTTATGAATAACTCGGCTTTTTCGGGTCCTTCAACCGGCTCAAAGTCTTCATCATCTTCGTCTAGATAAGAGGTTAATTTGCGGGCCAATCGTGCTGTTTCCATGTCATTGTCTGTTACCTTGCTCGACTATAATGAAAGAATCATGAATATTTTATGTTAAGGGAAGTTACATGTACGCACCTCGTCCGGTTTTATGAGTTCTCTATTCAGTAATTCATCGATTGCGCTGTCGAGAAGGTTTTCTAACACCTGAGTTGGTTTGTAGAGTATAAATTCGTATCGATATACTTCACAGTTTTCTAGACTAGCCTCGATCAAATGCTTCCGTGAGATTCCAGCGCCCTGAAAGAGCCATCGTTACAGATTATAATCTCCACTCAGAAATTGAGTTCCTACTTACATTAGGTTTGTCGCTTAGCAATGAGTGAAATGTTGTCAACACCACCGATTCAAGGGCAAAATGTGGCGTTAGAGTGTTTGAGTAATAAGCTAATTCAATCAGTCTTGGTATGCTTAGGTTTGGCTGGATAAAGTTTTGTTGGTCCCTTTTCTTTTGTATAACGAGATCTGCATTGGCAGTTTGGTTGAGGATAACTAATTGATTACGAGATGTCTTAACAGCTTACCAGGTCCCAGAAGATCACTGGCGTATCGTACAACTTGTATGGACTCGCCCGAGAAACCAATGTCCCGACGACCTTTCAACGTACTTCGGAGCTTATCTAATTCCTTAGCTATTTCCGTATCGGGAGCACCGTTTCTGAAGCGATTTAGCAAGAGGAAGGCTAAAGCATTCGTTGACATTACTGATGTTGCCGCTGCACAATCATACACCACCTGACGTGATATACTCTCGATTAACGTCCTGTGTTCCTCACAAACCACGTCCGTACCGTAGAGTGACGATGTGGACTGAATATGTTGCAACGTTCTAATATCAAAAACATTTAAGGAAACACATCCAACCAGTATCAAGTTTCGGTCTACTTACTTCGCACCAGGTTTGTAGATTTTCATGTTACCATCTTCTTTTGCAATCTTGTTGTAGCTCTGTACGAGCTCACGTATTGAGTACGGCTCATTGAAGTCGATACGCATCAGACCGTATTTCGAGTTTAAAGCCTGAAATCCATAACGCACTATAGTCTGTTTGCCCCGAAATTTCATATCCTTACCTTCCAAATGCCTGATATTGCTTTTCCGAAAGATTCGGGCACCTTCTTCTGTCCGAGTTGTTCCATCACGAAATTTCCATCGACCAGGCGTTCATAGTTTACCGATATGGGTACCAACAGCGCGTCCGGAATACTACGATCCATAAAGGCGTTCACAATCACCGACAATATTCCCCCCTAGTTAAGGGATTAAGGCTTGATTTAAACACAAGTTTGATGATAGAATCAGAGCTACCTTTGGCATACAGGGTTTTCCGGTCCGCGTACGTCCGCCTTCTATGAAAAACTCGATGTTATGACCCAGCTTCAGGGCATGTTGCAAATATAAATGCAAAATAGCTCGATAGAGGATATCCTTCTTCCCGACAACCGGATCGATTTTTCTCTTGATGAAGAACGCCCCCAGCCCTCGTAATAATCGACCAAAGACCGGTATTTGCAAATTATTTCCAGCGGCAACCAGAGGACTTTTGATGTCATTATTGGCTAGAATGAATGTGACCAAAATATAGTCCAAATGACTTCGATGCAATGGAAGAAATATAAGCGGTATCCCGGGAGCTTTTTCCGCTGCCGTTTTCAGCATTTCTATCTGCTGGGTGTGGGTCACAACGCCTGATAGGAAGCATGGCAAGAGCTTATATAAAAGCCAAGATGTGAAGGCAACTAAATAGCCACTGAGCGTTGATCGCATGTCCATTAAAATACGCATACTCCTCCTCTCTTGTTGCTTCAAGATCTTTTGATACGCGGTATGCTCGAGATCCTCATCTTCGTCGTCGGAATCAGGCGATGTTAGAAGGTTTTCGCTGTCCTTTCTTAGTTTTGCTTTCTCTTCTTTCAGAACCTCTGCACTTGCCTGTTTGATGGCACGTTGCAACACTGGATCCTTCAGGACTAATCCGGAAATCTGTTTTTTTTTTTGTCGCCAATTAGTTTGTTGATCATTCTAGCTGAAAAATTGCATAAATACCTGAGGATAGGGGAACTGCTTTAATCGAACGACTTGAGCTAAAAATGGAAAATGAACACCCCAGTCGAATATGGAATTATAAGGCTTCCGGCCTGCGTGTGGGGTGATCTGAAGTAGATTCTCGGTACCGGAACCATGTGACAAATTGGTCTGCAATTTCGGCTCCTGAAACAAAACAAGAAAAACAGTTTAAAAGGCTGATCCCCGTTTTCATAATCAAATTTCGGTATAATCCATCAAACCTCGAACCAGCCACGAGCCGTAAATTTCGAATCCATTGTCAGAACACAAATTCTTATTATTTACAGTATTTGATATGCGAAACACAAGAGGGGCTCATTGTTTAATTATACCAGGAAGAAGCAAATATTAAAATCCGTCCAATCGAGCTATTATAAATTGTATGGTAGAAATAAGCACGGTGCAGGGCCTAATGCTCTATAAATCGAATTGGATTGAACTCAAAATTAGCAACACTAGACGTCAAGTTGCAGAACTGTCAATCCATGCCGCATTTCGCGCGATGAATTGCAATGAATTCGAGAAAACTAGTTCACTGTATTCAAGCGCGCGCAATGTTGCCAATACACTTTTTTAGTGGCATAGTACTTTTTGCATTTGCATTTAAAATGTATTTTAAAATTTAACAGATTTCATTATTGCTTCAGATCTTTATATTAAAAATATCTGTAGAGTGTATGTAGCGGTAATTCTCTGTTTTATTTAACATCCTGGTTGCATTTATATGACCCCTATCTTCGGATAAAACTTATATTTTAAGGCAAAGATCAGATGCTTTAAATGCAACGTGTTGTTTACAAGCCGATACATTTTGCAAGCTTTACATCTCATGGAAGCCTCCAGGAACACTAGAAGAAAATTGGGTTCTCAGTTCTTAAACCAGACAAGTATCCTCAGGCGGACCAAAGTGCAGTTTTTAATAATTATGTAGTGTTCTGGCCAGGGCCTTGAAACGATCGCTTTGGTGAGACGGCTGTGCATTGACAGCCAAATTGACCCCAGAGTGAAGGGAATCTGCTACATGGCTTAAGACAAGCGTGTGAGCGCCCTGTTTGGTTCAATGCGAGTCCCAGGTAATTGGAAAGGATTCGGGTGTTCAAGGGAAAATATTACAGGCTTGTTTCATATCACACAGGACATCCCGATCTAGTACACGAGATTTACCCTTTACCCCAGGAGCACTTTATTACCTAATCCAAGCTTTAGCAGAGAAAAAAATAATTTAATTTTAATTAATTTTGGTGGAGGCAAACATCCCCCTTTATTGAGCTAATTCAAGCTAAACTTAATTTAACTTAATAACTAATAAAGAACGGGTGAGGGGGCGCGATCCTTGGAAACTAATACTGGAAGGAGGGAAGGTTATTGAGAAGACGGAGTTTTAGGCATGCAGGGCTGAGGTTGAAGTCGAAGTTAATATTCGAATTAACACTTGCCAGCATACGGAAAATGGATTCATTGGAGTCGTATGAGGTGCGGAGGGTGGATAGATAGAAGAGATGGGGTTGCATGTATTACGGGGGTTAGTGTTAAAAAAAATAGAGTTATAAAGGGTCGCGCAGTCAATGGTACCTGTAACAAGTCTATGAATGAAGATGATGTCGGATACTCTTTTTCTTTTCTCCAAAATACTCAAATTAATTAGTTTAAGACGATCTTGATAGGGCGGTAAGAAAAAGGGCAGACTTCGAAGAGCGAAAAGTAAGAACCGACGTTGGATGCTTTCGATTCTAGATGTGTGGGTTTGATGATAAGGAAACAAAGGTAATATAGAGGGAACGAGTCACGTAGGGATTGGAGAATTTTTTAGAGCAACGTTACACAAGACCGAGTGCAGAGTTGACTTTATGAATTATATCGTCGATATGTTCGCGAAAACTAAGCTCTTGGTCACATAGTATGCCAAGATCGCGGATAACCTGAACGGTTGAGATGGGCTGAGGTTTGATTCATTTGCGTGAGAAGATAATTGATTGGCATTTGGAAATGTTAAATTCCAAACAATTTTCGGAGCACCCAACGGAAAAGCTGTTGGGATCCGATTGAATCTTGTTGCGAGGAAATGGTCTTGAAGAACTTGGTGTCGTCAGCGTACAGTGAGAGGTGGGAATGTTTTATGACAAACTCAATGTCGTTTATGGTAAGAATAAACAAAGTGGACCTAGGTGGCTGCCTTGGGGAACGCCATAAGAAGCTAAGAAGAGGTGGGAAAAGGCAGATCGGAAACGAACACTGTAGTAACGGTTTTTTAAATAAGAAGATATCCACTTCAATGCAGTGGGTTCAAAGCCAAGGGAAGACATGCAGTATGGCAGGGAGACCATCGGACCCAGGAGTAAATTCATCATGCAGTTGATTGAATTTATTTTCAATGATATGAGTACGTGGGAGAAATGGTCCAAGGAAGAAATTTGGTAAGTAGTCGAAGTAAGTAGTGTCCGGTACAAAGGAGTCATCGGCGAAAAATTGTTTGAAAAAGTTGGCGATAGTTTTGGGATCATTCGAGGTTACGCCATTGAAGGAGGGTGAAGTTGGGTAGCCATCGGATTTTCCTTTGTAGTTGACAAACTGAAAGAAAGACTTAGGATCGTTAATAAGATTGCGTTTGGATTAAATGGCGTTTATAGAGCGACTTATGCAACTCGGTGAATTTCAGATAAATACCAATGTAGTTAGAAAAGTCATTGGGGGAATCAGTGCGAAGAAAGATTGCTCAGTTCGTTTCTTGTGTTTCTTAGTGAGCGGAGCTTGCGATTATACCAAGGCGGGGAGGTAGATAAATCGGGAAAGGGGAACGTAAAGAGAAATAGAATTGAATATTTCTCGGTAGAATATAGATATGGCGTCGTTTATTGTAAGGCTGTAAAAATTGATGGAGGTGTTTTTGAGATATTCATTGATTAGATTGAAATTTGCTTTGCGAAAGTCGTAGGACTTAAGCGGAGGGGAAGTATTCAGTAGTGGAGAGTCGTGAAAAAATGAAAGAAGAAAGGGAGGATGGTAGTTGTCGATGGTTGATAAGGAAAGGGGACAAAGTGAAACAGAGGAACTTAGGGGATCTGTTGTGTAGATCAGGTCTAACTGTCTACCCATGTAATTTGTGATGCCACTAACTTGGCTAACGTTTGAACCCGCTAGGCGATCTAAGAAAAGACATTCTTTGGCAGCAGAGGGATTAGGAGCAATGTAAAATGATTGATAGTCTGATGGAGCCCATTTAAGAGAAGGAAGATTGAAATCACCAAAGAGAAGGATTTTATCATGAGGATCCCGTAAATCATTTAGGCTATCAATCGTATTAATGGCGAGTTCATAGGATTCAATAGACTGAGATGGCAAGATATAAATAGAGTGCTTTCCGGGCAGAACAATCTTGATTGAAACGAAGTCGAAATACGGGGAAGAGGATATTGCAATAAGGTATGAGTCGATTGAGCTAAGGACGGCTATTAAAACGCCACGACAGGGGCAGCTATCGGTAGGTGGATTGAGATCGTCGTAGCGATAGACGTTAAAATTTTATGGGAACAATTCTTGGTTATTTATACTAAGGATCAAGTTGGTTTCAGCGAAGCGAAGATTTGGAATGGTAAAGGATGAGACTGATGAAAGACAGGTGAGAGGAAGATTAGCATGAGGGGCAGAAAAATAATGGAAATTAGGGGCGAAAATATCTGTCGTGGTCGGCTCTGCTACGCTGGAGGTGGGATACACAAATGATAAAGGACATTTTTAAGACATTAGGGTTTGAAAAAACGGAATTCGTTTCGCGCAGCATTCTGCCTTTTATCTCGTAGTAGCTGTAGTTTGATCGTTGGGAGCCCGGGAAAAGCCGAAATCCCATACAAATTGATTAAACTGGTAGAAGTGACATAAAGAACGAGTTCAAGTAGGAAACGCCTTATCTGAAACATTCCGGATATGTGAAGGATAAAGGATGAAGAATAAGGTTAACCATTTCTTTTTAATATGGTGCTGAAATACGAAAAATGAGGGAAATAATCCTTAATCGCATCCGCTCAAACTTACGCTGACCTTCTGGGGTATACTGAGTGAGGGAACAGTTAAGAGAAACGCAAGAAATCCAATAATAGTAGAAAAGTAAGAAGGTTCAGTAGGTAAATGAAGGGAAAACTAAATATATGATCTACTCAAAACAATTCTTTTGTCCCTTAATATCAAAGTACATATTTATAAAACCATAATAATGCCACTGATATTTTACGGATGCAAAACTTAGTCTCTGACTAGGAACGAAAAAGATAGATTTCGGGTCTTTGAAATCAGAATCTTAAGGAGAATCTATGGTAGAAAAGAGGCGCTTGGAGAAGACTAAACAATCTAGCATTAGTCCAGCAATATAATCGCGAAGACTAAGATCGGCAGGACACATAGAATGAATGGACAGTGGACAAACAGTCAAATGAATAATATTGAGTGGAAGGCCCGTAGAAAAAAGACCGCCAGGAAAGTCACGCCGTAGATGGGAAGCCAGTATAAGAATGGACCTAGAAGAGACTGAACAGTGGTGGTGGAACAAGTGGTGGACAAAATTTAGCCACGGGCTGTGGGGATATACGATGAAACTGGCTTAAAAAACACTTAAAATGGCTGGGCCATGCATAGTCAATGAACAGAGCAGTTTCGGCTAGAACAATATTAAATGAAGAAAAGAGGGCAACCATCTGGAAATGCTTATTGGTTAACGGGAGGAGAAATAGCATAATATGTATACAATTTCGATAATTTGACAATTTCCGGGAATTAATTCCCGTTTTTAATGTTTTGTCTACCCAAAAGCTCCCGAATTAAGTGAGATACAATATGACGAATTTTGACATGCAAGAGATTTACAAGGGGCATTATCAGTAGTCTAAAGTCGAAGCAACGCGCTACCGAATGAATTCCCGTTCTACCATTCCTACCCTCAAGATAAACTACTTATGACTAACCGTGTCAAAGATATGTATGTGGCCTTATCTTTCTAATTATTATTATTATTTGGAACTCGGAGTGGGTTTATGAATGTGTTCCTTCCATGTTACGCTGCTTTTTCCCTGCTCTACTAGGTCCTTATCGTTTTAATACGAGCAATTTTAGTGAACAGATTTATAGTATTATCTAGCATAGCACTGACACAGCAGGCTAAAAATCACTGTTTCATAAAAATAGTAAATTAAATAAATGATAATTTATCCTTAGATCGGTATAAACAGTGACGGAAGGTATCTGATAGATTTGGGAAAACGTTATGTCTATATTTAAGATAGATGATTGTTTACTGGACTTTTAAAAGGGATTAATTTACCGAGCAGCAGTATAACCTATTACTTTTAGCACCTTAGGCGTCCGAACCTTCCGAAGCCAGCATCGACTTGGATGAACATTTGATGGCAGAAAGCTTATGATGCAACAGACCCCTGGGACCTTTGTCAATCCAGCTCGAAGCAATAAAGAACAATGAAGACGTTGTGAAATAGTCATCAAGAATGCCGACACAAAAGCCTTCAGTTTCAAGCCAACAAAACTTGTCTCTGGGCGTACAATATCCTTCCCTCTGATTAATTTCTATAGTTTGTAAACGTTTAGAAACCGTTGTGTCATCTAGTTGTAATGATTTTACAACTTGAACTAGCGTCTGACACGAGTCTACATGAAGTAATATCTCCAATTCTTCGTTTTCAAACTTTTCCGGTGCGCCAGAGAGCTCTTTATCTTCTACATCAAAATCATAATTTTTAGCCCCCGACGCAAAAAGTTTGACGTGTCTGTGTGTCTGTTTGTCTATCTGTGGCATCGTAGCTCCTGAACGGATGGAGAGATTTTGGCCTTTTTTTGTTTGAAAGCTAACGTGATCGAGATGGTTCTTAACTACAATTTATGAAGATCTGTTCAGGCGTTTTAAGGCCATCAGCTCTTTTAAGTGGTGCGAAATGAATCACCCTAACGGAAGATGTTATAATTTTTGCAAATGGCGTCGTAACTCAATCATAATTAACATTTGTGAACTAGACAGCTGCAGTATAAGTATAAACAGATAAACTATACTTCGCAAGAGCGTGGAATGATTGTCTCGATTTTTTGACCAATAATCGTTCGGTGGAAATTCGTGAATTTCGATGTCGATTACCTATTCGTATCGCGCCAATTGAACAAACATTCTGCTTAGCTACTCGACTTGAACATTTTGATTTTGGTGGGGGCTATACCCTCATTTTAAATTCAAGCTACATACTTAATTTAACTTACAATCTAGGAAACTAAGAAAGAGGGCGTTTGAGACGGAGTTTTAGACAAGGAGTGCTGATGTTAACGTCGAAACAGTTTTTCGTATTAACATTCCGCAGCATAGGAGATAGGTTCATTGGAACCATAGGAGGTACGAGAGGTGGTTACATAGAAGAGACGTGGATTTCGTGTATTACGAGGGTTAGTGTTAAAAAAGATAGAATTATAAAGGGTCGCGCAGTCGATGGTACCTGAGAGGAGTCGATGGTACCTGAGAGGAGTCGATGGATTAAAAGGATGTCGGATATCCTTCTTCGTTCTTCCACCGAGTTCAAATTAATAAGTTTTAGGCGGTCTTGATAGGGAGGTAGGATCAGAGGATTGTCCCACGGTAAGCCACGAAGAGTAAAACGGAGAAAACGACGTTGGATACTCTCGATTCTGGAAATGTAATGATAGTAAGGAGACCACACTCGAGAGGCCTATCCGAGAGTAGGGTGAACCAAGGTTATGTAGAGAGACCGAGTGACGTAGGGATTGGAAAACTATTTGGACCATCGTTTCACGAAGATGAGTGCAGAATTGGCCTTAAGAATTATATCGCTGATATGTGCAAGGAAATTGAGTTCCTGGTCACATAATACACCAAGATCACGGATCACCTGGACTGTAGAAAGGGGTTGATCATGGAGACAGTAGAGGCGGGGAGGAGGTTTGTTACGTTTGCGGGAGAAAGTAGTAGATCGACAATTGGTAATGTTAAGGTCGAGGCAGTTCTTGGAAATGATCTTAAAGAACTCAGCATCGTCGGCATATAGAGTGATGTGGGATGTTTGATAACCATTTCAACATCGTTAATGGTAAGGATAAAAAGAAGCGGGCCTTAATGACTGCCTTGGGGGACACCGGAGGAAGCAGGGAAAGGGTTAGAGAGGGCAGATCTAGAGCGAACGCCGTAGTTGCGATTTTCCAGGTAAGAGGAAATCCACTTTAATAAGATGGGTTCAAAGCCAAGGGAAGACAGTTTGACGAGTAGTAATCTGTGTGAAATTTTATCAAAGGCCTTACTGAAGTCAGTTGAGATAACATCGACTTCCTTGCTATTTTCTAAGGCTGAAAGGGTGAAGGAAACGAATTCAATAAAGTTTGTGGTTGTAGACCTACCTTTGAGGAAGCCGTGTTGTCGGGGAGAGATTAAAGACATGCATTAAAAACTAAAACTTAAATACAAAATACTTTCGATATTGTTGAGTATATGAGACAGTTTGGCAATGGGACGGTAGTTGTTAATGTCATTCTTCGTACCCTTTTTGTGTATAGGTGTTATAAAAGAGGTTTTCCATATCCGGGGAAATTCACCTTGAGAAAGGGCTAGGGTGAAGATTTTTGAGAGAGGTAGAGAAAGGGAGGAGGAACATTTTTTTAAAAATATAGCAGCGAGGCCGTCGGGGCCAGGGGTGAATTCATCATTAAGTTTCTTTAATCTTTCTTCGATGATATCGGGGTCGACACTACGAGGGAGAAATGGTCCTAAGGAGAAGTTTGGCAAATAGTTGAAATAAGTAGGATCGGAAGCAAAGGAATCATGAATGAAAGATTGGTTGAAGAAGATGGCAAAAAGGTTGGCGATGTTATGAGGATCATTGCAAGTTTCATTATTGAAGGAGAGAAAGTTTGGGTAGCCATCAGATTTTCTTTTATAATTAACAAACTGAAAGAAGGACTTGGGATTATTTATAAGGTTGGTTTGCATCTCGACTAAGTAATGTTGATAGAGAGACTTGTTAAGCTCTACAAAATGCAGGTAAGTACCGAAATAGTTAGAGAAGTCATTTGGGGATTGAGTACGAAGGAAAGTTGTCCAGAGCGAACGGGGTCTGCGATTATACCAAGGTGGAGAGGTGGAGAAGGTTTTTTGTCGGGAAAAGGGTACGTAAAGGGAGATAGAATTAAATATTTCTTTGTAGAATATAGTTAAGGCATCATTTACGGTAAGGTTGTTGAAATTAAAAGTAGCACTATTGAGATATTCATTGATTTGACGGAAGTTGGCTTTGTGGAAATCGTGAGACATTCGAACAGTGTGGGGAGAGTTCTGTATAGGGGAGTTGTGAAAGAACGAGAGAATAAAAGGGAGAGTGGTAGTTGTCGACGGTTGATAGGCACAGCGGACAAGCTAAAACTGAGGAGTTAAAGGGGTCACTTGTGAAAATTAAGTCGAGTTGTCTGCCCATGTAATTTAAAATGCCACTGACTTGGTTAAGGCTGCAATCAGCGAGACGATCAGAGAAGAGACATTCTTTGGCTGCAGTGCGATTAGAGGCAATGTAAAACGATTGGTCGTCTGAAGAGATCCATTTAAGGTGAGGAAGGTTGAAGTAACCGAAAATTAGGATCTGGTCTTGGGGATCTCGTAAATCAATTAAATTATCGATTGTATCAATGGCAAGGTTATATGTTTCAATAGGTTGTGATGGTAAAATATAAAAGCAGGTGACGTAGAGCGATTTTCGGGGTAGTACAATCTTAATAGAAACAAAGTCGAGACTTGGCGAAGATGAAGTTGCTTTGAGGGAGGAGTCAATTGAGTTGCGGACGGCTAGAAGAACACCGCGGCATGGACAACCATCAGTAGGGATTAGTTTCGTTTCGGTCAAGGCAAAGATTTCAAAATGTAAGGCATGTGATTGCTGCAGGACGGCCTGAGTTTTAGAGCGCAGACCTCTTACATTCTGATAATAAAAGGTGAGAGGAAGGTTTTCGGGGAGCGTTAGAGTGACAGGTATGGGGGGGGGGGACTTTTAGGGACGAAAAAACCTATTATGGTCAGCTTTGCTACGCTGAGGGTGCGATATACGCTTTCAATGTATATATTGTCTGAAGGTATCAAGATTTTTTTGGGTGAGATATTGAAAAACTCGTGATATTTAATGAAAAGGTTCTTGAGGGTTGTGAAATCGGTGGGGAGACCTTCCTGTTGTATTGAAACCATTACGCTGGTGCTTGTTTTACCTTCATAGCAAACCGAGTCTGATTTGTCATGAAGATAAGATAAGAAGAGTCGAATGTTTTCATGGATCTTTTTATCTCATAACCTGGAGAGAGCGTATCGACATTCGTTGGGGTCAATAGATTGCTGGGTAAGTTTAACTGAAGGTGGCAGTAGGGGATCAACGAAAGATTTGTAGGGGACAGATGTTAAAGAAAATTGGTTTGTAGACGGTGGGAGAGATGAGGATCTGACTGTAGCTGAGGTATTAGATGGGGCGGGTGTTGAGTGATTAAGGATACGGGAGCTTCGAAAATTAGGATACTTAAGACTTAAGGCCGAAATTTGGAAATGAGTTTTAATCGGGAGACCATGCAGGACTTGGCCGCCACAGGACTGGTCGTTCGGCCGAGAATTTCGCGGGTGTGGCTACCGATGTCACTGAGAACGAAAAAACATCAACCAGACGACGGGACACGCAATTGGGCATAACCAGACGGATCCTACAGCGAATTTTAGTGGAAAACTTACACATGTTCCCGTACAAAGTACAAACAGTGCATCAGTTAGTCCCTGCTGACCCTCAGTCGCGTATGAGTTACTGTCAAGCCATCATTAACCAACAAGGAAGAGGACGATTTTGTGTCGAAAATCATCATGAGCGACGAGGCGCATTTACACTTAAACGGTTACGTCAACAAGCAAAATTTTCATTTCTGGGGCATTGAAAAGTGATACACGAAGAGCCATTACATCCACTCAAAGCCACTGTGTGGTGCGGCGTTCAAGCGGGAGGAGTGATTGGGCCGCATTTTTTTGAGGACGTCATCGACAATACGGTAACTGTTACTAGCCATGAAAAATTACTTCTGACTGCCGGAATTGGATGAGCGAGGCTTCTTGAACATTTGGTTTCAACAAGACGGTGCAACCACACACACAGCACAAGCCACAATGGATATTGTGAAGGAAGCGTTTCCTGGTTGCGTAATTTCCTGTTTTGCCGATTTGATATGGCCCGCAGATCGCCAGATTAATCCAACCCAGACTTCTTTCTTTGAGGCTACTTGAAGTCACGGACTTATGCCAACAAGCCTCGGACCTTCGCGTTCGCAGCCCTTAAGGAGAATGTTCGACAGAAATACGAACATTTATAACCGAAAATCTTGCGGAAAGTCATGGAAAATGTAATAAAGCGGATACAAATGTGTATCAATACCGGCGGTAGCCACTGGACGGATATCATCTTCTCTACATAACAGAAAAAATTGTAAAAATCTAAATAAAGATTTCCATCACTCAGTCATATTTTTTATTTAGTAAAAATGTTATTCAAAAACGAAATTGGATGATAAATCTTACGCCACCTTGTACATACAAGAAGCCCAATGCGTTGTTGCATAACACTTAAGATAACGTAATTTAAGTGCTTACCTATCGCAATTAAGATCCGCGAGTAATTTAACAATAAAATAAAATTAAAAATGTTAAGTAACACCCGACACAAAAAAAAAATGTAAAAAGTAAAAAATAAAATTTTTCTCTCGGCCTTTTGACTTCATTAAAATAACCTATTAATATTTTTAACATAAGCGCCGCCGCGTCGGGGGACCGCTAAGTGAAGAAAGGTAATTATAACTAATTAATCTAAATAGGGGTAATGTATAAAAAAATATCTACTAATTTCAACCATATGCCGATCAATAAAATGTTGATTGAAACACAGATTGGCTTCCTTCTGTACATTTAAGAACATAATAGAATGAAACAAACTGTGTTCCCAGGGTCAAACCAAAGTCAGACCAAAATATAGTTGAAAACCGTTGAACATATCAACTTGCGAGTGATCCAACTGATCTTCCTCACTTGCTGACAGATGCTAAAACAATGTGCCTAGCAAAACTTTACATTCTTATCTTGGATAGTCCCTTTCTGTTTAAGACTTTTCAATCAATAATCCAATCTTGATAATCGCATAGCCCCATCGTTCAAGTTCATCAAATTTTACTTGTAAATTTTTAGTTTCGTTTTTCATGGCCATTTACAATATATTAAAACCACCAGAAATGACATTTTAAATGTTTGAATATTATTTGACAGTAAATATTTAAAACCTGATAAATGTCCGTTGCCTTTTGAACTTGTAGCATTTATATGTATAATGAAAATTTATTGTTCTTTAACGGCAAAATAGTGCAATAAACCAAAGTAATGCGTTCGGTTGGGCGGACTAAAAAGCCGATTTCTTAGTGATATCTTATCAACAGGCAAGTACAATACAAAGTGCAATATTGTAGATGCTATCAAGATTGGCAATCATATTGTCGCCACGAAAATAGTATCACAATATATCCCGTAATATTTCATACCTTCCGAGGCATCGAACCTGTGATTTACAGGGCAAGAGACGGGCAATTTATCATGAGGTAATTTCAAATCTGAATTTCACATCCGAACATATGCTGTCCGCGTGCGAATCTTATTTAATTTGCTTATTTCCACAGCTACCCGAGGCATCAGTGATAAGAAGCCCACAGTCAGGCCATTTTATAATCAATACATATTAGTTGAATAGATTAAAGCATGTTAACCTCCAGGCCTTGATTTTTTTCCCTTATGCCCGCTGTTTCATATGTAGGTATATGTACGTATGTATATGAAAATTAATATTAGTTTTAAGTGATTTTTTGGCTGTTCTATGAGCCGCTTACCTGCTTCTTAGTCGGTAAAAATGAAGATAAGAGCTCATTACCCATTTTATTGAATGTTCCTATGGATGACCGATAATTGACGTTTAAATTGAGATTAGGAAATAGTCCGGCTATTATGGTGGGTGCTCTGAAATATAGAAAACCAAAAATATAAATCTAAATAGCTACATTGATATGTTTTCGGGTTTTTTTTTTAGATCAAGACCTTAAAATATACTCGAATTGCTTTATATATTATTTTGAAGTGTTTGTTTGAATATTTGGCATACAGCTTGATGACAATGCCTTTGTTTTAGCAAAAGAAGAAAATTTGTTAAAATCTAGCGAAAACAAAAAAGCGGTTTTTTAGTAACCATGCCGACGGAGGCTTTTCTTCGTAATTCAAACAAATTTTAAAGAAAAGTGTTTCAATCTACAGCTCCTAATCGATATAATCTGTATTAAACGCTTAATCGGATAAGTGAGACGAGTCAGCGGGTCAGTGGAAGAAGTCTAATTTAATCTACTCGTGCATCTGATAGACTGAAGCATGTAGGTCTAGTGAATCGGATATAACCTGATATGTACAAGGTTTTCATATAACCAAAGAATAAAGCGAGCTCGGAGAATCCCTTATTAATCAACTCAAAAAGGGACTTATGCCGAACGTGGAAGTGGCTTTTCCGGTTCGAATCATGATACTTATTTACTAGGCTGTACAATAAGAGATGGCACTATTAGGTTCATTATTTTATTTTTCTGAAAGTGGTACTATTTTGTTATGAACCATTATGAACTTTTATGTAGATATAGTATATTTGCAGCCTTTTGAGTTTTTTTTTTTTTATTTGGAGGCTTCTGCTATCTGTTGGAGCACTCAGAGACTAATAGTGGTCCATTGTACTGCCAGACAGACATCTAAGATGGCGTTAATGCTCATGAAGAGCCAGAGCCAAGCTTCTTTCTTATTCAGTTATGTTGTGTGCGATTAGTTTTTCACACAAGTGAACGGAACTTAAAGCTTAATACCGATTCCGAACGGCGAGAGCCTAGAAGTTTTTTCAAGGTAAGTTTAGAATAGGGGTTTTTGACAGTACCTTGCCGAGGAGGGAAGCCGCGAAATAATCAGTCGATGGCGTTGCTGTTATCGGGATCTGAACTCGCCCATCTTGCGTTAGCGGCCGACACAATACCCACTGCGCCACGGCGCTCCCTTAAGAACCCATTTGTGTTAACGTGTCACAGAAGTTTTTTAGAATTGAAAAACTCGAATACCGTGCATGAAAGCAAAGGCCGAATGTTAGCAAGGTTTTTGAAAAAGTAGTATACAGAGCTCTGCTCAAATGGTTTGAGGAAAAGAAAATAATAACGGACAATGAGTTTCGCTTGAAAGCGAGGCATGATAATATTCAAGCTGCGTCAAAGCTGGCTTCCGATATTCACTAAAATAAAGCAAAAAGGTGTTTATCGGCATCGTATGCTTACGAGATCTGCCCTACGAGCTCACCAGGGTAGGCATGCCAAATCACCTTCTATATATGATTTACGAAATGAGTATGGTAAAGAAGTTTGTTGTTAAATGTGACAACGTTACAAGCAGGATCTTTGGTATTAAAAACGGTTTACAAAAGGGAGCGATTAAGTCTCCGATACTGTTTAACATATACATAAGCGATCGAATATCGATCGAATGCAATGCTGCAGAATGATTTAAATCATATTAAGAGATATTGCGCTGATTGGAAGCTAAAAATTAATTTCAGAAAGTCGGAAATGATACCGTTTAGAACTCCGTTGTATGGCGCCTCAAGGGATACCAGAAAAGATTGCAGAAAATTCGCAATTATTGTGTAACGTGGACAACCATTAGCAGTGAGAAACGCGGTTAAATATATAAATACTTGTCTTGCAGGAGCTAAGAAAGCCTTCGGTATCGCAAGAAGTCTTTTCACAGCAGTCAGCTTGACCATGGGGTAAAAATCATATGCTACGTGACCTTATGAAAGTCCATTATCGGTTATGATTATCCGGGCTGGGTTAATATAGCGCCGTATTATTAGGAGCGCAACTAACTTCTCGCTGTTTTTTTTAATGAAAATGCAACTTTATTGTGAAAAAAACGATTACAAATGAATCATTCAAAGTATTGCACAATGCTAGCGATAACTTTTTCCTATCTTTCTGTCAGAGCTCGCATACCGTCACGGTAGAAGTGTTCGTCTTTTGAGGTTATCCACAAATTCTGAAATCCATTTTGTGATGTCTTCATATGAATGGAACTGCTGATCAGCCAAACCATGTGCCATCGAACGGAACAAGTGATAATCGGAAGGCGCAACATCCCATTTGAGCGTTTCTAAATAGGTTTTAACGGGTTTGGCAACGTCAGGCCGAGCGTTGCCATGCTGTATAATCACTTTTTCGTGCATCTGCTCGTATTGTAGCCGCTTTTCGCGCAGTGCTCGGCTCAGTCGCATCAATTGAGTTCGATACCGTTCACCGGTGATGGTTTCGTTTGGTTTCAACAGGTCATAATAAATAACATCGCCCTGATCCCACCAAATACACAGCATAACCTTCGCATTGTGAATATTCGGCCGAGCCGACGACGTAGAAGCATGACCCATGATTTTTCTCTTCTTGGGTTGCTGTAACCCATTTTTCCTTGCCAAGTTCCTTGCTTTCGTATCATTCCCAACGCATGCAATTGCTTGGAAATGGCTTGGCGGGTAACTCATAATACTGAAACAAGCTCTTTTTGCGTTTGGCATGGATCCTCATCGAGCAATGCTTCCAATTCAGCGTCTTTGAAGGTTTTTGGCCTTCCTTCACGCGAACGGTCGTCAACATCGAAATCACCGTCTTTGAAGCAACAGAACCAATCACGACACGTTGTTTCGCCTAGAGCAGCATTTCCGTAAACTTTTTGGAGTTCTCGATGCGCTTCAGCCGCCGTTTTCTTCGAATGAAAGAAGAAAAGCAACACTTCCCGCAAATGACGATTATTTCGCACAAAATCAGACATTTTCACACAACCAAAAGTATATGACGCAAAAACAAAATCACTAATGTGTCAAAACGTCACAATCGACCTGCACTTTCTACTGGAGCCATCTCTTGATAAACAGCGAGAACTTGCGTACCTTATATTTAAAAGATTCGTGTTTTCAAGAGCCAGTGCCTTACTACCATAATAAGGTCCTATACGACGGAGTAGATGTAAACTGAATCGGCAATTTTCTTTTCGAAATTACCTGAAAGCACATCGCAGACGAGAGCACACCCCGATCGGGCTTTATTGCCCCAGAAGCATTTCTTCATATTGATTCCGAAAGGTTAGTGCAAAATACAGATGATATGCCGGCACCTTCGTTCCCGGAGTGCGGAGGCAAACGGCTCATCAGCAACAGGTACGTCGAAAGTGTCCATGAGCGTCGAGAGTGTCCATGAGCCTCGAGAGTGTCCATGAACGTCGAGAGTGTTCGTGAGCGTCAAGAGTGTTCATGAGCGTCGAGAGTGTCCATGAGCGCCGAGAGTGTCCATAAGCCTCGAGAGTGTCCATGAGCGCCGAGAGTGTCCGTGAGCGTTCGTTCTAGTACCGCAATGCCCGGCTTGGATCTTGCTGGTGTTGTTAAACAGCACGACGATTTTTGTTCGTCTTCATTCCTTAGTTGGTAAGTTAAATTAAAATATTTTTTGACGGTTGGGAACTAACTGAAGCATGTTAGCTTTGGTAAGGTCTCCGACATGCACAGTGAGCGAGGTTGCCAAGTACAATTGCTGAATGATGCAATCAGAAGGATGGCGGAATAAATCACACGACAGCTAGCCAACTTGATTATATTTAAGTAGTTTAGGGTTGGGCAAAAAAACAGTTGTGGGTGACAGAAAGAGATGTGCAAAATGGGTGAAACATTCGCTAACAATGGAACAAAAACAAAATCGTATGCGAAAATCCCATCAAAGATAAAAAGGATTTTGTGCGTCATCTTATCACTTGGGTCTACCACCATAATCCTGAATCAGAAAAAGAGGCTAAAGAGTGCTGTAAGCCCGGTACTTTAGCTTCCAGACGAGTTAGGGCCTAAAAATCCGCAGGATGCAATAAGAATTTTGTTTGTGTTCCTCGAAACTGGTGAAACAATAAACGCAGCTTTTTGAACCAACTGGATATACAAATCTATAAGAAAATACCTATCTTACGGATTCATAGAGAAAAAAACTAATTTTCATCAAGATAACGCACCGTGTCACTCAGCTCCAAAAACCATCGCGAAATCAGTGAATTAAAGTATGAATTGTTGCATCACCCACCCTATTCGCCTGACTTGGTTCCCTCAGACGTGGGAAACATGGAATCAGTGGAAAATAATTTTCATGAAACAAAGAGGTAAGACGAGTAGCTCCCGTGAAGGGGTATTCCGGAAGTATTGCGGAACTCTTCACTGGAACAACTGGAACAAGTGGAGTGAAGTTCAGGGAGTTATGTTGAATAAAAAAATGTATTTCAAGCCATAAAATCGTGTTTTTATTATCGAACGATAAACCTGGTATTACCACTTCTGGTAGTTTCATAACAAATACGCGTTTCTCAATCATTTATGCCGTTATTTTCAAAATTTGAAATTTATTTCCGTTTGTCATTGTAGAATTATTCAAACAAACACTTTCGTTGCCTGAATTCAAATATTCTAATTGAAAAATGTGACTTTAAAAGGCTATAAGGCACTACAAGTCAAATGTTATTTTGGATAATTAACACCCAATTTTCAAATGCAATTCTGAAGGACATACATACATATGTAATTCTAATTTGTGTCCCAAGTCTCACCCTAACTAAAACGACACAACAGCTGCAGACAAAACCAGGTGATTGATAAATATTCAAATTGTTCCAGCCAAATGCACTCAACTTCATCATAGCCGTGCACCATAAACACGAAACAACACCAAAAAGGCTAGCTTGTAAAAAAGCGCGTTCGTGCTTTTGTATTCAAAAATTGTCCATATGGTTTGTGCAATGTTAGCTATGGTATTGGAAATGCTTAATTGTTGATTCAGAAGACGTCGTGTCTTAGTTACTCAGTATTAGCATTGGTAATCTTGTTGTTTATCAAACAAATTTAGTTTGTCCAAAGTGCAAAGATTTAAATATAAGGTGCAATCAATTGATAAGAAATCGCGGTTCAGTTGTTTTTTTTTTTTGTTTTAGATGGGCAGTTGGTGACAGCACCTGATAACACATGATGTTTATTGATTGGCCGTATGTTAATTTTGGGTTGGACACCTGTTTCAGTGAACCGTTTTATAGCAATAATATTAAAAATTTAATTAAACTTTCATAGCTTTTATTATTTTTTTTATTTTAATTTAGTTAATCTTAATGTCGACATCAATTTAAGTTCTAACTTTAGAGTGTTCATTTTATTAAGTTATAATGGTTAGGCTGAATCATTTCTGTCTATATTAAGATAGAGCTTGAAAATTATTGAAAAAAAAAAAACATTAGGCAATAATCACAATTGAATCAAGAATTGTCTTGAAAGGGGGTCGAATTGGCAAATTCTTTTATCAGTGAATTGCGATCTTGTCCCTTTGCATGTTGCATGTATTAAAAGTAATCAAATGTAATCAAATTTAGGATCACGCAGAGCTACTAAGGATTAAAGGTTTCCTCATCCCATGCCGCAAATATTTGTTTTATATAAATTGCGTAAACTGAATAAGTCCTATGAAAACGCGATCTTCGGCATTGTTGTATCATCGACATGTACAAAGCACATGCCGAAAACAAAGAAACTGATTTACATGTAATTAGATCAAAGGTTATTAAGACTAGATTTCCGTACAACAAAAAAAACGGAAGAAAGCACCGTACATGTATAATTGATAAAGAGATTTTTTTGCAAAACATCGCACATGTATCCCAGCCATTCATCAAGTGAGATGTACACTATATACCTATACGTACCTAGTTTTTGTGTAGACATAGTAAACGATACAAGCTACCGATGCGACCTCTACGACACCCAATAGAGAGAAGCCGATCGAGAAGCCAACGGCAGTCTGGATGTAATAAGCTAGCGAATTCATCCTGCGATCATGTCATTAACCGCGATCAATTTGGACACGTCAAAAGTTACTTTTCCTTACGTTTATCTGTCTTTGTCTTCTCACGTTTTAAATGTTATTTAAGCAACCATCAAATTATTGTTTACTCAATTGTACATATATTCTATTAGTGCAGCTGTAATTAAACAACAAGAGCATTCTCCTTTACCACCATCTACTGATCGCGCACACAATCGACAGTCATAGGGAATGATCGCAATTTATTCGCGAGACCTGCGTCCACGATCGTATTCGGCACTGCAACGTAACTTTTCTCTTTCAATGAACTTTAAAAGCACACCACCTACCACCAAACAGTACAGTACAGTGTACGAATGACCGAAGACGTAATATATCGTATGATCAATCGTCAAAGTCGCGCACGCACCGAACCGATCCGGTCAATTCAGATACTTTTAGCGAAATGACTTCGCTTCGTTCGCTGCGCTAAGTAATGAAAATTGAACAATTGCAAAAAAAAATATAAAAGATCCATACGATGTGGTGATAGTGGATGTTGTTGTTTTTGTTGTTTCCGTCTTTTCTTTTCTTTCTCTATATTTTCTTCGACAGTCGACTGCTTTCGTACAAGTTTTTTTTTTTTGTTTGGGATTCTCGGTCCACGACAGTGTACTTTTAGATGCCAATACATCCATAGGTATGCTCATAGTACTTATGTATCTACGTACTATGTAGTGCGACTTTGTATAGTTCTATTATAGATATTGCACGCTACAAGCTGTTATTCTGACAATTGATTTGACTCTCTCTTTCTCTGCTGATCGCGAATAGCTTTATACAACACTTATCGTCACCAGGCGTGTGCTTTGGCCGCCAGAAAGTTCGTATTATCAGCGAACAAGACGCACTACCATCAATATCGAGCGAGCGGAAAAGACCCTCATAAGATGGAAATGATTTAATCCTGATGTCAATCACCACATTACAATCAAATGTAGCTGTAAGCATCAATGAGATTTTCATCGCACCAAATAGAGACCGTGTGCGTTCTTAACTACGTACATATGTACATACATATATACGCATCGCACGCGATGTCTAAATATTTAAATATAAAATGTATAAATGAACTTCGCGCCCACTTGTTTTCATATGATTAAAAATATACACATTTTGAGCATTTTACACCTTCGTTGTTTTTCGTTTAAAACGTATAACCTGGTAATTAACGAAAAGTTACGTTTTTTCGTTTTTTGTGATGTCTGAAAAACATTTATTAAGGTATCACAGTTCATGCCCTACTAAGAGTCAGCAGTTGATTCTGTAGTAAGCTTGACATTGAGTGTATTCGTGTACAATGTATGAAGTTCGTAGTTGTTAAGTCAATCACTTCAGTGACTTGTAGTAGATAATGGCGCTTGACCTTTTGAAAGCCAAAAAAGTTCCTTTAGAGTAGTATTAGAATGACTGCCTCTCTGTCGCTAATTAGCAGAAAATCACACTCATTCGGTTGAACTGAAATTTTCTTGTTTATTTCTTCGTTTTTTTCAGTTTTTAATTTTTGCCTGTTGATTAATTTAAATACAGTTGCGGACATATATCTAACATATCTTCAAGACAGATTTCATAAGGTTAACCTGCCTCTACTTATTCACAAAAAATACTGACCCCTTTCTCCCCAACCACAAGAACATTCACTGTCACCGAAAACACAAAGCCCAAATAACCAATGTTCATCTGACATTCGAGTACAAGTTTTTAAAGAGATATTGTACATGTTAAATATTCTAGCACATTACGGAAGCAGACAATAAAAACCGTTAAATCACTGTATGAACGTAAACGGACTTCACCAACATAACCTGGAGCTTAAACTATATTTGAAAAACAATCAAACTGACATAATGCTTCTTGCTGAAACCCAACCTACTACAGAAAAAAAAAAAAAAACATATCCAATTCCCTGGATATGACATCTACCATACAGACCACCCGAATGGAACAGGACATGGAGGAACCGTACAATAATACTCGTTAAGAGACAAATGCACTGCACTGGACCCAAAAAAAGCTGGCTTTGACGCAATGCTTACTTATTTTTTATCGTGTATTTGGAGTGATGTTGTTGGTTGTCCTGAATTACTCGTACATATACATATCTCCAATATTTAAATCCGGTTCTTAACAAAATATTACTAACTCCAGATCAATTTGTAATATATCAGCAATTCCCAAACTTTTTGAAAAAATCAGTTATGACTAGGTCTTCTTTACTATTAAGGAACATATTTCGAACTTCCAACATGGTTTTGTCTCAGCAAAATCGAATTGTATCGAACGTTAACTTTAACATCCCCGGAGCTATCTGGCGTGCCACAGGGAAGCCATCTTCGACCACTGCTCTTCCTTGCTGTTCTTTATTAATGACCTGAAACATTTAAATACTCGACATGCCTTTTCTATGGCGATGATCTGAAACTCTTTCGTAGGATTACTTCGGAAAGTAATTGTCAGCTGCTTCAACAGAACATGAATTATGTTGCGCATTAGTGCGAAGCTAACAATTTACACCTAAATTTTTCCAAATGAAAAATAACCACTATATAATTTAACTACTGCATTGATAGAGAGAGTTTCAAAAAACTAGACCTTGGTGTAATTGTAGATTGCAAGCTTTCATTTCTGCCAACTTTCACATTCTGTCAGTAAACAAAGCCAACTCAATCCTGGACTTCATTAAAAGGAAAAGTTTGGAATTGTCAGATCCCTACTCGTCAAAAATGTTATATATGTCACTTGTGAGGCCCTGGTTCGAGTTCTGCAGATTAGTTTGGAACCCTTATTATAACAATACAACTGACCGTCGACTGACAATACGAGAGCGGCGTGGCGCAGTGGGTCGGCGTCTGACGCACGATGAGTGAGTTCGGATCCCGATAACACTAACGCCATCGAATGTTCATTATGCGGCTTATATCTTCCCCTATAGTACATTTGCCTTGAAAAAGCTTCTCGGCGCTCGCCGTTCGGAATCGGCCTTAAACTGTAGGTCCCGTTTACTTGTGTTAAAAACAAATCGCACACAACATAAGTGAATGAGAGAAGCTTGGCCCTGGCTCTCCGTGAGCTGTAACGCCATCTAAAACCGTCTTGGGCGTGTTCAAAAACATTTCACTCTCGTTGTTATGTACAAGTTAGGATGGGATATCGATACCTACTATAAATGTGGTTTAATTAGTATGCAATCGCTCTATAGCTGCCGAAGGTATTTGTCTTTAATGTTTGTGAGAGATGTCTTATTTTATCACATAAAATGTCCTTAGATCTCATCTCTATTTTCGTTATGTTTCCTCCTAACAAAACACACTCGCACGCGTGTTATTTTTTTTTTTAATATGCCCATAGCTTTAATATCCCCAAATTATGGCTCTAATGAGCCCATTACGCATTGCATCCGAGAGGCTAACTTGATCTGCACCAATGTTAATTCCTTTGCAAATGTATCTAAAGAAGTACATATTTAGATCTTGTATTCTATCTATCTTAAGTTTTTAATTATTGGTTGCAATAGTTGTAGAATTTCATAGGCGTTTATAAAGTAAATAAAAAAATAAAGACTTCCACAGACTTCAGTCAGAGACCATACCTCTGGAAGACATATACGAAGGTGGTCCAATAAGTACTTGGCCTACAAAAGTAAAACAAACATTTTGGAGAAATGGCGATTTATTTTTCAATATAGTCTCCTTTTAGCTCGATACACTTGACCCAGCGATGCTCCAACTTCTTTAACCCGTCTGAAAAATACGTTTTCTCTAGGTCTGCAAAGTAGGCCTGCGTGGCGGCGATGACCTCCTCATTCGGCTGAAATTTCTACCCGGCGAGTGACTTTTTCAAGTTTGGAAACAAAAAGAAGGCGCACGGGGCCAAATCTGGAGAATACGGTGGATGGGGCAGCAGTTCGTAGCCCAGTTCGACCAATTTGGCCGTCGCGAGGGCGCAGGTGTGAGCCGGGGCATTATCATGGTGGAAGAGTACTTTTTTCTTCGCCAAGTGGGGCCATTTTTTCTTCAATTCGGCGTCGAATCGGCCCAATAATTTGGCATAGTACAGCCCTGTGACCGTTTTACCCTTCTGCAGGTAGTCGATGTGGATCACACCTTGTGAATCCCAGAAAACGGTGGCCATCACCTTTCCGGCCGATGGGACAGTCTTCGCCTTCTTGGGAGCACGTTCGCCGGGTGAAGTCCACTGTTTCGACTGTTCCTTGGTCTCTCGTGTGTACCAATGGATCCATGTTTCGTCGACTGTCACGAAACGATGCAGAAACTCCTTCGGATTGCGCTTGAACAGCGTCAAACATTTCTCTGAAATGGTCTCACGGTTGCGCTTGTTGTCCGGAGTGAGCAAACGCGGCACCCATCGCGCCGACCGCTTTCTCATATCCAAAATTTCATGCAGGATATGACCCACGTGATCTACTGAAATGCCTACTGTCTCAGCTATCTCGCGCATCTTCAATCGGCGGTCTGACAATATGAGATCGTGGATTTTTGTCACGTTATCCTCCGTGGTAGCCGTTTTCAGGGCACCTGGAATTGGCTCATCAAAAACCGACGTGCGACCACGTTGAAACTCGTTAAACCAATTTTTGATGGTCGCCATCGAATTGTACTACACCATAGTAAGTTGCTCTTGCGATACTGGCGCCATCTGGCGGTGATACTAAATACTTACTCCTATACTATACTCCTATACTACTATACTATACTTACTAAATACTCCTATCTAGGACAACCACCCCCGGAGGGTAGTGGACGAACATCTTCGACACAAACTATCTGCATCCCGTCCAGGTTGTGTGACTATAAGAGCGTACACTCTTGAACCTCACGAATTATAAAAAAAAACAAAAACTCAATTAAGGTAAAAAGCTGGCAGTCCATCAGCACGTGCGAACCTAATTCTTGGCTAACAGATATGGCAAAAAGCCACGATCTCCTTGTCTTTGGTATTATCACGAATGTAAATATTAAAAACATACAATTAAAATCCTCCTTTGACCTCTCATCCGTCCACACACCTATAGAGGGGCACACCCAACAAGGGGGTCTTAGAGCAACCCCCTATAAGAATATTAGTGCAACTATTTCGCTTGTATTCCATGCATTAGACTAATAATGCTAATCAATTATGGAGATGGATTTGAAAAATGGTATAAATTTGCATTTACTCGTACATCATTCCGAAATACAATTTATGTCTAATTATAGCAATTGACAATCACTAATATGTATGTCATCAAATAGTTTGAGGTCGTCAGCAAACAATAAACACTGTCCATGTTTAACCACTTGGATGCGATCTCGAATAAGGAAGTCTTATTCCTTGGGGAACACCAGGACTTAAGTTATTCCTTTTTTACCGATCTAGACCTGCTGAATTAACGAACAAATTCGGAATGAAAGCCAAAGGATTCAAGCTTATAGATAAGCAGAGCATAGTTTACTGAATCAAAGATGAACTCGATATTGTTAGATTCAACATTTCAAAAATGCCTTGAATCTGAAATCCGTGTTGACTTTCTTTTTGAATTGATAAAGTATTACTGGTTGATAATGCGCCAAACAAATAAATCAATAAAAATAAAATTAAAAATTTTAAGTAAAAAAACTCCAAAAAGTAAAGAAATAATTTTTTTTTCTCTCGGCCTTTTGAGTTCATTAAAAGAACCTATTAATATTTTTAAGATGATGTCGCCGCGTCGGGGGACCGCTAAGTGAAGAAGGGTAATTAGTTATATCTACATACATACATAGGTGTAATGAAAAAAACAAAAAAAACTTATAGCTTAAAATTGTACGCATGAACTTATAATAGTTTTGTACTTCAATCTATCTGACTAGGTCTACTAAGTTCCTACAATGTTTCGATATTGTACCACTTTTGTATGAGGCGTTCGCTTGAGAGCCGCGTGCGTTGAATGATATGTGGCCCCGGGGGCGGAGCAGACACATAAGGGTAGACGTCGTTGTCGGTTGTGTCTACTTCACGAATTTTCCAGATTAAATTATTAATACTGAACACTAATTAAAAAATTGGATACGGTTATTTTGGTACTTATTTACGTTGTTTACATAGGGTAGGTTTTTGTATAATCCATACTTTATCATTCTCAATGTTCTTTTTATTTGTATTCTGGTTTTATTTTATTTGCTTAGCCGATTCTCCGACGCGACGACATCATCTTAAAAATATTAATAGGTTCTTTTAATGAACTCAAAAGGCCGAGAGAAAAAAAAATATTTCTTTACTTTTTGGAGTTTCTTTTGTGTCGGGGGTTACTTAAAAATTTTAATTTTATTTTTATTACGTTCTTTTTAAATTACTCGCCATAATTCCGATAGGTACGAGTGACTAATTAAATTACACTTTTCGAAAGGCTCTACCGCATACAAACCCATATATAATTTACCATATTCAGCATGACTTATTCCCGGTATATTACACATGTGTGTCAAGAATGTAATCTACGACGGAACTGTGTCTATTTTTTTATAATAAAGCTACATATTTTTGTTATTAATATCGCGATTCCGGAATAAACTGATTGTTTTTAAAGCAAGTACAGCACCTTAACTACACTATAAACAGAACTAGTTAAGACGAATGTAATGAGCCCGTACTTAATAGGTTTACTAATAGGCAATCGTCTCCCACTTTCAAGTTCCATCAGCAGAGTACCAGCTCAGCAGTACCAGCATACATGTGTGTTTCAAATGTAAGGTCGCAGATATGTTTGAAAGCAATGAAAGTACCCATTTTGTCTAAAGGGCTAACCATAATAGACAGGAGCAAGCAGAAGCTTATGTCAGAACCGAACGAAATTCTCCCCTCTGTTTCAACGAATCGTCACGATACCCATAATAGACAGGAGCAACAGGAGCAAGCAGAAGGAAAGGAACTGTCAAATTGTTTTCCCACAACTTGGCTTTTTCCTTTTTGTTGAAATAAAAGCCATCTGCTTTATCATAGAGGCACTTATTTTCCTGCACAAGTGAAATTAACTTGTTAATAAACTCATATCCCATATTTACTTTTATCTTTTTACTCTTTCCCAACCTCAAATGTCACTTGTCAAAAATTCCATCCGTCATGTCTTCTTTCAAGAAGACCTTCCTTCTGCTGGCATCAGTTAACGAACATTTAACGAAACGTCACATCTGCCCATTGTGGGCATATCATATGCTTTGCATGTAAGAAGACATTCCCCTCTGCTTGCTTCTGCTTGCTCCTGTCTATTATGGTTGGGCCTTAAGACCTAGAGTTGCGCAAAATAGTTCCAACCCCGGAACGAACATGGAACGTTTGCTTTTCTAGTCGGAACTAGTATGGTAAGAGAGATCCATATCCGATCCTTCATACCTAATTCGTTCATGAAACACGGAACGAATTGCCTGTACGAGTATGATTGCGGACATTATTGTTTGATCACCCTTTTGCTATTCCATTTCCAGTGTGTAAGTGTGCATAAACTGTTCGAGTTTATCGCTATATCAATGTATACGATATTTATTCACATTTTGATTTTGGTTGTCTACTACGTAGTATAAGACATGTTCGATTGCATTTATCTTTCTTTTCGTTTTGTATGTGATTACAACATAGTCGTACAACCGCGTCGTTCGGACGTTCGGCTGGGTTGTATAATATGAACGCCGCTATTGATGAATTTCTAGGTTGAATGGAACTATGGACATGTTATCGTTCAGTTTGAGGAACGATCGGAAATGTTTCCGACTAAGGACATACATAGTTTCATACATGTCCTGAACTAACCAACAGATCTTCATGAATTGTAGCTAAGAACCATCTCGATCACGGTAGCTTTCAAACAAAAAAAAAATCATCAAAATCAGTCCATTCGTTCAGGAGCTACGATGCCACAGACTGACACACAGACAAACACACAAACGGATACGTCAAACACATAACACCCCTCTTTTTGCGTCGGGGGTTAAAAAAGAGGCCTTTATACGTTATAATTTACTCTTTTTAATTTATAACAATTTTAAAGTTATAACAATTAATACAATTAATAACAAAAAAAAAGGAAAAACAATAAAAGGCGGTCCTAAACAATTACTATAGGATTAAATATTGCCATACGTTCATAAGCTCCATAAGCAGTTTGAGTAACATTCAAGTCGAATTTGTCACAATATATAAATATCAGATCTAAGATTTTAAACAATGGATTAACTACTGGATTGATTGAAAACGTGGCAATCAGTACAAACCATGACACGCCATTAGGATAGCAGGCATCAGAGACGCTTTCCGCTTTTAATCTTCATTTTTTATGATTCAAATTTATCCACTCGCTCTACATGGCCCAGCCATCTTCGACGTTGGATCCGTAGATGTCTAAATAGGCCGATGTCGCTGTACAGTCCGTACAGTTCTTGGTTGAATCATCTCCTCCAGATTGAACGCAGAATTTTCCTCTCGAAACGCCCAAGAGCCTCTTCATCCGCGCCATAATCAGCGCCATAGAGGAGGATCGGGATGATTAAGGTTTTGTAGAGGGATAACTTAGTTTTTCGAGAGAGGGCTCTACTACTCAATTGCCCAAAGAAGCAGCGGTTGGCAAGAGTTTTATCTCAGCGCTGGTGTCGTTACAGCTTGTCACTATCGAGCTAAGGTAGACGAAGTCCTTGACTACTTCAAAAATATAGCTGCCGGAGGTGACGTTTTGACCAACACGTCGGTGTTACCCGTCTTTCTTTAATGACAGCATATATTTGGTCTTGTCCCCATTTAGCCTTAGGCCCACTTTAGCAGCTTCTGTTTCAATGCTTGCAAACGCCTCATTTACGTCCCGCTTTGTCCGTCCAATAACGTCAGCAATTGTGTAGACTTGAAGTAGATCGTACCTCTTATATTGGCCGCAGAGTCCCACACGATCTTTTCAAGTATGATGTTAAAGAAATCACATGACAATGCGTCACCCAGTCTAAATCCTTTTTTAACATCGCAAGTCTCGGTTTGTTCACATCCAATCTTAATGGAGCAGCGAGAACTCTCCATAGTCACCCTGCACAATCTGACGAGTTTGGCAGAGATGTTAAAACATGACATGGCTATGTATAGCTCGTCTCTATTAAAGTCGACAAAGGGCTGGTGCGTGTCGACCTGAAATTCATGGGTCTTCTCCAGGATCTGCTGTAGTGTAAATATTTGGTCTATTGTAGATTTTCCTGGCCTGAAACCACAATGGTAAGAACCTACCAGATTGTCCACGAACAGTTTCAGAGACGACCTTGTGCGCAATGTTCAGGAGACTGATCCCTCTGTATCGGATCACCCTCGTATGGCGTCATTATTAATTATTAGATCGTAAACATCATTTTCTGTTTTTGGTGAAAAAGATAGCTTGCGTCTTAGAAGCATTGATTTTGATTTTCCATTTACAACAAAACTCCACAATGGTATTTAGCCCCGATTGAAGATTAGCTTCTATTACAGAAGCAAGTTCATCGGAGCAGTAAATACATGTATCGTCGGCAAACATAGCAGACTCAGAGTTAAAAAGAGACGGAAACAGCACAGGACCAAGAACAGATCCTCGAGGAACACCTGCAGTTTATGAAATCACACACTATTATACAGAAAGACAGAGGATCATGTCCAGCCTTGGCCAGACACGCCAGGAAAATGTTTCTGATTCAACATACTGTCGTTAGCAACTTCACTTGAAGTGCGCTCGTACAAGTGTTTTGTAAATACTCAAGGTTATGGTAAATAAAGTCGAAAAGTGATTCCTCACCATTGAACCCATTCAACATTCTCTTATTTGAAAAGTAAAGTCGAAATTCGTAATGTGTGCTTCTATAATCTTCTCCACAAAAGACGGACTGGTCCACCACACTAGGCTCGCACAACTCAGGATTGAACAGATAATAGTCAGTTCATCTTTGTGATAAGAGACAAGCTGCAGATTTCCTCCATACATAGTTCCACCAACTGCAATTCGGTACGTTATATGAATGAAGGGCTAAGTCATAGAAACTAAGGAAGTAGGCAGACCTACAATCAGAAGCGCAATACGCACATATCCCTTTCCACCCAACTTTACTTAACTATACTACATAAAGCATGAGACGCCTGTTCACCAAATGAAAGGTGCAGTCATACGATGTCTTATGCACCGAGATCATAGCACCAGACTTTTACTCAGCCGTAGATCCATCATGGGCTCAGCTTAAGCCAAACACCTAATAAATGTTTCTAAGGGTTCAAATTTGTCTGCTTTGAACTGCATTCCCCCGAAATAAGGGTGAATATTTCCAGCGTTACACAAACATTTTTAAAAAAGAATCTCATATATGTATGTATATCCGAGTATGTTTATAAACGCATCATTTAAGTATAAAGTATGACTAACCACGTTTTTGGAGTAATGGTTTCGCCATTTGACATAAAACAATTTATATTTTACCTCTTACCCTTTGTATCTATCATGTTCATGAGGTAATTGCCCCCGATGGTGTACCTTTTAATTGTTGCAAGTCTGATTTACAATTTTGTACACTTCTTATTACTGTTATTACTTTGGAAATAAGTATCGAAATACAATTGTTATCATATCAGCCAAAACAAGTCAATCAATAACGCTGTTTTTCTAACCGTTGTCTGGTACTATAACTTCATTTTGCAGTAAAAGTAATTAAAGCGCAAATATTGTTGCAACACTATGTTAAACTTTGAACAAAAATGAAATAAAATTCTCGATGGCAAGCTAGTTCTTAAACAACATTTTTCTTACCCACTTATATGGAAACACACCATTGCATCATCGACACCTTTTTTCTTTTCTTTCGAAGGTGATTTTTAATTATTTTCAATACAGTTATAGCTAGATAAGATCGCTCTAAAACAAACTTAATTAACTCATGTATTCTAACTAACCTAGTGAACCTTCAAAGGCACTCTAAGCTATACTTAACCGCTGGTAACTTTACATGTCTGTTGACTACTTATCCCAGGGCAAAAGGGTACGACGAATGAGTCAGTTCGCTAACCACCAAATGGTTTGGCATTGGCGTTAGAGGTTTAAAATATCACATGTACCTACTGTGTCGTAATTTAGTTGCATGTCACTAGAAGAGCGGGCGACGATATAAATTAGCAGAATTATACACCTATCTTGGATCAGATCGATTCGATCGAGATGTAGGAATAGCCTAAATCGTGTGTTGCCATGATATTGAAAATTGGACTCAAAAGCGCCAGCAATTCAATTGTTTTTCGAAGTCATTGCTCCGATCATCAAGAAATATAAAACCTCATTGTCATAGAATTTTATATACTTCGATTTATTTCTATGTTGAACTACATCGAGCAACCATAAGTAAGCAAAAGCCGTATTAGGGCCGTACACCTTAACATCAACACCTTTTTTGGCTGGAGTGGGCTTTCTCGGTACTACCTTTTGCTCGTACAACCGCTGCAAGGCAAAGCCTGCCGAGCGCCAATGGCAGGTTTACATAGGATATAGTAAGTTAAGGTAGGTTCGAGAGTAGGCTGGGTACAATTCCCAATAACGGTTTTTCTAATTTTTTTTCTTCTTCCTCTGTACAAGTACAGATTCAGAACAGGTCTGAGAATGTTTAAGGCATCGTAACTAAATTATGATAGCCTAAGTAACAGAAAATAAATGTATGATAATTACACGAAAGCTTAGATATCGGAATTGACGTACTTCAAGACTCAGTACTATTCAGTCCCATAATATTCTTGATATACTCGTATTTAAAACCCAGTTTTCAAAGACCCGAAATCAGTATACTCCCCTCTTGGTCAGAGACCAACATTCTTATTCGTAAATTTTGTCAGTGGCATTATTATAGTTCAATAAATGAGGATCTTGACATTACGGAATAAAAGAGTTTATTCTGAACAGTTCCTTCATCGCGAACGTTATTTTGATCTTTACATTTTCTTTACATCTTTACAGCATTAACTGCCAACAAAGTTAATATCGTTCCCACGTACTTGAACTTGCCCAGGATCGATCCAAGTCGGTCAGTGATCATATACATATTCGCTTTTCCCTTCTTTGACTTCTAAATATTTCCCGTCATAGTGAAGAGAATGCCTTTTAGCAGGAAGTTATTCCTCGTGTTATATACTCCCACATTTAGTTGCTTTCGATAAAGTGTTAAGCAAATTTAGTCTTAGCATGAAAAGAGAAAAACTAATCGTCGATCGTGAGATCAGTGATTTGAATCAAGCTCCTTACATCGCATCTAGAAATTCCTTCATATTAAAGCAAGCCTTGTTGCCTTGTTGCTAGCTTCATCAAATCAATTACATCACGGATACGTAATCGATACTCCAATTATTAGCCTCAAAGCAATCCTAAGAAACTGTATGGCGTATCTCACGTAATGTGACATCTTTTCATATGCGGAGCTCGTCTTCGGAATGTTTGACTCTTTGCTAAGCTTTGGAAATATGCCTATATCATTCCAGTCCACAAAAAAGGACTGAAAAATGATGTGTCCAACTATCGTCCCATTGCCAAGCTCTCATGCATACCCAAACTTTTCGAGAGCATCGTTTATGATGCACTATTCTTTCACTGCAAACCCATATTTTCTCCTAACCAACATGGGTTCTTAAAAGGCCGATCGACAACCACTAATCTAGTTGAGTTTGTTTCACATTGTTTGTGTGCACTCGAAGCTGGCAAAGAAGTAGACGTTGTCGCCACTGACTTCAGCAAAGCCTTTGACAAAATGTCTCACCAAATTATTGTTCTCAAGCTCACTGCCCTCGGTTTCTCCCCCGGTTTTATCTCATGGATAAAATCTTATCTTGAAGATCGTCAATATATCGTTATCTTCAGATCTTCTATCTCTGATCCAATTAATGCTACCTCCGGTGCCCCGCAAGGTAGTCATTTCGGTCCACTGATATTTATTCCAACCATTAATGATGTTGACAGTGTTATTCTAAACTCTCAGATCTCCATATATGCTGATGATATGAAAATATTTAAACACATATCTTCCCCTGTCGACTCCTGCTCTGTCCAATTGGACCTTAACAAAGTTTTATTATTATTTATTATTTATTTATTATATTTCTCATTAACAATTGAACATGGTAAATGGGATTTGAATACATAACAAAAACAAGGAGAAATATTAATGACATTAGATATTTAATTAAAAATAGAGTTAAATGCCATTACAGGAACTCTGATATGACATAACATAACAAAAATGTACGGTGGGGTGACCCGTAAAAAGCGGTATAAATAGCAAGTTAAAACTAAAGTATAAGCACAGACAATAAATTAGCTGAAAGACAGACTTTTATTTAATGCAACGCTAAAAAGAGATTCCATTCGGGCATAGTCAAAATGAAAAAGCCAAGGTTTTAGAAGCTTCGCGAATCTACTAGGATGACGTATTAATTTTAATGAAAGAGGCAGCTGATTGAAAAGACGACATGAAACTACAGTATAAAATTTCCGAAATGCTGTGGTACGAAATCTAGGTATATTAACTAAGTATAAAGAGTTATTTCGCAAAGGGTGACTGTCAAGTATTCTATAGTTCCGATTACCCGATCTTAAAAAAAAATTCTTTTAACACCTTGAAGCAATATAGATGTCGAACAGGAAGAATCTTCAATTGTTGAAATAGAAGAAAACTAGGATGCAGGCGGTGCTTATTGCAGATTGTCCTTACAGCTGATTTCTGTAAAATAATTAATGGTCTTAATCTGTTAACATAAACTCCTCCCCAACAACTAATACCATATTGTAGTTTTGTATGAAAAATACCGTAGTAAATGATTTTTAAAACTTCGAGCGAGCAAAATCTGCGAAGATAATACAGATTTCTTAATGTACAACGAAAGTACTTTGTAAGAGAAGCTATATGTTTTGAATAATTGAGTTTGTTATCAATAATAATTCCCAAGTATTTGAAGTTATCAACAGCTTCAATCCGGATACATCTATCACTGCAATTATTGCTTTCTAAAAAAATTGGAGAATAACAACAAGATGGGCAAAACAATTTAAACTTAGGACATTCAGGGGCATGAAAGAAAACATCACATTCAAAATTGATGTGGTCTGAAAGACTGTAAAACATAATTTTGGTTTTAGGGCTTATAAGTAGTTTATTTATTTATTTGCAAACCAAATCCTCAATAGATTAAGGTCGTAATTAATGTCAGAAGTTAAGTTAAGAGGACTAACTGAACCATATACAAAAACGACATCGTCCGCGAAAGCAGTGGGTATACCTTTAAATTTCAAACGAAACAAGGAGTCAATGTATATTAAGAATAACAATGGTCCAAGAACAGACCCTTGAGGTACACCTACATTCACATATTTGAAATTACTTCTCACATCGCCAATTAACACACATTGTGATCTGTCTGTTAGGTAAGAACTAAACCACTCAAGCATAAAGCCACGGATGCCGGTTTGAAATAGCTTATTCAGTAGAATGTCGTGGTTCACCATGTCAAAGGCTTTACTAATATCGACAAAAAGGCTCGCTGAGGACAGTTTTTTGTCTAAGTTTTGGAAGATTTGAGAACAAAAACAGAGAAGGGCATCTTCAGTTGATTTCTTTTTTTGAAAACCGAATTTTAGACAGGAATTTGGTAATTATTATTTTTATTGCCTTTTCAAAAACCTTACTGATCGCGTGGAGAAGAGAAATGGGTCTGTAGTTACCAACATCATCTCTTGCTCCTTTTTTGTACAGTGGTAAAATATTTACACATTTTAGGGATTTAGGAAAGATTCCTGAAAAAACACTCTTGTTAAAAATATAAGTGAGGACATCTACTATAAATAGTGCAATGTTTTTTAGGGTATGGTTAGAAATACCGTCATTGCCGCATGTATAAGAATTTCTTAACGAGCCTATAATCTTCAAGACCTCAATAGCGGTAATTGGTTCGAATGCAAAGCAGGAATTTCGAGTTATTCCAGTTGGGCTGGTTGTCAATAAGTGTGAGGGACAGAGCTGTGCGTGTGAACTTAAGATGGAAGTACTGGAAATGGAGATAAAATAATCATTAAACAAGCTGACCATTTCAAATTTATCAGAGGTGATAGATCCATCTACACGTATGAAAGATGGTGGATTGGAAGAGGTTGCTTTGTTTAAGATAGAATTCACAACTTTCCATTCACCTTTAAGATTTCCTTTCATTTTGTTGAACTTACGCTTGTAAAACCGATCCCGACATAAAGGTATTTCCTTCTTTAGTTGAGCGCACATTTTCTTGTATCTGTTTATAAGATTAAGGTTGTTTGGGTGCTTTCTAGTTTTCAACCTAAGCTTGTTTTTTAGGACGATTTTATTAAGTAGGCGAGAGGACACCCATGGTTTCAGTCTTTTGTTTGATTTCTTGATTGTTATCCTAGAACTACTGCGAAATATGTGCCCATTAAGGGTGGAAATAAAGGCATCATAAGCTGCAGACACATCATGCTTAGCATACACGTCATCCCAAGATTCATGTGCCAGAGATGATCTAAGAAGCGCATAGTCAATTTTAGTGATATGTCGAGGGAGGCTAGTAGCACCTTGCTTAGAAAAACTATGAACTAAAAGGCCGGTCATACAGTGGTCAGTAATTTTTAAGTCAAAAACACATTTGTCACAATTTTGTAGCATTTTAGCAAAACGTCCATAAATATGGTCAATACATTTACCCGATTGCATTCGAGTTGGCTCATTTATATAAGAAACTAGTCCGTGTGAAGCAATGACAGTCAAAAACGTTGAAATGGATTCACTATTTAAATCTAAAATGTCCATATTAAAGTCTCCCAAAATTATCAAATTCCTAGAGTTTTCCTGATCTAGAAGTCGTGAAAATTCCTCAACAAAGATTGAATTATTATATTTATTATATCTATAAACGCATAGATTCATGTATTCTTCACCAAATATTTTAAAGGATAATTTTAATATACATATCAGGTTCACTACTTGGTGTCAAAAAACCATCTCGAGCTCAATGTCAGTAAATGCCGAGCACTCTTCCTCACCACCCAGAACCTACATTATTCGTAATGAAACCGTTCCCCCTGTCAACTTCTTGGTTGATCTAGGGGATATTTTTGAACGTGAACTCAACTTTCGCCTCCATATCGACAACATTATCTAACGTGCTAACTCTGCCCTCGGTTTCGTGAAACGTTGGTCCAAAGAATTCACGAATCCTTACGTTATGAAATCATTATACATCACTTTCGTTAGGCCCCTTCTCGAATATGCTAGCCAAGTCAGCCTTCCCTGGGGCGACCCTCTTAATTTGCCACCTTATACGGATCGCCTACAATTAATCAACCTCCAACCCCTTAAAGAACGACGTGATGTTGTAGATATTCTATTTATTCACGACCTTCTCAGAAGTCACACTGACAACCCCTCATTATTGCACATGATTCCCCTTAACACCAACCCGCGTAACCTTCGGTCCACGCCCCTTTTCCGTATAAAAACTCACCGCACAAATTATGGCTACCAAGAACCAATGTCCAGAATGCTTCGCAAAGCTAACACCAATCTTTTCGACCTTCACCTCAAAAAGTCCAGCCTTAGAATTGCCCTATACCACAACCCTTCACACTTTCCTTAATCGTTTCCACCCTGCCACCTAGTTAATAAGTTATAGTTAAGTTATATTTTTTTGTTAAGGCTTGCAGTAAGCTAATAAAGTCAGGAGAATTGAGAATATCAACCTCTTGAAATCAGAATTTGTTATGTAATATCGCTAACTAAGATCATCGATCGCTGATCGACACTCGCAATAGGGGCCATAATCTTTTCGGTTACATCTTATGTTCACTTTAGGGAAGTCTAAGGTTTTCCCCATAGAGCTCCAAACGCGTATAATAATAATCAATCAAGGATTTCGATGGACATGATTTTTTAGAAGATATCACAAATCGACATTTGCGATGAGGTAATGAGGATGTGAAATCCTCATCCTGGTTAATGCAACGTATTCAAATTCTTGGATATGATTGCACGACACCAACCGCTGCCTGAGTTCCTACACGGGAAAATGGGAAATAAGGTTAGGTATCATGAACGAATCAATATGGGCATTTGTGTCTTTGTGGCTAGCAAGGAACTACATAAGCACGAAGTTGATGTTTGCCTGCCTTCGGTTTATCCGCACTACAATTGGTGGAATCAATTTGCCCTTAATGGTATTATTGTACTGGGTTTGCCAGATGACCACTGAGCATGTTCTTTCTTCCCCTTTGATTCTCCTCACTTTATCAGCGTCAATTGGCAAGGACAGTCTTATATAGTAAACTCTTTTCATCTCGTCCGCGAGGATGTCGACGGGGATCAAAATGCAGCTTTATTCTATATCGTAACCGTTATCGAGCATGACTCCTAAATAATTCGCTTCCTATGATCGAATATCATGGTCTCCGGACCGGATTTCAATATATGACACAATTTTTCTGCTTGTGTTGAAAACGGCATGTTTTGCAGATCCGACTACTTGGACGTACTTTATGGTACACTTAGTCACAGACAGCCATCCAATAGAAGGCTCTAAAGAAGAGGACCCAGCACAGTACCCTGAGGTATTCCTGAGGTATAGTAATATTTAACTCTTTTTTGAGTATTTGGAGACTTCTTCTTCTTCTTTCAGTGGCGCTACAGCCCGGTGTGGGCTTGGGCCTCAACAAGCGTCTCCAGCCAGCGCCTTCTCCAGTTACGCACACCAAGTTGGTTGAAGTCCTTTTCCACTTGTGTGCGCCATTTGAGTCGAGGACGTCCTCTGTTGCGTTGTCCCAATGGCTCGGATTCAAAGAGCTGTGTTGTCCATACGCTCTACATGGCCTAGCCATCTTAAGCGTTGTAACCGTAGACGCTTAACCAGGCACATGCCGCCGTACAGCCCATATAGTTCGCAAACAGGACCAAAGATGGCACGCAGAACTTTTCTCTCGAAAAGACCAAGAGCTTCCTCATCCGCTTTCAACAGCGTCCATGCTTCTGCACCATAAAGCAGGACTGGGAAGATTAAGGTATTGTATAAACCTAACTTGGTCCTTCGAGAGAGGGCTCTATTACTCAATTGCCTCTTGAGATCAAAGAAACAGCGGTTGGCAAGAGTGATTCTGCGTTTGATACTGATGTTGTTATCCCTATTTATTGCAGAGCCGAGGTAGACGAAGTCTTTGACTACCTCGAAGTTCATGCTGCCCATTGTGACGCTCTGTCCGATACGTCGATGTTGTGTGTCCTTTCTTGATGACAACATGTACTTCGTTTTGCCCTCATTTACCATCAGACCCATTTTAGCCGCCTCCGCTTCAATGCCAGCAAACGCCTCATTGACGGCTCGCTGTGTTCGACCAATCACGTCAATATCATCCGCGTAAGCCAGCTGTTGAACGGACTTCTGGAAGATCGTGCCTCTGGTGGTGACTTGTGAGTTTCGTACGATCTTCTCGAGTATTAAGTTGAAAAAGTAACATGACAGCGCGTCGCCTTGCCTTTTGCCTTTTTTGACATTAAAGGTCTCGGTAAGTTCGTTGCCGACCTTGATCGAGCAGCGAGAGTTCTCCATCGTCATCCTACACAATCTGACGAGTTTGGTAGGGATGTCAAAACTAGACATGGCTTCGTATAGCTCGTCTCTATGCACGCTGTCATATGCGGCCTTGAAGTCGACGAATAGGTGGTGAGTGTCGATCTGCATCTCTTGGGTCTTTTCCAGGATCTGCCGCAGTGTGAAGATTTGGTCCATTGTGGACTTCCCTGACCTGAAACCACATTGATATCGACCTATCAGGTTGTTGACGAACGGTTCACACAAAACGGCAGAGAAGATCTTGTAGGCGATGTTAAGGAGACTTATTCCTCTGTAGTTGATGCAGTCAAAGGGGTCTCCTTTTTTGTGGATCGGGCAAACGACACTGAGATCTCAGTATTTGGAGACTATCCTAAGCAAATAGTAAGACGTTTCCATCCTTGCGAGTGATGAGTGGTTTCTTTCCTTTTGGTAGAAGACTTTTTTTGCAGTTACAATGACCATGGCTCGTATGCATTCAGGAGTATCTAATTTAACATGCAGATGTCCATAAAAAAATAGGACATGAAGAACCGGTGGAATCTCAGTCAAGGAAGGTTGAAACCCATAAGCCGACGGAAAAACGGAATTTCATAAGGAAAATGACACCAAAATAATATATATTCAAGGTGCCAGCACTTGATGTTGTGGGGGTCCAACCGTACAAGTAAAGCAGTCCAATTACCAAACATCGCCATATCAGGACAAAAAGAAAAAACAGCGCGTACAGTCAGTAAATGTAAAGCAAAAACATTTTATTTACGTTTTTAAGGGTAAAAAACAGATTTTATTCATTTACTTCTTCTTAGCAGCCGCCTTCTTGGCAGCCAATTTCTTTTTCCTTTCAGCCAAGATCTTTTTCACCATTTTAGAGCGATTCTCTTGGGCTTTTGTCGCAACAACTGCGAAATGCGACTTGGGCAATTCAACATTGCGGCGCTTAGCATTCGCCAAGACTCGTTTGACCTTCCTCTCCTCTGCAGCTAATAGGGCCCGACGTTTCAAAACTTCAGCATATGGATTCAACTTGACCAGTTGACGAGTGTTGGACAATGGATTGAGACGGCGTACACGGCGGAATACTTTTTGCTTGGGATCGCGCAATACTTTCCTGATTTCCTCGGATTTCAACAGACGCCCCAAGTCGGTGTTGGACATCTTGGGTTGTGGGAGATTGTAACCCTTCTTAAGGGTTGATGGTGTCTTCCATGATCCGAACAATTCATTAAGACGTTGGAAAGCGGACTCAGTCCAGATGACGAAGCGTCCTACATGACCACCTGGCGCCAACTTCAAAAGGTTCATTTTGTCAACGTTCATCGTCTCAATGCCCGGGATGTTTCTGAATGCGCGACGAAGACCTTCGTCCTTGTAGTAGACAATCAATGGTCCACGACGAGCAATGCGACGACGATCACGCATCGTACCACGACCAGCACGGAAACGTTGAGATTTGTACACCTAAAATCGGGAGAAATTCTTCAATTAAATAAGGAATCATCCAGATAAGAAATCAAATGTTAGACCAAACTACCCCGTGATTAAGCGCAAATGACTTAAAAACGGAACGCCTGTCGATCTGTTTTGCTCTAACAATGTCTTGAATGATAAGGACACTGCACGCCTCTTTACCATATGATAATCAAGATACTGTCAAATTGGGAGCTCGTGAACTAAAGCTCAACTTACTTTCTGAATGTCAGCCCAAATCTTCATGCGCCTCAGGAACACCACTGCTTGCTTGGTCTTCTGCAACTTCTGGACTTCGTCGGACACGACCAATGGGAACTCGGAAACACCGTCAATAATGTGTCCCTTCGATTGAACGAGAGCTGGAACACCAGATGCTGCGATAGCTGATACCAAAGCATAACGACGTTGGTTCACATTGACCTTGCGGTGCCACCTGCGGAAGGTTTTGGTGGGTGCGAACATACGACCACCACGACACATGTTACCGAAAGCACCCTGACCGGAACGATGAGTACCACCGCCACGAACACGGGGAATACGGGCAACAGCACGTCCAGTACCCCAGGACTCAGCAGATGTTTGGTGACCTTAGTAAACGAGTGGATCACGTAAACATGTAAAATAAAGCCAATCCATTTGCACACTAACCTGCTTGTTCACTGACGGCGTACGGCTGGCGTTTGTTGCGGCGTAACAACTGGTGAACTTCATTCACTACATCGGGGCGAATAGGTGCCTTAAACACAGCTGGAAGTAGAATGTTCTTCTCCTTGATTTGCTCGTTCTTATCCGAATAGACGGATATCAACGGCCTCACGTTAGCTAAACTCTGAAAGCAAGAATATCGTCAGCATGGCACTATGCACACTTCTAACCAAGAAAACATGTGTGAAGATTCGACTTCACTTTGCGCAATAACAAACGACGCTAGTAGCGAAGTTTCCACATATTCATTATAAGCGACCTTTGTGTCGATCACTGAAAACACTTCTTACCATTTTATTTGGTTAAATATCCCAAATTATCGAATAATATTTATCTGCTACAGCAGAAACGTCCTACATTAAACAATGACGGACCCGAAAAGGCTGACTTTCGCCGGAAGTCCAAAATGGCGGAGATCTGATTAATGTCTCAAAAACGAGATGGCACCATTGCCTCAACTCAGTTTCCTATATGAAATAAGGTCGCGCTTACATTGTGGGATAAATTATTATTGATGCTAAAAGTTGATTTGATATTTTAAGCAAATAAAATTATTTCAAGTATTGCTAATTGAAAAAAACAGATAATTTAAGTATATTTTGGTCGTCATAAAATTTAAATATAAATACTGGTAAGCGAATTGTTAAAAGTTGGGCTAAAAAAATCACACCTTCCGAACTGTACTTGAACCTGTCAGTTCGAACTTCTAATCTGCCATCAAGGCTAAAGATGGCGACCCTGCGCGTCAGTCATGGTCCCTTCATACTTTGCATGAAATGAAAAATACGACAGCTCACAGGACAAGGACAAGAAGCACATAAAAAGTTTTGAAAGATGCAATATGCCACTTGCTGTCATTAAATCTCCTTCCTAGAACTAGAAGCAAGCGTACCTTTAACTGAAACGGCTATTTTCTACAGTCTATATTAATAATAGTAAATTATATTTAGGACAAGGCAAAGGACGCTTGCCGATCATGCCTCTTTCAAGCTCCCTCAAGACCCTATAAATATAATGACAAAGAAATGGCGAAATTATCAAAAGGATAATAGGGATGCTGCCTCTTATATTCCCAGGCTCAGGCCACGAAATAAAGGATGAATTTTTTGTTTGATTCTTCAGCGTTCTCTTTTTAGCAGTTCATGTGTGATTCGTGACATGTATCAAAGTCGAACATGCTTAATTAGCATCAGAAACTAGGATGAGACCTCTGATTTTAAATGGCCATTGACGTTTGCTTATAAGCTGTAGTGAACACGTGGGAGCCCGGTGTATGTCATAAATTACAAGTATAACAACAATGACTCAATTAATACGTTCACAGCGGCGCGTACCACCGGTGGCCCGCACTAAACTGTCTTATCGGCCGGCGTGTACCACCGGTGGCCCACACTAGACTGCCTCATGAGGCGGGGCGCACCACCGGTAGCCCACACTAGACTGCCTCAGCGGGAGTTGCGTACCACCGGTAGTACGCATTTGATTTTGCTATTAGACGGTACGTAACACCGAATATTTAGATATTTAACACTTTTACTGCCGAAAAAGAAGACCTGAAGGTCACGTTCTCGTTTTGACACAATTTCTTAAGAGAACCATCGCTCGATTTCAGGTGATATGGCAGCCAAAGTGTTAAGTAAGATTCAGAGGCTTCAGAGAGGATGAGACTAATTCACAGAGAATTTGGCCTTAGTCAATCACACAAAACTTTCCACAATGCTGTTGCCTTTGCCCTTGGATTGCCAATGGTGCATAATGCCCTGGATTAGCTCCCGTCCGATAGGGCGAAAAGCTTTAAGCCCAGCTGCCACTCAGCAATGAGCATGAATTACAGCGCCGGCGTTAACGTGTTAAATACATTTAAATGAACCCACTGCGTACAAGTCAGAAACCACCAATGGGACCTACCACTTTAGATGGCCGCTGACGTTTCGGGAGTACATTCAGTACATTCAAATGAACTCCCTGCGGCAAAACGAAAAGAGCTCACAGTTATTCTAGAAACAAAAAAAATCTGGAGACAGATTCGTATTCAATGACAAAGCTCATTTCTGGTTAGATGGCTCAGTTAATAAACTAAACTGCCGTATTTGGTTCGATGAGCAACCTTAGGCAATACAAGAGCTGCCAATGCACTGTGTCGTGCGATTTATGGTTTTTCAAAGTTATCCGTGAATACAACTTTACCGTCAATGACCCCCAGCGTTCAATAATTTCGAACTTTTTTTTGTCCAAAATGCAACATGTGGCTCCAGCAAGACGGTGCAATGTATAAATGCCACACAACACACGAATCAATGGACCAATTGAGAAATGAGTTCGGTGAGCAATTTAAGTCTTGTTTTGGACCGGCGAATTCGGATAACTCTATGCAGATAGTAAATATTACACAAGATACCAGCGAAATATACATATGTCCGAAAAAGTCACTCGAGTTGGACACATCGTATCGACAACTCAAAACGTAGTCGAGGCCAAAATTCACGGGAAATAATCTTTAAAAAGTAAGCATTGTTTCATCTATTCAAAAAAGAAATGCACATGTACAGACATGTAGATGAGGACCCATGCATGCATGCATGGATACGTTAAATTGACGGGCGAAACATACTGGACGAAGAACAGGAAAGAAGTGAGTAAAAATTGGGCATTTCAGAAAACAAGGAAAATCGAGAAGATGGAAAGGTGCTATTGCCAGAATAATGTTCAAAAATCTTACCAAAAATGAAAACGAACATGCCAGGGTTCTAGCACAGACAGACGACATTCAAGGCAGCTGGAGATGCGTTGGTTGGACAATTTAAGGTATGTATTTGTATTTGAGGAAAGCTGGCTAAAAAGCAGAAACCAGAACGAGACATGCGTCTTTCGTGCGTCTTCACCCGTGACACCCCGAAATTTCGAATAAAGTCCAGGTTCGTAGCGACAAAACCCATTATAAACAAACTCTATTCGTGAATACGTGTGAGCTCATTTCATTTTACCGCAGTGTACTTCCGTCACACGCACTCTTTGACTTATGACAATATGTTTGTTTACATAATTTTGACAGAACCCCGGGTTCCCACGTGCTCGCCGCAGCTTGTAGGCGAACGTTGGCGGCCATTTAAAGTGATACGTCTCCCAAGCCTTTTTAGCCAGCTCCTTCCAGGCCTGCACCCTCAGTTGGTCCCATTCCATCCCATCACGGAGTTGAAATTGAAGGTTTTAAGGGCAAGAGCCCTTAAATATTCACTCACTCTACATGACTCTTTATATATTTTTTTTTTTTTTTAGGCTTTCGCTATCTGTTGGAACACTCAGACACAAATACTGTGTCCATTGTACTGCCAGACAGACACCTTAGATGGCGTTAGAGCTCATTAAGATCCAGAGCCGAGCTTCTCTCATTCACTTTTATTTGTTTTTCATACGAATGAACGGAACCTAAAGCTTAATGCCGATTCCGAACGGCGAGAGATGAGAAGCTTTTTAAGGCAAGTGTACAACGGGGGAGTTTGCCAGTACCTCGCCGAGGAGGGAAGCCGCGAAATAATCATTCGATGGCGTTGGTGTTATCGGGATCCGAACTCGCTTTTTTTTTGCGTAAGCGGCTGACACACAACCCACTACGCCACGGCGCTCCCTTCTACATGACTCAGTCATTTTAGACTTTAGATCCGTATACTTCTTAGCCAAAAGCGACTCTATAGCCCTTGATTTAACACAAAAGGGACCAATAATTGTATGAATTTTTTTTCTCTTGGATCGGCAAAGGGGCTATTGTCCAATGTCCTCCAATACGACCGGGTAATTGAAGTACTGCAAGGGGATACTTTGGTTTGAGAAAATGCTCGACTTCTCAATTGTCTCTGGATACCAAGAAATAGCTGTCACTAGTAAGCGAAGATAGCTAAAACCCTTGTCTACCTCTCTTAGCTGATGGGCGTCTTTTTGTTGGTGAGAGTATATATTTGATTTGTCATTATCTAGCCTCTAAACCTCTTTAGCTACTTTTGCTTCGATGCTCTCAAACCTTCGTTGATGTCGTACAGCATTCGTTCAATATCAGCTGCATATGAATGACATTACGTCGATTTACCTACATCTTTTTTCACTAAGGTCTAAGTTAGTTCAATACAGAAGTTCCTGTAGTAGCGAGCAGGGATTTTAAACTATGACACAGCTCTGCACAGCCCGACTTCAGCTGAAATTTGTAAGTCTCCCCCTGGTAAGTGATTTGGCCAGAAAAAAAAAACTTTTATAAGTACCAATCAGGTGGCTCATGAACCTTTTCAGGCGTTCACACAACACGTCAGATAGAATTTTATATGTAATGCTTAAGAGCAAATACCCCTAGAGCTGGTTCAGTTATAGGGACCCCTTCCTTGTGAATGGCCCGGGTAAACGACGTTGAGATCTGGTTTCTGGTCGGTTGAGATCCAACTTCACAACTTCAAACGAGTGAATGGGAAAGATCATTTGATGTGGAGCGGAAATTCTCACCAACATAGAAAATTTCAGATCACATGTTCACTTTTCACACCTTTAAGAATCACACAGATGTATGAAACATCGCGTTAATTTCTGAACTTAACAGAGTCCTTATGATGTGCTGAAATTACAAAAATTTGTTGAAAGTTTCTAAATCAATCAGTTGATAAAACTGTAAACTAAAAACAAAAAAAAAAACTTTCGTGCTGGATTCGACAGGGAGAGAGCGCACAGTAAAATCATATTTAAAAAATGTATTTATAGCTTAAACTCTCTAAAGAAAGAAAATCAACGTTTCTTAAGTTACCAAGTCGACTATGACTGGTTTTCCCAGTAGCTGAAAGGGTCTTGAAATTCATTACCGTCTTCACACAAGGTGTAGCGGCACCCTTAATAGCATCACATTCAAAATATGCAGCAAAAAAAAAGCAGAACTGTATATGTCAATTTGACAGTCGGAACAGTCAAAACAACCAGAAACTATTGGTGGTTTCTGAAAACAACCGACACGACAACTAAAGTGTATGAGACGCGAATGTTCTTTCGAGCTGCTCTCGTCCTTAAGAAATAGTAGTCCTGTTGAGGGTTTTATATACGTTCGTTTAAATTGTATTAGTCAAGTTAAACAGATACACGGAATTAGGAATCGTTGAGAGAAATGGCCGGAGAAGTGATAGTAGATGCATTGCCGTACATTGACCATGGATACGACGACCCTGGGGTCCGGGAATCTGTAGGTTTTGCATCAAAGTTGCTTTTCTCTGTTCATAACTATAATTTTCTTGATTTTAAGGCCCTAGCTATGGTGGAGGAGGAATGTCGTCGGTATCGGCCCACAAAGAACTACTTGGATCACCTGCCGCCACTTAACGCCACAGCTTTCGAAACAAAGATGATGGCCTATGAGTTCGAACGAATTCAAAACCGCCAACCGATGGAAACGTTGAGTATGAAAAGGTACGAGCTACCGCCACCGCCAACCGGAAAACTATCAGAAATATCATCTTGGCAAGAGTCAATTGATAACTCTATGGCTCAACTGGAGCATCAATGGACTCGAGCCTTAAATTTGGAACTGATGCTGGAGTACGATTGTGAATCATGGAAAGCTTATTTGGAAATATTCGCGGCCCTTCAAGCCAAAGGACAAGCAATGGCGCAAGAGCTGAAAAAGGAAATTCAGGATATTAACTGGCAGCGGAAACAAGCACAAACACAGGCTGGAGAGAAGCTTAAGACGTTGGAGGCGCATTGGGTGATGCTCGTTTCCAAAAACTACGAAATTGAACAGCAATGCGTGGAACTTGAGAAACACATTGCCAATCTAAAGGTTAAACTGGAGGAGAAGGAGAGAGAATCTGCGAAGGAAAATGGCGAGAGTCAGGAATGAATAAAGAGAAATAGGCTTGCTGCGTATATCATATTCTAAGTATTAATAAAGAAAATAGCCAAAATCTACATCGAATTTCAGTTCACATCTTAGGCACAGACTGTTGTCCATATTCTGTGCGAGCTAAACCTTCTTTCTATATACAAACTTTGACTAGAGGCAAATAACTTAAAAGTTAGTTTGTCTTTTCTACGCCTACTTGACAATAGAAGCTCCAACTCCACAGCACTCGCCTCCTCAGCCTCATTGACATGACATGACATAGCAGACAAGGAACCACTTTTCAATAATAAATATCTTTATTGTTTTAGTTATATTTGTACATTGACTAACAAGCAATAATATTAGTAATTAATAGTAATAAACCTGCGCAACCACATGTCCATCATGCAATCAACTCCCGATTATTACGTAAATAATTATCGTGTTTACTGATATCAATGTGAATTTAGTTCTATTTTAAATAGAAATAAAGAACCAAAGCGTAACTAAATGTTCGTTCATTTTAAATGCGCGTAATTATTTATAGGCCATAGTGAAATAAAAACGAGTATAATCCTAATTCGATTACTTTTCATTGCCATACTGCTCCTTTGAGATAGGTGTAAACCCACGTTCAGAGGCATTATGGAGGGGCTCTTTCTGATAGTGCGAACGGAGCCTACAAGGTCGTTTCAGGAACGTTGTCGTGTGTAATCATTCGTTGATTTTGTCCCAACTCAATGCTCATCTCGAGTAGCTTTTGCTCCAACTTACGAACTTTGATTTGATATTTTCGTTTCGTTTGTTCCAATGACTGAGACAGGTTTCTGGAAATAAAGTACAAAATCATTCAAATGCCCATGACGATCATGATCAGTTTCAATCTTACAAGTTCACTTTTTGCAATTCCTTGATATTGCTTTGTACTTGTTCGTATTTTTCATCGGAGGTTTTCTGTGACGCTGAGACCGATCCCAAGAGGGTTTGTATTCGTATTTTGAGTTCAGATTCCCGGGTCAGGGCCTCGACCAGTTGTCGTTCGGTTAGGGCTGCATGATCGGCCTCGGAGAAGGACGATCGATCCTCGGTGTGGATATTGAAGAGAGCATCGGAGTCGGAGAGTTGATTTTGCAACTGCTGAAGTGCATCTTGTAGAACACAGATCTTTTCCAAGGCAACTTGCCGGTCTCGTTCCGCTTCCTCACGTTTTCTTTTTAGATCAATATTTTCTTCGCGTAGATTTAAAAGCTCTTGCATTAGTACAGCGATTTCCAAGTCGAGTTGTGAGCTTTTCTCTTGTTTTGCTTCCTTGCTTCCCTCCAGTGCCATGCGAGATTTTTCGTAAAAAGTGCTAAATGGCGATTCTAAATTAACAATCGTATTTTGAACAGTCGAGCGACGGCCTTTTAATTTAGATACATGGTTTCGAAGGCGATTGTCATCTTCGGATGTCCAAGGCTCAAACGGCTTGTCCGATATGCAAAACCTGTATATCGCAAAAAAAAATAAAAAAAGTTACAAAATAAATTTCCTTTAGGTAAAAGAAAGATCTTACGTGTTTTGCCACGGACCAAGGCTGTTTTCGGAAAGGTTCTTTTCACTCTCCAAACGATCTAACAAATGTCTAGCCACCGATTCAACAGATCGTCTACTCTCTTCCGCTGCAGCTGAGTTTTCCTTTAAAAGCGCCATTCTATGGACAAAGATTGTACTTGTTATCGGTGGTTTTAGATGTATTTAATATATTAGTACGGTTAAAATGGGGTTAACAAAAAAATAAATATCCACAGCGAGGTTATCTGTTGAATTAATTAATTTCATTTATTTTGTACTACCTCTTCCTGTGTTCAAAAGTTTTTTTTATAATTCACTTTTTCCTTACCATTTCGTCTAGGCCCATCCTTATATTATCCTCCCATCTACGGTGGTAGCTTCATCGTAGTCCTTTCCTTCATTATTTTTTTGACTGTCCATTGTCCATTTGTTCTACGTAGCCTGCTCATCTTAGTCGCCACGATTTTATCACTCGGACAATACTTGGGGCTGAATAAACCCCTCAAGTTTTGAATGGTTCGATCATCGTTGAATCTTTTATTGATTACGATCTTTATGTCGTTTTGGCAATAAATACGGTTGTCAGATACTTTAACTCGTCGCTTTCTCAAAGCATTTATCGAGTACAGTCATGTGCCAGATTTGAATAGACCTAAGATCACCAGTGATCATAATCTTGGTTTTCTCGTCATTTACTTCTAAGCCCACTTCCTTGCCTGCCATTATTAGCTTTCTGTGTTTTTCTTAACTCTTTCCCTCCTACCTCCCAGAACAACATACTAGAGCGGGTGTAATTCCATTAAGGAATTGTCCCACCCTCATTTCCTAAGAGGGATCTCATTACGTAGTACAGCATCAAATTAAAGAGAAGTGGTCACAAGACGTCTCCCTGTTTTAATCCTTCGCGTATAAGGCGTTTCTTACTTTAACCCGTCCTTTCTACAGGGTGCGCCATCTCATATGGGTCGATGTAAATTTCGAATAACTTCAACAATTCTCAACCGATTTTGGGAATTCAAAAACTTTTATTCAATTTAGACCTTGAAGACCTTAAAATTTAGATTTTGAAAACGATATCAATTAAAAGATCGCCTTTATTGTCCATGCAAAAATGCGAACATTTTGCGGTTTCCGCACGAATGTTTCTTTTGAGCTGTTCTATTGCCTTCGGGCCGTTAGCATACACCTTGCTTTTCAAGTATCCCCAAAGAAAAAAGTCTGGAGGAGTCGAATCCGGCGATCTCGAAGACTAGCCAATATCGCCCTTTTTTTCTTCCAGGGAACTTCTTACGCAAAAGGTGCATTGTTTTGTCCGCAGTATGGCATGTCGCGCCATCTTGTTGAAACCAAAAGTGAAATAAGCCTTTTTTACGCATTTCTGGGCCAACATCCACCGATATCGATCGCCATCCACTGTATCGCAAACTTTGAAGAAATACGGTCCAATGATGTTTTAGCGCATACACCGGCCCAAACAGTAACTTTTTGATCATATAGCGGCTCTTCGGCGCCCCAGAAGCGACAATTTTGCTTATTAACTGAGCCAGCGAGCGTAAAATGTGTCTCATCGGTCATCAAAATTTGCTGCCAGAACTCCGGTTCAGCATCAATCATTGCAACGACATTTTGTGCGTATGTCATTTTGTGTGGCAAAATTCTTTGAGTTATCTGCACTTTGTATGGAAATAAGTGAAGAGCATCCTTTAAAATTCTCCGCAAAGTTGTCCCACTGATGCCTAACTGCTGCGAACGGCACCGATATGACAAACTTGGGTCTTCTTGAACACTGGCCTTCGCAGACTGATAGATGAGTTTGAACGCCACGGACGTGGTCTAGGTTGCTCACGAGGGCTTGCCACAGAGCCAAATTGAAAAAAAAATCGAGGCCCAACGATGAATTGTATCTTTTTTGGGCGCAACAGGATCGCGAAATTTTACACGATACACACGTTGAGTTAGCACAATCGAGCGTTCATTTTTAACTTTTTCCGCGCGTTCTTTTGGTGTGAAGCGATTCATGGTTAAAATCAGAAACTAAAAGACGTGCGTCTTTCGTACGTTTTCCCCCGTGACCAGAAACCACCAATGAGACGTACCACTTAAAATGGCCGCCGACGTTTGCCTACAAGCTCAGACGAGCACGTGGGTACCTCAAGTGGTGTCAAAATTTTGTAAACAAACTCGCACACTGTTATAATTCCAAGAGTGTGTGTGGCGGGAGTACACTGCGGTAAAATGAAATGAGCTCACACGTATTCACGGACAGAAGCTCGTTTGTAACGGGTTTTGTCGCTACGAACCTGAACTTTCAAAATTTCAGGGTGTCACGGGGGAAGACGTACGAAAGACGCACGTCTCATTCCGGTTTCTGCCCGTGACACCCTGAAATTTTGAAATAAGTTCAGGTTCGTAGAGACAAAATCTTGACTTGTAGCTGCCAATATTGATGTTTTGGACAAGACGTCTGTGGTGAGTGTCCTTTTTTGATGACAGCATACATTTTATTTTGTCCTCCTTTGCCCCTAGACCAAATTTCGCCGCTTCCGCCTCAATATTCGTAAACGCGTCATTGACATCTCGCTGACTCCTTCCAATTATGTCAATGTCATCCGCGTAGGCGAGTAGTTGTGATGATTTGAAATATGTATATTGTGCCTCTTGTGTTGACCAGCAAAATTATTTTTAAGATAATGTTGAAAAAGTCACACGACAGCGCATCGCCTTGCTTAAATCCTTTTTTGACATAAAAGCTATCGGTTAGGTCTGCACCGACTTGAATGGGGCAACGAGCATTCTCTAAAGTCTTCCTACATAGTCTGACGAGCGTAGCGGGGATGTCAAAAATAGACATGGCGTTGTATAGATCGTCTCTAATTACGCTGTCGTATGCGGCTTTGAAGTCGACAAATAGGTAGTGGATATCGACTTGAAATTCAGTTGTCCAGGACCTGCAGCAGTGTGAAAATTTGATCGATGGTCAACTTTCCTGGCCTGAAGCCACACTGATAAGGACCTATCAGCTGTTTAACGAAGGGTTTCAGGCGTTCACACAGAACGGAAGAGAAGATTTTATAGGCGATGTTGAGGAGACTTATTCCTCTGTAGTTGGCGCAGTCAAAGGAGTCGCCTTTCTTGTAGATCGTTTAGATTAAAATTCGCATACCTTCTGATTCGAGGTATTACTGTACACATATGTATTTACAGCAAAGACACCAAAAGGGGAAAAGAAACAAATAAATACTCACTTGCTTTCAAGAAGCGCTAGCATAACGTCGTAGGCTTCAATAGCACGGTCACTACAATTCACGGCAGACTGCAGAGCTATCGCGTTCGATTCATACTTCCCACAGAGCAGGTAAAGATGATCGCAATGTTCCTTACATTCTTCGAGCGTTAGAGCCAGCACTGAATTCCTCACCTTCAAATGCTCTATTCTACGTTGCAGCCTTTGAAACTCGCTATCCAACTGTGAAGCTTCCATAAAGCTGTCCATCATATTATTACTCTGAATCAAATCGGATACCAAATGTTCCACGATTTCTGTGTTGTTTGTCTGTGTGGAGGAGAAAATATAGTGTTAAAGATCAATGTCCAACAAGTCTAGCTCCTACCTTGACAAAATTATTCTCTTTTGCATGCTCCTCTGTCGTCTTACGCAACTTAACCCGTTCGGCCATTTTAGGCACTGGCACCTCACTGGTTACATTCTTTACTCTATGCTTATCTGTAAACAAACGATTTGTTATTCATGGCTATTTGAGTTTTTGCTCGATTGGACAAACCTTTATCTACGTAAACATTATTACTGCAAACATACTTAATATTGGCACAATCCTTTACCAGGCAAATGGTCTGGTCTTCCAAGCTTTCTAGATATGCACGTTTTGAGTGTACAATATCTACGTCAGGAAACACCTCATTCGAGTGGTAAGTGTTTTCGTCATCTTCAGTCTTAAAGTAGTCGTTATCGTAAGTGTTTGTATTCAGTTTCTTAACACTTTCACGGTTAAAGGTACTGTCATCAGGTCTGGCTTGCTGATGACTGTAACTGGCAAGAACTTCCTGGTTTTCATAGTGTTCCGCTTCTCTATGTACAAGCCTGTTGCTGTGTGGCGGATTTGCGATCTGTGACTGCAGTAATGCGATTTGTGCCTTTAAATGAAGAACTTCTTCTTGCAGGTCCTAATGGTTAATGTAAATAGTTGCTCTATTACTAAAAAAAAGATGTGGCTCACCTCTAGCTGGGTCTTTGCTACGGTGTCATTTAGTATTTTCTGATCTTCGTCGATAGAGTAGTCGGCGTCAAGCGGATCTGTTTGGCATTCGGCATCAGGGTTGGTGAGATTCATTTCAGAATTATATATGGAGCCTTCTTGATAGCTTATTTCTGTTGGACGATAGGCGAAAATGAATAAAGATTTATTCCTGGGAACTAAAGACCGTAGTCGAACGAAAAAAATTTCAACAAGTTTTTGGTCTATAAATATTAAATAAATTTTCTGCGTTAATAGCCTTGGTTGGTATTTATAATGACGCTGGCTCCCGACAAGAGGGGCATTATTATTACATTTTCTTAAGAGTGCTGAATAGACTTGGTTAACAGCGGCCGACTTAGCACGAGGCTACTTTAGAGCCGCTTTTGACAGTGTCTGTAGAGACGACGTGCAGCCTGGCCAAGATGACCTTAAATGATGATGAATTCTGTTCCATCCAAGTTGGTGATGCAATAACCGAAACAACTGATGTTAAAAAAGGATCCAGATAGGGGTACGCATTACCACGCGATATCTACATCATCATCCTTAAAAATATCGTGCGGAAGGCGCGATCTGGTTCAACACAGCTGCAGGCATATGCAAATGATACTCAAAGATTGGAAGAATATTGCGACACATCAGGGCATCGTTTGAGGGTTATAAAGGCGAAGCTGCTAAACTGGGTCTAAGCATAAATGAGGCCAATATTGTTCTAAAAAATAAAAAGCCTGCAAAATCGACATCTTAACAAGAACGTCGCCCTTAGCAGCTAAAAGTATCCAAGGATTTCATCTATCTAGGCTCGCTAGTGTCAGTTGGCAACGGCCCCAACGCTGAGAACAGACTTTTCTTGTCAATCGCTGCTTTTCGCAGTATTGGTAGAGCACCTTGTCGACAAACCAAGGTACATAATTCTTTACGAAACCTTAATCATCCGAATCCTCTTATATGGCGCACAGAATTGGACATAACCGAGAGTGGATGAAGAAGCCCTTGACCGAATCGAAAGAACATTTCTGCGTATCACTCATTCTGTGTTAACAGAGAATATAGAAGACAAGAGCTGTGCGGATTGTAGGCCGAGTGCGTTTGGGGATACAACGTCTAAGGCGGCTGGATAATGTAATGCGAATAAATACCCCGGCCGAGGGATTACACAGCAGAGGACGACCGCATTGAAGGTGAGGCGCCCAGATGAAAGAGAGCCTCAATTAACTGGACATGAGTTACTAGAAGCAGATGCTAAGACGGTTGGACAATGTAATGCGAGAAGGCCGAAAGCATCTAGGGATGAAAATGTAATCTTACTACCCCGGGCCGAAGAGTCTTAGATATCAACCCGGAGGGACAGCAAAGGACGACTTCATTGAAGGTGGCACACGCAGATGGAATGGGACCTCAACCAACTGGATGTGCGGCTTGCTGAGGTGCTCTTTGATCCCGAACTGTAGCGGAGAAGTAAAATCTTATTCATAGAAAGGGCAGGAGTCGAAGCAAGATATACTAGAATTGTCTCACGGATATACTACACTGCTCCTGAAATATTAATTTGCTTTTGAATAAATAAGAAGAAAAACATACCACTCCCCTCCGGCTCGTGCTCTTCCAGTATCGTGTTCTCCTGCTTCGCTCGCAACTTCTTAGTCAGCTCAGCTATCACACAGTGCATTTCCGTAATACGACTCTCATGAGCTGCGCTTATTACCTCCAGTCTCCGATAACACCGCTCCTTATCCTCGGTGGCTTCGTCCAGCTTCCTCTTATACTCATCACGGCACTTTTCCGATTTCTGTAACTTCTGCAGCAATTCCTTAATCTGTGTCTCCAGCTCATGTATCGACAAATTTTCGACCTTCAATTAAAAGAGAAATACACAGACATGAAACGATTGTACGCAGTTTACGCGTTATTAAATCATCAATGCACAATGCAAACGCACGTTAATGCGGCGTATTTGCGGTGGTTGCGTTATCAATGTGTATTCCCAGCTCCTATGCAATTCACTCTTTTGCAAGCGATTACCACTGTTTTCCTTTTGAAACTCGGTGCAACACAGACAGCTAAAACTTTTGGGCAATTGCGAAATCGACATTACACATGCATCAGTGGGCTGTTCGGACGTTAAGTCATAAGGTAGCCATAACCCGCACAACTCCCTAGTGCAGCAGGTGATATTAATCGGCAGAAAGTAGCTGTGGGACGCAATTAATATTCAAAATTCTAATTGTCATGGCCCCGTTAGCGTTTAAATTGGATAATGAAACTTCTATGAACTTTTTTCTTCCTTCGTCTCTGTGTATCACTGGTTCAAGCTCTTCTTGTCAAATGTATCAACGTCATGTGTTTGCAATACTTGCGCAGTAGGGGCAGATAGTTAAGGAAAATTTGCTATCAATCAATACACGTTCTGCATGGGGTGTAAGGGTATTGCTTAATTTTTTTTTTCAAAGGCATGTCGTCGAAGGGGCCTACGTCGTCGGTTGCCTCCCCAAATTATCGTTCTAATTAAGACAATGGCTGTGCAAGGGGCTCTATAAACTATAAACTCGGAAAGCTATGGTATTTGATAAATCCTAAATCCTAGCAACAGGTTGTAACGGTACAATTTCGGGTTAAAGCAATTAATTATTTAGGAAAAGAAATGTAGTTGGCTTGACACTTCTCATTCCCTCTAGTTTTCAAAGACATTGCTTGAAGGGCTTTACTATATCTTACCTTGTTAACAATGTCCAGAGTCGAACAGGAGCTTATGTTGTTATCACTTTCGTTGTTGTCCCTCTGAAGCGAACCCTTACTGTCAACCAAACCGACATATTCGGAGGCAGCCATCCCTCGAGGCGATGTGCTCCCAAATATGTACTCGTGCTCATTGAAGTTCTTGAAGATATCTTGCTGATTGTGTTCGGCGCTGTTCAGACTGTTTATGACCATGCATTTCGACATCGATGTGTTCTTTCCAACACCGCCCCCACTGCCCACCTTTGCACACGTTTCCATTTTATCCACTTTCGTTTCTCTTCGTTTGCACCTACGTTTCCGCCGTCACAACGATTCTGAAACCCAGTCTCTATCACGCCTACGTACATACATACATATGTACGCACGGATCCCTTTTCACACAACGCCGCTAAGCGAACATCATCGTTTCACAATAATGTCGAAAATGTTAAAATAGTTTCATGCTTCTCTTATATATCTTTTATGGGTAGATGCCGAGCAGATGGGATACTGATTTATTGAATGTTTACATCTTTACAACTGAACTCTTTTTTCTTGCTCCCACGGAGTACGCCCAAGAGATTCGTGTGAGTTTGTGCCTTCTTTTGTAGGGTTCGAGGGATTTTTTCAGCATTCCTGTTACCATTGACCCTTAGAGTGGATATTTAAGCATTTAGTTGAACTGATAAAACTAGGTTTAGAGAGGGTTTTGAGTAGGGAAAAGCGCAAATCGACACGGCGTTAAATTAGGAATTATAAACACGACCGAATAGGATGTATGTATGACAGACTGTTGTGCAGTTGTCATTCATTTATAACGCTCTATTGCATGCACGGCCATCTATTGGTGGAAGTTTGAAACACCTAACAGCACTGCCAGTAAGTTGAATTAATTGTACTAAATATTTCTTATCCTATCTCACCATTTAAATTGATATTCTTCTTGTCGACCATATAATTGTCGTTAAGCCATTCTGTTTTTGGTAAACCTTATCGTATGGGCAACAGAGCGCGGCAAAGGATTGATCAGAATGGGAGCAGAAGAGAAGCCGAATGACTTCAGTCTCAATCGAGGAGTGGCTAGGGTTGATAAAGAAATTTAGAAATAACGATAAACAAAACGAGGGCGGCAGTTTTTCTTCGACAGTCTTAGATCAGCCAGACCATGTGCCATCGAACCGAACAAGTGATAATCGGATGGCGCAATATCTGGGGAATATGGCGGGTGGGTTAGGACTTCCCATTTGAGCGTTTGTAAGTAGGTTTTACCGGGTTTGGCAACGTGAGGCCGAGCGTTGTCATGCTTTTTCGTGCCTCTGTTCGTATTGTGGGCGCTTTTCGCGCAGTGTTCGACTCAGTAGCATCAATTGAGTTCGATACCGTTCCCTAGTGATGGTTTCGTTTGGTTTCAACAGCTCATAATAAATAACACCGCCCTGATCCCACCATATACTTAGCATAACCTTCGCAGTGTGAATATTCGGCCGAGCCGACGACGTAGAAGCATGATGCGATGAAGAAAACCCTTCCTTTTTTGCCGCTGGAGCAGTTTCTCACAGGCGAAAAAACGACGCTCAACGTCTCTTGGCTTCAAATCATAAGGAACCCAAGTTCCTTGCTTTTGAATCATTCCCAACGCATGCAATCGCTTGGAAATAGCCTGGCTTTTTTTTTGCGTTTGGCATGGAACCTCATCAAGCAATGCCTATAATTCAGCGTCTTCGAAGGTTTTTGGCCTTTCTTCACGCGAACGGTCGTCAACATCGGAATCACCATCTTTGAAGCGACGGAACCAACTATGGCATGTTGTTTCACTTAGAGCAACATCTCCGTAAACTTTCTGGAGTTCTCGATGCGCTTCAGCCGCCGTTTTTTTGAATGAAAGAAAAAAAGCAACACTTCCCGAAAATGCCGATTATTTGTCACAAAATCAGACATTTTCACACAACCAAAAGTATATGACGCAAAAACAAAATCACTTATGTGTCAAAGCGGTTTGTTTACCATATGTTTAAGCTTGGTTTATGATGTTTTGGATACGTCACAATCGACCAGCACTTTCTACTGGAGCCATCTCTTGATAAACAGCGAGAACTTAGTTGCACACCTAATACATCGAAGCGTATTCCATTAGTTTCCCATCCATTCTGGGGTGAAACATATGGACCTTGAATATGTTCTCGCTGTTTCCTAACAGATGACGTTACGACAACTATGTGCATGTTACATAAGATGGCACAGGAAGTGCCGTAGGTAAGCTTGAATTTCAGCGATTAAGTGTATGGTAAAATGTATGGAACGATTTCTTAAAGAATTATCTAACCCTTACGTGACTCGATCCCATTACATAACCTCTGTCTCCTGATCTCCCTCTAACATACTCACATTTCCAAAATCGAAAGCATCCAACGTAGTTTCCTATGTCTTGCTCTTCGAGGTCTCTCCTGAAACAATCTTGTGTCTCTACCTTCATATCAAAACCGTCTAAGACTTACCAACTTAAAAACTAAGATTAATACCCGACATACTCCTCATTGGTCGACTCCTCTCTCGTACCAATCACTGTCCAACGCTTTACAACTTAATCTTTTTTTAACACTCAGAGTCGTAACCTACGAAATTCTCCTTCTCCACTATATGACTATAATATTTTCGATTTTAACTTCATACTCCATGCTTAAAACAACGTCTTCTCAACCTTCCTCTATAACGTCAATGACTATTTTAAATTTGATTAGGTTAGATTAGGTAATGGCTTGCAGCCGAATAAATGGTGGACACCTTGACATACAGACTACCGAGCCACATGTTCATTTTTCATAAACTAAAGCTTGAAATGGTAAGCACGGTATGGGATACCCTATCGCAATTGTATATCTTTGACAAAGAAGTTAAGAAATTGATCCCAAATTGTTTAATTAGGTCTTAGATGGTACACGATGGCTTAAAGATAGAGTTAGACGTTGGTGCTGCTTTTTTGGCTTTATGATGAAAAGTTTATGAGGGACTTGGACTGTTTCCCAGTAAAATCAATTAGAGACTACAATGATGCTCTCCAGGACACAGGAAAGAAAAACAAGGCTCTCATCTAGGCTCACGAGTTCAACAGTAGGTGGACCTACATTTAATTCAGTTTTAGCTAGTTGTAAAAATGCAATATCTGTCCCACTGGAACAGAGATGAAGGATTTCAAAAACCCAGATCACTGGACAACCATAAGCGGTGAGGGAAATATCTTGGCATAGGTAGACTGAGAATGAACAGATCGCCAACGTCCCGGTTAATTAAGTATTACCCTAATAAGGTCCCGTATAACGGAGCAGGTTAAAACGGAATCGACACCCCCTCTGACCTGCCTTTAATTAACAAGGCCTATATCCGCCCAAGCTTGAGTACAACGCTCTTATCTGATGTTCCCAAGGCATCTCTGCACCTGATAGAATACAAAAGCAAGCGATAAAACCCATAGGAGAAAACCCATAGAAGTCGTTCGACTCACTCCCCTTCAAGTATTTAACCGCAATACACACCTTGCCATCAGTTCACCCTCAGGCCTGTCTTCGGACGCACAGTGAAATTTAGACTAATTTTTTAGCCGAACCACATGAATGAGGAATGATCTACAAAGCTCAACTTTGCCCACTCATTACTCGTACAATCCACAAACATTTAAGACCGACCTCTTTTCCCTTTCTCCCTCTATATCTTCTACCTGTGCTGTGTCTTGACATTTAAGGGTAGTCATAACCCCTTGTGTACGCGATAATTGTATAAAAAAAAAGGAACTCTTCGCTTTTGTACTACAATAGCTGACTGTGATCCTGTGATCTTTCCGATGTTGCTAATAAAGTTGCCGGGGGTTATCGGTGCTTCCTAGAAGGGTGGGTTAGATTTAAATTTAAATTAAGGTGGGAGGAGGGACAATGTCACCTAATCACTGCGGCCTCTGATGGGCCTATTGTGAAGTCCCCCATTCAGAGTTCTCTCAAAAATTCTGAGTTCGTGATAAAACTGCTTCAAGATAACGCCTGCCTAGGTGTTTGTGTCGTGTACTGATGAAGCAGTATGTGCTCTGCTGTTTCTGCCTTTTCGTTACACATCCTGCAGGTGTCATCTTGTGTGATGCCGGTTTTAAGATGTTTGTTGACCGGGCAGTGTCCTGTGAGGAATCCTATACGAATCCGACTCCTAGAAAGTTTAAGGAGTTGTTTTGTTCTTTTAAGGGAAGTGGTTGGTAGCAACATCTCGGCTTGTTTGCTACCTTCCGTTTGTGTCCAATAGTGGTTGGCCGTGACCATTCCTTTATGTAGCATTTTATGGTGCTGATAGGTATGTCGCAGCATAGTCTTGTGATACAGAGCCTTTTCTTGCTAATAAGTCTGCTTTTTCGTACCATACACGGGATTGACGATCGGAGGAAGGTCTATTTTGCTCCCAGGTGTGTCGAGAGGGAATTGTGACCTTAAAATTTTGACTACCTTAGAAGATAATTGTCTATATGGGGTATTTTTAGGATTTCATGCCTGTTTAGTTCATTAAGAATGAATGATGAAATAGCCTGGAATTAGAGTCATCCTCCGCGATAAATTTAGGAGCGAATATTATTGCTTCTTTTTTAAGTTGGAGGTGTACGGGTGGTAGGTCCGTGATGACTTCTAGCGCCGCGGTGGAGATTGTTCTCATTGCTCTTGTAATACATATATAAGCTAGTCTTTGTAGTTTGTTGAGCTTGGCTTGTACTGACGTTTGTTTTGTTTTGTGCCACTTGTAAGCGTTTAACATCCCTGCAAGGAGTATAAGCGCTCGACATCCCTGTCTGGTGTGATCCTGGGACAGAACTATCAACCCGACAGTGTGTGCAGTCAGCCGAGTGAGCCGTGCTAGGCAACAGTGTTCTTTTCTTTATCTTTTTTTTCACATCAATTAATTAATTATATGCGTTTCAATTTTATATTTCTAAAATAATAATAATGTTCAAAAAAACCACGAAATAACAGTCTTTACTTACACACTAGACGGGCGTAGCGTATGTGAGAATTGGTCTAGTAATGGCTGTGTATAGCCAGTGAGATATCTTAGGATTAACGCCCCCAAGTTTTTCCAGTGAGACTTTTGCTGGTCCATAGAGAGATCGTGGCTTTCTCAATGGTTTTGTGATGTGAGAGTTCCAAGTGAGCTTTTCGTCTAGTGTTGCACCTAAATATTTGGCTTGAACTCTGTTGTTTCACCTAATTGAATGGGTTTTTTGAGTTTATGTCTACTTTGTCTTTTGGTGAAAGCGAAAGGGTGGGTTACTGTGGTAAGATCTTTTTCATTTCCTAAGTTAGATAAGGGTTAGCTAGGCGATCTTTTGGAGGCTTGGCGCGTTATCATACGTAGATGAACTTAAGAACTGACTGAGGCCTTAAAGCCTTGGTGAGAACTCGGGCATGCAGAGTGAGTGAGAGTAGCTGAAAGAAGGTACCGGTAGGTTGTCCACAAAACGAAACCCACACAATCACCGAGCAATATCACTGCTAACAAGTTCTTACAAGGTGTTGTCAAATATTCTCTTAAAAAGACTGACGTCATACGCTAATCAAATAACCGAAGGCCGGCGGTATGGTTTAGAAGAAACTGTTCAGCAAGTGACCAGAGTTTCACTATACGACAGCTTTAATACAAAAAAGTTAAGTCTACGAAACGAAACTATTCGTAGATTTTAAAAAGGCGTACGACTCTACAGATCGATTGAAACTTTATTCAGGTCGAAGCATTGTCCGAGTATTAAAACCGCGAAGACTAAGATGAGCAAGACACGTAGAACGAATGGACACTGGACGAACATTCAAAACAATAATGATAGGAAAAGGACCGGATGGACCCAGACGAAGGATTGTCAACGAGGCCGGCAAAACACTTGAAGTATTAAGATATTTTGGATTTAGATTGAAACATTTTTGTCTGGAATTAAGAATAGCGTAAAAACGCAAGGCACGTGTTACGGGTGATAAATATAAAAATAATTATTGGCCTTGGAATAAAACACCTCACGAGTACAATATAATAATTTTGTCAGTATTGTCCCACGTTTTCCGTTGATTATTTTTAATCCATGATCTTAACACATTAAAGCATAATTGTGACGAGAATGTTCCGCCGCTTCTGGTTTTCTTTGGGCACATCGGTCCGATCCGATGCTAACCTTATCAATGACATCATATTTATATTGTGAAGAGCTTACTTAATTTCTCACCTCGTCCGACGCACTGAAAGCTCTTCCGCAAACACCGCTCTTCCACATTGTCTTCATGCATAGCCATTAGCCACACTTGAAAGTAGTACGAGTATAGAAACCAAAATAAATTATTAGTGAACGCGATGTGCTGTGAATAGAAGTCGAAAGCTTTCCACTGTATTAGAACTTGATTGCTTTTAAATTAGGAACCAGCAGAGCAGTTGATTGCGATACCTCCAACAAGATTTCAGTTGTGCTCGAAGAATAAGTCGGAAAAGAAGTGGAAGTGACAAGATTTATTAGGAATAAAATATAAAGTTGACCATGTCGGAATCAAACGGAGAATCAAAGTTCGGTTTTAAGGATAAGGCGAAGGCGGAGGAAACGCTGAAGCTGCTTGAGAGCCATGATTTGCAATACAGAAAGTTAACCGTGCGTGGACTCCTTGGCAGAGCCAAAAAAGTCCTCTCAAGTATGATTAATATTGAACCATATATCTATCCGTATACTCGTATACTTGGAGAGAATAAGAAAACTTATTGCGTTACTTCTGCTCATTTTTTTCTCACCAGTGACTAAAGCTGAGGACAAAGTTAAAAATATAAATGAAGCCATCGCGGTGTTCGATAAATGGTTGGAAGAGAACGGTGGAGGCGCGGCTAATAAAAATGCCAAAACCGAGAACGCGGACAAAGTCGAAACAGTTCCCGGTCTTGGATTCAAAGACAAGGAAGCTGCCGAGAAGACTCTCAAGTAAGTGCATCCATTGCAATCTCAACTCGCTTGGTAACCTGATTTCACAAGTCTGGAATGCTGAAACTCTATTTGCTTAAAAACTTGCGACATCCACAGTAAGTTTTGTTGATGAAAAGCTCAGCGATTAAGTCATCCGTCGTCGTTAATTTGAAATCGAATGTGTCGCATGACGTAGTCGTGCCATGATTAGTGTTTGGTTTTGACCTTTACGTGATGATTCCATATTGTACGTTACCACGGAACACTGCGCGCCTACAAGCGACTGGCCGGGGGAGCTATTCGACATAATGGACATTTATCGTGGTCTTACGCATACTTGGTATTTGAGTGGGAGTGTACGGTGTTTATAAATACAATATCTTGCGTGCTTCTGAATTCAGAGTAAAACGTATGCCGGTCATGTACTCGATTTTGTTTTTGGTAATAATTTAGGGAACTTTGTGTTGGTTGCTTGATTAATTAATTATTAAATTCACTACGATGGTGTAATTGAGCTGCTAAAGCATAAGCTGTCACCTTGATCGTAGTCTCCTAGGGCAGTTAAACATGTAGAAATTGTGCCAGATATTGAATATGACTTTAACTGACACGATTAATTGACTTAATTAGCTTTTAAGTGTTTTACACTTGCTTGACTTTAAGTACATGCACTACTTGGCGCGGTTTGGCTATTTTAATATATTCATACGCGATTAGAGTAGAATACAAATTCGTCTCGGAATTCGCGGATAATTTTTCGTTGTTAATGAGCATTCACATCGTTAGTGGGCCCTATGCATTCGGTTTTTTAATGTCTAGTATTATCACATCGAGCGGAACGATCGTGTTGCTGTTATTTTTGATCAAGATATGTGTTAAGCACCTTGATCTTCCAATGTACAAAGTGTACATAACTTGGGTGGTCTTAACATAATGTCCAAATCAATCGAAAACCTTCTATGTTTATTAATTCGTCAATATCTATTGTATTTTGTTCCTTCCAAAGTAATCCCCCTTAGGTGTACTCGTATATCACTCTCGTAAGCGCTATTTCCAATCCTTGAAGCACTTCTTGTACACACTTTTTGGTATAGCCTTAGGCTCTTCCAGCACTTCCAGCGATGCTGTCTTTATCACTTCAATCGTGGCGAATTTTCATCATTTTGGGAAGAGAAACAAGTCGTAGGGGGACAAATCCGGTCAATACCTTGTTCGAGGCCTGATTATGGTATTGGTTTAGATAAAAAAAATACACACGAGTAAGGATGATTGAACAACCAATGATTTTTTTTACATAAATCCGGACGTTTTGTTTGTATAGCTTCACGCAATCTGCGCATAATTTCAAGGTAATATTTTTTATTTACCGTACGACCTTCTGGCAAGACCTGACGATATACCATGCCATTGTAATCTAAGAAAAAAATGAGCAAAACCTTCACATTGAACCGAACTTTACGTTCTTTTTTCAGTATTGGCTTCCATTGGTTTGATTGAGCTTTGATTTCGATGCCATAATCAAATACCCATGTTTCTTCACCTTTCTGACCCTTTTCAACAAATCTAGATCGTCGTTCACGTCATTAAACATCTCCTAGGCGATGCTCATGCGACGGTTATTTTGGTTAAAATTTAGCAATTTCAAACAGACTTCGCTGACAAAATGTCTGGAAAAACTTCATGACATGAGCTAACCGATATGGCAATATCCTCAGCAACTTCTCTGATAGTGATTTGACGTTTCTCCATAAAAATTTTCTACATGGCTTCAACGTTGATTACGTTCTGGGGTCTGGGACATCCAGGTTCGACATCGTCATCAACACCTTCTTGGTCTTCTGTAAAGAACTTTTACCACCTTTATAGGTGTGAAATCAAACTACATAAATATCTCAAATGGTAATATCAACAATGTTAGGGGCCATGTGTAGCAACATAGTACAAAAAAGTTCGAAAATCGAATGTAAAATACTTAGCTCGCGAAATTCAAAATGGCAAACGTTTTATGAACATAGAAATTTTTTTATGACTGGCCATTTGGAACTCGGAAGTTCAGAGCCTCGTTGACAACTCTTCGCCAAGCCTCCCTGTCAAGAGTGTGTTCTTTCCATGTTTCTTTGTTCTGTTCCATAGTACACAGCACATGAAAAGAAAACTCGCACTGACAGGGTTTCTGGGAGTTTAGTTCCTTATTTTACCTTTAGGACTGTAACATCAAACCTTTTTCTTTTCAAAAAACCTTTAAAAAAATAACGGTCTTTCCAATAATGACCCAAGCTAACCCCACTTGACAGACTTCTATAAAACGTAATAAGCATTTCGACTTCATGCTGCTAGCTTAAATCACTAAATCAATGCGTTCCGGTATTAAAAAAAATCTCTGCCACTTACATTTCCTGTCAACCTGCTTAAAGTAAATTGAATAGAGGACGACATATTGATGACCCTGCATATTATCAGCCACCTACTAATTGTTTTCTTTTTTTAGGATCTTAGAAGGTCGAGATCCCGACTACCAGAAGCTAGCCGTCAAAGGCTTGATTGGAAGTTCTAAGCGAGTACTCTCGGGAACTAAAAATGAAGAAAAAGTCAAGTCCATCCAAGAAGGCGTTAAAGTTCTCGAAGATTTTCTTGAAAAATTCGAAAGAGATAACATGATTCGCGACAACAAGGCATACTTACCATTTAGCGTAATAGAAAACTTACCAGCCCCAAGTAATGAGCAGGTCGTTGAATTTCTAAGCGTATATGGTGGACCAAAGGCAAAAGGTAATTATAAGCATTTACGTACAATGTACCCCGAGGATGATGACACCACATCATGGGATATTATCAGAAATAGTCATTTGAAAACATTATGTGCCAAGTTAAAGGAGGAGGATGAAAAGTTGTTTAAAGAGTCCGGCGAGCCCACGGATATTCATTTGGAAATGATTCACTGGGCATACAGTCCGCAACCGGATAAGGTTAAGGCGTATGTTGAGAAGATCAATAAGGCCAAGGCGACAAAGCGAAAGTCAGCGGCGACTTCAAGCAGTGGCACAGAATCTGATTCCAGTGATGAAGTTGCCAGAAAGAAGAGGAAGAGTTCTTAATAACTGTCTCTTGCAAATTATATTTAAAGATATTTTTTCTCAATAAATTGTTGTAATATAAGTGACGAATCAAACTTCGAAACTCATTGTTTACTTTGCTTAGGCTATAGCTCGTAAGTTCTATCTTAGTGCATTTTCTATCGTGAGTGCATTTATTAATTTCAAATGATTGCTTTGCTGAACTGGGTAAGTAAAGTAAAGGTAAGGTTAGGCTCTTAACAAGTCGACTACCAGTGGCTCTAATAGTGGAGCAAATTAAGGTCTCCTACCTAGACTGAGTCGACAAGCTACGCTGAGGTTTTTGACCGCCTGACACTTTGGCGAAGCCTGACTATAATGTTTATCAAGTTTCAGATCAAATTTTCCTCGTTCTTTAATTGAAGCATAGCAAAGCCGACCACACTAAGTTTATTAGCGATTATCTCTAGGAATTTCATCTTCATTTACCGAATCACTTAAAACAATGAGTTATTTACCAAAAATAGTGACTTCATCACGAAAATAGGCGTTCACGAATCTGGTACCACCTCGCCTAATTAATTACTTCCGCGATCGACCGATCCTCTAGAAGAAATTTGACAGATTGGATCACCATAATTTCCCAATTATGAATACTTCCTATTTTGTAACATATTCTTAATATTTTTAAGGTGTGGAGTCAAATGTCTACGTATCAGCCAAGGTCAGATCCATAATAGATACGATGAAACACCTTTTGTCCAAATGTCGTGAATGAATTTGTAGACTTAGTAAGCATGTCTGTACGTAAGTTTCAATCAAGACGTGACTTTACTTATACAGGTTACAATCTTTATTTATTCAATCTTCGACTTCGATCCGCGAAATCTTGCCGCAGAAGTGGCCTGGTGACCAAAGGCATTCTGTAACCTCAATTTTTGCAGCAGGAATTTCATTCCGTAAATCGCAGACATCAATGACAGTACTACCAACATATAAAAAAAGCATTTCTGAATGATGTACTGAATGATGTCACAGTAGTACATACAGCAGTAAGGCTGAAGTCAAAAAAAAAAAAATAGAGGTATCGTACCTATGAATCAGAGGAGTTTATTCTGGTTCAAAGGCCGGCAAGTTCGTTGCACTAAAGCCTCACATGCCCAGGTCAGAACCAAAGTCATTTCCCTTTGCTGGGTCCTTCTGAGCATCACAACAGTCGAAGAATTTAGATTTCACCCAGCTTTTATAGGATGAGCCAACAACTTGTTGGTCGCCCTCCTGATTGCGTCTTTTAGCGACTGGGCCTCACCATCTCTCTCACTTTGCCTGCGAGACCTGAGACCTCATCAGGGCTAAAAGGCTTCAGTCAGTTCTCCGGTTCATTTAATGAAGATGACATCATCATCCTCGATCCCACAGCTAACCCAGATATAACTTACGTACTAAGGAGTGAGGAGGATCTTGTGTATCATTTTGGGGAGTGTTTTCACACAACAAACTGATAGGACTGAGGAAGCTCATTCATACTCTTTAATATTAATGGTGCTTAAGCTTTCGTGTCTATAAGTAACAAACAAACAAGTTGGTGAAAGTGACACAAGTATGCCTAAAGGGAAGCATAGGAGTTAAAGTACGAAACGCCTAATCTGATTTATTCGAGATAACTATGTATACATAAAGACTTTATTTGGTGCTGGAAAATAGGACAAAGAAATAGGCGAATGGAGAAACTCTATTCAACCCCAATGTCATAACCAAACCGCGAAGACTAAGATAGACAGAGCGAATGGATAGTGGGCAAACAATCAAAAGAATAATGACTGGAAACCCCGAGAAAAATCGGGTGGATTTTTTTTTTTCCTGATTTATACGTATACGATATCATTAGTTCCATGAGTCTTTGGTTCTACGGGTGCGCCTTTCCTATCGTTATAGAGAACAACGTAAGTGAGTCTGTGCATTCCTAGGTCGATTTAGAACTAGGCGTTTTCGAGTGAGACATTAACAGAGCTCAAGCATGTCAAGCTTGTCCTAAACTTGCTCTGAACTGACATTGCTCACATCGCTATGATTGATTGACGATTACTTACTATGTATGAAAAAATTTTAAGCTCAAAAATAACTTAAAGAAAAAAAAAATGCTTCAAACATCCACTTAATAAAGCTCTGAAAATTCGTTTCCGAATGTTGAGTGAGTAAGTCTATAATACGAAATTCACTTGGCAATCCGAGAAAGGAATGGAAGGCTATAAATAGTATCATTGATGGCAACTCTCCCTATCCCAACAAAGAGATTATGCCTTATGTAATGACGATCCTATAACAGCATCAAACATATTGAATGATTTCTTTTCTTCGGTTGGTCCGATGTTGTCTTCTAGTAATTCTCCTATTTATTGCAATGACTGTGCTAGATCCTTTTTAGTCGACTTTATGAATAGTAGCTTATTTTATGAAGAAATAACGGGCTCAGAGGTTTATAAAATTATCCATTCGCTCAACAACTCAAGCTCTCGCGGTAATGAGGACATTTCCAATTCTAACCTTAAAAATATAGCACCTAATATTGCAGACATCTTAGCTCATATTTTCAATATAAGTATCTCAACCGGGATTTTTCCTGATAAATTGAAGTTTGCCAATGTGACACTCTTCACGAAAAAGGTAGTAGAAGTGACAAAAACAATTTCAGGCCAATATCTTTACTGTCACCAATTTCAAAGGTTTTTGGAAAAGCTTTCAAGAGTTGAATGCTCAGGTACCTATCAAAAGTAAAATTCCTTAGTCCTGTGCAATTTGGCTTAAGGGCAGGCCTTGCTACAGAAGGAGTTTTGCTCCTTTATTTATAAAACTCTGGATGATAAAAAATGTTGCGCCGGTCTCTTTGTGGACATTAACAACGCTTTCGACATGTTCGACGACAGGGTTTTTCTTAACAAATTACACCATGTAGGATTTCGTGGTTTTATACACAACTGGTTTTAATCCCACTTAAAAATTTAACTGAGAAAGTTATAGTAGGTAACTCTGTTAGTGAATCTAAAGCTACGAACTTAGGTGTGCCTCAGGGATCAGTTTTTGGCCCTATATTGTTCCTAATTTACATTAGTAGTGCCTGGCGGGCTAGTGCTTTTCCTTTTAGCGTTCTTTTCCATAATGCTACGGTTTGACCGTTTTCTTTCTTCCCTTCCTTTTTGACACGGCATGCTCCAGATTTTTTATTTTTTTTTTTGATTGATCTTACTCTTACAACAGCGGTGATCTCCAGTCGTGTCAAATCACTGATTTGCATGCACACTTGTGGGGCAGTTTAATGGTGGTATATGTGTCCCTAGGCTCACCTTGGTGTTTTCTAAATTGCCTAGATGTGATTTTTGTTTACCTTTGTTTAGTCGCCTTTTACGACAAGCGATAGGTATCGCTGCAGGGATATTCTTAACCCGTCCCTGCACGTGGCCCGTGCTGCCCGTTCTCTGACCCTCATCAGCCTATTCCAGACATTTACTTGAATGGAAGAGTGCTTCCCAAGTGTGAAAAGTTTAAATATCTGGGATCTATGATTAATAGAGAAGCAACTTGTGATGACGACATCAAACATCGCGTAAGCGTAGGGTGGATGAAGTGGCGGGAAAACTCCGCCATCTTCTGTGATCGAAAAATGCCCCCTAAGCTGAAAGGAAGGCTCTACACTTCAGTTGTACGTCCGGTGCTCACATACGGTTCACAATGCTGGACAATGCACAAAAAGTATGAGAGCAAATTAACGGCAACTGAGATGAAGATGCTTCGCATGACAGCGGGAGTAACAAAGCGTGACAGAATTAGAAGTTCAAAGATCCGAGGAAGCCTCCACGTAAAAGAAACCATCACAAGAAATATAGAGCGCGACCGACTCAGTTGGTATTGCCATGTTCAAAGGAGAGATCCTTTGAACCCCGTCCAAAAGGCGTTATCAATCAACATTCCAATTTCAACACGCAAAAAAGGCAGGCCGAAAAACAATTAGTGCAAACAAATGCAAAAACACCAGCATTTGATTGGCCTCAGCGATGAAGTAATCCCAAACCGGGAAGCCTGCCGCTACTTTCTAAGTGCCTGTTCACATTGGCGCAGGAAGGACAAGCGCAAGAAGGCAAATAGTGTTCACATTGGTGGAAGCACACTTGAATTTTTGACAACTGGAACGCATGAATCGGGTCATTTTCATTCAGTCGCCTTCGTCCAAGTAGTCATTTTCATTCAGTCGCCTTCGTCCGAGTAGTCATTTTTGCAAGCCAAATGAACTTGTCTGTCCAACAGCCACGAATAAATGAAGAAAAACTGTCAAAAATGGAATGAATTTAGAATGGAACGGTTTGCTTCACCCGAAAATCCAAATTGAAGATGGATTTTCGGTGCAAGCAACCCTTCTCGTTTCCACTTACTAAAAATCGTTCCCTCTCTTTCAAGCAATTTGGTGCGCTTCTACCAATGTGAACACGCACTAAGGTCAAACCGGCGGACCCCACAAGCGGACCAGTAGGAATGCAGTTAAGTGGGAAGGTTATGGTCCTACACTTCTGACCATAACGACGCCGGGATAAAAAGGAAAAGAAGAAGAAGATTGTTCCTAATTTACATTAACTCCCTATTTAGCCAACCATTTATAGGCAAAGTTCGATCTTGGGATCGCATATCGCCCAGATAGTCCTCTAAGTCTAAGCGCGGAAATAAATCATGACGTTCACCTTCTGAGATTGTGGTTTTCGGAACACAAACTAGTTGTTAGCATTAAGACTAAATTGATGCACCTCAGTCTAAATATACGAGAGTAGGGGACCTCGAAAATCTCTTCCATGCAAATAATTGTATAAGAGCTAATGTGTCTAACTGTTTTTATTCTAAAGAAGCCACAAGATCAATGTTGAATAATCAAAGTACCTGTGACACTCGCTGTTTTAAAATTGAAATAGTAAATCAGTTTAAATATTTAGGTATTACTATTGATCGGATATGAGTTGATTCAACCATATTTCGACCTTGAAGCAACCACACACACAGCACGAACTACAATGGATATTGTAAAGGAAGCATTTCCCGGTCGCGTAATCTCTGTTTTGGCGATTTAGCATGGCCAGCAAGAACGCCAGATTTAACCATCCCAGAACGTCCACCATCGGACGTTCGCGTTCGCAGCCGGAGAATATTCCACAGAAATACGAACATTTATCACGCTTATAAAGGGTTTTTCCAAAAAGGACTTGACAACTTTTTTTTTTGAAATAAAACGCAAGCCATTTGAGATATTTCAAAAACTTTATTATCGGCTTGAAGTACAATCAAAACATTTATGAATGGAACTCGACTTCGTTCATATGGCCACCGCGAGCACGTTTGCAGTGGTCGATTCGTTGGACCCAATTTTCCATGACTCGGCCACACATTGCGGCCGAAACGGCCGCTATTTCGCGTTCAATGTTGGCTCTGAGCTCTTCCAACGTCGTCGGCTTGTTGGCATAAACCAAGCAGCCCCAAAGAAAATAGTCTAGAGGCGTTAAATCGCACGAACGAGGCGGCCAGTCGACTGGCCCATTTCTTGAGATAACACGCTCATCAAACTTACTCTTCAAAAAATCGATTGTAACGTGTGCTGCGTGGCTTGTGGCACCATCCTGTTGAAACCACATGTCGTCCAAGTTCATATCTTCCAATTCGGGCCAGAAATAATCGGTAATCATGGCGTGGTAACGCTGGCCATTCACAGTAACGTGACGATCGTTATCGTCGACGAAAAAATATGGCCCAATAACGCCGCTGGCATGCAAACCGCACCAAACAGTTATTTTTTTGTGGATGAAGTGGTGGTTCATGAAGCACATGTGGATTTTCACCAATAACGCACATTTTGCTTATTGACGAACCCATCGAGCCAAAAATGAGCTTCGTCACTGAAGATGATTTTGCAATGAAATTCATCATCTTGGCGCATCTTATCCAGAGCCCAATCGGAGAACGTACGTCGCTTCAAATGGTTCATCGGCTTCAATTCTTGAGTCAGCTTGATCTTGTATGGGTGTAAACCAAGATCCTTACGCAAAATACGCCATAATGTGGTCTGAGCGATACCAAAATCTAGAGAACGCCGTGGAATTGACTGATTTGGATCGTTTGCTACGGACGCCTGAACGGCAGCGATATTTTCGACACTTCGACCAACCCGTTATCTCACTGACACGCAAACATCACACAACGAATATGTAGGCTCAAATTTTTTTCACTAAGCTTGTTATTGCCTGTCTACTAGGGCGAGAATTACGACCGAAAATTGGAGTTAACGGTCTTAAAGTTGCGGTCACCGACTCCGAATTTCGGTAGAAAATTTTTATAATTTGCAGACGTTGCTCGTTTTACCATGATGAAAATGTTGAGTTTACTGAATAAATTGACAATGACAGTTCGATGATTAGTGTAAGAGTGCGCTCACAAATTAAATTCAAAGCTGTCAAGTCCCCATTGGAAAACCCTTTATTAAAAATATTAATAGATTCTTTTAATGAAATCAAAGAGCCGAGAGGAAAGTTTAAAGTTTTTTTGTGTCGAGGGTTACTTAAAACTTTTAATTTTATTTTTGTCTTTTCTTTCATTCTCTGAAAGAAAAACGAATTTGCAGCTCTGATGTGCCTGAACTAAGAAAGAAACACGAAGTCTTATTTAACAATTCAGATTCTGTTCTGAACTAAAAAAGAAAAACGCCTTAATTCATATATTTATTTAAAAGTAACCCCTTGAGTTAAGCCCAGGGATCGAGCTGCAGCAAATTCGCACTATATATCAGTTTCCACTATAATATCAGGTGTTACAAAGCGAAAACTTGATTGGAAAATGGGTACAGAAGTTTTGAGCTTCAGGTGTCACCATAAATCAGCTACGTTTGGCGCAAAAAGAATTTCAAAATTTCAGCTTGCATTCGTTTTTTTTTTTTTCGAAAATACGACAGATGTAGTGACAGTTGCTATATATGATGTACATCTACATATATTGACCAATGATATTGTTTTTACCCGGCTTCGAGGGGTAATCTACGCATTAGATTTCAGTAAGGTGGAGCAACTCTTCATATGGTGAGCTATTACGTCAAGAATCGATGTACCGCTTTGGTGATATCACACGTCCTCCACGATCACCATATGTACATATACTCGTATTATTTGACTGCCATCAACTTTTCGCTTTTATATAAACAAGGGAAATAATCGAAACTGAGCCAACTGTGCTCCCACCATATTAGTGTTGCGTTACTCATACAAGATGCACTACAAACGTCCCATACATCACTACAAAAATGTCCCAACACCTCAATAAAAAAATATTTTTCCCACTTCAATTCTTGTCATAGTCAGAGGCACCTCAAGTCCTCATGTCCCATACACCAGTATAAAAATATCCCAACACCTCAAAAAAATATTTTTCACTCTTTGATTCTTGTCATACCTCACGACTTTTGCATTAGTATTGCAAGCTATCAATGGAACATGTGACAAGATGTACCTCAAATGAGGTGGGACAATGTACCATTTCACTCTTCCAAATGAGTACCTCATACAAACTCAATAAAAATGCGTGTCCTACCCAACACTACACCATATGTTATGCAAAATACGATGAAAAGATTCGATTAATTTGATCTATAAACAGATCCAAAGTAACAATATAAGCAGAACAAAACTATAAATTAGGCTTTTGGAGGATGTAACTTCTTATAACAACCCTGTCTCCATATTTCTATAAATCTTTTTTTGGAATATACATCAACATAAGTGTCGACTCAAATCTGGCATAATGATTTCGACTTTTCATTGTAGTTTTGTTTTTCAAATGTACAGTGACGGACAAAACAATAAGACCACCGAATATCTTTATTTTGAGAATCAGACTTTTACTAACTGCTTAAAATATTCTTTTCTTTTTTCTCATCATTCTCTAAATAAATAAAATTCATCTTATAATTTAATTTGCGAATATGTTGCAAAAAAAAACCGGTCATATAATGGGGACAAAACAGTTAGACCAGTTAGTAAGTAAATCAAAATGTTTTGTGGTCACACATTTTTAATGACTTCATGCACTTTATTGAAAAATACGGTATGGCGCACCAAGCTGCCTTTTTTTCCCAGTTCCTCTTTATTTATAAATTTATCGGCTGCATTCGATTTTTTAAAGATTCTGCATAATTATCCAAGGTATTAAGAGCGGTGGACGAGGTGATATTATGTGCTTCCAAACACCTTTACTACATTTCCTGCCTGGGTGCACGTGTCGTTAGTTCGTATAACAATTTTTTAACTTTTTTTCTTAAGTAGTTTGTTTTACACACATTTTTGAAGTAAACGTCCTGCGTGTTTTTCATTAAAATGGATAAAATGTAAAATTTTTCGTTTTGAAAGGATTCACCTCTATGGAAATTCAGCCGAAGTTGAGAAAAGTTTACGGAGACTCCGCTCCTTTGATCTCAACCGTCAAAAAGTGGACAATTAAATAGCACATCTCACCAAAATGACCCATGTGAAGGGCGGCCAAAAATCGCAACCACATCAAAAACGAAAAAATTGCACGATATCGTGTTGGAGCTAAGGTTGCGGGAATATCGAAATAAAGAATACGAAACATCTTGCACAAAGAATTAGGTATGCCAAAGTTTTGCCCAAAACACCATCAAATTTACTAATTACTAATCAGGAGCAGCAATCTTTGAACCGATTCAATAAGGATCCGAACGATTTTGTGTAGAATTTTATCACTATGGATGAGACATAGGCGCACATCTACACGAGAGATATGAAACAGCAGTCCAAGCAGTGGACGGAAGCCGGTCGATCTGCTGGAAAGGTCATGACCATCATGGGATACCCAAGATAGAGCAATTACAAGCGAATATTAATCCAATCTTCTTGATTGGTAGATTGGTAGAATTGTAGATAGAGACCTGGGTTGAAGAAGAAAAAAACACCTTTTACCGGGACAACGCACTTATGCACCTATGGGTGCGTTGGCGATTGGAAAACTGCGGGATTTAAGGTTCGATTTGCTCGGCCTTTATTCTCCTGATTTACAAAGCACCCTCAGACCTCTATCTGTTCCCAAACTCAAAGAAATTTGTCTCAGGCAAGCGCTTCGCATAAAGTAATTGAGAGGCCCGTAAATTAATCTTTTCCCAGCCTTCCAAGCTGTCACTTGCGGAAAGGAATACCGATGTTGGCGAAACACTGGGCCAAATGTGTTGAAATCAGAGGAGATTATGCAGGAAAATAAAATCTTTCGTTGTCAGGCCGAGAACTTTTCATATTACCCTCGTAAACTGCCATTTCAATGGCATCTCCCACTCAGCATAGGGAAGCATAATCTCCTGTAATAACATATTTTGATGTACAGAAGCTGGTCCATGGTCTGCTAAATCCAAAATATGGGACCCCTTGACACTCTAAAAACTAAACTAAATATCTCTTGAAATCCGATTCAAGCTAATTTATTTTCGTTTAATCGGACCAAAGAATGTCTCGCCACTTGTTTTCGTTTTCTGCGTCTATCCAATTTAGATGTACTCTTGACAGATTTTCTTAATAACAAGAGGAACTACTTTGGAACTTCTTCCGAAAAGATATTGTTCTCGAGTCTTCTTCGTACCATTCAATTCAATATCGGTGTCGGCAACTGACTAAAAAGGGGCTCTCGGGATAGGCGTTTTATTTGAGCGCCATCTTTTAGAGATGTTTTCCTTGGTCGACCTGTTGGCTTGCGAGATTTTAAAAACAGAAGTTTCGATCTATGAGCCTGATCGCGGCTCGTTGGGAATTTTTGTTCATCCGAAATTATTAAAGTTGTGAAACAGTTTACGCCACCGACCATTGTGCCTGATTTTGTCCTGGCAAATATTCTTCATATGTTCCTGCTTACTTGTCACATCTTTGTCTACATTTTTCGCTGTTGGTCTTATTTTTTTCGTCCATCACTGTAGATCTTAAAAGGCTCTAAGACAGCAAACGCCTTTTGATTACTCAAATTATTGATCAAACAAGACGTTCAATTATCATACTACTAACATTTATTTGCAGCATTATATCATTAATATGTACATACACACAAACGCATATGATTTATATATAAAATTGTTACATTTTCATTGTGTGTGTATTTTGTTTAATTTGTTTTTGGCTAAAACTAGTACTTGTTTTGCAACGTTTCACCATAGTACAAAGAGTCAACGGCCTTTCCGTCTGTGTGATCAACCTCTCTCCCCGAAGACATACTGTTATTCTCTAGATGAGCAGAAGATGACTTTATACTTGCTGCAGTCATGAAGTGACTATCGCACTGTCCCTTCGAATTAAGGTGTCCATAGGCCATGTTAAATAATGCATCTGGGTCGCAGACAAACCTGTATACGTAACGCTCGCCATTGACTTTTTGCATTATGCCCTTTTCATAATAGTAACGCAGACTTCTGGATAACTTGTCATAATTCATGGCTGGTCGGTTTTTCTGTATCCCCCATCGTCGGGCTACCTCTTCCGGTTCTATCAGCTTGAATTCCATGCCGCGACCAGTCCATGCAATGCAGCTGGAACTTGAAAAGGAAAAATCAGAAAGTTGTTGGGTTGTGGTCAAAAAAAGGTAAACTTACCTGGTAGACGGTTCGTCGAGCAGGGCAACCAGGAATTGCCACAATTGCAAGGAGCCTCGTCGCTGATTGATTGCATTACTCGATATTGGATTACAGCTGGCGTAAAGATTTTCAAATTTTATTTCTGATTCTGTCGAGCTCACTAGAGACGATTCGACCGGTCGTAATGTGTACGCGGAAGGGTTATAAGTGTTTCCAAATTTAATTTCAGTTTCCGACGAGCTTACTGTAGACGATTCAGCAACTCTTTGAATATTGTATCCGGTATTGTAGGAAGAATAACTGGCATCCGATGACTTTGTGGAGGGTAGTTGAACGCCGGAATGTAAAGGATTCAAATTGTTCGGGTGTCCGGTTGTGGTTGTCGCAGTAGTTGAATCAGGATGTTCAATTTTTGTGTGATGATGGAAATGATGGGGCATGGGCAACGTGGAAGCGTTGCTTCCAAATGAAAGGTTTAAATTAGAACCTTAAAAGTGAATGAAAAATTGTATGTTTAAAAAAATGTCAGTTGGAAATACGATTGCTAACTTTCTGTCCATTTAAAATATATACATAAGTTTTGAATAGTTTTTTTACCAAGGCAATATGTAAAGCAAGATTGTTTGCTTTATGACAAATTCCACTTAACATATGAGTAATTGGTTCTTGCTTTCACACAATGACTGATACACAAGAATCAATAAAGCAGAAATTATAGCTATGTGTGGCTATGTACGCCGCTTAAGAGAATAGAGCTGATTTTTTTGATGGATTCCTATACATAACGTTCTTTCAAAAATTCATTATTAGGGAAGAGCATTAAACAATAGTTCCGTTTCAACTATGGGAAGAAGCGAATCATCAAACTAACATATGTAGGTGATTGAGAGAAGTTTTGGCTCTAATCCTTCACAGGCTGTGACCCGATAATAATTATAAAACTGTTTATAAATATACAGTTTATAACATTTTATAAATATAGGTTCAAAAATAGGTTCACGCCTTTTAGAAGGCGTGCAAATGGGAATCCATCTTTATTTTAAAAAAAATGTTTACATGCTGACAACGTTTGCCCATCTTTTCGGCAGCATATGAATTCCTTCACGTCTTTCGAGCTTCTTCGAAAGATTGGAAGTCATGGCCATACGTTATGAACACAAGTGGTGGTTGGAAGGGTTGATGTCTGCAAAATGTGCCGAGTAGGGTGGTCATTTTTTAGTGTGGTTGTTTTTTATCCAATACTTGGCTTAATCGCATAGTCATACTATACCTCGCCGAGCTAGTCCCTTTAGATCTGATTCATGCATGTTTGGATTGACCGTCGATGCTGATACATGTCCGAAGCACCTCCATGTCGTCTTTCAATTTGAATTATCGTAATGAAAACATTTGTTCATTCCCAGTCGCAATACGATGCAGAATACCCTGACATATCCGCTGTAGCAGTAGTCCTGTTGGGAGAAAATGTCGTTCGACGTCTCTCAGCTTCGATGTTATCGTATGATACCCGACTTCCTTACTTTTGGACCATTCCCAGGAGGATAGAAAATATTTTCTTAAATTACGACCAATGAATTCTCAGGTTCGTGTTGTATTCAATATGGGACTTGGTTCAGTAATGCATTCAATTATGTGTTGTCAAATTGAAAACATTCTCGGCACGTTCTTCATCTCAGTATTTTTCTATACATAATCATTCGACGTGCTTTAGCCTTTTGAGGAAAAAGGATACGAATCCGATGAAAAATCATAGATGGAATGATGAGGATTGTTGGCTGAAGCGCAATCTTCGAAACGAAGTTTCTGATGGCATGTACCGCTAAGGCCATCTATTGGAAAAGCTTTGATTTCCGTATGAATTCCATACGCTCATGCCAGAAGTTCGAGCAATCAGAAGAAATTACTACTTACGACATCATGTGCGTGATACGATCCAAAAAAAAATGCTCAGAATTTTAGCAATAGCACCATTTCGCACTTAATTGTTGTTCGTAATTATAGGATGGCTGACATGAACTACTAATACTAACTAAATAATATGTTGGCCACCTTTGGGGCGAAAAATTTCCTTGAAACGGTCAATGTATTTATCGCGAGCTGTACGCAAGTGTGTCTGTGGAATTCACTTCCATTTCTGCCGAAGCGATAACTTGAGTGCGTCCGTTGTTTGGTTTTTTAGTGTCAGCTTTGGTCTTCGAAATGCCTCAGCGAGAATAATCTACTCGTAATGGATAGTCGCAGTCATATTTAATTTTGTCGAGCTTTGTGAGAAAATAAAGATTTCATTTAAAATGTTTAGGGTCTTTGTCCAAAGGCTTCAACACAATTTCCCGCTAAATGTTCTAATTTATTTTAACATCAGAATAAAAAAATACGGAGATCGAGAGCCAGCAGTCTAAGTCATTCAAGACTTAGTGTGACCTCTTTGAGAAGTAAACTCGATAATTTTGCTTGTTGACATGTTGCTCCATTACAAATAGTGCTTCATCAGAAAAGGCAATGTTTGACAATTTGCCACTTGAATGCAAGCGTATTAAGTGCTTGCTCACAAAGTTTTTCTAACAGGTGTGAGATTTTGCCCTTGTTGGAATTTTTAGGCCTTAAGTCAGAGCTTTTTAATTTTAAAATATGTACCAATCGTTCTCTGTGTAGCTCAGAAGTTACTTTTCTCGGGCCTTTACACCTCGGACAACTGTTGCTGCCTTTTACTAACCGCCTATTGTTATTACCGGCCATTTGGAAACCGAAACGTTCAGGAACTCATTAGCAAACCTTTCTGTCATAAGTGTATAGCATTTCTTGTGTGCTTCATTGTTCTATTCCATCTTTCATTTTCATCAATTTCATGATTTTATTATTCGAACAATGCTTGGGACTGAACTTCGAGTTTTTGATTGTGAAGTTTTCTCCATTCGCTTGATTCTTCGTCCTATCTTCTACCATAGATCCCACCTAAGATTTTGTTTCAAGGACCCGATGTCTATTGTCCTCCTTTTTAGTCAAACACCAAGTTTCACTGGCATTATTATGGTTTTATAAATAGGGAGTTTGATTTTGCGGAACAAAGGATTTGTCTTGAGTAGTCCCTTCATCGCGAATAAGCACGCGTTGCCCATATGAAGCGTTTTGTTTATTTCGGCCTTTATGTCGTTTTTGGCAGGCAATATGAATCAGAAAAACTCATCCACTTTTTCAAAGCGTTTATCGCGTACTATTTGATTTCCTCATTATCTCCCATCGTGTTCAGATCGTCAGCGTAGGCTAGAGCAGATGGATTCCATTAAGGGGGGAAAACCATTCAGAAGCTTCAAAAAATCGATTTTTTTTTTGCCATACAAGTTACTTAAATATGTGTAGAATACGAGGCAATAAATGTTTTAGGCCGAAACTCAAAATTTTCGAAGATACTGCCAGTTTCCCCAATCCCTTCCGATCAACTCCGAGACTTTTAGACACCTCCGAGAACTTTAAACGCGTTTTTCTCGAAACTTTTTTTTTCACTGTGTTTTTTTTTCGGTGTCAACGATTACTCGGAGACTAATGAACCGATCAGGCTGAAATTTTGCAGACGTTTTCGTAACACATAAGTCCAATTGGTGAACCTAAATTTACCCCAAATTTAGCAAAATAAACTATTTTTTTATGGAGAGAAAAAAAAATAAAAAATTCCAAAAAAACGCGATTTTTTCGTTTAAATGCCTGCCATTTCTCCAAATCTTGACTTATGAATATACATTTAGGTTTACCAATTGGCCACAGGTATGTACTAACCACAACCTTTTGCCTATCTGTTTCAGATGATTTTCCACGGCGCTAGGATTGGCACCGAAAAAAAATACGCTGCGACCAACTGGCTGAATTTTGCTACAACAACGTCATTTTTTAATAAAATAAAATCACAAATTATCCTCAAAACATGTACAATAAACTGCTAAAATTTTAAAAATATCAATTTATTTTTTCCCTTTCAAAAAACTTCCGAAAAAAATGCCACTTTTCGGGCTTCTAAATGGTTTTCCCCCCTTAAGGGTTATTCTCCAATAATTTTTTAAGGGATCTCATTGCGTATTCCAGCAACAAATTAAAAGGAATAGGTGTCAATGCGTCTCCTTGTTTTACACCTTCACGTATATCGAATGTTTCAGATAAGACGTTATCTACTTTAACTTGTCCATTGCTTCACTTTAGGAATACTTATCAGCTTCAAAAGCTTTTTCGGGATTCCCAGCCGTACAAGGTCACGATATATTTGCTATCATTTATAGAGTCATACGCCTTTTTAAAATCTACGAATAGTTGTTGGACCGTTTCATGCATTTCCCAGTTCTTTTCCAAAAGCTGTGGTGTAGTGAAAATCTGGTCACTCGTCGAACGGTTCCTCCAACAGCCACTATGGTAGCCCCCGATTATTTCCTTAGTATGATGTCAGTCTATGAAACAGAATATTTGACAGCATTTTGTAACAACAGTCATCCGTTTTAAATACGGGAATGATGACCGAGTTTTTCTATTCCTCGCGAATAGTTTCATTTTTCCATATAGTTGTGATGAACCCATGTATCTTCTCTGTTAATTCCTCTCCAGCATATTTGAATACGATAATATTGGGCCGCATGGGTCTTGTTCTTCTTAAACCGATAAATTGCTTCTTTTCTTCCGCAATGGTTGGCAGTTCTATCTGAACCTCTACTGTTTTCCATTGCTGCTAGCTTTCCATGTACATTCAGAAGTTTATTGCACTCTTCGCCAAATCAAGGCTCTCCTTTGGGAGTCTGTTTCTGCAGCTTCCTTTACAACACTTTTATTGTTGGCCATATTACTTCTATCTGTCATATTTCGTTGCTAGATTCCATGCTATCTAGTAGGCAAAATGGTTATTAAGTTTGTCCTGGACCATCTCCATAGCATTTTACCATGCTGCCGTAACGCAATATGGTACGATACACAAGTATTTTGTTCACTTTCAAATGTTTCAGCTAACGAACGGCAGCCAGTTGTGACTGCCCAACATGAAGAGCAATAACACTTTTAGGTTTAAATTCAGTTGTCCTTACACACGCTTGTGAACAGTGAAATGAATTACAACTGTTGATTCCTCGTGCTGTCATTCGTAGATTGGCAGACACAGCGACATGAAGTTGTTCGTACGTCAGCTACCATCTATTTGGCTAGAAACTCTATATTCATCAGACCTGGCTTCGTGTGACTTTTTTTTCCCTTAAAACAACGAATACCTTAAGCCACCTTTTCACAAGTATAACTGAGGTTAAATAAGGCATCGCCAAAAGTGAAAAACTCTACCCTAGTGATCAAGTTCACGAAATGTTTTGTCGATAGGAAATAGCCCAAGTACCACTGACTTTTAACGGTATAACAACCTTATTTTCTTACACATATCACCCTTATCGCAATCACATAAGCTAATAGGTGAAAATGAACACTGTGTTAAGAACCTTTTGCTGTATTATAGGAGCTCAAGCTATTTACTGAACAAAAGTGAGAGGAGACTTAGAGTCTCAAACCAATTTACACCATAGTCCGATTTATCAGACTGTTAAAGTCTTAAAGTCTTACAGTCTAGCTTACATCAAAGAAATAAATACATTTTGATAGTATACCCCTAGACTCGTTTAAATATCCGAAAATGTGATTTAAAATGTACCGCGATTACATCGGACGTTTTCTTTTGGTAGAATTAAGTGAACAGATTTAAAAGGAGTGTAGAAGGGTAAATCTCCAGAGGATCGGTACACAAACGTGTATATCAATTAACATTCTTACAAATCTCTTCTGCTGCTCTGATTTTACCTTGATATCCAATGAAACATAGCGATAAAGCAGCAATAACGAAGCAGCTATTATCTGCTTAATAGGTCGAGCTATTTAGCACCGTTGCATTATTAAAATACCGCCGACAACCCCACATCGCGTACTCACTCAGACATACAATTCATCATCATAACAGGACGTTTTAATAATTCAAAAAGGATTGTTGCTTGCATAATCTACTAGCTTTGAGTAGTATCGCAATAAGTGAATCTCTGCTACCTGGTCTTTAGCTGCCTGTGTGCGCCATACCTGTATGCTCTTTTGCTGTTTCCTTACTTTTTAACACAACTTTGATGCGAGTAGCATCGCCCTCCTCCGGAAGAATTTTTGATACCTATTGACTGATGGTGAGGGATGGAAATAGCGATTCTCTATCGACCTCTTAAGGTTAGCATGTTGCCGAGCACCAAGCCATACAGGGGTTGTAAGAGCTTATTGTAACAAATGATTGTTTGCATTCATAAACTTGCCACACAAATTGAATTCTGATTTTTCTAAACTCTCAAATCGCGGTATTGAAAAAATTACCACACGCATTTTGATTAACGAAAAAAGATCATCTTTCACGGGCGGATTATTGATGACAGTGAACAGAGAAAGTCGCTTATTCGCCGAAGAGATAAATTTAAAAAATTGGAGCAAACAAGCAGTTTCATTAAGGATTACATTGAGACATTTTGAATAAGCCGATTGATTCTTGTGTTCGTCTTAAGGCAAAATACGTGCCAAGAAATTGAAAATGTATTCAGTTTCTTTAAAATTCACAGACTTTTATGAAACACTTTACAAGGCATGGTGTTGTATCTGTTACTGAAATACTATTTCAAAAAACATCTTACCGTCTTCATTCTTTTTAAGCAAGCCAGTTGAGGCGGTTGACGGGAATCTATAATCAGAAAGAAAATAAAATTCAAAGTCATGTTTCACATGCATGCTTGTACTTAAACTTTCTGATGTTAATAGGAAAAGAAAACATTACATTTAACAAGATACAAAGGGCAAAAGCCGCATGATTTCTTTCGAAAATCTTATTATGGTTTACCTGTAGCAGTAGGGATGTGTCACAGCAGGTATGTCGAAAAAAGATGATGTTCTTTCATTACGAACTCCTTTGACGCTGGCTGTGCATTAAAGATTTTTTTTTTTTTATTAATATGAAAATAGGAAAGATACGAGGCGGATTTAAGGTTGCACGTGCTATATGGGGGATGTTAATAGTGTCATGATAACATTGTAAACTTCAAGTGGGGGGTTTTGGTGTAGATATGTTTTCCTGTAGATATGTACATATATTGAACTGCATGACGGAAAATTGATTTCTTTGTGAAGTTGAGGCAAAAATAAATACAAATCGCTGGTTCTTAGTAAGTAATAAACAGGTGGCATAGGATCATCCAACAAGAAGTGTCATTTGTAATCAATGCAGCCATATCAGTTCTAATTTTTTTTCCGTGTATAAATCGTTGGAGCAGCATTGGTGTTTTCTTTAACAAAGATTTATCAGTATGATAGTTATAAATCACACCAAATCGGCGGTGAGTTGAAGTCTCTATTTTAAGAAATCACACGTCATCCAATAACTGGTGTCATTTTCAATCAATAGAAAGCTTTATGTGGCCAGTCATGCTGAAAATAAATGTCCTCCACGTCTGAAGCACCAATTTTAATTAACGTCTTCTGGTAACACAATAACAATTTTTCGCATCAATTGCAAAAAAATAAGTTTGTGGGTTCGAGTGCTCTACCACCCTACCATCTGGGTTTGCAGTTTTGCCATAGTTTTAACGTTAACTTTATACACACACTAATGAATCGAATTCTAAATGGCTTGAAACGTTAAGGAATGAAAAAAAAAATGTATTCAAAAATTCGTCGTACCAAGCCATACGTACCTCTTTGACAGCTTGTAATCGGTTTGGTCAGTTGTGAATTGGCATTTGTTACCAGGATGTTTCAGACATGTAGGTATGTATATATCAGACTATTTCCTTTACTTTTTCAACACACTTATATAAATATAACATATGTTAGTTGGGAAATTGTAGAAAATAAGACAAAGCGTGAGCTCACCCCTTAAAAATAATTTATGAAAAGTGTAAGATAAAGTAAGATAAAGCTCCTACGTAACAGGTACCCACGAGGGAATTATGCGTATCCATCATTTTTAAAGAGATGTACGAGGGTGATCCTATAAGTACTTAGCCTCACCGCCAGATGGCGCCAGTATCGCAAGAGCAACTTACTATTGTGTAGTACATTCTAGTAGACGGCTACTGCCGATTTCAGCCGGATCGGACTTTGTTTTGACCGCGTGTGGAAGCGGGAGTGTCCACGGATTTTAGGAAAATGGAAAAAGAGCGATTGGATGCTGTGTACGGTGACTCTTCACCTTCGATGGCGACCATCAAAAATTGGTTTAGCGATTTTCAACGTGGTCGCACGTCGGTTTTTGATGAGCCACGTCCAGGTACCCCGAAAACGGCTACCACGGAGGGTAACGTGACAAAAATCCACGTTCTCGTATTGGCCGACCGCCGATTGAAGGTGCGCGAGATAGCTGAGACAGTAGGTATTTCAAAAGATCACGTGGGTCATATCCTGTCGGCGCGATGGGTGCCCCGTTTACTCACTCTGGATAAGAAGCGCACCGTGAGACCACTTCAGAGCAGTGTTTGACGCTGTTTAAGCGCAATCCGAAGGAGTTTCTGCGTCGTTTCGTGACAGTCGACGAAACATGGATCCACTGGTACACACCAGAGACCAAGGAACAGTCGAAACAGTGGACTTCACCCTGCGAACGTGCTAAAAAGAAGGCGAAGATTGTCCCATCGGCCGGAAGGGTGATGGCCACATTTTTCTGGGATTCACAAGGTGTGATCCACATTGACACACCGTATTCCCCAGATTTGGCCCCGTGCGACTTCTTCTTGTTTCCAAACTTGAAAAAGTCACTCGCCGGGCAGAAATTTCAGTCGAATGATGAGGTCATCGCAGCCACGGAGGCCTACTTTGCAGACATCGAGAAAACGTATTTTTCAGACGGGTTAAAGAAGTTAGAGCATCGCTGGGTCAAGTGTATCGAGCTAAAAGGAGACTATATTGAAAAATAAATCACCATTTCTCCAAAATGTTTGTATTTCTTTTGTAGGCTTAGTACTTATCAGACCACCCTCGTATGTCAACATTTTTATTTCGGAACATCAAATATTGTTTTAAATATGTTTCCTTATGGGGAGTTAAAAATAAGGCCCAACTATACCGCCTGTCCGAAAACCTAACCAAATTCTTTTCATTCTAAATGGAGAGGTGTTGTCTCAAACCTTACAGATGCAAACAGATTTGTTTGTTTACAAATGAAAATGAGCCCCCTTTTTTGTAAGAAATCATGATCTTATTCCCTCATGTCCAGCACCTAATCAACGAAAATATGGCATTGAAAGCATATACATTTATCAAGGCCTTTTTGCAAAATGTGGGGCAATGGTATTACAGATACATAGTTCCAATTCATAGATGGTTTCAACATCTCGTATATTACTGTCTCCGAGCGTGAATTTCGAGAAATTCAAGAAGTGTCCTATCAAGACATATCTGCACCACGCTGCTCCAGTGATCTAAAAGTGAATTTAACTTAGAAGCCTCAAGATGCGAAGTTCATTTACTTTTATTTAGATTATTTGAAACCTGAGGGATAGTTCTACACATCGTCAGAATTATAGAGCGGATCCGCGGTAATAATTTTGTATTTTGATTTTGTATTCCTTAAACTTCTTAACTACTTAAAAAATCTGAGTCAGCATACCGGATAAGTTCGACTCAACATCACGTAATAAATTCGTAAGCTGGCATATACGTACATAGATAGCAAGTCTGGCATACGAGTATATGGAACCTTTCAAAAGTTGATGGCACTATGACGTTCCGTTCACAAGTTACAATGGCATTACTGATGCTAGCTTTGAAATTTTCAAATCAATCCGAAATTCTAAATTTCGTGCATCGACAAAGCACTGCTTTTTAATGGGAAACAGGTAATTTTAGTTATTACTCAAGACAAATAATAGAGAAGTGGTTCATTGATTTCAAATACGATCGTACAAACACCGATGGCGCTGAACGCTCTAGTTGCCCAAAATCGGCAATTGTTGGAGTTGCGTAGGATGTCTTCACCTTAAAGATATCAGAAGTCAATATATTCACCATTCGTATGAACATTTAAGCATGAGGAAGCCCTGTTCGGAATGGGTAACACATTTATTCACATTCGGTCAAGAGCAACAACTCCCCGATTCAAAGAGCTGTTTGAAACTGTTTCAATGCACCTTAAAAAAATGATAATGCGGTATGCAATTCATCACTCAAATCACTCATCAAAAGATGAGAGCCATCCAAAGTGGTCAAAAACGAAATGTGCCCGGTATTTTTTCAATGACAATCTTAAGAAAGGAAGATGCATCAATTGCGAATATTATATGGCATTATTGATGGGGAAAAAAATGCTTTTTCACCAAGATGATCCACCGTGTCACAAGTCGATCGAAAAATTGCAAAATTGCACTTTGAATTGCTTCTCTATTCACTGTATTCTCCGTATCTGGCTCCCAGCGACTACTATCTGTTTTGCAGACCTAAAAATATTGTTCTAGAGAAAGAGATTTGGTTCCAGTGAAGACATAATTGCTAAAGCTAAAGAGGCACCCTTACAAGATTAAATGAACTCAATAATCGAAGCCTTTGATAATTTGAAGCCGAGGCTACTTGAATTCTACAAAATTTTGAATTTCGTAGAAAATTCGGAATTTCGTCAAACTCTCAACTTCAGCGATGAAGCTTAGATATATTTAACCGAACAATAACAAATCAGAGACCTTACGCATCCACAAAAAGTAACCTCGTGGTTTGGATTTCATGAAGGAGGGGTGTTTGGACCGTATTTTTTCGTTGATGAAAATGTTGCCCATGTTTCACTCAATGGAGTTCCGGAAAGACTCTTTTTGAGCTGAATACGAAGATCAGTGTTATAAGATTCCAACAAAGTGGTGGCACATGCAACAAGGCTGGTCAAACAATTCATCTACCGAAGTCTAGTTAGTTCGAACGGTCACGTCGCTCACGACACCTCAAGTAGTTGGTTTATCATAAGATCAGCTCAAGAAAAAAATCGAGTATAATAATAATCCAGTTGCCCATCTAAATGGCATAGAAACTAACGACAAAGCAAGACAGGAAGTAGTATAGTCAACAATGGAAAGTGTTGTGAAAGAATCTAGGCAATTGCAAGCTTCCAAAGGCAAGTCTCAGGACCGCGAAGAATATGAGGAATAAGCAAAAGCCCGTAATGTTCTTAGGCTTGAAGCCCTGAAAAATACTGGAGAGATTGCGGTACATGATACCAAAACATACGAAATGAAGGATGCCCTCTCTTCGGGATAACAGTCGACAAAGGCAAAGGAAAAATACGGACAACGAAAGTAGCGTTGGAAGGTAATGTTATCCATCAAACAAGTCAACCATTGAGAAAGTAAAAGAAGCAATCGGAGGCCGACCTTATACCATCGGAATTAATGAAATATGCAGGAGAAAAATTTACAGAGAAGTTACAAAAGAAGATCATCTCAATGAAAATATTCACGAGAAATGGAAAACCTCGGTCATCATTTCCGTATTTAAAAGGGGTGTCTGAACACAATGTAACAATAACCATAGAATCACTGCTATCGAATTGTTACAAGTTGTTTTCAACTATTCTCTTAAAGAGACTGATAACCTTCACTAAGGAGGCTATCGACGTAACTTCTGCTGGAATTGTTCCACGAGTGAACAGATTTTCACTATATGACAGTGTTTGGAAAAGAAATGGGAATTCCAGAAAAGGTCCAACAACGTAGCTACTTTTTTAAAAAGATCTATGAGTGTTTAAACTGGTCGAAAATGTCCATGTCCAACAGGAGACGAGTTAAAGTTGAAAGTGTTTTACCTGAAAAATATGAGATACGTGAAGGATTAAAACAAGGAGACGCCTTGCCACCGTTTCTCCTTAATTTGGTGCTGAAATACTAAATGAGATCAGGAAAGTGACAGACCAATAACGCCTAATGGAATCATACCGCTTTATTAACTGATGATCTGGATCTTTTGGGAGATAGTAAAGAAACAATTAACAGAAACGCAGAATTTTTCAAAACAATCCTTTTGCCCCGTAATGGCGAAATCCATGTTTATAAAATCACAATAATGCCAGTGAGACTTAACAGTGTGAGACTTGGTCTTTAACTAAGAACGAGGATAAATCAAGATCTTAAAGAAAATCTTTGATGGCAAACAAGACGTATGAAAACGCGGGTGACGAAAACCAAACAATCGAGAACTCGAAGAACTCTATTCAGCTCCAAGACAAGTAGAACGAATGAACAGTGGACAACCAGTCAAAAGAATAATGAATAGAAAGCCCGAGGGTAAAGTGCCGCCAGGAAACCCGCGCGAAATGATGGGCGAACAATATGGGAATGAACCTAGAGGCTCTGAACCTCCGAGTTCTAAATGAGAGAGAGAGAGATAATTGGAGAGCCAAATAATCCCGAATTCTAGCAAAGTTAGGTTTTCGACAAGTTACTTGCAATTTGAACTCATTTCCAATGCCTTTTAAAACTATTGGTCAGGCTAGTTATGCTAGGTATGTATTCTGGTTCTTTAATAAAAACCATCGTCACTAGTTTCTCCCTCCAATTTCGGACGTAGCGCTCGTCGACTACAATGACCACGTTCGATTGATAGGAAAAATATTTCCCATATCGGATTTCCCAAGAAAAGCATTCGGCTCTTTTAAATTAATTACAAAATCATGTCGGAATCATATTGTTACCCTTACAAATAGCCGGAGGCAGACAAAGTTCAATATTTTTGAGTTTCATCTGCAGATAGCTGTTCAAACTGCCAACCAACATACAGCCTGCGCTGAGAGAGCTACTGTTTACACAAGTAGATATGTACACTTCAAAATTAGTTCCGAGCAAGACTTGTGTTGTCTTTGGTTTTTTACTTAATAAACGAGCAAATATACAAGTCAATAAAAATGTTTATTATTCATGTTTGTTTTAATACTTTAATACGTTATGAATGCACACGCTTACCATTATACCTTGAGTTTAGATAACTTTCAGAGGTTTCCAGCGCGAATTTGCAGGGATAATGATGAGCCTGCGTTTGGTACACCAGATCTTCCAGTTGTGTGTGATGATGATGGTGCTGAGGGTGTGGTTGCGGATGATGATGGTGCGTATGAAACCAGCTCTCACACTGCATATCTAGTTTATCGGAGGCGAAACAAAAGCAAAACAAACAAAGCCACATTCAGTTGACCTACAATTAAAAGTGAGATGCGAGTACAATGTATGACATACCGGCAGACGTTGGTGGTGATGATGTTGAGGTCGTCGTGATTAAATTGCAACATGAGACTTTTGTCGTGCTTTGTAGTGACTGAGCAGGGGTAAGTGCTTCAGTTTGACTAGCTAGAGTAGTTTCCTTTTTACTTTGCGAATTCGTAATTGTCACTGTGGGCGTCGAGTGTAAGGACTCCTCTGTTGTCAGCAGGTGGTTGGAAGTGGGAATCGAGACCTGATGGATGCTACCGCTGATTGTATATCCCTGCTGTGAATTATTTATTTATTTTATTAAAGCAAAAGAAAACAAGAAAATAGTCTTATCTTTCGTTAGATTGAGTTGGCGACATAAAAGCTAATCAATACTGAGTCTGGCAAGTCAATGAGAAGTCCACAATCAGATTTCATTTCAATTTTGGCTAAGTGAATTCCGCGGAAAAAAGGTAAAACGAATTTCGATTAGAGATTCTCTAACGGATATGACACAATCCTGAACAGGAAATCGTTGTAAATTTATTTGCAATGATGATGATGAGGAAATAAACACTTTCACCTAATGCAATTGGCAGGTAAACGTAGGATTTCTTCGTGCACGTCTTCGCCATTCGCAGCCACCACCACATAGATTAATGTCAGAAGTAAATCAGTTGTGGTTTTTCATCCCTCAATGAAACGCAGAAAATTGCGTCTTAACAAACTTGCATATGCACTAGGTGTAAGTGTATCAACTAGCCTTCTTAAAGACTAAATTAGATACAATTTACGATAGTTGCCCGTATCCGGTTCGAGTGAAATGCTAGCCGGCAATTCAGGAAAAAGAAGAAAAGTCAATTATCTAATGAGTAAACCTATCCCCGTCTTCAGTGCATGAACTTCAAACAGGTGTTGAAGCTGCCCCCTTCCCTGTGTGTACTTATGTGGCTGTTGGAATGCAATTAGATCAAAAGCAAGAAGTGATAATAGGCGACGTTATTGCAGACAAAAGAAAGTCATATAATTCCCTGTTGCTTTGTCTGCTTGGACAGGTCGAGTGCGTAAATATGTGCTATCGCTGGACATATTCATTTCAGACAATAGAATGAGCTTGACGGTTGTGGGAATTGATTCATTCAAGGTATATAGGTACACTACGAAGACAGTTACTACTTTGACTTAAAATAGCTTTGCTCCTGCTTACGAGTACATTAACGTATAACAAAAACATATTTTTTTGCTACCCTCGCTTTTAGATGATAAATAAAGGTGGACTAAATAGAACATCGGCTAAGGATCAGATGTAATAGTATTTAATACCAAATGCAATAAATCTCAATCCGAAAAATCGCCTTGTCTCCTGCTTTGCGACTATTCTGCTTTTCTCAATGCAGACTTAGCAACTGAGGTTAACCGTGACTTTTTCAATTTCACGAACTGAGTACATTTGGTTCTAATTTTTTTTTCGTTATGTTGGTGAATGTTTCCAAACATTTTGTCACCTTATTTTTGAACAAATACTTATTTCGAATGGAATTTTATATAAACTTCCAAGTGATCTACATATACCTGGTCAATATATTCATTCATCATAGAGTAAAGGGCATCAAGCCCAAAGCAAATGCGTGGTACGATTCGAGCTTCAAAGATGCTATCAGGATATCAAAAGTGTTGAGTTTCGAGACTTATAAAGCCAACCCCTTCTAAGGAGAACCGGATTAGGTTTAAACGAGTCAAAAATTTAGGCTAAAAATTCTTCTATGCCACAAAGGTAGCAGAAATGTTGGTCGTTCCAAAAGAACATGCAGAATTCTGCTTCGTCTTCAATCCCCACGCTCATTTGACATGATATCCCAGCTGTCAACTCGTGAGGCAAAGCCAATATGTGGCTGTACATTTTGCAGATAGCTTCCAGATTGCACTTTGTGTCGGACAGTATTTGAGAGCGTCTATGAGATATACCCACCTTCGAAAGAATACTTAAACATCTCAACGAGTTCAAATTTCCTGGCCCTGATCTTTTAAATTCATAAAATCACGGTGTAAGTCTTTTCATCTGTTCCTGAGTAGATGACAAACTTCGTTTGTCCAGCCTGTCCCTAAAAGGTCTCTGCGTCTCCCTCCACCTACCGACCCTCAGGTCATGGAAACGTTAATAAATCAATCAGCTTGTGAAATATGTTGAATCACGGAAACTTCTTATGACCACCAGTAAGGTCCACAGTTGATCTAATGGCATATTCCACCGTAAAGTTGAACTAATCTTTGTACAGACGCGATGAAAGAAGAATCCTTGCGCATGATATTTCTCTAGCATTTGATGGAGTTTTGGATGAGGCACTTTTGTCAGAAATGCTTGATATCCATGAATCTCTTTTTCTATGACCTTCTGGTGCCTAGTATGATATTTACCAAATAAATGCTGGTGATCCTTGAGGCTCAATTCTATCACTGACGCTCTTTCTCACTTTTATAAATGATCTCCTATCTGCTATTTCCCATGACAGTTCTATCTGCTTTTCACATTCGTTCCAATATTCACATCCTTGCTCATTGGCGGCAGGATAACAACGCAGCTAATATTAGGCAAATTAAATTTTAGCCTCGACAGCATAATTAATTGGAATATAAACAATAAAGCGGAATTCAACGCTTCTAAAACTTAATGATGTCTACAATCACTTAAGCCAATGGAACTTTTGTCATTGAACCCGAAAATCTTTCCCACCTTGGTATTTGCGTTATTTAAACATGAAATGACAATATACTCCTATGCAAGATCGCTGAAAAAATAAAGGTTTCCATAAATAATGTAAGAAATATTTAATCCTCTCTGAATTGGCTCCAATCTATCAATCCCATATGCCTATATTCGTTCCGAGCTTGAGCGCGTCAGCCACAACTGGTTTGGTGCTTCCAAGCCCTCTTTACGCCTGCTAGTTAAAGTTCAAGGGCGGGCGATAAGACATTGAGAGTGACTTGAACATCGAATCTGTTTATCAATGTTTTATCACTATTTGAATAAACACTGCTCAAGTGAAAAAGCCTTTCCGCCTCTTCAAAAATTTAAACGAAATACTCGTTTCGCTTTACATTTCGTTTCACTTTACAATTCACATTCCTATTCTCCCTCTGTACCTTTGGTACGAACTATGTCTTGACAATGGTCAACAGTAGGAAACGCGTTTATTACAAAAAAAATAGATAAAATAATTGACAGAGCCTCTGTGTATTTTACTCCGGAGTAGAGTCCTGTAGAAGGATACCGCGTGTTAAAAATATTTAGTGATTGTTCCATTTTATAAATATGTATGTAATGCGATGTTTTGTTGTTGTGATAATATGAATTCTAAATGCCTGAATGTTAAATGAAGTGTATATCTTTAAATCTATGGTTTATCTCTTTCGTTTTCTTGTAGCTCTTAGGGTGTTTTTTATAGAGTTATAGAACTTTGAAAGGGAATAAAGCAAAGATGATTTTTTTAAATTGACATGAAATTGACTTTATTCGAAAGATAATCTTCTGACATTATAATTTAAATATAATTTCTGGCATATGACCGCCAAGGCTGGTTTGGACGTAGTCTAATCTAAAGGTCCAATTTTCGATGATTTTTTCCAACATTTGTGGCCGTATATCGGCAATAACGCGGCGAATGTTGCCCTCCAAGTGGTCAATCATTTTGAGTTTATCGGCGTAGACTAGCGACTTCACATATCCCCACAGAAAATAGTCAAGCGGCGTTAAATCGCACGATCTTGGAGGCCTATTCACGGGTCCGTAACGTGAAATTATGCGGTTACCAAACGTTTCCTTCAATAAATCAATTGTGGCACGAGCTGTGTGACATATTGCGCCGTCTTGTTGAAACCACAGCTCCTCCACATCCTGCACGTTGTTCAATTGATGAACGAAAAAGTCCGTAATCATGGCTCTATAGCGGTCACCATTGACTGTAACGTTCTGGCCAGCATCGTTTTTAAAGAAGTACGGACCAATTATTCCACCAACCCATAAAGCACACCAAACAGTCAGTTTTTGTGGATGTAACGGTGGCTCAACATACACTTGAGGATTATCATCACTCCAAATACGGCAGTTTTGTTTATTGACGTATCCATTCAACCAAAAGTGAGCTTCATCGCTAAACAAAATTCGCTTATGAAAATTGGGATCAACGGCAATCTTGTTTTGGGCCCATTCACTGCCAGCCGTGGCAGTCATATGCCAGAAATTATATTTAAATTATAATGTCAGAAGATTATCTTTCGAATAAAGTCAATTTCATGTCAATTTAAAAAAATCATCTTTGTCTTATTCCATTTCAAAATTCTATACCTCTATTAAAAACACCCTTTATAATAATTATGAATATGAAATGTAAAAGTTTGTTCGAATTCGACATTTCTAGCGAGCAGAATAACAAAAAAGATATATATATTTTTGAACTCTCGTAGTATTAAATGATCTTGTCTTGTTGTTGTTTTTCGGGGTCTTCCGCCAAGACGATTAGTTTCTACTCTCTCTTTCTGTTGAAATCGTTTAATTAAACCAGAAATAACTGATTTCTCCATAAAATATCTGCAACAAATATTTTCTTGTCTTATTCCAATACGGAAATCTTCAATAAATTTTATTTAACTTCATTTCCAAACTTGTTTCTGGCCATTGTATTTAAAATAAATCTTGAAACTTAAACATCACTTCTTTCTGCAACAACTTCACAACGAGAAAGGAATACATTGAATGGAATACTTAAACGGAATGTTACCTTACGGTCCCGAGATGTGCGCACACTTTGGATATTTTCCAGTTCAGTCGGAGTTGCTTTAGTTTTGTCAATGTCATATTATATAGGAAAAAACAAAATTTATTAAACAAAAATTGAACAGAGAGTGAAGCATAACTGAAAGAAGTGACTATGCTTCTTAGAAATCGGAGCATTGCTACGCTTAAGGCATTGAAGGGATTGTTTTTGTACCGTGTAATGTGTGTGTGTTTTAAAGTGGATTCGGAATGAAAACCGTAAAAAATATAGAAATCTCCAAACTCGGTCTTCAATCGGAAAAGGCTATGGTGAAAATTTGGTAGAGATCGAAACAATAAATGTAAATAGTTGTGTGGAAATCAGCATGATGCCTATGAAACTGGCCGATAAGCAACCTACATTGGCAAATAAGCATGGCCCCATCTTAACGCTTAATGGTGAGGATAGATTTTGCTACGGAGTCGAGAATCATTTTGCCGATCTTACCAAACCAAAGCCTTTGAAGAGCTTATAGCGCTCCAAATATATGCCTTCTGCAGAGAAGAAAAACAATGGATTTTGTATTACGGTGGAAGAGAATTTAGATTAGAAAGTTCTATATTTATTCTTGGGTTTGCCTTTATTAGGGTATTTTCAGAATATATTGTACTCTAAATGAAAATGAAAATGCTGTTTGAATCGAACATGACTTTACACTATACTTATTTAACCACCTGTGATGTCTCATGTCAGTCCTGTTCCCGTATCTGGGAATCTGCCAGTATTCTTCACGCAACACGGAAGGTTAAGCATGCGGAGTTCAGTCATAACGCTCATGGTTGAACAAAAACTTAGGCTTCACACGGAGAACGATCTGTACTGAAAACATAAACCCGAGTATCTGAAACTTAAGCCAACAACGGATTCGGTAATAAGTTTCATGTTTCTGTAAGTCTAAATATGAATCCAATATATTTATTTTTTGTATATCGATCGTCTTGGAATATCCTCCTCTCACCATAGGGACCGATTTCAATTCTAAGTCATTGTGAGTTATGAAGACCATTTTAATCAATTAATTCAATTATTTAGAACAAGCATTTCCGATCGTAAAAAGTGTTAAGTTATTATCAAGAAATTAATCATTAGGTTTTTTAGGGGCTGTGAGAATGTGTAAGCTCAAATAGGTCTTCAAATATAATACTTTTAAGGCTATTATTATTATTGTTGTTATTATCATTATTTGGCCATTTGGAATTTATAGCTCGGACAATGCTTAAGCCACCATAGACTCTCCGATCCAGTTTACAAAGTCTCAAAATCTGTTTCCACCCTTCTTAACCAAAGACGAAGTTTCACATCTGTAAAATGTCACATCGTTTTGTAAATATAGATTTCGACATAGCGTGACAAAAGGTTAATCAAAAAGAGATTTTACTTTATCTTTAACAGAAACCCAAAGGAAAACTTTTGATCGTATAATCTCAGCAGCAAGCTCCCGTTTCAATAAGTCACAATTTCAGGAAATTCAATTTGTTATGCAAAATATTGGGCCAGCGCACACGGGTGTAATTATACCAGGAGGAAAACTGGTGTAATACTCTAATCTAAGCGCACACGGTATGAATTACTCTGGCAGGAATCTCGTTTCATTGTGTTAGTGACGAATCATGATTGAAACGCAACACCAGACAAAAAACGTGCAGACTCGAAAAATAAAGAGTTGTGCATGTGTTAGTTTTCTGCCATCCAGCTGAAAATACTGCAAATGTCGTCAACATGGGTCGATCAATTAACCCATTCACTGCAATAGTCGCACAAACATAATTTTCAAAGTGCAGCCCAAAAAACCGCATCAAACTGTCGTTCATTATTTATTTTTATTTCCTTTGCGTTTTTGGTACCAAGGCAAATAGAAATGAGCCTCAAAATGATTTAGCCGTCATGATTTTGTTGATAAATTCTGGCATCTACTCAGCAAAAGTGCAACTGATTTTCTGTTGTTAGGAAGATTGTTTTAATAGTGGTTGCAACAGGGCATTCAATTACTAGAATGGCCCATGTATTCCATGTAATCATAGTCCATATGTATCACCTTAAGCACTTGCCATTTTTCTGTTTCAGGAGTATAGGGTTTGGGGAAAAAAATTTAAGAATTTTTATGTCATTGCATGACGCTTATTTTTATCTATGACCTTTTGCTATCTTGTGGGCCGTTCCATAATTCCAATTTCCTTGAACGTATAATTTCTGAGATTTCTGGTGAAAGGACCAAGACCATTCATACAACAGAAAACTCATTTTTTTGTCTGAATTTCTTTTCATTATTTATTATAATTATTACTGGCTATGTGAAACTCAGAAGTTCGAAGCCTCATTGATCACCCTTCGCCAAGCTCCCCTGTCATGAGCGCCCTGCTTGTTCTGGCCCATCTCTCCTCGTTTTTAAAAAGAAAGCACAGCGCGGATTACCAATCGTAAGAGGCTCCATGAAAAAAAAGATAGCAGTGGTAGGCACAGAGCTGAGGACTCTGTCCTACGCACGCTCATATCACTACAAGAATTCTATACCACAATAAAAAAACAGCATCAAAAATCACACCTTGCTGCTAAGAAAAGAAATGGATGTTGCGTGAACCGGTCAACCAGTGATCGTAAATTAAAAAAAGGCGTAAGACTCTATAAACCGATCGAAAATGTATTATATCTCTGTAAAGCTAGGAATCCTAAAAAATTGGTAAAATTAATACAAGTATACATATTTCAAAGGGAAACAAAGGACAAGTTAGAGTAGGAAATGTCTTATCTGAAACATTCGAGATACGTGAAATATTAAAGCTAGGAGGAGCCTTCAGAAAAATACAACTCTAACTTACGCTGCTGATGTAGACTTGCAGGGGGGTAGTAAAAAAATAGTTAAAAGACCCCAAAAAAATCGAATAATGACAGGAAAAGGAGTAGGCTTTGAAGTAAATGAAAAGGAAACCAAACATATAGTTACTAACGCACTTGGATCGATTAAGCCTCACACCTGATTGTACTGTATTAACCCTTTGAGAAAGTGAACGAGTTCAAATAACTGGGAACGCTTTTGATTGTCAAAAAAATAACTCAAACAACTCATTTGTTCCGCAATGTCAAGCTTCATAGTTATAAAACCTTAATAAAATAAGACTGTTTAAAGATGTGAAACTTCGTCTCTGACAAAAAAAATAGCAAAAAAAGTTCGACTTTGAAAAGAAGATTTAAGGAGAATCTACGGTGAAAAATGGGAAAAAGAAGCAGGTGAATAGAAAAAACTACACAAATAAGGACTGGAAGAATTTTATTCAGCACAAGCATGGTTCTAATAATAAAGGCACGAAGACTAATATGAACCACACACGTAGAATAAATAAACGAATGAAAAAATATCGCGCCGTAGATGGGAGAAAAAATAAGGATGGGCCTAGAAGAGATGCAACAGAACAGCGAAACATGGAAGGAACATACTCATTACAGGGAAGCTTGGCGAAGAGTTGTGAACGAGACTCTGAACTTCCAAGTTCCAAGTCCAGAGATCTAAATTTAATTTGTGGGTGCAAGATCAGAACTTCCGAGTCAATTTGTGTGGACTTCTTGTCATGGTGGAAGAAAATGCCCTTCCTGTTAATCATTTCTGGAATTTTTTTTTTTTTTAATTGCTTGCTGCAATCTAGTATTTTATACTACCACCATACACACTGTGAAAAAACATGAAAATTGTGGATTTCATATATGCTTCAGTATAACGCCCTATGATCAGTATTGCCCGGTATGGTATAACATCAAACACCATCTGGTGACAGATATCTCTCAGTTTTTCCCAAACCAACACAAAACTAACAAAAACAGCGCCGTGTTGTAGTGGGTATTTGGTGTCGGCCTCTGAAACCCCCGTAGTACACTTGCCTTAAAAAAATCTTCTCGGTTCCCGCCGTTCGGAATCAGCATTAAACTACAGGTGTCATTCACTTTTTTGAAAACAAATCACACACAACATAAGTAAGTAAATGAGAAAAGCTTGGCTCTGGCTCTTCATGAGCTGTAGCGCCATCTAATAATAATAATAACATAAAAGCTATATTTACAGTCCTTTTATCGCTTGCATTACATTCTGTGAAGGTTTAGGATCGAAACTTCCCTCAATCATCTATACGAGGTTTGTTAAAGAAATAAGGTTCCCTCTTCTCCTATCCTCGAAGAACTTCTTATATGCGTCCTTCGCTCTTCCCACATTTTATTTCCTCAAAAGTGGCAAATCGGAAAGTCTTTCAGTTTTGGATTAAAAAAAGTCACAGGGACTAAATTCGCCGAAAACGATGGCTGAGGTATTGTTTTTGACCAAAAGCTTATGCACAAGCAACGACGAGTGAACAGGAGCATTATCGTGATACAACAGCCATGAATTTGTTCCCACAAAATCGCATTGCTGCACGCAAACGGCGCATAACTTCAAAGTAATATTCCTTATTGACCGTATGATCTTCCGGTAAGAACTCACGATAACCACTCAATTGTAATGGAAGAAAACAGTGAATAACACTTTCACTTGACTAAACATGACGTTCTTTTATCGATCTTGGCTCTTCTAGTCTCTTCCATTGGAGTGATTGGATTTTGCTTTCGACATCATAACCATATACCCAAGTTTCGTCACCAGTGATGACCCTTTTCAGCAAATCGGAATCGTTATTCACATCTTCAACAGCTTCTTAGCGATGCTAACGCGACTGTTCTTTTGGTCAAAATTTAGCAATATCGTAACAGACTTCAGTGACATCTTCAAAATATCAGAAAAACAACCGATTCGACGATTCTCCATAACAATTTTCTTCACTGCACTGCTTGTGCTTGAATGCACTGAGGCGTCCTAGCGAGCATCTTCATTAACTTCTCCTCGGCCGTCTCTGGGGAGCTTGTACCACTTATAACTAATTTTATTTTACTCACAACAGACAAAATTGTTTCTTTGATCCATTTTTTTCAATACCAAAAATTAAGCACATCGAAACACATCTAATTTTTGTGTCTGTGGAAAACAAACTAAATTTCCAAAATGACTGACGATGTCAATATTAGGGGACATTATTATGTCGACTCACCTTTTTTTTCGACTCTGAACAGCAACTTTGGAAATCTTTCCTCGACTGGCATACTTGGGACAAAATCGCAAAATACAATTTCGACGTCTTGGTTGTTATGGGATTCGAACCCTGTGTCACCGGCGTCAGGAGCTGCCTTGACAGATACCAGCAAATAAATCACAATTGAAATCGTTTATGTAGTAGGCGAAAAACTGTTTTTGGGCCCACTCAGTCGCGAAATCTGGCGCTCAGTGATTACCCTACTTTTCATATTTAGAGAAACCATTCTCTCCTAGATTCTTTCAATCTCCCAAACTTTTGGCATATTTACGAGTACTTCAGGCGTGTGTCAATTATGAATTGAAATATTCAGTAAAACTCATTTAATTTTCCAAATACGATCATAAATCAAGCCACTAACAGATCCCAATCATTTCAGGCTCATAACTTTCATATGATAATCCCAATGCAAGCATACAATGGACCTTTTGCATATTACTTCCGAAATAATTGCACAGCCCAATTTAGTCATACGAAATGTACATGAAATCATGCAAACCGACTTTTTTCATTGCTCTCCTTTCATTGTACATAACCCGGCTCTAAAGATAGATTTTCTCATTCAGCGAAGCATTTCGTAATTGTCTTAGGGCGCGCAGCACTCTTTACATCTCGAAGACTCCAAAACTACGATTATGATATTGCCTTGCGTTCCCATAGCACTATGTATAACGGCAGCAGTTGCACGGAAAACACTTTCTCCATATGTGGTTCCATCGCTTCTTTGATCATTTCATTTCATGACCTTAACCAGAGCGCATCGTTGTCTTGGGGAGCTTAACCACCATATACGCGCGTTTATTGTTGTAAGCGAAACGAATATTTCTTTCATTTAGTTTGAAACTCTCTCCGTCGAAATAAGATGCATCTTTTGGTGCAAAAACGAACTAAGCAATATCTCTTCGCATTTTGTATCCTTTTCTCCGGACTTATTGGTAAGTTAATTACGTGATTGTAGTAAGGAAAATAAATATGGGATTGTTTCTACTAGGAACCGAGGAGTATTCACAACATTGTTCGGTCCGTTTGGAAAATGCACTAGAACACATAAGGCGGAGAAATGGTCAAACCAAATCGAGATCCTTGGAGTTAACGCCATACTCGTTATATCAGTCGATTTACGGAAACGACAAGGACGAGAGCATCGACAGTGAAAAGCAGGAGTTCTTCAGGGCGGATTCGAGAAATAGCGACAGCAAACGCCAACCTCACAGTTTGCCCATATCACGAGTGCAGATCGAGGATATGAAAGTACGGTTGCCCGTTAAGGCAGTTCGATGGGTGGAAGTTGATAAGTGCACGTTTACCATGGTGAATAGGACTCTGGACACGAGATTAATTTTTCCCGACTTGACACTTAGTGGAAAGGTTGTTCTTCATCCAACTGGGGGGAAATGTAACATGATCCTGAGATTAAGACGCGCCGGAATTGAATTTCACACAGTCCCGGTGCACACAGGAATGGACGAATCGCGTAATAGTAGACCAATAGCTTCAGTTCGAACGGATTCACACTTTGCCGAACCAGGATTCATATCAGTTTTCGCTCACGGTTGTCAGGGTCCGACTGGTATCAAACTGCGCCAAAACTCCAAACGAAGATATGGATTCGGTAGTAACGACGAGATGGATGTGCCCGCCGAAGCAGGCAGCAGTCAACGTCGATGGGGAAAATATCACAATTCAATACGACCGTCTTACGATCGGCGAAACGAAGCACAGGAGAGTGGTGATTCGGTTTTCAGCCGCAGATTCATCCGGGAAATCACAGCCGACCACCATTCTGAGGATCATTTTTACTTTGACGATGACATATTTAATTTCGAAGATGACCTCGTCCACCTCGAACCTGACGCGAGAGCTTTCGCAGAGATATTTTCAAAACAAATGTACGTGGAAAGACAGAACCCGAAATGGCATAGCACTTCAGAATACGGGAGCAGCAGCAGCAACACAAACGCCGACGACATTAACAACGCACTCATCAAAGAACTGGAACAACTCTTTTCCATGGGAGTGAAAGGCTTACTCACAACATACATGCAACGAGCACTGCAACCGGCAATCAAAGAAACTCTGATGGAAAACATGGGCTACACAATAAGCTACGGATAACAACAGTCTTGGCAGTGAAATGAGTTTTATTCGCGATTACTCCCCGTCATTTATTGTGATTCGATTTCTATTTAAATAAAATTTGTTCTTACATTCTTGGTCGTATCTACTTCGAGGTGGCTATGGTGGTTGTGATGATATCCCTTCAATCCATCCATTGCCACTTGTGAAACACGGAAATAAGACAAATCTTCACTTTGGGGAGCGTTAGAACTTTTCGAACTTATGTCCACGAGGTTATAATTCAAACTGAGAAGTTGTGTCCTAAGGGATGCTTCGATAAGATGCACTGCAGGACCAATGTGGTTTTTCATACGACTCTATGGGCGGAGTTCAATAAGAAAAAGGACATTGCGCAGGAACGTCAACACCCCCAGCATGTGATTCTTCAAATACGCCATTGCTTGTAGGTTTTGTTTTTTAAATTTGTATTAATCTGTATGTGCAAGAACATTCATGTAGATACATATGTATCTGAAGCTATTGGTTTAAAGACGGGAGGTTTTTAGTTGAATTCGCTAGGACTGGCGGCTGCTTTAATTGTCATTTCTGCAATAAATTTAAAATATAACTTAAGGGCTACTAAGGAACAATTGAATGTTGGATTAAAAATAGAATATATGCGAGTATCAAAAAGGGGTCAAGTAGCAACGAAGAAGCTCGAAGAGTACCTTATACAGGTCTAGGACGCCATTATTTTCCAATTATACAGCAATTTTTAATTTAATATAGAATAGCTATTTATTGAATTTAATTTAGAGACGAGTCCTTGCCTATAACTCCCCATCAATGCAAAACTGAAGGTATTTCTAGCTCTCCTAACACGGTCACATCCAACTATATCATTACAGGAAGTACATGTATTTCAAATATTAATTAAACTGGGGGTGATGGAAATAAAATATTTTTTTTATAAGTAATGGGGGCTAGAATACAAAAGGTTAAAAAGGATTTGTAAAAATCGTCGAACTGTTTGACATTATAGTCTTTTCAAAAAATTAGCGCGTTACGACTCTCTTAAAACCATTTAAACTATCCCAACTCATTGGACTTTTCACTCACCTAATTTTGTTTTGCCATAACTTTTAAGTGAAACAACTTAATTTGGCAATTTTTTTAATGCTGTTTTGAAACTTTAAGTCTTATTCCATTACTTTTTGAAGATGATATCGGTCATTTGGGCTGTTTTTACCAAATTTTGAATTACTTCGGCAATAAATTTTCTCCCTCTCAATCCATATTCCCTTCGACAGCTTCCAGAGTCTGTGGCTCGTTCTGATGGACACGTAAATTTAGAAAACTTCAAAGTAAATAGTCAGGGCTGATCTATCTTGTCGGGTAACGTAAATTGCCAAAACCACACATTAGGCAACTAGAAAAGGCTTTTTTTTTTGTTAAACGATTTGTATATGGCTGCATCGTCCGGTTGAAACCCGATGTTTTTCATTCCTAATTCAAAAATGTGCGACAATAAAAACTCGTTGATCATGTAAAATATGAGTTTTTTGCTCTTTGGTCTTTTTGCGTTCTATTTTTAACATCCGACGCAAGATTCGTAACACATAACAGAATTAAGCATACTCAGTTAACATAACCATTTTATTATAGAAAGGCCTACATCCGAACAAAGCTTACAAATTTTTCAATTTTATATTCAAAATTCTTTGAAAAATTTAAAATGCAATTCGACCATTTTACGGTCCTACTGAACAAGCAATTCAAGCCATAGTGACCAAATTTCGTATCAATTTCTCGCTATTGAATATCAAGCCACCTACTCGGATGCGTAAAGTGCGTACAGAGGAAAACATTGTTGTTATATCCGCCAGTGTTAATAAAGACAGTGTTTTGTCCATTCATCGCCGAGGAAAATCCGCTTTTTTATCAAAAATTGTCTTCACCAACGAAGTTCATTTGTAGCTGAATAAGTGAAACTGCCTTATCTAGTCCAATGAGTAACTTTAAGATATAAGGTGAAAGGGAATCATTGGCCCATATTTGTTCAAAGATGAGCGTAAGAACAAAGTTACCTTCAATAGCGCATACGATCATTAAATTATTTCGAACTTCTTTGACCACATTGCACGAGCTGAACCTAGTCAACATGGGGAACCACTAGATGGCGCTATAAGCCACACAGTGCGATAATCGATGGACAAATTGAGAAATGAGTTAGGTGAGAAATTCATATTTAGACTGGTGAATTTGCCGGCTAGATCTTACTACTTGACGCCTTTGGACAATTTTTTATAGGGGTACAAAAAATCACTCATCTATGCGAATTAATGCTGACTTAATTGCATCCTTGGAAGACAATACTACATGTGTTCATAAAGAAAAAAGAGCTTAAGTTATTTACTTAAAAAAACACATAAATTAGCAAGTAGGATATCATCTTGGCTAAATACGAATTTTATAATGATGTCGAACAACTTCTAGTTTTTTTTAAATGAGTTTTTCGACTGTGATAAATTCAAAAAATCCTTTTTAAGCAGATTAAAATTTGGGGATTTAAATATGTAATTCAAATCTGTAATAAACCGCTTTCAAATATTTTCTTAAAGAGACTTATATCATACTCTATGGAAATAAAACCACCAGTGTTGAGGCACTGCTCGACGACTAACCAAATTTTCACGACAGCTTTTAGAAACTGGGAATTCCATGAAGCCGTATTGATTGAAAATGTATCATGTCCTTCTAAGGCTGAGTATCCCGCGAATGTTGGTGAAAAGTATGCCTATGAAAAACAAAGGTCGACTAAAGTAGAAAGTGCCTTATTTGAAACACTCGATATACGTTAAAACATGGAGACGCCCTATCACCACTTCGCTATAATTTGTTGCTGGAATACGTAATAAGATCCTTTCAGAAAAATATTAGGGAAATTACTTTTAATGGAATCACATCCGCTCTATCTACGTACGTTGACAATTTTGACTTTCTGTCCTAGGAGATAGTGAGGAATAATTTTTTTTTTGTGGCTTCTGCTTTATCTGTTGGAGCACTCAGACACAAATACTGTGTCCGTTGTTCTGCCAAAGAGACACCTTAGATGGCGTTCGAGCTCATGAAGAGCCAAAGCCAAGCTTCTTTTTTATCCACTTATGTTGTGTGCTATTTGTTTTTTCCACAAGTGAACACCTAAAGCTTATTGCCAATTCCGAACGGCGAGAGCCGAAAAGCTTTTTAAAGCAAGTGTACAACGGCGGGTTTTGCCAGTACCCTGCCGAGGAGGAAAGCCACGAAATAATCATTCGATGACGTTGGTGTTATCGGGATCCGAACTCGCTCATCTTGCGATAGCGGCCGACACACTACCCACTGCCCCACGGGGGAAACAGTGAGTCTTATAATGTAATTATAATGTAATAATAATGCCAAATGTATGGCTATTGACCGACTTGGATCGATCCAATCATCGACCCTGACTATACTCTATAATCGCTTTGAGAAAGTGGACGAATTCAAATATGTGGATTGACTGCCAAAAACGGGTTAAAAATAATCACCGAAAAATTATTTCATTGACTTAACATGGGAAATTTTTTTCACGCACAGTACCTGCGGGTCACATGAACAATGTCGATCAAATTTTCCATGGTGATGTTATAGCGCTATGGTGTCATTCTGTATCTTATTAGAAGTTTTAATCAATTGCCTCCAGTACTCGATCGGTCACTCCTCGCACCATTTGTTCCTCCTTCGGTACGTGGACGATTTTTATTTGAGCAGTTTACACAAATATTTGAGCTAAGAGAAATCAAGAGACAGTCAGGAAATGAATAGTAGACGTTTCGAGAAACTCTCGGACGAATGGATACTGGCGCTCTATCCACTGTAGATTACAGTTTGCTGCAGTCAAGATTTCTAGTAAACAACTCACCAATCGTCAACGAATTTAAAGATGCTATTTAGATTATAACCAAAAAAAAATGATGTAGTAGGTAGCTAAAATAAGTTTCCACACATTAAGGAAAAGAAAATGTTGACAGATTTTTCTAAATTCAATGTTTTTAATCAAAGTAATAGGGGACATTTTTCACTTACATTATATTATAATTAAAAAACGTAACAGATTAAAAAAAAAAATAAACATAAACAAAGAAACGAATATTTTATAAAAACCTTAAAAAAAAGTTGCAGCAAAAATATGTTTCCACACTCTTTAATAGCCACAATGTCCGCCATTATTAAGCGACATAGACGCTAATCGATGTGGCATGGAACGGGTAAGCTTTTGACATTCTTCTAGAGTAAACTGAGGCCATAACTCCCTGATGCAGGTTTTAAACTCGTTTATGTTTCTTGGTCCCCTCTCTGCTATATTCATTTTCAATAAGGCCCATAGGCCACTGCATCAGCTTTGTACCTTCCTGCAGCATATAGTCCCTCACTATTTTGGCGTTATGGATGGGCGCATTATCTTGCGAAGTCTTCTCCAATAAGGCGTTTGCCTTCGGGAATTACCACTTCTCGCAGCAAATTGAGGTAAATGGAAGCGTTAACTTTTCTTTCCAGAATAACGATTTTGCCTACGCCATATGAGGAAAGGCAACCCCATACCATAGTATAACCCCATTTTAGTGTAGGCCTGGCACACTTATAGGAGATTGCCTCACCATTTTTCCTCCAGACACAAACTCTGCCATGCGAATAATTCATTCGTATCATGGATTCATCCGTCCAAAGGACCTTATCCCAAAAATCATCGTCTTTTAGAACATGCTGCTGATAGAATTGCAACCTTTTTTCCATATTGACCTTGCTTACATAAGGCAATTTGCGGGCAACGCGACCGTGCTTCCCATCTTCATGCAGACCCCTGCGAATTGTGTCAACCGATGGTACTTTGGTAGCCTCGTTGCTTATTTTGGCTTGTATATTTTTTGCAGACAATAATGGATTATTTGCAGAGATGTATTTGATCTTCTTATCAACCCTTTTGGTGGTTATTCGTGGGCGTCCTGCCCTTTTTTTTTGCGGAAATCCGCCCATCTTCAGCAAAGGCACTAACCACTTTATTAATTGCGGTATGGGATTTCTTTAAAACCTTGGCTATATTTTGGTTAGAATAACCTTCATTGTGCATATTAATGATAACTTTTCGTTCCGCAGTCGTCATCTGTTTAAATTTAGCCATTTTTAATATTTTTATAGAACAAAAACCTAAAATATTGAGATCGAGGTTTTTTTACTACTACTGATCAAACTGGTGATGGTGATGGTGATGGTGATGGTGATGGTGATGGTGATGGTGATGGTGATGGTGATGGTGATGGTGATGGTGATGGTGATGGTGATGGTGATGGTGATGGTGATGGTGATGGTGATGGTGATGGTGATGGTGATGGTGATGGTGATGGTGATGGTGATGGTGATGGTGATGGTGATGGTGATGGTGATGGTGATGGTGATGGTGATGGTGATGGTGATGGTGATGATGATGGTGATGGTGATGGTGATGGTGATGATGATGGTGATGGTGATGGTGATGGTGATGGTGATGGTGATGGTGATGGTGATGGTGATGGTGATGGTGATGGTGATGGTGATGGTGATGGTGATGGTGATGGTGATGGTGATGGTGATGGTGATGGTGATGGTGATGGTGATGGTGATGGTGATGGTGATGGTGATGGTGATGGTGATGGTGATGGTGATGGTGATGGTGATGGTGATGGTGATGGTGATGGTGATGGTGATGGTGATGGTGATGGTGATGGTGATGGTGATGGTGATGGTGATGGTGATGGTGATGGTGATGGTGATGGTGATGGTGATGGTGATGGTGATGGTGATGGTGATGGTGATGGTGATGGTGATGGTGATGGTGATGGTGATGGTGATGGTGATGGTGATGGTGATGGTGATGGTGATGGTGATGGTGATGGTGATGGTGATGGTGATGGTGATGGTGATGGTGATGGTGATGGTGATGGTGATGGTGATGGTGATGGTGATGGTGATGGTGATGGTGGTGCTGGAGATGATTTTTTTTTTTGATAATTTACGCGCGCAAAAGGGGTTATGACTACCCTTAAGTGTCCGGAATCAAGACACAGCACGGGCCGAAGGTATAGAGGGAGAAAGGGAGAGGAGGTACCTGTGCACATTGGTCCTAAATGTCTGTGGATTGTAGTGAGTAGGAAATATTGGGCTGGGAAGAGCATTCCATTACCGTGTTGTGCGGCTGAAGAACGAATCCCTGAACTTAACTGTACGTCCGAAAGCAGGCTTAAGGGTAAACTGATGAGCATTCCTGGCAAGACGAGTATTGCGGGTGAATTCATGGAGGTGAGGAATGCAATTGGCTAACTCATTTGAGCAACGGTTGTTAAAATAGCGACAAAATAGTGACAAGGAAGACACATTACATCGGTGTTCGAGCGAGTCAATCGACTTTGCGATATTTGTGTCTCCTATAAGTTTTATCGCTCGCTGTTGTATCCTATCTAGTAGGTGCAGTGAAGGGGCACCATACCAGATATGAGCGTTATACTCAAACTTGGGGCGGATGTAGGCCTTATAAATTGAAGCCAAATCAGAGGGGGTGAAATATTTCTTGCATCGTTTGAGGAAACCTAGACATTTTGCCGCGTTTTTGGCGATTTCAAATATGTGATCATTCCAATTAAGTTTGGTGTTGATACACATACCAAGGATGGAAAGTTTTTCGGTTTCGTCGACACAAGCGCCATTCATGGATAATGGCTGATTATTATGGGGTCGCTTTACCGACAGTAGACAGCATTGAGTTTTGGAAGCATTGAATTCCACTCTATTATTTTTACCCCATCGATTATGCTGTCAAGATCGGAATTCAATGTGCTTGACATACGCTGCCGTTCCAGTTCTATGGCCGAAGAGCAGGGACGTGAGTCCTGGAACGAATATGAAAAGCTGAGAGTACTGTCATCAGCGAAGGAGGGGATTGGATTAGAAGTAACAGACAAGAGATCATTTATAAAAATGAGAAAGAGAGTCGGAGACAAAACAGAGCCTTGGGGGACACGAGCATTTATTTGGTGAATATCAGACTTGAACCCATCCAAAACAACTGGAATTGAACGGTTCGAAAGGTAATTTCTAATCCATAGAATCAGAGATTTATCGATGCCATAAGCACGCATTTTCGACAAAAGAGCCTGATGCCAAACTCTGTCAAATGCTTTTGAAATATCAAGCGCTACGATCTTGCTTTCGCCTTGATTGTGCAAAGATTGGTTCCACTTTTCGGTGAGATATGCCATCAAATCACCAGTGGACCTGTTGCTGCGAAAACCGTATTGCCGGTCATTAAGAAGCTTCCGCGATTCAAGATATTTCATAAGCTGACGGTTTATCAGCGTTTCCATGACCTTGGAAAGAAGGGACGTTAGTGCTATTGGTCGGTAGGAGGAGGGAGACGAAGATTCGCCCTTTTTGGGGACGGGCTGGACAAATGCTGTTTTCCATCTACTCGGAAAGAGACCCGAAGAGTAGGACAGATGGAAAAGCTTACGCAGAGATTTTGCCAGCGCAGAAGAACACCTCTTCAGAAGTATTGGGGGTATACCATCCGGGCCAGCGGATTTGTGTTTGTTGAGATCTTTTAGTACTCTTGGTGATTATGGTGGTGATGGTGATGGTGATGGTGATGGTGATGGTGATGGTGATGGTGATGGTGATGGTGATGGTGATGGTGATGGTGATGGTGATGGTGATGGTGATGGTGATGGTGATGGTGATGGTGATGGTGATGGTGATGGTGATGGTGATGGTGATGGTGATGGTGATGGTGATGGTGATGGTGATGGTGATGGTGATGGTGATGGTGATGGTGATGGTGATGGTGATGGTGATGGTGATGGTGATGGTGATGGTGATGGTGATGGTGATGGTGATGGTGATGGTGATGGTGATGGTGATGGTGATGGTGATGGTGATGGTGATGGTGATGGTGATGGTGATGGTGATGGTGATGGTGATGGTGATGGTGATGGTGATGGTGATGGTGATGGTGATGGTGATGGTGATGGTGATGGTGATGGTGATGGTGATGGTGATGGTGATGGTGATGGTGATGGTGATGGTGATGGTGATGGTGATGGTGATGGTGATGGTGATGGTGATGGTGATGGTGATGGTGATGGTGATGGTGATGGTGATGGTGATTGTGATGGTGATGGTGATATTGATTGTGATTGTGATTGTGATTGTGATTGTGATTGTGGTGGTGATGGTGTCTGATTGGGTATGAAACTTTTCACAATTTGCATTCGATACTGATGAAGTTCGAACACCTCTCACCTACCCAAAAGACCCAGACTAACAATCGCGTCTCATTTCCTTTGTCCCATTCACTTGTCTGTTTCCAATTTATCTAAAACATTCAAATTTAATTTACCCATTGTGTAGACTGTAGGGTACGGATTTAATGAATCTCGCCAACTTTATAGAAAAAACACATCCGTTCTATTAGAAGGCACTTTTAATAATGATCATTCCTTGTCTTTGGCATTAAATTATAATTGAAGTGGAGACTTTGATGTACATATTGTAGGCAAAATTATTAATAGTGTATGATTTTCTATCTATATCATTTATATATTATCAATACTGTACTGCTTAATCTGATCGTGTGATCCACCCGAAAGTCTCCAATTGCGGAATTATGTTCCGATACTCAAATTGTATATAAACCATGTAACCATCTTTCTTGACACAGTCCAAATAAAGTTGTTGTTAGTCGAACTTCTGTTTTTCAGTCTTTTTCTTTTGTTTTTGTGGCGCCTGTCATAATAAGCTTTATTAGTTGCTTGATCTTTCTGAATATTTTCACTAGCCTTGGCTGCTATTCACAGTATTGTTGAGTGCAAAATCCAATTTTTGATAATCTTTTATCCCAACCGCTTGACGTGTCTGCTTCACATTCTTCAGCCAGCATCGGAATAAGCATTCGATTTACACACCTAGCTTACAAATTTGATTGCGGTGAATGTGTCGCGATCTTAACTTGTATAACTTGTTCTTTAGAAGTAAAACAGGTCCCTCGGTCAGATATAATCTTATAGGGCCTCGAATAGTTTTCAAAAAACGATTTCAAGGACACTTTGTGTTGTTTTGACCGGATTAAGTTAAATAAATTTCGTAAAACCATCAATAATCACGAAGACGTGTTTTTTTTCCAGCTTGAGAATTTGGTAATGGACCCAGATGATCAATATGCAATACATCGAATGGCACATTTCCTTTCGGTATTGGATGTGAAATCCCTTCCAATCTACCCGACTGGGGAGAATAATATACGCATTTTAGGCAAGTACTTATGTATGTTTTTATCTTATGTTTCATATTTGGAAACCAATAAGTCCTTGACAAGTGCTCAAAGCACATTTCAACCCCTAAATGGCACATTGCCACATGGGGTGTACGGATGACTTGCTCTTCCATATGAGATGGAACATAAAACCGAACTTTCTCTTTGAACATGCTATAGATAAGACCATGGATCATTTCAAAATTTGAACTTTCAGCCTTTTCTAAATCTGAGGTGATTGAAATAATTTTCGGGTCTTGTTTCTGGGCTGCCGAGTACAAATTCAAACGACTCATCATCAACGTGCATAATATGAAAAGAACCGCTCAAGGCATCAACATGTGTCATCTGCCCTCCTTTCCTATGCTCAATTATAAAATCAAACAGGATCGAACTTTCCATCCGACTGTTACTCCATGAGCACTGCCCCGAACCCCATACTACTGGCATCGCAGTGAAGCTCCATAACACAATGCGGACTGTAAATCGCCTGCACTGGTGATGTAATAAGGTTCTCTTTAAGAATTCGAAAATTTCCATTTCTTTAAGACCAAAAATAAATGGTCTATTACTTTTTATAATATCGTACAAAGGTTTTGCTATATTTGCAAAGTTTCTGATAAATTTTCGAAAGTACGAGCAAAGACCAAGAAAACTTTGCACGTCTTTCACATTTGAAGGAAAACTTTGAATTGCATTCAAATTACTTGCATTTGGTCTAATACCATTTTCAACTCTTAATCGAACGCCTTTTTTGACGACAACGTCAACCACTTCTTTCAGAATATCGAGATGCACTTCTAAATTTCGCGTAGCAATGAGAATGTCGTCCAAATACGTAAGAATTTTTCCCGACACGATCATATCCCCAAAGATATGTTTCATGTATCTTTCGAAAACAGACGGTGCGTGTTTTAGCCTAAATGGCATTCGTGTAAATTCATACTGCCCCAAGGGGGTTGTAAAAGACGTGAACTGCATGGATTCTTCAGAGAATGGAACGTGGTAAAAACCGGGACCCAGCAGAGTTTGACTTTTTGGTGTCTGATGGACCTCAGTGAGTAGCGACATTTCATGACAGCCTTTGATCTCGCCATACAGGATTCTATTGACTTCAGTGCAGCCTGGCTGTCTACGAAGAGAGTGATATCCGGTGGTGGGATATCGGTTACCTGTAGGTGTTTGGCTGCTCTCTTTATTGCCAGGATTTCTGCTTGAAAAACGCTGCACAGATCAGGGTGTCTGAATGATTGTGGAGGGTATCAGAGCAGAACCCGGCCCCAGTGCCTGTGTCCATTTTCTATCCGTCGGTGAAGAGAGTGATCTCGTAGTCGTTGATCACCGCGTTTGATAGCCACTCTGTCGGGGAAAATGATTTGTATTCTGAGAGAGAAGTCATTTTGGGGGGAAATATAGTCGGTCGTAGCTGCGAGGCTACTAAAACCATGTTTCCTTCCCAGGTCGTCTATTATTCTGAGTATGGCCGCATGCTCATAGTTGGCTTGGACATGGAGGGAGAGAGAACTCCCTTAGTTTGAGAGCGCTCTTTGCAGCGCAGCTTTTTATGAATAGATTCAACGGGAGTAGATGAAGTCTAACCCTGCTTGCGGCGTGCTTCTCATGGCACCCGTTGTACAAACATCGGCTGACCTTTGTACTTTGTTGAGCATGTTCATATAGCTTTTCGTGCTGCTGGCAGTCCACCGGACTAGGGCCCCATAAGTTAAAATGGGTCTGATGATTGCTGTGTACATTCAATGAATGATGTACATGATGAATGCAAGCGCCCATCTTTTTCCGAAGGTCTTTTTGCATGCATAAAAAGCATTCAATCCTTTTTTCATCCTTTCCTCCAGGAGAGTTTTGAGTCAAGAATGATTCCTAGATATTTGGCTTCCGCTTTGAGTTTGAGTGGAGTACCCTCTAACTTTGGGGGAGCAAATATCGAAATTTTCCTTTTCCTGGTGAATAAGACCAGCTCGGTTTTCTGGGGGTTTATTCTCAGGCCGTTCTGTCTTGCCCGCGAGGAGAGTTCTCTCAACGCAGATTCCATTAGTTCACTGATAGTTGGTAGAAATCTACCTCTTATCAAGATAACCAGGTCATCCGCGTACGCTATTGTCTTTGTGTCTTTCTCCATAAAGAATTTCAGGATTTTGTTAACTGTGAAAAGCCACAGTAGGGGGGAGAGAACTTCCCCCTGTGGTGTGCCTCTAGTTGTCACTTTCCTTATAGAGCTGTGTCCAATGTCTGCATTGATAATTCTGTTCTTCAACATATTTTCAATCCAGATTACAATGGATTTGTCTACTTTTATGTCCTCTAGAGCTGTTATTATGGCCTCTGTGTTTACATTGTTGAAGGCCCCTCTATATCGAGGAATGCTGCCATTGTAAACTCTTTTATGTTCAGCGAGCTCTCAATTTCACGGACAACACTATGCAGAGCACTTTCCACTGATCTGCCTTTAAGATAGGCGTGTTGAGTGTTGCATAAGTTGCGTAAGTCCTCTGATGAATAGGTCAAGGAGTCTTTCCAAGGTTTTCAATAGAAACGGCGAGAGACTAATTGGCCTATAGTTCTTTGCGGCCGTATCGGTTAGTTTACATGCCTTAGGTATGAAAATTACCTTTATTTCTTTCCACTGTGTTGGGATGTGCCCCGCGCGCAAGCAATCGGCAAAAATGTTTACGAGGTGAGGTACAGTGTGGGTCTGTGTTTTTTGAAGCATCGCTGGCAAGATATCGTCCGGCCCCGGGGATTTAAAGGGTTTGAGCGAATTTGAACGAACATGATACTTTATCCCTTGTGATAATCTTGTTTACGAGTATTACTTCTTCGGTTGTGTGAACCGTAAGAAACGTCGTCTCGAAGGGGACTGTGGTTTCAGGGGTATTACAGTCTGGGAAGTGGGTTTCAGTCAGCAGTTCTAGGGATTCCTGACTGGATTCTGTCCAAAAACCATCTGGTTTAAGGATGAATCCCGGGACGCCCAAGGGGTCCTTGGATAGGATCTTTCTGAGCCCTGCAGCTTCGTTGAGATCCTCTATTGATTCGCAGAACTCCCGCCAGGATTTAGACTTTGCTGCTCTTGTTTTGCTCTTGTATTCGTTGAAGCTGAATTTGTAGTTATTCAAACCTTCGGTTCTTTTTGAGATCTTTGCTCTATTGAATAGAGTTCGGGTCCTGGTCCTGAGTGGCTCTAGCTCTGTGGTCCACCAGACTGCGCTGGTCTTCTTGCGAGCACGTTGCAAAGGACAGGATTTGTTGAAAGCCGCTTTCAGAATTCTCACAAGATTTTCGACTGATTTCTCAATGTAAGTTGAATCGGGGTTAGTGATGGCTTGTGGCGGTACTAACCACAACTGTCAACTAGGTTTGAGAAAAGATTTCAGTCTGTCTTCTGGGGGTTTCTGAAAGGTTTCCGTTTTTTCTTTGTTAACGTTAAGGTTGAAGAGTATTCGGCTGTGGTCCGAAAAGGAACAGTTAGTGGACACTCACCAATTCTCTACGCGGACAGGGTCAGAGTCACTTAATAAGTGAGGTCAATTACCTCTTCCCTAACCCGGTTACGAAACGTTGGTGTATTACCTTTGTTGCATATGTTGAGGTTGGTGGAGATAATGAAATTGAAAATGGACTCACCCCTTTTATTGATGTCGCTGCTTCCCCATTGGTGTCCATTGGCGTCCCAGCCTATCAATAGACACAGTCCGCGTGACTTGGCGTGTCACACAAGTACTCGGACTGCGTCTGGAGGTGGATCCTCCCGCAAGTATGCGGACGATAGGAGCAAAAATGATTTGTCCTGTTGTTCGTACGTTACCACTGCGGGGTCTCCATTGCTGTATGTACCTAGGATCAAAATGTTTTTCTTGGCGACTATACAGGTTCGTAGCTTACCTTCGGTATGTGGATAGTATAAATTATATACCTTAGACCTTAATCCCTGAATTTTGTTCCTAAGGAGCCAAGGTTCTTGGATTAACATCTTCCTGCAGCATGTACATCATTAAGTCGTCGGTAGCTGCTTTGCAGTGGTGTAAATTAATTTGCACCACTAGCAGCCTCCTTTGACTTGTCGCGTTCATTGGGGAGCCTTACCTTCAGGGTTCCCAACCCTGTCGAGTGACTTTTGGTCAATGGTAACCATGAGGTCCTTTCCCACTCCGTTCTTATTCTTGGCTGAAGAAATTATTCTCCAGCTGTGAGTGTCAAGCTCTTTATTCTGCTTGTCAATTAGCTTTAATCGTCGTTTTCGGGAATCGGTGGAGGGATCCATATTGAAGCCAACGTGCGAAGCGGAAGCATCGAGCGCGGGATAATCTCGAGTTTAGCGTTCTTCCAAATTTCGCCGCAATTGCCGATTGTGCGCTTTAAGAAGTCTAGGGACCTTTGTTTGCCACAACCGACGACTTTGACTCCTTTCTGCCAGCCTGCTCCGTCGAAGTTGATCCCATCGCTGCTATCTGCGATAAGCATCGCTTCAAGTATTTTGGCTTCAACTGTGAGTCAATTATCTTCCCATCCGGGTTAGAACGGTCGACAATAGCCACTTGTAGACTCATGAGAAGGTTGAAGCTGGCTGATGTTTTAGCCTTTTTCGCTTCCCTTAGAGTTTCTTCCCCGGAGCGCCCCCTATTGACGTTCTGCTTCGATCCTGAGGCAGTCCCAGAGGTGCCCGGTTGCTGTGCGCTCTTTTCGACAGTGGCCGGTTATGTTGGCTGTTGTCGAGTCAATTTTGGGACGTTGGGTTTGATAAGGGCCGTGCTCGATGGCTTCTTCTCTCGCCCTGTGTCCTTTTTTAGCAACGTGAGTGGAGGTGGGAGCCGATTTCCTCTCCAATTTGACTACCTCTTTCTTGTGCTTCTTAATCAGGAATTTTTCGCGCTCGGAGAGCGTTGAGAGGTCTCTCGCGCTCATCTTCCTGATATACTGCACCGACCTATTATAGCCGTTCTTTGCTTTTTGGGCCGATGTTTTTGCCCTGATCGTTCCTTCAGGGTTGCCTGTGGCCTTAGGGTTCCAGCAGCTGAGCCTCAGTTTCAGATTCCACTTGCATGGTGTTGCTTACCTGTTATGAAGCCAAGGATTCATCGTCGGTAGCGGTACCAATTTGTAGTCCCTGAAGGGGAGTCCCGGTTACCCTGTCTGTATCGATCGCGCCTTCGGCGGTGGCAACCTGCATTTTTTACTTTTGTTTCCAGTGTTGTCTTCTTCCATGTGTATTCCCACGAGTATCGCAAGAATGGGTGGACGACCTGTACAGAGCCCCGCAGTATACAGGCAAGGCTATTTGATCCAGGAGGGTGCCTGGTATCATGGATACACCGTTAGCGACTGGACTATTATTTCAACTGGGCTCCCAGCCTGCACGGTACGGTTTACACCTTAGTCCAGCCCAGGGGAAGGGAGGGGAATGGAGGGGATACCCGGGGAAGGGAGGAGGAGGTGATGGCTGCAGCTTAGCTTCACGTCTCGTCATACAGAATTCATGTTTCGTCATGGAGAGTGGATTCTCAAGAGTCATTGACAATTACTGAGCCTTCGCACCGCGACGAGGTGTGCAGCGACGCGAAGGTACGAGTATGTGTAGCTCACCTGTCACTTCACTGATGTCAATATTCAAAATGACTTGAAAGAAGTCTGATGTTCTGCTGGTATCAGGATTTTTCGACGACTGTGGATGACCATCAAACGTTCCATGAAGATCTTGGTTCGTCTCTTCCGTGTTGACTTTATTTCTGTTAACTCTTTGCAGCGCCAGACCAGACTCTTGAAAAAAATCTCGACCTAAAACTGCACAATATTTATTTGAAAAATGTTTAATAACAAATAACTTTAAATCAATTATTATATCTTCATGCAAAGCACGAGTATTGATACTTCCCAATATATGCAGTGGGCTTGAGTTGACTCCGCAATATGATGATTCTTCAGACGTGTAAGTGTTGACAGCAAAAATGTTGGCAAAAATTGTTCCTGAATAAAACTTATTGGACTGCCTGAATCCAAAAGCGCCAAAAGTAATGTTGAGCTCTCCAGCTGATTATGTTGCCATTGAATCTGGATGAAACTTTCAAAGTCGTTGACCACTGCTGATAGATCTCGACGAGGTGTATTTGCTCCATGTGACAGCATCATGTGTTTTTCACAGCTGATTCTTGATGGGTGTTATCTAATGTCATAACTGGGTTGTGTTGTGGGCAATTTGTTGCTGTATGTCCACGTTCTCCACATTTGAAGCATGTTACTGTTTTCGAAGGAGTTTTCACATGGGGTTTATTGCGATGATTTGTTGTATTTTGTTCTAAATGTTTTGTTTGACCTGACTGTTTCGGTTGTGTTTCAGATTCAGGTGTAAGCATCTTAGCTGATTTCGAAGTATAGTCAAAGCAATTATTATTTTTTGTTTCTCATATTTTCGCAGTGCGGCTTTTAGTTCGAAAAGATTATTCGCGCTGTACTTTAATAACAAATTGAATTTAGTCTTCTTCATCAACTTCACCATGTGATGCAATTTCTTGCAGCAAGTACTACTGTGCCGTTTCATGCCGTCCACTTAGTTCGTTGTAAATTTCGCACTTTGACACCACTTTTTTAAACTCATTGTTCAATGCGAGTTTCTGTCCAACACTTAGGATTTATTGTTCGTGCATACAGTTTAGCCGTACCTGTTAAAAGTCGTTTGCAGTAGATGAACTTAGTTCTGTCATATAGCTTTATAAGCTCCGAACACTCTTCGAACAGTTCAATCCATCCATCCACAGGGAAATTATTGTCTCCACTAAATGGAGTGATCGTGTCTTCCACATCTTTGAAGCTGCATGAAACAGAAAGAACTTGAACTCGAAGGCACATCTTCAACTTGAAGCTCTTGAAGTTGTCGCTTTAGTTTTGCGATCTCTTCCTTTCTCTTCGACGAGTTGTTCCTCTTCTGAAGCATCTTGAACGTCCTCTTCCACCATACCGCATTCCATCAACAGCCGTAGAACTTCTCTTAGTTTGAGCACTGTTGCCGCTTCTAGAAACAAATTCCACTCCTCCATAGACTACACAATTAAATCACAAGCGATTTTCAAAATCGCGATATTTAAATGGTAAGATTATTTTCGGAAAACTAAAACGATACTTTATCCCACTTCTGAGAATTGTAGGATAGCGATTTAATGAACCTCGCGAACTTTATAGGAAAAACACTTTCGTTCGATTAGAAGGCACTTTTAATAATGATCATTCCTTGTCTTTGGCATTAAGTTATAATTAATTGTGTTGAAGTGGAGACTTATCGGATTAATCATCCGATGAGATGGACCGATACTTTGATGTACATATATTGCTTAATAATACACTAAACAACAGTAGCGTACAAAAAATAATAACAATTTTAAAATTTATTCACCTACAACACTTAATTTAATTGCATTCGAAACGAATCCTTTTTCAATTTACATCAATCGAAAAACTTTTCGAAAAACCTTGGACAGGTCAACGAGCTTGGTCAGGTCATTAAGATACGTTTTTTTTGTTTTATAATTCGTGCAGGACCTAGATTGGATGGTTTTAAGAGATTTGCTGAATCTATCGCTTTGGTTGTAGTAAATTTTTTTTCGTTTTCATGCCATTAAGGTATTATATTGGAAATGCACATACAGAGTATGAATTTTAAGATATTGTTCGTAAAATGGGAGGAAGTAGTGCTGATTGGGAGCGACAGCTGTTAATCTATATATGTTGAAGAATTTCCAGGTTTTGTGGCAATACTTGAAATAAATATATTGTTCCGACACTTTCCCGATACCCTCTCTTGTCAGTTAATCTGCTCCGAAGAACACAAAAACTTATTTAAATGACTCTAAGGATTTTATTAGTTTCAGCTTGTTATTTGTTTTTTTTTATTTTTATTGACTTTGAAACCTGTAGGAAGCACTACAACATTATGCTCTAAAGGCTTTTTAACCTTTTCAAATATGGCCTTTCAGGTAATTGAGAATCGGCATTTCTACAGTCACTTCATTGAATTTTTCATGCTGCACGAATGGGGTAAAGAGGCGTGCAACCATACGCAAAAGTCGTCAGCGCTGGCTCAAGTCCTAAAGCAAAACACCCGACGCGATGTAATTTTGATTGAACAATTTAACACAGATTGTTTGATGGGCGTAGCGTACGTTCTTCAGGCTACGGTCATCGCCCTAAGCTCTGTTCATGGCCCAGTCGGAAAAGATGAATTTCTTACAGCGCCTTAGCAACTGGATTAATTTCACTTCTTTAACTTCCTTTATAAGTAATTAAATCTACCCTCAAAACACAAGACACCTATAACACAGTCAAAACATACTTATCTATATTTCCAAGGTATTATTCGGACATGATATGCCGATACAGCGGAACTTGTTAAGGGGACGTCTATATTATTTTTTAATCTTTAAGCGGAGCGAAACCCTTGTCTCCTTTTGTGATAGATCTCGGAGGAATCCATATTCAACAGGCAAGAGAGTTGGGCATGGTAGATTAATGACCATAATTGGTCAAAATATGCATTCACTGTTTATCACATGATATCCAACGCCTCTTGGACAACGCTGAACACGGCGTGGTTCTCATCAGCGGGGGTTCTATGATCAAGGCCGACACACCTGCTACTGATAAACGTGTCGGCATCTTAAGATTATTAAAACGTCTTAAACAGAAAATTATTTGTAAATGGGAGAATGACAACTTTCCCCACCACATGCCGGACTCATAGGGAGTTATGAACCTACATACTGCGGGGTACCCGTCGATGCAACCCTTATGGAGATCAGTTTTTAAATGCATCCGCTCTCGTTCACCGGGGTATGGGTATCTTGCTGAATTATGAAGATATTTCTGAAACAACTTTTGTCAAGTCTATACGAAAGGTTTTGAAGAAAAAGTGAGTAGTAAAAACAAGATTATTGCAAATCAAGTATTCTATCTCTCATATAGGTTTGTGGATTGAGCATGCCTTAAGGAATCGCGATGGAGGGAATCCTTAAACTCTATACCAGTGAGACAGATTTTGTGATTTTTCAATACTTTCTAAAAATGTGTGGAATTTAGACCTGGGAATGCCACAAAAACGGTTCGGCACATTCTCGTATGTGTAATAATTTATTAAAAGAGCCTTTTCTGAATAAAAGGTTGTCAACTTCATTGTGTAGGCTAATAATCACATCGTGACTTCACTTTTCGACACCAGTGTATTTAATGCCCAATCCGTAAAGAAATCCGTTTCTGTATATCGAACGATCAAGGCGAAACTCTACACTAGCGCAAAGTCCATCACCCCATCCTCTATAAATATTAAGCGAATATCATAAAGAGTTGAGTTGAAAAATATACGACAAACTGTATTGAGATATCGTCTGTTTTTTTTTTTCCGCTCTTGCCCGGTTCCTTTTCTTACAATTGTCACTTGTGTTTCTCTTTGACAATGGCTTGACTATATTTTC